>OY730180.1:12138281-14538281 GCA_963422495.1 Polyommatus iphigenia | reverse complement strand
TGGTAAATATACACTATACAAAAAAAATATTTTGCGTACACATTCATACCTACTAGAAGTACAAATGGGCCGAATGTGGTCGATTTTCAGAACCTCACTTTTTTTTCCCTGTCCGCTTCACGTGAAATGTCCCACTACTCAAAAAATTACACTCCTGTTATCCGTGGAATATTTAACTTTACTTAACTTAAATTAGGATAGCAATATCCTGGTTTACTATTATACATTTTTAATATTATATTTTATAAACCTGGTATACTATTTTTAATATTATATTTTATATCAATTAGCCAACAATATACGAGTGAGAGATTATCAGCTGTGGTAATTGCTACAAAGCTCTTATTTACTTCTGTACTTTTAGTACACTAAATGAAGGCAAAAATCAGGTGCAACCTCCGATTTCGTTGAACCTCCATCGATTTGGATGAAACTTTGGGATTAAGTACGTTAAGCCCTCTACTTTAAAAGTGACATACGCTCGTATCGCGCTTTTTTATTTTAGGGGTGAAATCTACCCCTTTTGTTGAAAATAGAAAAAATGCAGATTTAACCATTCTGGCTTAACTAATTGTGTTTAATTTGATAAAATAAATGTTTTAATGTTTTATTCATGATTTATGATTATAATATTATAATTAATTTTTCAATCCTTTTAGCAACCATCCCTTTATTGGTGAAAAAATATTTTTTTTGTATTTCTTTGCTTTAAAATCGTATATTTACATTACGTAAAGAGTTTGTTTAATATTTATGATATCATCTTTGGATAAGACTTAAATAAAGACCCCTAAAAGTACACCTTTATTGCGGAATAACGGTAAAAATTGGGTTCAAAAACTTAATAGATTTCAGTTTTTGAACCCCTAAAAGTACACCTTTATTGCGGAATAACGGTAAAAATTGGGTTCAACAACTTAATAGATTTCAGTTTTTGAACCCAATTTTTTCAATTTTTATACTTAGTATTAATTTCTTACTAAGTTTTATTGCGAAATTTTTTCATCCCTGTAAACTACCCAAAGTCTGAATAATAAGCTTTAAGTTTTTATTTTAAGTTTTTTATCGGCTTTAATGAGTTCGAATATTTTTTCATAGTTAAGATAAATTGTATTAATAATATATTTCAAACATAGATATTATTTAGTCCAAAATATTCAAACAACGATTACCCTCTGTGCAAAAAATTGGCGCAAAGGCTGAATCTGCTAGACTGTAATATTTAATAGACGCACATCATTATAAAAAGCCCCTCTCTTATCTAATAGACATTTACCGTTTCGTTTACTTTCTGAATATTGAAAGCCTTGAAAAGATTAATGTATATTTAGTATGGATTAGATGACGCCTGCAATCGCGCTGGAACCGTACATTTTTTCGGGATAAAAAGTATCCTATGACCATATCCATTCCCGAGACTCAAAGTATTTTCATACTAAATTTCAACAAAATCGGTTGAACCGTTTGGGTGTTAATAGGTAACAGGTAGACAAAAACACTTTAGCTTTTATAATATTAGTATAGATGTACCTATTGACAGGGTTTCCTACAATATTTGCATCCCAAATCTCAAAAATCATCAAAAAAAAGTTCGTTAATATCACAATAGCTCTGTTAATTTTTAAGTTATCGGGTTCATTTTTGGACTATTTTAAAGGTAATTTAAAGAGCTTTAAGATCTATTTGAATAATACTTTTTAAAGCTCTTGGTTTAAAAAAAATAGGGTTAAATGGTCCCGCTTTCATGGTTCTCGCAGTAAAAGTTAGGCGTTAAACGTCTCTATATTCGTTATTTTTCATCCTATAAAAATCAAAAGAAAATCAAAAGATTTCTTAAAAAATGCGTACAAATTTCGTTCTTTATAATTTTTACGAAGGTTCAATATTTTTGAAGTTATGTTCAAAACAAAATGATATTTAGGAAAATTTTAATAGTTTCGATTTTACTAAATCATTATTTTTTTCAAAACTAAGCATTCTAAACCAATACATTTTTTTGAGGTCATTACTTATGCTAAAATAAAGAAAAGCCTTTGGGGATAACCATAAATTTGAATTATTGTAGAAATGGTCAAGGTTTTATTTTTCGATTTTGGCAAAAAATTTTGAAAGGGTCATCTTATTTTTATCATAACTTGTTAAATTTTGATGCTATTAAGAAATTAAAATGCTTATTAAAAATATACTTTTAAGCACTTTAAAAGGTCTTACAGAAGTACATGTCATAAAATGCATCGGTTTACCGTTATTTAAGTTTGAATGCTTAGACTTAGGTACTCGCCGAAAGAAAATATATATACAATGACCTATAGCTCACTTTGAATTAATAAAGGAAGGTATTTCAGAGTAGAAATTAGTTTGTTTTTTTATTGGCTTTAATTTTGGTAATTACACATTTTTCGTAAAAACCTATAGTTTCTTATTTAATTATGAAAAACCGCTTTAAGATATGTATTTTTCTCACGCAAAAACATGATCTTTGAACTTTAATAACTCTGAAAGTATTGATTTAATCAAAAAAAATTGATAGCAAATTTTGCTTAGAATTTGTATGTCTATTGATTCCTGGGGTTATTTTTATTTAAAAAAATTCACCCCCCGAGAAGGGTTGGCATCCACCCCCAGGGCAAAAGCGCAAGTAGACACTATGTCACTTTTGTTTCTTAGGGTATCCCCCACCTACTTACCAATTTTCATGAAAATCGATGGAGGTTCAACGAAATCGGAGGTGAAAACCTTCAATGCCTCCACTATTTAGTAACACTTAAAACTACAGGTAACACTTTAAAAAATAAGTTATACTAGTGTACCCTAAGTGTACCTAACACTACACACATGTGTAAATAATTATGTAAAGTTTAGTCATCTCAGCTGCAAGCAGTTTATTCATCGTTATCGAGTGACTCGATGCTGTATGAATCAACGTTGTAAATCGTTAATGGTGATCGTTAACTCAGTATTCAAGGGAAACTGTTTTTTTTTAATTAACTGATAAAACGAAGATGATGACAGAGCACAAAAGTTAAAGTCAAAATATGACTTTTGCAACGTATAAGAAACAACAACATGGATTAGTTAGCCATGCATTAATCTTTGTTTAATATAATGTAACATTAAGAAAAACAACCTCTGATTCAAGACGCTAATTAATGAGTTTCAGAAATCACAATGCAAAAAATTAAACCGATCAAATCTATGGAAGTTGCTTACAACCTTTCACTGAGTGAGCTGATGATGATGAACTATTGCTGAGAACAAACACTCTCGATCATGTCAGCTTTCAAACAAAAGAAACTGATCAAAATCGGTCCACCCGTTTGGATGATACGATGCCACTGACCCATACAATCTCACTTGCGCAGACACGTCAAACATAATTTTTTTTTTGTTAAGTTATGAAATCAGTCTTGTTCTAAATTATCTAAAGAACACTACTGCATTCATGTATATATTTTTTTTTGTGATATAATACACAAATGCTTAACAGAGTCCATATAACGCCCCTCTTTTTTGTCGGGGGTTAAAATAAGTATTGTACTAACAGATAAGTTGATTCCTAGGCAGATGGAGGACCTTAGTAATTTAGTAGCGTTGTCTGCGTTACGTCAAACCCATCCGACCGATCACAATTGACATCAGCCGACCAAATGACGTAGGTCCGTCAACTGCTTATGAATCAATTTCTTCGATGGTACTATCAGAGAAATTGATTCCTAGCCCCTAGGCAGATGGGGGACCTACGTAATTTGGTCGCGTTACGTCAAACCCAGCCAACCCTCTCAACTGCCTAAAAATCAATTTCCTCGATGGTACAATACCAATTTTGAACGAAATATTTCTAACTTCTAAACCTCGGTAATTCCAGATAATAATGGAGACGCAGCAGGCCAAGCAGACTCTCGCGGACATCGAGGCGCGGCACGCTGACATCATCAAGTTGGAGACCTCCATCCGCGAGCTCCACGACATGTTCATGGACATGGCAATGCTCGTCGAGAGTCAGGTCACACATCTATGCTGTACTATTGTAGCTACTAGATCAGTGGTTCCCAACCTGGGGGTAATTACCCCCGCGGGGGTAAAATAGCTATTCTAAAGGGGTAACAGAGGTGGTACCTAAAATAGATGAATTGGCAGAAAAAAATTATGAACTCTGTACATTTTGGAGAAAAACAGCTACAGAATAGTGAATACCCTATCATTGCAGACAGAGATCTGAAAATGTTGGTACTCGTACCGTTAGCTACCACTTGTAAATATGGTAACATTAAAAATAGGCAAGAAACCATCTGAACGTGGAGCATAATATGAGATGCGTGTTAAGTGTAGCTGGAGTCTGAACCTAATTATATTAAAAAACTTGCGAATTTACCAATACAAATTTATCAGTTTCTCTAAAAGGCCATAGGGGTAACAGCTCTAAAAAGGTTGGGAACCACTGTACTAGATTATTGAAGAACAAGCCAAGTTGAAATTGCTATGATGAAGTTCTGAATAGAGGGGATTTGGCGTAAGGCGTTAGAGGTGACGTGTAAGTTTGCCTAATCTATACTTATTATAAAACAAAGTCACTTTTTTTTCCCTCATGTCCCTTTGTTTCCTTTAATCTTTAAACCTACGCAACGGATTTTGATGATTCTTTCAGTGTTAGATAGCCCATTTATCGAGGAAGGTAAATAGGAAGGCTATATTTTATCACGCTAAGATTAATAGAAGCGAAGAAATAGAGGAAAATGTGAAAAAAACGGGGAAAATTATTTGAAAGGGCTAACTTGAACGCGCTAATCTCAGGAACTACTGGTCCGATTTAAAAAATTCTTTCAGCCCATTTATTGAGGAAGGATATAGGCTATATTTTATCACGCTAAGACTAATAGGAGAATGTGGAAAAAACGGGGGAAATTATTTGAAAGGGTTTATTTCGCGAACTACTGGAGCAATTTTTATGTTATTTGGCACAGATAACAGTTACAGTAACAGATAACAGAAAACAGTAGACCACATGAAGGATCGTGATAGGCTATCGATTTTAATCATTTTTTCAGTGGCTATATATTTTATACCCGTGCGACGCCGGGGCGGGTCGCTAGTGTTGGATATAATAGAAGAATAACTCTTAACCCATCAATCCGGAAGCGGCGCCCGGATTTGAATCTTAATGAATAATAATAATTGAAAATCTATTGTGTCTGCGGACTGCGATTCCCACGATCGAGGTATTAAAGCGCTCAAATATGGCTCCAATTACTGTCATAAAAGTTATCTTAGACTGGCCATAAACGGCCCGCAAGTTGCAGCCGGGACCGACTGCTCTAGAGTCTAGAGCAGCCGCGTTGAACGACTACTCCCACCGCTCAAGAACTGCTCGGGCGGTCCGTGTATTGTGGATATGAATTTAGCAACGAATATTGACCTACCTACCGACCCCTAGTAAGACAGACATTAATTTTTCGACTCATATATTTTACTCTTCCATAGTATTTATTATTCGTAGCTAAAATCCCATATTTTCTTTTCGAACTTCATCGTTGTAATTGGTGATAGCAACTTGACTAGTTCTCTGGTTATTGAGTAATTAACGCCATGTTTATAAGAAAGTCTGGTCGATTTTTTTTGTGCCTTACTAAAAGGTACAGATCTGATTGGAGCAATTACAACTACTTATATTTAGATCTATGTCTGGTGAATATATACAAAGAGCCCTGTGCTTTCGAATAACTTAATCAGGATCAAACAACCAGAAAGTAGTTTAAATTACAATAAGAGTAGTATAGTGACTAATGAGTTGATAAATAGTTGTATGGATACGCAGGGTGAAATGATCGACCGCATTGAGTATCATGTAGAGCACGCTGTTGACTATGTGCAAACTGCCACACAAGATACAAAGAAGGCCCTAAAATATCAGAGCAAAGCTCGGCGGGTAAGTCCCCACACCGATGTCGGTATTTATGTTGCTAATGCGTTTTTATTTTGTTTTCTCCCCGTCCCGCTCCCTCCCTATTCCCATCCCTTTCCCTCGTTTTATTTTCGTGAACGGCTCTCACCCTTTACGTACCGGGGATTGGTTCACACCAACTTTGTGTTTGCATCGATTGGCTTTACTCGTTGTGATTCTAATATAACATTCGATCTAACAATGGATGTGGGCTTTTTAATTTAGTCTCGTTTAACGATGTGTGTAACGATGTGTCACTGACATTCGTGTGTGCGTAATTTGCCTTTGGTATACTTGTTATATAATAACTATTTATTAATATATATTCTGTGACGCTATTAATAACGTTATTATGTAACAACGCTGATAGCTATAACTAACAAATGTATATAAATAACTATGTTAAGACCGCCACTTGTCCGTGTGTCTGTGTTTTCTTCCTAACGTTTCCGATACTGACTAGCACTGACTGGGTACATGAACCAATCGGCCGTTTGGATAGTCTGTCCCGTTTCCTCCCAGCGCCTCCGACCTTAGCGCGAGCAGGGCGAACTGATAGATCGGATCGAGCACCACGTGACGGAGGCGACAGACTACGTGGAGACCGGCGGAGGGGAGCTGGTCCAAGCATACAAATGGGCAGTCAAAGCACGGAAGGTAAACATGGGATTTACACGCTGGTTTCCCACCGGAGGATCTATCTCTATGGCGCTAACAGACCAGGATCTATCTCTATGGCGCAGGGACTAACAGAGGACATATCGGAAATCTACTGTCTATGCTTTTTTTTTCGTTTCGCTTGTACCATTTTTGGTTAATGCATGTGTCATTGTACGTGTGACGTCATTGAATCTCCTTTATCTTATTGGCTTTAATAACAATTACTGCTGCACTCAGAGAAGTTTTATTATTGCTTAACTTTGATTCAATGAAGGTTTTGAAATAAACTCATTTTCTGTCAATCTTCATTCAATTGAAGTTATGTAATTTATTAAATGACATTTTAATTTTTCAGACTTCTAAGGTGTTAAAACTCTAATATGTAATATCTAGTCACATGGCCTATGGAATAACGCTTTTAGTTTTTTTGATAAGAGAGATTATATCGCATAATATTGTTTTGGCTTTGCTATGTTCTAAGTTGTCTTGTACATTTCGTTGTGGAGTGGCATAGTTTAAAACATATTATATAAATTATAACCTAAAAACAACGAATCATTCTTATATTTAGTCCCGATTTCACCATAGCTTGTTAATCTTTAGTCAAGATATTATGCCTCCTCTATGACTAATGTGATGAGCGAGAGAGTTCGTAATATATAATAATGATCGTTCAACATAAAACAGTCGTTGGTGAAATTGGCACTTAATTTAACAAGCATGATCACATAAAAATATTTATATATTAAAAGTGAAAACATTTAATAAAGGTACACAGGTTTTATAAAGGTACAAAGGTGCACAGCTAAATTGAGACATTAAATATAATGAGATGAAATAATTATGAACAGTGATTATTAAACAGACAAAATTAAAATTGTTGCTGTTTATAATAATTCAACTTGTTATATCTGTCGTGGGAAAACTCATATTTTATTGCCTGGTTCATAATAAGCAAATGTATATAATTAAAAGTATCAATTAAAAGTTTAATTGGCATTTAAATAGTAAGGAATTAAGAATTTTGCATTTGCATATAATTAATATCCGAAAGAATTTCTATTCTATTGAATTGTGCAATTATTGAGCCTAATCAAAAATGGCCTTATAGATAATACCAGAAAAGCCCTATTTTAAACCTATTACTTCTAAATTCTATAGTTATGATTATGAACGGCTACCCAAAAGTTTGTCGTCTCTAATAAATATATTTTTATAACATAACCCTCACAAGTAGATAAAATATTCAAATATTTTTACTAACCCAAGGAGTACCATGATATTGACAGGTCTATGACATTTTTGTCATAGTCAATGATTACTTGAATTAGGTCAATTTACGCCGATCTGGGTTAAAGTTAAGCCTGGGTTATCGTATTTGTTTCTTGACAACAAACGAAGGAAGTAACATGATATTTCAATCAAGATTAACTTTAACCCCGATCAGCGCAAGAAGGCTTTATGCTAGTACACAATAATGCATGTAGGTGTATCCACGGTACCATTGCAGTATATTTTATTTTTGTTTTGTTTTGTCTTTGTTATTGCAGAAAAAAATCTTCCTCATAATATGCCTGTCGATAACGCTGGTTATATTAATAATAGTGCTAGCGGTCGTGTTGAGTTAGACAGCGCTATGGCGTCGAGCAAGATGGACCTAGTGAAGATATTTTAGCTATAGCTTATGCTACAGTCACAACTTTTATTTAGTCGCTTTAGGGTTATGACTTGTATGGGACATGACAGTCTTAAGACAGACATGTAACAAATTAGTACAGCACGCACAAAAATCCTTTGTATGGGAAAAATCTGTCTAAAGACTGTCGTGTCTTGAGTGACCGTAAAGTGTCAAGAAAGATTGTTTTGTTTTTGACATGATGTGACTGTACCCACGCGCCTTTAAACAGCAGTGTATAATTGTGTTCCAACATAATGATTCAAAACATGCTAGTCGTCTCTTGAATATTTTAACCCGCAGCTGCTTAAAGAAGCGTGTTGTAATTTCAAGGTTCCACCTAGATAAATGCTTTTCTCAAATAGAGGTAATGAACACAACCGTGTCTTTTTAAAGATATAATATTTTTGTTCTAAATTGTGATTAAGGCATTTCTTTATGGTGCGAGTCGACCCGAATATAAAATATTGTCAATGTTCGTAGTTATTGTTCAATTGAATAGCTGGATATAATTGCAATAAGTAAGTCAATGTCGAAGAAACGATTATTTTTGTATTGTACCATCGAAGTAATTGATTCATAGGCAGTTGATGGACCTACGTCACTTGGTCGAATTATGTCAAATCAGTGGTCGTGATCTGTCAGCTGGGTTTGACATAACGCGACCAATATACATAGGCACGTCATCTGCCTATGAATCAACTTCTCTGTACATTACATTAAATAATATGTTTGGGATCTCCCAAATCAATATCAATATAAAATGATATATCTACTCAGTAACATTTAGGGCTACTATCGCCAATCTGGATTACAGTTAAACCTGTGATAAAATAAGCCTCCAAGGCATGTTCTTTAGAAAATATTTGACATCTTAACCAGGGTTAACTTTAAACTAGATTTGCGTCAGTGGACCCTGCAGCTGTAATTTTTTAATTACTTACAACAATTTGATATCTTTATTTATGAAACGTCCTTAAAACAATGATATTTATTAAGCTTTTTGACTTATAAACAGCTTTGTGAGCTCTTTGTAAAAAACAATATTTAACTTTCAAAGACAATATTGTAATGTACAATATGTGCTTTAGCATATAAAATAAGTTGTACATAATATTGGTGTAATTGTGTTATAATATTCTGTTGTAAATATTGTTTTTTTCGGAAACGAATTTCTTGTTTATCTTGTATAATAACGAAAGCGTCAAGTTGTCAAATGTGTGTTTTGTATACAAAACACACATTTGACAACTTGACGCTCCCGCTTTGCAGTCGCTTGGTCGCGTAGGTTTGACCGAAGCATTATAACTAGAGTATTTAAATTTTGGTTTATTACTTTGTGATAAGGGCTGGTTTACACGTATTAAGTTGATAAGTAGTTAATTAAATTGTAACTAAATTTAAAGTTAATAATTGCATGTAAACACACAATTTAGTAGCAAGTAGCAAGTTAAAATTTAGTTGCAACTTGCTACTTGCTACTAAATTGTGTGTTTACATGCAATTAAGTAACTTAAAATTAAGTTAAAATTTAGTAAACTACTTATCTACTTAATACGTGTAAACCAGCCATAAGTGATGGAATACTTATTCACAAGAATCATCCACATATTATTGTTCACTTTATTGTTGAAAAAGACCAATTAATGTCCATCACAATTCACAATAATTGAAAGTGATAAAACAATAATTTTCTTCAATATGGCGTGTTTCGTAACTCCGACAGTACACTGGCCAATACGATTTGACAACACTTGAATCTTGATTGACTCTGGAAATGTCACTTAGATTTTGCATTTTTTTTTATTGAGATCACAACAACCTTAAAATCTAAAATTTAATAATAATCATGCAATCTTATTTTAACGAGAAAGAGAACAGAACTATTTTTTTTCAAACGCGTTTTCAAATGGTATGGTCCAATATACTGTTACAAGTTTAAGAACACACCCTATAATTATCACAAATATATAATTGGTTGTAATAGTTACATAATCGAATGAATATAATAATCGTTAAACAATGTATAATGTTCCTTGGTTTTGTAGTAGGTATCAGTATTTTATGTTTAGACATCACATTATTATTTTGTATCTTTACTAGCTTGGGTGTAAATAATTTCCAGTTTTCATATACAGTTGCTTGCTTTGATAATTTTATAACGTTATCTTTCCTTAAAGTAAGTTTTTCGCTTTTTTAAGAAACTATAAAGCAGTAATATCATGCTATAAATAGAAGCTATATTTTTTTGTTAAACATCTCCAAAGAGACTCAAGAACAACTCTGTACTTACTATTAAACATTTTTTCAGTTGTTACTTTTTCACTATTAGTTATTTTGTTAATTTACGAATTCAGTATTTAATTTTTAAATTATTAATATAATATTAAGATTGTCTGTACATAAGCATAATGCATTTAAATTAGCATTTTCTGTCATTAAATTAGGGGTATCTAACCATGTTTAAATTGTAAAGATATTTAAGCATTTTCTGCTTTTGAATTTATTTCATATAAATGCTATAAGTAGTGCTATCATAAAATGCGCACATTATATACTAAAATATTTAACTGTTAAGTTTAAGCTGTGATTTAAGTATGTAATTTGCAGAAATAGTGTTGCCAGCAACAAATTGTATAATGAATCTGGCAAAATTCGTAGAGATGATGCAAATACACAGAAAAATTAATATGACAGGCTCTAATTTTAAGGAACCATTTAGTTTTATCTTTTTCAGAACATGATACATAATATAAAAAGTCACTATATAAAGTTTTAGTCGAATCAAATTCGAAGGTAGATCTAAGAAATCTCTAGAAAAAAAAATCAGTGTTACCACTTCAAAAATTCAAAGTCAAGATTTTTGTCTCGCTCGTATATGCAATATCTCTTCGTATTTATTACAAAGACTGCAAAATGAAATGCCACTGTCATAATTATTTTGTAATGTTCTATTTATACTTTTTGTTTCTCTATGAAAAGTTAACGATTTCGTTCGTACTCATTGTAAATATGTTGAGAGAGAATTACATTTATTTATTTTATTTCCATTTATTTTATTATTTTTTTAATTTCCTACACCTAAAGGCAAATAACGCACAGAGCCCGATCCTTTGAAATTGTGTAATCAAAATTGCGGGTGCGCCCGTGGACAAGTATAAAGCGTACTGTTGCATGCTCGGCCAACAGAAGAAGATAATGATCCTAGTGTGCCTGCTAATACTCGGCATGGTGGTCGTCGGCTACGTCATGAGCTACTTCGTGTAAGCCGGGCCCCGGTCGCCAAATGCTCAAAGGTAAACATCGCCACGCGGCGAGCTGGCAACATCGCTTTCTCGAACGTTCCACAGACAATAGACGAACGGTCCGTTCCAAAGACGAGCGAACTGCTATAATACCATAAGCAACTTTGATGAACATGAACTTCATTGTTTACGGTCACAATTTTGACGTTCAAACTTTTTAAAACACAATTTAAAAAGTTATAATGTCAATATTTTGACGTTTATACTTTTTAAATTGACTTTTAAAAAGTTCAAACGTCAAAATTGTGACCATAAGTAATGAGGTTCATGTTCATCAAAGTTACTTAGAGGGTAGACGAGCGGTCCCTTCCATAGACAAGCGTTCGAGAAACGGATGCGCCGGCGCGCCGATTAATTCTAGTTACTAATGCGTGTCGTGTTTGTCCCTTCTGCAGAAGAAGATTATGATTATGCTGTGTCTTCTGGCGCTTGGGTTGTTCGCGGCTGCCTACGTGTATACCACGTTCTTCTAAACGGTCAAAGGGGCAGGTTTGGGCTGATTTATGGGCTACTAGACGCATCCCATAGTTAGTTTTTACCGAGTCATTCGAGTAGTTATTGTGACCATGAGCGCCTTATATAGAACAACAGTAGTCCAGAGATTCAGCTTATAATATCGCATTTTGTAAAAAATATAGTTTACTATTTGACGTGCATTATTAAAAAAATATCAATGATTGCCTATCGCGAGCGTCTGGAAAAGCGTCCAAAGTATAGATTCTATTTTATATTTAATAAATAATTATTACTTGATAAAAAATGTTGCTATTGGTAAAATGATTTTCCGAATTTTCGAATTTTTTTGGATCACTTTCAATTTTGCTTTTTGCAAAAATAAAAAACTTAATTTGAAAAAATATAACATGACTACTAATCAGATAAAAAAATCTTCATGTAAGATAAAAAAAAAAGTATTTAAATTGAATTCAGTTTCCGTAATGAAATTCAAGCAACACATCTGCAGTAAGGTTTTCGCACATTACAATTATTCAATTAAAAATTTCGCAGACGAGCGACAAAACGGTGACCGCGACATTTCGTTTCTTCTGTAACGCGAAACAAATTTTCTTCAAGTTAGTCGCTCGTTTGCTTTGACGCAACGAATCCTAGTGTGCGAAAACTTTAGAACATCACTCAACATATTCGATTTTCTCTTTATTATTAGTTTAAACTTTTTCACTTTTTCTTGCTTTCCATTTTACTTTAGTATCTACAACACTTGGCAACGATCTTTGCACTACACTGCTCCATAAACATTTACACCAGTAAAATAGTTTTTTGAAGTTCTCTAGTTAGATTAAAGCTAGTCAAGACCATTTTGTAGCACTTGCTCAGATATTCTAGTTTGACATTGTGACTTCCAAGTCGTGATATGCAATATGGCATACATGTCTTGCTGTCATAGTGACCGCCAGGTAAAATCCATTATTTATAGTATTTTGAAAAGTAGCATGATTTTAAAATATAATATTGTATTTCTTAGAAAAGGTATTATCATATTATATAATTGTATTTAAAACTGATTATTTATATTAAATAGCTTTATTACAGCAAGTTATTTATGAAATATAAACTTTTAAATATCTCACATGCAAATGCACAATCATTGCGAACTAGCACAGCAAGCACACTATATTTCTTGCTTTCAGAACTTTTGTCCTTCTTCTGTAAAATTGACACAGCAAGAACACAGCATTACCCTCGATTTTACAACTGTACTTGAATTTATTTTTATCTTCCAATAACTCTTTTCGCCCGTTTGCACCAGCGCTGCAGCGGCGCAAGAGACAAGCGACTTTTCGTTTTTAGCTGAGTCGTTGGTTTACGCGAGAATTACACAAATAAAATTTGATCACTTATAGATTTTCTTCCGTAGCACTTTACTTATTCCCGACCGTTCGGCTGCTTTCGCTTCCTTCCGCTGGAAAGCAACCGAAATGTCGTGCGTCGGGAATAAGAAAAATGCTCCGCGACAAAATCCGTAAGCGGTCAAATTTTGTATAGGTCGTTGGTGTCGACGAGTAACAAAGTTAGGCAATGAGCAGAAGACAAAATTGTCGCCGCGACATTTTTGATTATATTCCGCTTCAGACTTCGCATAATAATAACCTATAAATTATAAACGGTAACTAATGTCGTTTAATTTCTTCCACGTTTAGCTAACTAAAATTATTGTACTTGATTGATCTCTTTACGATTGGCGTGTATTTCTGTTGTACGTCGAAAATTTATAAACTTTAAAAACTGTGATGGCTGCCGAGTGCCGACGTTACTTTGCGAAATAAAATACATATTATCAAATTAATATAAATAGACGATTGGACAAAAATGGATAAAAAAGGGGATACTTTAAAATCGGATAGTAAGAATAATAATAATTAATGTTTAAAAAAAAAAAAGGTTCTATTATTAATAACTGCTGTTTTCTAATTGGACAATAAAGAAATGTGCTTGTGTGATGGCTTAGATACTTCATTATTATATAAGTAAAATGTTCGCAGGTCCACGAAGCTATGGAAGAGATATCGAGTGTCCCTGTCGCCTTCATCCGGCTATCAAGAACTCGGCCGAATCACTTACTTATATGTACTTTTATTAATTTTGTCGGTAGGAAATTTTAACAATAAGATTAAAAACTATATTCTATTATTAATTATAAATCTGGATACATACGGTTTCAATCAGAATTAAATTTTAGCTGTTATCTTGTTGAAATATTGGTCGCAATGTTGTAATCATTGGCCGTTCATAAATTTAAAAAAAGATGTCAATAGACCTCTTTTTTTTTCAAGTAGAAACATTTTTTAGAGAATTTTACGACTGCGAAACGCTGGAGACTAAACGAAAAACGCATGATAAAAATGTTTTCGCAAACGTAAAATCTCGCACAATTTAATTTTTTATCGAACATTAAACACAATAAAACTTGGGAATATCCAAAACGTACAAGAACCAACCAATATTGTTTTTAATATTCTCATATGCGTGGCGTCGGACAGTTACATCTAATTTTTAAAAACTACACCATATTTTTTATTGCACCCATATTACACCATAGCAATTAGCATTAATGACGGGTGATATATTTTTAAATGCGAACACGTTAGTTAAGGCGTAATTATACGATAAAAACAGTCGTAGCGACCGCAACCTACTGGCAGCGACCGCAACCTACCGGCAGCGACCGCAACCTACCGGCAGCGACGAATTTGGCAGGTCAACACGTTCATTTTCAGCCTTTTACTTTATTCTTCTGTCCGACGTACAAGTAGGTTATACCTATTGCGATTCACTAGTCTTACGTATGTATATTTCATCTCAAAGTAGGTAATTATATTGTAAGTAAAACGTCGGTTACATTGATGGAAGTTTCGATTATTCTTGTTCAAAATGGTATGTAACAGACCATACCTGTGATACATTTAACATAGTTTCAATATATCGTATATATATTAATAATTTATATAAATCCAATCAGTATTTTGGAAACATGGTGGTACAAATGGGTGTCACAACGTACGAATGAGAGCTCGCTGTAAACTTGTGAATGTGTTTGTGCTATCCGAGTGGAAGCATGCAGCTGAGCACGCGTGATGTGTAACGGAAAAGTGGCGGTGCTGTTGAACGAGTACGCTTAAGAGTAGGAATCTCCTAGGTAAGGGCAGGGAAAGTGGAAGACTAACTATACCGCCATTCGCTTTGCCACGGTAGGCGATTCACAATTATTAAAATAGTTTCGATAACATTGACATTTAGGGCTAGCGCGCAAGGGCGACAGAATTGTCGCCGTCGGCCTCGAGTAGATGTGGACGGAAGCGACAATTTTGTAGTTTGTGTGTACATGGAGTTAGATGCCGCCTTATTGGTTAGACCTAGATTAGGGACGTAACGAGTGATATGCCGACAGGTATTGAGTGGGTAGTGGGTACGTGCGAACAGAGCGTTCTAGAGCACACTGCCAGGACGCGAGTGGACTGCACGTTGTGACCGCCTCATCATCCGCCGCGTAGCATATCGCGCCGCGCGCCGTCGCCGTAGCAATAATTACAATTTGTAAAATTGTTTTAAAATTTCGAATGTGTGATAGTAGATGCAGTTGTTGTTTAGTTAATTTAACATAAAATAATATTAAATTAATTGTTATCGCGGGTGTATCGAACAATTTTTCATTACGATAGTGAACAATCGCGCATCTTTCGGCTTACGATCGGTAATAAAAATTTGAGAAGTCTCTTTAATTTTTGGAATGCTGAAGAGGCTCTTTCTTGTACAGTAAAACGTAATGTAGCAGTTTTTAGCTAGGGTAAATTTTATAATAAATTTAAAATGACCGATTCCTCCGCGACGTCCGGTCGCTCGAACAATATTTTGCTAGTCAACAGCGCCGCAACGCGTAGCAAGATATCGCTCGACCCCCTTCGTTACCGAGTAAGCCACGATTACTACCGTCTTATATTAGGTAATGTTGACAAATATCCGAGTGGAGCATCCATTATGTAGTGATAAAATTATTATGTATGGGATCGAGGGAGGTGAGATGTCAGATGTAGCATCGGTTAACGGCACTAAGGACCTTCTCATATGCCCCACGTCCCCGTCGAGATTCCGTAACCCTCAAAAAGCGTTCGCGTATTTAAGGAAATAAAGCAATGTTAATTTTAACATTTATATCGTAATTAGATTTTTATCCTTAAGAGTAGGATTTTATCTAGTTGCCTTCGTAATAGTAGAGAAACTAGGTGATACCTTTTTCTCGGTAGCATCATAAAAATCAAAATCGGTCGCATGCTCCTTCGTCGCGGGGCGACTCGCCCGCTCCGAGAGCGCTAGGCGCGGACGGGCGACGTCGCGATGCGTCTCATTTCCTTTCTCGTGCACGTGTATTTAAATTGCGCTGACTTTTTGCTAGATGCATCAGCATTCATCGTTACGTCTAGATTAAGGATATCGTTGGCCCGACGGAGGCCGCGTACCTGACACCAAAGTAACATAATTAATTATTATAGTGAAGCAACGCGCCGCTGGCGTAGCCTTGCTAGTCGCTCGGTCGCCGGGCGTAAAGTCGCACAATCGGAGCGGCGGCTCCCGTGAATTCGCCGGCCCGGCTCCGGCTGGCTCTTTTGCATTTGTAAAATATTTTTAAGCATTACACATGTTCTAGTCAGCTTTCATTGAATCTCTATAATTCTGATAATCTTAATCGTAATTAACGTTGCATTTTCTTGTCACTAGCGTATAAGTGACATTCTCGTGTTCAATTGCCGTTGGCAATGAGGTATCGATGCATTGAATTTGGGTGTACCGTCGAGTTGATTTGTTTACAATAAATATGCAGAGATTACAGAAAAAAAAGCGCCAACTGTACTGAAAAATAATTAACTAGCATTAAATATTGTCAAAACATTTTATTAAAATGTCCCCAAAAATGCAGTAGCGGCACACGAGCAACTACTTGTCGCGACGTTGTCGCCCGTTTTTAGTGCGTTCTTACCTCACAGGGGGGCGCTAAGCGCGATCTGACCGGTCAGGCGCGAGTCGTTCCCCCACTCGGCCGATGCATTCTTATCTTAAATGCATAGATATTTTCATAATCAATAGAATGCATAATATTGTTATTGGATTGCTAATTTTGTATAAGTACACAATTAGTATAGTTTATATACTTATGTGTCAATTCTTATAGCATTTTATTACATTAACAGATGATAGGTAGTAAGTGTTAAAGGTAACCAAATAAACAATGTTATAATAAGCTTTCTAATCCTGTGTTAATCTATATATGGGTACAGTACATGATAAGTTTATATATTGAAACATAATATTACTCTTGCAACTATAAAGTTAATTATAATGGATATAGTTTATGCGTTACGTTTCGTCTGTTGTCCCATTAATTTGTACCCTTCAGTGTATTTCGTTGCTTTGGGGAATTAGACAACGAAAATAAAAATATTTGTAAGATAACAATAATCTGCTTTCAAACAGTATAGTTATAAGATCTTCGGCAGTTTGCAAATAAACATTACAAAATATGTTTAAAACTTTTTGAATTGGCAACACGGAGCTTGTACTGTCACTGCACGTCATGTGGATTCATGCCGCTATCAATTATTAAAAATACCTATTGAAAAAGATATAGAAGTAACAATAATAACGTTATTACTATTTCTTTTGTTTCGACAATAATTATTGTAAATTGCAGTACAAGTCTAACTGCGGTATGCGTCTAACCTTTGCGACTCGAATGCCATCTGTTGCTGATTTTTGTAAGCAATTAAGAACTACCGTCTACCCCCAATAAAATATCTAAAACTCAGGTTGATTGCTAAAAATAACGCATTGAAATTATAATTGAATCTATTTTAACTTTGTTGCTGCTGTCCATAAATTGATGTGAAAGAAAAAAGATTTTCATTCCTCTGTAAAACTTAAATCTATGTTCTTATTTGCTTATTTTTCTTATGATTAAAGTCATATATATATATATATATATATATATATATATATATATATATATATATATATATATATATATATATATATATATATATATATATATATATATATATATATATATATATATATATATATATATATATATATATATAGATGTGCAAATTGCATGTATTTTGCATCGTAGATATTATATTAACTGGTTATTGAAGATATATCATTAGACCTTAGTACAAACACTTTTCTAAAAGCAGATTTTTGAATGAACTCGTTATATTTTATAATTCCACCAAAAGCCACGTGACTTTAAGATTATTAGCGCTTTAGACTAACTTTAAAATCGAGAGTAGAGTCGCTAGACTTCAAGTTAAAAAATTCATGAACTATGAAACGTTCGCTTAGTTATTTGGATCTAATCGGTGTTGCTTGCCATTAATACTGTGTAACAATTGAATTGAACTAAGAGTTTATATTTTAAATCATGTTGTTTTATACTTGTTTATTTAGTCACATGTTTAAATAGTTACTACTGTTATAAGTTCATGTATGGTAATTGTAAAGTATTACATGCTTTGAAATA
Organism: Polyommatus iphigenia; assembly: GCA_963422495.1. Taxonomy (NCBI): domain Eukaryota; kingdom Metazoa; phylum Arthropoda; class Insecta; order Lepidoptera; family Lycaenidae; genus Polyommatus; species Polyommatus iphigenia. Next base: position 14,519,670 of record OY730180.1, on the reverse strand, counting down.
AAAATAAAGGAATTAATCTTTATAGCAATTTTCTTGTAATCTTGTAAAGGAACACTATAATTACTATGGTTAAAACTATTGTACCTACTACGAACTACCAATGAAATTCTGACACATTGTAAAATTCAAGTTAGATTGGTTTTATAGTCATTCTGTACGTAGATTATCAATCTGAAGTTCTCTCATAATTATAAAATAAACGGTGTTTTCTGCTGTGACCTGTGTTTTTTACAGTACCTGTACCCTGTAAATGAAATAATCATCTACTTTATGTAGGTATCCTTGCAGTACCTATGTACGTTTAATAGTTATAACTTTATTAAGAGGAGAGTAGTAAATCTACAAAAATAAATCTAATGTTGTATTATAGATGTTACTTGTATTATTAGATGTTGCATTATGCATACTGCAAGATTCTGGTTTAAAAACTTACCCAGCCCCAATTTCACCAACGACTGTTAAAGTTAACGAATAATTAGTATCACGTTTGATAGCGACGGGAGAGAGGTGGACTGTAATACGAAGATGAAAATAACTAATCAATAACTAATAATAATTAAGTTATAACTATAAATGGTACACTCGAACTGCAACGACAACTGTATTCTCTCGAGTCTCGGAAAATTGTGTAACAAAAAATATAAAATGTCAATACAAAAAATTCTATTTAAACTGATTCTATTTAAATTATATTTACCCCAGTAGAGTTAGATTTTTCTTGAAATTAATTATAGTCAGAATTTTTTTTGCACCAGTGTTTTAGAGGAGGTCACCACGACCACGACGACCACGACGTGTGCGTTAGCCGTCATATTGGTTTGAATGTCCAATCTTTTTTTAGCTATATCTCCTTTATTTTTTATTTTTTTTAAGAAAATTATAAGGATCAAATGTATTGAAAATTTGATTTTCTACAACTTTAATCCTTATAAATTTATTGTAAAATCAATATTTACGGAAATAACTGCAAAAAATAAGTCCAAAGTATAATTTCGACCTGTTCGACCTGTATCGCGATTATTGTCAAATACAGAAAAAAAAACAGAAATAAACTTGTAGCTCTTTACATTAACCACAATTAAAATTAAGACTTCGCTGTCTGTCCGTCTGTCTGTCTCCAGGCTTCAAGAACGGTGATAGGTAGAGACTTGAAATTTTCAGATATTATATATTATTATGTATTTAATATTTGATGGGGCTCCCATATAACAAACAGGATTTTAGTGGCCTTTTTTGCTGTTTATCAAAAATAGTAGCATTAAGACAATTAAAATATGCGTAAAATATTTAATTGTATTTGTACTTGAATAATTAATAATAAAATTAAAATAAAACACTTCATATTTAATTGTTAAAAGGTCTAATTCATGATCAGAAATATTCAGTTTTATCCAGTCGCTTGGATCCCAGTACATTTACCATAGGTGTAGGAGCTTAAATATTGATTTCTAAAAAAATTCAAAAGGATCAAATTTTTAGGAAATTTAAAACCTACAACTTTGTTTCTACAATTATTTTCGCTAAATTCGATAATAATTGACGTAGATGCGAAAATTTACTTTGACTTGTTTTTGCATTTAGCTCCGTAAATATTGATTTTACAATGAAAATTATGAGAACTCAAAATGTAGAAAATTAAATTTACAACAAATTTAGTTCTTATCATTTTCGTAAAAAAATCTATACATATAATAAATCTGTAGAAATGTCAATTCTGTACTACTAGTACTAGTATTTGTCTTCTTCCAACTTAACATCTGGTGTATAAAAAAAATTCTCCCCACCCCTCTAAAGGGATGAAAGAGGAGGTCAGATTTTGTATAAGACTTTTGCTTTAACACGAAAACTACTGATCCGATTTGAATACGGTTTTCACAGATAGGTATATTTGTCTTCTTCTAACTTAATATCTGGTGCATAAAATTTTTCCCCCCACCCCTCTAAAGGGACGAAAGAGGGGGTCAGATTTTGTATAAGACTTTTGCTTTAACACGAAAACTACTGATCCGATTTGCATACGGTTTTCGCAGATATATTTGCCTCCTTCCAACTCAACATCTGGTGTATAAAAATTACCCCCCCCCCCCCTCTAAGGGGACCAAAGAGGGGGTCAGATTTTGTATCAAACTTTTTTCTTTAATGGACTTACTTCATATTATTAACTGTTTTTCCAACTTAACATCTGGTGGATAAAATTTTTCCCCTCGTCCCTCTTAGGGGACAAAAGAGGGGGTAAGATTTTGTGTCAACTGATGAAGTAGAAATACTTTAAATGGCAAAACAACGTTTGTCGGGACAGCTAGTAAAAAATAAAGGAGATATGTCTAAAAAAGATTTGATCTTCAAACCAATATGGCGGCTAACGCACACGTCGGGGTTGGTCGAGTTTTTGAATTTAAGCTATTCATGGCCGCCCCTAAACACAGGTGCAAAAAAAAATCTGGCTATAATTAACTTCAGATTCCCATACAAGGCTGAACTAACCCTTTTTTTTTTTTATCGGTGGGAAATGCGTTACGCATCCCCAGCGACCCGGGGGAGTGGTCGCCGGGGTATGTGGGACTCCCCAGGTGCTGCGGTAAGGAGGAGCACCCGGGGTTACCCACTAAAACCCACCGGTGCCTCCTTCCTCCGCTACGCTGCTGGGCCACCGGACCCGCCGACGAGGGTGATATCTGCGGCAGCCCAGTTAGCGGCATCTGTCTGGCAGACTTCATCGCAGCAGCTGTAAAGCTGTTGAGCCTTCGGGAGAGCAGCCCGAGGCACCGGGCGCTCTTGTACCGGGCAGGGCTCGTGCAATGGGCAGCGGATTCCCCAATCCGCCGCCCGAGCCCTGATTACGGCGGGAGCTGGCGCTCATGTATGGCGCGCCTGCGCCCTCCGCGCCGTCTTCGAACGGGATCCGCGGCCACGTCCGCTTCTCTCTCCCGTTCGGCAGCCTCTTTCTGCGAGATGACGGCCTCGCAGAAGTTGGCTATTGCGTCAAATCCTTCACTCGACCGAACCATAGCCGTCACTATGGCCGGGAGGCTTAGGTCAAATCCGGTAGTAGCGCAGAGCACCGCTCGTTGTTCTGCCCATGCCGGGCAGTCCTCGAGCGTGTGCTGCGCTGTGTCATCTCCGTGATCGCAGTGGTGGCACTGCGTCGTCGGTTCTCTCCTAGCCGTACGGTGCAGATAATGGCCAAAGCACCCGTGCCCGGTCAACATCTGCACCATACGGAAGGTGAGGACGCCTTTGCAGTGCTTACCCACGTCTGCAGGTGCACTGGACTAATTTTAACTCAGTTTAAATTGAATTCTTTGTGTCAATAAGCAAAAATAATAGTAAAAAAGTATAAAACACTTATCTGTCCAGCCAGTCGCCAACAACGTTATTTCTTTCGTTTTTCTTTTGATTAAAAGAGAAGACCTGACATATTAGTCTAAGATCCCACTGCAGAATTGTGCAGGTATCGAGTACACGCTTAAAACCACATATTTTTTACAAATATTTATGATAAGGAGAACATATTTCTACTGGGGTGCCAGTCCAAATGTGGCCGCAACTATTTTTTTTAAATTTAAAAAAAATTGAGTTTGCGGGATAAAATGAATCGGTTATTTACCAAAGGGAATAAGTCAGCATTTTTCGGAAATGGCAATTTTGAAGCGGTTTGATTCATTTTGGGTAGATCCTTCATTGTAGTATTTGTAGTCAAGAAAAGAAATAAGTCAGTTCATTTTGCCAGTATAATGTAGGCACAATATTTTTCGTGAATTTACCAAAGGAAACAAGTCATTGACTTAAGGTGAACGCAGATTTGGCCGCACCGCACGCACCACAGTCGCCGCATTTCGAATTCTTCATATAAAGAATGTAGAAGTTGCGAAGACTGCGGCGCGGGTAGGTATGCGAGCTTGCCTATAACTTCATATAAAGAATTCGAAATGCGGCGACTGCGGTGCGTGCGGTGCGGCCAAATCTGCGTTCACCTTTATTCCTCTTCGTTACTTTATTGGCAGCACTGACCTGACTCGTTATTGTCAATATCAAATAAATAATTCGAAGTTAGGTTAGATTACCTATGTTTAAAGTGGTTGTATGCATGATTTATTAATACAATGTGTGATTCTGAAGCTGAAAATAGGACCCCAAATGTATCGAGGGCACTCATTTCTACCAAATGATCGGTCCTTTGGTACTGTGAAAAAAGTTTTAAAACGAAGAGATAGGTATTATCTGCCTAAGAAGGTGTGTGAATTTATATGCAATGCCCATAAAAAAATCCACAGTATATATGGTTAATACTAATGACATTCTAGATATTAAAAACTGGTGGGGCAAATTTTATAAGAAGGATACCATTTCTTTATGGTAGAGCTGTATCTAACTTTATGGAATTTGAGTACTTCTCAAACATGAAAGGCATGGTATTTACCAGGCCTTTCATTGGGAATGTAATGAGAATTAACACATTTGATTTAAGAAAGAATAAAACTCAAATAGTTACACTAAAAGCTTATGGTGGACCTGTGCCTATAAAAATAAATAAAATAAAAGATCTCAAGCGTACCATGCAATATATTCCACCTGAACATAAAGCCTTCTATGAAAAAATTATAGAAAATGAGCCTAAATGTTGATAAAATGTTATTTTTAATACATTTTTGTTTATTTTTTTCCTCGAAACTTCATTTAGATACCAAAAGGAATAAGTCAAGCAAGTTTAAATAAGCATACTTATTTCCAAAACAGACAAACAGCAAAAAACTTTTCATGAGTATGCTAGTATAGGTTTCAACTATCTTTTTAAATAAAAAAATAATAAACTTACCTAAGATTTTTTTTTTTTAGAAACATATTTTTTTACTCCCTGTAAAATTAGGTATGCTTGACTTAGTCCCTTTAGTAAATAACCGATTCAATACCCGATGAAATGTTTTCATCGGGTATTGAAAGCAAACATGGTTCATTTCACGGCAATGAGTATAGAGATTTAGAAAAATCCGGTGTGCCGTTGGGCACCCGGCCGCAACTCTATTGTAACCAGGTGTTAACAGGTACGATTCCGATACATTTTTGCATCCATAACGTATATCGATCTTTTATACTATGGAAGCTTATTTTCTTCTTATTATTATAATATAGGTGTGCCTAATTAAATCTGGCTGCAAATAAGGGGTGCCGGCTGTCAAAGATGGCAAACTATCGAAGGTTGAGGGAAAGGGAGCTAGCGCGTAACATTACGGGTCTAACGAGGATAGTGATTGTATTTACATCATGTTAAAATCCGAAAACAATTTTACAAATGTCATTCCGGTTTGACGGACGAGGTTCGTGTAGTGTGTAGCGGGCATGGAATTAATTTAAACTACGTATAATATACTAACGTTATATTTACGTAGTATATGGCTATGTTCCTAAATGTACTGCGACCACTGCAGAGTGTGACGTCATTTTAGTATACTGCGAAGCCGTTCCTTTATAGTTAGTATACTGTTGGTATACTGGTTACTATTTAAAACGGAACGCAATCCAGTATACTATCAGCCGCATTTTGACAGCTCGTATTGAACATTTTCAACACAGTCTAATAAGGTTAATTTTTGCAATTCTTCCAGTGTTTTATTATTATTAATCCAAATTAATTACAGAAATTTATAACTTTGGGATTAAACTGTAGGTATTGTTTTAAAACGTTAGACACTCGAGTGGTTTTGACACTTGACAGTTGACTGATCACGTGATCAAAGTACTGCGAGTGCCTTACCTCGAAAACGCCAGTGCTCACAGTACAATATGGCGACGATTGATGACGTCATATATTTCACTAGGGTACTGCGGCAGTGTACTGCAACTCCATTACGGAACGATTTTTTCTACAGTGATAGCACTGTACAGTGGTCGCAGTAGATTTCGGAACACAGCCTATATTAATTCCATGGTAGCGGGACGAAGAACCGTCAAAACTGTCAAATTTGTCTCTCACGGACGGACGGCGTCCCTCATGGACGCGGTCTGCAGACTGGGTTCGCGCAATCTGTAGAAGCCATTACCCTTCACGAGTCACGACTGCTCCCAAGTCTTTTGGACTCCATCGTTTAGAGAAATATTAAATTTGAGGGCCAGGTTTTGCCAGGCCTGTCTAGAAGCCTGGTTGCCCATTGGCCCTCCCATTCGACCCATCACTAAATCACGGTGGGTCTCCGCCCTCCGGTCTCAAGTCTCAACGAAGTCCACTATGATTTCAGACTGCCTGGCCGAAACTAATTGTTACTACTATATAGGCATATAGTGGACTTCATAAGTCGTACACTTGCTGTACCTTGACGTGCCAGCAGCTCTAGTTAGGAATAATTAATTTATTATGAAAAAATTGAGAGGAATAACTTATTAAATTCAACTTTTCAAAAACAAAATATCAAAAAATATTTACTCTTCTATGACCACAGATTAATATATGTAGCAAGCTATCTATGACACAAGTGACAAATCAACTTTGACAAACAATAGTTGATAACTTAGTCCACAGACAATAAAATAAATAGTTATCCGAATAAATTAAGATTCTGACATTTCATAATGTACTCCTCCACAGACGGTACTATTCAATTTAGCCGAATTACAGTCGATAAATTTGCGTCAATTGAGTAACCACTTCGCCATCAAAAGATAGGTACTGAATACAAAGTATCCCTATGTAGTCTGTGGTTAAGGACAGGGTGGGTTACAAACAAAAGCTGGTTATTATCCATTTTCACAGTGATTAACTAAACTTCTATTTTAGCGAATAGCCCCGTATGGTGATGCAATCGCACACAGTGCTTGTGTATTTTTGTCTTGCGTAATATTTGTTCATTAGTTACGATTCGTCGTTTTTACATTTCAATGAACAATCCGATAGCATGGAGTCAATGTATAGAGGTCAACGTTGTGGATATCAACACAGTTAGTGCGCATGTGCTTTACTACAGTCACTTATCGCTCGCATGCGCCTTATCTCGACACGTACCAACTACAACGGAGTTGGTACTCCGTTCCACAGATTATTATTATATGCTCCGTTCGTACGCGAGCGGTAGGGATGGGGATTCTTGCCGAAAAAGATCGATTTTTAAATCGATTCGAATCGTGACCTGATGAATCGATCCACAAAAAAATCGAGGTCTAAAAGATCGATTTCCAAAAAATCGATCTTTTTTCAAATTAGTTTTTACAGTATAATTGTATAGGTAGGTATATCAAATTTATAAAAAACAAGACAAATGTTATAATTAACGATCTTTGAATCAGTAAAATCAGGGAATTCGATAATAATAATTATTTTATTTACCATATTATCAAAGTATCAGTTAAGGTGAAAACAAGACATTTTTTTCCTTATTTTGGCATGCACGATTTGTGAATTGTGTGTCAGCCAAGCCAGTTAGGAGGTTAAAGGTCCCTACCTTAAACTATGGAATTTAATACGAAATTTAAAATCAGATTTAAGACTCGAGGATTATTTATTTTCTTCAAAAAATTGCAAATTGCAATGTCAATCATGTTGCGGCCGCACATGCGTAGTGATTCGTGCTTGAGACGATATCATTGGTCATTGGACGATCTGCGTGTATCGTCCAATGGTATCGTCTCATAGCACGAAGCTTCGTGACGATAGACGAATCGCGGCGCGCGGCATCACACTTCTCAGTACAGATACAGAATACAGCTGATACAAAAAAAGATATACAGACGAACATATAACCTCCTCCTTTTTGGAAGTCGGTTAAATACATTGACTTTTATAGAGTGGACTCGGCATAATGGTCTATACCAAATAAAAATACTGTGGCCGGTCCGCCATTTTATGTTCCGGTTCTCCGAGGTACATAAACTGTCAAAGTGTCGTATTATTAAATTGAAATAGATGATTATTGGAAATTTCATGGATATTTCTGTTTAATTCTTGTGTGTAGTGATTACGGACAAGAAAAGACATAATGCCTTAAACGGCTCATTCACTATCCTGCATTGCAGTCCTGCTGCAGTCCGCCGTGCAGGCCTGCAACACCATTCACTATCCTGCGTGCAGTCCGCCGGCTTATGCAGGATAGTGAATGGTGTTGCAGGCCTGCACGGCGGACTGCAGCAGGACTGCAATGCAGGATAGTGAATGGGGCCTTTAAGTGCAGTGTTGTTAAATGTGGCTCAAGATAAAAGGAAAACCAGAAAAGTTTGTGCTTGGATCGGTATGTTTATATTTTTATTAAAATTTTTGTTATTTTACTGATGGCTTGACTTTGTATGAGCTAATTTAGTTAATAATTTGACAATAAATAAGATTTGTGATAGAATAGAATATAACATGGCTGGATTTTAGATATTTATTCAACATAGAAATTAGTAGATTTGACGTTTAGTGATGTACTTTTTTATCGAATTTAAAAAATGTAAGGTGAAGAATCTGATCATAATATATTTGAAATATTTTAACCTTAAAAGGGACCATTCACTATCCTGCATTGCAGTCCGCCGTGCAGGCCTGCAACACCATTCACTATCCTGCATAAGAAGCCGTGCAGTCCGCTGGCTTATGCAGGATAGTGAATGGTGTTGCAGGCCTGCACGGCGGACGGCAATGCAGGATAGTGAATGGGCCGTTTAATCCGCCTCGTTATCTGTTTGACAACACATAATCATAACAAAATCAATGTCATTCATTTCGACGGTTCGTCATCGAACCGTAGACAGTGGGAACGGTGTATCCCAAAATTATTAAGTTTTTTATAACTACTCGCAATGGTGACCAAATGCGATAATTGTAATAAATCGATCACAAAATCGTCGCCAGGAGTCGAATGTAACAAGTGTGAGCGCCTAGTACACCTTAGCACTGAATGTACCGGACTCAGCAACAAACAGCTGGCCGCCCTAAAAGCTGCATCACCTGGGCTAGGATGGACATGCCAGGACTGTATTCAGGAGTCTTCAACGCGTAACTCGTCCATCGTAATACCGGATGACGAAGATGAGGAGGATGACGACGATGTACAGAAGAACACAGCTCAAGGCGATGGTAAGAGGCTGTTAAAGGATATCTCTAAGGAAGTGGAAAAAATTATAAAAAAGGAGATGACACAGATAGAAGAATCTCTGAGATTTCACACAAGTAAGTTCGACGAAGTGATGGCTTGCATAGAAAACTTCAAGCAGACTATTAAACAACTACAAAAGAAAAACGCGGAACTCATCAGCAAAAATAATAATCTAGAAACTAGGATTGCCGCATTAGAACAGCAAGTACAAGCATCGGAGCAAGAGAAGCTAGCAAACTATATAGAAATTTCTAACGTGCCCTACCACACCAGTGAAAACATAAAGTCAATTACTGAAAATCTTGCTAAAAAACTAAGTGTCTCCACAACTGGCATAAAACATACTCGCAGGCTGAAGGGACGAGGAGACCGGGAAGGCAACATTATCGTGGAGCTTCAAAAAGAAAACACCCGAGACGAATGGCTCTCCGCATCAAAAGCAACCCCGGTAACCGTCGCAGACATTCACCCTCAAGAACTGGTAATAGTAGCCCTGTATACCTTAGAGAGACTATGACTAAGCTTAACAAACAGATAATGTGGCTTGCAAAACAAGAACTTAAAATAAAACTAAAATTTAAGTATGTTTGGTTTAAAAAAGATTATGTCAAAGCACGTAAAGATGAACAAAGTAAAATTTACTATCTTAGATCATTAAACGATGTACACACACTAGCTAACCAGCAAAATAATTTAAGTAATAATAAACAAATCTAAAATTTATTTTAACTACTTGTATAAATATTATATCATCCTTGTTAAAAACCGTTAAATACTTATAATAAATTAAAATGGAAGACGTAAATGATGAAATTACAGAATACTTCAACAGTGTAAATATTAATAGCTTCCTAAAGAAAATACCTAACCAAATTAACCTATTATGTATAAAAAACTTTGCTTCTCTTGAAGAAATAATATCTAACTCCAGTGCATGTATTGATCTCATTGTTGTAACCGAAGTTAATATAAAAGAATGGATGAAATGTCTATTTTGTATATCTCATTATGAAATGTTAACCTGTTTGCGAGAAACTCGAAGGGGCGGAGGTATTGTGCTATACATTCATAAAAAACACAAATCTATAACAAAAAATATAAAAACGGAACACTTCGAAAATATATTATGCACAATCACTACCCCTTCGGGTTATTCCGCGGATATATGTGCCGTGTACCGACCGCCTAAGAACAGTAAACACTTATTTATAGGCGAACTGCACAACACATTACGTAAGCACTGTTCAAATAAAGAGTTGTTCTTGATAGGAGACATCAATATAGATATAAACTCGAAGAATCCTATAAAACATAAATATAATAACACACTGCACTATTTAGGTCTTGTACGAGGGATCCGCGATTACACGCGCATCGAAATTACGGCTGGAAAGCTAATTAAACCATGTATTGACCATATTTATGCAAGATCCCACGCACAAGACCTTCACACTGCAGCGATTGGCACGACACTGGCGGACCATCGCGTTATCGCATTTGCCTGCACAGGGCCAAAGATACAGGATGCTCCAAAAACTATAACACGCTTAAATAATAATGCACTAATTAAATCACTAAACGACATACAGTGGGAAAAATCGCGAGAATTATCTTGTCCCCTTAAAATATATGATTTTCTATATAAAAATTTTAACAAGTGCTATAGTGAATGCCAGTACGAATATAAAAATATCATTAAACCTAAACGAACAAATAATGAGTGGATCACTAAAAAAGTAATAACAGTGTGTAAATATCGAGACTTATTATTTAATAGGTGGTTAAAGGACCCTAGTAACATGATCTTAAAGCTAAATTACAATAAAGCACGAAACTATGCAAATTCGGTAATACAAAAGAGTAAACAGGACTGCGTAAAATAAAAAATTAATAGGAACAAGAAAAATCCAAAAATGTTATGGCAATTATTAAACCAATTAACTGGCCGAAATAAAAAATCTATAGACGAAATTATAATGAATAATTTTGGGACCAGCCAAGACTCGCCATATAAAATAGCATGCTCGTTTGCAGAATCTTTTGAGTCAGGTGTAAAAAAATGCATCACAAATTGTGACATACCTTTATTAGACAAGTCTTTGTATCGTGATAATGCAAATGTATCAATCCGATTCACTCCTGCAAACTCAAGATCAGTTAGCAAAATAATAAAAAATATGAACAGTAATAAAGCGCCTGGCATCGACGGAATAAGAGCTGTAGACATTAAAAGGATAAGTTCTTTAATTAGTAACGTAATAGCAAACCTTATTAATGCATGTTTAAAAAATGGAAAATATCCACAATTACTTAAAACTGGAATTGTCAGACCAATACATAAAAAAGGCAACTTCACAGCACGCGAAAATTATAGGCCGATTACTATATTACCTACAATAGATAAAATTATAGAAAAATATATTTGCAAACAGATATACGAATTTTATGAAAAACATAACATAATAACACAGAAACAGTATGGATTTCAACCAAAAAAAGAATACCACAAAACTTTTAAAAACATTTACTAACAGCATAAACAAACACCTAGACGATAAAAAACACGTATTAGTAGTATTCATAGATTACAATAAGGCGTTCGACACTCTAAATCATAAAAAACTGATAGAAAGCCTTAGTGATAGTGGAATACGAGGTCCAATGCTTTCCTGGTGCAAAGATCACTTAGATGGTAGAAAATACGTTGTAAAAATTGAAGATGCTGTTAGTGACGAAGTAGATTCCGATATAGGCACAGCGCAGGGATCTGTTATAGGACCTGCACACTACATAAACTATGTAAATAATCTAGCAAATTTAATAAAGCACTGCGAAATGTACCAATTCGCAGACGACACTTGTCTGGTTGCTGCAGGTAAAAATATAAAAGAAATTGCTCGCATATTACAAAATGAACTTAACATCCTAGTAAAATGGTCGCACGATAAAGGCTTGGTAATAAATGCTACCAAAACCAAATTAATGTACATTAGCTCAAGCCATAATAGGTTAAAGCCTACGCCCAAAATTATTGTGCACAACCACCAGTGCCTTCATAAAGGACTGACACCGCAAGACTGTAATTGCGAGGAATTAGAGGAAGTAGATACCCAAACCTATTTAGGACTTGTGAAGAAAGTATGCAACGGACTACGCGCCATGCTGGCCAAATTTTCCATAATAAGGTTTAATATTCCATTCCGAATCTTATTGAATCTATATAAATCCCTAGTTGAATCTAAAATATCATACGGCCTGTCTAGCTACGGGCGAACATGCAGAACACACTTAGAGAAAATATACTCACTACAATTGCGCATATTAAAAACGATAGTCCCAGAGCGTATAAAAAAACTACACGAAGCAGATTATCATGGCTTGTTTGACTACTGTAAAATCATGCCTATTCATAAAAAAGTGGATTATACCATACTGCTAGAAGAATATTTTAATGACAATTTTAAAAAATCTTACATACCTAATTATACTAAAACTCGTAGTGCAGCTAAACCAAAATTAGAAAAACCGAAGTATAACAATATATATGGCAAACGCAGACTTGAATATATTGTGCCAAATTTAATAAACCAATTACCTTTAAATATACAAAATGAAATTACCAAAAAAATATTCAAAATAAACTGAAATCCTATTTTATTTCCGTATAATTTAATTAAAATAATAGTATTTTAAAAAGATAAAACCGACTTCAAATTTTTGTACGTAATTAAGAATTAAAATTCTCTATCTCAAACACTACTGAACCGATTTTGATGAAACTTGCAGTATTCCCTAAGTTGAACAATACCTAGTACAATAAAAAAAGAATCACTAAGACCGGACTTGTGGTTCCGGAGATATGCGTGCACAAACATAAAAACATACATACATACATACATACTGCTGTGAATAATTACTAAGTATGTTCGATCCTTTAATTTATATTTTCTTAAATCTACTTCGAACTATGAACGGTTTATTAAGAAGCTTAAGGGTAAAATATTTTACTTTTAAGATTGCCAAATTCTACTACATTTATGTTATGGATTAAATAATAACTGTTTCTTCGTAATAGTCTGCAGGTTTTCAAAATATCATTGAAGAAGAATTAGCAAAACGTTGACCACGTAATTTGTTCTTCGCGTATGGAAATAAAAAGAAATCGTTAGGTGCCAAATCAGGGCTGTACGGCGGATGACCAGTCAATTCGATACATACATACATACACTTTTGAAATTTGGCACATTTGTCCAGAAGCTGTCATAGATTAACATGTATAAAAACTGGGCAGTTCTGGAAATATTACATACATACGCGTCGAATTGATGACCTCCTTTTTTTTTTAAGTCGGGTAATAAATCCATAAAAATAATAACTGGAGGGAGCATACATACAGATTACAGACAGACAGAAACAATTTAAATGTAAGGCCAAACAGAAACTACTAGACTGTTTATGCTTAAAATATAATATTATTAGGTGTAGTTACATACTAAATTGTGTATTTCTTTGTATTATGAAATGATGGCGGCTAATGGTACACGGTAAAGTTTCTATAAGCTTATGTTGTACCATCAATCATTGCTAATTTATGTTGTACTTTTATTAATAAATAAATAAATAAAAAAGTAAAAAAATAATTTTAATAGTCACTTTATTTTCATTCTAATAATAATTTTACTCTCTTCTCTTCTATAACCCAAATTAGAAGTGATACTTATAGCAGTTTATATAAAGCATCGCTGTACTATAGTGTTTGATGTTAATTATTATTTATAAGTTATAACTTTTCAGCCAAGTACCGGTTAAGGTGAATCTGATTTACAGAAAGAAATAAAACAAGAAGAAAATATTCCAGATAAAACTCCTTTAGCAAAGAAGGTTTTAAATTTGGTAGGTATTTTAATCCACATTTCATAACCTCCTAGGTTCTGTTGTAGGAAAATAGAATAAAACTAATTCATAAAAATCTTGTTTACAGAAACGAACTCAAATCAAGAAGTTGACAAAAAGTCATAAACGAAAAATAAGGACCTGGAATGAAAAAGTTCGCGGGCAAAAGAAAAAATAGCTAAAAATATTATAAAAGATTAGCAGGAGAGAAATTTGATAAACAATGAAAATTTCTGGAAGTATGTGCGGATCCTGCGCGTTGTAAAGTGTCCTAAATTAAGTGCAGTGTGCCCAAATACCCGTTAGATTCCGAGGCTAAGAAAGTGACTGAAGCTAAGTTCGATTCCATGTTCTCGTTCTACCGCTGACTAGGTATTCTATTTTTATTTTAAATAAATTTGTAATTTTTTATATTTATCTTTTATTTATCTCCACATCTATACATATAATAAAACTGTAGAAATGAAGATTCTGTACATTAAAGATATTCAAAAAATAATAAGCTGAGGGTACATCGCTATAGAAGCCAAAAATGTGGTCAGTTTTTTGGTCTGTCTGTCTGTCTGTATGTTTGTTCCACCATCACACGAAAACTACTGATCCGATTTGAATGCGGTTTTCGCAGATATATTTGTCTTCTTCCAACTTAACATCTGGTGTATAAAAAAATTTCCCCCCACCCCTCTCAAGGGACGAAAGAGGGGGTCAGATTTTGTATAAGACTTTTGCTTTAACACAAAAACTACTGATCCGATTTGAATGCGGTTTTCGCAGATATATTTGCCTTCTTCCAACTCAACATCTGGTGTATAAAAATCACCCCCCCACCCCTCTAGGGGGACCAAAGAGGGGGTCAGATTTTGTATCAAACTTTTTTCTTTAATGGACTTACTTCATAGTTTTAACTGTTTTTCCAACTTAACATCTGGTGTATAAAAATTTTCCCTTCACCCCTCTTAGGGGACAAAAGAGGGGGTAAGATTTTGTATCAACTGACGAAGTAGAAATACTTGAAATGGCAAAACAACGTTTGCCGGTACAGCTAGTTCATTATAACTTTGTTGTAAAGATATAAAGAAAAGTTCAGTACCCAAAGAGTAAAACGGGACCCTATTACTGACTTCGATGACTGTCTGTCTGTCTGTCTCCAAGCTCTATCTCATTAAGCACTATAGCTAGACTTCTGAAATGTTCACAGATTGTGTATATCTATTCCCGCTATAGCAAAAAATACTAAAAACAAAATAAATTAAATATTTAAGGGAGCCCCAAAACAAACGTGATTTTTTTTTTGCTATTTCTTGCTTGATACCAATAATGGCAAAAGGTAGGCACTTGAAATGTTCACAAAATACTCAGTTGTATACATACTTTAATAAGAATTGATGGTAAAATTAAAATAAACTGTAAGCCCTTCGTGCGCGGATGCAACTCGCACTTGTCCGATTTTTTGGCAATTTTTGCCCGATATCAATAATGGCAACTTAAAAAATAATTAATAAACTTAAAATACATTAAATAGTTTTATTAAAATTAAGTGGGCTCCAATAAAAAAAACTATATTTGATTATTTTGTCTCTATGTAATAATACATAGAAACAAAATAGGCAAATACTTATAGTTTTTTTTGTGAGCAACTTTAAAATTTGAATTTGAAGTTGCTCACTTTATTGGTTTATTGCTCACATGATATAACAGGACGCTCACTTAAAACATCTTAGTTTATCGATATCCTCGACAAATATCAACCGAGTGTCCCATCACTATAGATATGTTTGTTCCTGGCAATATGGCGCCGGCCACACTTTTTTGTAGTTATGTCACTTCCATATGTTTCCTTAATCATTGGTTAAATACCTCCATGCAAAAATTATAAACGTATTTTTTATTGATGAGAAGTGAGGCGAAGGATACTAAACATACAGCCACAGATTAAGGATAGGTAGATGGCTTCTTAGCTCGCCAGCGCGTGGCCATTTTATGCTTGTGTGCAATTGCCGTAGTGTGCGTGTAGGGATGAGCGATCTGCTTGTATATATCGATAAAAATTTAAAATTAGACTACAGCTATCGACCAATAGTCGACCATAATTTTATGTTATAGATTTTTACTAAACGACATCAAGAAAAGGAGGTTATAAATTCGACCCGCATGTTCAATTTAGGATATAATAAATAATGACCATTAAATTAAAAGTCGCTTTTAATTTGGTGAAAAGATATTATTTTATATTTATTTAAGTTTATGAAAATACTTATGTAAATAAAATATTTAAGTATATAATTACACAAATAGTTAACAATATAATAATTATGTATACTCCATAAGTCACGATGGCTTGACCGGAGTGTAATATCAATAAAATCAACAGTTTTTATAAAAAACAACAGAAGATCAAATATACTTTATTATACTTAACTATTATACAACAATTCTGTAAAATAACATTTTTATGTATTATCGAAGAAATAAAGACGTTAAAGCATTGGATACTGGTGACGGGACACTTAATAATATAATGTGTCCACTGTCCCAACACCAGTGGCCGATCCTTCAGTCAATAAAATACCTATGCCATACATCATTACATGTAAGGATTGGACACCGGTGTTAGGACACATTGTATAATATTACACACATATTAAAAATTAGAAATTCAGGGGCCGGGTGCCATCGAAATTCTCATACATATAACATACGTAATACCAAAATCATTTTCTCATGCGAAAATATTTAACATGTTTGAGTTATTTTTCAGCTCAAACAGTTATTTTTCAGCTTAAAAAATAGTAATACCTAGGTTCCTGCACAAAAAATTACTACAAAATATCTAAACACTAAAAAATATTTTTTAGTGTTTAAATATTTTGTTGTTTTACTACTAAATATTGAAACACTCAAAATATAGTAACACACTAAAAATATTATATATATATAGGGGGGAGGTGTGAGAGCTGTTGATCATGCAATTATTTTGCTCTCCGTTAGAACTTTTTTATTTCAATAAAATCATTGTTTCAAACTTACGTTTGAAATGATAATCCCAATATTGTGATGCCTTCATGAGGGAGTAAGAATTAAAAACTTGCATGAAACTTGCGTCTAAATATTTCTGTTCGTCGTCTATTTTGAAGCTTTTTCAAATCCTGAAAACAAAATCATTTAGTCCATGACAATATTTTTATCGATAAACTATACTTCAAGTAAAGTGCATCCCTAAAGTACACGTAAAAAGTTATGCAATATTTGTAGCCAAATTATTACTTGATGTGACATTTTTATCACTAATGCCATAAATAGCATGATTATGGGATTATTAAACTTATAAATTTTCTTTTTAGCTTATAAAAATACCGATTGATAAGCCCAAAAAACGTTGTTGAAAACTTACGTATGTTATGTTAAATCCACGTGTTTGAGGCATTCCTTGGCCGTTTTTATGGTTTATTATATAGCGGAACCACAAAACCCAACAAGATATTGCATTTAACGTTCACTAAACACTTTTATTAGCACTTTTTAAACATGAAATATTGCAGACCGACTCCTTTATGTCCCATTAAATCATAACTCGATTTTAGGGTGTCTAAGATCGATTCACGAGATCGATTCAATGCGTTGGATCGATTAAAAAGATTGATTTTTTTGCTCCAAAAGATCGATTTTGCGATTAATCGATCTCAGATCGCCAACCCTAGCGAGCGGCCACTGATCTCTAATATACACGCCGAGTGGCCTTGGCTATATATAAGCGATTAGCGACGGCAGTTATTTACGAGCGCCAGTGTTTCTTGATAACAAGGTTTTGTAGCAAGTGGATTACCTACATGATTCGACATTGTAATGTTTGAACAAAAACGTTATAAATTTAGTGTTACCCAGTGAAATTGATGTGAAACTCATTGAAACCGAAACCATGTCGCTGCCACCGTACGAACAATCAGTAAATTCCTCGTTCCTACGTAGTCTCGGCTTGATGAAAATTATATCTGAAAAAACAACAGTTGAGAGTGTTCCGTTATCTAAATCACGTGTCACTGACGACGATAAGAACGCCGGTGGCTCTCATACTTCTGCGAACGAGAAACTGCAAGCAAGGATACGTCCGAATAGGAAACGTTCCCGGTCCAAATCAAAAAAAAAACATGTTTCGAAAACGAAAGACCTAGGGGAGAAGAAGAGACACACGGAATCACTCGACGAACCTCAAAGCATACCAGCAGTAGTCTCTGTAAAGAAACAGCGGAAACTTGCAGCGCCGGCCACTGATAAGCCGAAGAAGCAACAACATAAGACGTCAACGCCAGCAAAGAAAGGTTCATCTTCAGCGCCCAAATCTACCGTCATGACTGCTGAGAACCTCTCGGAGTTCACCGACGCTGGTGGCGTTCTCTGGAAGGATATATTGGAAAGTGAATTCAAGTCGATGAACTATACCATGTTATTAAGAAATTGTCAATTCACTGAAGAACAAATACAGGATATACGAAAAACATTTCAGTATCTGTATCTAAAGTTCTGTCGCAGGCCCACAAAACGTCAACGTTTCATGAAAACATATGTGTGTACAGAATGTAATTTTTCAATATCTCATGAGTGCCCGTCCTTAGTTAGTACAGACATCTGGAACATCGACTGTTACGCTCCATGTGTAGATTCGATTACACCTGAGTCAATAACCATGTGCTGCTGTAATTTTACCGCCTTTCATTCTCACATTACACAATCCGAGTCCCACCGTGACACTATTTCGCTTGAGCCGAGTCCTTTGCACAATTTTTTACGAAGTAATCGTACTACAAACTTTAAGTGCCCCAGGTGCCACATGGATATATTCATAACAAACCGAATCGACATCGGTTGCGCCTTCCTGTTGAACTTCATCAGTGCGGAGGATCATAATCGTAAAAAATTTCACGCCTATGTCTCTAAAAATCTGGACTATGAACCTAGAGATCATCCAACTATGTATGAGTTTCATTCTTGCAAGAATCTCTGCTGCATGGTATTTCATCGTTGTGTTCAAGACATTATTGATCGCAAGTCCGACCCATTGCAACCACATGAAGTATTACTTTGTTGCCAACCAAAGGTGCAAATGGAATCAGTTCAGCCATCGGTTGATTGCCCATTGTGATTTCCACGATCAAGGTTTATGCTGTAAATATTGTACGTACATCTGACTCCCATGCACAAAACCCCCACATCCTACAAGGTATATCATAGAACCCCACATCTACAAGGTATAATGTACATACTGGACAGCAACAATAAAAAATATTGCCGCCTTTCACAGTGGTGCCATGGACCCTAGGGGTTTGAGGAATGTTAATGATCATAAAATATTCCATACGGCCTCACCCATTCAAAAGCCTTGAATGTTAATTAGCATTTGTCATTCCATGAATTTTACCGGATGTCGCTAGTGATGCATACCATATCGACGACGGAAAACAGAAAGGGCGTATCCCGTTAAAAGGTCGTAACTAGACTACGTATAAACTCATTATCAGTTTTTTTTTCTGCGTCGATTGGTCTGGTTCTGGTTGCTCTACGATGACATGAAATTTAAAAAAAGTAAGTATTTTAAAAAGTGTGATTTTTTTTTTGGTGTAACTGCCCACAAAACTGCGTATTTATACTTTTTTGAGATACGATTTGAAGAAGTTTGTGTTTTTAATTAAAACATATTTACGCTGTTCCTGTTTCGATGCGTCCCAGATGTTACGACCTTTTTGCGGGAAGCAATTTTTATGCTTCCTTAGTTACGACATTTTAACGGTTCAGATTTTTCTAAGGACAAATAATGACTTTTTAGATACTACAATTTCATGGGTGGTAGAAATGAACTCAATCGTAGTTAATACGAGTCACAGGTCCCGCAATTTGTTGAACATTCCGGACTTTCTTACATACACCCCAGGTAAGTTACCTTAGTTGCTGCGCGGGCGTCGTGTTGAAAGGTTGTGTCAGTTTCGCTGTAGTGAAATCGTGTTGCAAAAACCTTGGAGTGTATAATTTCTCTATACAAGGTATGTTATAAATTCTAAAGATTTAATTACCTAGTAATAAGTTCCAGGATACATAATGTATTTTTGAGCTAAACTCAAAAAGAATATAAACAAATCGAAATCAAATTCTGCGTGGTACCTATGCGTTGTAAGATTTTAGGTTTTTTACTACTATTAGGGGTTAAAGTATGAAGTTTCCGTTTTTGTAAGAAGGTGTTCGTGAAATTTACGTAACTTTTATAGTAACGTTTTTCTTAATTAGGTAACAACAAATTTAAATCTAAGCATACCTACGTATTTATGGGCATGGTAACTACTAACATGACACATTTTTTAACCCCCGACAAAAAAGAGGGGTGTTATAAGTTTGACGTGTCTGTCTGTATGTCTGTCAGTCTGTCAGTCGGTCTGTCTGTCTGTGGAATCGTAGCATCCAAACGGGTGGACCGATTTTGATCTAGTTTTTTTTTTGTTTGAAAGCTGACATGATTGAGAGTGTTCTCCATAGTTCATCATCATCAGCCTGCTCAGTGCTGGAAAATTGCGGTTCATCTGGTTCGTGAAGGGCCGATTAGCAACTTGCAGTCGTTTGGTGGGCTTTAATATATTTTGCATTCTAGTTCATGACATTTATGAATAAATACACATTAATGGAAAGTTGAACTGGTGCCAGCATAACCTGGTAATCAATAGGATACCCAACTCCTCACCAACTTAGAGCTGAGGTTTGTGTTTGGGCTCATTTTAATTGCGACAATTAGTAAGACGTAGATAACAGTAAATATATGCATGATGCTGCTGCAGCATCGCCAGGATTCTATAGGAGCCGAGCTCCATAATATTATGAACCCAAAGTGGAGGTTTCATGTTTGGACTCATATTGACGGCCTCATCCAAGAGGACATTCATAGATGGTATTCATTGAGATAATAATAATATTATGTTAATTTTTTTAATGTTTAATCTTGTTCTGTAATGTTGTATATTATGTACAAGACTTATCTTTGACTATTTTTTATTTACTCCATAAATAACATTAGTAGGGAAAAATAATATTATGAAGGGAATAATAACATAATATTATATTCCACTTAAATTCTTAATATTATTAGTACTATATATAATATTACTAGTACTAGCTTTTGCCCGCGGCTTCGCTCGCGTTAAGAAGTATTATGCAAACTTTCATCCCCTATTTTAACCTCTTGGGGTTGGAATTTATCAAAATCCTTTCTTAGCGGATGCTTACGTCATAACATCTACCTGCATGCCAAATTTCAGCCCGATCCGTCCAGTGGTTTGGGCTGTGCGTTGATAGATCACCATGTCAGTCAGTCACCTTTGAGTTTTATTTATATAGATTTATTGTTAAAATATTCTTTAGTGAAAAGTAGAATTAGGTAGGTACCTAAAGTCACTATAACTACATAATATATTATTTACTTAATTAGTTATTAAGTTAACATTGTATAATATTATATTCTTTGCTTTGTGTTTTTGGTAACTTTTTAAAAGTACAATAAATTTACGTTTATAAAAGCTTACGACGTTTTATTTCGTCATTGGGTGTCTAGACGTTTGACTTACAACCAATTTTCTAACCATTATAATGCATTATGAATGTGTTTACACCCCGTTCCTAAGAGCAAATTAAAACGAACACTAGTTACGACCTTTTTGAGGTCGGTAAATTTCTTATTGTTTTATGATTCAGTACAAACGTCGTGTCAATATACGACATTTTTGAGGTCTGCAATTTTTGTATACAATGGGTGTAACTTGAATAACTTTATATGTAGCAATAGGAAGTTATTGGCTTGTATGCCACTTTATGCAGGTTTTTATTTTAAAGTAAAGGTGTTAAAATTATGTTCCCATGATTTACCGTTTAAAAGTTATGATTTAATTTCCCAATATTTTTTTGTTTTTTGGCTCTGGTGTAAAGTTGCGTTAGCCCGAGTTATGCCCTTTCTGTTTTCCGTCGTCGACGACGGAAAACAGAAAGGGCGTATCCCGTTAAAAGGTCGTAACTAAACTACGTATAAAGTCATTATCAGATTTTTTTTCTGCGTCGATTGGTCTGGGTCTGGTTGCTCTACGATGACATGAAATTTAAAAAAAAGTGAGTATTTTTAAAAGTGTGATAAGTTTTTTTTGGTGTAACTGTCCACAAAGCTGCGCATTTATACTTTTTTTAAGATACGATTTGAAGAAGTTTGTGTTTTTAATTAAAACATATTTACGCTGTTCCTGTTTCGATGCGTCCCAGATGTTACGACCTTTTTGCGGGAAGCAATTTTTATGCTTCCTTAGTTACGACATTTTAACGGTTCAGATTTTTATAAGGACAAATAATGACTTCTTAGATACTACAATTTCATGGGTGGTAGAAATTAACTCAATCGTAGTTAATACGAGTCACAGGTCCCGCAATTTGTTGAACATTCCGGACTTTCTTACATACACCCCAGGTAAGTTACCTTAGTCGCTGCGCGGGCGTCGTGTTGAAAGGTTGTGTCAGTTTCGCTGTAGTGAAATCGTGTTGCAAAAACCTTGGAGTATAATATCATTTCTCTTTACAAGGTATGTTATAAATTCTAAAGATTTAATTACCTAGTAATAAGTTCCAGGATACATAATGTATTCTTGAGCTAAACTCAAAAAGAATGTAAACAAATCGACATCAAATTCTGCGTGGTACCTATGCGTTGTAAGATTTTAGGTTTTTTACTACTTTTAGGGGTTAAAGTATGAAGTTTCCGTTTTTGTAAGTAGGTGTTCGTGAAATTAAATTTTCCCATAGTGAAGTTTTTCTTAATTAGGTAACAACTAATTTAAATCTAAGCATACCTACGTATTTATGGGCATAGTAACTACTAACATGACACATTTTTAACCCCCGACAAAAAAGAGGGGTGTTATAAGTTTGGCGTGTCTGTCTGTATGTCTGTCGGTCTGTCGGTCGGTCTGTCTATCTGTGGCATCGTAGCATCCAAACGGGTGGACCGATTTTGATCTAGTTTTTTTTTGTTTGAAAGCTGACATGATTGAGAGTGTTCTTAGCCATAGTTCATCATATCAGCCTGCTCAGTGCTGGAAAATTGCGGTTCATCTGGTTCGTGAAGGGCCTTTTGGTGGGCTTTAATATATTTTGCATTCTAGTTCGTGACATTTATGAATAAATACACATTAATGGAAAGTTGACCTGGTGCTGCAGCATAACCTGATAATCAATAGGATACCCAACTCCTCACCAACTTAGAGCTGAGGTTTCGTGTTTGGGCTCATTTTAATTGCGACAGTTAGTAAGACGTAGATAACAGTAAATATTTGCATGCTGCTGCTGCAGCATCGCCAGGATTCTATAGGAGCCGAGCTTCATAATATTATGAACCCAAAGTGGAGGTTTCATGTTTGGACTCATATTGACGGCCTCATCCAAGAGGACATTCATAGATGGTATTCATTGAGATACTAAAAATATGTTAATTTTTTTTATGTTTAATCTTGTTCTGTAATGTTGTATATTATGTACAAGACTTAACTTTGACAATTTTTTTATTTACTCCATAAATAACATTAGTAGGGAAAAATAATATTATATTCCTCTTAAATTCTTAATATTATTAGTTATTTATTGTTAAATAATTCTTTAATGAAAAGTATAATTAGGTAGGTACCTAAAGTTACTATTGTGGATATTTGATAACCTTATAATATTATGAGTTTTTGTTGTTATTTTAGTGACATAATAATATATTTTTTACTTAATTAGTTATTAAGTTGAAATTGCATAATATTATATTTTAACCGACTTCAAAAAAAGGAGGTTATCAATGCGACGCGTATGTATGTAATATTTCCAGAACTGCCCAGTTTTGTATATGTTAATATATAACAGCTTCTGAACAAATGTGCCAAATTTCAAAAGTGTATGTATGTATGTATGTATGTATGTATGTTTTTATGTTTGTGCACGAATATCTCCGTAAGTACGAGTCCGATTTAAGTGATTCTTTTTTTATTGTACTAGGTATTGTTCAACTTAGGGAATAGTGTAAGTTTCGTCAAAATCGGTTCAGTAGTTTTGGAGCTAGGAAGTATTAATTCTCAATGACGTACAATTTTGAAGTCGGTTTTATCTTTTTAAAATACAGTTATTTGCTTTGTGTTTTTGGTAACTTTTTAAAAGTTCAATAAACTTACGTTTATAAAAGCTTACGACGTTTTATTTCAATTTACAACCAATTTTCTAACCATTGTAATGCATTATGAATGTGTTTACACCCCGTTCCTAAGAGCAAATTAAAACGAACACTAGTTACGACCTTTTTGAGGTCGGTAAATTTCTTATAGTTTTATGATTCAGTACAAACGTCGTGTCAATATACGACATTTTTGAGGTCTGCAATTTTCGTACACAATGGGTGTAACTTGAATAACTTTATTTCTAGCAATAGGAAGTTCTTGGCTTGTATGCCACTTTATGCAGGTTTTTATTTTAAAGTAAAGGTGTTAAAATTATGTTCCCACGATTTACCGTTAAAAAGTTATGATTTAATTTCCCAATATTTTTTTGTTTATTGGCTCTGGTGTAAAGTTGCGTTAGCCCGAGTTACGCCCTTTCTGTTTTCCGTCGTCGATATGTAGTTTATGATATTGTCGATCTATTAGCGTGTGTTTCAAATAAAAGTAATTTGTAAATCCTAAGGAGATGCTGAATGTATGCTTGAATTTTAATAAATTGGTTTTACTTTGGAAGCTGATATCATGAGTATAATAAACAATAATTAAAAATCAAAAAACCCGACTGCAAAAAATGTTAACTAAAAAGAACGAAACAAGACCTAATTCTGCCGGAGGCATCGAATCCATGTTTTAATTGATACGACTCTTGCTTACGAGTTTCATGCCAGGATAAATAGAAGGTTACATAGAAAAATGTAGAAGAAGAAAGTGGATATAAAAATGCAGTCGGAGGCATGTCGCACCAAGTTTAACATTAATTCATAAATCATAAAATTTTATGCCTCCGACTGCTTTTTATTATCCACTTTCTTCTTCTACATTTTTCTATGTAACCTTCTATTTATCCTGGCATGAAACTCGTAAGCAAGAGTCGCATCAATTAAAACATGGATTCGATGCCTCCGGCAGAATTAGGTCTTGTTTCGTTCTTTTTAGTTAACATTTTTTGCAGTCGGGTTTTTTGATTTTTAATTAATTTATTTTATGTGCGACTTTTTAGTTGTAGTCATCTAACCATTTCGACAATCACTCTAATAAAAAATTGAAAAACTACCGTGCTGATATCGATCGATATATTATAATATGATGACGACCTCCGTGGCGCAGTGGTGAGCGCGTTGGTAGCTCATTAAGCCGGAGGTCGCGGGTTCGAATCCCGCCGACGGAACAAAAAGTTTATAAAGTTCCTGGGTCATGGAATTGTATATTAAATATGTGTATCATATAATAAAAATCTTAAATATATGTATACAAGTACATATTAAATATATTTCCGTTGTCTGGTAGGTACCTGTAACACAAGTCCTTCAGGTACTTACCACGGGGCCAGACTGACGTGGTGTGAAGCGTCCATAGATATTATTATATCTGGACTGGAAACCCAGCCAGTATAACAGCTGATAATGGCAGGCAATTTTCTAGTCAGGAATTTAAAACTTTTTGTACAGATCATAGAATAATACTTTTTAATAATAGTATCGAATTATTTATATGAAGTTATAGGCAAGCTCGCATACCTACCCACCCGCGCCGCAGTCTTCGCAACTTCATAATAATATGAATAATTGCGAATGCGGCGACTGCGGTGCGTGCGGTGCGGCCAAATCTGCGTTCACCTTTAAACGATTGAGAATTAGTCAGTGTCAGAAATCTGATTGGAAAGATGATTTACTTAAATATTTAGTTATGTATAATAACTCCACATCCTTCAACAGGTAAATCACCGTCCGAGTTGTTCTACAAAGAGAATATAATCACTACGTTTTATTGTTCTACGGAAGACAATTCCAGGATAAATTACCTTTTTTAGATGACCTGGAAAACAATAATTATGATGGGGAAATAAGGGATAGAGATAAAGAAAAAAAGTAAATTATTAGAAGATAGGAAAAGGAAAGCTGTAGACAGAGAATTGGCAGTTGGTGTATGTAAAGAACCTGATAAAAGAAAATAAACTTACACCCGAATTCAATCCAACACCGCATACTGTAGTAAGTGCTGAAGGAAGCGACATAAACGTGAGGAACGAGGATACGGGTCAGGAATATAGAAGGAATATTGTACATTTAAAGAAAGTGGAAGGTCAATGGAAGGTTATTGATGATAATGGGGTAGAGTAAATTGACAAAGTTGTTGCTCGACCAAGTGTACACTGCAATTCTTTTAATCAAAATATTATGCATTTATATTTTAGTAACTGGTCGATTGTCGATCAAGAACTTGGTCACTACTGTAGATGATTATAATGTAATTATTAGATGATTATAATGTATCTTATATAATGATTTGCAACGTGTTCTTTATTATGATTCATAACTTACTGTTAAATATTAATGATCTCATAATAATATTATAAAATTGTTTCGTTTATAATTATGATCTATTTACACTTAAATTCTATGTATGTTATTACCTTAAAGTTATTCTTTAACAATATTAATTTATATTGAAGTAATTCTTTGTTATGAGCTCTTGTGTATCTTTATTGAATAACTAATATGATTTTAAATTATTATGAAAAAGGAGAGATGTGATGTCTAGTTAAAATAATAAACCGGTAGCACGGCTCAACTGGCGGGGCGACGCGTCACTTCGCTGCAAACTGCCGAGCGGGGCGGACGTTCCAAGTTGGCCTGTGTTTACCTACTTACTGAAAAGTATTTTACTGTCCATTACCTAGTGAGACGTAACATAGGGTATCCAGTTTTGAAAGTCTACCGCACCTTCGATAAAGGCAATTTTTTTTTCTTAGGGATAACTGTGTGAATCTTGTCTTCCACTGCCGGGCCCTTATGATAGTTGCTCCCTACTACCAGACAACTTATGCCAGTTACTTCCCACTGCCATACCAACTTAAAGTGTAATACTTTTGGCATTTAAGTAAATAATTAAGGGTGTCAGGTAGTATAAAGTAAGTGTCAAAAATGCCCGACACTTTGAGAAGAGATTCCTATATTATTTCCGTAAGAAGTAAGAAAAGAAAAGTGCTTTACACTGAATCGAAGGCTAGGTAGACCTTCAAAACTGGATACCTCCTAAACCCGATCGAAATTCTATAGTTGCTGATCGTTCAAACAGGAAAACTTTCAGCTTTTATAAAATGACAAAAATCTGGCTATCGCTGGCTCTTAGATAATCTAATTGTCATAAAAGTTAACCTATATTATAATAGTCAGAGTAACTAGTTGTTAGTTATAATGTTATGTATTTGGTAATTTAAAATAACTGTCATAAAACTGCAAATGTTATCACGTCATATACGAGTATTTTATTACAAGTTGAAGGAAACCAATAGTTATTGTTATTACTTTCAGGGTCGAGAAATAGAAAACGCTCCTCATTCTTAACTTTAAAGTATATTTTTCCATATGCCTATTTATATTGTTTTTTAGGGTTCCGTACCCAAAGGGTAAAGACGGGTTAATAAGATTTCGATGTCTCCAGGCTCTATCTCAAGAACTTTTCAGAGATTGAGTATAATATCTGTTGCCGCTATAACAACAAATACTAAAAACAAAATAAATTAAATATTTAAAGGGGCTCCCATACAACAAACGTGATTTTTTTGCTATTTTTTGCTCCATGTCAACAACAGCAATAGGTAAGCTCTTGAAAAAAGTGTTTCGTTGTATTTATACTTTAATAATTGACGACAAAATTAAAATAAACTAAAAAATTAAGGGGGGCTCTCATACAAAAATCACAAATTTTTGGCTATTTTTACTCTGTAATGGTACGGAACCCTTCGTGCGCGAGTCCAACTCGCACTTGGCCGATTTTTCAATATGGTTTTAAAAAGGAAATTCTTTGATAATGATCAGTAAAAAGACATAAATGCTCTTACGACCCGGTTGAATCCGTACAAAAAGGGCATAACGTTACTTGTGTCTGATCAGACTTATTTTACCCCGCCGAAAAAAGAAATAAGGGACAAATCTACCCGAAATATCAAATTAAACGTCTCATTTTAAATTTCATAGCAACCGCTACGTAGTTAAGCGATAATTTCATAATTAATTTCTAAAAGTTGTCTAACAATATTTTTAAATAAACACAAAAAACCTTCTCCTGTAAAGTAGGGTTCTTGCAATAGCGCCCTTATTCGTAGGATACGACGATATTTTATACTTATTTTTGCCTTATTATACTAATATTTACATTCTTAATAATTGATAATATTTTATTCGAAAAAGGTACAATATGTTTAGTTGTAAGCATGGAATTAATATATAATAAAGCTCCGTTTAGACCAAACGAGCGAATGCTCATTTGGTCTAAACGGAGCTTAGATAGACGGATTTGGTCTAAATGAGCATTCGCTCGTTTGGTCTAAACGGAGCTTAATAATAAAGCTCCGTTTAGACCAAACGAACGAATGCTCATTCTAGTAAAGCTCTTTTGATGTAAACCAACAACGAGCATTCTTTCGTTGTTCTAGTGTGTTCGCCACGTGTTCGGCGGTAAAATAGGTAGAATGCTCTAATACCGCATTTATACATTCGCACGAATAGCGAGGCGAATAACGAGGCGAATAACGAACACGAATGTGTAAACAGGCGCTCGCTATTCGCCTCGCACTTCGCCTCGCGATTCGTGGCATTCGCGTTGAGAGCGGTTTTTCGGACCGAATCAAAGGGCACGAATAGCGAATACGAACTTACTGTTTACACATTCGCCTGCATTCAGTTGACAGCTAGCGTCCGACCCTACAGGACGTGTACAAAGCTGAACATACATATTCGACTTAAGTACACTGTACTGAAAATTTGCCTATTTTAGTACAATGTATAACTGTATAATAATAAAATGTTATCATGTTATTATTATAATAATGTTAGTTCAATGTTATTAGTTATTACAGTCGTTTCTTTTCTTACTAATGCCACATATACGTGTACCATTGGGAAAACTTAAGTCATAATTTAAGATATAACATATACATACTTATACAAAATTATTATATATTGTTGTTAAAGTATAATATTATATTTATTAGTTTCTTAGTATTTATTAGCGCGTAGCCCGCCGACAAACTACTATGCAGTTTGGCGGGCTAGCATTATAACAAGGAAATATGTTTTGGTTTTCAATACAGATTAGTATTTAGTATAATTATTATTATTATGTAATAAAAATGGAGTGGAGTGAAGGGCGAATTTTAGAATTCCTAGAATTTTACAAAAAGGAAGATCTCATATTTTGGAACCCAAAATATCGCTATCATAAATTTCATAATATTTTTCATTCAACGTCGCTATCATATTATGAACACGTCCTCCATGTTCGTGTGCGAATGTCAAAATGAATCACCCGGCACCCCACGAATGTGTGAACGGTAGTTCGCGACAGCATTCGTATACGAATGCTTCGTCGATGACGAGGCGAATGGCGAACGCGAATGTGTAAATGCAGTATAGGAATCTCGCTCGTTTGGTGTAAACGACGCAAGAGCACTCGAGCAATGGGGATTGTCCATTTTTTTTTAATTTTGCTCATTACAAAAACATTTCGAGGAATAAGGTCAGTGATCGTTTTTCTGTATATAAACGAAAAAAATACCCATTAGTTACTTATATTTTTGAACAAATATGTTTAACCTTAGTTTGAACTTCAATGACGTTAAATTAGCAATAAATTCGACCAACATTACGTTTCGAACTTTTGGTAAGCTTCTTGTATCAGCTTTCACATAATGAGAACTTGCATTTGACGAACCAGCCATTATAAATAAGATTGAAAGGAAATTTAAAACATACTGCAGAGGTCAATTGGCCACCGATGCTGACGTCAGAGCGAAACTTTAAAAATTTATTGAGAAAAAACTAGCCAATGAATTTCAAAATTATTTAATTTATATTCTTAAAATACCCTATTTTAACGAAAAAAAAATATAAAAAGTACATGTGATTTTTTTTGGACAATGCCCATTGCCTAGAGCGTTCTTTCGTGTTCGGACGTGCTCGCTCTTCGAGGCGGTCTCTTCAAAGGGATTCTAGTGTTCTTGATATTTTTACTTTTTGGCGGCTGGTTTCGTAAATATGGATTGGAGTAATGAAAAATGTTTACAAATGATAGAATTATACCATAACAAAAGATGTTTATGGGATCCAACCTTCGATGACTATAAAAATAAGTTAAAAAAAGAAGACGCCTGGAAGGAAATCGCAAAAGAAGTGGAATGCAGCCCCGATGATGCCCAAAAAAAAATGGACTCACTGCTTGCTTCTTTTCGCCGGGAAAGGCAGAAATGTTATAAAACTAAATCAGGCAGCGGTGCGGACAATATTTTTAAATCAAAGTGGTTCGCATATACAAGTATGCAATTTTTAATGGGGAAATATAAACCCAGGAAAACTTTGGACACAACTAACGTGAGTACTTTATTTTAGTAACTACAAAGATTAAGTATTATTATAATAATATGGTTTACATGAAAATACTGTTATAGGTATAAAAAAGGCTAGGGTACATTATTTTGCAATGACAAACAATTATTGTAATTAAAATAGTTGGAAAATTCTTGCCGTATCAAAACTCAAACTCAAACTCAAAATTTTTTATTCAGAATAAATTTTTGCAAATATTTTCTGAAAGTCTACATGATGCCTACCACCGGTTCGGGAACTAACCCGGCGAGAAGAACCGGCGTAAGAAACTCGCAGGGGGCCCACTTTATTTACCAAAAAAAGTGAGAAAAAAATTAATCTTTTAAAATAAAGTTTACAATGCTGTAACTTAAAATTATACAATGTCAACATACATAATTGTAAGTCATAAAATAATGTAGAAGTAGCCTTGCAAGCAGCCATCCTGCTCCCAAGATGTGCCGTCGTTTATGAAATCATTGACCTTATAATAGGCTTTGGCACACAAACGTTCTTTGACTACTTTTTTAAATTTATTAATGGAAAGATTTTGAACTTTTTCTGGGATTTTATTGTAAAGGCGTACACATTGACCTTTAAAAGATTTACTAACTTTATTAAGTCTGATCACCGGTATTTCTAGTTTGTACTTATTTCTAGTGTTTCTTCCGTGACTGTCACTTTTGGTTGTAAATTTACTAAGATTCTTTCTAACATATAAAACATTATCCAAAATGTATTGAGAAGCAACAGTTAGAATACCAATTTCTTTAAACTTTTTTTTTAGTTCGCGTAGCAGATTGCGGCAATTCACGCGAAACCCTAACTACGCGTTTTTACCGTTACTTTCCACCACTCATTTAAAGCTATAAGGATTATTGGTAAGGTTCCAGGATCTAAAATTTTTTTTAGGAAATTTCCTGCTCCTTAAGGATCTATTTTCAAATTTTGATTATCTCAAATAGTTTTCGAAATATTAAAAAAAATCGAAACCCTTCTTTTTATGTTTTCTTAATTGTTTATAACTATTGTATTTTTTTTCAGCCCCTCTTGGAATTTTGATAGAATGTTCTAGATGGTATTCCGAATCGAATGAGACCAAAATCATAATTTTCGGTGCATGAGATCAGGTTTTGACGAAAATGGCACTTGTTAATCAGACTAAAATGGTCACGATAGCAATTCATGTCTAGTAATTCGTACTAATTTGACATTCGTCAGTTTGACAGTTTTGACAATTCAATTGCTGAATTGATTGAGATGAATTGCTAAATGTGACTATTTTAGCTCACCAGAACGCACCCTGCATTCACGATTCATTTCACGTACAAAATGACTTGCTTTTTAAAAAACTAAAATTATTTTCGTTTTTTGTCAAGTTATTACTTGTAATTATATTAATCTATGAATAAAATATAAATGATTATCCTATTTTATTATAAAGAAATGAAACTATGTTAAAAATATCAGTAAGTATGTACAATTTTTGTTTGTTTTTTCAATGCTTACAACAGAACGTCATTTGTCATCGACCCGGGTTATTGATTGACAGCCGGCGATGATTCGCATTCGTTCTATTTTTTGGGTGATACTCTAGGATAAATTGAAATAATTAGAAACGAGATAGCCGAATATACACTTGTAGGCTACACCGCAGTCGGGGAAAAGGTAGTTCTTAAGTCTAACCTCAAAATAATTGTTAACGTCATTATAAAAAAATCGTGGCTATTTAGACATAATTCTCAAACGGAATTATGTTTAGAGCATAAGAACAACCAAATCTAACTATAGTTTATTTTGGGACATCAAAAATAAAAGTCGAGTCCAGCTCCTATACAAATTTGGCCATGATTCTTTGTTGATATCGTCAATATCGTCATTGGAGTGGATCAGACTGATAAAAGTGTCGCGGTATTCGAGCCAATTCTCATATGAACCGCTGAACTTAGGAAGTTGAATTATCGGCAATTTAACGAGCTTATGATTATTAGAATGCTTACCACTATTACTCACATCATCGTTCTTATTTAAATTGGTAAACTCTTCTAATAATCCCTGCGCGTGTGACAGGCACTTATAATACAGCGACTCAAAGCTGTCGCGCTCGGCGAGCTGGGCCGCCGCATCATCGGCGGCGCACTCCAGCTGAACCTGCACCTCATCGTACTGCTTATACAAAGATTCAACCTTACCGATACGCAATTGCAACTCCCTGAATGTAGCGATGTCGATGGGTTTGATCAATGCCGCTAAATAGTTCCAGAATGAAGTTAAACGGCCTTTGTTCGTCTTCGCGATCTTTGTCGCGCATGCGCGCCGATGTGCCTGTCAAGTGCAACTCAAAACCATCTCAAAACATATAGTTATGCTTTTCTATACCATTTGTTACGTATTATCTGTCGCATTCATTCTTGTAACCTATAGATATGACAGAAGTAAGTACGTATATGTCGTATAGGAACAAAATATGAGGACCATTTTGTATGAACATACGCCATCTTTATTAAAACATCATTGAGTTCAAAAGTATAATGTTTTCATCAAGGAGCTTATTATGAACAATTTTAAAGAGAACGCGCGTTCAACGCGCGCTTGCGTGTGTACGCTTCAATAGAATCCGGAGTTCTCAAAACGAGCATTAGCAAAGCGCGCGCCAAACGCGCGCTTCAAAACGCCCAATGTGTACCAGCTCTTAGAGCCGGTTGTTTTAAAGCGCGCGTCAGGCGCGCGCTTTGCTAACTTAGAGATTCTATTGAAGCGTACACACGTAAGCGCGCGATTAACGCGCGCTTACCGCGCGCTTGAGTGTGTTGGCTTCAATAGAATCTCTCAGTTCTCAAAACGCGCGTTAACAAAGCGCGCGCCTGACGCGCGCTTCAAAACGCCTAATGTGTACCGGCTCTTAACTACTTTTTTTTTTAACTTTTTCTATACTTTTGATTAAAAGATAATCTGGAAAAACGACGTGACATTTAGGGTATGCGCGTACGGGCAACTTAGTTGCTCGGCGATTTATTTGTCTCTTGATCAAGTCTAGGAGCTAGTATGAAAGTGCGCGCACGTGCGACGGCTGTGGTCGTTAAACTCGCAATAAAAAACCGAAGAAAGCGTCGAAAAATAGAATATTGCGTGCATCCATTATGGAGCGATCGGCTGACTCTCGGGAAATTTCATACTATGTTTATATGAAATTGAGAGCATACCCAAAAAAAAATCCCGTTTCACAAACTCACGCCGCGGCGGTCGAGTGGCAACTAGCCGGTCGGCGACTTTTTTGTTGCCCGTGCGCGCACTTGCATAGAAACCAATAGGGAAGGAGACAGTTGCGTCGCGGGCTTGTCTTCGACCCCGCGAGCGAAAAAGTTGCCCAGAGTTGCGTCGCTACGTACGCGCACTTTCATACTAGCTCCTAGACTTGATCAAGGGACAAATAAATCGCCGAGCTCTCTCTCCGAGGCTCTCGATCAAGTCTTTGGGTATGCTCTAAATTTCATATACCTAGTATGAAATTTCCCGAGAATCAGCCGATCGTTCCATAATAGTGCACACAATATTCTATTTTTCGACGCTTTCTTCGGTTTTTTATTTATTTTTCGAAAGAGACAAATAAATCGCCGAGCAACTAAGTTGCCCGTGCGCACATACCCTTAGTGAACTTTTTACGAAAATTTAGTTTCCCGCCATTTTATTTGACACTGGCAATGATTAAATAGCCCAAAGCCATTTTCAGAAAAAAAGTAAATGTCAAAACCAATGTGTCAACTGTCAAAATTGTAGAACGAAAATGACGCCAATAAATTGAAAACAAAAATTTCAGTCAACATTATAAATATTCATTTATTTTAGAGTACTTTGTTTTTTGTATTAAAGTTAATTTAACAAGTAAAAAATGAACGCACCACCCACATTTGAATCATTTCTGTTATATGACGGAGAAAAGAAGTAAGTTAACCTTGTTTTAGAAATCTGTCGCCGAAAGTATTTTTGAGTATTATTTCATAAATAATTAATTTTTTAGGGTCCAAAAGGAAGAAGATACAAAAGTCACAAATGCTGCAATATTTACCGTAAATAAAGAAGACCATACTCTTGGTAACATGATTAGACAGTAAGTGTCATAATAATTTATCCTACAAACTTTTAAGTAGTAATTTTTTAATTTATTTATATTAAGTAGTAATTTTTTAATTTATTTTTAATTTATTAATATGTATTTTAAATAATTTCTTATTTATTTTCAGTCAGTTACTTAAAGACCCGAAAGTGCTATTTGCTGGTTATAAAGTTCCCCATCCTTTGGAACATAAGTTTGTGCTCCGAATTCAAACAACCTCGGACTACACTCCACAAGAAGCATTCATGAATGCTATCACCGACTTGACTTCAGAACTGTCTCTGTTTGAAGAAAGGTTTAAGGTAATAACACTTATTTCTTAAAATATTATTTTTAACTTTGTAACAGCTACAGTAGGCGCGTGAGTTCATGTCCATCGGGGCCTGAGGTGACGCGCGGGGGCATCGCGCCCCGCCTTCACCCACCTCGCCGCATTCGTCTGCAGTAGAGTGTTGTCCTTGACGGTGACGCGCGCTTGTCAATAGCGATACTAAAAACTATTAACCGCTAATTGTGTTGTTTTTTTGTGTACGAAAACATGAGTACTTCGCCTTCAACAGGTTCAAGTAGAAAAAAACCTTATATAATACATAAAGAAGCACGAGAAATGGCAAGAAATGTCCTACAGATGTGTGTTGAAGAAAAAAAAGATAACAAATTTGCTTATCCCGTTAACAATGCTTTAGATCAAGCGGCCCGTTATACTGGGCTTACTAAAAGGACATTGACTAGAATTCAGACAGAAGCAAAAATGGGTAATCTTTGTTCACCTTCTAAAAAAGGAAAACCATGTAATAAAAAGACGAATTTAAATGTGGATGATTTCAATAGAAGTGTAATACATAGATGTATTGAAGAATTTTATTTAACAAAAAAAATTGTTCCCACTTGTCCTAAACTTCTAGCGGTCATTAGAGAAAAAATAGATTTTCCATGGGGAGTTACAAGTTTAAGAAAACTACTGAAGGCAATGGGCTATAAATGGCAAAAATGTCACAACAAGCGAAAAATTTTAGCAGAAAGACCAGCTGTGGTATTTGCGTGGTCAAATTATTTGCAAAAAATTCGTCAATATAGAGAAAACGACTGCACTATTTTTTTTTTAGACGAAACGTGGTTAGACAACAACCTCACATTTAAAAAGTGCTGGAGAAATGATTACATAGACGCAGTACTAACCGACACTAGCTCCACGAACAGACTGATTCTCGTCCATGCCGGATCCAGATGTGGTTTTTTGGATGGAGCAAAGTTGCTTTTTAAAGCTGGGACTGCTACTGGCGATTACCACGGGCAAATGAACAGCACAAACTTTGCGAAATGGGCGACTGACATGTTCATTCCCAATTTGCCACCAGCTAGCGTTGTCGTTATGGACAACGCTCCATATAGCTTATCATAGCATAGCGTTCAAGACAGTCTGCTCTCGGATCCCGTCCGATGAGCACGCGTTTCCCGCTCAAGTGCACGCTGCTAGGCGACTGTGGTGCTGTCTCTTTCTATAGACAGCGCGCTCTCGCTCGGCACACTTTGTGCTTGTTGCGATTTCGCGATCACGTCCGCGCCACGAGGTTTTTCGATTTTAGTGTGTCCGCGATCGGGCGAACTCTGCGCCGGCGCTTGTTTCGCCTCGCCCGAGTGCGGGCCCTCGCCCGCGCTTGCCGCCGTAGGTCGCGCCGCGCCTTGCTCGCCAGCGCCCGAGTGCTAGTGTTGTGAGTGTTTGTGTGTGTTTCCCGACCGCTTGGAACACATCGTAAGTACGGCGACACGAAAAATAGGTACACTACACGAGGTTTGTACCTCTTTACACACCTCCCCTCCCGGTCGCCGGGCGGGGTTGTACCCTCTCGAAAAATTCTCCATTAAGAGCAGACTGACCGACCGACATCATGGCCGACATGATTGATAAATTTTTATCTTTCTTAAAAGTAGAGTACCCCGACGCCACGAAAAGGTGGGACAACTTCGTGAGAAATCACGATGCTGCTTCCCCCGCGTCTTCCGACTGTGACACCGCCGTGAATCCTGTAGAGACCGTGGTCCCCAGATTTACATACTCGTCTCCTTCTGAGATGTCTTGCTCGGAGCAAGAGACTGACCCTGGTGAAGGCGACTTCACCACGGTCGTCAGTAAAAAGACAAAGAAGAGGAAGCGCGCCGAAGGCTCTTCCTCTCCAGTCTCGTCCTCCCCGACTAAACAGGCCGGGAAACCAAAGTCTAGAAAGACTAAACCGGCCCCTAGGCCCGAGCTACCCGCGATGCCCGTGCAGACTAGTACTGCCGCGTCCCCCGCTCGCCCCCCGATCGCCCCTCAGGCATCCCAGGCCTCGCAAATAGTCCCGTCTCAGGCCCCTCTGGCTTCCGAGACGGAACCCGCTCCCAAAATGCCTCCTCCTGTCATAGTACAGGAGAAGGAAAAATGGAACATCATTTCGGCCGCGATAAATGAGAAAAAGCTCCGTTACTCGTCGGCTACCACAACTCCGATCGGGATAAAGGTCCAGGTCCAAACGCCTCAGGACCATCGCCTTCTAACTGCGTTCCTCCGCGGAAAAAACATAGGTTACCACACCTATGCCTTAGAGGACGAACGTGTCCTCCGCGTCGTCATAGTAGGTGTCGACAAGTTCATCTCCGAAAGGGATGTACTTGAAGACCTAATAGCCCAAGGCTACCCCGCGACCGAGGTACACAGGATGTACCACCCCGTCAAAAAACACGTGTACAACATGGTACTAGTGATCCTCCCCCTTACCCCCGAGGGTAAGGAAATTTTTAACATACGCGCCGTATGTAATATAACCGGCATACGCGTGGAACCCCCCCGTAAAAGAGGCACTCCTGGCCAATGCCACAGGTGCCAACTTTACGGGCACTCCGCGCGAAACTGCCAAGCCCGACCGCGTTGCGTCAAGTGCCTAGGAGACCACGGCACCTCTGACTGCCCACGAAAAAAACCCCCGCTGAGGAGTCCGAACCCCCCAGCTGTGTGCTATGCAAAACACAAGGCCATCCGGCTAATTACAGAGGGTGTGTAAAAGCACCCAAAGTAAAGAGACGAATTGCGCCTCAAACAAAGAGAAACAATAAGGAAAAAACAAAGCAGAGATTTATCCCTGCTCCGCTTCCCACTAAATCACCTTGGGTGAACAGCACTAGTGCCCCTAATAACTTCCCCGTGCTCCCCAACAGGGCCCAGCCTACCGCCGCGCAAAAACCCGCGCCCTCCGCGACAAAACCCGCGCCCCCAGCGACAAAGCCCGCAACACCCGTGGCAAAACCCGCGCCCCCCGCGAAAAAGCCCACTCCCCCCGCGAATATAACCTCCAATTACGGAGACGACCTGGGCTACGTGACCGATTTCCTAAGCCTCATAAACCCGTCAGAGGTAGCCGAATTCTCCTACGGACTACGGACGGCTAGGACTTTTTCACAATTATCCGCCTGTCTGTCGACTTACAACGACTTGATCCGCAGGATCAATTCTCTCAATTTATCACTATCGTTTAACTAATGGATTCAACCGGAAGAATAAAACCGCGCTCCCTACAGGTAGTTACGTTTAATACAAACGGCATACATAATAATATAGACGAAATCCGCGAATTCGTCATAAACCACAATGTCGATATTTTACTAATGCAGGAGACGTTCCTTAAGCCTAGTAGAAAAAGCCCAAAAATAGCTAACTATAAAATAGTTAGAAATGACAGAACCCGATCCCAACTCGGAGGCACAATGATTTATTACAAAAAATCATTGCAATGTGTTCCCCTAGAACCCCCATCCCTAACTAATTTAGAAACTTCTATTTGTCACATTAGCATGACAGACCACCAACCTATCATAATTGTATCTGCCTATTTAGCCAGCAAAATGCCCATAACTTCTAGCGAATTAAGATCGCTATTTAATTTAGGCAACGCCGTCATCATTGCCGGCGACCTAAACTGCAAACACTCAGAGTGGGGCAATGTCATCTCAAATACGAATGGCATTAGATTAACCACCTTAAGTGACTCCTTAAACTTTGCAATTTTAGCCCCTAACGACCCCACTCGCTACGACACTGCTAGCCGTAGTAACAACCTTATTCATAACCCTAGTGTTATTGATATTGCGTTAGTTAAAAACATTAACCTCAACATCTCTTTGGAAACAATCCACGAGCTTAACTCAGACCACAGACCAGTTAAAATTGCGCTTGGCAATTCTAACCAACTCGCTGCTAGTACTAAAAAGATAATTGACTATAAATTACTAGCAGATAACCTAGAAAACCTTCAATCGAGTCACCTCGATCTCATTCCCGATTTCATAGAAAACTCTAAAGTGGCGTTTGAGGCCTCTCTCCACTTGACTGATCATCTGGTAGAGAACATCGAAAAATCTTCTAGGGAAATGCCAGCGATTCATGAGAATCGCTGGCCTCTCCCAGATGATATAAAAGAGTCCATCAGACTCCGTAACGCGGCTAAACGCACATACGATCGCTACCCATCGGAAGACTGGAGGAGGGCCCTCCGTCACTACGAGAGGGAAGTTAAATATAAAATCAAACAACACAAAGCCGAGAGGTGGGATCGACTTCTTAGCGAACTCGAACCGTCTCACACGGCCTACTGGCCGCTCGCGAAGTCCCTCAAAAAAGATACGGAGAGCGACATGCCTCCACTAAACAGACCAAATCGTCCTCCTGCACTGGAGGATATCGACAAAGCCGAATGCTTGGCCGACACCATAGAAAATCAGTGCCGACCTAGTACTCTCCTGACCGACCCTGATCATGCTAATCTAGTCAATACCGAGGTAGAAAGTCGACTCATGGCCCCACCATCAGAGCCCCTCAGGCCGGCGGATGCGGAGGAAATCAAAGATATTATTAAAGATTTGAATTCCAGAAAGGCCCCAGGCCTGGACGGTATCTCAAATAAAACCCTTAAATTACTACCTGCCACTATAATTGAATTACTCGTGAACATCTTTAACACCCTTTTACTAGGATGTTCATTCCCAGATATTTGGAAAGTAGCTATAATAATAGGTATCCACAAACCGGGTAAACTCCGGACGGAACCAAGTAGTTACAGACCAATTAGTTTAATTAGTTGCCTCGGTAAAATTTATGAAAGAGTTATACTAAGACGCCTAAAAGACGTCATAGTTGATAAAAAACTCTTACCTGACGAACAATTCGCATTCCGCGAATTCCACAGCTGTCCCGCTCAGGTACACCGCCTAACGGAGTACATATTAGAACAAAGGAACAATAGGAGACCGACTTGCGCTGTTTTCTTTGATGTCGCAAAAGCATTCGACAAAATTTGGCACAATGGGCTAATTTATAAACTTTTTAAACTCGGCATTCCCGATAGTCTTGTTATAATAATAAGTAACTACCTAAAAAACCGTAAATTTCGTTTTAGAGTCGAAGGCATTCTATCTTCACTTAGAGATCTAGAGGCTGGAGTACCGCAGGGCTCGGTTCTCTCCCCGACCCTCTACAATCTCTACACGTCCGATTTGCCCACCCACCCTCGAGTACAAAAAGCGCTATTCGCAGACGACACGGCCCTTTTCTTTGCTCATCGCCAAATAGCTTTCGCGTCCAAAAAACTCCAAGAAGCAGTTACCGAACTCGGTAAATGGTTCGCTAAATGGAGAATCGAACTAAACCCCGACAAAAGTCACGCTATATTATTTAACGGACTAAAACGTAAGAAAATGCAACCTATTAGTCTGCACGGAAAATTAATTCCCGAAGTCACGGCTGTCAAATACTTAGGAGTAGTACTAAACAAGTCGATGTCATTCACGAACCATATATCGAATACCGTACGTAAAGCGAAATTTGTATTATACAAATTATATCCTTTACTCAACGCGAGTAGCAAAATGTCCTTAAGACATAAGCTCACCTTATACAAAACATGTATAAGAACGATACTCACTTATGCGTGCGTCTCTTTCGCACACATAAGTGACAATCAGATGAACCAATTGCAACGAGTTCAAAACCGTTTTTTGCGCATGGCAACAGGTGCGCCCCGTTACATGCGAAACATCGACTTGCATAGAGACTGCGAGCTTATCACTATCAAAGCCTATATCAAAGAACTCTCGGAGAGATTCTTTGAGAAAGGCAAAGTACATCCCAATCCGCTCATTCGTAAGGCTGTGGACTACGAACATGACGCACGGACATTCCGATACCCCTTCAGGCGGCCTAAGCATGTCTTAGCCGACCCTGTAGACCCCATCACAGAATACGTAACGTACTGTGTACAGTTACGTAAACACAAATCACACTCACCCGCGTGGTTAGTACTGCACCGGGGACGACGCCGGCGCCTTCCCCGAGGACTTAACACGACCCAAACGACAAACAGACAGACCGACCGAAATCCGGTGCCGAGCTTGATCCCGGGGTTGAGTTCGCATGCGGATAGCATAGAAACACACCTAAATCATGACCGCGACCGCGACATTGTCGTAGAGAGCTCTACCAATTACTTTGACATTAGAACATACACGCGTATGTCACCCCAACCGGACTCGGAAGGGGAGAGGGACGGCCCTCTTTTATGCAATAACATTAATAACTTGAGCTCATCTACCGCGATAACTCGTACGCAGCTAGTTTGTGCTACCGCGCGCGAGCAGCCTCACTCGTCAGAGAGTGAGTAAGGGGTCGGACCCCTTAAGAGCAGGGGGGACCCGTTTCCCCACGTCAGATGAAAATAGCTTATTTTCGTAGCTCTCCCCAATATTGCCTGATTAGAATGTCACACGTGTGACTTTAGGGGAGGGGGCCAGGCCCCCTCATTGTTTATCTCCAAACCAACTAGCAACAGACTAGTTATAGCCACGATTAAACTACCACGGTCTTAACCAGACCAGTAGCTTAGACCCTTTCGAAAAAAAAAAAAAAAAAAAGCGTTCAAGAAAATAGAGTCCCTACAAAATCAAGCACTAAAACAGTTATGTTAGACTGGCTTAGTAGAAACAATATAGAGGCTTCACTAAGTATGAGAAACGTCGAGCTTTTTGAGCTGATAAAACTACATGCGCCACAAGAGAAAACTTTTAAAATGGATCAGCTTATCCGTAGTCACGGACATGAGGTTTTAAGGTTGCCGCCGTACATGTGCGACTTAAACCCCATTGAATTGGCATGGGCAAAAGTCAAAAGAGTTGTGAGGGAGCATAACGTTAACTCAGATTTATCGCTGAAAAGATTGAAAGAAGTAACGGAGATGGCTATAAACCAGGTGACAGAGGAAGATTGGTCTGGATACGACAATCACGTCATCATTTTGGAAGAGCACTACTGGCAAAAAGATGGACTAATGGAAAATGCGATAGACAAATTCATAATTGAAGTCAGTGACGGCGAAGATAGTGACTCTGATTCTGCCCTGTCAGTTATCTTTGTATCTGATAGTGACTAATTCGTGTTTAGGGTTTTTGTGCTTTGTATTTTTTTTTCCTATTTTTCTAATAAACTATTATTAAGTAT
Organism: Polyommatus iphigenia; assembly: GCA_963422495.1. Classification (NCBI taxonomy): domain Eukaryota; kingdom Metazoa; phylum Arthropoda; class Insecta; order Lepidoptera; family Lycaenidae; genus Polyommatus; species Polyommatus iphigenia. Next base: position 14,477,461 of record OY730180.1, on the reverse strand, counting down.
TGGGTAAATCCATTCGATAACATGTATTAATTTACTTAATTAAAGTTGTAATAAATTTGTGATAGATATGGTTGACCAAATGTGTAATAATTATCGACATCGACAATACCATAATTAATTAGGTCACAGCACTACCGCATTCCTCAGGATGGACATGAACTCGCGCGCCTACTGTATCTTACTGCTGTTTGAAATAGTAATAAGAGATAGTGCTATAGCCCCTGTAATACTGCCGTCAACAGCATAGTTACAGTAAGTAGGCTCTCGATGGTTTCGAGGAAAGTGCTTAACACTCTGACTGCCACCCTTATACAGATTTTTTCAGTGCAGCAGGCCGTGCGGGACGCCAGCGGCCGTAATTTTGAGTACCCTTGCAGGCCAAGGTGAATATTCAGTAACGAGTTTAGTAACGGCCATACGGGCCGCGGGCGGGCTCACTGTTTATTTTCACCAGCGTAATTTCATATCAATTTTGTAGTGGCCTGCTATTATAGAAAAGTAAAGCTACCAGATTAAAAGTTTACTTCTATACCTTCAATCCAAAAAAAAATTATGGCTGTATCTTTAAATTTATAGGATTTCTAAGTGGGTTATTACAAACATAAAAAAGATATTAAAAATTAAAGAAAATTAGTTTTTATTAATAAAATTATTATTCCTTTACCTGGCCTTTGCCCAGCAGTGGGACAGCATAGGCTCATAAAAAAATTCGGTACACACACTTGGATTTGAAGGACAAATTAGACAAACGGTATTGACTACCGTATAATTGGTACTTGTCAAACCTTCTTCTCTCTTCTTTTCGTAGCAGTGGATGCATCTTCGTCTAACAGAGCTATCCTGGTTATTTCGATTAGCGAAATGCATAAGACAACAATGCGATTCCACAAAAAGCGCGTGAAAATGCGACTGTTACAAGCCGTGCGGGCGGCCGGCGGGCTACTAATTAATTATTAGGCGTGGCGTGACAAACTTGTCAATTGTTTGAAATCATAACTGAAATTTTGTAAGAATTTGGCGCGAAAGATACGGTACGCCGGCAGCCCGTACGGCTTGCTAGTCTCGCTTAGTATAACATATAGACGGCGTGCCGCACTCGAAAACATACGACCCGCCGGCGGACCGTATGGCAGTCAGAGTGTTAAAATTTTGGTATTAAGGGCATTTTTCTTCAAACTGTCGAGAGCCTATTTACTGTGACTTTGTTTTTGACAGCAGTAATGCAGGGGCTATATTAATCCACACAATGTTATACTGTAGATCAACTTTCCAGGTAAATAATTTGTAAAACCTGTGATGTAACTAAAAAAAGTAATCAATTAGGTCATTATTGTATAAGAACATTGTTATGATTTGTCCTATATGTCTATGTGTGTTATCCAGGATTGCTACCCAATCATACTGTCTTCTTAATAACTTATTAAAGTTTTGGCTGGGACCTTGCCATTTGTTTGTTAATAGTAGTTAATAAATAAAGAAATCATGAAGTAACATTTGGTTTCAACTATGTTTTACGCCTCTAGTCCACCGACGCTGCGAACTGCGAAATATCTGTGAAACCAATACGAAACAGGAATAGAGCGAGATGCAATATAACGCATTGTCGTGTGGCAGATGAGGCAGTAAGAGTGGGTTGCACGAACTAACTTTAACTTTAACTGTAACTTTAACTTTGACAACAGTGCAAAATGTCAATTCTCTGGTTAAAGTTAAATATGGCGTCCAAACACCCCATATGCTCATACGACATCTGTCAAATTTTCCGGTTATAGTTAAGGTTAAAGTTTAAAGCTAAAAGGACGCCATATTTAACTTTAACCTTAACTTTAACCACGCCTCTGGTGCAACGCAGCCTTAATCGTTTCGCCGCTGTATTGCAGTTCGCAGCGTCGGTGGACTAGAGGCGTTATATCCCTAAATCTAGGGTCTAAAATTAAATACTTGCAACAAAATGCGTATATTATAAATTTTTGAGTATAGCACAAGTTAATCTAGTATATAAATAAACAAGTTAATCTAATACCTAAAAAAATATTTCTTAATTTTCACATGTTTTACTTTACGCTGATGAATTTATTTTTTCTTTTCAGGAAGCAATCAAGGAGAAAAGGGATGGATTAGATTAGATATAAAACTAAATAATAATAATTAATATAAAGTACATAATAAAAGTTAAGAATATTTCCAGAATTTTTCTCAGTATCTATTTTATTTTAATAACTTTTAATCTATTAAATAAATTACTAATACAACATAAATGAAGCTTTGTTCCTTGTCCTGATTTATAATAATTATTGTTTATTTTACCAATGTCAGCTTGCTATTTTGTGTTTAAAACATAATATACTGTGACATAAAACAGTAAAAATAGGGTTGTGGAACAATAAGGACGGAGAATTAAAACAAAATAATATTTCAATAATTTTATTACTTTAAAAAATCTGTTTGGTGTTTAATTAGGCATTGATTTTAGTTTAAAAAGAACATAAAAGTGAATGTGATGAATTTATTTGTGCTACAACAATTCTCATTATGCATTATGACCGGATAATGTATATGAAAAATAAAATTCCATGCACCAAATAAATTAGAACATGCAAAATAATAAAATAAGCACTATATTTACAAATATCTTTTCCTAATCATATAAAAGTAAACCATGATTGGTTTATAATAAATAACTACCACGAAAGTAACAACAACAATGGTAACAGTAAAACTAAGTCAATATAAATATGAGTTAAAATGTAACTTCTTCATCACAGTTCTCCGTGTCGTGGCCAAATACTGAAAAGACAAAAAGTGGTGGTTGTTTATTAAAGTGTTAATTTTAAAGATTCGCTTACATTAATAATAATTAATCATAGGCTCTCAACATGACGTGCTTAAGGTGCAGTGGTTGTTGCAACTACGTAAAATGGGTTTTTTAAATAATGTTTTTTGTAAAGGAAATGTCATTATTTAAGTTGTATTTAAGTATAAAAAAGTACCGTTTTAAAATTGAGAAAATTTCCTATACGCAAAGGTAAATCAGTACACAATTTGAAAAATTCTGCTCGATAGAAAAAAATCTCAAAGATGACTATTATAACGCTGTTTTTCATAATTAAATCATTTTATGGCTTAAATTACACACTTTCTAGAAAAAACAAAAAATGTAGTACATTTGTCATAACCTAACCTGAACGATTTGATATATTTGATTTGAGCAATACTAAAAACAAAAGGTTTTTTCACCTATTTCCTATTATCAAGGCACGCGGCGAGCGCGTAAACGCCATTGTACAAGGCGCGCTGATATGAATGTTATTTTAATGTCCTTTACGTCGATATTCGTACTGACAGACATCGACCTGCTAATTTTAGGAACTACTGGGCCTTAGGTGCTGTTCATGGACACTTATCACTAGTAAGGAGTTTTCTAATGGTTTAACTTAACCATATTTGAGTAGACTTTTAGATGGCTTTATGCCCAGTATTTGAGGTGAATTTGTCGTTTTTTTGTATTCACTAGTGCTTATAACTTGACTTGTTTATACAAGATGTTTGTGTAAACACCGTTGTCCTTGATACCGTCAAATCAGCCCGTCAAAATGAACAACTTTTATGAATTAAAAAAAAATCTGTCTTCATACCCATACAAATTGCCGATCCGGGCATCCGTATGGGTATGAAGACGGCATTTTTTTTTGAGTTCCCAGCATTGTTCTCATAGAAAAAGTTGTTCATTTTCATGGGCTCATTTGATGGTTTCAAGGATAACGGTGTTTACACAAACACCCTGTATACTTGAAGGATGGTTTATGGATACCAAAACTTAAAGTGGACATTACGTCTACTTTATAGGTATCGCTTACTTGAGAATTAAATAAACTATAGAAAATGATTATTTTTACTCAATAATATTGTTTTAAGTTTAATAATTACTCTCCCAAAGTAATTATCTAGTCACGATTTTGGAAACGTTTCACCTACTCAGCACTAGATGGCGCTTTTGGGACTCTGTGTTAGATGAACTTTATTTGGAGTTTACGTAAAAAATATCTTAAAACTGATTTGTAACATTTAATTTTGATAGAAGGTCTTAATTGCAACTTTTTATTTTCTTTATGGTCAACGATCATGGCCTGGGCAGGCATGGAAGTCGGGAGTTGGGGTCTTTACCTTCGCATATATCGCAGTAGGGTCGCGGCGGCGGTCGCGGCTTGTCGCTCGTCTGCGCGGGCAGGTCGGGCTGCGACTGTCGCGGGCAGTCGTCGGTGTCGTGCGCGTCGAACACGTCGCATATGTCGCAGAACAAACGCGGCGCGACCGCGCGCGGCTTGCGACCGTTGCTGTGGACGGAACACGGTTAAAAATTAAAAACGGGAGCATACTCTTACGACCTCTGTGGCTCAGCGGTTCAGCGCTCATGCCGGGGGTCGCGGGCTCGAATCCGGCCGACGGAACAAAAAGTTTCGTATGTTTCTGGGTCATGAATGTATATTAATATTATGTGTAAGTATATAATCTTAAATATATGCATAGTATAAAAGTATTAAATATATATCCGTTGTCTGGTACCCGTAACACAAGTCCTTCAGGTACTTAGCATGGGACCAGACTGACGTGGTGTGAAGCATCCATAGATATTATTAATTCTAGGCCGTTACATTGTAACGGCCCAGACCACCATGTTAATGAAACATGATTGAAAATGACTGACGCATCTCTCTGGATTATTATATTGCTACCATAGAAAATAATTATATTTAAAATACCCTGTGCCAGGAAAAGCAAGTATTTAAAGAGTAGTTATAGCTGGAATAAAATAAACCACTCAAGTAGTTATAAATGCAAAGACATACTTTCGCATTCTGTTATATCACGCTAAAATCGGTGAACCGATTTCCTTAACACCAGTCTAGCCACAGGGTTATTTTTTTTAGTAAATGCGGGTGGCTTACAGTATACTTTATATTATGATAGACTGCAAAAAGCCAATTACAAGCCTCCAAACGTTAATGTCTAGTGCCATATTGCAGTGCTCCGTAAACTTTTCTGTTGAAGGTACCATCGAGGAAATCGATTCATAGGCAGTCGATAGACCCACGTCATTTGGTCGGATCATGTCAATTCATTGTGATCTGTCGGCTGGGTTTGACATACGCGACCAAATAACGTAGGTCTCCCATCTGCCTAGGAATCAACTTCTCTGATAGTACATCTAGGAAAATAAAAATATTTGGCGGTACACTACAAATTAATCAGTGTGTACTCTGAGCTCCCTTCGCCGATCGTCTTGAGATGTCCCTTTTTGGCACTCAGCACTAGAACTAAGTACGATGACCTTTTCCGAGGCACACCAACTGCTGACCACAGTACACCAGTGTGCCGCGGCACACACTTTGCGGTTCACTGCCCTAGTGTGTGCGCAATACTCACACGAGAACCGGCTCGATGGGCACGGCGGCGCCCTCTAGCGCCTGCACGCGCGCCATGAGTTGTTCGTTTTTCCGCTGCATGTCCACTATCACCGAGTTCAGGAAACTCACTTGACCGTCTATCATCTCCTTCTCTTCTGTTAATCTGAAAAAAATCATAATCTTTATATTTGTTACAATACAATAACAATTTTGTTTTAAAATTCAATATCTTCAAGGATATTCTGCTAAAAGCAGGCTTATAATATTATGTTAAGTCTTTGAAAAACATTCGTGAACAGTTAGCTAAACTTGTTAGTCGAATTTAAAAACGCGGTTATGTTAGTAACATAGCTCGGCATTATGAATATTGTGGAATAACATCAACAATGGTTTTATTGTATGTAACATTTTATTTTTATTCAATAAAGTTCATAATTTTTGTTTTTAAATCTTATAAGTCTAACTGTAGACTTTCAGATACTAAACACATAGTATGCGATAAGCTTAAATTACAATAAAGAAAAGGTATGTGAGATGTGGTCTAAATTCTAATTGGTGTGGTCAATGACATGGGCGCCGGCAGAAATAATTTCTAAGGGGTGCAGATTTTAGTTTTCTTTCTTTTTTTTTTTTACTTTTTACGAACAACAGTGATTGTCTATTTACGTCAACAGAATACATTTAGTGCCAAAACATTACGAACTCCAATAGACGAATTCCAATAGACGGATTTTTATTTCAACAATTCCTGTTGATCCCGAGATTTCCAAGGGGTGCAAGTGCACCACCTGGCACCCCCCTGCCGGCGCCCATGGTCAACGATGTCTTATCTCCCTAAGGGCCAACCCACACGACACCGCAACGACAAAATGTCATCGAGCAGTGGTTACGTGTGAATGGTGTCGATGCAGCTTTTTGTAGTTGCGTTGTGATACCGACAAAATGCCGACGTGGTTGCGTTGTCGCCAGTGGTTGCGATGTTACGTACGAAACTCAATGAAACGGAGGGGGAAAGAGCGCGGGCGGTGTGTGGCGCACTGTCGTTGCATCGACGCAACGTTGTGGTTGCGATGTGGTCGGTATCTGACAAGTAGTCGTCAACGATTGCAAAATGTGGTACGTGTGAATGGTCCAGTTCATTTACAATACGAAATATACGCCCGACCATGTGGTGTGGTTGTCGTGTGGTTGTGGTACGTGTGGGTTGGCCCTAAAATATAAAGATAAAAAAGTATGTAAGATAAACTTACTTATTAGCACCCGTATCACCCTGCCCTATAAGACCAACTCCTGTGTTGTCGTTTTTGTCCCGAACGTTGTTGGTTTTGCTCGCCATTTCCTTTTGGAGGAGTACTTTTTCCCTTTCTGCTATTTCTAGTTTGGCTTTGAAGTTCTGAAAACGGGTTTAATATACATTGAAATAAAATAGGTGACAAAAATTTACATCCAAGCTCATGTGACAAAATTATTATTCAATCTCAAAAAAAATTTGTTGAAACATCATTTTGGGGTTCTATTTAAGCGCACGAAGTCGCAGAAAATATCATGTTTATTATATAGTAAAAAGACGCTTATACATACCTTAACTTCCTCTTGTAATTTACTTATTAACTCGTCTTTTGTCTTCATATCTTTCATTTTTCTTTCAACGTCATTCTTGAGATCACTTACAACTTTTTCACTACTTGCTAATGATTCGGTGCTAGTTTTCCTTAATTCTTGTAATTCTAAGGTTAGCTTTTCTAATCTTTCATCTGCATTTTCTTTACTGACTTGCTGCACTTGTAATAGTTCAAGCTGCTGAGAGACATCAGCCAATTTGTTTTCAGTCTCAGCGAGTTTTTCGTTAACTATCTTATGATTTGATTGGTCATGCGCTATCTTATCTCTAAACTCATTCAATTCCTTCTCATACTCATGTATTTTACTCTTCAACTCGTGTTTCGATGTTTTACTTAGTTTCTTGTACTCGCTAAATTCTGTTTGCAGTTGTTTATTCAAGTCTTCATAATTTGTCTTCTGAGCGTCGTTTATATTAGTCAATTTTTTAATGTCTTCCTCTGACTTTGTCAATAAAACTTGTAAATCATTTAATTTTTCCTTAGTACTTTGTAATTCGGTCAATTGTTTATCTTTTTCTTCTAATTGGACTTGAGCTTGTCTTAAATTAATATTGAGAGATTCTACTTCTGAAGCATGTTTATTTTTTAGGTCATTATTTTCAGTCTTCAGTCCATTTATTATTTGTTGCGTCTCACTAGTTCCTGAAGTCAAATTTTTATTAAGATCGTCTACCTGAGTTTGCAAATCTTGCAGAGATTTATTTTTCGTAGAAATTTCATTTTGGAACTTTTGTAAATCTTCTTGCAGCTTTTTATTAATGTTTGTAATATTTTCATTTTTCTCCGTTTCTGATTTCAATGCAATTTTATTTTCTTCGAACGATTTTTTCAAGTTATTAACTAATTCTATATTTTCATTTAGTTTAGTAGAAGCATTACTCAATTCAGATTTCAAGTGCGCAACTTCGTTGGATGTTTCTTTATATTTTGATTCGAGTTCAGTTTTATCTTTAAGGATAGCTGCATGTTCTAATCTAAGGTTTTCCATTTGTGCTAATTGCTCTTTAACGACTGATTCCTCAGCCGATGCACTACTTATTAAATGTTCAAATTGTTGTCTGATAGAAGCCGTTTCCTGTTGTGATTTTATGAAATTCTCTTCTAGTTTATTTTTGGCATCTATAGCTTTATTTAATTCTTCAGTGATATTAGCGTTTTGACGATCTTTTTCGGATATGATATCTCCATTCGATTTAATGTCTACTTCTAGCATTTCCACTTTAAGTGTCAGTTCTTTAATATTATTTTGCCTCTCTTCAAGCAATTTTTTTAGTTGAGTTTCTTCAGATTCTAATTGTTTAACTTTATCAGTAAACTCACTTAACTGGGCTTGTAGAGAATTCTTATCTTTTTCGTGATTAAGTTTTTGATTCTTTAATTGTGAATTTACGTCTTCTAATATCTTTTGAAGCGAATCTTCGTTTTTTCTAGCTTCTTCTAATTTATTATTTAAGTCGTTTTGAGCTTCTGTAAGTTGATCTACTTTCTCCATTAGTTTAACTTCAGAAGTTGCACCGTCAGCTTTCAAAACAGAAATTTCTTCCTTGTATTTATCAATGTCTATTTCTAATTTTTTACGAGCTGCATCGTACTCATTAGTGAGGTCTTGCTCTTTTATTTTAAGGTTTTCAATTTCTTTCTTTAGTATCGAATTTTCATCTAATATACTATTATTTTGTTGTTCTAGTTCATTAAGACGAGTTGCAAGTCCTGAGCTTTGACTTTCATATTCTTTAATTTTATTTTCAGCTTCATTTACTTTGGCAACATTCTCTTCTATAGCTTGCAACAACTGATTCCTTTCGACACTAAAATCTTCTTGTATTTTGAACAGTTTCTGTTTTAATTCTTGTTCTGATCTTCCGAAATTGTTAGCTGATTCTCTGTATTTATCTTTAAGGTTTTGTAATTCATTTTCAGAATCTTTTAAATGTTGGGACAGTTTTGTAAACTGTTCATTTGAGTTAGTGGTTTGACCAGCAAGGTTAAGGCATTCACTTTCTATTTTCTCTTTAGATTTTAGTAATTCATCACATTTTTCGATGGAACTATTGAGTTGTCGTTTTAGTTCGCCAATTTCTAGTTCCATTTGAGAAATTTTCTCTTTAAGCTGTGAATTAGTTTCTGTAAACTCATTAATCGTTTGTTTAAGCTTTTTATTTTCTTCACGTAGTAGATTTAATTCGTCATTATTCAATGCAAATTGTGTATTTAATGCATCTAAATCAATTTTACTTTGATCCAAAGCTTGTTTGCTGATTTCGATTTCTTTTTGTAATTGCTCAATTTTAGTATTACGATCCTCAATTTCTTTTTTGTGTTCTTCAGCAATCTTCGTGTGTTTAATATTGAAATTGGCAGTCGTTTGTTCAAAATCATCTTTTAGTTTGATAATTTCCTTATCTCTCTCATGTATTGTTTTCTTGTACTCATCTATCAGATTTTCATTAACGTTGGACGATTTACTCGTGTCATTGAGCAATCGTTCATATTCCTTTGATTTTTGATTTAAGTCTTGTTGTAATTTTAGAATATCCGATTTGTTCTTTTCGTCTTGTTGGGAAGCTTCATTCAAAAACGTTTCGTACTCATAAATTTTTTTAGTTAACTCATCTTTCATTCCAAGGAATTCATCTTGGAGAGTTTTGTAATTGGACTCCTGTTTTTTCTTGAAGTCTTCTAATTGTTCTATATCTACAATTTTGGCACTCAGTTCCATTTTGAGCTTCGTAATTTCTTTATTAAGATTTAATTCGTGTTCTTTGCTAGCACCGGTAACTAGAAATATAGAAACATTAATTAATCTTTACCCAAAAGTAAATTTAACACAACTGCGAATTAAACAAACAAGGACTAGTAGGAACTTACTTTTATTTAATTCTAATGTTTTATCATCTACGATTGCCTGTAGCGAGGTTAATTTACTGTTAAGATCTGAAATTATATCGCTATTTTCTTTATTCAACCTCTCGACATTCTGTTTTTCAGTCTCCAGTTTTGATTCAGCCAGTTGCAGTTTCGAGGTTATCATCGATAGCTGCGTTTCAAATTCTGTTTGCGCAATAGTCATTTTGGTTTTCGCTTCATTGAGGGCTTTCTCGGATTCATTTTTGACTTTGGTCAGTTCGTCTGTGAGACTTTTGCCCAGGGAATCTTTTTCACTTTCCTTTTCTTTTAGTAGCGCGTATGCCTCATCCAACAAATTCTGTAATTCTGAAGATAAAGCTAAAACATTAACACTTATTGTTATAAAGTTATTCGGGTTAGTAAAAGAAGAGTGTAGTGACTGTATTTACTTTGTGCTGCCGTTAGTTCCTCCTTGTGGTGTTCGACGACAGCAGCCATCTCGACGTTGCTCTGTTCCTCAACAACTCTGAGCGCCGCTGCGGTCGTCTCCGCCCGGGCCGCTTGTAATGCCACTTCAGCCTCCAACTCACGTATAAGCTTCTCACGAGCGGCTTTTTCTTCCTAAAATTGCAAAAGTTTTTTATTGTGTCTAATTTTAAATGTCTTCATATAGAATTATCTTCTGATGCGTACCTCCATTGCCTCTCTGTATTTCTGAAATAAAGAAAAAACACACGTTAGATATTAATTTACATGAAAGAATAGAGATATAAATATGTAAACATAAATAATTACATTGTAATCTTCTTTGTTAATGTTTTCCTCTTCATTTCTGAACATCAAGTCTTCAACCTTCTGGCGTTCATCTTCTAACATTTTATTGATTTTCTCCAACTCTGCTTTCATCCTTAGGTTTTCTGAATTAATCTGAAATGTGACAAAATATCGTTTAGTAACCTCTAGTTGCAATTTGCATTTATTGGTTCATTTCGCCCATAACGACACTGGTTTTATTGCTTGCAAAAATCACCGAGCATATTCCAAAGCTGCTGGTCCGATTTTGATGAAATCTGGCACAAACATAAGAGTAGATCACAGGGAAGGATATTAAATACTTTATATCTTTTGTTTTTTACGCAAGCCGACCCACACGCCTCTGGTCATTAAGGTACTATAATTTTAGATTTCTAGCTGTTTCTCTTTGCACGTTGAGATATAGGTATCCGACAAAATCTGAGTATCTACTATTTCGCATTGTACCATTTTATTGTAACTACCATATATCTTTTATCGTTCTTATTCTTTATTTTTACCTGAGCAGCCTCTTTCCTGGCTTGTTCTAGCGCGTTTTCAGCGCGAACCGCCTGCATAGACACCTTCGCCGTCTCAGATCTCTCTAGCTCCCTCTCCCTCATCAGTCGCTCCAAGTGATGCTGTTTCTCTCGTAACAACTCCTGGAATTTATTAAACTCTAGTAAGTATAAATTTACTTTTTTTTCCTTCTTTTTCTGATGAAAAAAAAAAAAGAATGGATGTGACATATTTTGTTGTAAATATGAAGCTTTAAAACCAATCTTATTAAACATTTCCAATCCCATTCTGGATGCAAAACATTCCTGTTAATTTTTGTAGCGATAAAGAATTTACCTAAATAAAAGTACCTACATGATATCATATTCCAATAGACACATTAGAATCAAAAGTATTATAAAATTAGTACAAAATTACTATATGCTATGGTTTCTTCGGGTACGTAGTATCTTCTTTCACTTGTATATTCTTTCTGGGTGACTTCCTGTATAAGCACTGAGGCTGGGTCCGATTGGTCCAGTGCAAGTGGTGACAAGATGTCTGCACGATATTGAGAATTCTTGATATTCCCGAAACATATTCCTCTTTTAGCAGTCTCGTGGTAAAAAATCATCACTACCTACATCTTAGAACTAAGGTCAATATAAAGTCGCTTCCCTCTGTTGGAATACCTACAACATTACAAGACAAAACAAAATTTGCCGGGTCAGCTAATAATTACGAATATCGTTGATAATTAATACATAATATTGTAAAAAAACGCATGGCCATAAGCCATAACTTAAACCCAACGACCGACAACATACAAAACCATTGCCCTCACGACTTTCAAACAAAATTATCGGTCGTGGGACCTATAGCTATAGGTATCTTTATTGTGTTTGTCCTTAAATCGTCATGTTTTTGTTTACACAGCGCTCTTGAAAATATTTGGCGTAACGCAAAAGTCAACGTTAGCCGCGTATGGCTTCACGCGCCTTTAATCTTGTAATTTACGTACCAAATTTATTGATTTTGGGATGACGTGTTGAAAAACAAGCCTTATTCGCTTAAGGAGAGGAGTGAGGACCGAATACAGATAACGTAGGGAGCCACTTCCATCTTTCTTAATTTCGTATTGCCTTTATAAGGAGGCATAAAAATAAATCTACTTGCCTTGTTTCAGAAGACATAGAACTTTTTACTCGCACCATATACGAATAAAGTAGTCTACACTCATATAAATTATAAATCCGACAGTACCAAATACTAATACCCAAACTAGATAGAGACTAGAGAGCTACGAAATTAGATAGCTAACTAATTAATGCTAATTAATTAATACTAAATATTTATGTATCACTTACCTAATTACTCGCTTCGTCGGTAAAACTCTTTGCTAAAGAAATAGGTCATACGGCCATTTTGATTTTTTTATAGATTCAAGTTGCTTAGAAATGTAAATACAATTCCCGGATAATTTCTAGAATATTAAACGAGAGAGGAGCAAGTTCTAAAAAGTTGGGGTTAAATATAGAGCGGCAATCTAAGCACAGAACAAATTCTTACAGCACCTCGTTTATCTCGCGGGAACCGCACATTTTCCCATAATAAAACCCAATTTTATCAACTCAATTATACCATACATCTATATTCTATACTAATATTAAAAAGCGGAAGAGTTTGTTAGTTTGTTTGTTTGTTTGTTTGAACGCGCTAATCTCAGGAACTACTGGTCCGATTTGAAAAAATCTTTCAGTGTTAGATAGCCCATTTGTCGAAGAAGGCTATAGGCTATATTTTATCACGCTAAGACTAATACGAGCGAAGAAATAGAGGAAAATGTGGAAAAAACGGAGAAACTACAGGTGCAATTTTTATGTTATTTCATATTTGGCACACATGAAGAATTATAGCCCACGTGAAAGGACGTTTATTTTTTGCGGAAAAATGTACGGTTTCCGTTACATTCCCCCATATTATGCGGGCGAAGCCGCGCGGAACATCTAGTAACTTATAAAGAAGTAATAGACAGGCTCACTTTCGCATTTATAATCGTAGTGTAAATTTTATTTCATTCCAGAATATTTATGGGCGACCTTCAAATAAGGATTTAGGTCGGCCTGGGATTTATCCTTGAAGCGTTATTCCTTAAAATAATTTATTACACTCACTGCTTTACCGTAGTAAGGTATTATAGTGCATTATTAACAAAGATTAAATAATAAATAATAATATCAATCTAACCTAAACTTTATATACAGCCGCGGCTGCCAGCTAGCCACATGATATTAAAGCAAAATGTTGTTTGTTTTTTCTTCGAATAGAAGAGTTTAAATTGACAGAAATGTAGAGTTAGCCAAGTGAAAGAATAGAGTCTATTTGATCGCGGGGAAATGTACGGTTCTGACTTCTGCCTATTACCACAGGACAGGTCTAGATTATGTTGCTATTACTAGCAACATAATCTAGTGCACAATTAAGCTTCTTGCTGCTGCTATAAAACTCGTGATCCTTCGATGCAGATACCAAAAGTAAAGCTGTTATAAAAATATTAATACACAATACCAAAGTGTCCCTTATGTTCTTATGAATATGGGTGCAGAACTTTCTACAACGCCTTGAAATGACTCTCCTTTCTTTTAGGCATTGTAGAAAGGGAAGTGGGCGTCAAACTAAAAGGACCATTCAAGTTTCCTTTACTGGGCATCTTAGACAAAACTTTACTATAAATATAAGGAGTTATCTTATATTATATAATCTAAGTTACTTTATCTTATGGAACATTAGTAATCCATATGAAAATGATACGCATGCGTCGGCGAGACCGGAGTATCTACATAATGCAGCACATTTAAGGACACGTTGTATAATATCCTATTTTATAATATCTCCTACGTAAATTATAATTTCAAAGATTATTATTTGCAAACCTACATAATATAGCCAACGCCATTGGGCGTTTGCACACTGCACGATAACGACACGACACGATACTACAGAATAGAGGCCCACCGCACATATGATACAATTTCAAGTTGGCCGACTATCGTACAAACCGACTATCGTACTAATTCTAATATTCTGTCACTTAGTATTGAATGCACCCAAAATATTCTCCTTTCTTTTCGCCTTCGTTTTATTAGTGCCACAATAAAAGCGTGCTTTTTACGCATTTTCTAGTCTAAGTTCTAAATGTCTAGGCTAGCAACACCGTTACCAACTAAATCTAAAAGTCTGCGGCTGGCAGCGTACACGATGAAGTTGTCCAATTAAATTGTGACTTTATGTGCGGTGGCCCTCTATTCTGTGATATCGTGTCGTGTCGTGTCGTCGCAGTGTGAAAACTGAAAACGCTCAATGTGCGAGAAGTTATAATAGCCCAGTAGGGTTAGTTCAGCCTTGTATGGGAATCTGAAATTAATTATAGTCAGAATTTTTTTTGCACCTGTGTATAGGGGGGGTCATGAATAGCTTAAATTCAAAAACTTGACTAGCCACGACGTGTGCGTTAGCCGCCATATTGGTTTGAAGATCAAATTTTTGTTTAGACATAATATCTCCTTTATTTTATATTTTTTTTACGAAAATGATAAGAACTAAATTTGTTGTAAATTTAATTTTCTACATTTTGAGTTCTTATAATTTTCATTGTAAAATCAATATGTACGGAGATAAATGCAAAAAACAAGTCAAAGTATAATTTCGCTTGTATGTCAATTATTATCGAATTTAGCGAAAATAATTGTACAAACAAAGTTGTTGGTGATAGATCATTAAATTTCCTATAAATTTGATCCTTATGAATTTTTTTAGAAATCAATATTTAAGCTCCTACACCTATGGTAAATGTACCGGGACCCAAGCGACTGGATAAAACTGAATATTTCTGATCATGAATTAGACCTTTTAACAATTACGGCACAACCTACACCTGAATAATTATTAAAAAATGGCCAAGTGCGAGTCGGACTCGCTCATGAGGGTTCCGTACCATTATAAGGCAAAGATAGACAAAAATTTGTGCTTTTTGTATGGGAGCCCCCCCTAAATATTTATTTTATTTTAATTTTATTATTAAAGTACAAATACGATTAAATATTTTATGCATATTTTAACTGTCTAAGTGCTGCTATTTTTGATAAAGAACAAAAAAGGCCACTAAAATCCTGTTTGTTATATGGGAGCCCCATCAAATATTAATTATAATATGTTTTTTAGTATTTGCTGTTAAAGAGGGTAACAAAATACATAATATCTGAAAATTTCAAGTCTCTACCTATCACCGTTATTGAAGCCTGGAGACAGACAGACGGACAGACAGCGAAGTCTTAATTTTAATTGTGGTTATTGTAAAGAGCTACAAGTTTATTTCTGGTTTTTTTTTTTCTGTATTTGACAATAATCGCGATACAGGTCGAACAGGTCGAAATTATACTTTGACTTGTTTTTTGCAGTTATTTCCTTAAATATTGATTTTACAATAAAAAGTATAAGGACAAAAGTTGTAGAAAATCAAATTTTAAAAATAAAAAATAAAGGAGTTATAGCTAAAAAAAGATTGGACCTTCAAACCAATATGGCGGCTAAGTCGTGGCTGGTCGAGTTTTTGAATTTAAGCTATTTGTGACTAACTACTGGTGCTACTACTATCTAAACACTGGTGCAAAAAAAATTCTGACTTTAATTAATTGAAAAAAAATCTAACCCTACTGGGCTATAAGTAAATATTAAGTAATGCAGCAGATTTAAACTCTAGACTTTGTAAGTATTGCTACCGTTCAAGATTTACTATTATGTAACAGCTAGTAGGTACCTAAATAAGTTATGACGTAGTAAATTACTTTGTGTACTGTCTGTAGCTGCATAATTTATGTCGATATTGCAGGTGCCTCGTTAATGCTTGAAGGTCAAAGCTTTTCGTATATTTACTTCTATATCTATACTGTAAGGAAAGGAGTGTAGGTGTGGATAACTTTCACTTAGGCTACATCCTATGCTGATTTTATTCCGTCGCCTATGGTACACTTTTCCAGGCTAGTCTATACTTCACTAATAATATTATAAATGCGAAAGTGTGTCCGTCTGTTATCTCTTCATGTCCACCGCTGAACCGATTTTACTGAAATGTAGGGTTCCAGCGCGATAAACGAATTGTCAGGCGCAACGGAGTTGCGGGCGTCATCTACCTTCTACAGTTCCATAAATCTGTTTTCTTCGCTGGTATTTTCATATTTTGCCTTCGTATCATTATTAAAACTTAATAATATGTGTTTTGGAATAATATCAAACGTTAGTGATGATTTACATTAATACAGTAGCGGGTGCCAGTAGGAACTAGAACCTACACTAGACACTTTGCCTAGCACATTCTGGAACTTTTCTGCTACAATACCTATTCATAAGGATTAATCAGGATTTTAATTTATTCGGTAGAATGCTATTGGCGCCAAGATCTAATAAAGTAAACTGGGACACACCGAAAATAGAAAAACTACACCGTTCAATGCATTCATCATCGACAAAAGGAAAAGGTATTTGTCTATTTAGCGTATCTGGTATCTTATACACAAAAACTGAAGCATTATATTTTTTGCACATTGCGCATTACGACCAAGACATTGTGAGTGTTTGGACCTAGTGCTTTGTGTTAGACCTAGTGCTAGTGATAAAAGTCTTCAAAAGAGTCAGCAGGTCTTTCTCTCCAAAGCCTTCGAACCCTAGCACATAACAATAAAATACTACTACTTAAAACTGGACATGTCTACATTGTAACTGCTGATCAACATCCAGTGCAATCCAGTACGATCCTGGCATTTGCTACGATGTCATATTACTTTAGCCAATGTCTAGTAACTTTACTAGAGAATACCTAGCCTAGCCACATAAAAGTATTTTTATTTGGGTAGATAGAATTATTTAGCAGAATCCAGTGATGCTGGCGCCAGCTACTGTGTCAATGTAAATAAGCACAAAAGCGATGTTACTTTGGAAAATCTCAAATTCAAAATTTTCAGCTTGGCTATATAACCGGTTTTATTAGGCTAGATAGAATTAAAGTAAACGGGAAATGGGAATTGTCTGGAACTGCTGCCAACGTAAAAGCCACAACCCAGAGGCTAGAGAGAGTCCAAAACAGGCAATAAATTTTGAGGGGAATATATTTTCCCGAGCAGGCCTATCTGCAGTTTCTGCTTTCGGTACTGCACATATTCTGAGGATTGGCTACCCGCCAACTTTTCATCAACAAAATTTGATTGCTATATACGTTTTATACTATCGCTTTGCTTTATTGCTAATTGTATTTACTTCATAAACTATGTTGTCATTTTATGTTGTTACTCTAAAATATGCAATGAAAAAAAGCAGAATACTTTATTTTATTCTTAGTTATTGCAATGCGAAATATGCGAAAATTATTTACGGTGAAAATAATATTGTCTTAACTGATTTATTATTATTATTATTGCTTTCATTTCATGAGGTAATTAATTACTAATTCTTTATCTAACACCTATGACTTTATTATATATTTAAATAACTATACAGGCGTAAAACTATTTTTAAACCTCAACATTATTTAAATTAATACTGATATTATATTAAAATTCTATTTATTAGGAATTGGGTCAAAATTACGTTTGACCACCTGACCTATGCTACGTTTTTGGTCAAACAGGCTCGTTAAATTTAGATACTTCATTAAATTGTACATTATAGCTATATAAAGAGGGGCAATTAATTTTATTATACAGTAGACAATCGTTTTGAAGTGTGTAGGTTGTGTTTATAATACTGTAAATAATATTATAACTGGCGAAATAGAAGATACAGATTCTAAGAAGCCTGCATATGGCTTTGACAATGTTGGAATAATTAAAATTGTTAAACTAAGGGACTTAGGTCTTAAACAATAATAAGTCTGTGAATTTAAAATAATAAAAATCACCCCGTCTCTAATTTTTGGGGCAAGAAAAGTTCAAGGTGCCCCAAGATCCAATTCATCCAAAATCTTACCCAGGTGCAATCCACAACCCTTCGCATACTCTGCATGCAGAAAGCAACCAGCAATATACAGTACAGCTTATATTAAGTGCAATAAAACAACCAGTCTCAGTTAATTCTTTATTTACAAGAGGGGAAGGAAGAAAGGACACACGATTAAATACAAGGTTTTTATTTAAAATTCACATTAATACTACAGACTATTCTACCTAAATAGTAAAAGTAGATAAGTAGATTAGATATTAAGACATAATTGATTATATTAATATTAAAAATAAATTAAAAGGAATGCTTACGTTAAACACTTACACATTATGAATATTCTTTTCATTCTTACAGGCACTGGATGAAAAAGTTTTTATAATTAACATAAATTATATTAAACAGCATTAAATGGTTTGATATTATTTAATAATAATATAAGATAAGTAAAAATAAAAGATAAGTAAATAAAGAACCGACAAACATAAGATTGTAGTAAAATGAAGAAAATTTTGTTTAAAATTACCAATTTACTAAATTCGGCGATTTTTCGAAAAATTTTAAACTTTTAGATACCAGACGTTAAAAATAGGTTAAACACATTCGTAATTTGAAAATATTCTTCATTGGATTTTTGATCTTCACTGTAACTGAAGACAATCCAGTAAAAATAGCAAAATTATGCTTATAAGAAATCATACATAGAATTTAACAGTAGGCATATGAAGATGACCTTTATTTACTTATTCAACATCAAAAAATAATATAAAAATAAACAAAATATATCACAGTTACGTCTAAAATGCAAAAATATTAAAGTGGTCTATTGGAATATGATAAACAATATTTTGTACTATACTGTGCGGAATAATACCTTCAGTAAGATATCTCTGAAATTAAAAATCTAGAAACTTAATTTTAGTTATGTTTTAGTTTGTAAGTAGCTCGCTTATAACAAACTGGGTAATTTACTTACAGATGTCCAAAAGAAGTAGTAAAAATTATGTAATTTATAATGTTCTCAGTCTATCAGAATTTCCCAAAGACCCAAGAAGTTCCATAATTTTGGGTCTTTGGGGAATTCTGACTTCCCCAGAAATCTAAAAGGAATTAACCATTTCTGGAAATCTGTAAATAAATCTTAACAATAATATCCATATCGAGACGCGGTTGCAGCTTGAACCAACACGAATGTGCCACGCAACAAACGCATTTGATGCTTGGCACACAAGCATCTTTCAACCGGACTGAAATAGTTACCGTTGACCACGGATCCCATCATCTTCGAATCAGTCATATCTCTTTGGACCCTCAGAATCTTAATGAAATATTAAGCACTTCTTGCACAAGAGACATCAAATGCGGCCAGTGACGGCCAAAATTAAGTCTTCAGTTCAGGAATTTCTTACAGGGAGCAAATAAATGCTCAATGTTATTGTTTGAAAATTGTATTTGTCGTGTCTAGATTCGAAGGTTTCCGGGATCCGCAGTCCAGTCAGTATGGCAGCCGGCGTTCAGCTTACCGCGCCGCAATAGTGGAGTACTGTACCTGCAGCGCGTTTTTCGCCGAGACGGGCGTGGAGGAGGCGCGTGGACCGACTCGCTGCCGCCGCGACGTTAGTGACAGTGCGAATGCGCAACAAACATGGGAGAAAACAACACAAGTTAAGGCACACTCTAACAGTACATTTATTTCAATGGCTCGGGGACCAAGAGTCAAAATCGGGTTGCCCAAAGAAGCAAAAGCTGAATTTAAATTTGGAACAAGCTTGTGTCCCAAATTTAAATTCAGATTTTTGATTTAGAACACGAAATTTTACAAAATCATGCATAATGAATGGACGACCCGCAATATTATCTACTAATACAAGCCAACCGAGCAGGTAAAGCTATATTAGTAAATAACGACTCTTGGGATAATATTTACGAATGCTAATCCTTATTATGAACCTACATAAATTTAGGATCAACCAGGTAAAATTAAAAAGATATATGAGATCGTTGACGCCATTTCAAATAATTGTACTGGCTAGGTCTAATGTACTTCAAACAAAATTAGTACACAAGACAAAATAAAAATTCAAATGCAAATAAAAATCTATTAGCCTTGCAATGCATAATGCTATGTATATGCCTGCAGCGTAGATCATGATAAAGTCGAAGCGAACATTCCAAAGTTGCAAAATGAACATTGTTTTGGCTCTGTCATGACCAAGTTCTAAGCACGAATTTGCAGCTAGCTTCCTGTGTGATTGGACGATTTATTTCACACAAGTTGCCTAACTAACCGCATAAATATTATGTACAAAATAGATATTAACAGAATGCTTTAAATCGTGCACTCAGCTGGTCAACGCTTGTATGTATAAAATAATTAAGTAAATAATATTTGATGAGATAAATATTAAGTCTTGTTGTAGGAACAGATGAGATTCGAGATGACACCAAGCACGCGTTTTTTGTGCACGGCCATTCATAGGTAAATTCTTAAAAATAATATCACAGATAAATCATAATAAATATCCTAATACAGTCTTTAGAATTACATAATATAGCGTCTATAGGCTAAAATTTATAAATAAATAAAATACTATACCAAAAATTGGTTGCATAAATAAAATTAATAAAAATGAGGGCCAAACCAAGGAAGTGCCAGCTACAGACCAAACAAAAACTCAAAAATATTCCATGCAAACTAAAAAGCAAACAATACTCATAACCTCTTGCATGTACCCTTCCTACTTTATCTATTTACCTCAATACTGTAATTTTAATGTAAGTCGTAAAAACACAATGATAGTGACTGTGAAGGACGGAACTGTTGACTATGAATCAAATTCAATGGATACTGGAATATTTCGTGAGAATACAAATCGCATACGTGTATGTAAATATTATAGTTAGTGACATTTGCAAATAGGAACGTTTAAGCTCAGATGTAAACGACGTAGGGATAGGTGAACTGGAAGGGTGACACGCAAGAGAAATGGTAGCTCTTCCCAAAGCCCGAGAAGTGTGAGCGCGACGGCGGCAACTCCACGTATAGGTCCGTAGCTGGGCCCCGGCTGGCCCTCGTCACGGCCCCCGGCCGCCCGCCCCACCGGACCACCTCGCTGCCGCGCGACCGCATCTGGGACACCGTGCCTTCGCTTCCGCTCGAGAGGCTCCGACGAGAACGTTCGGACCGAGTGTCGAAACTCAGCACGCTCTCCGAGCACCGCCACGACTTCGGCAGAGTCTCGCTCATTCTACAGGGCGAGATGTTGTCTTTGCTTTTCGAATTTCGAAATATGATATCGTAGTATACGCGAGGTTGGGGTAGAGCGATGAGGGAACATCGGTCTACGTCCACGTGTTTGACGAGAAGCGTTTTGTCCAGAAGGCTCGGTGCGCTTCGATGCGGTCGCGACGCAGGCCTAGGTGACCGGAAGGGGACCGGTTCGGCCGAGCGCGCGCGGGGCTAGCCTACCTGAGAACCCAGCGACGTCACCCCAAGCCTCACCCCCACTCGGGAAGACGCTATAGATGTCCCCAGAGATGTGAGAGATTCGCGCGAGTTGGAGCGACGTATGGGTGTAGCGCGACCGTTGCTGCTATGGATCGCACATGTACCGGGCTTGCGATTCGAAGGCGATCGGGAAACTTTCGATATCGGAGCGAAAAGACCGAAGCGCGGTGAACACTCGAAGTACCTTAAAAATGTAACCGTTATAGATATGTGCTTTGTAAAGACATAATATAATTTAAAACCAAGCCGTTGTTCACTTTACCTCTTGCCGTCAACGGAACCATCATTCTTTCCCAAAGGATCATCCAATTCTACGCCGGCCCAAACTCCAGCAGCGAATTCCGTAGCGCCCACATAGCGCAAAGTACCAGCTTTGCTTCCTCGGCTGCTCGAGACTATAACTCGATCGCCAATACGTACTTCTCCGTTTGTCGTTGTTGAAATAGAAGCATCTACAATTAAAAAATATTTTTTATTACATTCATCATCACTGTAACAGCAACAAATAATAAAATATCGATACAACTTACTCATTTTACTGCTGACCATGCTTCGTACGCTGCCGTTTGGTGAAAGCGTACGTCTAGGCCTGGCGGACCCTGAGGGTGGTCTCTCGAAGACGCTTCCCGCATCAGACGAGGGGGAGGCATCGTGTGGTGTATGAACGACCAAAGGTTCGCGAGTCAAACGTGTCAGGCGGGAAAATACTCCACGCTTTTCTGGACATTGAAAATAGCGATGACCCGCAACTGATCCATCATTTTTACCTAAAACATATTTGAATTATGTATTTGCTGCTAATCGCTGATAAAAGCTTTGCTTATAGTTAGATATAGTTACCGATGGGATCATCGAGTACGATTCCAGCCCAGTCTCCAGGCGCGAACTGTGTTTCGCCAATATAAGCGATCTGACCAGGCTTTGTACCACCCACCCAAACGCGATCTCCTATGATAAAACTGTCGGTGTCCTCTGT
Source organism: Polyommatus iphigenia (assembly GCA_963422495.1). Classification (NCBI taxonomy): domain Eukaryota; kingdom Metazoa; phylum Arthropoda; class Insecta; order Lepidoptera; family Lycaenidae; genus Polyommatus; species Polyommatus iphigenia. Next base: position 14,454,826 of record OY730180.1, on the reverse strand, counting down.
TAGTACGACGCTGTGATCTGGAAGATTACACATTTTGCTTATGGTTTCAGCGATCACATTAATCCAAAGTGAAATTTTACTGTTCGAAAGTAAGTTTCTACTCTGTGATTGTAATTTATAACTAGTTGAATATGGATATCCTGGCTGCATTCTCTATTCTCAGCGCATATTTACGTCGCACACATGACTAGAATAAAGCTAATGCAAGTGCAACGACCATACATTTTTTTACATATCGCTTTCAATTTCCCGCTAGCGCTACATTCTAGACGATACTAAACCTTATCTGATGACAAAACTGCAGTTGACTATAATGTAATGTGACTTATCCTAACGTTTTGCATTCCATTGCGTGCATTTCACGGATACCACACCTAAGCTTGATCGTAAGCCCACACATAAGGCAGTATAAAACGGTGCGTGACTCGCAAAAAATAATGGTAACAGTGAACCGATTAATGAATTTTCAAATTGCTCTGCAACAGCATTTACCGCTTTTGAAATTTTTATTGAATTATGACATGCAAAGTGTAATTTGACGGTATTTAGATTTTGTACGTGAAATTTGAAAATATAACTTGCGTAATGTCGAGTTGCAGAACAGAGTGATAACGAACAGTGCAAAACCACATGTACATATCGGATTTACCTCAGCTCTTGTCTGGGCCTAGCTGTTTGGTGAGTTTGGACTTACCTGAGGATCGTCGCAGGCCGGCCTCGCTGAGCCGTCGCGGGTGCTTCTCCCAGAGCGCCTCGATCGACATGATGCTCGACCTGCTGCTCGCTGCGACATGTCAGTGACACACATAACATTAGCCACTACTAGCTACCACACACGAGCATTTCAATCTTACAGAAAATCGACCTCAACACTAATTAGATGGTTGAGAAAAATCATTTATAAAAAGACAAGGTCGCACAATGTTAGCGAAGGTAAAAATATGAATTAACGTCCTCTTGAAACAATAGCGCTAATTAATACATTAATATTAATTGACAGCAAAGTGAGGCGGTATTACTGCTACTCGGATACAAAAGGAAGGTTGGACAAAAGTTACATTTTGTTAACGAGCTCTACCTTGTTAGACGTTACTTGCATTCATCAATTGTTATTTTTGACTGACTTGTTTTAACGGGGACTTTAATGTTACAGTTTGTTAATTCATGCATAATAATTATTAATAGTAAATTTTTTACCGAGCGTTAACTGAAATTTGTTAGCTTATTACATTATTTACCAAAAAATTTCAATATTATTTTAATTATCTAGAGCTCTGTTAGGTGCTATAGTAGTAGTGGCTGATAACGTCTCTACCCGCATCCTGATGACATTCATGATACCACCACCTGGTTGAGGGTTACTGAGCTAATGATCCATTTCCGTTCACTTACTAGAGGCCCTGCGGCGAGATCGCGGTCTGTCCGGCAGACTGTAGGTGGCTTCGTCCTCTTCTATCAAATCTGCTCCAGGGTGCATTTAAAAATGGGTAAAATAATGGGAAACATAAAACATTCTATTTACAGAGAAGATGTGCGATTTGCCATTGCGTGTACAATCAATCAAAAGCAAAGTCATGCTTCACATTCGCATGCGATGAAAACGTATGATAATGCACATCATTGTGATGATTGATTTGCCCCAAGACGAGACTCACCTGACAAATGTTTTCGCGACGAGTCCTCCGACAATTTCCGGGGCGTTTCCGACGTGCTTCCGTCTATGACAACAAAAATAAAAACATGTAAAGCAGAGTGAATAGAATCATGCAAAATATTATGTATGGAATATTACTATACAACATTATAACAATAAACCAATGAAGACAACGTGTGGGGGCGACAATAAAGGTGAAAAATATTAAATAACTTAATGATCACTTCAGATAAGAGTACAGCTTACTATCTTTGTAACTCTAACAATTCCTAATATCACTTTATGAAGAATTCATGAAATTTTAATTAGAGATTTTGCTTTTCTCAAACGGAAGACGCGTGTTTCAAGTGACACGCGGTTGTTTGATATTTTAATCTCCGCCTACATTAAAGTTTTTGACACAAACACAATCACTGAAGAAAAACTTACAGTCTGATCCGTAGAAAGAACTAAGAACAGAAGTAACTTAAAACACAATAAGCCGGCTTTTCCCAACGTGTGTCCAGCACAGTTCGCTTGATCCGATTAATCATATGCGACAACTGCGCAATGGGTCGGCCTTGCCGAAGCGCGTGGGACTGATAATCATAACTCTGATGTAAAGCTTTGAGATTCATCGTCCCTTCGCACCCACATGCCCAACTTGAGGTATGCGGAAGAAAGGGACAGACTGAATCACCTTTCATTGAGCAATTACGAGTGATCGAATGTCAATACTGCTAATTGCTAAGGTCTAGAAAATCCTCAACCTCAATTATGTAAGAATTCTCACGATTATGATTATGGAAAATCCGCAACGACATAGCTTGAGGTTTACGAAATGTATGACTTGCTTTAGTTATTACTCATTTAAGACTTTAAAAGGGGTGAGCCTTATTTTAAACTGACCTAAAAACCCATACGGGAAGATAATAATAAAAAAATCAATCAATCGTCATTTCTTTCATTTAACTACATTCTAGTAGTATCTAGTGTAAAAATAATACAAAATTACGGGATATCCACATAAGGTGGAATTATACAGTAAAATATGCATAGGTGAACCTAGACAACTTGACAGCTGGATATCTATTACAGGGTGCAGTGTATTGAACCATTTCAAATGAAATACCAAGTCTAACAGTTGTGAATATTCTCAGGGAGCTAGTGTGTTCTAGAAAATCAATAAGTTGTGTTTAGAAAGATGGCAGTTAAGTTTAAGAAATATTTAATAAATTTTCTTTTGGCAAATATTTGCAAGACTCAAGGTTACTGTTTAATGTTCACAGAAGGATCACCTTTCAATATATCATTAAAAATATTATGTAGAGTTCATATACCATAGTTCAAGACAATAAATTTCTATCAACAAGATAGAGCAAATGAAGTGAATTATATTTAATTGTAGGTAAGTAAACATAAGGTTACATTAATCAGCCATCCAGTCTGTCAAAATTTGGTTCGATTGGAGCTGACAGCAAGTGGATACATAATTTTGGCTCCAATTTACTTTATGAGCCAATTTTAGCGTTGCCTTTATGATTGTCTAAATTCGCTTATGATGATGTAATCACGTGCTCTTATGTGCCTCCATTATTTATCCATTTTATTAACAACTCTACAGGTACGACCAAAGTAAGAAACGCGTTTCTTTGCGGTCAAGTTCAAGAACGTTTATATTATTTTAGCATTTGGATAGACGCTAATAATATTATTGACACAACAAACTTCGGCTACAAGACGAAAACATGTTTGAATACACCGACGCATTATAATCATCATGACTTTATGGATCGATAATTTTCTTCAAGAAAACCTGCATTCTTGCGTTATACTATTTAAATTACATTAATAATCTCTTATCTCTAGTCTCCTTTTTCCAACAACATTATCTTTACTGGGATTCGCTTTACCATCTGCACCTGCCGCAACTTCTAGAACTTAAGAAGCTACTTAGAACGTTCAAAGCCGAAGCCAAAATTCAGCGGAGTTGATAGCAATGACACAGTTCCCCCATGAATGAGCGGTAATTTGTCAATTTGGGGCAATTACCCTCCCAGCCACGTGGGCTCAATTGCTGCAGTAGGCCGCTGCAGATGCATTCGTTAATCTATCGGCAACTATTAATTGTTTAACGCCAGTCGAAAACTATTAGACGAAGCCGGCTTTGCGCTGTGACATTGAAATTCAATATGTTCATCGGTCTTCCATTACCATCAGAACATGCTAGAACCAGCTATTTCTAGCATGTTCTTCGTCCTATATTTCTGGAGCTTTCTAAGTCTAAGCTATTTCTGTACCCATAAGAACACGTCGAATATTATGTTACTCTAGTTTACCTTTGCGGAGAAAGTATCTGCACTGATCCATTAGTTTATGCATAAACTTCAGTACTAGACCTACTAACTGGGGACGAAAATAAATCGACCGAGTTGGCGGCCACAGCGCTACCGGAATCCTAGGTCACAAATATCTAGAACAACTTAAGTGCAGTGGAAAGTTTACCGTGTCGCAACCTGTGGTGATCCATCTGCGAAATATTCGACTTTATTGCGTCCTACTTGATCGATATGAGTCAGAGCATTTCAACGATGCCGCTCGACCGAGCGAAATATCCGATAATTTGTATGCTGAAGTATACAATAAATACCGAGTACCATATTAGTAGTGTTAACTCGGAGTGGCTTCTCTTAAATAAGGAGCAGTTGGAAAGTATTGCATCTTCCATGATGTACGCGTGGATCATTATCATTCGTATTGTTCGTACGTCCACGCAATCGTCATTTTTTGCGATAACATAAAAAGAGACTGACATAAAAACTTGTTTACTCGTAAACTGTGATACTTGATGTGACCAGGCGGATGTGACGGTGACCATAATAAATGCATCAACGTAGACATCTAACACTGATAACACATAAATAGCAAAGGTAAACTTCGGACAAAGAAATACTAGGAAAAAAATTATTTATTACTTATAAATTATAATCGCTTTGTCGAAATTCGTAATAAATCAGCTTTTACCAAAACAGAAGTTATCAGAACCGTTGCACAATTAGCAACATAATCAAACAAACAAGACAAACAAAATCGGCACATTCAACAATGAACAAGTGCGCAATTAAATTTGTATCCGCTGCAATAATAATTAGGTTAATAACAATAATATCGCATTAGCTGTTGCATAAATGATTAACGGGACAATGGCGTTTGAATTATTCAATAGATAAGTGCCCTAAAGGGTCCGACAATAAGTGGCCATTGAAAACCTGGACACATGCCGTCGATAGTCCTAATTAGCCGCTATCACACTGCACTTGGAATGCTAATTCAATCACTTACACTTGCGATACAAGTCGGATTAAAGAATGTGTCTTCAAAGGAAATGCTTTAAAAACCAGCCTTTCTCCCTTCATAGAGAAAGCAAAAGCTAACAAAAAGGTGCCATTTACTGGAATCAATTAAACATTTAAGCACTACGTTTTTTGTTCTCTAGAAAAATCTGAATCGTACAATAATCCAGTCGACAAAAATGCGAAGGACAAAAATACAGAAACGAAGATGGAAGCTGTTGTATGCAAAGCGATAGTAGATTCCAGAAGTACAAACGCGCCGGAGGCTTTGGCATACTATCCGAGTCACGAAGTTCAAGATAAGCCGTGGGTTGTCTTTGCCATTCGCACGCCTGCACCGCCTAGATTTTAATCTTATGCAATGATAAATGCACTGAACTTTGTTAAAACCTGAATCGACTTAAAATTACCTGCAAAGTAATTTTTCTCGAAGAACGAAGATACACGACAGTAAAACTGTGCACACAACTCTTATGGAGCGTACCTGTGTAAAGAATCTCGCTCGCTTACATAAGCAAACACTGAGTCAACTTAGTCAATTCACGGAAAATATGTTTTTAAATAGCAATAGAGTAAGACACCATACACAACAAAAGGACCGGGGGTGACGTCATCGTGTCACATATAGATTATAGACACAACAGTTTTCTGCGGAATACCTACAGTAATAAATGAGTTATTGCATAACCAAAGGTGGTATCAGCGAGACAAAGGATGCTGTAAATACCGTCTTTCTTAACTATGGTAGGGTTGCCAACCTCAAATAGCCAGGATTTAAAGTTGGAATAACCAGGAACATTTTTATTAAAACTGGACCCTGTCGTAGAGTATAGATGCTGTTGAAGAGTTGCAAGATTAACAAGTAAAAAAGTTAAGATTGAACAATACAAATATATGTATACGAGCTAAAACTAGCTGTAATATGTTGAAAAACCCCAGAGGCTCCTTTAAACTACCCAGAACGTCAAGGGACACTACAAAAACTAGGACAAACTTGAGAAAACAAGGCGGTTGGCGATCCTAAACTACAGGGATGCAACCGGCATCCTTCATGTGGTTAGACAATAAAGACGTGTGGTTAAGTCAAGTCATCTGAATGATTTATGGATACTCAGGTTTAGTAAGCGCTACCTCTTCTGTACTAATCGTGTTGATCGAAGACGTGACATCTAAAACGTATGTAATCACTAATCAGTGTCAGCTATCTTAAAACTCTATTTTGGTAAGCTTACCAAAATTTAGTTTTAAGATTTGTATCTTCACGCGAGCTCCGCGGATTTAAAAGAAATATTGTTGGACGAATTCCGATTTCTAATAAGTAATAAGCTTGCGCGCAAAATTTTTACACACAAGCCGATAGGCACTTAGGCAGCCTCCGATGGAATTTGATCTTTGATAAAACGGTATTTGGGTACAATGGGTCCATTTAAGTATCAGAAAAAAATAAAAAGCTAGACCAAGAGTCATCATACAAAGGTACAACTTTTTCTTCCGCTTAGAAACATCTAAGATAACTTTAGAATTGTGCAAATCCAATGATTTACCAACAAGTACGTCATTTCTTACACCTTGAACTTGTGAATGCGCCTTTAACATGACGTAAGTTGTCAACAAAACAATTTACACCATACCACAATACAGCCGCCTACATGCAAAATATTCCACACCAGATTCTGTATGAGAACTATTAGTTATGCCATTAAAGATATATTATTAGCTTTTGTTTTTTGTGCCTTTTTGTATCCAAGTCGCACCGGCCTATGTGGGGGTAAAACATTAGTGAGACAAAATAACATAGTCATCACATGTATATTTTTGTTCTGTCTGAAGTCTGAACTCTCAACCACACCTACCTATGATAAAATATCTTATTTATTTTGTCATAAAAACCGCAACGACATTTAGTCAATGAGACTATTGATACTTGAAATCAAAAAGTTATATTCTAAATCAATTTTGTAAAATATACCAAATATCATCAAAATCGCTTCAGTGGTTTAAGCGTGAAGAGATAACTGACAGACAGACACACTTTCGCATTTATAAAATTACTTAAATAAGTATTTATTAAGTTAACAAACACACTAGGCGTATTTCTAATAAATAATTATGAATATAGAAATAAGCCTTCAAATAACACCTACAAAGGTATATACATAACAACTATAGGGTCAATGGTATAGATAGGCGTTTTATGCATAGACCATAGTACATACTCTACGTCTTATTATTAGCATTATGAATTTGCATACTAGATATTTTGGCTAGCTCGCTTCAAAGCGCTTATCTAGAAAATTCTGAATTGAAACTGAATTTATCAGAAATCAGAATTTAGTTTTTATCGCATTTTCAATAAAATACACAGAGTGTAACAAAAAAAGTGACAATACTTTAGGGTGTGTATATGTCCCTTATAATAGAGTAAGAGCGCCTTCACATTACGTCGCAAGCATTGCGGCAGGGCCCGCGCTGCAGCCGCGCGACTTCCATACAAATGACAGTATGCCGCGCGACTGTCATTTGTATGGAAGTCGCGCGGCTGCAGCACGGCTGCCGCCACAGAAATAAGATCTAGTTAGAAGCGCGATGTCGCTCCATTTGTATGAACACGAGCGTGTCACTTTTTTCATACCTACTGTGACGTCACAAGAGCGCTTTAGTGATGGGAATACCCGTACGCGCGAAATCGATTCAAAGGAATCGCCGCGCCCCGCCTCTTGTGCCATTTTAATAGGTATATCGATTTTTTAATCGATTATTATTCGAGTTCATAGACAGAGGAATGATAAATCTTAAGATACGTGCTTGCCAGGACAGCTAGTAATATATTATATTATTCTAAATTAAATCACTATACAGGAACATAAATACATATTACATAACTAGCTCTCCCGGCAAACGTTGTTTTGCCATTTAAAGTATTTGTACTTCATCAGTTGATACAAAATATTACCCCCTCTTTGGTCCCCTTAGTGGGGTGGGGGGGAAATTTTTTATACACCAGATGTTAAGTTGGAAGAAGACAAATATATCTGCGAAAACCGCATTCAAATCGGATCAGTAGTTTTCGTGTGATAGTGGAACAAACATACAGACAGACAGACAGACAGACAGTAGACAAAAAACTAACTACAGTTTTGGCTTCTATAGCGATGTAGTGACACCCCCCGCTTATTATTTTTTAAATCCCTTTAATGTACAGAATTTTTATTTCTACAGTTTTATTATATGTAAGTATAGAAACAGTATAGAATATTTTATTATATGTATAGAAAATGTATAGAAATATAATTACCGAGTCACAAAATATCCCAAAGCGAACATTACCATTCCTCTGTTTCATGTCTGTTTCGAAAATCGATTAATTAGAATCGAGAATATGTACAACACTATTTGCTTCATTTGACAGAAAAATGAGAATATTGACTGTACTTCGAAACTAAGCGATGAGTGAAAGTATCGATTGTTTTATTTCCATTGCGCGTTCAATAGCGGACAAACAGAACGGGCTCTATAATTTTCAAACTAAAGCGGCAATGTATTATGAATCATGCGGTACACACGCAACAGGGGACTCATACAAACCTTCGCTTTGTTTTGTTACAACCTATATTAGTGTATTAATAGTTTTCAAGGATATGCACTTAAAGATTGATAAACTTCATAGTAAAATAGATAAAATTAGAATTCTCGATCCTGTTCTAGGATTAACTATGAAATGTCAATGCACGCTACAATATAGCCTAAGCGCGGGTGCTCTATAAGGGAAGATTATAAACCTAACCGTACAGAATATTATGTTTCGCATATCGATGTAATAAAATTGAGACGTGGAGGCGAAATACTGGCTATAAATATTTCTCTGATTTCCTATGAATATGGATGATCCAGTCATACAAGATAACAATTCTGTATATGACATTAAACAACGTGATTCGAGCAAAAAATGTACACTTTTTGTAAAATGACAATAAATTGCAGACGTCGATCAACATAGTATTATAGTTTATACCTACATTTCTTAACCTTAGGTAAATCTAAGGTTAAAAATTTTGTTGTCTAAGGTTTAAAATGTTGCTACAGTTCGACAAGGCTTTAAAGTTTAAATGAACGTGGCGAGAAAAGGAACTAACGCTTCTATCATACAAAACGTCATTTTTGACATGTGTTTGACAGTTCTCCTTTACCAGCAGCGCCCCGTCCACATTCATTAAAAGCCTTGGAGCACTATTATATACATAATTATATTATTAATCATCCTTGATTAAAAAGCACGAAAACTTGAGAATGCTCTCCTAGACTAAGTCGTCACTCGTCTCCCTTTCCTCGCTCACAAAAGATATTACTTTCGATTTGCATAATCTCTGCGAAAATCCTCTCCACAATCTATTCTACGTAATGAAATAATAACACCCGCTGTTTTAAAATAAATAAAGGTACTTCATAATCCTTATTCATTATTAACTATACATTAGTCATTACCATTAGGTACAAATAACGGCTCGGTGCACACGAACGAGCATTCAACGCACCTGTTACACTGCACAGATATAGAGTCCATTAAGAACAGATACATCTGCGAGCGTCTAATAACACAGTTCCCTGCGTGACCCTAGGCCTAGATAACTCTGGATAAATCAAAGCTGCCAACTACTGCTAGGGTTGCCAACTAATCTTTTTGTTTTTTTTTTTTGCTAAATTAAACTATTCATGGCGAGAACGCAAACAAGACTTAAATATAGTGTAACCAAAAGCTAGATATTATATTATATTTTAAATAATGCAAAATTGTGTGAAACACTATTTGGCATGTAAAGTAAAACTCGCTCAGGTAAATCAAGAAGACCTAACTAACTTTATAAGCCTGACTTGGATATCATGCAATAATTTGACTTGACGTAAAAAAACTAGGATGCCACACAACTTGGCCACGAACACATTGGCTTAATCCTAATATTGGCAACCCTAAAGTTAGCTAATGTCGATGAAAGTAATTTAGTAACATCAGAGTTTAGTTCTGATATCGTAAGTCGCTCTTGGCTCTTGCAATCTCACGTATATAGGCCAAGCCCGGAGCTAAGATAAAGTCTATATCTTACGAGTATATCATCTTAACAGTGCTTTTAGATCTTAAGCATCCTCTTCCGTACTTGTGTATGAAGACTCTTACTAATAAATGTGTGTACGAGACGTTTAGTTACACAATGTTTCGTCCTCGTATATAGAGCTACTTTTAAAACGTGATGCGGACAAATAACTATAATGTTTTTTGTTGTTGATCTGCAAGTATTTATTTGTAGAGGTAGAGTTGTATTTTCTCAAGCTCACCCTCTATCGTGGGTACCGCAGACACAATAGATTTTCAATTGTTAATCGGCAGCCGGTTGCCGCTTGGGGATTGATGGGTTAAGAAAAATTTGCCATATCGTAATTTTCAAATTAAGATGAAAACGAATCTAACTTAGTAATAATATTGTATGATTTTCCAAAAACTTATAAGTTTAGGATAACCATCAACGAAGCTTAAATTTTTTGTAAATTGGACCCAAGCTCAACAATGGATAAAAGTTGATTTTCATTTATCTGTTTTAACGGTATATGATTTATAGTATAACTTAGAAGGCAATAAGTATGAAAAGTTGGAAGCAAGATTAATGTAAATAGAACGAAGCGATGCTATAAATATTTATTGAACATCAAACGGGATTTATTCTCGAGCGTTGTGCAACTGACAGAACTTTGAAACCGATGCGTTTTCTATAATCGTAAACTGTAAAGCACTTCAAAGTTTATCAGTGTGTAACAGGAACTAAAATGATGTGTTACAAGTAAAATCGTTTCTGAAAATATTTTCGACTCTACATTTTGTAATCTAAGTACTATAAGGGTGTCTACAGTCCTAAGGGTGAACATGAGTTCCTGTAGACGCCTATAACTACAGTAAACACCGTCGTCGTCGAATATATAAACGTTTAGACTTTAGACAAATCCCATGCATTTAACAAATTATAACGTCGCGTCGCTACGATTTCGTAGCTGACTACAGAAACTCATGCCCTCTACAGTCACGAATAATGCAATGAATTCTTAATCTGCAGAAAGTGCATATTAAAATGTTAATGATAAGTTAGTTTTCGAAATGTTATCTTATCAATGGTAAGATAACATTTCGAAAAATAACAAACCCTGAAACAAACCACAAACTTTTGTCCGAGGCTTCACACTTAGGTATACCTGAAGGCTAAACCTGCAATAATATTGCTGTATACAATAATATACCTTTTTTTTTATGCGCAGGGTAAAACCTTTATGGGTGCCCCGGGTTGGGGGTGTGCCTCAGTTAAGGCGACGCCTTGATAATTTGGCTGTAGCGATGCCGATTTTTCTCAGCAATGACTAAAGCTAAGAAATTGAAGTTCATTGTCAGTATTCATCATGTCTTTGTCTTTGAATTGCCCATAGCATAACACGATTGGACAACTTTTATAGCACAGAATATCAATCGAAAAGACCTCTGTAAAAAAAGGGATTCCTATTTTTCCAACAGAGGAGAGTGATTTAAGGTTCCAAAATTTGTACATAAATTGGTTCAAGCATGCACTTTAATTTGTGCATAGCTTATATGAAATGTATTTATGGTTTTTAAATTATGCGACAAAAACCATTTTGTCGCTTACGCCCTTTCCATTTTTTGCTGTTTCATTGCTTGTTTTCTATGAGAGGCCGGGTCGGCCTCTCATAGAAAACAAGCAATCTAAAACATATCCAACACGGTTTCTTACTTTAACGCTGCGTCACCTTAAGCCAGGCCTGTCCCACTCGCGCGTATAGGCATCGAACTGTAAGTACCACCCGCGGGTGGCAAATCATAAGGGACTCACAAGCGAGCGGTGACGCACGCGCAAGATTTTTCGTCGCGTATCTACTGTATACTGATCATAGAGGAATTTAATACAATATGATACTGATTTAACCGCTGTGACTAAATCGTTATAAATCTTATAAAAATGAACAATTAAAAAAGCCAATGAAATATGAACCTATTATATTTGAATAAGGTATTTAACCCTAGAACACTAACCTTATTTTCCGACGCTTGTTACTAACCTTCGTCGTTTCGACTACGGCATTTTAGAAAGGCGATTAAAAGTTGTTAATCAAATTAATTTTTTACAGTTTTGTTTTTTAATTAATGGAAATGTTGTAATTAAATTATTTATATTACTTCAATAAAGTGACATGGCATATTTATTACCTAAACAGCCTTATAATTGAGATCATAGTTTGCATGACAAGTCAACAATTTAAATCTTTACTACTACCATTTATGACGATATTGTGGAAAAAAAACTTTAAAATTAATAAAATAATGAATGCGAAAGACTAATAAAATGAAAATTAATTTTAAAAAGTAGTTATTTATATGTTTGTGGCATAATATGTCAAGTTTGTGCTCTCCGCCCATTGATTTTTGCACTTGTTGCACGTACTTTTAGGACATATGCCACATGTTTTCCTTCTTTTTGTGCAAGACGTATATGATATGTACTATTTTGTCCAGTTTCTATCGTGGAAATCGAAGTATTACTACTTTGTAAATATTTTCTACGACCATCCGTTGTGTAACCTGGATCAATTTCGATATGGTCTTCTTTCTCACTCCCTAATGGATTTTGAGTAAAAAGTTAAAAAAAAAACATTTTGTTTTCTAAAAGGCGAAAACCTTGATTTCTTAAGAAAAGGTACGCGTTATGCGATAGAAAGAGAGCGCACTTGTAAGTAAATTTATCCGTAGGCAATTTAGCATTGCGCGTCGGAATTTCAACTTTATAGTATCGTTGCTTGCGTCGTTATTTCTTTAAACGGGTTTCGGGAGTTAGGAATCTGTTGTTAAACTAATATGTATTCTGTGGTTAAGCTGAAGCACTCCGGGGGTATATGGGACTCTTACCCAGACAAGGACTGTAGAACCACATTCGTGAGTCATTAGAGGAAGTATCGACTATCGGATGTCAGTAAATACTTAGTAGTCACTACCGTTCGCAATTATTCAACCCTTCACAGCACCTTATGTCGATGACATAAAGACTATTGTAAACACGGAACCACGAGCTAGGGAATAATTCAATAGGTCTAGAGTCTAGACGGAGTGGCGACAAATCTATAACAATGCGCTTTCCAACTATCGACACGGCTGGCGGGTTTCCAAACTTTATGAAGCCAACGTACCAGTTACTGGTAACTGTCATGGAAACTGATTTATATAGGCTTTTAGGAAATAACTATCCAATAGTGGTTTTGATTGAAACTCTTATCACAGTATTTTCCTTGTAGGTGACTATAATATAGATATCTCAGATACAAACTGTGAATACCTCGATCAAATGGCATTCTCTGGATTTTTCCCAGCTTACACTAATTTGACAACAATTTCTAGCTGTCTAGATCATGTTTTGGTTAAATCTCACCTTCATGTGTATGCCTTTATTATTGATACTAATCTAACAGATCATAAATCAATTCTTACATCTGTTGGTGCAAATAAAAAACACTTTTCTAAAAATAAATTTGTATCTAAAATCAACTTAAAAACGGATTGTATAAATTTTGATTTCAATGGGTGTAATCTGCAAAATAATACCAATAATTACGCTACATTCTTTGTTAACTCCATACGGGATCTAATAAATCAGAATGTAAGTGTCAAGAAAATATCTAAGAATAAAACTATCAATAAACCTTGGATAACAAAAGGCATTTTAAAATGTATGCGAAATAGCGTTAAACTGCACTCAAAAGCGAGGATGAATCCAGATAATGATGTGATCGTCAAAACATATAAAAATTATAGAATTTTTTGTAATGACTTATTAAAAAAGGAGAAACGAAAGTACGAACAAAATATTATTAGTGACAACTGTCGAAATATAAAAAATCTGTGGAAATCAATCAGATCGGTGACAAATTCGGACAAAAAACATGCAACTCCATCTGAGTTATTGACCATTGCTGCCGATGAGCTATCATCTGCTAATCTTGCTAACCAATATTTTACGAGTATAGGTTCTGAACTGGCTAAAAAAAATCCTAATAACATTCCACACCCTATTTCAACTGTTTTAGATGACTCGGTACCACACTCTGATTCATTTGTTATACACGGTGTGTCAGAGGATGAAGTTAACCGACTCTTACTTAATCTCAAAGATGACTCAGGACCGGGATGGGATGGTATCTCGGTGAAGGCATTAAAAAGCATAACCGAATATATTGTTCCTCCTCTCACTAGACTGTTTAACCAGTGTTTGGAAGATGGTGTGTTTCCTGGGGTTTTTAAGAAGTCTGTAATTGTCCCCATTCACAAGGATGGCAAAAGGGACTGTATTGGCAATTATCGCCCAATATCAATTCTTTCACCACTGTCAAAGATTTTCGAAAAAATTATTAACACTAGACTGGTAGCCTACTTGGAGAAAAATAACCTGCTCTCTTATAACCAATTTGGTTTCAGACGCAAACAATCTGCTGAGGAAGCTGTAAATTTATTAGTCGAATTTGTTGCTGGTAAATTGGACAGTGGCGAAAAGTGTCTAACAATCTTCCTAGATTTGGCGAAAGCATTTGATACAGTCCCCTTTGCTAAACTTCTGAATACCCTGGAGAGGCTTGGTTTACGAGGAAATCAACTGTCCCTTATAGCTGACTACCTCACAAACCGTACACAGTGTACTAAGATTGGTAGCACTATCAGCTCAGACTTACCAGTAACATGCGGAATCCCACAAGGAAGTGTACTGGGTCCTACCTTGTTTCTCTGTTACAGTAATAATTTGTGTAAATTAAAATTACCAAACTGTATGATTACATGCTATGCCGATGATACTGCATTGACTTTTTACGGTAAAACATGGAATGATATGTCCAATACGGCACAGTTCGGGTTAAACATGGTCGGAAGATGGCTTGCAAATCACCACTTAACTCTTAATTCGTCAAAAACTAAATTCATTCCATTTAGTATAAAAAAATCCTCACAACCAAAAGAGCATAATTATTTTAAGCTTATAGTCCATAATTGTGTTCCCCAATCTGATTCAGCGTATGACTGTAGCCAAATCGATAAGACACACAGTATAAGATACCTAGGTGTGATTGTAAATCACAAAATGAATTTTGCTGAACACATAAACAAATTGGCTATCAAAATTCGTCGTCTTACGTACATATTTAAGCGTCTTCGTTATGTAGCCGATAACAATTTGATAAGATATGTGTATACGAGTCTCTGTCAATCTATAATAACTTATGGTATCACCGCATGGGGTGGTGCACCCAAAACTCTGATGATAAATGTTGAAAGGGCGCAAAGGCTAATTCTAAAAATTTCCTTTTTCAAACCAATTCTAACTCCTACTAAAGAACTATATGAGCTCTGTGATGTCCTTACAGTTCGGCAACTCTTTGTGCTCTACTCCATCATGTGTACGCATAAGAATACTCCCTATGACCAGCATAATCCTGTACTTTCTGAAAGAAGGCATTATCGAGTTTGTAATGTCCCATCAACTAACACATACTTTGCACGAAGATTTTCCTCGTATATAGGTAGAGAATTATATAATATAGCAAATAAGAAATATAATATATATCCTTTATCTTGTAACAAAGTTAAATACATATTAGTAAAGTGGCTAAAATCGTTAAATTATGATGAGACCGATAATCTCTTGGTAAGAACAGAGTAGGACTATTGGTATTTTAGCTGCAATTTCTGCTATCTCTGCACCCTAGCAGTAGTATAACTGATCCCAAGACTTCTGTCGTAGGGCTAGGGTGTTGTAGCATTTGGCAAACTTCTCGTACATATCAAAAGACGACAAGCTTTCTTTGTCACATTGCCTTATTTAATTAGTTCCCACCCCACCAGTGCACTCAGCAGTTTTTCAACTGATCCCAAGACAATATAGTCGTAGGGCTGGGGTGTAGGGTGTTAACTTAATACACATACTGTATTATAATAATATATTACACACACACACACACACACACACACACACACACACACACACACACACACACACACACACACACACACACACACACACACACACACACACACACACACACATGCACACATCATACACGTCTTAGAAGATGCTCTCACAACTTGTGACTTACCTCTTAGAAATGATGTTAAACACGGTGCTAATATTACCTTCTGAGGGGGGGCCTGGTGACCCCTTATCACAGGGCAACCTAGTTAGGGCACCAGTCTCCTACTATAACTTGTAACTACATCATAATAATTGTATATGTGTCTTTTGTATTGTGGGAGAAATTAATAAAGATTTTTGATTTTTTTTTGATTGCAAGGGCAAAAACCACAGGAAAATCCATACTTCCATATTAATAATATTATGAATGTGATAGTGTGTCTGTATGTCTGTTACCTTTTCACGGTCAAACCGCTGATCTGATTTTGCTGTTTGGTATAGAGATACTTCGAGTCCCGGGTAGGGTATGTTATTCGAATATTCGTTTTATTCGAATATTCGACGATTTTATTATTCGAATATTCGGCAAATTATTTTTCGAATAATTCGAATTGTAAAAATATTTTTTATTTTTGTTTAAAATGCTATCAAACTTAATATGGAATAAGAACATAATTAAGTTTATTTCAGAAAAATGATATTATTTATGAATATTCTACACCTTTAATCTATACTAATATTATAAAGAGGAAAACTTTGTTTGTATAATTGTAATGAATAGGCTCAAAAACTACTGGACCGATTTTAAAAATTCTTTCACGATTCGAAAGCTACATTATTCACGAGTAACATAGGCTAAATTTTATTTTGGAAAAAATAGGTTTCCGTAAGATATTTGGTTTTTTCGGTCACAAGGTGTAAAAAATCAACCAGAAATGTAACTTATTTTGCGTACGCTGCATAAACTATAAAAGATAGAACCATAAAATGTGGTAATTAATTAAAGATCTTATAAATATCTACAAAAAAGTCCGCGACGCACTATACCTATCTATGTCGAGTGTCGACAATTTTTTTTATTTAAAAAGTCTTGAATCTTTAGGACTACATTCAAACGCGTTTATTTTACTCATGCTATTAATCCTTATCAAAATAAATTATTTCATCACTAAGTACAGTTTATGTAGATAATATTTGGTCTGTGAACGACTAAAATTGGACGTTTGGTTTTGAAGTTATAGCGAAATTAAAATATTACGATTTCTACTGCACCCGCGCGGTCGGCTCCCTATGCAGCGGTCGTGCGCGAAGTCTTATGCTTTGCACAAAGCTATGCGACCACGCGACTGCGAAGCGGCAGCGTCAATACAGAACACACATTTGACAACCTACGCGACCACGCGACTGTGAAGCGGCAGCGTCAATACAAAACACACATTTGACAAGTTGTCAAATGTGTGTTTTGTATTGACGCTGCCGCTTCGCAGTCGCGTGGTCGCGTAGGTTTGTGCAAAGCATTATAATTTTCATGCGATTTTTTTTAATTTTGTTCTTAAAACTACACCTACGCAGAAGTTTTTCTCAGGGCTAACCAGCAAATCTTTTCAGGGCTAAACAACAGTTCTTTTCAGAGCTAGAATATTACAAGCTATTAACATTTTCTTAAATATTTGAAAAAGCCTAGAGAGCCAGGTCGGACGACCAAGGCGCCATACTTATATTTAAGTCACTTCAATTAAATAATATGGGCAAAACAACGTTTGCCGGGACAGCTAGTGATATATATAAATCTGTTTTTAGTCTAACTAATGACTGTAATGAGTATACGACCATTTATCGTCGCCGTTGACCATGTTTTAGACGTTATTTTGCCTAAAGACATGCAAATGAAGATATAAACGCCTTTCAGTCATGGATCTCAGTATCGTCAGTAATGGTCGCTCACGATCAGTATCCATTGACTTCTTTCAAGCTTTCTCAATTTTTTTTATCTACCGTGATAACTATTTAACGGGCTTTAACCCATCAATCCCTAAGCGGCACCCGGCTGTCACATAACGATTGAACTGCGATTCCCACGATCGAGATATTACGCCAGATGTGTGTATAGAAAACAAACTCGATTTTAAGATCTATGATTCGATAAGTTGATAAAAATTTGATATTCAATAGCTTTACCGCGGCAGTTCTCGACTGATAATTGAAACAGTTAGTACAGTATCAAAAAATGTCGATGGCTCCTTAATATCATGTTATTGGCTTTATCAAACTTCAAGTTACTAAAGTCACCAGCTCTAGGATTGTTTCACCGTCCCCCTGGGATTTGTTGCAATTATCGTTATCGTAATCGTAATTACGTCGAATATCATAATTCATATTATTATTTAATCTCAACTGCTGCCTAGCAAGACTAAGCATGAGAAAAGTAAAAGGTGCTACCACCGAAAACGGTTTACACTTTACAGCCTTTCTTTTATTGCCCAGCTGTATCTTAAAATATACACTTTTAAAGTGTTTAACAATAAAAATTAATTATGTCATTTACAAAGATTTATGTTGATAAAAGTAAAAATAAGAATTGCTTACTTCATAGTATTAATAAAATAGGTTGTACAACGTTGTACGAAGCTTTTTGTTACTTTTATTCAGAGTTTTCAGCATTTTTCAAAATTTTTGAATTATTCGAATAATATTCGAATTATTCGAAAACTTTTGTAAAATATTCGAATTATTCGAATAGTAAATTTGTCGAATAATAACATTCCCACTCCCGGGTAAGGACATAGGTGATACTTTTTATCCCGAAAAAATGTACGGTTCCCGCGCTATAACCTAATTTTAGCGCAACAGAGTTGCAGGCGTCATCTAGTTGTACATAAGACGTGTCTAAAGCATGTGTGGCCCCAGGGGACATGACCTGGCCTTCAGTATCGCCTGAAATGAGCTAAACGTAATAAAAAATAGAGTTTGCAAAATTAACAAATATTCAGTGTTTGAACTTTATGTTTTGTGCCCAAAAATAATACTTTGGTACATCGTGTGGCGACCGTATACTTTTCTGGAAAGACGACCATCCTATAAATTATTTCCAGGACTATCCGGGGCTAGTTATTATTATACAAATATATTAGAGACCTATTCGTATCCCAACACTATAATTATGTTTTTACTTTTTATTTAAAATTTATCAAAAAGGTTTAAATTATGTAGTTTTAACACCTAAGTGCTTTAATTAATTATTAAAATGACAAAAAACTTAAACCCTCAGACATATTTTAATAACACCAAAACCAAATATTTTATTATTTTAAACATAATAATTTCATTCTTGGAAATTTAACGACTCGTATTACAAGATTAATTTGATATCCAGACTAATTTTGTTTTGATTGTACTAAAACAATTAATCGTACGCTAACAACAAAATATTACATTTGAATAAACAATGCCAAATTGTAACATAGCGGTCAACAATCGTACTGTTGGAACTTGGAAGGAAATAACTGGTTATTTAATATTTATAGTAACCAATATAATGTGGGAACTCTAATAATAATAATACAAAATAATAATACATTAAAAACAAACAATGTGACGTTTCGAAGAAACTTTTATTTTTAAAGTTTGAAAAAGTTTGTTTGACGATCAGCAGTATTTTTTTTTATTTTTTTCTTTAAAAAGAAGCGGCCGAAACTTTCCCACAAAAGCAAAGATCTCTCAATTAATTACGATTTTAAATTAGCTTACAAATGTACAGCTATACCAAACCGTCTCTAGGTATACCTATAAGAAAAATTATGTAATACATACTTATGTAACTAATAATAATATGTATAACCATATTTTAATATTAATAAACAGCAGCTATAATTTCTATGCAAACAATATTTCGAATGCATAATTATTAATTATTAATATTGAACTATTTAAGAATTCAAAAATTTGAATTATTCTACTTTCTTAATTTTTAATTCGTTTAGTCATAAAGAACACTTTGTGTAATTTTTTTAACACGAGACTTGTTACCTCTTTTGTTGAGAAAGAAACAGAGAAAAGTAGCATCAAAATCTGATTTAAAAAGTTTTTAATTAGTCGTGACTTGTAATATTAAAATTTTGACGTTCTAATTTTTTAATTGGCTTATAAAGTTTAGACGTCAAAAATGATGATAGAGGTTACGTTCCAAAGTTTTTACGTCCAGAAGGAAAATATTATTATAATTTTTGTATTTAAGGGCGTTCCTTACGGAGATACCGTAATTTACCGTATTTCAAGCCTTATAAACTCATAATTTGAAAGCTACAAAGTTACAGCAATAATCTTCAGTATATCAACATTCCTTTCCCCGTTTTAAATTTTCTATTTTTGTTTATTATACTCATGATATCAGCTTCCAAAGAAAAACCAATTTATTAAAAATCAAGCATACATTCAGCATCTCCTTAGGATTTACAAATTACTTTTACTTGAAACACACGCCAATAGATCGACAATATCGTAAACTACATATTCCCCGTTTTAAATTTTTTTAGGACAATTTTGAACTAAGATAAGTAAAAAAAATAGGGTTTTGGTGCGATCTCGGCAACGCGGCAAATGTATGGCCAAGGTCGTTTGCTCGGGGGACGGCCTTAAATAGGTATATCCACAAGTATGTATGCTACAATGTATCATACGACACACGTCGCAATGTCGCAAAAAAGTCGTAACTGGTAAAAGATCTGCATGACGTGAACCGTGAACTGTCTACTGCGCACAAAAATACTTGTTTTTCAGCACGGATACCTGCAAAATTATTCAAAGGCGATCTTCGATCAAATATATATTTATAATATATATTTGATCGAAGAAGGCGATACAATAGACATGAACCGCTGTAGAGGCGATTCAGAATACATTTACAGCCATAGATAGACAATATAAACGAAATTGAATAACCCTTTGTTACATTTTTTCTTAGATATTTTAGGATGTATTAGATATTTTAAGTGAATTTTTCTCGCCAAGCTCAAAAGAAGTATAAAATAACCCTCGTTGGGAATAGTGAATGCCCATAATTGCATTAATGGCAGATGAAACAGCATAGCTGACATAGAGTTTGCTACTTTACCGTAAGTCTGCAGAACGCTCTTTGACTATTACCTTCTTCGTTTTCGTCAGTTACCAAGTAATTTTCTTTGCAAAAGCCTTACTCGTAAGCCTTAAATAAGCGTTTAACTACTGTGAGAAATTAAAAAGTAACGATTTAGTAGGTAGAGAAGAAAATCCTTTACGTGTTAAACTTTTATCTATCTATACTTATTATAAAACAAAGTCACTTTTTTTCCCTCATGTCCCTTTGTTCCCTTTAATCTTCAAAACTACGCAACGGATTTTGATGATTCTTTCAGTGTTAGATAGCCCATTTATCGAGGAAGGTTATAGGCTATATTTTATCACGCTAAGCTTATTTTTTCACGCTAATTTTATCACGCTAATTAATAGAAGCGAAGAAATAGAGGAAAAATTATTTGAAAGGGCTAACTTGAACGCGCTAATCTCAGGAACTACTGGTCCCATTTGACAAATTCTTTCAGTCTTAGATAGCCCATTTATTGAGGAAGGCTATAGGCTATATTTTATCACGCTAAGACATTAGTCTTAGCGTGATAAAATATAGCCTATATAGCCTATAATATGAGAATGTGAAAAAAACGGGGGAAATTATTTGAAAGGGTTTATCTCGCGAACTACTGGAGCAATTTTTATGTTATTTGGCACAGATAAGAAGTAGACCACATGAAGGATCGTGATAGGCTATCGATTTTAATCATTTTTTCAGTGGCTATATATTTTATACCCGTGCGACGCCGGGGCGGGTCGCTAGTTATTTTATAACTGTTTTTAAATAATTATGTTGATGTAACATTTGAATTTGTTTAAATTACCATATCTACTATGATAGTATGAATATTCACTTATGACATAACACATTCTATGACGCTACATCGCGTCGCTAACAGCAGTCTGCTATTACTTGGTGAAAAAAGCCAGATTTCTCAGTTTTTTTATGAACTTCCGTAAAAAACTTCAAACACCGTACATTTATAATGTGTCATCCCATTAATTAATTGTATGTGCAAAGTTTCTTATTAGTTAATTGTAGCGTTAAATTAATAATCTTTAATTTACTTGTATGTTTCGATACAAAACATTATTATTGTAAAACAAAAATAGTGTTATCAGAGATAGTTAAGACTGATATGAGCATTCGTGATTCAAGCGTGCTGTAAATTGTGGTCTAGCTCACACATTGTTATCTAATGAAATAACATAGTATTGTTGCATTGTTTCTGAGGGAATTACAAAAAACACACAATAATGATAAACTTTATAATTACCTTTCAGTTTTTGTACAATTTATAGTTACCACAACAAAATTGAAAACAACTTTATCCTGATATACAGTTTGCGTATTAAATTCTAGGATTGAAAAGAGATCTATAGAAATAAAAATCAAAGGGAGCAAGTAACCCACTTTCGTGAATAGCTATATTAAACTCAAAAGAGCGTTACAACGCCGTATGTAAAAACGGATGTAAGAAACCGCTTCGCTCTCAACTACTTTTTACAGAAAAAAAGTTAAGCATTTGCTTTTGATGTTCCATTTTTAAAATTTATTTTTTTAATTAGTTGTAAACAGACAATGATTATTGCCGCCATGTATGCTGTCAGCTCTATAGTCTATGGGCGAGGAACAGGATGGCTGTTATGTAGTGTAGGAAACGAACCGATCCTTTGTATGGGGACCCCGGAATAATTCCTCAGTCGATGATACTTTGCTGGGTTATAGAATAGTATGAGCCAATACTATCATATAAAAATCTAAAAAAAAAACATTAGGAAGTCAGTTATTTATACCTAAAAGTACAAATCTGTGTATATATCGAACGCCATAATTTCTCAGTCTAAATTTATTTTACCAAATGATTTATTTATACAAGTATGTGATACTTTATAAAAATCCAAAACTTTTTTCAAATATAAGTATTGCTTTTGTATGATAATTCTTTTTTCTAACCTCATTTTCCCAGCAAAATTTCTCAGTATTATTTTTTTTCGCATATGACTTAAGAATGTCATTTGGCGTCATGAGTAAGAAAATAAAAAAAAAAACCATGCCAATAAAAAAATATTAAAAATCTATAAAAAACTTAATATGCAAAATTTCTCAGCATTATTTCTTTTCAAAACTATGTTATGTAGTCAAATATACACAAATACAAAATATCCAAAAGAAATACCATCCAGAACACCGAAATTTTAGAAGCGAAGCTATGTATCTATCCCGTGCTTACGCAATAATGTACCGTCTTGCTTTACTAGTTAGGTGCAGATTAGCGTCATCGTGCATATAGTACGACCTTGACCGCGTGACCCGCACGGTCTAGGGACGTCGCGGTCGCCGGTCGGTGTGTGCATACATTTTACATTTTTCTTTTCTTTGTGCGTACGTACGTAGACAACACAAAACGAATTGAGATAGATAATATATAATGTATTTTTATCTTCGCTAAAAATTAAAAGTTATAGGTACTTACACGTAAGTATCTACCTACATAACATAATATTATGTAGAATAATAAATAATTAATAAAACTTATTTACCTCAGTGTTAATAAGCAATTATTTTTATTATTAATTATGTTTACGAATTGTACAGTTGCTTGAAAAACACCATAAATTATAAACTATCGGCTATGGCAGGGTCGGATTAAGTCTGAGCTCCTCAAGATAATAATTTATTATTACAATAATTATTAATTAATTAAGTACATTATTAATTTATAAAAATATAAAATGAAATATTTGGTGGATTTGTTACATTAGGAAATCAAGACGTATTTTTATTTAGGACGTATTAAGGCTGTCCCCTGAGCAAACGACCTTGACCATGGCATACATTTGTCGCGTTGCCGAGATCGCACCAAAACCCTATTTTTTACTTAACTTACTTCAATATTGACCTAAAATAATTCTAACGGTAATTAAGTAATAAGTGAAATTGTCAATCTATTGGCGAGTGTTTTAAAATAAACTTAATTTGTAAATACTTGGGAGATGCTGAATGTATGTTTGAATTTTAAGTATAAATTGGTATTACTTTGAAAGCTCGTCATATAGCAATGATGACGATGAACAAAAATAGGAAATAAATAACAGTAAAAAGAAAGGCTATAATTATGCTGATGATTATTGCTGTATATTTATTATAATTTTGTAGCTTTCAAATTATGATTTAACCATCCTTTTCTCAAAGCAATTCAGACTCTTTTTGACCCCCTAAAACTTCGTTGTGGATAAAACAATAAGCTTGAATTTTCAGTTGCTAAGCAAGCGTTGTATAAACACGGAATACTTAATTATTTAAAAATATTTCATGCAATTTGAACCAGTAGGTTAAAATTGAATGAAATTTACTGAAACTTTACTTTGAAATTTACTGATTTTTTTTTATTGAAACTGAAAATAATAAGGTTTTTACGGATGGGAAATTATTTCCCTTTGCCTGTTCATGACTAACCAAGATGGGGAATTATTTCCCTTTGCCCGATTACGAAAGAAATGTATAAATAAATATACTAGTTAGTTGATCTGACTCTACTTTTGAATTTATTTTCCTCGATTAATGTGCACAAAATTGTTTAAGTTAAAACGAGCTTATGTATCAGTATGCGAATAAAGCATCCAATAAACAATAAAATACCTAATCTTTAGGAGGTGTTTAAAAAAAAAACATTAATCAGACAAATGAAACTGTTTAAAACACTCCTGCCGACATAATGCCACTTTGCATTTTTTAATGGCATTATCTAAAACAATTGATAATAAAAATTTAAAATAAACTAAAATAATTGACAAATCTTAAAAGTTGACAAAAATAAATCCCCATTTTTTTATATATAGTGACGCTAAATGGAGTTGCTAACGGACAATGAGAACTATTTCCCCACTTGCAAGTATGTATTTCAAATGATTCAAAACCACATAAACACTACGTTTTTGCACTGAAAACCATAACAAAGCTACAAAGTATATAATAAATAAGTACATAACAAATCAAATATCTACTTATAAGAATCTTTTTTGAAGAAACTTTGCAGATTTATGTCTCCACTATGTGAGAATTGCGCAATTTTTTCAAAACTCACATTTATTTGATTCTTACATTGACACTAGACACTTGAAAGGGCTGGGTTGCTAGTAAGATAATGTTGTACTTATCTTAGATTCTATTTGTGAAAAGAAAAAACCATAAAAAGTTGCCATTTCAAAGATATTCGGAATTTTAGATAGATTGAGAAATGAGAGGGTGGGAAAATACTTCCCTGTACCCGATTAAGGGTTAAGAACTGAAACTTGTTAAACGATCTTAATTTTGTCACTTACTCACTGTCTGACTGACTGACTGATTTCTGTCCAGTTTTCGAGATACACTAAACATCGTGACTAAATTTGTAATCCCATACAAATGTAGATTATAAAGTTACATATTTTGCAGATTATGATTAAGAATCATTGTACCCGTATCATCGATATCTCCGGTATATCATCGGTAGATATCTAGCTGTTAGTGCTTTGGGTCTTAATCACGGGAAAACCTAAACATTTCATAATAATTTCTGTCTAGTTTTCTAGATACACTAACTTCGTGAATAACTTTGTGATCCCATATAAATGTATAGGATTACAAAGTTACATTTGCAGTTTATGAATCATTGTTGATTGTACCCGTACCATCGATATCTCGGGTATATCATCGGTAGATAGATATCTAGTTAATGCTTAGTGTCTTAAGAGCGGGCTGTGCAATTTTGCTGTGTTTTCTAATAAGTATTACAATCTCGGAAGACGATTGACTCAAATGAAATTGAGATTTATTTAATCATTGTATATTTATCTGATATTTAGCTAACGGAAAACACGATTCACTTATTTTGACTCGATACTCGATAGTTTTATTTTTCGAAATTATGAATCTTTTTGGGCTTTTAGCCTAGTAAACGAATGCTCGAAATGGGGGTGTGCTTGGAAAAGTCGAAAGCAGAAATTATGACTACGCCACTTTGTTTGGACTAGTTAGGAGATAAACATACTAAAAGTCCTGACCCCTCCGAGGTGCGCCGGAGGGGAGGGGGGGGAAAAGAAGGACCCATTTTTTTGGTTTTTAGACTAATTTACGAAAACGGTGCTTCGTACGAAATTTTATTGTACGACATAAGAAAAGCTAATAAAATTCTCTACAACTTTGTCCTTTACACTTTGTATCTATCTCCAATCGTTGCCTAGCTATGAGCTTCTAAAATTGGTCGATTTTCAAATACACTTATTACACACATCAATACGACCTAAGGATATTTGTATTTTCTGAAATATCAGGAATTTTTGAAGACAGTAAATAGATAAATAATAGCTTATTTTATGGTCTTTAATAAAACATAAAAAACTTTTTGGATTTTTTGTCTTTATGAAAAATCATTGAATTTTCAATGGCCATAAAACTTTCGTATGTAACCAACAAATCATTATTTCGTTTTATAAAACTGAAAATTTCATTCTAATGAGAAAAAATCTTCAACATTTTTATTGCCAATGGTCAAATTAATAATAATGAATCCTAATCTATGGTAAGTGCAGACTATTTTCACCTAAAAATACATTTTTTGAGTCTTTCTGCGGTATGAGGCTCAAAATTCTTTGTAATTGCAAGTAATCATTTTTCCTGCTATCTAAGTTACTAAAAAATCTTTTAAATGCCCGTTCTAGTCACAATAGACCGAATTTATGCCAGAACAGCCTGAAGACCAGTTCAAAACCAGAATAATTTGGTTAAATCAGCTAAAAATTAAGCCGATGCGATCAGTAAAAAGGCTCCAGGAGAGCAACCAGTCTCTAAAATTCGACCTAACCGTGCTGAAGGGTTCCCACTTAGACGGTCCATATGATATCAGAACATTTTGTTTTCCAGCACCCCGATCTGGAAAATGCGGAAGGTTGATTTTTCATGAGTTTGGGAGATTGACCATGGTATCACAAGAAATTGTCTCTGATGCTGGTGCTGGTAAAAATACTGGCTTGAATTTCATCTGGATTTACTACAATCACATGTTCAAATAATTCTGTGGTGTGCTACTATCGTCAGCTGGGTCTAGAGAGTCATAATTCGTGTCATAAGGTGTTACCATAGCCAATCTCCCAAACTCATGAAAAAGCAACCTTCCGCATTTTCCAGATCGGGATGCTGAAAAACAAAATGTTTTGATATCATATGGACCATCTTAGTGGGAACCCTTCAGCACGGTTTGGTCGGTTTCTAGAGACTCGTTGCTCTCCTGGAGCCTTTTTACTGATCGCATCGGCTTAATTTTTGGCTGATTTAACCACATTATTCTGGTTTTGAACTGGTCTACAGGCTGTTCTGGCATAAATTCGGTCTATTTTGACTAGAACAGGCATTTAAAAGATTTTTTAGTAACTTAGATAGCAGGAAAAATGATTACTTGCAATTACAAAGAATTTTGAGCCTCATACCGCAGAAAGACTCAAGAAATGTATTTGTAGGTAAAAATAGTCTGCACTAACCATAGATTAGGATTCATTATTATTAACTTGACCATTGGCAATAAAAATGTTGAAGATTTTTTCTCATTAGAATGAAATTTTCAGTTTTATAAAACGAAGTAATGATTTGTTGGTTACATACGAAAGTTCTATGGCCATTGAAAAATCAATGATTTTTCATAAAGACAAAAAATCCAGAAAAGTTTTTTATGTTTTATTAAAGACCATAAAATAAGCTATTATTTATCTATTTACTGTCTTCAAAAATTCCTGATATTTCAGAAAACACAAATATCCTTAGGTCGTATTGATGTGTGTAATAAGTGTATTTGAAAATCGACCAATTTTAGAAGCTCATAGCTAGGCAACGATTGGAGATAGATACAAAGTGTAAAGGATAAAGTTGTAGAGAATTTTATTAGCTTTTCTTATGTCGTACAATAAAATTTCATACGAAGCACCATTTTCGTAAATTAGTCTAAAAACCAAAAAATGGGTCCTTCTTTTCCCCCCCTCCCCTCCGGCGCACCTCGGAGGGGTCGGGACTTTTAGTATGTTTATCTCCTAACTAGTCCAAACAAAGTGGCGTAGTTATAATTTCTGCTTTCGACATTTCCAACCAGAATCATTCGTTTGCTAGGCTATTTTTAACAAATATAACTTGCACTACTACAATCACACACTTTATAAAATAATGGATAAAGGCAATATTAGTATTGTATTTCATTTTTAAATAATCATCATAAACAGTTTTGGGACATACGACCTTTACTTTCGTGCTATAATTCGGGAACCGTTGTTACGCGGTATTGTTCACTATTAGCCGCAGCGCAAAGCACAATTCTCGGGGGCACGATTCTATTATTTATATACAAATAAACTTACATATAACGAGCGCGATAAATAAAAGATATTAAATTACTAGTCTGATGACGTCACATCCAAATCGGAAGTACCGCAAAAACGTTTTCGTCAGTACAAATTAAAATATATAAAATCATATTTTCAAATCGACTTTATTTATCAATCATAAGCTTTTATTTGATGATAAGGGTGAAATACGGTTTCCTAGGCCAAGTTCTACTAGAAATATGCATTTGTGCAATGAAATTAAATAAAGGTCAAGTAGCCTATTGCGATATGCAACGGATATAGTCCCGAAATTATTTAAATATACAATATACATAGTCCCAAAATTATAAAAAAAATATATTAATAAATAATAATATTTTAAAAAATAATACCAAGAAAAAACTGGTTAAGTTTTTGCACGCAGGTCTTATTGACAAGAAGGTAGTTAGATATAAGTCCAGTTTGACCTACATGGGAGAGGTATCGGCACGCTTATCCAAAATAATGAAAAACAACGATATGCATGTCGCATTCAGGACAAATAATACTTTAAAACATCATTTGTGTCACAATAAAGACCGGATTGATAAAAAATATCAGTCTGGTGTCTATAAGATGATGATGATGATGCTTTAAGTAATTAAAATTTTCGTAGATTTCGCTTTTTTAACATATTTTAAGATTAGTATTAATTTATTAATTATTGTTAACAAAAATTTATTAATATATTGCCTAAAATTTTAAATAATTTTACTGATTTGGCCCATTTGATCTTGTTTTGAAATTGTGTTTGTATTTTCTAATTTTATTTTATTTATACTGCTCTTAGTTAAGATTTAAATGTATTCTCGTAGTTTTAAGCAATTTATTATTATGAAATTTCTAGCTTGTTATTGCTGTTATAATTAACTGGCATGTAATTTTAATTTTATTTAATTCATAATCATATTTTATCGATTTAATTGTGTTTTGTTAAGAAATCAATACTGTATCTGTAGAGCTATAATCGTGAATGCTGTGTCGCCTGTTAAGGTGCATGCATCGGTACAGATTACTATTATTGTGTTTAACAAGGTTTTGATGTATGTACTGTTTGGTGTCCTTAATTTAAGTAAATAAATAAATATAGGATCGATTATCCTAAAATATGCGATAGTGTATACGTTGGTCAAACTGAACGCAGCTTAGAGACTCGGTTTAAAGAAAATATTATCTCGGCTTATAGAAATGGTCATCCTGACAATACTTAGTCACATTTTGATAAACCATAAACATCTTTTAGTTAATAATCATACAGTGCCCAACATTATGTCAAGTATTTTGCCGCGACTTAAGACCTTCCCCCTACGAAAATTTCGTAATTAACCGTTTTTAGAGCCTTATTATTAACTCATAATTTGAAAGCTACAAAATTATTATAAAAATACAGCAATAATCTTCAGTACATATATGAACGTTCCTTTCATAGTTATTAATTTCCTATTTTTGGTTTTTATACTCATGATATCAGCTTTCAAAGTAATACCAATTTATTTAAATTCAAGCATACATTCAGTATCTCTCTAGTATTTACATAATATTACGATTATTTGAAACACACGTCAATAGATAGACAATTTCATTAGGTACATATTTGACGTTTGAATTTTTTTAGGTCAATTTGGAACTAAGACATGTAAAAAAATAGGTTTTTGGTTCGATCTCGGCACCGCGGCAAATGTATGGTCAAGGTCATTTGCTCAGAGGATGGCCTTAAGTGTAAAATTAAGGTTTTTAGATTTAGGGCTGTAAGGTTAGAAACTTGGTTGTACATGAGATTACTACCTTTTGACACCACGAACTATAATATTATGTACTCGTCTTGGCAACATTTTTACATGAAAATGTTTTTGGTAAGGTCTTGTTTTTTTCTTTTACAAATATTATGATTTGATAATAATTTCGTTTATGTATGCTTTTCTGCAAGAGACGTGTACGAGTAACTTTTTTATGTTTTCCACTCCTTTTTAGGGTTCCGTACCCAAATGGTAAAAACTGCCCGTCTGTCTGTCTCCAGGCTCTATAACAGCAAATACTAGTTTAAGCAAAATATTTAAGGGGGCTCCCATACAAGAAACGTGATTTTTTTGCTCGTAACTCGTAAGATTCAATAATGGCAAAATCCTAAATAATTATATTTGTACTTTAAAATTAAGTTATAATACAATTAAAATAAAATAAATATGTAAGGAATCTCATACAAAAAACACATTATTTGCCTACTTTCGCTCTATAACGGTACAGAACCCTTCGTGCGCGAGTCCGACTCGCACTTGGCCGATTTATTTTTCTTTACTGTCACTTTTTAAGCCATTGAGGCTTTGTTGCACATAATGCAACGTTCCATAACGAGCAACAACCAGACGGTAACGTGTGTTAGTGTCAAACAAACAATCGCAGCGAAAAAAAAATCCTAAATCTATTTATTACAACAACAATTTACTTATTAGCCACGAATGAATAGCGCGCGGGGTGGCGGGCGGCGCGGCGGGCGGCCTGTACCTCCCGCCCGCGCCCCGCGCATACACCTCGCTCGCTCCCGATTGCTATATTCAAATCTGTCTATGTAAAATGTTTTTAGTTTTTAATACGCTTGATGATTTTTTTGGATATTTTTCTAGTTGAAAAGAAAGTTGACAGTGTACTTAAATCAATAAATAAAACAGACAGAGAAATTTTGGCCTGCTAGTAAAAAGGCAATTTTTAAAAATAGTATAAATACATGGTTTATGTTTTGGACTTTCATTTTGTGGCTATAAAACTTCAATATAATGTCATTCCCGTAAAAAAGTTCGACAGAGCAATTTTGGAGTCCAAGCCACGCCAAAAAACATATTTTATTAAATTTTGGGTGTTTCTGCTGGGATAATTTTTTGGATATTTCATACATTGTTTCTATACGTTCCATGAATATGTCCAGCGAAAAAAAATCGACGGAGCATTTTTGCTACAAAAGATATTAATTAATTACGAATTTAGGTAAAAATACCTAACTTCTATTATTATTATTTTTTGGATATTTATACAAAACTTTTAATTCATTGATACTTTACCATGCTATAAAGTTTTTTCTGACTGAGGAATTACTCCGAGGTTCACTTGGTTCGTTTCCTACACTAATAGGTATCCTACGCATGGGCTTCCCGCTTCCTTGTTATTGGACTTCCTTCGCCCGAATGGCAACCTGAGACAACTACGAGTATTACATCCTACTGATACTATTTTTGTCTTGGACCTCTGATTGTGCTTTAATTTCCTACAAACCAGGACGCTTAGTAAAGACGCATTCGATAAATTTCGTCGGC
The DNA here is from genome assembly GCA_963422495.1 of Polyommatus iphigenia. Taxonomy (NCBI): domain Eukaryota; kingdom Metazoa; phylum Arthropoda; class Insecta; order Lepidoptera; family Lycaenidae; genus Polyommatus; species Polyommatus iphigenia. Next base: position 14,423,049 of record OY730180.1, on the reverse strand, counting down.
GAAGTTCGAAAATAAAATGTAATTTGACTCACGGAAGGCTACCTACACTACATGTTAGTTGACGGTGACTTTAAAAAAATACAATAAAATATACATATAATTAACTTTGGAGCTCAAAGTTTCTCACACCTTAAAAGACATCGGTTCAGCGGCGTAAAGAGGTAACGACAGACAGAAAGACAAACTTTGCATTTATAATTTACTAGATGATGCCCGCAACTCCGTTGCGACAAAATTCGTTTATCGTGCGGAAACCGTACATTTTTCCGGGATAAAAAGATCCCATGTCCTTTCCAGAAGTATCTCCATGCCTTTCAGTAAAATCGTTTCAACAGTTTCGGCATGAAGAGCTAACAGACAGACAAACGGACAGATAGACAGACACACTTTCGAATTTATAATATTATAAGTATGGATAGATAATAATATGTTGCAAACAAGCTATGCGCAATTCTCGTGTAAATCGATACGATTGAGATATTCGGTGCGGAGTGACACGCTCCAGGGGACGTGGGCGCTTCGTGCTGTAACCGTACCCGCGGCCCAAGGTGACAATTCGCGGATTGAATGGTGGACGGTGGTCACCAGCGCTTACAATGTTGACTATATGCTCCGAATACTATTTCAACTACATATATGTATTTCATTGGCAATACGCAAGGCCTTCAAAGTAGGAGTAGCAGATAAGAAGCTCCAAGACAAGGATGTTAGACTCTGCGCGTTTTATAAATTAGAAAAAAAGAAAATCGACATTGGTTGCCAGATTAATATAATAATGATAAGAGATGTCGGCCGCTAGTTACATCAAAACCAAAGACATGGAATTACCTAATTATGCACCCTTCATCTAACCCAAAACTTTGTGAAATTCAAGCCAGCAGGCTAAAATGAAACATTCCTTTAAACATGAAAAGCTACCTACTACTATGCAAGTATGGCATTCTATACGCAATTTACACATGCAAACATTTTGACGACGTCCTAATGTCATCATCATCAATCATCATACTGTCTAAGAAACCTAGACTCAGCTCAGACCGATCGATTCGAGACAGTCTGCTTCCAATTATGCCTGGCTATTTAAATCCTGTTACCTAACAATGGATATAGCGTGCTATGGAGTTATTACGACCTCAATCATTTTTAGTAACGTATCGGAATCTATTTTCGTACGAAAAAAACCATAACACATGGAAAATTTTAGCAGGCGATTATAAAACAAAACTTCGTGGCAACGAATATCTAATTTGTTACAGTATACAATGGGTATGCTGAAAACTTGTCAAAGTAAGTCAAAAACACGGCTGACAAAAATGACCATTTATCTTCGGTCAATGAAAAGATGGACAGCATCAATGCCAGGAAAACTGTCCCAGGAAAACAAGATGGCCGTAGACGACATGACTGAACTTAATCTCAAGTCATCAATCAAGCTTACTTCAGGGTTGTCAGCCAAGGAATATTCCTCGTGTCTACGTCAATCTTATAAGATATAACTCACATTAACATTGAGAACTCGAAAGTTTGTCTTCCTCCAGTCGAGGCAAAGTGCCTCTAAAATCTAAATCCTACATAACATTATGATAGACGCGTTTACTAATGGCTCCTTAAGAGCTAAGTATACCAAACAGTAACTGGAAGCCCTGACTTGCGTTATGCACATTAGCATTGTGACCACAAACTTCAGAATTTGTCTCCATCCAATCCAAGTGGAGTGCTCAGTTAAATGCTACGTATGACGCATTTACCTAAATGGCTGTCATTCAGGGCTACTGACAGTTTGGTGAAGACCAAGCTGTTGGTAGCCCTAAATGTTCTGTAAGTTGGTCACGTACTGTCACAGTTTACACCTGTTCAGCAGTAGCACCACGCGTCACCGGTGTCGTAATTGAGCGATTCCGACGCGAGGCGCGCATGTGGGATGTGGATGGGGGTTCGTGTCAATATTTACTGTTGACTTACGTTTAAGCCAATCGGAGTTATCGCTAATCTTGGCAACATGCCATGCTTCCTTTTCCATACATACTAAGAATGAGAAGGATAACGTGACTTACCCAAGATAAACTTTAATCCAAATTAGCCTAAGGGCAAGACCGTTTAAGCTACCCAAGTTTGAGTAGCTATAGATAACCAATATCGATCTAGATTTAAGACAAAAATACTAACGTCAACAATAGAAAAGCATGCTTGAGTAAAATGCAGTCTTGTTTACACGAAATATAAGCAGCTTTTATCTTTCCATTTTAAAGTGCTCTAGCGTCGCAAAATTTTACCCTGGTTTACCCAATTTTTCACTCGAAACATTTACTCCCTGCTTTTACTTTTTGCTTTGACAAAGAGCTCTCACGTTGGGAACTGAGCGAGTGTGCTTCAAAAGTACAGAAAGGTACTGTGCGTAAGAGGAAGGCGGGTTCAATGGGCACATACAACCACTTGGACTCAAAGCTACGTTTCCCAACAAAAGATGCGAGTTCGTTCGTATTTGTTTGTATCGCAAAAAAATGAGAAAAGAAAGAAATGTGAGAGTAACGTTTAAAAGCTTTGATACTGAAAGAACTACGAGTCTGATGTGTTGATTTCAAGTTTTTTTCGTCGCTTTGCAATACCACTACCGAATTCTTTGTGACGCGTCGCTCGAAATTTCTGTTGCACTTGATGGGTGATAATAATGATGGTGGGCTTTACGTAACAGGCCAAACAAAAATCCTTGGTACATGTGAAGGTTATAAACTTGACCTTGATAAAAAAGAAATAATAGTGGACCTAATACTGAGCCTTGAGGCACTCCATAACGATTAAACTTACGAGGCCGTAACGATCTTTATCACAACCCCCGGCTCGAATGTAAACGTAGGAAAATACTTAATTACGCCTTTTCAAATTTTCATTCCCACAACATTAAATTATCCGAGAGAACAAAAGCCAATAAATAATACGAGGTAAAAATATATTTATTTACATAAAATACGTGCTTGTTGAAATTATAAAAAAAAACAAAAATATTGCAACACAAAACAAAAAACATGTCCAAGAACTGGATTGTTCAATTAATGATACCCGACATGTTTTGGGGGTCAAGATTACGGTGGTGAAATAGCTAATCTAGAAAATAATAAAGCTTAAAATTAGACAAATAAAACTTGAAACCGCAATCATAAAACTATTACGTAGAAAGGAAACTAATAAAATCTAATCAGACATTATAAAAATACTCAAGGCGTGACGGATGTACGTTAAAAAAATCGGACAAATTGCAAATTAGTGATCAACAGTTTTATTCCGGTTGTAGACGATGTTTTTATACAAGATAGCGTGACGCTCGCAACTCCGATGCGCCAAAATACATTAATCGAATCGTACCTTTTCCGGGATTAAAAGCATCCTATGTCCTGGGACTTAAAGTGTCTCCATACCAAATTTCAGCAAAATCGGTTAAGTGGTTTGGACGTGAAGAGGTGACAGACACACACATTCACATTTATAATATTAGTATGGATATGAATAGCGTGATTGGTTCTGGTAATGTGCGTTAAAGGTGAACGTAGTATATAACGAATTTCACCTTGCACGAATCCATCAACTTTCTTTGATGTGCGAACTTGTCTAATATTAAGACTATAGAAGACTAGCTATTTCAAGGGCAGAAGGTCACGACAATATTCGTAGAGCATTGACTCGGCAAAAACTTTAATAATATTCGCAAAATTTAAATAATATCAAGAAATTTTTGGATTTTTATTAAAAAGATTCCACTAATTGCCCACCACTGGTAATAAAAATTCAAAGTATAATCTTCTTAACCTATCAAGCCCCCATAAGATCACCGGTGATCGCGACAACAATAGAATAACAATAGATTTCCAAGAATCCGCGATCGAAGGATTAAGATACTTTTATCGCAACGACGGATAAATCACGTCTAGGAAACATTAGGAGTAGGTACACAAAAATTTTAGTAAACATGAAAATCAGAATGTCTGTCAAAGAATCTTCTAAGAAATACTAACGTGATTTTGCCGGCATCATCACAATATGATGCCGCATTGTTGCAGATAATACTAATCACAGTTATTGTTCTACAATCGCGGTTCTTCACAAGGTTAACATGTAAACAACTAAGTTATAGTTGGGTTAGTCTTAACAACTACGACTGTAGATGCAAATAGATATTACTAGAGTTTTAGCGGGAGTCGGAACAAACAAGATTTAAAATTCATTTTTATTTATATAGAAGACGAGCTTTTGCCCGCGGCTTCGCTCGCGTTAAGAAGTATTATTATAAACAAACTTTCATCCCCTATTTTAAGCCCTTGGGGCTGGAATTTATTAAAAATCCTTTCTTAGCGGATGCCTACGTCATAAGTCATAACATCTACCCGCATGCCAAATTTCAGCCCGATCCGTCCAGTGGTTTGGGCTGTGCGTTGATAGAACACCATGTCAGTCAGTCACCTTTGAGTTTTATGTTATATAGATAGATAGATTTATAGATTTAAGTTACTAAAGCGCTGAAAAATGTGTAGGTATAATATAAACAGATGCTAAAAGTAATCAAAACAAATCAAAAAGAATAACATGACCGAAATACTGAGAAAGATAAACATTTACTTTCTTCCTCACTGGACATGAAACATCTGTACACATCACGGATTACATTATGTGTACAAAGTTTACTGATGTGTCTAAAATATTCATAAAACATTAATGTAACCTGAAAGTAATCAAAAATATTATCTCGCTGATAAACACGATCAAATTTAATATGTAACATATATTTTTTCCCTAAGCTTTCATTCGTCAATAGAATGAGACGTGCCATAGATTACTAAGTTCTATTTAAGTTACTAATACATTATTATGAATCGTCGCAAAAGTACTGTCTCGCCTACAAAATACGACCGTTTCTACTCTTTTCTGACTAACTGAGCTTATTAGCATCACTAGACTAGGATATCACGTAGATTTACTTGATTATACATAAGTTTACTAATAAGCCAAAATTATTATAAATTGAATATGAAAACGAAACCTACGAGTGCTGAAAACGACGATTAAAACACGTAGAGATAAATATTAACCTTTCTTCACTGCGCTTTAACATGCAACGTTGAAGTGGGATACAATTTTAAAGAGGACGGGAGATATTGATTAAAAGGGGGTTGAGTGTCGGGACTCGGGACGGGGGTGCCGCAGGGAGCGGGCATTAAACGTTGTACCGCTGAAGCCTTTTGATAAGGAAGTTTGGATGTTTGTTACTAGAGTAAATTAGCTGCGTTGGATAAGGATATGCCTTCCTTTATTCCTATTTTTTTAATGTTTATAATGCAGTAAAATTAACAGATCTATCTAAATTTGATAATCTAAAACCAAAAGAACAACGAATAAGTAGTACAAATTCACAATATCTGCCAGGAATAATCATACTTAAGGATTTAATTTAGTGCCTTCCGGTGTGGTCTATAATGCAGTTAGTATGTCAGATCAAGAAAAACCAATTAGCTAAAGGATGTTTACGTCTACAAATTATTGTAAATCTTTGAGAAATAAGCACATATATCCTATTGCAAGCCCACTCGGAAGCAGAAGTCTTGGTCCTTATTATATCCTAGTAGTAAAATTATTAAAATTTGGGCTATTATATCCAACGATTGCGTTTCTACAAAAGTGGGAAGTCATCCCCAATAGGAAATGCCTAGTTTTGAAGCTTTATAATTCAGTTGATTTGACAAACCTAGAGAGACGAATAAAGTACGTTTTCGTCTCCATAGGTCACAATATCTTCCAGAAATCAACGCATTTCCTGTCACAAACCCACTCGGGGAAGTCCAGGAATACCCCAATAGGATATGGCTAGTAGTAAAATTAAAATTTGGCCTATTACATCTGACCTTGAGTAGAAATTAGGCCTCGTTGCTTCGCCCACGGAGATAGAGATCCCGAGCAAATTGCCGTCATTTGTCAACATCATTTGTCCCCTCCGCGAGCGCAAATATTTGGAACGCTATTCTCTTTTATGGTGGAATAATTTTCATCATTTTTTGTTCAAAATATTTTTGAATGGCTCTATGCCTGGTATAGACATTAGACAGGCTTTCGTTCAGTATGATTAATATATTATATTTTCATTTATATAAGTATTTATTTATATCTGGGGCTTTCTTGAAAATTAAAATTAAAGAATCTTCAAAGAAATAAGAACGGGCTGATAAAGTTACCTAAACAAAATCTTCAAACTCATTTTCAGTACCGAATATTAACTATGTTTAAAAATAAATAACTGATCGTCAGGCATGATCAGGTTTACTTATTGTCATATCCTTATAACATTACATAAGGCCACTAATATAAATACATAATGCTCTCGATTCAGAGTCACGATCTAGACCACAATAACGACAATTGCAACAGAACAGTTTACTTCAATACGATAATGTACGATTTCTTGTTGACTCTAACAGCAAAAAAAACATTATAATTAGGTTTATAATTTAAAAATGTCTGTCTGGGAAAAAGAAAATTTTGATTAAAATTATCGAAAATATTTTACCTCACACGTTTTTTAAAAATTCTGACTTCTCTATATCAATAAAAATACTGCATTTTTGAAATTACATTTAATAATTTTGTATTTTATACTTTACAAGAGCAATAAAAACTGATACTGCGCCTAAAAATAAATATTTCTTTAATTTTCCTGTTTCAGCTATCAAACCGCTTTGACTTGTTATACTTCGTAAATTATCGGCTAGCTAGCTCTACATTTATTTATTTTTCATATTTTTGTTTTCTTTTAAATCTATCATAATATAATAATGTAGTTTGGCTAGTACTCAAAGGATGTTTAGTTCTATTTTAATAGATTCTCACAACAGAAAGGAAATTTAATTACCACCAACTAGCCCTACGCTTTAGCACTTTGATAATAGCGCTAATGTGTTGCACAGGGAGCGATAAATGTTTAAACAATGCCCACTAAAATTTCACTTCACATATTAATATTCCATACATACGCAATAAAAATTCATATACCAAAAGAACACGAAAAAAAAACCAAATAAAAATATTTATCTGACTCACCGGAAAAACTAATTTTTGTTTCCACCGGCATCCTTTTTTTTATGTAAATCCTGTTTAGCCGACTTTAAAAAAAGGGGGATATTGTTGTAACGTGCGTGCGTGTCGGTGGCGGGTCGCTAGAACACTGCCGGCCGGTCGGCGGTCGCTACTGCCAAATTCGCGCCGGCTTTTTCGATACAAGGAGCATCATTGCTGTTTTCGTATAATCTAGAGTTCTAGACGGAGCTTCTGCTCTACTTATTGGGTAGAGGTTTAAATAAGGAAAAGGAAGAATAGATATTTACTTAGGAATCTATACATATTATAAAACAAAGTAGCTTTTTTCCCTCATGTCCCTTTGTTCCCTTTAATATTTAAAACTACGCAACGGATTTTGATGATTCTTTCAGTGTTAGATAGCCCATTTATCGAGGAAGGCTATAGGCTATATTTTATCACGCTAAGACTAATAGTAGCGAATAAATAGAGGAAAATGTGGAAAAAACGGAGGGAAATTATTTGAAAGGGCTTATTTGAACGCGCTAATCTCAGGAACTACTGATCCGATTTGAAAAATTCTTTCAGTGTTAGATAGCCTATTTATTGAGGAAGGCAAAGGCTATATTTTATCACGCCAAGACTAATAGGAGCGAAGAAATAGAGGAAAATGTGGAAAAAACGGAGGAAATTATTTGAAAGGGCCTATCTCACGAACTACTAGCTAGAGCAATTTTTCTGTTACTTGGGTCAGATAAGAAGTAGACCACGTGAAGGATCATAGGCTATTTTTTGCGGACTAATTTGTCTGTGAAATATCTAATTTACGCGGGCGAAGCCGCGGGGAACGTCTAGTATCTGATAATTTTCTTTAGGTCGAGATTTCTTTGTAGTTTAAATCATTGTTTGGGGGTGACTGGTGAGGCGTATTCACTTATTGAAAATTGGTGCTGCTGTACTTTCGTATTTATTCATTTCATTTCATAACAGTGCATAGTGTCCCCGCCTAGACACATAAGACAAGCCAACTGAGATGCAAGGGAATCCAGACTTTTCTCGAAACGTTTCATTTATCTTGTTTCCTTAGCTAAGCAATAATATTATTTGAGCTAAAGGGGTATGGGCGGAATCGTCCCCACCCATCAACACAAGTGTAATGTAGCTCAATTGATAGATCTTGGCAATTGATAGATATTTTTATACTATGGCGACTTTGCCCAAATGCACGGGTTTCTCATGGTATCTTACGTTTAAACAAATATTTCGTTAACGTACTTATTGACGACTAATTCCAAAATACATGCTCATTTATGTATTCATTAGTGCACAGCACCGTGGGAGAGCCATGCTTCGGCACGAATGGGCCGGCTCGACCGGAGAAATAGCACGGGCTCACAGAAAACCGGCGTGTAACAGCGCTTGTGCTGTGTTTCGCCGAGTGAGTGAGTTTACCGGAGCCCGGAGGCCCAATCCCCTAGTCTATTCCCTTCTCTATCCTCCCCTACTCTATTATCCTATTCCCTCTTAAAAGACTGGCAACGCACCGGCAGCTCTTTTGATGTTGCGGGTGTCCATGGTCGACGAAAGTTGCTTTCCGTCAGTGACCCGTTTGCTCGTTTGCCCCCTTATTTTATAAGTAAAAAAACAGCGGTGCTTTCAGCGCTGCTACTTTTACAGTGAACTTTATGACAGGAACACATACATCCTAACATACATACAGGAAAAATATTTATTTAAATAAAAACAGAATACAAAAAATAATATGCACGGTGGGGGCTGCAGAAGTTATAACTATGTTACAGCCGCTAATGCCCACCTCCAAATAAAATATTAGACAAAATGGACCCGTATTACAACTAGATCTTGGCAAGGTCTAGTAGTAATATGGTTGTTTTTTTAATATATATTCCCACTGATTTATCTAAAACAAAGGATTTTAATTAAATAGGGGGCACTTTAGGAACACGTTGGTATCAGTTCTATGACTATTGGTAGTGGGAACGGAGCCCATATATTTTTGCCCATAGCCTTTTGCCACTCTACTACAGTTCCATGTTTCAAAATGCCCTTTTATCGAACAAGGATGCGTTTTACTTGTAAAAGACCGCTACAACTTACTATCAGACAATGAAAACATTTCAAAGAAAACATGTAATGATAAAGTAATTGAAAATGTGTCACTTACTATCAATAGTAACTGATATAATAAAGATATCAACAATAACACGTTGATCTAAATTGCTAACTATTTTATTATCAAAAGATTGATCATACTCAGTACGAAAATTATTGATAAATATATCGAACATAGGAAAAGTAGATTAGACATGTTGTCGGAAATAATAGACCATAAGAAACAGGCTAAGGGTCAGTTTATTCCGAAACGAAAGGAGATGAGGCGCGTAGCGATATAAAATTGTATAATCTGTTTCATGGCCCTAGCCCTGGGCCCTAGCCCTATAAGATAACAACTGATGACAGAACATCAGGAGAATACAACTTATTTTGCCATCTGAGTCTTTAACGTAAGAAGGGAACGGACAGGATATAAAATATTTAAGTATGTTTTCAGTAAAGGGAGGAATCTGTGAAATGGAGCGGCGCCACGATCTATAAATCTTGCTTTCCTGTCCAAATATCGAGTTATACTTTGCGTAACATTTTGGCGAATGTTGAGTTTTTGTTTTTACTTCAGATTAAAACAGGGGGGGTAAAGTTTGACATAATATTTATATGGCAACATTAATAAAACACACTTTTCTTGCACAACTCCACTATATTTATATGGAGCTCAACAGCGTGTGACTGATTTTGATGTAGATTCTAGTTAAGCTTTTACTTCTTTTAGATAGCGGACATTTTTAGTTTTGTAGAGTCAAGCAGCTACGACGTTAGACTATGCGAAGAGCTAAAACAAAACTATAAACTCTAGATTTTCCGTAGTCATTTATTTAATTTTAAAACAAAACACCCAACAATTGCTTGTATAATCAGATTAAAAATATGTAGGTACTATTGTGATGACAAGGTCAAAACTGTGTTCACTATAACACCTACTTGTTTTATTACTAACATAATATAATACTAATATTTCTAATATTAGTATTTTCTTGAAATATCGAGAAAAATATGATTGCACAATCAATAATAATCATAACTCTATGAGCTAGGATACTTAGTTCAGGCACACTAAGGCCCCTTGGTAGAGACTAGAGAACTTATGGCACCGCTAACTTTAAGAGGCAGAGACACAATATTGCATATTATTTATAATATTAGTACAAATTACTTGTATTTAGCTTATATTGCGCCGCATAACATTGTTTTTGTAATTTTAATAAATAAATAAAGGTTAAAAAATGGGCTGTAAATAATATATTCTCTGTAGAAGCAAAAAAAAAAATAGGTTAGAATCGTAACTGAAAACCTTTTTTAAGGAGGGGAAATGCTTGAAAGTCTTGGAAAAAGTCATAAAGGAAGTTATGGCTATCAGTTTACATGGTGAAAGTAGTAGTAAAGTTAACATTTTCGGATAACAAAGCATGTCCTATCAGTAAAACATTTTAACGCTCCTTTTACTGCTTTGACCCGAAAAAACGTTAAGGCGAAGACAGCTGCCAATTCGACATCTTTGTGCAGTTTTCTAGACGTATGTATTTCATTGATTGGCACAAAAAAAATATTTGGAAAAGCTTGTCTAATTTAAATAATAAAATAATGTACTCCTGCTGGATGAAAAAAATACCAAAGTCACATCTTTCAGGAACCTTAAACAGTTCTAACTAAAGTAATAATACAATATATGCTTTAAAATTTTGTTTATTTGATACCTTTTACAAAAATCCAAAGATTGCCCGATTTAATTTTCGGTTCTGACATCTAGATTTCCCATAATATTTAATTTTTCCTCTAATAAATGAAAAATGTATCCACGCTACCGAGTGAACATTTCACATCTCTGTCTCTCTGGCATGAAAATCGACAGTGGTGCGAGAGTGATGCGAGATCAAGGTCATTGGCAGTTGTCAACGCCTTAAGCGCTTCACACACAGGAGCTTTAACGTAAAAATGTATATTATAGCACGATACTCGATACATCCCAATTACCATAGCATACAAGAGCTGTAATTTATGTTTATACTACGTACCTACATTATGTTTACTAGATGTAATGTTGCTTTAAATATACCATGGCCGCTGTATGTAACGCTCTTTATTCCTTGTTTACTTGAAACTTATAAAAATTCAATTCGAAAATACATAATACTTATTATGCTGGAAGTCGTGATAAAGTAGGCTATCTTCCATATTTATTATTTATAGACTAATATATTCTAGGATCTAGATCGTTGGAAAACTCGTGCAGTTTCAGTGCCAAGTCACTACACAATAAAGCTTGTCTGACTAGAAAATAAACTTTGTTCACAAAATGACATTAATTGTGCCTACAATGTACATTTCGCTATATCAACGTAAGGGGACGAAATTGGAATTACATATAGTATTAAATATTAAGTTATAAACCTATAAAGAGAGGCCAATGGAAAGCAAAACTATAAACCTAAAAACTAAACTAAAAAGGCCGAAACGAGGCAATAATACAGATAGAAATCCAAAAATGCATGAGTACAAAAATGGTCGATTTGTAGAGCCTTTCTCTACCGTCCCGCCTACCAAAAATACACTTTCTTCTTGGATTCATTATAGTCAGGTAAAAACACATTACCTTCCTTACTCTAAGTACATTAGGTACAGTCAGTTATTTACAGATAACGTAAGTCTCAATGTCACCTACTGAATACACCATAAAACAGAGCCACAATGTCATACAAACGTTACACAATATGGGCTTCACATAATTATCTTTTAAATACACGACATTATCGGAGTTTGACGTCTCATTTCTATGAATAACCACCGACAACCGTAAAGTAAAGTTTTACTTGCTTCTAGAAGTAAGGAAATACGAAAAGTGTATTGTAAATATCTTTGGTAAATATGTACCTATGTAAGCTCTATTTATAAAAGCGCATCGCACACGACGAAAATATTAAAGATTTAATAATTAATTACAATTGCTCGTGAAGTTATATTTAAATATATAATTTAATTTTTAAGTTTGAACCAACTTCCAAAAACAAGGAGGTTTTTGTTCGGCTACGAATATTATTTATATGAGAAAATTTAAGGAATCTTTATCATCGTCTTATGATACGCAGTGCGGCTAACTTAGAGCAACTTTGACTTTAGAAATAATACACAGACTATACCAAACTGCTCGAAGTTTCAGTTAAGTTCCCTATAATATCTAAAACAAGTACGTAATATCAAATATGTATACCAAAGAATACGTAAAGACAAACATTTATGTATTTCGGCTATTGTATTTGACTTGAAAATGATTGTCTATGCGACAGATTAATGTCAGTTAATGTCCTGTCAGTTTCAATGTTTCGGGCTTGTTTTCGACAGTGTATTGAATATATAACGATATTAAAGGCCTTGCACACGAGGCCAAAGGTTATTTGCATTTAAAAATAGAAACTTCGGATCAGTAGCAATAGCTTTTAAAAGGTAAGAGCAGTCGTTAAAACGGGGGAGTGAAAGAGTACTTGATGAATAATTTTCTTTTTCAGTGTAGGTAGTATTCCAAGTTAGTAGCTTACTCTAGCTAGAGTCCAACTAGATTACTCTTCTGTTACTGGATCAAAGTGCAAATGCGTCAAGTTTTACAAAGTATATTTTTTATATTATGTCCATTTAGAAAATAAAATATAGAGTATAGAGTTATAGACCATAGAAAACTTAACGCATATTTTGTGCTTTGATCAAGTGTGCTCCCTCTCTTTGTACAATCATTTTTTAGAACAATCCTCAACTTTTAGGTAATGGAAGTTGGATCCACAAATGAATGTAAAACTAGTTTTTTGGGCTACGTCAGCACTGTCACTCTGCAGTCTGCACTTATAAATTATAATCACTGTCAGCTACTTTGACCTGTACTACAGTTGTCCTGGGACGCCTTTATGATGCGGGCGATCCAATAAAAGCAAAGTGATGTAAGTACGAAAATGAATCTTTCCATATACATCGTGATGGACAGCCCACACCGCGCTATTTGTGGCTAGATACTTTCACTCTCGATCTAATTTTAAACTATAAAAGGAAGATTACCAAAAATTCAATTATGCAACAACAAAAAGCAAGTTATCTAGATTATTTTTGTATGGTCTTGCATAATTGTATTTTCGCTATCACTTGATTTCCCGCTACCAATAAACTCGTAATTACAAAAGAGATATGCCTAGGCGTTCTCCAGAGATATAAAGTAGCCTATGCCCTTCCCTCCTGCCAACTCGACATTATATTGCCAAACTGGCCGACAAGCTCAGTTCCGCAGCATATGCAGTCAGAAAAATTAGAGAAATTTGTGATGAAGACACGGCGAATTTAGTTTATTATAGTTATTTTCATAGTAGAATGTCTTATGGCATTCTATTATGGGGAAGTGCTGCTGATATTAACACAATATTTGTGCTGCAGAAGCGAGCTATTCGATCTATTTATAAAATGTCATCATTTGAATCTCTCAGAGAAAAGTTTAAAGAAATAAGAATTCTGACCGTAATATCTCAATACATTTTGGATAATGTGTTATACGTGAGAAAAAATGTAAATAATTTTAAAACGAAAAGTGACATTCACTGCAGGAACACTAGGAATAAGCACAAGCTAGATATACCTATAACCAGGCTGAGCAAAGTAAGAAAATCTTTCAAAGGTCAATGTATACGCCTATTCAATAAAATCCCAGAAAACGTTCAAAATCTTTCAATCAATAAATTTAAAAAAGTTGTTAAAGAACGTTTGTGTGCTAAGGCTTATTATAAGGTTACTGATTTTCTCAATGATAGCACACCTTGGGAAAAATTAGCTGACAGGTCACTTCTATATAAATGTACCACATTTTCACTTACTTTACTTACATACTTAGTGTAAATTAGCTTAAGCTACCTTTGTTATTTTCCACCTTTTTGGTAAAAGGTGGACCCGCGCGAGTTTCTTACGCCGGTTCTTCTCGCCGGGTTAGTTCCCGAACCGGTGGTAGGCCTCATGTAGACACGACGTTCTAAAAGTGTTAACTTTGTTAACCTATTTGGAAATAAAATATTTTGATTTTGATTTTTGATTTTATACTATGTGTGGGTGCCTATGTATGTGAATCAGTCAAATTTTTGGCTCAAGAAATACAGGACTCTGAAAGGACCGCTAGGGGGGGGACACACGGCGGTTAACTGGCATAAGAGCTTCTTATAAAAGCACTTAAAAAAGTTTGGGCGTTACGCGTACTTTCAAATTACACGTTTCGTTGACAATTGACACGATTCGTTGCACAATACAGGTAAATTAATAGAGGAAGTAAACAATGAGCTAAGATTAGACTTAGATTAATTCGCGACTGTGGAGCTCGTCAAAAGTGTTGTAAGAGCTTAGGCCGTTTGTCCACCGTGCACCGCCGCCGTCGCGTCGCCGGAACGTCACCGAGAACGAGATTATGTTGGGATGATAAAATGCCACTGTATGACATATTATATTACACGTTCAGCCTAACATCAGTTCAGTCCAGACTGACGGGACAGTGATCGTGTAACCGTACGATTGACGGACTGATCATTTTTAGGATTCAGTACCCAAAGGGTAAAAACGGGACCCTATTACTAAGACTTCGATGTCTCTCTGTCCATCTGTCTATCCGTCTGTCTGTCTGTCCGTCTGTCTGTCTCCAGGCTGTATCTCAAGAACGACTATAGCAAGACTTCTGAAATTTTGACATAACGTGTTACATATCGGTTGCCGCTATAACAACAAATACTAAAAACAAAATAAAATTAATATTTAAAGGGGGCTCCCATACAACAAACGTGATTATTTTGCTATTTTTTGCTCTATATCAATAATGGCTATAGGTAGGTACTTACTTGAAATTTTTACGAAATCCTTAATTATATTTGTACTTTAATAATTGATATTAAAAATAAAATAAATACCTATTTAAGGGGGGCTCTCATTACAAAAATCAATTTTTTTGGGCTATTATTGCACTATAACGGTACGGAACCCTTTGTGCGCGAGTCCGACTCGAGCTTGGCCAGTTTTTATTTATTATGCACTTCCCGGCCGTCATTCTGGCGTCATTCTCAGACTGGTGGACTGCACTGATGCCAGACTGCCCGTGTTACCGTTGTCTATGGATGTAGGTTTGGTCTAGCGACCCATGCCGCCGCTGCTTTGTAGTGGCGTAGAACAAAATGAAACCTAGCCTATTGGCCTAATTCATATTGATTAGTGCGAGTGCAGGTGATTAGTAATCAGGAGAAAGAAAGTGTGGACAGCGACTGATTAGTGCAAGTCCTTTATTTTCTCTTAATCACTAATCACCAGCACTCGCACTAGTCAAAGTGAATACAGGCCCTATTAGTGGCATTTTATCGGGCCAAGATAATCTCGTTCTCGGTGACGGTCCGGCGACGGCAGCGGTGGACAAACGCCCTTAGAAATGGGCTATTCTCTGTAGTTGTATTACCTAACAACAATATTACTACTTACCAATCTAATGATGACTTGTAGCTTTTAAGAAAAGCTCTTATAATGTCGTTACTTTCATTTTAATAACTCTAACCTCTGAACCTATTTTGATAAAATTTACTATCAATGACTTTAGAAAAGTTTAAAGTACTATTTGTTCATGTCGATAATCTTTACTAGTATTTTAATCCTTCGATCGGAGGTTCTAGGAATTCCCATTGTATTCTTTTGTTCTCGCGATCACCGGTGCTCGCGCGGGGCCTGAAAGATTAAATCTATACTAATATTATAATATTAGTATAGAATATAGATTTATAATCTATATTTATTATAAAACAAAGTCGCTTTTTTCCCTCATGTCCCTTTGTTCCCTTTAATCTTTAAAACTACGCAACGGATTTTGATGATTCAGTGTTAGACAGCCCATTTATCGAGGTAGGTTATAGGCTATATTTTATCCCGCTAACACTAATAGGAGCAATGAAATAGAGGAAAATGTGTAATCTCAGGAACTATTGGTCCGATTTGAAAAATTCTTTCAGTGTTAGATAGCCCATTTATTGAGGAAGGCTATAGGCTATATTTTATCACGCTAAGACTAATAGGAGAATGTGGGAAAAAACGGGGTAAATTATTTGAAAGGGCTTATCTCGCGAACTACTGGAGCAATTTTTATGTTATTTGGCACAAATAAGAAGTAGACCACGTGAAGGATCATAGACTATCGATTTTAATCATTTTTTCAGTGGCTCTATATTTTATACCCGTGCGACGCCGGGGCGGGTCGCTAGTATTAGCATAGATCTCTTCCGCTTTATAGAGCGGAAGAGTTTGTTTGTTTGAACGCACTCAATCTCAGGAATTACTGGTCCGATTTGAAAAATTATTTCAGTGTTAGGTAGCCCATTTATCGAGGAAGGCTAAATGCTATATTTTATCCCGCTAAGACTAATGGGAGCGAAGAAATAGAGGAAAATCGGGAAAGGACATCGAATAAATGTATTTTTGCGCAAAGTTAGGGCAACATCTAGTATTATAATAAAAATAAAAATATCCACAGCCGAACATATAACCTCCTCCTTTTTGGAAGTCGGTTAAAAATTCAGATTTAGTTGTGGCCTCATTTTGTGTGAATTTCGTAAAAATAATGGTTTTATTAAAAACGTCCTTATTTCTTCTGTAATTGCGTGGGAAATGTGATTTTGCAATGATGTGTCAATCGGTGTACTCTTTTGTGTTTTTACTTTCTTTTTAAATATGTAGTGCAGTCGCCAGAGGTTTTAACCTCCAAAAATTGTATTTAGTGGATTTTTGTTTTTGAGGTGTCATTTTCTTTTTTACACTATGATTTGCAAAGTTACCAAAAATTTTTTTGTGCTTTTAATTTTTTAGTTAATTAAAAATTAATATTTCACCATATAAAACCGGTCCAGAAAAAAAATGTTTTTCTTGTTCCTGTTATTTAATGACTCTTATCCGATTGTTTACGTTGAAAATTAACCAAATACACAATTTTTAAAAAAGAAAGTTTGCTTTGCTAAGCTAAATACAACTATAAGGTTTTTGCAAAGTTTTTAGAGATTAACGCTCGTCGTAACCAAGAAAAAGGGTTTGGGTGGATTAAAGGGTTGTAACGAAAAGTGTGTTAAACTTACTTGTTGTGCGTATTTAATTTTTAGAGAAATGATAACTTTTAAGTACATAAAAACGTTTAAATATCTCCAAAAATATATAAAATAGACCGAAAATATTTTTCTATATTTGTTGAACATTTATTTAAGTGAGAGCTAAAACATTAAATGCACCGACAAATGAAAGACTTTTTCTGGTCTTTGAAATATATTTAAACTTCCTACTTAAAGCCAGAAAAAAAATTGGGTGCTACAAATCTCACGTAGGTACATACTAAAGACGCATGCTGCGACCTATGTTTGGAAAATGCTTTCCTGAATACAAAAAATATCAGTTCTTAACCTAATTTGTATTTTTTTCCTTTAAGTATGTTTTAGCAAATATAATTAATGAAAAAAAATAAAGAAAAAATAAATTTTATTCTGTAAAAACCTAACCAAAATAAATAAAATACAGATTTTCTTCGAAATATCCGTGAAAAGTTTGTGCTACATTTCAGAAAATTTAATAAAGTAAGAGCTAAAAAGTTATACACATTAAGAAATAGAAGGCTTTGTTAAGCCTAAAAAATAATTTTAAACTCCTATTTAAAACCAAAGAAAAATAGGAACGCCATTTACCTGGCGAGGCACACAACAAGCACATTTGGATCTATGCTCATCTACATACAAAAATATTAATTTTAAATCTAAATTATATATTTTTTCAACTTATTTTCTTTCTTTGGAATATAAGCAACGATACAAATCAAAAAAATAATAATATATTTTATTATTTTGCTATATATTTAAAAGAAAGAAATATGCAAATTTTCTTCAAAATTTTACAGTTTATGAGTTTACTTGAAGTGGAAGAGAATAATTTAAAAATCAAAAGCACAACTTTTCGATAGGTAAACTTTATTATTTATGTTATCAGCTACACATTCCTTTTTTTCTTTTCAATTTTCATCCACTATTGCAAAAATCGGAGGTTTGCACGATTTTTACGCTCTGGGAACTCCATTAAAAAAGAAACGCTAAAAGCGTTGGTGTGTAGTGGCACATTTCTTTTACAAGCTTTTGTTACGTTAATATTATGCTGTATTATTAATTAGGTTATTCTGTTTAATAAATTATTCCAAATCTTAATTCGATATGAAGAACTGCAGCTTACGATTATTTCGGTGTTTCACAACTCTGAGAAAGTGAATAAGCGGCATCTCTTGACAAGTGGACGAACAACGTAAATACTCGCGCGTTATTTTTTTTAAATAAAACAATAAATAGTGCTACAATCATCAATTTTGCTGATACAGTTATATTTTATATTTAGTTCGTATCTTGGATGACAGGACGGAAATATAAAATATCCAGCCTATGTAATTATGACTAAGTAGAGTGATCAGTCTAATGGTTTCACACAATATAATCTGCCCACCAGATAATTTGATATCTAAGGTAATGAGCAGCTAAGATAAGAAAGCCTTGACAAAACTGAGTCAGTGTATCTCAAGTTACAGGAAAACTGGAGTAAAATGGTAAAACTAAAAAGTAAAATGCCAAATATACCAAAATAATTATCGTATATAAGTAAGCTTTTTTTCTTTGGCATAATAAAGAGTGAAAATTCATGAAAAGTAAAGTTAAAGTACGTAAGTAGACGTAACGATCATCTTCACAATTAAACAAGGACAGACTTAGGCCAAAAGAACGTTTTCATGAATCATGAATTCATGATACCATTAGTTCATTATGAACTTAGCTTAAGGAATCATACGTTTTCGTAGCTTCCTGCTTTGATGCCTGAAGGTATGGTTAAGTTACTATTATATTTAAGCATTAAGCAAACACCCAGCCATACATGGCATTGTTGACATAGCCTGTGGAGCAGTGACCGAGTCGTGGAATTCCGACAATCTTGACTCACACCTCCGAGCATAGTTTGCACAGGAAGCACATTTCAAATATGGCTGCCATAAGTAGGTTTCGTTTATTTTTCTGCCCAAGTTTATGTTACATAAAATATATGGAGATTTATAATATTAACATCGCTGCATTAAGGCCGTCCCCCGAGCAAACGACCTTGACCATACATTTGCCGCGTTGCCGAGATCGCACCAAAACCCTATTTTTTTACTTATCTTAGTTCAAAATTGTCCTAAAAAAAAAACAAGGAATATGTAGTTTATGATATTGTCATAAACTACATATTCCTGTATGTGTGTTTCAAATAAAAGTAATTTGTAAATCCTAAGGAGATGCTGAATGTATGCTTGAATTTTAATAAATTGGTTTTACTTTGGAAGCTGATATCATAAGTATAATAAACAAAAATAGAAAATTTAAAACGTGGAAAGGAATGTTGATATACTGAAGATTATTGCTGTATTTTTATTATAACTTTGTGGCTTTCAAATTATGAGTTTATAAGGCTTGAAAGACTGTAAATTACGGTATCTCCGTAAGGAACGCCCTTAACGCCTCAACCAGGAAAGTAGAAAAAATATTGCCTTCGGTTGGGTGATTAGGTACCTACTCGTACGTATCTTGCAACAGCGAAAGCAGTAAAATTTTTGCTTGCTGCAATGCTTACGCAAGATGCAAAGTAATACTGCACTACCAAACTTCTTGGACATTGCATATCTTATCCTAAATCGCACTATGATGTTGGCACTTGGTGCGACAATCGGCATAATATACAGCGTTCAGACTAGACGTTATATTATGTATGTAAAGACTCAAGATGTATTCTTCGTGACTGGGCCTAGCCCCTAGGCCCTAGGGCCACGCTCGTTCAAAAGATCTTCTTTTGCTCCATATTCCCTTACAATCTGTCTATTCGCCATATACCCAAGCCAAGAACTCTTGCGACATAACCCAAGTACGTTCAAACAATATAATATGCTTAGCAGCAAATCCTGATTACGACAACCGATTCATGTCATTTCGGGGACAAAGTGTCGAGTTACCGAAACTGTTTTGGCTGTAGCGCGTTGGTGCATGACGGCTCGCTCTGCCCTTTGGTCACGTATAGGTAACTAAATACACACGGATTGAAACATGGTAGAAAAAACGCAATATCTCGACTCACGATCAGTCTACCTAATTGAGTGAGTTTCGTGCCTATTGAGAATCCGGCATTTCCGACCAGTCTCGATTACGACATTAATTTTAATATAACTAGGATTTTAATAAACCAAAAACTAAATTCACGATTTTATCTAAAGCCATAAAGCGGCATATTATACTTACAGCTTTACTAAGGTGTTCTTCCTAAGCATTCGATTCTAGTAAATAAAGGGGTGACTATGTAAACTTCCTTCTCGACTCTCATCGCTCGAAACTCGACATGCATTTCGATGCAGTCGATTTCGCATGCGCGCACGTTCCGCTACACTTGGCGGTAATGATTTCAACACGTTTTAGTTACGACTATCACATGACACGTCCGGTGAAAGAGCAAAGGGTCAATTAACTCGAACTCGATTTTGTCTTCGAGTAATTCATTTCATGGGAGTTAGACGCGCCTACTTAAAAAATCAATTGTAACTTGCCTAGAAATAGGTCAATTTTCTTATGGTGGTTACTAATGAAGACTTTTCACAACAAACGACAGTTTATCCTACGTTTTTGGAGTGGTGACCGGCAATTTCGTGCTGTCAATGCACACTGCATCCTCATGTAAATTGAATTTGATTTCGACTTCGCTATGAGTAATTCATTTCAGTGGAGTTAGATGCGTCTACTAAAGAAATCAATTGTAACTTGTCTAGAAATAGGTCAATTTTCTTATGGTGTTGACTATTTAGAACACTTTTCAATGCAATACAAGCATGGATGGCTTCCATCCAAACGACAGTTTATCCTACGTTTTTGGATTGGTGACCGGCAATTTCGTTGAATGGACATACTGTCAATGCATACCCCTCATGTACTTGAATTCGGTTTCGACTTCGCTTCGAGTAATTCATTTCACGGGAGTTCGATGCGCCTACTTAAAAATCAATTTTAGCTTGCCTAGAAATAGGTCATTTAAGAATGACCTATTGGGCACACCATAAGTGATGCGCCCTGTTTAGAAGACTTCCCAATATGCATAATGCAATACAAAAGTGACTGGAGTCTGGACCATTCTGGACCATCCAAACGGACGACAGTTTATTCTCCCTGTTTTGGAGTGGTGACCGGCAATTTAAATTTTCAATGGACATACTGTCAATGCACATTGCACAGCCTTAGGTACACCACATAATAAGAAGTAAAATTTTAACGTACTAAAATATTATTTTGTGCCCCAATTTTATATGCAACGATTCTGAGAATCCTACAACATAATACACATTTTCCACAAAAACACGTTCTGAGAAAACGAAACGTTGAATATTAATTTTTATTAATTCAGTTACTCAGCGAGAGATGGCGCTACATGTCAAATATTTAAAAACGCAATTTGCTATAACCTACAAAATACTATGTTTTACTTAATTTCTTTCACCTAGGTGTTAGTTTCATCGCTTTACAGATAAATCTGTTATTATTTCTACCTGGTAGTTATTAATCTTTAATATTTATTATTATTATTATTTATGATTTTTATTATAGACTAATGAGCATGGAATATGGGTTTTTACTAGTTTTTTATAAGACTTGGAATAACAAGTATACCATATAGTCCATATTTATTGATATTGTGAAACCGGTGATATCATTCAGAACATAATGCACCGATAACCTTGAATATCTAAACCGAACAATATTATTGTAGTGCAAGAATATTATTGATCTTAATTCTTATCGGATGTTTCTTTTTGTGTGCATTTTACAGAACCCCACCTGGTTTAAATTGAAAGGAAATTAAACCTGATTGAAATTAAGCTACTCTAGCAATAGGCTTGATGACTAATTTTTTTTCCAATTGGTAATTGAAAGACCCTTAAAAAATAGAAACATCGCTGAAAGAATGACTCTGATAGCTTAAAAATTCACCAAGATATGACAATTCAAACATCTCATAAAATAGACCTGACCGAAACGCTCCATACAAAGGGCATACGAAAGACTGACGTCACTCTTTCGTAGTTTGTACGGATCGGGAGAGAACTTTGTTCGATAGGTATATTAAATATTGCGTTTATGAAAGTGGTTTCTTATCAAAAGTTGCTTTTGATTGCATAAGTTATCGAATGGTATACAAATATTAAGAAATTTAATTGAAAAAAAATCGACTTGATTATCCAACTTTGAAGGCGCATTACAAAAAAAATACAAATGCTATCGAGCTGAAATTTTGGGAACACTTATTTTTTACCGTGATTTCTTTATTTTATTAACGAAATTCGCTAATCTTTGACCTTGTCATCATCCCTATTCTTTAATAAGTAATAAAATGATTTTCTACACTTTGTGTACATTTAAGCGTTATATTTCAGTAGTACAACAGTATTGGAAATTATTATATTATATTATAGAGTCCACATGGACTCCACACACAAATTAGCGTAATTTAAAATCATTTTTAAATCACGCTAATGTGTGTGTGTGTGGAGTCTTATTATTTTAATTAGCTTTGAGTATCACTTATCTCTGTGTTAAACTTTTATTTCAAAGGTATCCGTTAAGTTAGTCGACTACTAAATGATATTTATACTGTGTAACAAACGTCTATCATATTGCAAAACCTACGTCAGGATACATTATTGCCTAGTTTTAAGGCCGACAGTATATTTTTGCAACGTTTTGTCGCAGTTTCAATAAATGTCGAATGTTATCAATCGTAGCCGCCGGCCTTGGTCCAAACGTTTATCCAATGTTATAATGGCCAAAGAGCCAGCGACAGCCAGACTTTCCTCATTTTATAAAAACTGAAAGTTTTCCTGTATTATCACCAGCAACTATGGAGTTTCGGTCGCGGTTACTTTAGGAGGTACCCAGTTCTGAAGGTCTACCTTAAACCTTCGAAAAAGCATTTTTTTATCTTATTTTCGTTAGTATCTGGCTTATATTTCATCTAAATTATTTTCTTTAGGATAAGCGATAACTGTTGGAATCTCGTCTTCCACTGCCAGATACTTATGAGTTATGAGTTATGACAATTGCTTCCCACTGCCAGACCACCCCAAAGTCCCTAGGGGTAGCCTTAGTGTCTGATAAGTATAGTTTTCACAGAGCCAGTACTGGCTGCCAATAAGACTGGCAGCCAGTATTGGCTTGGTATAAACTATACATTATGTCTGGCCGTCGCTGACTCTTACTCTATAAACTTTACCTTAATGTCAACTGCACACGATTCTGCATTCGTTAGCGTTCCTTTCTAAAATTATTGGATTTGCCACAGCAACCGTAAAGGGTACTCAACATTCCTGTAATAAACGCGCATTCTTACTGTAAATGCCTGCACCTTACACCTATATGGAAGTAAATAGTGTACTATCACCACAGGCAGTGGTTATCTGCCAAGTTTATAGAGCCAGCCGCGTAGTCTGCAGATAAGAGCTATAAGAGCCAAAACAGTAATTTTGATGCAAATTATTTACCGAAAACCGAAGTTAGTAGTTCCCGAACCGGTGGTAGGCAACGTAGTTTCTTCGTTCTTTCTACGACTTTCAAAAAGTGTATCATGATACCCATTTTGAATAAAAAGATATTTTATTTTATTTATTTATTTATAGTAGTTATTTAAAACTGTTTAAGAGCTAACCCGGCAAGAAGCAACTACATAAAAAACTACACGGGGACTAACACTTAAAAGTCCAAACGGCAAATAGAGGCACAAATGAAATGCCAATTATTATTTTTAACAAAAAATTAAAACTGACTTCCAAGGTAAAAACAATAGTAATATGAACTAAAAAGTATTAAATAACTCTTACCCTTTAATAGTGCCTTTTTCAGAATTCGTCTAAATCTCAACTATTTCTGTACTGTATACTACAGTCTTCATTATTTTGAAGTCGGTACCAGCTAATTTAATCGTGAGTTCAGTAATGTCAGATTATCTGAAACTTTTGGGACTGGTACCGACTTCAAAGTAATGAAGATTGTAGTATACAGTACAGAAATAGTTGAGATTTAGACGAATTCTGAAAAAGGCACTATTAAAGGGTAAGAGTTATTTAATACTTTTTAGTTCATATTACTATTGTTTTTACCTTGGAAGTCGGTTTTAATTTTTTGTTAAAAATAATAATTTCACTCTTTTTAGTTAAGTATCTACAAAATTAGGCTTTATGCGTAAATAACCAATACGAATGTTAACTATTCACATTATGTCACTGTAAGCGAAATTGTGGTAAATGCTTGCAGTTATCTAAGCGATGCTGCAATTTCCATACTTAAATTATTATCTTTAAAGATTCAGGAGTTCTGTTCAGTGTCTTTGGACCAAGAGACACCTTCGTATAAAATTTCTCTTATTCGTAACATATTATGTTTAACTTACTAGAAACAACATTTTAATCACTATGAGTGTTTTGATAAAATTCAAGGATTTTCCTCGATTGCTCATAGATCCCATCATCAGCTCACCACTTTCGTAATTGTTATACAAAATTAAGATTATATCCTATACAACAACACGAGAATTTTGAAAATCGGTCCACAAACAGCGAAATCATTATCAAAAACGTCTGCTTCGATGCAAAATATCACGAAAAGTACCAATAATTGGGTCATAGTGTGATGACCCATGGCATAATGATGGTTGTGATGATGATGATTAATCAAATTGATGTATTAGCTTATGCTTTCAGTTGTTTAAACAACGCCGAAATCCCCGAACCTGTACCTATAAGCATTCAAAAGTTCTGTTCGGTACCTTCGGATCCAGGGTATAACCTGGTGCGAAATCTTACTTTTTGGTAGCATTTACTTCGAATGCTTCAGAAAAAATCGAAATCACTATATGTTTCCATACAAATTTCAAGAAGTCCCCTCGATTCCTCAAGGATCCTATCATCAGATCCCCACTTTTGTGAACATGGTACCAAATTCGAGTTAAACCCTATACAACACAAAAAGAATTTTGAAAATCGAACCACAAACGGCTGAGTAATCGTGGAACATACAAAAAAAAATAGATACATACAGCCGAACATATTACCTCCTCCTTTTTGGAAGTCGGTCAAAAAATTGATAAAATTCAGTGCCTCGTTTTTTTTTGTTTTATAAAATAAGGGGGCAAACGAGCAAACGGGTCACCTGATGGAAAGCAACTACCGTCGCCCATGGATACACGCAACATCAGAAGAGCTGCAGGTGCGTTGCCGGCCTTTTAAGAGGGAATACGCTCTCTTCTTGAAGGTTTGTAGGTCGTATAGGTCCGGAAATACTACTGGTAACAGTTCGTTCCAGAGTTTTACAGTGCGCGGCAGAAAGTTACGCGAAAAACGCACGGCGGAAGACTGCCAGTTGTCACTCATCAAGGTGATGATGATGAGGATGGTATATCTTTCTCGTGGAGCGATGTCGAAGAGTTGCAGTTATTTGTGTTATACTATCGTACCATGGATTCCATTATCTTAAATTCGTGGTAGAGCTTGAGACTTTGATTATTGGGCTTAGGCATTTCGGATTCAGGCCATGGCAGAAAGTGGTCTCACCTGCTAACGATGACTCGTTAAGGCCCAATTTCACCAAAGACTGTTAAAGTTAACGCTCGAATTAGTATCACGTTAGCTCTTTCGTCTTTCATATGAATGAAAGAGAAGACATGACATTTTAACAAGCTGTTAACACTAGCAGACGTTGGTGAAATTGGACCTAAAGGTCGTCCAATTCGAATGGGTTGTTAGACACTTCGTGACCAGTCAACATTGGATTTCACTGCATAAGGAATGCCTATTCTTTACGCTATTCGATTAGTCTTGTGTTCTGACTTCTGAGTAGATACAATTTGTGCCAATTGTAAGATTGATTTATGCTTTATCCCGGAAATTGATGAGTAAGTCTGAATTGTGAAGGTGAAAATATGAGGACATTCATATCATAGAGCTTATTCGGATACTTAGCTGAGGTTAATTTTGCAACTCGTTGAAAAATAATTCCTTTTCAAATAAATTTGATGTATTTTACCATTGCTGTAAAATTCGTTTATTGCGCAGAGTCCGTACATTTTTCAGGATAAAAAGTATCCTTTCCTTTCCCGGGACTCCATACCAAATTTCATGAAAATCAGTTCAACGGTGAAGCGTGAAGAGATAACAGACAGTAAGATAGACCAAATGAATTGCCTGATGATAAGCGATAACTAAAGGACATCCTCCATGAAGAGTTTGCGACTCTTCGTTCGCTTGTACGTTGCCGCTATGGAGTGTAGATGAAAGAAGAACTATCTTATATGGGGGATATTTGAAAAAGTGTCCAGCTGTACGCAGTAAATAACAGTTGAAAAATCCTCCACGAGTGGCGCTAGCTGCAGCCAAAACGTATGGAATGAAACGTATGGAATTAACGTAGCGGTTGGTGACAAAATATAAATTATTACTGGAATATAAATTATTACTAGAATTACTGGGTTAATACCAATATATTTTGAAAAATATAACCTAAAATAGCTGAAATAAAAGTTGCTAAATGATTTAAAATTTACCTTGGTGCTACTGTAGCGCCACCTTATTAGTGAATTAGTTTCACTCTAATTTAACGCATTTCCGGGGACACTTTTTACATACAGAGATATTCCTCCTTTCATCTACACTCCATAGTTGCCGCCCTCCGGCCTTTCAAAAGGGTTACACGCATTATGCTATTTTCTTGTAGGCTCTACATATTTGTAGAGAGATATTTAGCTATCATATATGCATTATATCTTATCAACGAGATAGAGGCCACACTGTTTTATCTTAGGTTTCCCAACATCCTTTGGTACACAATGCTGAAGTACTGTGAAACTTCTTAATTCCTTTAAAGGACAAAAGCCCTAGTGATCTTTTTATTTCCTCTAAAGTCTAAAGGACAAGAATCCTAATCACATACGTTGAATAAGACAGCATGTATGTGCA
Organism: Polyommatus iphigenia; assembly: GCA_963422495.1. Classification (NCBI taxonomy): domain Eukaryota; kingdom Metazoa; phylum Arthropoda; class Insecta; order Lepidoptera; family Lycaenidae; genus Polyommatus; species Polyommatus iphigenia. Next base: position 14,395,799 of record OY730180.1, on the reverse strand, counting down.
AACGAGCCTAGATATAAGAACATGGCTTAAGAATCGGGCCCCTGTTGAGACACAATTCACACAGTAAGATAAGTCAGAATATCCCTAGAAAATCGGTTAGCTATTTATAGGTTAAAACACCAATAGCTATGTCCACATAATGCAATTTCATCTTCAATTTTCGTCATCTTCTTTTTTCCACTTTCGTTTGGCATATTCAATAATTGAATGCGTCAAAATCCACCCGCGTTGAAAGAAAAGTGTCATAGCGAGCGCTACGATTTCAGCGCGTCACGGGCATGCCTCACGTTTGCTGTTGACTGCGCTATAAGCTATTAAACGCATGCCCTTGATGAACAAAAAAAGGCACAGTGTGGACAAAGCTAATAAGTTATAGCAAATAAGTATATTATAATCAGTTATTGTACATTATGTAAGTTTATGGCGGTCGGAATTTCCGATCTCTAGTTATAACTTTAAATAACTAACTCTATGCTTATAAGTTATAACATAAGTTATTATGTAACATAGGTACAAGATATGTAAACAGAAGTGTAAACCTTTCATTGTGATTCAGTTTCAGGGTCATGCTATTTAAATACGTAAATCGCTCACGTTATTTAAATAATTATTTAAGTTTTCTATGGGTTTCATGAAACAATGTTACGTAATTCGCCTTCGCCTTCGCCTACCGTGGGGGCCAGAACTGCTGGTTGCTGTAAACTGTTATCTATGGAAATAAAATTTTATTTATTTCTTAATTTATTTAATTATTTAATACCTTATTCTACAAACAGCACCTATTTTACAACTCCAACAATCTAGAGCTAAACTCTAGTCAAAATTAATTTATTAGAAAATATCCATAAAACGACGATTGTCGATATTATTATTTTACGCTCTCGCGTAAATGAGCCCGAACGATTAAAAACTTAAAAACAACTTAAGGGGCCGGGTACCCTCGAAATTCTCATACATACGTAATACCAAAATCATTTTCTCATACGAAAATATTTAACATGTTTGAGTTATTTTTCAGATTAAAATAGTAATTATCTAGGTTCCTGCACAAAATTTTTTTTTGTTTTTAATTTTTTTTAGTAAATTTACTACTAAATATTTAAACACTAAAAAATAGAGTAAAACACTAAAAAATGTATATATAAATAGTAAATTTTCTACGAAATATTTAAACTCAAAAAAATATTTTTTTGTATTTAAATATTTTGTAGTAAATTTACTATTTATTTATATATTTTTTAGTGTTTTACTCTATTTTTTAGTGTTTAAATATTTAGTAGTAAATTTACTAAAAAAAAATTAAAAACAAAAAAATTTTTTTTAGTGTTTAAATATTTTGAAGTAAATTTTTGTACAGGAACCTAGGTAATTACTATTTTAATTCATGAAGCCCCAAGCGGCCACATCCGGCCGCGATAACAATGAAAAAGCTATTGTGTCTCGTTTTGCCACGACTGATGGGTTAAACTGAAAAACAACTCCAACATGTTAAATATTTTCGTATGAGAAAATGATTTTGGTATTACGTATGTATGAGAAATTCCAAGGGTACCCGGCCTCTTAAGCCGGTGGCGCCACAATTAATATCTTTCTGTTCTTATTAATTGGGTTTTGTAATAAATGAGTTAACAAGCAACGCAATTACCTATAGGCTACCTATAGGCTATACGGATACATTAAGTGACGTATTGGCACAATATATAAATAAGTATACAGTAGACAACTATCAAGCGCACGCACACTTTAGCGTAATTTCAGATAGCAAGTAGCAAAGCAGTATTTAAAGTGACATGTCTGACGTCACACGTGCGTAAAACTCGTCTGAGCTCACGGAATGGGCATTGTCCAAAAAAATCACATGTACTTTTTATATATTTTTTCGTTGAAATAGGGTATTTTAAGAATATAAATTAAATATTTTTTTAATTCATTGGCTAGTTTTTTAGGGTTCCGTACCCAAAGGGAAAAAACGGGACCCTATTCATGAGACTTCGATGTCTGTCTGTCCGTCTGTCTATCTCCAGGCAGTATATCAAGAACCGCTATAGCTAGAGTTCTGAAATTTTCACAGATTGTGTATTTCCGGTGCCGCTATAACAACAAATAATAAAATCAAAATAAAATTTATATTCAAGGGGGGCTCCCATACAACAAACGTGATTTTTTTGTCTTTTTTTGCTCGTAATCAATAATGGCAACAGCTAGATGCTTAAAATTTTCACAAAATCCTTAATTATACATATTTGTAACTTAATTATTAATAATAAAATTTAAATAAAATAAATATTTAGGGGGGGGGGCTCCCATACAAAAACACATATTTTTGCATACTTTTTGATTTCTCTCTGTGACGGTACGGATTACGGAACCCTTCGTGAGCGAGCCTGATTCGCACTTGGCCGGTTTTTTTTTAATAAATTTTTAAAGTTTTCGGGTCTATGACGTTGTGGGTGATGAGTGGAGGCCAAAGGAAGATCTTCCGACCGAGCGAGGTGGTATGCCCGGTCAGGCCGAAGCCCACTTGATACATTTCAGCTGTCGTATATATACCGACGCGCTCAGAAAACTTCGATAGCGCGATGCAGGAATGTTAGGCGAATTGTGGGTACCGCCACATCACTCCCCCCCGAAGACCGGAGGTCGAATCTTGAAATCTTGTTCGCTTGAGTCGCCAGTGCCAGTAAGTTCCAGTGAGTCGGAACTGTTGCAGTGAGTCCCAGTGAGTCGGAACTGTAAGCTGCTGCACGGGATCCAGTGAGTCGGATAAGCTGCCGTGCGAGGCCGATGCTACGTGCTGACCAGGAGAGATGTGCTCTGCTTGCTGACCGGTCGGTATAGTGAGAAAGCCCGTTGATGCCGATGCGGAGTCGCCCAGGCCGCGGTCCGTTGCGGCTAGTGGACGATGTACCCGATGAGGCGATGCTGGCTGGCGCGGTGCGGCGGGGCGGGGAGTGACGATGATGAAGGAGGCGTGTTCTGTCGAGGGTCACCAATGTGGGTGATGAGTGGAGGCCAAAGGAAGATCTTCCGACCGAGCGAGGTGGTATGCCCGGTCAGGCCGAAGCCCACTTGATACATTTCAGCTGTCGTATATATACCGACGCGCTCAGAAAACTTCGATAGCGCGATGCAGGAATGTTAGGCGAATTGTGGGTACCGCCACATCGTCATCGTCGGCGGCCGGCAGCATTGAATACATAAAAATTTTAAAAAAAGAGCATTGTCAAGTATCAACAAGGTGTTAAATGAATGTAAGTTCTCTTATTTATGTGAAAACTGATTCGAGAAGCATACCAAAAGTTCAAAACGTAATGTTGGTCGAGTTTATTGCTAATTTAACGTATGGCTTCCAGTGATGACGTCATTGAAGGTCAAACTAAGGTTAAACATATTAATGTTTAAAAATATAAGTAACTAATGGATATTTTTTGTATTTATATACAGAATAACGATCATTGACCTTATTCCTCGAAATGTTTTTGTAATGGGCACAATTAAAAAAAAATGGACAATCCCCATTTGATTTAGTTACTCTACTGTATATTATACTGTGTATTGTGGTATCGGCGTATATTTTTTAGGTTTACCTGAGAGATTTCAAGTGTTTACAGAGTTTAACCGAGGTCGAGTATTCTTAAGATCAAAGTATTAATCTGAAGGACATAGAGCCTTCAGCATCAGAAGAGTTACAATGACTACTTAAGGGGCCGGGTACCCTCGAAATTCTCATACATACGTAATACCAAAATCATTTTCTCATACGAAAATATTTAACATGTTTGAGTTATTTTTCAGATTAAAATAGTAATTATCTAGGTTCCTGCACAAAAATTTACTTCAAAATATTTAAACACAATTTTTTTTTTGTTTTAAATTTTTTTTTAGTAAATTTACTACTAAATATTTAAACACTAAAAAATAGAGTAAAACACTAAAAAATATATAAATAAATAGTAAATTTACTACAAAATATTCAAATACTAAAAAATATTTTTTAGAGTTTAAATATTTTGTAGTAAATTTTTTTTAGTAAACTTTGATAGTAAAATTTGATTTGAGTTTAAATATTTTGTAGTAAACTTTGATACGATAGTAATTTCATGCTGTTTAATTACTTATTACTTTACTTAATTACAGTAGTACATATTTTACTTAGTTAAGCCTAGATAAATATAAAGTAAATTACATCTACATTGTATTTTAATAAAGCCAAACCTTTTTAACATATTTTATACCACTGGTAACTAGACTTTCTGCCTGGCTAATACAGCGGGTACCGTACATCACACCACGAAAATAGAGCCTATAAGATGCCTATGTCCTTCCCGCATGGTCTACTCTAGTCTCTATATCTGTGCCAAATAACTTTAAGGTCGATCCAGTATATCGCAAGATTAAGGGCTAGTTTCACCACTTCCTGATAAGTGCCGGATAGGCTTTGCACAACTTAACTGATAGATACTCCATAGTCCATACTCTATCTGTCAATTTGAGTTGTGGATAGCCTATTCGGCACTTATCAGGAAGCAGCCCCTAAGGCATAGGGAACAAACAAACTCTTCAGCTTTATAATACGAGCCTATACAAATAACCATCATAATATTATATTCACTATGATGGTTATTTCTTATTTGTATAGAAGTATATCTTATATTCCATAGGTATAGCATCGCCCCAGTTCTCCAGCCACTTCAAGATAATAGAGGTCACTTCTCTCCAGAGTTCAGACCCCAGCCATTCGTGTTAAGAGGCCTTTATTCAATAACACAGATTAAAAACATGAAAACTCCTTAGAAAAAAGTAAGAAACCAGCCAGTACCCAGTACATTATTTTTTATAAACACCGAAAAAGACAAATGTAGAACCTCTACAACTGATGATACAAAAGCAAAACATATAGGAACCCTGGCTTGCTTTCTTTTTGGGTTGAAAACTTTAAAGAGTTTACAGTCAGCTTTTGAGTATAAAGGCATGTTGGGTTTGTGAAAGTTTGTTTTAGGAACAATGGAAACAATAATTTCTTTGTGCTAACAAAACGTAAAAAGTCACACAGGGGCTGCCCCTATAATTGTTATTATTGACCTATGACCTATTACCAATGTTATCGGGGGAAATTACCCTTTTATTGGCAACACTAATAAACTTTGGGCAGGTTTCGATAATAACCAGAAGATAATTAACTGTGTGAAATCGTCTGCAGTGGCAGTTAACATTTTAGGCAAAAATTTCATAAGCGGAGTATTCAACTAAAAAAGTGTTAAACTCGCGTCAGGGGTCAGGACATGTGACCCTTAGAAACGTTATAAGGCAGAAGGAGAGAAGAAACCTAGGCCCCGGCCCCCGACGCAGCTACCAGGCTGTGAAAATTTATGCTGCTGTTTCATTTTCTTATTTTACAGTTTACGCCTAGTGCTACCTTTAAGATCATTAAGAAAACACGTCGTTTCTTCATAATCGTATAATCATCAACTATACACGTGGCCTATCATAACTAGAATTATTATAATGGTAAATTATACTAGATGACGCCCGCAACTCCGTTGCGCCAAAATTAACATTATATGTACATATCGACGGTTAAAAGGAAGTAAAAGGCATAAGAGACATTTTTGTCAAAAATGAGTTTTAAATGCCATCTTACTTAAAATTTCCCGCTCTTTCGAATGCGCTGACTCTCATAGCTCTACGATGAGTTTTTTGGCGTTTAGTAGTATTTTTTGTAACCGACCAAAATTCAGGTCAGTTTGTCTGTAAAGGTGCTTGTAACCCTGCAAAAAATATTTGTCTACAGCTTTCGGCTGCTTATACCTTTTAATCAATTCTCTCAAAAATTAGAAACGTCGTTTATAGCCTTCTTCCATTTCGTAATTGATCATAGCTTTGGCGCTTGTACCCTATATATCCAAAATTTATTTTCATATTACTCTGTCGGTTATACCCTACAACCTTTTTCAACCATATTTCCATAGACTCACGCAATGCCAGTCGCCAGATGTTGATTATTCTCCTTTTCCTTCACTTTCAAACGACATTGTGTGTCACAATATGTGTGTCACTTAAGTCTTATAATTCTAGTTTTTGTGAAAGTCTACTGTTACTTGTGTTCTATTAACTAATAAACGACCATAACACGACCTGTAAAAAGTACGTTATCCTTCTTTTCCTATAACACTTACTGAATCGTCTAGTCTCGTATACCCTTTTACTTTGCGATGTAAGAAATCAGAATGTTGTTTAGGCTTCTTATCCTCTAATATTTTTTTTTGTCATTTGTCTCTTATGCCATATTACCTCATTCAAAATTTTAAAGTAATTGTTATAAGCGACAAAAACACTTTAAATAGCACCAAATCATTAAAATTAACAATACCGGTAAGAGGCTCATTTTTTTATCATTTTATAACTGTTTAAATTATCACGATACGTCAATAAATAGCAGAGATACATCAGTTTTCTTAAACTCAAAACTTTAAACGACTCTCCTGAACATTTCACTTTTTGGCGCTTATACCCTATTACCTTTTAACCGTCGATATACATAATAAGTAATAACACAAAACCGTACATTTTTCGGGATAAAAAGTATTCTATGTCATTTCCCGGGACTTAAAGTATGTAACCTAACCTAATTTCAACAAAATCGGTTCAGCGGTTTAGGCGTAAAGTGGTAACGGACAGACACACTTTCGCAATTTATAATATTAGTATGGAAGTATGGATTTACTAGAGGTAATAACGAAGCGCTGATTGATGTGAAGCAATAAATCAAAGTTACGTAAGTAGAAGGTCGACTGGTACCGGTACACGAAAATACCTTTAAGGTAACGGTACCAAGCGGAGTACTTTCGATGAAACGGGACCTACGTGAGATCTACGCTCGTGACGTCACGTCTATCTTCATCTCATGATCTTAAAAGTTTTATGTACTTAGACGATTTTTTGTGTCCGAAGGCAGGTTTTTAGGACCAAAGAATCTATTGTGATTTGTGACATGGACACATGGAGTACATTCTCCAGCCCAATGCTGTTTATAGATTTAACATGATGATGATTAGAAGGTGATGACTACCTAGTACCTACTCATGGCATAACAAATCGTACTCGTAATTAAGTGAATGCCGTTCTGACTTTGAGACAGTATGCAGTATGCTGCATAAAGAGTCTTATTTATTTAAAACGACTTGTTGGTCAAAACTAAAACCATTCTGAAATCCAATTAGTATTCAGATTAAATCTAAAAGTCCGTAGTAGATTTTTCAAGTTTCTGAAAAAAATATTTTCCGAAACTTGAAAAATCTACGTTTCTCACCCTTGCCACAGAATACATATTAGTGCCCTTGTGAAAAAATATCTACTATTTGAGGCGTTTGATCTATTTACTGGAAAGTTTATTGACAATCGATAGTCGATACAGCCTCATACGCAGGCCTCATTGGTCAAGTTAATGTGATTTTCAATCTATTTAAGAACGTCACTAATAAGTTTACGTTATTAAATACTATTATGAGCTGCAGAAAGTATGTTAAGGTACAAAATTTTATACGTATATTTTGACTAGAAGGCTCCAGAAGAAGATGGGATTAGGCTTTTTGATTTCTTTTTTCGAACTTTATCGGACACTACAATCTATTTTGTATCGTATATGACCGAGTCCGTTATCAGTCACCTAAATACGGAATAGCTATGTTATCACTTATCAGTTATCACACTATCATGATAATAAAGTTGCCATACTACACTGTAGAGTCTACACTCTACGTGTGTAGACAACGGTAGTACGAGTAGTACGAGTAGTATGAGATTTTTTAATTTCCTGAAAATGAACTGACTGATTTTTGAAGTTACTGATTCGACAGCCATAGACGAATAGCGATTATACTTTTTTAGTAACTTCGGAAACTTGACAAAAAATCAGATTTGATTTTTCAATTTTCACATGGACCAATTAATTATTATTAAGATCAACTGATATATTAATATTATGTTGTTATTCTAACGATTATAGTTGCTATAAATTGTGACGTTTAGCATTGTTCAGCAACATTAAAATGTAATAGTACTTAAGTATGTTGCTAAATGTTTTACAAGTTATTGAACTCTCAATGACATTGTTTGCAAGGAAAGCGATAAACGAGTAGGTAAATTATAATTAGCAGGATATTGTCTCATTAGAAACTAGACAGTGATGTAACCTAATTGATACTTAAAATTCAAATTAACTTAAAAATCCATTTCTAAGGTAGGTTATTTCGTAACTGGACGATTCCATTATCGCGGGTGCAACAGTTTGACACACTTAAAGCTTCCTACAGGCAAAATGAAGCATATTTATTAATAAAATATCCCTTGAAGGGATACATTTTAACTAGTTTAACAATGATTTATAAATGAAAACCTTCATCAAGTGTATGAAGGGCCACAAAACAGGTCTGAAGTGCCATCGCCGTTGCAACCAATTTGACCCTCCATTAAGAACTGTGATGAGTTCATATTATGTGAATACTGGTTATTGCGAAACTTTTACAAAATAACTTGCCTATATTTCAAAATAGCATAAAGCCTACGAATAACAATACTACAGGAAACGTAACTCCCATACTTCAACCGTTTTAAATTTGGCTCCTTTTCGAACACTAAAATATGACAATTCAGATTCTCGCCAAGGTCGTTTCCCAGGTAACGTATCATAATATTGCGCGCTGGACGACAGCCTGCGCGGTTATTGTCACTGTCACAGTTATGAAACAAAGCCGTGGACAATAATTGTCAAAAGCGGATGGCATTATGCAGTATACACCAAACATATCTACTATCACGAAGAAAGGAGTACATAATTATTATTTTAAAATCAAACATTTTCCTCTGATCCTTAAGTCATTGATAATAATAATATATAATAATTTTGAACAAACCTTGTACGACTCGGACGAATTTAAAACTATCCAGAGCACCTAGACAAGACGTTTTCAGATTACAAAAATCTAGGTATGTGCTAAATTATTACAGAATTATTACAGAATTGAAATAAAAAACTTACGGTGCAAATGCAGATTTTCGTAATCGCTTTAATTTTCGGTCATTACTCATACAAAATATATCATGACTATTAAAGTGTATGCTACATAAACGAGTAATCTGGCTCGGCATCCAATTCGGTCCGTTTCTTACTAAACGAAGTACGAACGGCATTATAAAAATAAGATACTCTATACTGATGTCAGTCAGACCCTCGTTTATGAATTATGATTAAATTGTTACATCTTGCATAACACTGTCCATGGCGACTTTGTAAAAATTTTGTAATTATATTATTTTTTGATTATTGCATTTTTACAATAACATGTAAACTTAATAAGACAAACACAAAGAGACCAGCTTAATTTTACGTAAATACCCTGGCATCCAACTTAAATAAACCATCTTTTTGGGCATGTTTTTGGGTCGGAGAAAATACAAGAACTTTACCTAAGCATAATTTAAAAAAATTCACTTACTGATGAAACTTGAAAGGTTATTCATGTATTAAAAGTCGTATCTGTATGACTTCTACACCATTTCACAGGGCATTTAGGCATTTTAACAACGAAAATTTTGTAAAAAGCTACGTAAAAAGTAAGTAAACAAATTGTAAAATGAGTTTGACAATAATTATCATGTCAACCTGGTTGAATGTCACTCGTGTATATATACACGAAAAATGTGTACCGAACACATGCATAAAGTATACATGTATTCGGGTCGCATTTTGTAGCCTTTTGGTGCACTTTTTTTGACGGAGTTACTCTTCCTGTAGTTTAAAGTTCACTGCATAAAACAAAGAAACTATGTAACTAGATAAAAGTAATTAATAATTATAATAATAAGTATGTACAAGAAATTATTAACCATTTTACGATCGCGGGTGCAACATCCAAATTCTCAAATCTCTTAAAGGTGAATTAAATCGTAATTCTCTAACAAATTTTAAAATTTTCGATATGGAATATATAATTATACTAATAAGTTTGTAATAAACTGCACCAAATTGTAGTTTTTTTTTAATTTTCAGTTGTTTATTGGCCTGACAAAATTAATCGTCTAAAATCTAAATCACTAAAAACGATTGAATAGTGTAATTTATACAAAAAAATTCGACATATTGCTGTATAACTAACGTGACCATTTATTTTTTTTGTCCGAGCGGGACAAATACATAATCACCCCCCCCCCCCCCCCCAAACAATTTGTGAATACGCATTTGAATTTTGAAATTGTCTATCTTACAATAATAATAATAATTATTAGCTTTTACTTTATATAATATTATAGAGCGGAAGAGTTTGTTTGTTTGAACGCGCTAATCTCAGAAAGTAGAAACTACTGGTCCGATTTGAAAAAAAATTTCAGTGTTAGCTCATTTATCGAGGAAGGCTATAGGCTATATTTTATCACGATAAGACTAATAGGAGCAAGGAAACAGAGGAAAATGTGAAAAAACGGAAAAACATATTTGAAAGGGCTTATCTCACGAACCACTGGTACAATTTGTATGTTATTTGGTACAGATAAAATGTAGGCCACGTGAAGGATTATAGCCTATTTTTGTGGGCTTATTTGTCTGTGAAATTCCTAATTTACGCGGGCGAAGCCGCGCGGAACATCTACTTATTGATATCGAGCAATTATGGCAGAATAATCACGTTTGTTGTATGTATACGTTACTTCCAGGCATTGCACAGGCATTTCAAGCATAAAAATACTTTTAAATTATTGTCGTTTGGTCTGTTTGCAAAAGCGGGATAATTTCGGCCTCGCGGGGGACAGCGGGACAGACTGCCTGAAAGCGGGACTGTCCCGCCCAAAGCGGGACGTATGGTCACGTTATGTATAACTATAACTACAACTAAACATTAATTTAAAATATATGCTATTTTAATTTAAAAATATGGGAAAAAACATCGCGTCCCTTAGATGCTATTGCTTAAAAACGCTCTAAATTATTCGAATTCGATTTTTTACCGATAAAAGTTGTTTTGTTAGTGAATACACATCTTCTTACGTATATTCCAATTGAAAAATGTAACTAGTATCTCATTTAAAAAATTCTCGTTAAGGGCCGTCTGTAGCGGAATGGTCCAACTGTGAAATGATATTGTATGTTCCTATTATACAATAACACACATTAGTCATTATATCATAAAATCCGTCAAAATCCTATGTTTCGGTATCATAACATTTTTAATTATAGAAATATGACCTAATTCAAGCCTATTTTTATGAGCAAAATAATCAAGTTTTTATCAGGTAAGTTGATACAATAATAAGTATCATATTGTTACAGATGAGGTAAGTATGACGCCTAAATGAGGTCACTGACCATTTTAGGTAATGTGTATAATATTTTATACGTCTTATTTACTAGAAGTTTCCCGCAACTTCATAAAGTATTAACCGTATTTTTTTTTGGAAAAATCAAAAAACCAAGTCCTATGCCTAACTTAATTTAATCCGTCGATCACCAATTCCAGGAAATATTTTGTTGTCGCGGCCCATATGGGCCTTACGGGGCTTGAGGGATTAAACAAGATTCATAAATCATAACAAATAGGTTCAGCAACAAAAGCGAAGAGGTAACAGACATACTTTCGTATTTTTAGGGTTCCGTACTCAAAGGGTAAAAACGGGACCCTATTACTGAGACTTCGATGTCTGTCCGTCTGTCCGTCTGTCTCCAGGCTGTAACTCAAAAATGGTAATAGGTAGAGAGTTGAAATTTTCACAGATTATGTATTTCTGTTGCCGCTATAACAACAAATACTAAAAACAAAATAAATTAAATATTTAAGGGGGGCTCCCATACAACAAACGTGATTTTTCAAACATTTTTTTTCTCGGTATCAATGATGACAACAGAGGCACTTGAAATTTTCACATAAGCCTTAATTATATGTGTACTTTAATAATTAATAAATCATTTAAATATAAAATAAAAATTTAAGGGAAGCTCCCATACAAAAAACACAATTTTTGGCCTATTTTTGCTCTATAATAGTACGGAACCCTTCGTGCGTGAGTCCGACTCGCACTTGGCCGATTATTTAATATTAGTATGGTGGATAAACCTATGGTCTACAATCTACATGTATGCAAAATAAATATAATTAAGAATACGCTGAAATTTGGATTTACGGTATTGGTTATACGCTCACGTAAAGATTTTCAAAAATGTAGATCTCATGAGCGGTTAAACTGTTGCTTGTGGCGTGACTTAGGTGTCTATAATGACATAACAAAGGTATTATTTAAAGGAGAAAGACTTCGGATTCGCTGCGGCTTTCTAAAAAAAGACGAGCATAGCTGCAATTGGTCAATGTCCGTATCGATGGCGGACGAGAGAATCATGCATGCAGAGAAACCGGCCATTCGACGCGGCAGAACACCGGAACCGATCGCCTTCAGGTGAAAACGACTTACATGCTCATTTACCTTAACACTATGACATTATTTAAAATATATTTAATTTTTAGGGTTCCGTACCCAAAGGGTAAAAACGGGACCCTATTACTAAGACTGTCCGTCTGTCTGTCTCCAGGCTGTATCTCAAGAACCGCTGTAGCTAGACTTCTGAAAATTTCACAGATTGTGTATATCTGTTGCCGCTATAACTACAAATACTAAAAACAAAATAAAATTAATATTCAAGGGGGGCTCCCATACAACAAACGTGATTTTTTCGGCCTCTTTCGCTCTATATCAATAATGGCAAGAGGTAGGCACTTGAATTTTTCACACATTATTTTGTTATATGTGTACTTTAATATTTAATAATAATATTAAAATAAAATAAAAATTTCAGGGGGGCTCCCATACAAAAAACACAATTTTTTCAGCCTATTTTTGCTCTGTATCGGTACGGAACCCTTCGTGCGCGAGTCCGACTCGCACTTGGCCGATTTTTTAAATAAAATTAAGGGCAAACAAGCAAACGGTTCACCGGCCGAAAAGCAGCTACCCTCGCCCATGGACTTGAAGAGTTGCAGGCAATACGCTCTCTTCTTGAAGGTTTTCAAGTCGTATCGGTCCGGAAATACTGCTAGCGATAGTTCGTTCCAGAGTATTGTATTAACGTACATGTACATCATGTACAATGTACATGTATTCTTGTTAGTCTGTAAAATATACGGATGATTTTTTGGATTTTCAAAATTTCTGAATCCTAGAGAGCACAGATACTAACTACCACAGCGTTAATACTTACGTTTTTTTACTTTAAAAGTTATCAATTAACGAAGTTCAAAAGCTGGACAAGTTGTATAAAGTTCTATTTCGAGAATAATATTTCAATAATTCCCTAATAAAAATATCAATAAGTTTTTCCTCGGATAAGTTTCTGAAAAGTTGAGTGTGCCCAATTCTTACAGTGAAATATCCTATTGGAATAGCTTTTAAGATTAATGTTTTAAAGCTAATTGTCTCCATGCTTGTGTCTTATAAAGTTATAACATATTTTCTGTGTCGCTCCACAAATGCCTTGCAGGAGCCCGAGGGCTTCTCGGAGCACTCTTTGAGAATATCTAATAAGCTATGGAGTTTCTGGCTCTAACGGCTAATGCTTCAACCTATGAGCAACGGGATGGAGGGAATAAACTTTCTTGTATGGCAAAGTAACGGTACAATATAAATATTGCAAACAGTAGACTAGAACGACCGATTATCTTATATTATAATGCGTGGCCGAATAGGGCGCAGTAAGTAAATTAGCAAGATTTCGAGCAACTTGAAGTAACAAAGCAATCTGTATCGCGTCGCACGAGCGTACAACTTGACTTTACGTGCGAGTTAGAATTCAAGGTCACGGTTGAGTTACTCTACTGCAGTATGCTGTGGTAACGGGACTGGCATAGTGAATATACCGTAGCAATCTCCATTATAATGACGTTTCGAATCGTTAAAGGTCTGTGGTGACTGGTGAACGGGGCTATTTCGACACACGAGAAACTCTCAGATAATGTGACTTCGCAACAAACATCTTATTACTAGATGACGCCCGCAACTCCGTTGCACCGAAATTAATTTATCGCGCGGGTACCGTACATTTTTCCGTGATAAACAGTATCCCATGTCCTATACCGGGCCTCAAAGTATATCTCCATATCAAATTTCATCGAAATAGGTTAAGTAGTTTGGGTGTGAAGACTGAAGAGGTATAAGTTAGTTGTCTCACTTGTCTGTTTGTGTGCCAATCCGACATTTTAAAAGTCCGTGCCATTGTAGCGACTAGCGCCTACAATGCTGAACAGTTTTTAATGCAGTTTTGTACAAGAAGGCTGATCTAAGCGCGAGATTTTTATCTATACTTACTTATAATTATCAGCGCAAGCTAAATTAGATACTTTAAATACAATGCTGAATTCGGTAGCTTACCAAATACCGACTACCACTTCCATTTATAGTAAAGTAAAGAAATGGTTGTCCCACTCTATACGCGTATGACTCGTATCTCTATGATAGAGTCGAATCATACTGATAAGAGCTAAGAGATAAATTGATAACACAGAATAGATTATTAATCTGGACCAAATAGGCTTCGTTAAACTTATAGTGTCACTGATAAGAAGTAAGTATATTTACTGAATTCTGAAACATATCAAAACAACGTAAATCATAATACATAGCTTTGTCCACATTGTGCCTTTTTTGTTCATGAGTGGGCATGCGTTATAGCGCAGTTAACAGCGAACGTGAGGCATGCCCGCGACGCATGCCCTCTGCCCGTATCCAAAACTTTCGCTTTGTTCTTTATGAATTATGACAATGTTGGTGTTTGCGTTCATTGACGCATTCAATTATTGAATGCGCCAATACTAAAGTTGAATGAAAGAAGATGACGAAAATTGAAGATGAAAGTGCACAGTGTGGACATTAATATTATTGTTACAATATGACAAATTAGTACAGTGTCCGCAACTCCGTTGCGCCAAAATTTGTTATTCGCGCGGGAACCGCACACATTGTCGGCATAAAAAGGATCCCACGTCTTTTCCCGGGACTCGAAGTCTCTCCATACCAAATTTAGGTAAAATCGGTTCAGCGGTTCAAGCGTGAAGACGTAACAGACAGACAGATACACTTTCGCATTTATAATATTAGTATGGATAATATATAATAGCTTTAGCCTTCCTCGAAAACACGTGACCTCTAAAATATACGAAATACCAATGCAAAAGACATAATTAATTGAATTATATAAAAAAGATTGCGTAAAACTTATAACTTATGTGTAAAACTCGTTCTTTAGGTGCTAGATAGCCATATAGGAACCTGTTTTACCGTATACGTTAAATACCTACGTTAAAATGAAATATGACGACAAAACTGAGGTAACAGAGTTAGATCATAGTTATTTACATCTAATAATCTTAATAGGAATCTTAGGTGACCTAATGTGAGACTACTAAACACTTGCGAACTGGATACTGCTAGAAGTGCTATCTAGCAGAGGTAGATTTATGAGATGAAGCATTAAACATAATATTATAAAATATTGTAAAACTTTCTATGCAGAAGCGTAGCGTGCCTTGGCCCGTATAAAAAATAGTTTGGGACTCCCAAAAAATAGTTTGGGAGTCCATAGGAAAGGTAAGTTGAAAATGAAAATTTTCTATTAAGTTTTGCTTGTAACACACGTTGGGGGCCCCAGTGGCACCATATAACAAATGATACGGAATAATATACGGCTGTAGCTACGCCCCTGCCTATATGTATGTAACTGGCCTCGTAGTTTGCACCATAGATTATAGAAAAAAAAAAATATTTTCATAGAGTACACTGTACCACCAATATATACGTACAAAATATACACATAGTAGTCTCTTAACACAGTTTCAGAATTAAAAATTCGCCCAAAACAGATACTAGTTTTACGCGCGCTCCACATGATACTTCATTGTTGTTCTCCAAGATTATTTTAAACCAGGTGGTTTAGTATGAAAATACTCTACTGGATAATATTTACATTGTGACTGTACTGTGTAACATCCTTTATGTGGTTCACTATTCATGAAAAAACGCAATCATCATTAGGCTCACTTTTAAGTTTTAATCGCTAATCTGTAGCTGTACATAAAACAGTATGCATGTTTTTGAACTATGATTCTATTGCTGAATATTATTGTTTAAAGCATTTAATATTAAGAATAATAATATAATAATAATAATATCTATGGACGCTTCAGCTTTAGCCCCGTGCTAAGTACCTAAAGGACTTGTGTTACAGGCACCAGACAACGGAAATATATTTAATACTTTTATACTATACATATATTTAAGATTTTTATTATATCATACACATATTTAATACACATCCAAACCCGGGAACAATGAAAACTTTTTGTTCCGTCGGCGGGATTCGAACCCGCGACCCCCGGCTTGAGCTACCAACGCGCTCACCACTGAGCCACAGAGGTCGTCAACAAAGAAGGAACAATAAGTACAACTTATTCAATTACTTAATGCTTAAAGCCCCAAGCGGTCGCATGCGACCGCGATAACAATAGAAATCTATTGTCTCCCCCTTTTTTTCCATGATTGAGGGAGTAATAAAAAAATAATATAATTGAGTTTTTATAAGCAGAGCCAACATTATTTAAAAAATTCTCAAGTTTAAAGAAGAAAAATAATTAAAAGGTAAGGTATTGTTTAATATGCATTTAAACTTTCATCCCATATTAAATATCTCCTTAAAAGTGATACTTTAAATCTTTTCAAAATAGAATAAACAATTCATATAATACTAGTGTACTTAGATACGACTAGTTAATGTCCCATTGAATATGAAAATTAAAACAATATTTTCTGTTTTAAACGCATTATCCTTGTAGCAAGCTGTACTCTAATCATCGGAACATTGTCAAAGTCAAATCCATCAATAATTACCTTTGATCAGTTAATAATTTGATGATCTCAAAGCCGATGAGTAAATTGACAAGAAGCGACATTCCACGGAAACATGACATCAAGCATGATTGGTCAATTGCAGTTTGATTGTTAATTTATAATTTAAATATTGTACCCTGAATCAGCTATTTTAATCGAAAGTTAATGCAGCTTTGATGCAGTTTGGGTCATAATATCAAACAACAGAAGTTTGTAGTTTTGACCACACAAAACGTGTTTGAGGCTGTTTAAAATTATTTCAAAATGTTTTCTACTTTTATTATACTGATATTGCCGAGCATAAAAGCTGTATTAAAAATAGCAGAATCTTAGGGTACTGTATTAACCCTCCGTGTACGAGGTGACTAATCTCACCATGCTGTACTAGGTGGGGTATGACATACCCCAACAATAAAAGGCAGTTAAATCCGAAAAATTGTTCCTAGTGATTGCAAATTAATAAGTAATATATATGTCGCAGTCATCAGGTTTAATCTGCGATTCGATTGAATGACTAGCGTATTCATTGAATGACTAGCGTATTCATTGAATGACTAGCGTATTCATTGAATGACTCCATTCAACTGAATGACTGAAGGACAACTAGTCAAGACATTGACTGAAACGTTTAACGTTTTGACTAAACGTCATTATAGTGAAGACGTTGAATGGTAGGTATATAGGCGATATAGCCGACTTTGTAATGCTTGTTTAGGGTGACCAAGAGTTTGGAACCTTATTTTGAATAACAATAATTAGTGATAATAAATAGCGATTGAGGACACGGCCATAATAAGTATATTATTATGATTCTATAGGTACCTACCTATTGTATTTTAAGTTTTAAGATGTGCAAATTGCAATACTGCCTATTTGTATGAACTAATTCAAGGATTTCAAAGAATCAAATAATAAATTACGCTCGTTTGGCCTCATCCTGAGGATACTTTTTTTTATGAAATAAAACGGGCAAACGAGCAAACGGGTCACCTAATGGAAAACAACTTCCGTCGCCCATGGATACTCGCAGCATCAGAAGAGCTGCAGGTGCGTTGCTGGCCTTTTAAGAGTGAATTGGGTAATAGGGATGGGAAGGGAAGGGAATAAGGGAGGGTAGGGAAGGGAATAGGGTAGGGGATTAGGCCTCCGGTAAAATCACTCACTCGGCGAAACACAGCGCAAGCGCTGTTTCACGCCGGTTTTCTGTGAGAACGTGGTATTGTTATTTGTATATCTTTGAGATCCTGAAACAGTAACACCATGATAACTTATTATCATTGTGTTCACGCAATCAAGAACACTAAAACACAAACCCCTAAATATCACAAAATATAATTAACAATAACAATATACCTACTTACTAACCTTGATTTTGTTGTTCGTTCAGTTCGTTCGCCAGTTTCGCCTCAAATTTTTCTTTAAGAGTAGCCAGCGGCGGAGTAATAATCGTGAAATCCATTTGTCACACTATTTTATAATCAATAAAGCACTTTAAGAAAACTCAATCGGAAAAAATATCAACAGTGTTCTTTGTGCAAGTTGTTTGAGGCCATATTGGTATTGGCGACTACTAGCGCCGCAGTAGAAAAAATGAACTAAATTATTTAATAGCCTGACTGATTTTATGTCCGCTCTTTTCAAAGAGCTATGTTACAATCCGCGAACTAGTTGGGCGTTGGATGACGATTGTTCAATCGACGTTCGGCCGAGTCATTCAATTGAATGGAGTCATTCAATGAACACGCTAGTCATTCAATCGAATCGCAGATTAAACTAGATGACTGCGACATATATAAATATCTAATAATGAATTGGTTTAGGTAAAATAAATTCAATTTTACACTATAAAATACATTTTATAAGCAAAAGTACAAAAACTTGACTTTTTCTTCAAACTATAAACAATGAAATCTTGTCTTCAGTACAAAAATCGAATGGCATCTATTACAATCAAATTCTTCTCAATTTCTAAAGACTATAGTTTATCTAGTTTTAACCTATTTGTAATATCAATTTAAAATTAACAATATGAAATAGATCTTGGGCACATAAATTTCCGTAATATTGACAGTTATTTAGACACAAAAATTAGTATGTAAAATACATAATATGGACATATTATATTTTTTGCAAATGTGCCCAGTATTCCTATATATTAGTATAATCCATATCCGGTATTACTGATTTGATCTTCATTACTTTACATTCTTGTTCGGAATAATTCATTAGCTCAGTGTCACAATCATCATCTTCTTCAGTCAGTGCTCGTAAAATATTATTTTTTTGGTAACCGAGACATTTTTAGCAAAACTTATACCAGAAAATAATAGTTCATCAAGTTAATCACAAAATTAAACATATAAATAAATAAAAACAAAAGAAGTTACACTTTCCTTTTTAGCCATGTGCTGTACTAGGTGGGGTATGTGATACCCAGACGCACTTTAAGCACATATAACAGAATTGGTGATAGACATAGGACTGAATACTTGGTAGGAATTAAAGCAGCAACGTCTTATTTGCAGCTATTGAGGAAACCAACTCGCATACTTTTTTCGTTTAAAAATGCTATCAATTTTTTTTGCGCTGGGGTATGTCATACCCCACCTCGTACACGGAGGGTTAAGATGTTTGGTTAAATTGCGGCTAATGTTTTAGGTATTTTATTCCTTAAAAATATTTGTCTCAATTGAAAAAAAATTGTTACATTGGGATATGGGATTGATTATTATGTTTAGTTGAGTTTATTTGATATATTTATGAAATTTATTATTAATAAGTGCTATAATCATCATGTGAAAATAGACAAATCAATGGTAAAATTAATGAGCTAATTTAATTTGTCTATCTTCACTCAGGTAACTATATAAATCACTCACCAGTTCTCGGCGACAGAGGGATGGCTGGTTTCGGAGCGGAATTCGAGCATAGTCTTCCAATTTTCGTAGGAGGCTTGAGGCCGGAGGGCTTGGCCAGCGTCGCAGGTCTGGTGGAGGTGGTGCTGACTGATGATGCATCTTCAGAGGACACAGACGACCGCACCGGCGGATTCCTTTCACTTGGGGCTTCAGGTTGTTCACTCATTTTGCACTATATCACTACCGTTCACTAAGTCATATTATTTACGCTATTGCGGTACAAATAAACGCGATCGTGAGAATTACACTGCAAAAATATATAAAAGAATGACAACATTCGAAAGCTAAAACTGTTAAACTAAAAATACCCCGAGTTCCCGCGTAATTAGAGGACGCGCGATCTGGATCACGGCCATATCGTAAACGCAAATATAAATACGCTAAGGATTTACAAATTTAGCATTATTTGTCTTAATAATTATTACCCGTTACAAACATAAAACCGTAAAGAAACGCAGGTACCAAAACCGTCGGGTACAAAGTATATTTTTTAAACGCGAGTAGCTCGCGTAAACTTATGATTACTTCTACGCGGCACCGAGAAAAATATAATAGCATACCTTTCGGAGGAAATGGAGCACAAAAAGAGCTTGCCCGTGACTTAGAAAAAATAGCAAAATTTTACCGCTCTCCGACCAGCTGAGCTTGACAACGATAACACTTCACTACACAACACCAATCACACTATAATAATTTAAATCAAAATTCTCAATTACTACAGTTTTATTTTAAAAGCTTATAGCATAAGACATTAATGAATAATTATTTAAATTAAGATATTACATTATTTTACACAAAGTTCAAAAGGAGCAAATTATTATGACGTTCACGATTCACGCCAGAAAAAAAACACTGCTATCGCATCCATTGATGATTGAACATTTGAAATGTGTCAAACACGTGCTTCAAATTTTTGTTGTACATTGCTGGTTTCACAAAAATAAACGTTCGAGAAATCCAAAGTTTTTAGGGTTCCGTAGCCAAATGGCAAAAAACGGAACCCTAATAGATTCGTAATGTCTGTCTGTCTGTCCGTATGTCACAACCACTTTTCTCCGAAACTATAAGAGCTTGAAACTTGGAAATATAGACTTTAGTCCGTCAAGAAAGTGAAGAAATCAAAAAGTGGCAACATCGTAGTGTCATCCCTTTCAAATCAATCTAAGAAAAAAGGGATGACACTAAGATGTTGCCACTTTTTAATTTCTTCACTTTCTTGACGGACTATAGATGTAGATCATGTAGACTATGAACCGCATTAATATTTTGATACCTTTAAAAATGGAAAAAAATATTAAAAACTAGGGGTCCCCATAGGTACAAATAAAACAAAAAAAAATCAGCAAACCTATACGTGTGGGGTATCTATGGATACTTGGATAGGTCTTCAAAAATCATTAACTTCTAATATAATTTTTTTCTAACCTAAATAGTTTGTGAGAAAGACTCTTCCAAAGTGGTAAAATGTGTGTCCCCCCCTCTTAGTTCTAAAGTAAGCCTTTGTGGAGTCTGGTGGCAAAAACAGTGCACCAGCTCCGCACACGGCACTTTTTTTGAAGTGAAAACTTCAAAAAAAGTGCCGTGTTGAGCACTTTTGTGGGATGGGTAAAAACTGTGAAACTCGTGTCAGATTCTCGTGCTGATCGAAAAACCTTGGAAAAACCGTAAGACGGTTGGAGAGTAGTGTTTTGTGTCGAAATCGAACTCGAACTCGAACTCGAACTCGAACTCGAACTCGAACTCGAACTCGAACTCGAACTCGAACTCGAACTCGAACTCGAACTCGAACTCGAACTCGAACTCGAACTCGAACTCGTACTCGAACTCGAACTCGAACTCGAACTCGAGCTCGAACTCGAACTCGAACTCGAATTGATTGTAAGGGTTTCGATTAATTAAAAAAATCGATTTTCATAAAAAATTGGTTAAAAATTTAATCGATTGTAAGGGTTTCGATTAATTAAAAAAAACGATTTTTTTAATAATCGATTTTCATAAAAAATGGGTTAAAAAAATGCACAACGTTAATAATCAAGTTTTCACTTCTGCCGGCATTCCCGGAGTGCAACCCGTCTTTTTTTTTTTGTTGCGTACACTTACCCAAAGTGCTGCGTACACGATACTGGGGTAAAAGTGCGCAAATGGAAGGGTTATTGTTTTCTAAAGTTTCTTAAAATATAAGCTATTGAAAAATACTATTCTTGTGTTTAAGTTAGTGACAAATAAACAGTCTTACAAATGAACACAGTTTTGTTTCATTGTACTAATAATATTTGAGTTTTTTTTAAAGCATCAAAGTTTAAATGCGCACACTTGACCCGCATGACTCTGTATAATATTTTAAATCTTGCTCTTGCTCAGCTCAGCATTATTTAAAAAAAAAACGTCAATTTGACAGCTGGCGCCTGTCATTGATATCATAATAATATGTCGAGTTTTGGCGGGCATGTGAAAGAGTGCTGTTGTGTTTTTGTATTATTTTCCTAAAATTGTGTTAGCTGGGTTCTTAATGTGTAATATTGGTGGAATATTAACCATTAGATATTCGTGTTCATGCAAGTGTAGGAAAGTGATGTAATATCCAGAAACGTGCTATTTTGTGTTCCCTCCAAAACTCCATCGAAAGTTTCAGTAAAGCGTCTACCACTTTACTGAATCGACCGACTTGACTCTTGTGACTGTATTGACTTTTACTTAGACTTTGACTAGACTTTAGACCTGACGATATATGAAAACGATGATGAAAATTATAATAGGAGGAATATGGTTTTCCCGCCATATTCCTTACCTTTTTACCTTGTCTGTGGCACAACATACACATCCTTTGTGTCAAGTTGCCAAAAAAGAAGAAAAAAAAATAATAATATGTCATCCATATGTCATCAGTACAATTTTCAGTACAAGGTCAAGTTGGATTTTGAAAATAATCGTTGTTTTTTTCGCAAAATAAATGTTTAAAACATTTATAATTTTTGGTTAAAATATTCGAAAACCATCTCCAGTAAAATCCTCTTCAATAAAATTTACAAGAATGCAGTGTTATTGATTAATTCATTGAAAATGAAGCTGGTTTTTAAAGATATCGAAAAAGATGGATCAGGGTAAGTTTTCGTCAAAGATCTCTAAAACCTTGTTTCTTTTGTCATTGGTTTTCGTCCATACGGGGACAATCAGAACCTATTGCTTATGTTCTTTTTCATTTTATTCATAATGTCATAGACGAATATTTACTCCATGATATTGTGGTCCATTCAAGGTGTATTGCGCTCATCCCGGAGGAGTCTGAAGATATGTGGCATGCATATAACCTGATCGCTGAAGGTGACTCAGTAACCGCCTCTACAGTGAGGAAAGTACAAACTGAATCTTCGACAGGGTCTTCCACGAGCAGTAGGGTTAGGACAACCCTTACAATAACCGTGGAGACCATCGATTTTGATACCCAAGCATGTGTGCTAAGACTAAAAGGTCGAAATATAGTAGAGAATCAATATGTAAAGGTAATTTACTGCCTTCTGATGTTTTTATAATAAATATTGTATAATATATATGTCGCAGGGAAAAGAGGATATCAGGGATTTCACGATATCCCTAGAGATATCACGAACTCCCGGTAGATGCCGAATATTCTTGTTTGTTACGTCTTCTTACTAAAAATATCTTGTGATATGTCATTTCATTAAACTTAATCTAGTGAAATATCAGAAACGCAGATACCGCCGGATAATAATCGAGCCACTCATTTCTCTCGCTCGCTCTAGTTCCCACACGTGACACTGGCACTAGTGGGAGTGAAACAAATGCGTCGCTCGAGCTGGCGCGGCTCGTCTAGCCTGGAGACAGACAGACAGACTAACCCTTTGGGTACGGAACCGTAAAAACTAGGATAATCGAAGAGCTGGAGTACCTGTAGTACCTGTGCCTGTACAAGAGCCTAACCAAACTAGAGATCGACATCCCACCTTTACAAAGAATATTCAACTTGGTCGGCCGCTTCATTTGACATCAAAAATCAAAGGTCTGAAGTATCTGATGAAGAACCCTCAGCTGGTTTCAACTGTATGATTCAGAGATATGGTGATGCCCCCTCAGATCTCCTATAGTTGCATTACACGTGTGATAATAATAATAATAACTCCCACTCTGGTTTTGGTGACGGTGGCCGGATTCATTGAAACCAGGCCAAGAGTAATTTTATAGTGCCCAAGTGTGTGCGCAGTACACAAGAGCAATCTCTATATTTCTTTACTCGCATAACCCGGTGGGACGGAAGACTGACACGACCGGCGAGAGATCAGGCGCAGGACCGACTTTTTACATGCCCATCTTACGCATGGATCATCTAACATCTTACTTGTCAGATTCAGATGTTAGATGATCCTATCAAAGTACCCATGTGTATACTAGAGCAAGCGATAGAAATGCGTGGCTTGATTTTTATTCGGCGGTGTTCGCTTTTCTGACGTTCCACTAGATTTAGTTTAGTGAAATGACATATCACTAGATATTTTTAGTAAGAACTAAGAAGATGTAACAAACAAGAATATTCGGCATCTACCGGGAGTTCCTGATATCCCTAGGGATATTGTGAAATCCCTGATATCCTCTTTTCCCTGCAACATATACATATGTTGGTAAACTTATTGTCATTTAATGCTTCAAGCCTTAAACGGTCACTGGCGACCGCGATTACAATAGGAACCTATTGTGTGTTTTTCCATAATTGAGGGATTAATTAATCCTTCGATTGGGGATTTTTGGAAATGCTATTGTATTCTATTGTTGTCACGGTCACCGGTGTCCTTACAGGGCTTGACGTGTTAAGGTGCATTCATATTTTCCAGATGGGTGCATATCACACATTAGATCTAGAATTAAATAGGAAGTTTGTTTTGAAAAAGCTACTATGGGATTCGGTTGCATTAGACAGAGTGGAGATGGCATGTGATCCAGCGGCCTCTGCAGATGTTGCTGCGGTTGTAATGCAGGAAGGTCTTGCACATGTCTGTCTCATCACACCCTCCATGACGCTGGTCAGATCTAAAATAGACATAACAATACCAAGGAAAAGGAAAGGTTTTACGCAACAGCATGAAAAGGTAGATTCTTTGGTCTATTTTAAGTGTGTGTAAAAATTACGTATGTTCATATTATATAGTTACAAACTGATTTTTGCCAGGTTGTTACCAAAAATTTCAATTGTAGGTATGGATGCCCTTTACGACAATTAAAATTTCTGGTAACAAATTATGTATCTAAGAATATACCTTTTATTTTTCAGGGCTTGTCAAAATTTTATGAAGCTGTCATGCAGGGGATTCTCAGGCACATTGACTTTAGTGTTGTGAAATGTATAATCGTGGCGTCTCCAGGTTTTGTCAAGGATCAGTTCTTTGAATACATGATGCAGCAGGCTATCAAGACAGACAACAAACTTCTCATTGATAACAAATCTAAGTTTCTATTGGTAAAAGCTTCTTCTGGATTCAAGCATTCCTTAAAAGGTAATTATTTTATAAAGTTATTTGATTTAGTAATTAATTAAAAGTATTGATTTTGTTTTTTTTTTAAATATTAATTATTACAATCTGTCATATAAAATTAAGCAATTGTTGTGAAACATTAGCTTAAATAGCTTTA
Organism: Polyommatus iphigenia; assembly: GCA_963422495.1. Classification (NCBI taxonomy): domain Eukaryota; kingdom Metazoa; phylum Arthropoda; class Insecta; order Lepidoptera; family Lycaenidae; genus Polyommatus; species Polyommatus iphigenia. Next base: position 14,370,327 of record OY730180.1, on the reverse strand, counting down.
AAAATCCTCAAAATCTACAAATCCAGTTAATGTTTATGAAAACACTTTAAATTTTTATTTTGCAGAGGTATTACAGGAGCCATCTGTGATGGCAAAGATTTCGGACACTAAAGCTGCGAGTGAGGTGAAACTGCTAGAGAACTTCTATACCATGCTCCAACTTGAGCCAGCCAAAGCATTTTACGGGAAGAAACATGTTGAGAGAGCCAATGAGGCTCTGGCTATTGAGACACTCATGATATCTGACAAATTATTCAGGTAAAAAATGTAAAAAGATAGCCATTGAACAAAAAAGCTATAGACTAAAAAAATATAAAATATGTTATGTTTAAAGTTATATATTTAATTATCCTCAAATAATTGTGTATTTTTTTATATAAAAAGTTATTCTGTTTTATACGTAACAATACAATACATACATACTTATTATTATGCCCTCAATGAGGGACCACTGGGTAGCACCATTAGAATACTGCTAGCGCCATCTGGTAGCGAATTACCATTAACCTTAATAAAAACCACAGAACAATAAAAACAGAAATGGTAAGTGGGCGGGGCACGCGTGTCACTAGCTTGCGTTGTAACGCCAGCTCGCTAAGTACTTACGCAAACTCGACATCAGTCGAGTCATTTGTTTGTACGCGGTAACACGTGTAGTCGATTGTAAAAATTCAAACCTAAAACAATCTTATTACCTTAGAAATAAAGCATAATTTTGAAGTAAACATTTGATGAAAATTGTTTGCCGTTAAAATACTAACATTTAGCGTGAAGTAACTAAACTTTTTAGTAAATGCACAATATGTAGAAAAATTCAAACCGAAAAACTATCTTATTGTCTGAGAAATAAAGCATAATTTTTAAGTAAACATTATAATACTGACATCTAGTGTGAAGTAGCTAAACTTTTTAGTAAATGCGCAATAAACTGATGCTCGAATACGAAATGTCGTGAGTGTCTGTTTTGTTTATTTCATAGCAAACTCTATTATAAAGGAGTGAAGGTGTGTTTTTGTTTTCAGTTTTAATAAATTTAGGCTTATTTGGGTTTAGAATTACGCGTCCAATCAAAACATTTGTTTGTTAGTAGTGCAACGGTCTATTCTCTGTTTGTTTGTGTGAGTTTGGCGTCAGTGGTTCTGGTAAACAAATCGTGGTATCAGGTATGTCATTTCTACTGTTTTTATTGTTCTGTGATTTATCAAAAGTTGTTTAAACCAATGATTAAAGAAACTTTTTTTCTTACGTCATTGCGGTTTAAACACAGGCTGTAGCTTTAATTTTTTTTTTCCAGATGTCAAGACATACAGACCCGAAAGGAGTATGTGGCGCTAGTGGATTCGGCGAGAGAGAACGGCTCAGATGTGAGAATATTCTCCAGCATGCACGTTTCTGGCGAACGTAAGTTTGTCAAAATTATTTTGATGGTAAAACTGCAGTACGCCGCACCGGAGCCCGCCAAATGACATAGACTGCTTATTGCGGAAAATGCACAATTTATTTCCGGGATTTCTTGCTGGTACGAAACCGCGCGTGAAAAAAACTAATTTCATACGACGCAGCGCAGACGACAGACTATCCGTGACGCACTTTTTAGTCTCTGGGAAATAGAACCTATGCAATTATATGCAGTAACGCACACGACGCGCAAAAAGTCCGCATATAATTGCATAGGTTCTATTTCCACAGACAAAAAGTGCGTCACGGATAGTCTGTCGTCTGCGCTCCGCCTAAAATGATACTCGGCGATGTGTTGATGACCATTGATGACCGCCGTCACCGAAACCGGTGTGGGACTTGGGAGGTATTATTATTAATATCTACGGGTAATATCAATAAGAGCATAGACGAATTATACACAATGCCTGTGATTTCAATAAAAAAAAATGCTAAGAAAAATTAATGCTTTTTCAGAGTTAGACCAGCTGACTGGTATTGCGGCTGTCCTGAGGTTTCCGATGCCTGAACTAGAAGACAGCGATGCGGATAATGACAGTGATTCAGGTTCCGGTTAATTTTTCTTTTGGAAGTTCGTTGAATAACCCTCCGTGTACTATCAGATAAATTGGTTTATATTTTATAAGCAGATAGTGGACCTTCGTAAATTGGTCGGGTTATGCCAAGCCTAGCTCACAGAGAATTAAATTGATATTGATTGACATAACGCGACCAAAGAACTTTGGCCCGCCATCTGTCTAAAGGCGTGTTCAGACGTGCGCGTTTTCTGCGCGGGCGTATACAGCGCGCGTCGCGTGTTTTCCCATAAAGCAATTTGATGTAATATAAACTCTCACACCGGTTTCGGTGTGCAAGCAATTTGAGGTTCTAACTTCTATGCTAAATTACATAAAGCTTATTATCTTACATTGCCACGAACGAAACTTTCCACGAACGCGCTCTAATAATCAAAATATTCTCTGATGGTATTTCTAATGTTAATATTGCAGTCAAAAATAGTTGTATCATTTTTAAAGGTGAACACCAAATGTACCATTTAATCGAGCTTCCAATTGCCACGTTTAAAAATATTATGTAATGTTTACCATGGAAACATGGGTCTGAGATAATAATTAATTGCAATTTTTATACTGCACATAATTTATTTGCAAAATTTATTATTTTTTTGCATTCTTATTCATGATGCTGTTCTAGTAGTTCTACTGATAAAATTTTTAGCAATTAATATTGATGTTGCATAACAAAACCATGTTTAGCCAGAAATAAGAACTCAGAACTTAGTTAAATGGTGTCATGCCTTAGTTAAAAAAAAAAAAAATGGAGGTCCAAAATTATGTTCTCCACTTTCAATAATCAATTAATCCTTCGATCGGAGGTTCTAGGAATTCCCATTGTATTCTTTTGTTCTCGCGATCACCGGTGCTCGCGCGGGGCCTGAAAGATTAATGCTGGTTCAATGATTGTTATATATTTTTAGTATTTTGTTGACATTTGTTAATGTATTTAATGATTGTAAAAGGGTACAAGTACCATTGAGGAAGTTGATTCCTATGCAGTTGAGAGACCAACGTCATTTGGTCGATTATGTCAATTCAATATTAAATATTAATTGTGATCTGTCGGCTGAGTTTGACGTAATGCGACCAAACTACGTAGATCCCCCATTTAGACCTGGATCCCAAAAGGATAAGACATAACTTACTTTCTGATGGATGAAACCATAGGTTCTTGGTAGTGCCTCGTGTACTTAGAATACCTGCGAATTTGTGTAGCTCTAAGTGTGACACCTGGTCAGGTACCAAGTAACAAAGTTGACTAAAAATTAGTCTTACTTTACTTATTTTAGATGGCTAATATTTATATATAATTTGTAGATTATTGTTCTGAACTAGTATCATGTAGTGTAAGACACTTTTCAATGACCAAAACAATTATCAGACGTTTTGAAAATAACTTTGTTGCCATTTTTTTTCAAAGGCGTTAATTTTTATTTTATAAATTAATATAAGACCTTAGAAAACAATACGATATTGTAAGAATTTATTTTCTACTAGCTGTTGCCCGCGACTTTGTCCGTGTCAGCATACTGCATAGTATAATAACAAAGATGGATAATTTTCCCCTCTTTCCTTACCCAAAGGGTAAGAACGGGACCCGATAACAAAGATATTTCAGTCTGTCCGTCTGTCTGTCTAGTGTCTGTCCATATCCTGACTGTACCTCCCCTTTGTAACATGTAGTGAATATTATTAAAGTATGGATACAATTGAGTATTTTTTGGTCATTTACCTAGTCAAGTGCCTACCTGTTAGACCCAGATCCCAGAGCGATAAGACAACTTACTATCACAATATGGATGAAACCTTAGGTTCTCAGTAGTTCCTTATGTACTTAGAATACCTTCGAATTTGTGAAGCTCTACAAGGAGCCATACTCACTTACTCATAATGTGTAAAAATGTCTGTCTGTCTGTTTGTAACCTCTTCACGCCCAAACCGCTTAACCGATTTTGCTGAAATTTGGTACGGATATACTTTACTTTTTAGGAAATATGATACTTTTAATCCCGGAATTTTGCGAAACGAAGAAACAGCTAGTAGAAAATAAATTCTTGCAATATCGTATTGTTTTCTAAGGTGTTATATTAATTTATAAAATAAAAATTAACGCCTTTGAAAAAAAATAGCAACAAAGTTATTTTCAAAACGTCTGATAATAGTTTTGGTCATTGAAAAGTGTCTTACACTACATGATACTAGTTCAGAACAATAATCTACAAATTATATATAAATATTAGCCATCAGAAAATAAGTAAGGTAAGACTAATTTTTTGTCCACTTTGTTACCTGGTACCTGACCAGGTGTCACACGTAGAGCTACACAAATTCGCAGGTATTCTAAGTACACGAGGCACTACCAAGAACCTATGGTTTCATCCATCAGAAAGTAAGTTATGTCTTATCCTTTTGGGATCCAGGTCTAATTTGCATAGGAATCAACTTCTCTGATAGTACCTGTTTGTGCTGCAAATGAAATGCTGCTGTAATAATATTTTTCATCGTCGTGTCGCGATATCGAACGTAACTTCGATTTTGAATTGCTATAAGAGCGTGTTCAGACCAAACTGACTATACGCCGCCGAATGTGAACAGGCTCACTGTCAGCCCCAGTGTGAACGTGAAAATATACGGTATCGAATGTCCGCGCCTACGCCTAGCGTAATGGCGTATTGTCGGTTAGGTGTGAACGAAAAAGTGAATATGTATGGAAATACAATAAACTGCGTAACGTTCGCTCACATTCAGCGGCTCACAGTCGGTTTGGTGTGAACACGGCCTAAAGGTGATCGCAAATTTGTCTGCCAGCACGCTCCGTATTTTAGATTTCGTCGCGGTGCGTTTGGCGCGTACGATGCTGACAAATGTGCGATTAGCTTACGTGCGCGTTTTGAGCGTCTCGGTGTGACCAAAAGTTGAAATAAAATACAATTCAGCAGTAAGTGTGTTTTATTGTTTACGCGGAAGCAGCATCAATAGCTTGCATTTTCTGCTGACGTTTAACAGCTTTTTTCTCTGCTTTAACTTGTTCGTCATGAAGACGTCTCTTCTTTCTAAGTAGCCAAATATCTTTCTTTCTCTTCTCTTGCCCGGCCTTCATGCTCTTGTAAAGATTTCTGTGTTTTTTCTGGACGAGTTTTTCGCGAAGTCTGAATGCTTGTTTGTCTTCTATCTCTTTCTGGTATGGATGTTCTTTGTAGGGCACTCCAGTTGTGACGGCCATAGATTTTTTCTGAAATTTAAATTAGATTGTATATTTAAAATATACTAAGGAACTTTTGTATATTTTTAGAAGCTTTTTATTTTTTCTAACATTGCAAAGATTGTGAGGAAAAATAAAAACAGGTTGTTTTTGAAGTCATAGTTATTGTTTATTTAATCCATCAATCCCAAAGCGGCAGCCGGCTGTCGCATAACAAATGAATATCTATTGTGTCTGCGATTCCCACGATCGAGGTATTAAACAGTTAAAAACAAAGTATACTACTTGTAATTCTTCTATTTGCCTAAGCGAGCCCCTAGAGGAGCAATTTTATTGCGCAATAACACATATTGCGTAATTTTATTGACCATCTAGGGTTGATATTGAATATCACGCGCCTTCAAGCTAATTGTCAAATAAACTGTCCAATAAAATTAAAGTGTGATATTGCACAATACAATTGATTGTCTAGGGGCTGGCTAACATCAGATATTGATTGACAAATGACAAACCTTCTCTTTCGCCAGTTTCTTCTTTTCTGGATCAACATCATCATCATCCTCATCAGAAGATGAATCCTGCTCAACCTCTTGTTGGTACTGTTTTGTGATGGCAGCTTCTCCATCTTCGTCTTCTTCATTTTCCTCTTTTTCCTCATCAGTGGCTTCCTCTATTTCTTCATCAGACGATTCAGCCTCTGTAATAAAATATTAAAATAATTACATAATGATTTATAGTTTCATAAAAATGAATGTGATTGTGCAAGGTAATTGAGTTTTGTTCTTTCTTAAGTGGATATTTTGATGCAAAATATTGTTTCTATCAAAAATATCTCTTCTATAATAGTAATGAACTTTTAAAAAGAGTTACATAGTGGATTCATAACCTATTTATAGTTGCTAACCTTGTCTGTTAACCTATCAATCCGTAAGGCCCAAGTGGGCCGCGATAACAAAAGATTTCCAAGAATCGGCAATCGAAGGATTAAGTAACACTTCATATATCAGACGCCATGACGAATTATCCATGTAAATATTTTTTTTTGGGTAAAACAATGTCTGACAATTGTGAAACAAGGCAAGAGTTAGATTTTTTTTATTACCTAGAGGTTTGAAGTCAGGATCATTGAGTGCCCTCTGTTCAGGTGGTATGTACACTTGGTCCTTAGTTTTATCAATAAATGGCGACAGGTGAGGCGGTAAAACAGCACCCATTAAATACTGATTGATGGGCAGCAAAGTTCTAGCATTAACACTGTCAAACACCCACTGGGGTTGGACGTAGTAGCGTGAGAGGTACTGCTTATCCATGCTCGGTCTATCCACGATTTGGTATGCAATAGACTCATCTGACTCGTCAAAAGTTGCTCCAACGAAAAGGTTGCGGTCCCACGAGACTTCACCACCGAAACAACGAATGATAAAAACTAAGGGCTCCCTCGGTACTTCTCTGTTGACAAAGAATTTAAGGCCTTTGAATAGAGTCTTGAGTTTTTTAACTTTCTCTTGTTCCTGTCGGGCTTCCTCTAATTTTTCGGGGTCCTTATCATCTGTATCAAATACGTCGATCTCTGGGAGCTCCTCCTGCTCATGTGTGCCTGCTACTTTTGCAAGTGATAAGTTCATGGCAGCTATTCTCTCAGCTACATAGGCATTCTCATCTACCAAGTCTTTCTCTTCACTGTTGAATGCAGCTGTTAGTTTGGGCGGATAGACAAGGTTGAGGGAATTGAATAATTTGAAATTCACAAATCCCAGAAGCATAACATAGAACTCAACAAAAGTGGACATAATCTTGAAGTCTACTTCGTCTTTGTTTTGAGGCTGAAAAGAAATTAAATACATTTATAAAAGCTAGTAGTAACATAAGAAGTGTTTTAAATCTATGATCTTTTATGACCAAATATTATATTTTTAGGGTAATTTGAAGCTTACCTGGAAAGAGAAATGGTGAGGTACAATCCATGTAATAGTCTGTCCTTCAATTTCAGCTTGGTAATAGTAGCCCTTGACAGAAATGAAGACTCGTCGGAGAGCCTTAGCAGCGATCACAGCATGCATGAACTCTATGGTAAGCCTTCTGCACAGTAAAGACTGGTCTCTTGGAACCCTCTTGAGTGAGGGGAATGTGCTGAATAGGAAACACAGCGTGAGGCAGTCATCAAGGTCTCTTAAAGCGTCTACATAAGTTGGATACCGCTCCTTCACAATGTGGTCAATGTTTATGTCTGGGTAGTCTCTTAAATATGTCCTCATTTTCTTGTATTCTCGCATGGCTCTGGCTTTCCGGATTTTTTGTTGGAACACCTTAAACATAATTATTATTTATTATATCCAAAATTTTGTACTGATAGCAAAAAGTCTGCTGGTTGTCACAATATATACTACAGTATAGTTTTTACATAGGAAGTGGCAGATTAACTTTACCTTTAATTCCCTTAGTTTCCATATTATTGGCTCGTGTAGAAGGAACTTTATGTCCTTTGTGTGATATAAGGTCTTAATACCACCTGCACCTTTTTGGGCCCTTTTACGATTTCTCGGTTCACGAGGATAGATTCCTTTTAAGATACAAATTCGTCTAAAATCTTTCAGAGACAGTTGAAGTTTTTTTAATGCAGCTTTCCTGGTCATAAACTGTGCTCCTTCTCCGGAGGAATACTGGAATTATAAAATTTTTGGTTATGTTGTTGACAAAACACGTGTGTATATTTTTTTTCACTAACATAGGTACCTTCTTTTTCTTCTTGGAAACCATTTCTGTAAAGTTATATTAACACTTCTGTTGTTTTATTACTGATTATTTTTGGATTAGAATTAATTTTAAATTATCAACTCCGCACATCACCAGGAATAAAACTCAGATTCTACAAATATATAATAATAATCTGTGACTCAGATAAAATGTCAGTCACATGACAGTTGACATCTGACAGTCGTTTTTTTTTTTGACGTTGATTGACGTTTGGTTTTTTTTTAATATGCTTTATATAAAGGCAAGGAAAGGAAACTCAAAGATTCTGTGTCTATCGTTTTCGGCATCTGCACTGTCCCGGGGCAGGGTGGGCTGACAAGATACGGAAATAAGCAGTTTAAATTAAGAACATAAACCATGTTACATTGCATAGTACTAAATCCACGTGATTCGTGGATCATCATAGTGCAATACGTAGTTTATGTTCTTAATTTTTCGGCTGTTTCCGTATCCTGTCGACCCACCCTGCCCCGGGGCAGTGCAGATGCCGAAAACGATAAAAGATAACTAGGGTAATTAATGACTAGTAGATTGGACAGTACCAGTCATTAGAAAAAGCACAAAAACACAATATTTATTAATGTTGCTTAAAAAAATTCCTGTTTTTAAAGTAAAAGAACACCTGTTTTTAAAGAAAAACAGTCAGTTTTTAAAGCAACATTAATAAATATTGGGTTTTTGTGCTTTTTCCAATGACTAGTATTGTCCAATCTACTAGTCATTTACCATAATAATAAAATAATAATTAATGCCGATGTTCATGTAAAAAATAAAAATCGACAGTTGGGCACTTAAAATTTAAGTTTTATTAGTAATATATTTATAAATTATCGTTTACAATTTCTTATCAAGAAGATTCGTCACTATTTTCAGTTTGTTTTTGGGTTGTGGCTTCCTTTTGAGCCTGAGCCCAGGCATTTGGGTCAACCATGAGATATTGGTAAGGGTAGGAGTACGCCTGAGGCCAGTACGGTGGGACAGATAAAGCTGCCGCTCCTTTGTCTTTCGCCTCCGCTCCGGCGAAGGTATTCATCGCTCTAGACATGGCCGCCATCATCTGGGGATAGAAGTATTGGAAAGCCGTCGAATACTGAGTGCTTTCAGGCCACGCTGGAGTCCCTCCTTCGGCGTTGGCGGCGACCGCGTAGGGGCACGGTGCGAGCACATTGCCATCAGTTGAAGTCGGGAAAGGCAGCGCGTAGGCGTAGTTGATGGGTAGACTGACTGGAGTCGCTGGCGCTTGTTTCTGCGTCGATCCCGTCTCCTCCTGAGAAGTGGTTTTTGCTAAAGTCGAGGTTAACGTCACCGGTAAAGCCGCAGTGGGTTGCAACTGCGAAGCGGCCGGTAAAAAGTTGATGGGTTGGTCTGTTAGCCATTGTGACTTTGTTCCCGTACTCTCTGTCGCTGCGACAAAGAGGTCACCCGTGGTTCCGTCGGCTGAAGGCTTGATGTACAGACCTTGGACGGGTTGGAGTTTGCTGGTATCGCTCCAAACCACGTGACAGCTACATAAAGTAACCGACAGAGAAACAGTCAGAAAAAGGGAGATCCTCCCCATGTTTAACGATTACGAATACTCATGGTTTTCTAAAATAATTTACTTTTATAGTTCTCAATAGATGTTATCACAGGATCTCTGATTATGATGATGATAAGTCATACTTAAAATAAGACACGTTTCTTTTAATAACTCGCATTTTATCACGTTAGTCTCGATACGAAGATACAAAGTTTTAATTTGGTTTAGAACGACAATGTCTTACTAAATTCTTAGAAATCTTCATCGAAATAAGTAATTTTAAAATATAAGAGTTAGCATTTTTAAATGTTAAAACTTAAAAGTATAACCAGGTCATTGTGTTAGATATTATGTAGGTTCTTAGCAGTGGCGGAGCAAGACTTGATATTGTGGGCAAGATAATATATATAAGATATTTTGCGAGGCCCCCTGATGGATGACGGAAGAGGACGGAATTTGTTTTGAGAAAATAAATTTTTTGATACTAAAAATTTTATATATAAACATTAAAGTATCAAAGCTTGTAAATCCTAAAAAATCGAGTCTGGACCGCGGTCCGCGAGGTCGTGGGCGGTTGCCCACATCGCCCACGCCTTACGCAGCCTCTGGTTCTTAGTTTAGTAACTACTTTACCTACCTACTAGCTAGCTTTGTTTAAATTTCCGTATGTTACAAAATGTTAGTTATCGTGTTCATCCACTCACGTCTTCAATTCAGAAGGCAAAAGGTGGTCACAGAGTTTAGATATTGCCTGTGGATAGTCTATAGCTGGCAGCTTAAAATATCCTCAACTTATTGTGGTAGCTACAGGGTCTTGAGCACATCAATAATAATATCATCATCGTGCTCTACTTATGATGATGATGATTATGGATTATCCTTATTCTTACTACTTAATATAATAAAAGTGTGAATGTTTATCTGTTACTTTTTCACATTCAAACTGCTGAAAGGATTACATTTGGTTTGTAGATATTTTGAATCGAGTGAATAGGGTAGTTTTTGTCCCGGAAAACTACGGTCTCTGCCCGTCGAATTTCGACTAAACGAAATTGCGGCAAACGTAGTTTAGGAACTATAAAGTATAACCAATAAAACAAAGAATCTAAAATCGAACATTTTTACGATGTTCTCCATTATTTTTCTCGTCGAAAATGTTATCGCGTTCAAGATATCGTCAGCAGGCTGTTTGCACAAGAACGAGGAGTTTACCCTTTGTGCCTGGTCTTGCCCGCCGACTTGCATCAACTTGCGGCTGCTGGCTAGGACGAGGTTCACTTGCCCCTCCAAGTGGGAGTGCAAGCTGGGCTGCCATTGCTCCTCCGGCTATGTGAGAGACGAGTATACCAAGGACTGCGTGTCGGTGGAGAAATGTCCAGGTAATTTGGGTAATTGGTAGGTAATGGAGAGCTTTCGTGTGTTAATATGTAACGCATACCTATTTGATTTTAGACGCCCCTTTCCCTTTGTGTAAGGCATGACAAATGACAACGATATTATGCTCCGTTAAAGCCTCGCAGTCGGTTAAATGCTTAAAACATTGTTATTATTACAAATACTAATTGTTATAACACACTTATTTAACATCACATCATGCAAAATCACGGTTTGCAAAATCAAATTCAGGTGACGAATGTTTAAGAATGCGATGACCCAATTTATTTCGAACATATTGTATAAATAACACTGAGACAACAAAATGTTTGGCAAATTGTTAAAATATCGACAAAATGAAGGTTGTATTTTGCGTGTGTCTTTTCGCACTGGTGAAGGCAGCGCCCACTATCGTCGAAAACGTGAATAAACAGGACTACAACCAACCCCGGGCCAATCAACCCTTGGACTACAATCAAGCACAGGCCTTCAATCAAGCTTTGGACTACAACCAAGCACAAGCCTACAACCAACCTCAAGCCTACCAACAGATTTATAACCACCCTTTGGACTACAACCAGCTCCGAGCCTACAGTCAGCCCCTGGTCTATAATCAACCTCTGGACTACCAAGCCGTGGACTACAACCAGTTCCGAGCCTACAACCAGCCCCTGGGCTATAACCAGCTGGACCAGCGCCTGGACTACCCGAGAGGACGACGGTCGAACCAGTATGCTGTCGTGTCTCCCTGCGCCGCTGCGGCCGCGTCCGTGCCCTACGCAACTTACGGGCATGGCTACGCTACACCCTACGCCTACCCCTACATGCCAGGACGGGTCTATCGAGCTGATGAGGAACAGGAGACCATGAGCTTCTCCGACGCGGACCAGATGGAGAGCATGCCCAGGAGCTATGAAGCACCTTCAGGTCTGGCGTACGGAGTGTTCCCCAACGCTAATACGGGGGGCTGCGGGATGCCGCTGCTCGTCAGCTGCTCCCCCAACGTGGTCCAGGGGCGGCTGGTGAAGGCGGAGCCCCACAGCTACAGCACCCCGGTCAACTACCGACACGATCACGCGGATGTTCACGATCACCCCAGTGCAGACGACGCGAAGACGCGACTCAGTGAATAAATTAATTGTGAAATAAATTCGTTTTATTATTTTCTGGACTTTTATTTATAAAACAGTGACGTAACTATACCATTTGGGGCCCGTAGAAAATTCTTTTGATGAGGATTGAGGGCTGAGGCCCTACGTACTCAATGTAAAAATATTTCTAAGCCCTACCACCCTATCTATTGTTTACGAATTTCAACATTTTAAAGTCCAAAGAGCGAATCGAGTCACAAAACTTCATTTAAATTTAAGTTCGTATGAAATTCTGTGCCTTGTCTCGTCATTTTGATTAAGTATAGGACTTACAAATTTCTAGAAGTCAAATTAAAATTTAATTCGAAGGCTACGAATAATAAAAACTATTCGAAGGTTTTGATGAAAATATTAACAGCTGATGCATGGATCTTATAATATTATCCCATCAAGCCCTATAAGGACACCGCGACAACAATAGAATAATAATAGATTTCCAAGAATCCGCGATCGAAGGATTATTACGGTATGTCAAAACAAGGTAAACCCTTTAACCCTTTAACTTTGAACATAAATCATAATAAATAATTTTTGAGTAGATGATGAAAAATCTGGTCTTATACCTATCAATGAAAAAAATGCGAAACTATGTCTGTCTGTCTGTTACCTCTTCACGCAAAACCCGCTGAACCGATTTTACCGAAATTTGGTACCTATGCAGATACTTTGAGCCCCGTCAAAGGACATGGGATACTTTTTATCCCGGAAAATGTACGGTTCGCGCGATGAATTTTGACGTAACGGAGTAACGGGCGTTATCTAGTTGCTATCCATACTTCCATACTAATATTATAAATGCGAAAGTGTGTCTGTTTGTCTGTCTGTCTGTCTGTCTATTACCTCTTCACGCCTAAACCGCTGAACCGATTTCGCTGAAATTTGGTATGGAGATAAATGAGTCCCGGCAAAGCACATAGGATATTTTTATCCCGGAAAAATGTACGGTTTCCGCATGATAAACTAATTATGGCGGAACGGAGTTGCGGGCGTCATCTAGTAGTAAAAATAAGTCTCATCAAAAACATAAATAAATGTAAAAGAGTAGAGCCAAGTTCAATACAAAAATTATTCTTAGCTGTGGGCTTAAAAGAATGGAGATCCAAATGAGTGCCAAGTTCTATGCAAAATCGAAATAATATGTATTTATAGAAACAAATTAATAACTTTACGAACAAGTATTTAACTCTATTTCTTTGCTTTATTGGATACTAAAACCATTGCTATTATTTAAAAATATTAGATCTAAACGTAAGTTACATTTGAATTGGACAGTTTTCATTACATCAGTCATTTTATCATTTTATAAAGTTATTCGACATAATCTGTTGTGTTGTTGAGCAGTCGATTGTGTGACACATCATACAGCGCCCATTAAGAGACTTGTAGAGTAGTTATAAATTATAAATAAGTATTAAATTGTAGAGTCCCAAAATGGCCACAAACTACCAAAATAACTAGACCTGCACGACAATTTTCGACGCCTCGAAATAAAAGTGATATCCAGTAATATTTTTAACGTTTAATATTCATTTTATAATTATTCGAACCAGAATTACTGTTGTCTGTTATAATTTTTTTTTTTGGAAAATGTTGTGGACACAACGATGAAAAGGGCGGCGAACATATTTTAGAAAGTTATGTAGAGTATTTCTAAGATAATATTATTTGAGTGAAATCGCCACATGTTCCGTCCCTTTGACTGTATTAGGTTTATAAGTTAAATAGGTAATTGTGTTCCTTAAAATTAGTATTGAGATGTTTCTTTCTAAAAAGTAATAAAGCATTGTCTTAAGTTTTCAATGCATTGTTAGAACAATAAATAAAGGATATTTAGGAACAGGCGTTCGGCAATATCCAATAAACTAAGCATCTGCTGGCTTTTTCAAATTCCTTTCCCATGCTAGTTTTTTTTTAGACTCGAGTCGTATAGTTGCCGTATGAGTCCTATGCCCAATTGCTATTCTATTACAACGTCGCGCGCAACGCCGACCGGCCTATTTATACGTCTAAGTTTCACCCCTGCCATGCGCTAGCGCAGAGAGAGAAGACCCCGCCCACTAAAGTGGGATAAATCCCGGTGCGGGGATATCCGCCTTATTTCTATCGCGCGGATATAACTTTTCTGCGTACAATGTACATATTCTATTTCTTAGCCTGCCCTTTGCCTTGGTACAGTGCACATAGTTTTATTTTAATTACAATTTAATAAATCGAAGTTAAGAGTAACAGTGATTTAATTATCGAAGTTATCGAAGCTCAAATAAATAGATATATAAATATCAACAAAATCATACAGTCCACAATAGAAATGGATGTACCATTTCCAAAAAAAAAAAAAAAACTACACAATCGAAGTAGAATCTTTTTCTTTTAAAAAGAGAACGCGGTAGTTCTATTTCTTGACTTGGCAGCAGCACTGCCGTGGCACCAGAATTCTCGAAATTGCGGCGCTGAGTCAGCGAAACGCTGAATCGCCGTGTAACGTGACGGTATGACGGATGTAATTGAGGTCTCAGAACAAATCATGTCCGTCAATTAATCATCATCATCACTATTACACTCTATTTTAATATAGAATCTAGATATTTGGTGATGTTACGAAACTAAATGACCCGTTGAACTTTGTATCACTTCCCTCCTAATATATTATTAACTATTCCCTTCCTTCCCCTGTTCCCTGGACTTTCACCAATATTTCAATACTAAAATTAGCCAAATCGGTTCAGCCGTTTTTGAGTTTTAGCGAGAGTAACTAAATTTAAAAAATATTTTTATTTTATTTTTAAAGAAGATAGAAGATAAACAAAGTCATCTAGAATTTGGAATACAAATTATACAGGGTGTAACAAATATAAGAACGTGTTACTAATAGGTAGAGTTCACACGAAAAGTTTTTTTTTTGTAAAATTCATAAATAAACAAATTCATGTCGTTTAGGTTACATACATTTATTGAAGAAACATTTAAATATTATAGCATCCAAAAGCTACTCGTTTTTATAATTGCCTCATGGTCCAACTTCAACTCCAACCAACTTATTAGACTAGATGACGCCCGCAACTCCACGTTGCTCCAAAATTCGTTTATCGCACGGGACCGTACATTTTTGCGGGATGAAAGGTTTTTTTTTTTATGAAATAAGGGGGCAAACGAGCAAACGGGTCACCTGATGGAAAGCAACTTCCGTCGCCCATGGACACTCGCAGCATCAGAAGAGCTGCAGGTGCGTTGCCGGCCTTTTAAGAGGGAATAGGGTAATAGGAGAGGGTAGGGAAGGGAATAGGGTAGAGGATTGGGCCTCCGGTAAACTCACTCACTCGGCGAAACACAGCGCAAGCGCTGTTTCACGCCGGTTTTCTGTGAGAAAGTGGTATTTCTCCGGTCGAGCCGGCCCATTCGTGCCGAAGCATGGCTCTCCCACGTAAAGTGGGTATAGGTACTATGTCCTTTTCCGGGACCCAAGTAACTAACTCTATAACGAATTTTAGAAAAATTGGTTTAGTGGTTTGGGTGTGAAGAGGTAACAGACAGCTAGAGACAGATACACTGTCGCATTTATTGTATGTAAATGTAAATGCATAGTATGGATATTGTAACCCAACAGCGCACAGCCTATGTAACTCGGGCCTTTTTGAACCATGATGAAAATTGAAATCGTGTTAATTTAAATTGGATCAGTAGTTTAGGCAATAAGATTTAACAAGCAGACATATAAAGATCGCCAAAATCATAACCCTTTCGACTACTAAAGTCGAGTAACATTAAGAAGCTAAATACAATTAGGCACTTTTTCAACTTTTCTTCCTAATTTCACGCGGAAGAAATCGAAGAAAATAGTTACCTACTAAATAGATTGTTTAATGATCATTCATTCTGTGGTTAAATATTTTATCTCAGTAAAATGTATCTGGTTCCGCACATTTATTTAAGAACCTATCGGAGACATGACTAAAATAATATCTTCTTTTATGTAATGACGAAATTATATTTGTTTGTTGTTTTTGATATGATAATGACTAATATATCTAATATTATAAATCATTGTAATAATGTAGTATATTTTCGAATTTAATAGACCTAAGTTTAAAGTTTTTAACTAGATTACCTAATATAATATTATGGAATAGCCTTTTTTTTTTTTTTTTTACATGGGGAAATGTTGAAATGCCGCGCGTTGTTCCATCCAAGATGGACAGGTCGACCATGTGTGTTCGGCCGTGTCCATTTCGTTAAGGCAGTGGTGACACCTTGTGTCACTCTCTCTCCTCGCGATCTGGCACAGGTACCGACCAAAGCAGCCGTGCCCAGTCAGCATCTGTGTCAGATGGAAGGAGAGTGCTCCGTGTCTCCGTTTTACCCACTCTTTAAATAGTGGGCGGATTGCTTCTATCAGGGCGATGCTTACCAGAGGTTCTTGCAAACGCTCCGCCCAAAGGTCTAACGACCTCTCGCTCGCCTCAGCCCTCCACCGACGCACGACGTCCGGGAGGGGGTTGCTGCCCCCCGCGCGAATCGCTGCGCAACGCCAATAAACGTCGGCAAGAGCTTCTGCGTCGATGTCCCACAGGACACTCCCAGCGAGTAGGCATGCCGCATCGCGGGAGATGGTTCGATACCCACGCACCGCTCGCGTCGCCATCACTCTTTGCAACCGCCCCAGTACAAGCCTGTTGACGGCCGACAGTCTCCCAACCCAAATCGGAGCTCCGTACATGGACATGGAGCGGATAACGCCCATGTACAGGCGCCGACATGCTAAATTTGGGCCTCCGAGGTTCGGGAGCAACGATGCCAAGGCCCCTGCGGATTTGGTTACCCTGTCAGAGAGCCGACGAAAGTGCTCCTTGAAGGACCATCGACCGTCTAGAATGAGTCCCAAATAGGTGAGTGTGGGAGTAATTTTATGCCCCGGAGGTAGGTGCCTCTCAATACTGGGTCGTATCCAATGTTCCACAGTTTAGGTTTACAAATGATTTTAAAAACTTCATATTAACAAAATATTTCCCGTTCGTGTTATTCGTTCGAAGTTATAAAATATTTTGTATTAAATACAGTAAATAATATTTCACTACCTAACCCTAATATGCATAATGTCATCTCAGCTTTCGAGATAATTAATTATTGTTAATTTTAGCACGTCCGCTCCCGTGTCGATATGTTGAGAACGTTATTGATTAATTTCGTATAAATGGGGCATACAGATCGACTTTCACATCAAACGAAACATAGCACATCATGAAGACGCTAGTTGTGCTATTGACATTGGCAGCAGTCGCCACAGCGTCTCCGACCGTCCTCCCGAAAGACGTCGAAACCACCAAGATCATCGAAAAGTTGGACGAAACCGCCCACATCAACCGCCAGAAGAAATCACCGGTCGAAGAAACATCACAACTGACTGTTCAGAATCTAGAAGATGGAACCTCCAACACACATCTAGCCGAAGAGAGACATACCGGCTTGAAAAAGCCCATCTTTATCAACAAAAAGTTTGGAGTCCACCATTTCCGTAATGCAGATATCGAAGAAGAAAGAAAATCGACGAAGGAATGTGAAACTCCAGTCAAAGTGAACGTGTGCAACGATGAAACCGAAATACCATCAAAGATCATGAAGCCCACGACCGCAGCGCGTTCTGATGTATTGATGTCTGAGAATGAGATGGAAAATAGCATTCAGATGGCTAAGGAGGCCGTGGAAAACTTACACAGGGACTTCCTTAACATGGAAAAGAAGACACAAACGGCGCATTCGAGATCCGACACCGAATTGGACTCGGAGCTGCACAGTAACATCGAAATTGCACGAAAAGCTCTAGAAAATATACACCACAGCTTCGGAGATTTGGAATCGATGAGTTTGAAACGAGAATCTACAGCAGATGAAGACAGTTTCAAGGAAACTTTGTCGGAAGTAGAACGCCTCGCGCAATGGAAGGAAGCTATGGAAGCCGCACAAAGAGATATGGACATAGCTAGAAATATTGAGGATTCTTTCAAGACTGAGGAAACAAAGAAAGACAAAATAGAGAAAGAAGACACCGTCAAGGAACAGCTTAGATCTGACAGCGATACATCTGAGACAAAAGATTCTATGAGTGACAAGAAGTTTGTACAGAATTTGGAGAAAACAAGCGACCAGACAATGGATTCAGAGAAACAAAGGAGTGATGTAGACTCTACCAATATGATGCAGATGCAGACTGACAACGAAGACTTAAAAAAAGAGTCCCAGCTGAAAATGGTCACCGACATGGAAATTCAAACACCCCTCTCACAGGAAAAAAACGGTTTTATCATGAAATCGAACGAACCCACTGATTTTAACAAACAAATGCAGGAAAGAAGAGAGCCCATGAATTCTTTGTGGACACAAGAAAAATCATCTGACGATGGAAAACAAAAGTTGTTCGACACCCTCAGCATGAGGTTGTCTGAAAACGACAATACGAGACAGGAGACGCCTAAGCCCGTCGAGAGTAAGAAGCACCCGATCGAGCATCACGAAGTGCGCACGACACCCGACATGCATGTTCAGGAGCAAGCATCTTTCAAAATGTCTCCGAATAACATGATGATGCAGCAGCAAAATCTCAACATGCATCAGCACCACGCTTCGCACATGCCCATGACGGTTCACGGCCACCACATGCCGAAACAGTTCGGCTCCGTCGGCATGAACTTCGACCAGAACAACGTGAACGTCTTCCAGAACCAGGACAACAGCATGATGGAGATGAACCAGCAGCAGACGGCCGAGGACCCCTTCTTCATGCGCTGGGCGGGCGAGGAGCAGCGGAGCGCTATGGGAGCGGGCGGCATGAACCTGCGGACCGACCTCAGGGCCGCTCAGATGGGTGACGTCATTGACCCGGTGAGTCAATTCGAGATGGGCCACGACGACCTGGCGGCGCTCGGCACGAGCGTGCCCGACCACGACCACATGCACGTCTTGCACCACCACATGGACGGCGCCATGCAGCCCAGCATGCGCATGAACATGATGGCTAGGCCGACGCACGAGTACAGCGCGCTGCAGTGGGCCAACCATGGTCTGGCGCGGAGCAGCTACGGCTCGGCCGGCGCCTCCAGTGGATCCTCGGCTGACGGCTCCGGGGGTGCGGGGGGCGCGGGGGCTGTCGGAGTGTTCCCCAACGCGAAGGTCGGCGGCTGCGCCATCCCGATCCTGGTGAGCTGCTCCCCGTCCCTCGCCACGGGCACCCTGGCCAAGGCCCAGCCCCAGCCGTCCTACTCGTCGAGCTACAGGTCCGGGGATAGCAACATGGTCTACTACATGAAGCGGGACGCCAAGGAGGCCGACCTTCCGATCCTCAAAGTCCAGAGGACCCATGCGCCCTACAACCACAAAACGGAGTTCGTTTTGGAGAAAACCCACGAGTAAATAATATTTTATTGTAATTTATGTACAGATAGGCTCTTACGTTGGACTGCTATGTTATGTTTAGGTTTAAGAATGCATCACAAAATAAAAAATTAAAAATATTCCTCTCTTTTATTTCATATGCTATCCTGAATTAGCTATATTACACTGTAAGATAATAATTATACTGTACAGTTAAGTGTTAACTTTGAATTAATCATAATATATTTTTTTTTCGAAAGAGTAGGTAAACATTGACATTACTAGAGATAATTAAATATTAATATTTATTATCTTCTTGCGTTTTTAAGGGATTAAATAGAATAGATACTTATTAAGTATTTGTCCAGCTGATAATGTTGAGTGTTTATAATAAATATTTAAGTCTCCAATAAAAGTTATATATATATATATATATATATATATATATATATATATATATATATATATATATAACTTTTATATATATTACTTTTATATGTATAATTTTATAATTATAATATAAACCATGTACTTAATATTTTTTTTGCTATAGCTACTTGTACTAATATTTAAATGTATTCTGTGCTATAGCTCAAAAGCAAAATCGTAAAATTTAAACACAGAAACAATAATATAATTACATAATACTATTTCAATACTCGTAGCGCCAATTTTATTTATTATTCAGTCCTAAATTAATATTATAATGTGGTTCAATTATAATTTCTGCATACTCCGCTTTCATTCTTCACATCAACAAAACTTCGCATCAACGAAATTTGATATTCGAAGAACGTATTTTAGTTATTAGTCTAATATCAAGCATTTCAACTTGCACCATGCCGAAACACGCTACAGTATTCGCGCTATTTATTTTAAACTCTGCATTAGCAGAGGAGTTTCTCGACAAACCAACTATCAACATACTAGAAGGGGTCCCAGAAAACTTCCAAGAGTTACGAGGTGATGAAGTGGAAAACACCGAAAATGGGAGCGAATTAAGTCCAAGGATCAAGCTGCTACCCGAAAATGGAATACCAGAAGAACACAGCAGCGCATGGAATCCAGAAATTGCGGCGCAGAATTTCATACCGTATCCGTACGCGCGGCCAGTGCCTCTAAACTTTTTGCCCGTGCCCCCGAATCGCCTACAAAGGACGTTGAGAAGTGACGAAGACGATCTATGGGATGAGGTGGAGCAGGATGCTGTCATGCATAACGTTTTGCCAATTATGCCGGCGCCGTACTTCAGAAGTTCCCAAAGTGTGCCACCGACTGCAGCCATTTTTCCTAATGCGATGGGTAACTGTGCTGTTCCTATACTTGTGAGCTGCTCCGCGCAAATAACTCGAGGAACCATTGGCGGGAGCGGGCGAAGGGTCCCAGTATCATTTTTAGTCGAGAAAAATAAATGAAATCCGAGTGCAGTGTAACAAAAAAAGTTTATAAGTGTACTCGTATTGAATATTTCTCGTCCTTGACTGTGATTTAATGTGTGTGCATTGAATAAATTTCCTTTTAATAGTTTGGTGTTTTATTTCAATATAATATAATATGTATATGTACATACTTCCCTATAGCAAAATAATAACGTACAATACTATGTATGTACAATACTTTATGATAACTTGAAGTTTAACAAATTAATTTTAGATAAACATATTTTAATTTTAATTAAGTATAAAAATTTCATAAATAAGTTACTTTAAGTTTCAATTAAGACCTAACACTAATCTTAAAAAATTATGATAGTTTCAAATAGCTACGATTTAACCAAGAACAGGTTTCTATTGTTAATATTTCAGCTCACACATCCTGTCCCCCCGGAGAAGTGATGGGGACCAACTTCGTGTGCACCCCAATGTTGACAACCACTGACTTCAACCAGTCGCGATGGGATTACTACTACATTTGAAAGTATTAATAAACATAAGGAATAAAATATTAAGTTCTTATTGACATATTATAGCGCAAGCGGGCCCTAGACGAGCAATTTTATTGCGCCACATGACACATCACGTTGAGTAATATCTAGGGTTGATATCGCGCGCGTTCAATCTAATTGTCAAATAAACTGTTCAATAAAATTGAGTCGTGATATTGCACAATACAATAATAATTGATCGTCTAGGGGCCGGCTAAGGTTGAAATTATAACAAGTAGTCGAGTGTAACCTCAAACTCTACTTTTGTAGAGCTGAAAATTCAGAGTAAATCTTCATTGTGAGAT
The DNA here is from genome assembly GCA_963422495.1 of Polyommatus iphigenia. NCBI lineage: Eukaryota > Metazoa > Arthropoda > Insecta > Lepidoptera > Lycaenidae > Polyommatus > Polyommatus iphigenia. The sequence continues at coordinate 14,348,721 of OY730180.1, read as the reverse complement.
CACTGAGAAGCAAAACTAAGTTGCAGTACACACAAATATACTCAACTACAAGTAAGTATATTATTGTAAACAATTACATTCAAGCATATTACTATCGTAAACAATGAGGAAACTAAGTATTTTTCCGTATATTTTTATCACGATAACGTGAGTGGTTCGTATTAAATCATTGATTATTTTCAAGTGTGTATACTACAAGGGCGAATTTTGAGAAATCACCTGATATTTACTAATATACTTCGTGAAACACACCTCCATATTGCGCAATTTATTATTAAAATTACGTTCATTGAACTACTTTTGTAGAGCTAAAAATAATATAATATTTAACATCAATATGTTGAATAAGCTGGAAGTAATAATTAAAATAGCTAAATATTTAATTGGATATCGTAATCATACCTAGAAGGTAGCGTCCTGCAGGGATCAGCTTTGGGACCAGCAGCCTTAATGACCAAAAAACCGGCCATGTGCGAGTTGGACTCGCCCATGAAGGGTTCCGCAGCAGCAATAAGAATTATTTCTATGAAATTATAAGGTTTTTGATTTTTTTTAATATTTCATTTTTGATATAATGAAAGTTCAATTAAGGTTTATCATTTATGACGTATAAAAAAAACTACTGGCTAGATCTCGTTCAAACCAATTTTCGTTGGTAGTTTTTATAGTAATGTACATCATATATATTTTTTAGAATTATCATGCCCCTACTTTAGAAGTTAGAGGGGGGTTACACACATTTTGCCACTTTGGAAGAGTCTCTCTCGCAAACTATTCAGGTTAGAAAAAAATGATATGAAAAACCTCAATATGATTTTTGAAGACCTATCCATAGATATCCCACACGCATAGGCCAGATGAAAAAAAATTTTTTTTTGTTTTAGTTGTACCTATGGGTACCCCTAAAATTTTTAATAATTTTTCAATTTTTGTATCAAAATCTTAATGCGGTTCACAGACTACATCTACTTACCAAGTTTCAATATTATAGCTCTTATAGTTTCGAAGAAAAGTGGCTGTGACATACGGACGGACAGACAGACAGACAGACAGACAGACAGACAGACATGACGAATCTATAAGGGTTCCGTTTTTTGCCATTTTGGCTACGGAACCCTAAAAACATAATATAGGGTCTATAAAGTCCTCGAACTCTATGCCTGACTAGAGTCTAGAAAGAGCAAAAAACTTACAAGCCCTATTTTTTATAGAAAATAGCAAAAACGCAAAAATCTTTTCCTAATCATCAGGAAAAAAAACATTTAGAATAACAACATCACAAAACTTCCTGCGAAGTCTCAGAATCGGTCTGACGTCTTTTCCCATATTTTGCCCATATTGTGTACCGTGTACACAAGGGGACCGCAAATACGTCACGTGAATGTAAACAAATGTGTAGCCAGCCTGTCTCACTAGTATCTTACGCAAATAGATAAGGCGTTTATATAATAAGGACTAAATAATCGGAAATCAGTATTATTGCAACATCAGTTCAAGACGATTTACGAGTATAGAAACTAGGTACCACTTTAAATTATAGTACCAAACTTACCTGGAGAGTACGAGTTACTTTCATAAAGAGTACGAGTAAAAATACTAGATACAGATTTAAATTATAAAAAGAAGCATCAACAAAATGAAGTTCCAAGTTGTCTTCGCTTTCCTCCTCCTCATTGGAGTCTGCTACGGCAGAGCTACAGGCTGGACGAACAAAGATGGTTCACAGCAGCCAGATATACCTTTGGTAAGCAAAAATTTTAATAAAATATTATAGGTCTTTACAACTACGCTTAAAAACATAAGTACTAAATTAATAATACCTTATAATATTACTTAATAAGGACATTATTTGCTTTCTTTCAATATCCTGAAAACTTTTTGTATCCTGTGAACAATACACTAATGTGTAAGTGAACACAATATTGTGTTCATTTGTCAAAGGGTTTTCGTGGACAGACTGCTGTGTTTATCACAATGACAATGTGTAAGCCAAATCCCGGTTAAAAATGCATATTCGTAACAACATTTTATTTCTTTTAGGATTTTCTGCAAAACATGAAACCATCTCGCTTCGTGCCAATCAACAGCGCGCTGTTCTTCCGGAGATTCGAGCCCTGTCAGGAAGGCTACCAGCGTGACGTCATGGGAATATGTCGGGAAGTTTGGGACTAATTCTTCTGGAACTTTCAGGAAAAAATCCCGGAAAATCCGAAAACTTTCCAAACAATGCCGGTGCAATAAAATGTGATATTAGTTTAAGTTTCGTATAATTAATTTTAGTGTGTAATTATTAATTTATTTTAATAAAGTTAATTTAAGATGAATCACGTTTTTATTTCGTCTGAAATTTCAAATAATTTTAAATATTATTTAGTTTTGAACAACAGGTAACTCAATCTCTACATAATATTATGATTTATGTAATTTTTTTAAGCCTTGAAGGAAAGGTCATTTATATTTTGGTCCTAAATATAGACCCATTATCGCATCGATATAATATTATCATTAATATCATTATGTTTATTGTTTTGACAGATAAAGTCCACTCCACTCAGTGTAGGTACAACATCTACATGTATAAGTAAACCCCAGATCTGATACTTTGCTCCCAAAAACTCAAATACTAGTAACGACCTTGAAAAAATCATATTTTAGTCCTAAACATAGACCTAGCTTTTGCTTTTTTCATAGTGTGCTACCAATGCTACCATAGCGGTATTTAAAAATTACTTAAAATAGTTTCATAGACTCTTAAAATTCGTCCTTATTACTTATAATATTTTGCGTCAATAGTGGGAAATTTAGAATTTTAGTAATAATGAATACGACTTTCATATTTTAATAATTATAATTTACTGTACAATTTACCATACATAGCATAATTTACATTTAATTTCATATCACCTAAGCCAGAGCTCACATCTATTGTGTGTGTGTGTCTATATTTTACAGTACTGTAACTACATTGCTTTGTGCTAGGTACCAAATTAATTTATGTGAAGGTCACACTAGCGGTTGGCGAGCGGATTTAGGACGGAGCGAGTACGCAGCGAATACGTCGCGAACACGCCGCGAATGCGCACCGAAAACATTGCGGACACGCAACGTTTTATCGCGTGTTTGCAGCGATGAAGCACAAAACGCTGCTATAGCAGCGTTGCTACCTCGTAGCGCGTTTGCGACGCGTCGACGCATCCACTGCGTGCCTGTTGCTGAAGTCGCTCGCCAAGTGCTAACTATGACATGGCTCTTAAGCTGCAGTGTCGAAACCAGCGGGCAGCGGGGCGGGAGCGGCGCGATTTATATGGATAAGCCGTCTAATATACCGCACGTCACTCGGTTTTCGGGACCTGTCCACATAAATCGTTACATTGTCACGCGCTGCGCCGCTTCCGCCCCGCTGGCCGCTGGTTTCGAGACTGAAGCCTAAGATTAAAATTCTAAAAAAACCACCATGCTACATAAGCGAGGCCGGGGGCAGTGTAACCGCGCCATGTCCCGATAGGGGGCTCGGCATGTTGGCTACGCCCCTGATCCACGCGCGACGCTCGAAGCAGAACGACTCCACGTTGTTGAGAGCTCGCATGTAGATCGTTGTTACGCCACCTGGAAAATTACACCGACTAGAAGTCAAAAGGAGGGTAATGTTCGTCGCAGTTTATTCTGTGGACGAGCTTCGAAGAATAATTATTAAGGGAGATCGCACACGTCACACTTTTTGTGTGATCGAGTCTGCGGCTTCCATACAGTCTGATGGCGCGCGCTATGCAGATTGTATGTAAGCCGCAGACTCGATCACACAAAAAGTGTGACGTGTGCGATCTCCCTTAATGAAGGAAAATTAAAGAAAGAAGAGGGCATAAACTTGCATTCGCTCGCTAAAGAGTCTTTTAATTTCCAAGAATGCGGTAAAGGTAAAGTGTAAACTTAGAAAGATAGGTACAGCCTCCGCCCTCCTCGTAGAGCAGCTGATCCGATTTAAAAATGGGGAGTCAAAAATTTCGTAATGACACCCCAAGTGATATAAGCACTTTGCCCAGTCATTGCGATTATTAGTCAATGACTGGTATATTTAAATTTTTTATTTTTTGTAACTATTCCTCATTGAGTAAGTCTCAAAAATCAAATGATAGTTTTAAAGTAAATATTATTAACCTTTATGCCTTTAAATACATATTTTTAATTGTAATTTTCAAACAGACCAATGTCAGCGTTATGCGAAATGCATTGCAGCTTACGAAAGCATTTGAAATAACACGTATGGCGTACATTATTATTATTATTATTATTTGGCGTCGAGCCATAAGCACGTCACGAGTGCTAAAGCTTGGCTGACATTCTGAATTCTGATGTGTATGTAATTTTCCTGTCAGTGAGCTTAAAGCTTTCGGAGATTTAAATCAAGATTAAGCTAGCATAAAGGGGTGGAATAATAACTATTATATCGATTTACTATGGCCTAGGTATGGGTCATTTCACGTTGCAACGTAAGGCGTCAAAGCATTGCAAATTGCAATGCATTTTTAACCGACTTCCAAAAAACGAGGAGGTTATATGTTCGGCTGTGGATATTATTTTTATTTTATTTTTTTATTTTTAAAATAACCCTTGAAAGCTGAACTTTATTTTCTACACAAGAAAACACATTACAACGTCTCGTGTTGTTGTAATGTGAATTGGCCCATATGTCTGTCATTTAATGAACCAAATAATGCTGACTGCTTAAGACAACACCTCTATATACCTCATTAAAACTGTGTTTAAACTTGCAAAGCGAATTTGAGCTTGGTTGTCAGTTCGGCCATTCTCCGGAGGGCAAAATTTAAGTGTCCCGGGCTTGTATACTCTGTAATATTATAATATTCAAGTATGCAATATTTTTAAACGGTAGATAGCATCCGTAACTAGCTACAAACTTAAACACAGGCTTCTAATTTAAGTAATTCAGACTAAATTAATTTAAGTCATGTTCAAAAACCGTGTTTTTCTGATTACCGTAACGTGTCCCCACGCCAACTTGATCTCGAAACTTGCTTGTAATTTTTATAACGTACATATTTACTTTGATCTATTCATCTTTTTAAATGCTCATTAACATTGGTTATCGCATTGGAAAATATCGACTCAATAGGCCCAGCCTGTAAATAGTTATCATGAAATAATCGCTTGTCCTATCAAAAGTTCTAATTACCGTAATGCATTCTGTTTTCGGGTACCTACCCACCCAAAAATAACAGGATTTGGCACATTACAAGTGCACGAATTTTTTAGTATTAAAAAATTTTGTAGTAAATTTACTATTTATTTATATATTTTTTAGTGTTTTACTCTATTTTTTAGTGTTTAAATATTAAGTACTAAATTTACTAAAAAAAAATTAAAAACAAAAAAAAAAATTAATGTTTAAATATTTTGAAGTAAATTTTTGTGCAGGAACGTAGATAATTACTATTTTAAACTGAAAAACAACTCAAAAATGTTAAATATTTTCGTATGAGAAAATGATTTTGGAATTACGTATGTATGAGAATTTCGAGGGTACCCGGCCCCTTAAGTCTTATTATCTAAAAAACTATAATGAACTGCACCACGCCAAATTTATTATTGTATTAGTATCTTTCATTACTTCCATATTTTAATGAGTTTAAGTCAAATCAACGAAGAAAAAAAATAGTAACGGTAACTAGGCAAATAATGCCAAACCTGAGAATGGCCGAGTTATCATGCGTCTATTGCAGTATCCTTTGAGCTATTGTCAAAGATCAGCTTCTCTGTCTTTTGCCACGCAACTGAAAGCTCCATTTCTTCGACTTGTCAACGATGATGAATGTTGGTTCCTTGCCAGGCTAATGTAAGCTCTATCCCCCCGACTCACCGACTATAATGAGCTGCGTGCCGAGGTAGGCGAGCGCGTGGCCGTGCCGCGGTATGGACATCTCCGTCTCTAGCCGCCACTCCCGCGCGCCCCAGTCCCACACGTCGATGGCTGACACGCTGCTGGGTGTCTTGTCCTGAAATATTCATAACTTAATTCTACTACTGTCAAATTGTCATCCAAACTGAAGGTTTAACAAAATTTGAGGCTCATCATCAGATATCTGCTTCAAATAGGGATGATGACAAGGTCAAAGATTAGCGAATTTTGTTAATAAAATAAAGAAAGCACGGTAAAAAATAAGCGTTACCAAAATTTCAGCTCGATAGCATTTGTATTTTTTTTTTTGTTAGGCGCCTTCAAAGTTGGATAATCAAGTCGAATTTTTTTTCAATTAAATTTCTTAATATTTGTATACCATTCGATAACTTATGCAATTAAAAACAACTTTAGGTATGAAACCACTTTCATAAACGCAATATTTAATATACCTATCAAACAAACTTCTCTCCCGATCCGTACAAACTACGAAAGACTGACGTCAGTCTTTCGTAGCACTTTGTATGGAGCGTTTCGGGCAGGTCTATTTTATGAGATGTTTGAATTGTTCATATCTTGGTGAACTATTAAGCTATGAGAGTCATTCTTTCAGGGATGTTTCTATTTTTTAAGGGCCTTTCAATTACCAATAAGAAAAAAAAATTGTCATCAAGCCTATTGAGCTGCAAAATTCATTCATCGAACTTAATCATACATTGTAAGTTGAAAAGCTTTTGGTAACGACTGTTAACTCAGCTAAAATTAGGTCTGTCGCTTACGAGTTATATTGGCGCTATACGATTGAATAAATCCCATTGTTTTGGCTTCACTTACACAACTGTAACAAATTAAGGGGACAAAAGAAGATACAGGAGATTCAAAATAAACAAAAAAGAGAAGACGCAAGGTTACATTATCAGTGATCTTCCCCGCTCCACCGATGATATACAACTTATCGTTCATGGCGAAAAGCGACGCGAAGCATCTTGGAAACCGCAAGCTCTGTATCTCAGTCCATCTGGAAATTAAACAGACACCGGCGACTGTACCATGTTATACGTAAGTACCTCGATTCTACTAATCTTTACACTCAGTCACTGCCGCTGCCGAAAATATTTCTTTTAATACTTCTGCGGTAGTAACGACGCGAGTACATTCTCGCACTACCCAGTGCTGAGCCAGTGCCCACTTCCCAGCACAACAGGGCTGAGTGTAAATAATACAGCGTCGTTCTTTGTTCGATCTAAAAACCTTTCTACCAAACAATAAAACACCGTCTAATTGACAGTTGAAGTTTTGTCCTATAAGAGCGCGGGTGTCGGTTTATCATTTTGTGGGGATTTTTGAAATTCTATAAGAAACGAAATTTTACATTGAAATCGAACGAAGCTACATTAATTTGCAAAGCTTAAACAGTAGAATCAGAGTGCTCTATTATTTTGTTTATGTGAGCTAAGTATAATATTATGTACCGTAAATCTAGCCATCCATGACTGCGCCGAATTTCTAGAAATTGTGGTGTTTACTTGAGCGTATAATTTTAGATACGCAATTCGCAATTCTCACGGTAAACCATATAAGATATCGTTTCAAGGGCAAATTTAAATGGGGCCTTGTTTCTTGAATCTATCCTACTAGTGATTCTAAACGACTCAGAATTTAAAACATCTTAAACTTATAACAAACGAAGGGGCACATCTTGGACACCACCAAAGGCCTTTTATTTAACTAGATGACACCCGCAACTCCGTTGCACCAAAACTCGTTTATCGCGCGGGAGCCGTACATTTTTCCGGGATGAAAAGTAGCCTATGTCCTTTCCCGGGACACCAAGTATCTGCATACCTAGCGAAATCGGTTCAGTGGTTTAGACAGGAAGAGGTAACAGACAGACACACTTTCGCATTAATATGGATTGGAATTGTCCCAAAAGCAACTTACTGGTTGGTATTCGAGTTGTAGCACTCCACATTGGCGCAGGCGGGGGTCTTCCTGTCACCAGGCATTCCACCAGCTACCCAGATATAGTCGCGGTACTTGGTCGCCGCCACCGCCATCCGAGCCACCAGTAGAGGCTGCACCTCACTCCAGGAGCCGGATTTGGGGTCGAACTTCTCCACGGAGCGGAGGATCCTGTAAATGGGTACGAAGATTTGGGCCGACCTACTTTTTTTATTTTTTTATTTTATTAAATAAGGGGGCAAACGAGCAAACGGGTCACCTGATGGTAAGCAACTACCGTCGCCCATGGACACTCGCAACATCAGAAGAGCTGCAGGTGCGTTGCCGGCCTACTGTCCACCATTGTGGTTTTTCGCGTTCATGAATATTTTTTTCAAAAATGGATAGCTAACATCAATACAAACAAAAAATAATCTTGGACAAACCCACGTAAAGTGTCATTTCGAAGATATGAGCTGCCAAAGTTTTACCAATTTACGTAAGATATTGCAACTTTGGCAGCGAATAGCTGTAGGCTCAAACAAAATTTTGAGACTTAATTATGACACGTCACAGGCGTCATTGCAGCAACGTCTTTACATAATAATTTAAATCATACTTATTTATACACAGACAGAGAATTAACCTCGACAATAGAATACATAATATTAGTACAAGTACCTCGACGCAAGTTTTGTTTGATAATTTTTTATGACATCTCAAAAAAAGTCAAAATAGCAGTAACCAATAGCATTCAAGAATATGATTAGATTTCTTGGATGATGGTCTTTTTTATGACAAAGTGTATAGAATAACCACTTATATTGAGATGCCATTACTCATTATACAAGTGATTCTTGCATGGATACTCGTATTTAAAGTGTTGGTGTGGGCATATTATATTATCTAATTCACCCACTTGCCCTTTTTATCCTGTCCGCCGATCGCGTACAAGGCCATGCGGTGGACGACCAGGCCGAAGTTCTTGCGGGATGTGGCCAGCCCCGACTCGCTGTACCACGACCTGGTGACGGGCTCGAAGCTCCACACGGTGGACACCACCACCGACTTGCCGCGGAGGTCATCCTCGCGGGGATCCGCACCACCTGGGGATTAGAGTCATTAGTTATTAACTCTTAATAATGCCTTTAGTCCACCGACACTGCGAACTGCGAAAGAGCGGCGGCAGCGGCGAACCGATTTACTGTCTCATCCGCCACACGACAATGCGTTATATTGCATCTCGCTCTATTGCTGTTTCGCATTGGTTTCGCAGATATTTCGCAGTTCGCAGCATCGATGGACTAGATGCGTTCTTATTTAGTCACATTACAGTCCACCTGTGACCACAGCACGGCAGCTAGAGTAGTAGGTAGACGAAAAGTCAGAAATAAGAAAAGTGTTCCGCGACAAAATCCCGTCTCGACTACGATATACTCTATATTACTAATAATTAAGAATATAATTTTACGTTGACATCAGTTACTTAATATGCTGATAACCGCAACTGCATCTATAAGGGCCTGTTTCACCTCTTTCTAATAAAGTATCGAATAGGCTATTCGCAGCTTTTTTTATATATTCTCCATACTTCATCTGTCAAGTTAATTGGTAATTGGCGGATAGTCTATTCGGCACTTATCAGGAAGTGGTGAAATAGGCCCTTAATATTACAAAAGTGTATAAAGAAGGCACGAATTTAGTCTCTGCTTGAATAAAATAATATACCAGCGAGAAACACTCGTCCCCTGAGGAAGGCGACGGAGTGATGATGACGCGGCTCCGGCAGTTCGCCCACGTGCTCCCACGAGTTCGCCACAGGATCGAACCTGGAAACATTTTCATAACTCTTAACAATAAACTCTCATATCGGTTTCGGTGACGGTAGCCGGCTTCAATGAAACCAGGCCAGTTACGCAGGAGTGATTTTATAGTGCCCAAGTGTGTGCGCAGTACACAAGAGCACTCTCTATTCCTTTTACTCTCATAACCCAGTCGGATGGAAGAACGACACAACCGGCGAGAGAGATCAGGCGCAGGACCGACTTTTTACATGCCCATCCTACGCATGAATCATCTTAGTTGTCAGACAATCAGCTGGTGATCACAGAATACATATTGGTAAAAGGTACAATTGAACAAATAAGCCAAATGGTCCTCGAGAGTGCAAAAGTCGATGACCGACAGTGACAACTCTCTTTATATTGTATAAGACATGCTCGACTTTAAGATCGCTGAACAAAACTAGAGGAGACAAATTGCCCCATGTAACTGGCGGACTGAGTCATATAGTAAGACTCGACCGCCATCTGCTTATGAGTCAGTTTCACTCATAGTATGTAGATTGTAGATAGCTGATGTTCGTAACATCGTAAAATAGGTACAAAAAATGTCACCCATCTACAATCGCTTATTAACCAGTCAACATCAGAGTTTTCCATCACTAGGACGAGGACGTGGTGTACACTACTTAAACACTAATTTCCAAAAAATGAAGCATCAATTTAGATAAGAAGGAAACATATTCTTGTAATCTTATTTTTTTCTGAAATAGCTTTAAAAATTTAGGCTCACTTGTAAATATCTTTCCCCGTATTCCCTGGGACTCCATAATTAGTGTGCGGGTCTGTGCCACCAAACACCAGCACCGTCTCGCGTTCCCAGTCGAACAGCGAACCGTCTATCACGTAGTTCTTGTTGGACGGTCCAAGTATTGATGCTGACAGTTTGTTCCTAGAACATAAAGGTAAAGATAAATTTAGGCGTAACCACACTGTTATAGCATTGCAACATACGTAACGCTAAGTAATAATGAGCTAAACCACGCTATATAAAAGCGGAACTATGCGACGTGGCACTCCAGAGTCCAGTAGTGCGATTATACTTGACTTATTCCCATTATTAACCAAAGCACCAAAATCATCAATTAATCAATCACTGTGATAGCTGTAAAAAGGTCCAAAATAATAAAAGTTCTTAGATAGTATATACTATGGCTTTCCTAATTCCTAAAAAGAAGACAATTATTGCCTTCCTGGTGTAAGGAAAACTATTAGATTAGAAAATTAAAACGCATGAACTTACAGGTCATCTAATAGTTTTGAGCTTCAAAAGCTAAGGCATAATACTAAACATTACATTCTTACATTTTTAATTTCGCCAACTGTTCTTTAGATTCGTCAAACAGCGATATCTGGGGGCTTTGCTTAGTGGTGTTCTGTGCATCAGTAGATTCGTGAGTGAACATATCTGAGGCGCTCCTTATTTCCTTCTTATTGTTTGACTCACTGAAAAGACCCAAAAAAAAGTCGTTAAGAATGTAGGAAAAAATAGTAATTTGACGATTGGTCAAAGAAAAGACTTCAACGAGATACATGGTCAAAGTTCAAACCTTCAGAATTGGTCACTGTTAGTGTCTAAACACACTAGGCCGAAGTTATGCGGCGTAAATGCCGCATGATTACATATATATATTATAGTTAAATTTTGAATGCAGTCTTGTTTGTAAATCATCTTAAGAACAACTGCATTCATAACTGAATACGTATTTTTTTCTGAGTTAGTAAGTACACTGCGTCCATCCTTATTTTGAATATTTTGTTAGCTACTTCCTTACTTTGAATTAGGTTATAAATACATGGGGCACACTAAAAGTTTTGCACTCCTAGCTAATCGGAACTATTTGAGTTTTGAATGTTATATTTTTTTAAAACGTTGCAACCTTCTTAGCAATATAAAAAAAAATTGTCGGGAAATCATTTGTCAATTATTTTTATCACACATCAAAGTTCTACGTACGCAACGAAATTGGAATTAAGTCGAAAAGATTTTAGAGCTATGATTTTTTATGATTTTAAAAGTTCTCTCTCTTCGCAAGACTGTGCTGCTCGTCTTGCTCGTTTGAGCACCGTGAGGAGGTGGTATGCTGAATTTGAAAGAGGTCGAGTTTCTTTAGATGATGAATTTCGTGAAGGGCGGCCTTCAACTGCCGTCAACAAAAATAATGTGGCTACTGTTAAGCGCCTAATTGAAGAAAACCCGCGGATTACCTATGAGACAATTCGAGGACTATTGGGGATTGGTATGAGCCAAATTTAAAAAAAAATTACACGAAGAATTGTGAGTTCGGAGACTTTGTTGTCGTTGGATCCCTCATGAACTGACAGCGGAGCAGAAGCAGGCTCGCATGGAATGGTGCTCACAGATGCTACTGAAGCACGACCACGGACATTCTAATGCTGTTTATGACATTGTCACAGAAGACCAAATGTGGATTTGTTGTTTTGAACCCGAAAAAAAAACAGCAATCTTGTGAGTGGATACGTTTGAAAATGAGAACAGGCCAACAAAAGTGAGGCAGGCGAGAAACGTTGGTAAGAAAATGGTCGCGTTTTTTTCTGAGCTACGGATCCCATCTGTGCAACTCCACTTGAAGATCAAAAGAGTGTTAATGCTGAGTGGTATTCTACAATTTGTTTACCCAGAAATCAGAATATTAGAAAAGGTTCGCGAAAGACGACCAAGAAGCCGCATTCTCCTACATCAAGACAACGCCTCTTCACACACGGCCATCAAAACAATGTCATTTTTGACCGACTTCCAAAAAGGAGGAGGTAATATGTTCGGCTGTATGTATCTTTTTTTGTATGTTCCACGATTACTCAGCCGTTTGTGGTACGATTTTCAAAATTCTTTTTGTGTTGTATAGGGTTTAGCTCGAATTTGGTACCATGTTCACAAAAGTGGTGATCTAATGATGGAATCCTTGAGGAATCGAGGGGACTCCTTGAAATTTCTATGGAAACATATAGTGATTTCGATTTTTTCTGAAGCATTCGAGGTAAATGCTACCAAAAAGTAAGACTTTGCACCAGGTTATACCCTGGATCCGAAGGTACCGAACAGAACTTTTGAATGCTTATAGGTAGAGGTTCGGGGATTTCGGCGTTGTTTAAACAACTGAAAGCATAAGCCAACACATCAATTTGATTGATTATCATCATCACAACCATAATTATACCATGGGTCATCACACTATGACCCAATTATTGGTACTTTTCGTGATATTTTGCATCGAAGCAGATGTTTTTGATGATGATTTCGCTGTTTGTGGACCGATTTTCAAAATTCTCGTGTTATTGTATAGGATATAATCTTAATTTTGTATAACAATTACGAAAGTGGTGAGCTGATGATGGGATCTATGAGCAATCGAGGGAAATCCTTTAAATTTATCAAAACACTCATAGTGGTTAAAATGATGTTTCTAGTAAGTTAAACATATGTTAAGAATAAGAGAAATTTCATACAAGGGTGTCTCTTGGTCCAAAGGCACTGAACAGAACTCCTCAACCTTTGAAGATAAAAGTTTGGAAATTGCAGCATCGCTTAGATAACTGCAAGCATTTACCACAATTTCGCTTACAGTAACATAATGTGAATATGTAGTTAACATTCGTATTGGTTATTTACGCATAAAGCCTTATTTTGTAGATAACTAAAAAGAGTGAAATTATTATTTTTAAGAAAAAAATTAAAGCCGACTTCCAAGGTAAAAACAATAGTAATATGAACTAAAAAGTATTAAATAACTCTTACTCTTTAATAGTGCCTTTTTCAGAATTCGTCTAAATCTCAACTATTTCTGTACATACTACAGTCTTCATTACTTTGAAGTCGGTACCAGTTCCAAAAGTTTCAGATATTTAGACTTTACTGAACTCACGATTAAATTAGCTGGTACCGACTTCAAAATAATGAAGACTGTAGTATGTACAGAAATAGTTGAGATTTAGACGAATTCTGAAAAAGGCACTATTAAAGAGTAAGAGTTATTTAATACTTTTTAGTTCATATTACTATTGTTTTTACCTTGGAAGTCGGTTTTAATTTTTTTCTTAAAAATAATTAGCTTCCAAAAAAGAACAACTCGTCACCCATCCTGCGCATAGCCCCGACCTAGCACCCTGCGATTTCTGTATTTTCCCCAAAATTAAAGATTTAATGAGAGGTTTCACTTTTACCAACTCCGAAGAGGCAGTGATAGCGTTCAATCAGCACATAGAAAACATGCCTTCAGATCTGTGATCCTCCTGTTTTAAAAAATGGTTCGATCGCATAAAAGAATGTTTAGAATGTAAAGGAGAGTATTTTGAAAAGCAATAAACATAAAATTTTGGTTATAGTATGTCGTTTTTTCAAGTTACGCAAAACTTATAGTGTGACCTACGTATCTCTTACCGTTTTAAAGCAGATAAGGCAGCAGTAGCAGAGGCCAAGTAGCTGGCTGCTACACTCTGCCTTCTCTCGTGTCTCGGATAAAAATTACCCTGAAAACATTATTTATCACCGTCACAATATTGATGGTTAAAGTAGATGTACCCCGCGGTGTTACCCACAATTTACTAGGGAAAAAATAATTTGTAATATTTTCCCGCAGTAAAAAGTAGGCAGCCATTGTGTTAATTCAGGTTATCAACTAACTCGACCATACCTAAATTTATTTTATTTAAATTACTCCAGCCGCTTATACGTCTATAGGTAACAAAGATACAAACTCACAAACTTTCACATTAATAATATTAGTGTGATTTTCTAAAAATTGGATCATTTACGATTAATCTAATAACTATAATATTATAAAGTTCTTGTGTCACAACTCACAGTGTTTTTGCGTGAACACCTGTTTATCGGCTCAACCGTTTTAAATAAAATTTTGTAAACATACATTCGTTAGGCCTGAGAATAGGTTTTTGCCTACTTTTATATTGATGCTAGTAATAATTTATATGGCATAACAATGCCGGGTCAGTTCTGTTAATTAACGAAATAAAATACCGTATCACTGCTCCCAACAGAATCTGTACCCCCGACGTCTGTCGTTTTGAGCGTGGTATTAACATCACCCGTAGATTCGTCTTTAGGTGAGATTTCATATAACACACTGTCACGGAGCTGAAATTGTGAAACTATATTATTATAATCAAAATTTTATTCTTCTCAAGTGAAGTATTGCTATTTAATAGCAATAGGCATTAGGCAATCATAGCAATAATTAATTATTGCTGTGATTCTGATATCACTTTAGATTTTGGTTTACCAATTTAATTTGACCCCTTCGATTTTACTTACGTTTATATTTTTCTCCAATAATTTCTGTTTGTAGCTGCATTGTAGTGGGGACTTGGTAGGTGATGGACTTCGACTTGCAGTGTTCTAGACACAAGTTAAAGTAGATTATTGTAAGAACCACGAGACGAGTTACAAAACTTCTCTCTGACTTAGGTATTTAGTTTCGTGGTTTGGACCACAGTAAACTAATCAAATAAGTTATACAATATACATGGTGTTAGTTGTAACAAAACTAAATGATATTACTTTTTAGGTGTAAATTTTGCTCTTTCAGCGATGCTACTTTCACAGTGAACTCTACGAGACACATAATATGCACCCTAAAGTATTATCACTTAGTTTTGACTTTTGTTACGCCTTGTATAGCTCAAAATATACATACAGCTTAAGAGGCTTGTCATATCGGAGGTGGAGAGGAGAAAGAATATAACAATAATTTATATTTTATTTCTTGGATTTTGACTTTTTTTGAGGCTTACCTTTAATTTGTCCTTAAAAAAGTCAGGTAGCGATGGTAAGTTTTTGTTGTTCCTCAGTCCCTGTATCATAGCAGGCAATGGGAAGTCAAACTTCTGTCGTTGAATGTCGATTGAGTCTTTGTTGATACCACGTAAGCTGCCTATACAAAATGATATTATGTTTTGTTTTGTTAACATACCAATATTGCTATTGGAAAAATATTTTCACTAAGTAAATTTTTATAATTCACTGTGATTATTGTTTTTACTTTTGCCTTTTAAGTGAAGTAGTTTCTGATGTTTTATAATTCTTTTCTTTTCATCTTATTTCTTCCAGCCTTACCTTGAATGAATCTCTTTAATATACGATTAATGGAGAAGACAGACGATTTACACTCTTCCTAACATAAATCTAATATAATATAAAATTCTCGTGTCACAGTGTTTGTGCGTGAACTTCTCCAAAACGGTTCAACCGATTCTTATGAAATTTTGTATGTGCTATCAGAGAAGTTGATTCCTAGGCAGATGGGGAACCTATGTAGTTTGGTTGCGTTACGTTAACTTCTACGACGTGCCGTACGACGTCGTGCCGTGTTTTTGTGTCCCGGCCTGAGAATAGATTTTTATCTACTTTTTATATTGATACTAGAAATAATTTATATGGCAAAACAACTTTGCCGGGTCAGTCAGTAGACTATAATCTGTATAAAAACCAAAAGGATATGACGTCATAACCTGCAGCATCCTCGCTCCGTCTCGGTGACTGCATCATCGCCATCTGCTGGTACATCTGCTCCCGCGGCACCCGGAACTGCTCCAGGTATTTCAGGAACTCCTTGTACGTCACGTGATTCTGGTAAAAGTAACGCTAAGCCTATATTTTGAACTGTATTATTCTCGTAGAAACTCAGAGATATTAACTAACTGAAAAGAATATAGACTGCTCTCTTAGTACCCGGAACTGTTCCAGGAAAAATATAAAAGGAAGCCCTTGGAAGTGATTCTAATTTCTAGCATATAACGCTATTTCAACTTCTACAGATGCAAGTAATAATAATGACACACAGATGTAAATGTAAGTAGGTTTCTCATGAAAATTTGTAGTTAAAAAAAGAACTCTTTTAGACTAAGTTTGTTGTTCCAGGAATTCCAAGAAGTTTTAGTACGTCACATGATCCTGATGACGTACAAAACGCATGAAGCATGAACAGACAAGATAGTCTTACGATAACGATTATTCATGATTCGATTGGAAATGGCGCGGTTGCATTGTCTGTTAAATGGAATTCGAGTCTGAAGATACGAATCATATTTTTACTCTTGTCAATGACTTTTGAAAATCAAGTGGCAATAACCTTGGGAGAGAACGAGGAGTCTTTTGGTCAAATATCGCTGAAGTTATTGGTTATTCCACTATTGCGGATTCGTCTTTTATAACTGGCAACACACAATTAACTTAATTTGTGAATTGAAAAATTATTGTAACTATACAAGTAAGGCAGAAAATAGTTTTTGATGTATTTTTCTACTTCGAAAATTGTTAAGTAACTTCCGATTTTAGACAGCGGCTAGAGCGGTCGCGTTGAGGTCGTACACGACTGCAACACGACCGCATCATGCAGTCGACCACACATTACCTTTGTTGTTCGACCGCACGGCGAAACTCGACCGCAGAGCGACTGCTCCGACTCAAGAACTGCTCAAATGGTCCATGTATGGCGGATATGAATTTAGTATGAAAAATAATCGACGTGCAGCAACCGCACGACGCATCTTGCTGTCGCTCTAGACTACAAGATGCGGTCCGTCTATGGCCAGCCTTAAACATCTTCCTTGTGTTACCTTTTCCTCACCAATCCAATTTCTGTCCACGGGTTCCGTCAGACCGAGCACGTCGGTCCAATGACTGTAGTTCTGGGAACTGTTGCCGTACCAATACTTGATGATGACGTATCTGCGAATTTCGTAACACATACCGATTCAATCATTGATAACGTCGCCAAATTCTTGAAAGCGGCTAGGGGGACATAACCACACCTCATGACGTGTGTTTACTTTATCAAATTATATTGATATTTGTAAGACTGTTATACCCAAATATTGGATATTATAATATTTGGGCGGTTTGACCGAAGAATGTTATAAAAAATCTAGGTATTTTTAACTTTCAGGTTTATGTCATTTCATGTCTATTTCTAGTTCCGTGACTATTTTTTTGCAGTTCCTTTAGTTGTGTACTACTTTGCCTGAAGGCTTTAACAACGTTTATGAAGAAGTAGAGCCTTTATTTCTTCACACACGTAGTTAAAGTGTCTCTAAATTAGTTAAAGTCTACTGTTCATTTATAGGGAAAACTCACGCAAGTCCATCATCAACCATCTGCTGTATTTCTGGATCGCTGACGATCTCTAAAATTTCGGAATTCTCTGGGTTCCTCTTGATATCGACAAGCTGCCACGGCGAGATGAGACCAAACCGCACACATTTCATTATGTCCACAGCGTATTTGGATCGAGCTGGCCAGTTCCCGTGAAGCCATCTGGCTGCTGCCATTAGTACTTCTGTTTCGCTTAAAATTTGTTCTTTGTTATTGACAGTCTGTTCAGTTTTAAACTGTTGAACCGTGGTTGAACCTTTGTGGTTGTAAGGATAACTCCTAATAAAATCAACTGTGAACGGATGGTCTGATTCTCAACCTTTTTATTATTGTTGGTTTAGGCTGTGATTTAGGCTAATGTAAGACTAAAACTTAATGGCTCAGGCTGGACATACCTCGTGACGCAAATATGATTAGAGCGTAGAATAGTAACAACTTCATCAACTTCAAGATCAATAAAATCATTAGAAGCTACTAAGGGTAGAAAGAACTTTTTAATCCTAGGTACCTGAAATCAATAATTTTGTACATAATATATCAGACCTTGCAAATTTCAATCAAACACTTACATCGCAACATACCATTACATCAACAATAGGTATCAATCCTTTATTCCTCGATTCTATGAACATCGAAAATGCTGTATCTTCATTGAACATATTTTCATTTAGTATGAACGACCAACATTGATCTTCTAGATCTGTCTTGTGAAAAAAAGTCAAATTTTAATAATTTATTTATCATTTAATAAATTAACATCTTGAGATATTATATTTACCCTTTATGCCCAAATATTGTGCAGCGCAGAATACTTGCAGGATGTTATGTCTCTGCAGAAATTTGTTATTTTCTGGACTATTAAATATCATCCAATCATAGATAGTCTCAAATGTTTTTGGAGAAACGATATCCTAAAACAGTTTCATAATAATAACTAATGTCGGACTCATTCAATTGCAACGAATTTAGACATGCTTTGTATGAGAACACGTTGAGGTAAAGAAATGCAATATAATGAATGGGACAACAGATTACAGTACAGAGAAGAGCTACAAATCGAAGAAGAAGTTGTGAGATTAAATTTAGCTCGAACACCTCAATTTCTTGTCTTACCTCGGGCAATTGTATACTTTTCTGAGAATTAGCATCAAAGAATGTAGAGTAAATTTGTAGAACCATTCGATGGCAGTTGAATTCGCTTTTGCCGATTTGTACAACGACGTCCGTGTTTCTAAAGGAAGTTTATTGATTATAATAATGATGTTAGTTTCAATGATAGGATTCTTAACATCAGCAATAAGAACGTACATACGATTATGAAGTCGTTTGAAGAATTCTTGGTAAAGGTCTTGTTTTTTCGGTAGCTGCACTCTCATCCCATCTATTGGCGTACTGATTGTGTATCCCAGTGCTTTCAAGTCATTTAAATTTTGAGTCCTCTGGGTTGTTGGTTTTAAGTTTATTTCTCGTACATCATATTGTGCTTGATCAGCATCAGAGCTTTCCTATTAGGGAATAGTATTATATATTTTAACTCTATTTATTCTTATTTCTTGCTCATTAATTATTGTGTATTAATATTATATTATGTAAGATTAATTTTACTAACATTATCATCATCCGTAGATTTTCCTTCGAATTTTATTTTGACTTCGGCTTGTGACGGATCAGCTAAAAGTACTCCGACCGTGGAAGATTGAAATACTACCTGAGAAAATTGTTTTATTACACACTAGATGACACCCGCAACTCCTTTGCACCAAAAGTTTTTCCCCGGATAAAAAGTATCCCATGTCCTTTCCCTGCCCCAGCATACGCCAACGAGAAAATTTTGTCTAAACGTTTTCTCGATGTTTGATAGCTTTTCTCTTCATCTCTATTGACCCTAACATGACATAAATTTTTTCTCGTGTAGATCTGTCGTCAAAATCTATCGAAATAATGTCAAAAAATGATTTTGACATTATGTCGCTATCGACAATATAACTACTAGACCTGGATCCCAAAAGCGTAAGACATAACTTACTTTCTGATGGATGAAATCATAGGTTCTTGGTAGTGCCTCGTGTACTTAGAATACCTGCGACACCTGGTCAGGTACCAGGTAACAAAGTTGACTAAAAATGAGTCTTACTTTACTTATTTTCTGATGGCTAATATTTATATATAATTTGTAGATTATTGTTCTGAACTAGTATCATGTAGTGTAAGACACTTTTCAATGACCAAAACTATTATCAGACGTTTTAAAAATAACTTTGTTGCTATTTTTTTTCAAAGGCTTTATTTTTATTTTATAAATTAATATAACACCTTAGAAAACAATACGATATTACAAGAATTTATTTTCTACTAGCTGTTGCCCGCGATACAGAGCGATAAGACAACTTACTGTCACAATATGGATGAAACCTTATGTTCTCAGTAGTTCCTTATGTACTTAGAATACCTTCCGTATACGTATACATGATTGGATTAACGACGAAAATTATAATGAAATTATTGATGATTACGATGATTAAAAAATAAACAAATACTTGCTGTTAATTAATTATCCACACATCCATACTAATATTATAAATGCGAAAGTGTGTTTGTCTGTCTATCTGTCTGTCTGGCTGTTACCTCTTCACGTCCCAAGCACTGGACCGATTTTGCTGAAATTTTGTATGGAGATACTTTGAGTCCCGGGAAAGGGCATAGGATACCTTTCATCCCCCGGAAAAATGTACACTTGCCGCGCACTGTAAAAGTAGCAGCGCTGAAAGCACCGCTGTTTTTTTACTTATAAAATAAGAGGGCAAACGAGCAAACGGGTCACCTGACGGAAAGCAACTTTCGTCGACCATGGACATCTGCAACATCAAAAGAGCTGCCGGTGCGTTGCCAGTCTTTTAAGAGGGAATAGGATAATAGGGTAGAAGAGGATAGAGAAGGGAATAGAGTAGGGGATTGGGCCTCCGGGCTCCGGTAAGCTCACTTACTCGGCGAAACACAGCGCAAGCGCTCTTACACGCCGGTTTTCTGTGAGCCCGTGGTATTTCTCCGGTCGCGCCGGCCCATTCGTGCCGAAGCATGGCTCTCCCACGGTGCTGTGCACTAATGAATACATAAATGAGCATGTATTTTGGAATTAGTTGTCAATAAGTACGTTAACGAAATATTTTTTTAAACGTAAGATACCATGAGAACCCCATGCACTTGGGCAAAGTCGCCATAGTATAAAAATATCATCTTGCCAAGATCTATCCATTGAGCTACATTACACTTGTGTTGATGGGTGGGGACGATTCCGCCCATACCCCTTTATTTCAATATATTTTATTAAATACGAGATAATACCCGCAACTTTGTTGCGAAAAAAGAAATTCCGAGACAAAAAGTATCATATTATAATAATATGTGCTTTCCCAGGAAAGGATAGCTATACTTTAACCCTAGGGCTCAAAGTTTATCTGTACCAAATTTCAGCTAAATCGGTTAAGCGGTTTGGGCGTGAAGATGTTCCAGACAGACAGACATTTTTACACATTATGAGTGAGTGAGTGAGAGTGAGTATAGCTCCATGTTGAGCTTCACAAATTCGAAGGTATTCTAAGTACATAAGGAACTACCAAGAACCTATGGTTTCATCCATCAGAAAGTAAGTTATGTCTTACGCTTTTGGGATCCAGGTCTATATACACGAGAGTGAGATATTTCGAGATTTTCTCGTTTGCGCATCTTAAGGCGGGCATAAACCCCAATTTGTTATTCCGTGACTCCCGGTTTACCTAGTTCCAATATAATAACGAAATGTAAAAAAATAAGAGATATAAAGCACAATATTGAAAGGACTTTAAACCATAAACATTTTTATAAAACGTAATACTTTGGCTGTAATTAATTTACAAACTCACCTCCGAAAAAATCTAATTCATCGAAATATAAGTATTAACTAGGATAATTATACATTTTATTTGAATAAATTGTTAGTAAATCTATATTAAAATATCCTTAACCGAACAATTTTGTTTCTTAATATTTATTTCCAAAGATATTTTAAAAAAACATGAAAAATAGAGAAGATCCGCCCCTAGTAACTACAGTTTTATGCTAAGCTAAAATGAATCTTATTGCGATGCGTATACGCTTGGTCTTTGGTTGTGTGCAAGGTTATCGTTTTGGATTGAGATTGATCCCTGCCTTAAGGTACAATTCCGTGCATCGCGACAGTCGTAAGCCGCGCGCGACCGACGACTGTCGTAGGCCCCGCGCGACCGTGTCAAAGTTATATGACACGGCCGCGCGCGGCTTACAACAGTCGTCGGTCGCGCGCGGCTTACGACTGTCGCGATGCACGGAATTGTACCTTTAGGCCGGCTGGACTCAAAGTATCTCTATACCAAATTTCATCAAAATCGGTTCAATGGTTTCGGCGTGAAAAGGCAACAAACAAACGGACTTTCGCATTTAAAATATTAATTAACTATATTAGTCAAATGATTATATTATAAGTATTGAATTCCTGTAGAATTAGATACAGTTGTTATACCTGATTTGTTTGCACCTTTAAATTTCCACTTGGAGTCTGCTTAAACGGAAAAGTCGGACTTTTATTTCTTTCATCCTCCAAACTGGTTACGCTAAAATTTCACCATTTGATCAGGTTTGTTAGTGAGAGAGTATTCCAATTGTGATGTAATTACGCAAAGGTAGCAGAGGGCACTACCAGCACACACATTAAATAATCCGATCCGACATCAGAATGTCGGCAGACACGTTGTCAAACAAAACTTTTTGTTTAGTACTGTCTATGCTGGTGCTGCTTCTAACATGAAAACATTGCAGTAATAATATATCCATTCCTTATTATCCTTATAAAAAAATTAAATTATAAAGATTTTACTACCTTGTGTTTTCTACAAAAGAAGACATTTCATGCTGATAACTTTTACAGTATTGATCTGCTAATTTTGAAGCATAGTTAGTCGTCGACATTCTAGGCTTTTTCCTGAGTTTTCTAAAATAGTTTTCTCATTAGCTGCTTCAAAATTATATTTATTCTTAATCTACCTAGACTCTTAGTACATTAATACTCACTTTTCTTTTGGTTTGGCTGACATGTGAGGAGTTTGTAATTAATGCTATCTTACTTGATATAGTTTCTGCAAGAAGTATTTTGTATAATCTTTATTTTATCAATTATAAAATATTGTTGACCTGTTATATTCGATTTTCAATGAATATGGTATGAGGCTGAGCATTAAAAGAATGTACACAACGCATTACGCAAGTGCTCAGCGCATGCAAGTGTAGAAGTAACTTAATATCTGTTTAAGAGCCCGTACTATCTTTTCTACTGCTCTCTTCACACTCACGCCCGTCTTTCATATGCCAGGTGAAAAAGGACGATCGCCAAGTTAGCGGGCAGTTATAGGTATTCTGTTTTTTAAAGGGTTTTTTATATGAAAGTGGTAAAAAGTAAATCCAACATTGTATAGACAACTTTCTCAACAGTACATTGTATTTTTTTCATACCGTTAAGACGTCAATACAATCCATAAAAAGGTGATATTCTAAACCTTTTACAACAAAAATCACAAAACTGTCGCGGGTTTGAGTTGGATTATTTAAAGATACTTAAAAAAAATAAAAAATCTAGCTGCAACAGTAGATTATAATTGAAATGATCTTTCATGTTGTGCATTAAAACTTATAGAAATACTGTATTTTAACTGTTAAATCACGTCTGTTAAATGAGCGAAATCGGCAAAATTTCGTATACGGACTCTTAACCCGCAACTCCGTTCCGCCAAAATTCGTTTGTCACGCTGGAACCGTACATTTTCCGGGATAAAAAGTATACTATGTTCTTTCCCAGGACTCATAGTATCTCCATACCACATTTCAGCGAAATCGGGTCAGCTGTTTGGGCGTGAAGAGGTAACAGACAGACATACTTTTGCATAGTATTTGAAATTGGTATAATAAATTGACCGTTATGCTGACAGCTTTGCGATGATATTTGTTTAATAACGGTTGAAATGAGTGACCACTATCTACACTTATTATAAAACAAAGTCGCTTTTTTTCCCTCATGTCCCTTTGTTCCCTTTAATCTTTAAAACTACGCAACGGATTTTGATGATTCTTTCAGTGTTAGATAGCCCATTTATTGAGGAAGGCTGTAGGCTATATTTTATCACGCTAAGACTAATAGGAGCGAAGAAATAGAGGAAAATGTGAAAAATTATTTGAAAGGGCTTATCTCGCGAACTACTGGAGAAATTTTTATGTTATTTTGCACAGATAAGAAGTAGACCACGTGAAGGATCATAGGCTATCGATTTTAATCATTTTTTCAGTGGCTTTACATTTTATACCCGTGCGACGCCGGGGCGGGTCGCTAGTCTTTTATAAGCTTAACTTTAACAACTCAAGTCTCAACATTGAAAAATAATTAGTGTATTAGAATTGTATGATAACTAGCTGTTGCCCGCGACTTCGTACGCGTTAACATAGTATAATAACAAAGATGGATAGCTTTCCCCTTTTTGTGGTTCCTTATACAAAGGGTAAAAACGGGACCCTATTTAAGCAAACGTCAAACGCAAATGGACTTTCATTGAATCTTTTTACCCCAATTTCACCCCCTTGGGGGTAGAATTACCAGAAACGCTTAAATACGTATCCATTCATTTTTAATCAGTAGCACAAATATAAAGTTTCATGTTTCTAACTCAAGAAATGACGGACTTTCATTTAAACTTTCAACCCCTATTTCACCCCCTTGGAGGTAGAATTTCCAAAAACGCTTAAGCACGTATTCAATCATTTTTAATCAGTAGCCCAAACCTAAAATTTCAAGTTTCTAACTTAAGAAATAACGGAATTTCATTCAAACTTTCAACCCCAATTTCACCCCTTTGGGGGTAGAGTTTCCAAAAGCGCTTAAATACGTATCCATTCATTTTTAATCAGTAACCCAAAAATAAAGTTTCATGTTTCTAACTCAAGAAATGACGGACTTTCATTCAAACTTTCAACCCCGATTTCACCCCCTTGGGGGTAGAATTTCCAAAAAAGCTTAAATACTTATCCATTCGTTTCTAATCAGCAGTCCAAAAATAAACTTTCATGTTCCTAACTTGAGAAATGACGGACTTTCATTTAAACTTTCAACCCCTATTTCACCCCCTTGGAGGTAGAATTTCCAAAAACGCTTAAGCACGTATTCAATCATTTTTAATCAGTAGCCCAAACCTAAAATTTCAAGTTTCTAACTTAAGAAATAACGGAATTTCATTCAAACTTTTAACCCCAATTTCACCCCTTTGGGGGTAGAATTTCCAAAAGCGCTTAAATACGTGTCCATTTATTTTTAATCAGTAATCCAAAAATATAGTTTCATGTTTCTATCTCAAGAAATGACGGACTTTCATTCAAACTTTCAACCCCGATTTCACCCCCTTGGGGCTAGAATTTCCAAAAACGCTTAAATACCTATCCATTCATTTTTAATCAGCAGTCCAAAAATAAACTTTCATGTTCCTAACTTAAGAAATGACGGACTTTCATTCAAACTTTCAACCCCTATTTCACCCCCTTGGGGGTAGAATTTCCAAAAACGCTTAAGCACGTATTCAATCATTTTTAATCAGTAGCCCAAACATAAAATTTCAAGTTTCTTACTTAAGAAATAACGTAATTTCATTCAAATTTTCAACCCCAATTTCACCCCCTTGGGGGTAGAATTTCCAAAAACGCTTAAATACGTATCCATTCATTTTTAATCAGTAACCCAAAAATAAAGTTTCTTGTTTCTAACTCAAGAAATGACGGACTTTCAACCCCGATTTCACCCCCTTGGGGGTAGAATTTCCAAAAACGCTTAATTACGTATCCATTCATTTTTAATCAGTAACCCAAAAATAAAGTTTCATGTTTCTAACTCAAGAAATGACGGACTTTCATTCAAACTTTCAACCCCTATTTCACCCCCTTCGGGGTAAAATTTTCGAAATTCCTTCCTTAGTGGGTGTCTACTTAATAAAACAACCCTACTCACCAAATTTCGTGGCTGTAACTTTAACAGTTTTTGCTCAGCGATGATGAATCAGTCAGTCAGTCAGTCAGTCAGTCAGTCAGTCAGGACATGTAATTTTATAAGTATAGATTGATAAGGCATGTCGACATCTAAAGTATTTTTGGGCTAGTATAAGTAAGTAAATACTATAAAGATAAGTATAATATAGGTGCAGAACGAAGGCAGTTTTTAACCTGAAAATCATACTATCATACCTTCAGTTAGGTTCCGAATACGGAATAAAAAAATAACTGAATAAATACTTCCCTGAATAACATCAAAACGTACACAATAGAACTACATATTATTATAATAATTAAATATTTTGGTCGCAGTGAACTTTTGTGAGAAAATAAATTTTGCGAGTATTTGACATTGAATCTTGTTAATTTGACAATTGATTGCTTTCAATGTCACTGATTGATTAGATTTTGCCAAACCATTATTTTTTTTAATTCCAACAAGGAGTTTTTATGTGAAACCTCTTTTCTCACTTTCATGTCCTTGAAGTTTCTTTGGAATAAAATATGGGTTAGCCGACCCCTAGACGAGCAAAATCACGTATCGCGTAATGTTATTGACCGTCTGGGGTTGATATTGAACATCGCGCGCCTTCAATCTAATTGTCAAATAAACTGTTCAATAAAATTGCACAATACAATTGATGGTCTAGGGGCCGGCGACAACAGAATAAGGGCGTATTTTCATTAGTCGTTAACTCGTGCGGTATACTGTATACAGCATACGGGGAGTCTATAATAGGCCTGGAGATAGTGACACAAAATTCTTGGTGATTTGTGCCAGTATGGCGGTTTTACAGGGGTATAATTACGTAAAGGCAAAAAGGAAAATGATGGTCATAGCGCTCGCACTGGCAGCCCAAACGCGTGGGCGTTAATCGAACGTGTCGGATAAATAACGAGTGTCGAACGATTTGTTCCACAAAAATGCTTGTATTTTCAGATAGTCGAAAAAAAATAAGTAGGCGAAAGCGTAATGCCATACTTGTCGGGTGCGGCTTACAGCCCGCCATACCGACGCGAATACGTTAATTGAGCCATGCAACCATGAAGAGGCCGACACTAGAATGTTATTTCATGTTGCTGACGCTATGAATCGAGGACATAAAAAAGTAATGATTCGTACTGTAGATACAGACGTTGTAGTCGTAGCAGTCTCGTGTATGCAAAAGTTGCCAGCATTAGATGAGTTGTGGATCCACATAAGTACAGGCAAAAACCATACTTATATTCCATGCCACTCTATTGCCAATGCACTCGGTACGTGTTTGAAATGCCTTTAGCACTGAAAAAGTGATAAATTCCCTCTAAAAGTTTAATGCATACTAACTAATGCATACTTACATATTATTACAGGACCAGAAAGAGCCGAAGTAGATACTGCCAATTTTTCATGCTTTGACAGGATGCGATACCGTATCTTTTTAAAAAGAGTGCGTTTGATGCCTGGATTGCCTACCCTGAAGTAACTTGTGGGTTTAAGGCATTGTTGGATGGAAGAATAGAAGATGCGGATAGTTACATCCAGAAATTTGTTTTGACAATGTAGGTACGACCGGTAAGTATAAAGTAGTTTGATACATATTCAGATTACCTATTTCAATTTAAGAATTACTGTAATATTTTATTTTTCAGCTCAAGCCCCTGCACTACAGTGAACGAATGCAGAAATTATATTCTGTTCACAAAGAAGGACAGACAATTGGAGAATATTCCTCCAACGGAAGCCGCTCTACACCAACACACACTTCGGGCAATATATCAGGGAGTTCATGTCTGGGGACAAGCCTTAGTGCCTAAGCAAGACCTTCCGAGTCCTTCTTCCTGGGGCTGGAGGATGGAAAAAAATATTTGGACTCCTGTTTGGTCTTATTTACCAGATGTGGCAAATGTGTGCCTAGAGCTCACTCGATGCAGGTGCAAGACAGGTTGCAAAAACCGTTGCAACTGTATTAAAAGAAAATTAAAATGCACAGAGTTATGTCTGTGTGCCGGCAACTGTGCCCGATAATTAAATTATTTTATTTAAAAAAAAAACATTGATTCGTGTTTATTCACAAAGTAAGCATGTTTAGCAAAAAAAAAAAAACAACCGCAGCGCGAGCAGCTACATCCGCCTAGCGCGAGTGGAGCTTCCCGCGCTGCGGTTTTTAATTTTCTTAGCATCTTTTTGTAGAAGGTGATATTTAAAAGTGTATATAATATTTAGAATCTGCATAAAATACGCTATATCATAGTATTTTTTGTATGATATTTTTAAGCACTATATAAAAGTAATGAGCTCTCAAAGCAAAAATCTCCAAGTGAGATTTTCACATTTTTACGTTTTTCTTGTAAAATTACTATGAAACTTAGTATCATTAATATCAGAAACAGATTCTACGTCTTTGATTTATGGGTGAATTTTCCAACCGTTTTTTTTCGCGGCTACTGTGAAATTGGGGGTGTGAAATGGCTTTTTAGGGTTAAATAAAATTTCATCGTATAGTTTGTGTGATTATCCATATGAGGCAACAGACACATTTTTAATTCGATAACTAGAACATAAAAATAAAAAATTCTAAAGGTGGAAATTAGGCCCCTCGGTGACTGTCCCAACGACCTTTTTAGTCCTAATTTCGTCAGCCGAGGAAAAATATTAGTGGTACAAACAAACGGATTCTTTTATTGGATTCTTAAAGAATGGAGGTATAATCAATACAAATTTTATAATCTCAATCGTTATACTTTCAAAATAGCGGGAGAAATAAAACTGTCCCAACATTTTGTCTTGATTCGGTGAATAAAAAAGAAACATGAATTGTCGAGACCAGAAGTACTTTTGAACGTAATGCCGCTTCTTGAACTCAAGCGCCAGTCATGCTTGTGCCTTCGGAGCTAGAGGTGGTTTGCTGCGTCGCTGCGTGTTCCCGCTAAAAACGTAAGTATATCGTCTCCGTTTTTCCGTGATTCAATTTATCATGTTAATTGAACCAGCTAGAAGTATTAATTTATTTTCTTACAAACACTTTTAATAATATGTATCAAAATGTAGTATAGATATCGGTATAATTATTATAGGTGTCAAAATATTCAACGATTTGTCGCAAATTTTCATATCGGTGATTCCGTTTCGGTGAATTCGGTGACTTATTTGGTCACCAAAATGAAAAAAAAATCACCGATATGAAAAAAAATCACGGAAATGGTGACTCGGTGACTTTCGGTGACCTTCGGTGACAATAGTTTTCATATCGGTGAATGCATTTTCATCTCGGTGATTTTTAAAGTTGTTTTATACAGAATGAATAATAATCTGCGAAATCGTAAAAAATGTTTATAAATAAAAAAGAAATATGGTGCTTCTTAATGTTACATTGTTTGAGCTATTGTATAGCTTTGATCGCGTTTATCAAGAAATTCCGTAACGAAAAACACCTAACATTCGTCTAACGTCGTTTCAGTCAATATTTGTATTTTTTTTAACTTTTAATATATTTTATAAGGACACAATATTTACCTTTCATTTTATGAATAAGAAACTCAGAACTGATATTTTAACCTCATGTAGTTTATTAGGATTATCTAAAATATTGACTTTTGTTGATCTGGGGGCACGGTAGTGCCCCAGCCAAGCTTTTTAGCAAAGGCACGGCCGTACCATACTTTTCTCGAAGCGGTTCGCGGTTATTTCACACCCCCTTTATCTTCGATGTTAACAAAGCTAGGAATTTAAAATTTCGGTCATTAGGAGCAATTATTAAAACTAGCTTAACCTCAAAATTACATGAAATTTCAATAAATAGTTTAGGAGTTACGGATGGTCAAAGTTACTACATTTTGTCACTCACTGACATATAGATCATCAAAATTCTAAGGTACTTCTAGCAGACTTAGAACCTTGAAGTTTGGTACTTGGATAGGTCTTTATTCATAATGAAAGGAAAAATTATGAAACCGGCCAAGTGCGAGTCGAACTGGCGTACATAGGGTTCCGTACCGTAAATTTGTATGGGAGCCCCCCTTAAATAATAAGTTTATTTAATTTTTATTACTAATTATTAAAGTAAACATACAAATGAGCGTTTTCTGAAATTTTCAAAAACCTTAGTGTTACCATTATGGATATAGAGCAAAAAATGGGAAAAAATCGTGTTTGTTGTATGATTAATAATTTAATAATTTATTTTATTTTGATTGGACTATTAGCTTTTATAACGACACCAGAAATACATAATTTGTGAAAATCGCAACTATCTAGCTATTGCAGTTCTCGAGATCCAGCCTGGTGAGGACAGACAGCGAAGACTTATTAATAATAGGGCCCCGTTTTCATCCTTTGGGCAGGGAAACCTAAAAACTGAAATTAAAAAAATAATATAAATAGGTAATAATATAATAATTTATTAAATAAAATAAAAGATTTTTATGTTTGTAACTTTGCAAGAACAGTATGAGTTTCGACTGCATATATTGTGTTTGACGTACAAAAGGCTTTAAGTTAGTTATGAACTTAATGAAATGGCATTTATTAAATAAAAAATAATAAGAAACAATAATTGAATTCCATTTAAATATAAATGTAATCACTAATTAGTACTGAGATATACACTCCTTACTTGCTCGATACAATTATTATGGGAGTTTTAAGTCATCACATGAAATAAGGTGTGCTCCTTTCCTACGAGGAACGTCGAGACGCTTACAACAGTGCTGCTATGTATTCAACGGTAAAGATAAAAAAAATGACCACATTCAAGTATTAGCTTAAGAGTCATTTATATAATATGATTATAATAATCGACTCAGAACTCAGAAGTATTTACGTTACGTTGTCCACCTATAGAACTAACGAAACCTCAAAGAAAAAATATAAAGGAGATAGGGAATGGGTGCTAAGCTAAGTACAGAAAAGTTATTACGTGTCCTGAAAAGAAAAGAAAAAAAAACCTTCAAAAAAGAAATGAAATCCCACCAAAACATGAAAATATGTAAAAGGAGCCAAGCAAAATATTGCACAGCTATTCAATACTTCTGTCGTAAAAAGTTTTCAGATCACATTCAAGCCAAGCCTTCAACTTATTTTGTAATTTTAATCAACATTCAGTAAATGTATTAATAGATTTCTTTATTTTATAATTATTATAGTGGCTTGGCAATAAGCACAATAGAAACAAATATAAAACTGCATATTGGGAGGAGTTCATACTTACACAGACGGCAAGCGTAAAGTGTTTTAATATATAACGACGTATGTGGCCGATGGTACCCAATAAATCCAATTAGTAGCTGATTATTTCTCTAGTGCTTATTGCCAAGCCACTATAATAATTATAAAATAAAGAAATCTATTAATACATTTACTGAATGTTGATTAAAATTACAAAATAAGTTAAAGGCTTGGCTTGAATGTGATCTGAAAACTTTTTACGACAGAAGTATTGAATAGCTATGCAATATTTTGCTTGGCTCCTTTTACATATTTTCATGTTTTGGTGGGATTTTGTTTATTAGTGTTTTGTTGATTAGAAAAAACAGTACGAGATAATATAATAATATGATTATTTAATATTAGAATTTAATGAATCCTATCAAAAAGTAGTTTTGGTTATAATAATGTTAGAATAATAGTTACTCAATTTTTACTTTAACTGTTTAACTTCAGTATATTTTTATAACGAAAAATTTTAACTAAGCACTAGAAGATACCTTATCGTGAAGTTGGCGCGAGGTAATTTTTATTCAAAGCAAATGTGTCAATTATTTCCCAGTATTAATGTATTTTGTTATTTGTAATTAAAATCGTATGTAACATGTTTTTTTTAATAAAATATATTGTTCTATCCACAGACATAGATCAAGATAGATACCGCATGTGTATGTACTTCGCGTGAAATATCGCGTTCCCAAACGACGAGCAATGCTCGTCTTTCGAAAGTCTGTTCTTTAGTCTGCTATCGGAATCGGACGTAAATCGGAATTTTAAAAATTCCTCAATGCCTAAAATGGCCGTATTGATCTGTAGAAATTCAAATAGAAACATTGGCCTTGATAATGGACACGTTTCTTATCATCGGTACGTCACGGAGGCAAAAGAGTTATGCAATTATAGCTGATTTCGTGATGGATTTTTTGTGATGGATATAGGCTATGTTTTATTCTGAAAAATATTAGAGATAATTTCGAAAATTGCAAAAGTGTAACCCAAAGTGTCAAAATGTTTCCATAAAAATACATTATTTCGCTTGTTTTACAATCACGCTGTATACTATTTCGGTGAATTTACATTTCGGTGAATTTTGTTTTCATCTCGGTGACTGACTTTTTCATCTCGGTGACAGCTAAAATATAAACGTGTGTGCTACGTTTGTTTATTATTTAATTTTTATGTCATTCGTTTCGTAGTCATAAAACATAATGTTTTATGACTACGAAAATTGAGAGGAAACTTCGGTAAAAACTCAAAAAAACATAGAAACAAAAAAGTTCACCGAAATGAAAAAAATATGGACATGTTGAAATTCACCCTTATACGAAAATGATACCAATCTTGCCCTAGTAGCCACCAGGACGAGGATAGATTTTTTTAAAGAGACCGGGTGGCGGCCATCTTTGTACCCCCCCTCTCCCCCGCTAGCCGCATGTTTTGTTTTGCCCCCCGGACTGAAATTGCTTAGAATCACATAAGAAACATATGTGATGAAGCTCATAGCTTAATATAATTTTTAAAGGTTCTGTATGGGAGCGATGCATAACTTAGACCTACTGAATATGCATATAAAATTTGGTAAAAATCAGTAAAGCCGTTTCGGAGGAGTTCGTGGACTAACATTGTGACACGAGAATTTTATATATAAGATTATAAGTTTAAACACTTACGGATTTTGTCGCGGAGCCTTATATTAATTATTAATACGCTCCGCGACAAAATCCGTAAGTGTTTAAACTTATAATATCGTGAGTGATACTCGCGAAAACTTAAGAAATCATTAAGTTATTATATTGATGACATAATTTATTATAACATTGTGACTGTTTGAAACGCCTATGATTAACGAAAATTGGTATGAACAAATAAATAGTATATAAAGTAATATTATCTATACATATAATAAAACTGTAGAAATGACTATTCTGTACATTAAAGATATTCAAAAAATAATAAGCGGAGGGTGTCACTACATCGCTATACAAGCCAAAAATGTGGTCAGTTTTTTTGTCTGTCTGTCTGTCTGTCTGTCTGTCTGTCTGTCTGTATGTTTGTTCCACTATCACACGAAAACTGCTAATCCGATTTGAATGCGGTTTTCGCAGATATATTTGTCTTCTTCCAACTTAACATCTGGTGTATAAAAATTTTTCCCCCCACCCCTCTAAAGGGACAAAAGAGGGGGTCAGATTTTGTATAAGACTTGCTTTAACACGAAAACTACTGATCCGATTTGAATGCGGTTTTCGCAGATTTATTTGTCATCTTCCAACTTAACATCTGGTGTATTAAAAAATTTCCCCCCACCCCTCTAAAGGGACGAAAGAGGGGGTCATATTTTGTATAAGACTTTTGCTTTAACACGAAAACTACTGATCTGATTTGCATACAGTTTTCGCAGATATATTTGTCTTCTTCCAACTCAACATCTGGTGTATAAAAATTACCCCCCCCCCCACCAAAGAGAGAGTTAGATTTTGTATAAAGTTTTTTCTTTAATGGACTTACTTTATATTATTAACTGTTTTTCCAACTTAACATCTGGTGCTACATAACATGTTTCCCCCCAAAGGGGAAAAATGTTATGTAGTAGTAACATTTACCCCCCAAAGGGGGAAAAATGTTATGTAGGGGACAAAAGAGGGGGTAAGATTTTGTATGCTGATGAAGTAGAAATACTTTAAATGGCAAAACAACGTTTGCCGGGACAGGACCTTTAAAACCCAATGTATATAATATAGTAATCATACAGCTGAATTTTATGAAAAGTATGTTCAAGTTGTTCTTACTTTTTTGCTTTTCGGTTGTTATACCTAAATTGGTTTTGTTTGAGTCACTCATTATATCTAGGAACGAATCTTGGGGGCGATACCGGTCCGTCCACGTCGTGTCCCTGGGCACCTCCCCCGTGACATCGTGAGATTTTCCACGGTGACACGGGAGGGGTGTCTGAACGCCGGTTTGTGGTGCGTGTATGGCAGAGCTCACTGCCGAGAGAGAGCCCGCGACCCGGGGTGTCGGTGTTTTGTAGTATGGATAAGCGCAGCAAGCAAAATAATCTCCGGGGGGGGGGGGGGGGTCCCAGCTCCGAAGGGGCTGGAGAATCCCATACGTCGGGCGGCGGGCGGTCCGCGTATACGGAGGGGCCACTTTCTGCGAAGACGAAGGGGGAGAGAAGGGATGAAAAGGGCGAAAAGAAGGAGGAGAGGAAGGGTAGCGCTAAGAAGCGCGCGGATCCCAAGCCGGTGCACCTAACCGCACCAGAGGGGGAGCCGCCTACCGATGAAGATAGAGATAGCGAGGTCTGCTTCTCGGCGTCCGGCAGCAATATGTCGCTGGACTCCGTGGGGTTGCCTGCACAATCCGGACGAACGACTCCCCTAAAAAGGAGACGCCTAGACGAGACTGACGAGGCGCCGTCGACTAGCAAGTCGACGGTGCCGGCACCCAAAAGAGGACGTGGCCGTCCTCCTAAGACCGGCCAGTGCGTCGGCCTGGCTAAGGCGCAGGCCGACTACAGCCGTGAAAAGGAGGAGGCTCTCGTCGTCGTCGTGCGTGTCTCAGCGCCGCCTTCAGAGGGTCCGAGCTCTCCGCCTCTTCTCCTTTGGGAAAAGAAGTTGAGAGGCTGTGGACGGGCGCTGATATCACCAGGACGGTGGCGGAGACATTAAAGACCACTATCTCCAGGCCTATATGACAACTGCGCATTTCAAGGCCAACGCTCAAAACTCGTGACGGTACCTATGCGCGTATCAAAGTAGCGCGGTGTCTTTGCGCAGCGTATTAATTATGTGAGTGAGTTCCCCGCTCGGTCTTCTTCGAAACTGAACATACGTCTAGTTAACTACGTACGTATTACGTACGTAGTTTACTAGAATGAGCATTGTTAAAAAAAATCACATGTACTTTTTATATTTTTTTTCGTTAAAATAGGGTATTTTAAGAATGTAAATTAAATAATTTTGAAATTCATTGGCTAGTTTTTTCTCAATAAATTTTTAAAGTTTCGCTCTGACGTCATCATCGGCGGCCAATTGACCTCTGCAGTATGTTTTAATTCCCTTCAATCTTATTTATAATGGCTGGTTCGTCAGATGCAAGTTTTCATTATGTGAAAGCTGATACGAGAAGCTTACCAAAAGTTCGAAATGTAATGTTGGTCGAATTTATTGCTAATTTAACACCATTGAAGGTCAAACTAAGGTTAAACATATTTGTTCAAAAATATAAGTAACTAACTAATGGGTATTTTTTTCGTTCATATACAGAAAAACGATCACTGACCTTATTCCTCGAAATGTTTTTGTAATGAGCAAAATTTAAAAAAAATGGACAATTCCCATTGCGCCGACTTTAAGCCGAATGCAGATCGGCGGCGGCGGCGTCAAAAAAATGTCGGCGGCGGCGCGCGGCGGCGGGTCGGCGCGGCGCACACGTCTAATTCGGATAAACTATCGAGCAAACCGTATGGGAGTATACTTAGCTTATTATTGATTTGATCACTGATATAGATTATAGCCCGACCTTATGACGGTAGGTCTGTCATCTGTCTATGAATCGATTTCTCTGATGGTACATATCGCTTATCTTTTGACACAATTCTAAGATAAGTATTACGAGGGCTGCTATTTATGTATCCGGAATTAAAAAAAGAAACAAACATATATCATTTAATATGGTTTTATTGCTTTTCAAAATATTCGCCGCGATAATCGACACACTTTTGCATACGCTGGAACCAATTTTCATAGCACTTTTTCCATTCTGATTGAGGTATCTCCAAAACGTGCATTTTGAACGCATCAACAGCCTCTTCGCGGCTCGAAAAACGTTGACCACGTAATTAGTTCTTCGCGTATGGAAATAAAAAGAAATCGTTAGGTGCCAAATCAGGGCTGTACGGCGGATGACCAGTCAATTCGATCTTTTGACCCTCCAAAAACTAAGTTGTTTCAGCTGAGGTGTGACAGCTAGCATTATCGTGATGTAATATGATTCTGCGTTGTCGGTTGTCCTTTCTTATTTCTTCAAAGACTTCTGGTAAACAAATGGTCGTATACCATTCAGAATTAACCGTTTTACGATTCTCTAATGGCACTGTAGCCACATGTCCATTAATTCCAAAAAAACAGGCGACCATTTGCTTCAAAGTACTTTTTGCACGAGTAACTTTTGTTGGTTTCGGCTCATCTTGGAACACCCACACCGTTGACTGTTGTTTAGTTTCGGGGTCATATGCATAAATCCAAGATTCATCACCTGTGTAGATATTATAAACGGCTTTTGACGTACCACGGTTGTATTTTTTTATCATTTTTTTGCACCAATCAACACGAGCCCGTTTTTGATCGATTGTCAAGTTGTGCGGAATCCAACGCGAACATATTTTTTTTACAGCCAAATGTTCGTGTAATATCTTATGTATGCTCGTCATACTTATGCCTAAGGACGCCTCTATCTCGCGATATGTAACATGACGATCACGCATTATTAGTTCCCGCACAGCATCTATATTTTGTGGGACAACAGCTGTTTTTGGGCGACCTTCTTTATTTTCATCCGTGAGCATAGACCGCCCACGATTAAACTCACTGTACCAGTGATAAACAGTGGTTTTTGATGGTGCTTCATCTCCAAAAGTTGCGGTGAGTTGAATAAAGCACTGTTGTTGATTTAGCCCACGCCGAAAATCGTAGTAAATCATTGCACGAAAATGTTCACGCGTTAAATCCATGGCAAATGAAGACACGCAATTTTCAAAATGACGCCACAATGGAAAAATAATTGACAGTCACATGAAACAAAATGTATTCTTCAACCAAAGAGTTCTATTTTCAAATGTTGTAATTACTTTTTAAATATTGTTCTTGTAAGTGGCCATTTCCGGATACATAAATAGCAGCCCTCGTATAGGTCTACCGTGGGTCCAATGATGTTTTTTATAATATTATTAATTATATCATAGCGTGGGTCTACCAGAATCTGATGGCAAATTTTGACGGCAGATTTTCTAAAAATATCCTTGATCATTACATTTTTTATATATTTGCATGTTTCACACACATAATCAGCCGCTATAAAGAAAAAAAAATGTTATATTCCAATTATCCCGGTATTGCTAGAGCAATTTACTTTCTCACTTTTTGCCATCAGATTCTGGTAGACCTATAATATTGCGTCGTTTGCAAAAAAAGACCACTTCCTATAATGTCCTTAATCTACGATTCGTCATGTTTTACAGCTTTACAATCGATAATTCGGAAAACCACCGCTTCCAGCGAGGGAGTGTTTGTTGGCTCTGACTCATCGGCTGGAGATAACCTGGCTTATATACTAGGGCGGGCACAGACGATGGTCAAAGTAGATCTGGCTATTGTACGAGTAGGTCATAGTTTTGGTGTGAGCAGTTTCGAATAATACACTATGTAAGTACCTCGATTTTAGTTATTAGAATATACCAATG
The DNA here is from genome assembly GCA_963422495.1 of Polyommatus iphigenia. Taxonomy (NCBI): domain Eukaryota; kingdom Metazoa; phylum Arthropoda; class Insecta; order Lepidoptera; family Lycaenidae; genus Polyommatus; species Polyommatus iphigenia. The sequence continues at coordinate 14,311,158 of OY730180.1, read as the reverse complement.
CTGTAATACTGTGCCAATGCTATGCTATGAAGGCCGCACTCAGAGATATTTAATGATGATTAGACTTTAATTTAACGAAGAGTTTGATAGTTTAAGTATATAATATTATGTATGCAGTAACCTACAGTAACTAATAAGGACCGATGTGATAAAATTATTTGAATTTCATGTTTTCATCACAATATAATGTTATTATCTTATTACAAACAAACCGTTAACTGCAGGTAGGCATGCTGTATTTCAATGCCAATATGAGAAAATTTGAGTTATTGAGTTTTCATCAATATTTTTTTTTGTTTTTGCAAAATGTTGACATCGTGATTACAATATGTTGATAAAAATATCTTATCATTTATCAATAAAACTACCTAAATGCACTTTATCTACACTGATCAAGAATTATTAGAAGTAGTAAGCACGCGTTTGTACGAAGTTGTCCAAGTACCTACCTAAGCCCATTTTACAATTAGTAAGGTCATCTTTATACTAACAATATTATAATATTACTTTTCTATATAATATACACCACTATATTATAATTCTTTTTAAATATCATATATATTTTGTGAAAGTTTAATAAATAAAGATATATCTAACTAATAGATAATTATGGTATAGTTGGCGATATAAATATTTACTATAATATTATTGTAAATATGCGTACAGTGGTGTGTTTCAAATATATATTATCCAGGAATTCATACTATTTCCATAGTAATGTTTAAATGCGTATGTCGTCTGTCTGATGTCTCTGTCTGTGTCGACGACAAGATGTACCATCGAGGAAATTGATTCCTAGGTAGTTGACGGATATTCTAAGTCATGTGGTCGACTTATGTCGATACAATGTAAGCTGTGATCGGTCTGGTGGGCTTGACTTGACGCGACCAAATGACTAAGGTCCGCCATTTGCCTAGGAATCAACCTTCCTGATAGTACAATTTCCGCGCGATAACTTAGGGAATGCGCGCACGGGCAACTTAGTTGCTCGGCGATTTATTTGTTTCTCGATCAAGTCTTTGGGTATGCTCTAAATTTCATATACATAGTATGAAATTTCCCGAGAATCAGCCGATCGCTCCATAATGGATGCACCTAATATTCTATTTTTCGACGCTTTCTTCGGTTTTTATTTATTTTTCGAAAGAGACAAATAAATCGCCGAGCAACTAAGTTGCCCATGCGCGCATACACTAAGACTTTACGTTTGAATTATTTCCCTTTGGAGAGAACTGTAATAAATCATCCACAGCAACCACAGCGGATACAAATGCCTTAATTTTTATGTAACAGGTTAATGTCCTTATTTGATTACGTCCATCTAATATCCGAAACTAACCGTCATCACAGCGTAGTAACAAAAAACACTTTACTCTATTAAGTTGCCGACAAAAAACCCAGAAACGTCGTGACAATCGTGAAATCAACAATTACTGGTCGTGCGTACTTTGTTTCATTATGTTAGGTGACTTGGCAACATCTTAGAGTTCTTAGACAGTATTTTAGATTAAATAGTCTTCTTTTTATAATCAAAGACTACCTCTCCAGCTCAAAAAGTGTGCTTTTCACAGTTTAGACTTGACGAAATCATAGTGCGTACCAAAGAAATAAACACAGATCCATACAGTACTCCAAAATTAATAATACGCATGAGTGACCGTGTATAATGACCGTGTATAATGACCGTGTTACAAAAGCTACAGGAATATCACGACGAACTTTGACTAATGCATGTATGTATCTTAAACGCAAAGCAATTAGAAAATGCAATATTGTCTACCGTCGCTATGGAAATACGACCGTTGCCGAAAATTTTCGAAAACTTCTATGCGCATTATTACTTTGGGAGCACTGTACAAAAAAAAAAAAAAATTTTACACTCCAAAACATAATTCGTAGCCGGGTAAATACACATTGCCTGGTGGAAGTGGGCTAAAGGTAACGTTTTCCTGTACGTATTTATTTTTCCTATGGCCGATGGCTGCGGTCTGCTGCATGTTTATCTCCATAATATAGGTATTATTTAATCCTTCGATCGGAGGTTCTAGGAATTCCCATTGTATTCTTTTGTTCTCGCGATCACCGGTGCTCGCGCGGGGCCTGAAAGATTAATATACCAATTAACTCGTTATAAGCAGTAATAATATTATAACACGGTCAAATTAACTTGACGCATCGAAATGTCAAATTAATATGCGAGCTCCATAATGAAGTCATCAAACCGTGCGTTTAGTTAATTTGACCGTGTTGTAAGTTAGTAATACTAATATCGACGCCCACGACTCCGTTGGGCCAAAGTTTTTTTCGCGCGGGAACCGTACATTTTTCCAGTATAATATTGTCTATCTGTAATTCCAATAACCCACGAAAGGAAAGCGAGACTATAGTTACACCATCTTTACAAACTACCTTTCTTCTTTCCAGAATGTCTAACGAAGAGAACACTGGCCGCATCGTCTTCCCTGACGAGGTGGAGGCTGCGAAGGAGAAAGCTGAGGAGACAGAGGCCACCACCACCAACGCGATTGAGGAACAGCCTCAAGAGGTCACCTTGAGGAACATGATAGTGGTACCACCAAACTGCCCGGCCGGACAGACCATGGGCGCCGATGGGGTGTGTCGAGATGTCTTCTAGAAGATTCCTAATACTATTCTTAAAGTCGAAAATCTCGCTTCTCTACTATAGATTGATATGGACAGTTATGTAAAGTTTTACTATAAGGAAGATGTCTTATACAGTCCTACCATAAGAAAATTACATTTTAAAGGGTTAATAATAATTATGTCATGTTTTACCAGGAAGATGTGTTACAGTATTTTCATCAGAAAATTACAATTTAAAAAACAAAATAAAAAATAGTATGCCCCATATTCTTCAACACTTCAGAGACTAATTTATGTCTATTTTCCTAATGTACTGAATAACTGTAGGTACTTATAAATCGAATAAACCTATTTATAATGTAATTAAGATTAAAAAATCTTGATTAAGCAGTATTAATTTATGTTAAATTAATGATAAGGTGTGTACGTTCATGTGTTTAATTTAATAAACTGTTTGATATAAATGTTTTGTTTTTATTTATTTCTTTTAAGATAATAATAGCTCTCACACCGGTTTCGGTGACGGTGGCCGGTTTCATTGAAACTAGGCCAGCTACGCAGGAGTAATTTTATAGTGCCCAAGTGTGTGCGCAGTACACAAGAGCACTCTCTATTCCTTTACTCTCATAACCCAGTGGGACGGCAGACCGACACGACTGGCGAGAGATCAGGCGCAGGACCGACTTTTTACATGCCCATCCGACGCATGGATCATCTTACTTGTCAGACAATCAGCTGGTGATCAGCCTGCATTATCCTAACGAAATTGGAAATAACATGTTTCCAACGCGGGAATCGAACCCACGACCTCCGAGTCAAGAGCCGAGCTCTGAACCACTGGACCACGGAGGCGTTATAGATACATATAGACAATTACCTACCTGGTAATCCTACCTGGTAGGTTCTCGTAATATTTATTTAGCAGCATACGAAGAAACATATGAAGAGGTACTTGGTAGTAACCACCATTTATGTAGATTCAGATCAGCTTAACGCTAACATAATTCTAGAATTGTCCAGTTAGGTCCACGATATCTAATTATACGAACATCAAGATATTAACAAAAACAAGAAATAAAACTAATCATTTCTAATAATTAACGATCATTTACTTCAAAATATTCATATAATAATACAATAATGATCTAACGTCTTTCAAATTAAAATTTTAGGGTCTAAGATAAAAAATTAAATATTTTTTTTCTATAACCCTGACATCGTAAAATATTGTTGATATCTTCTACACAAATTATAAATAGCCGAGTGTTGCATACGTTTTAACAAATGGAGCATCGCCTTCACACGAATTCCTGGAATTAGAAAAAAATAATTATAACAGTAGGTATGTCACGAAAAGACTTAAATAACGCAAGTACTATCAGATAAGTTTTTTCAGAGGCACTTAGGCAGACGGAGGACCTAAGTAATTTGGTCGCATTTTGTCAAACCCAGCTAACAGATCACAGCTAACATTGAACTGACACAACCCGACCAAATGACGCAGGGGCCTGAGTCAATACGAATTCGTAATCGCTTCGTTATAGAATCGCCGATCAAAATGTATGGAATTGACATAAGACGAGTCGAACGTCAACGTCATATTAACGAACGCTTATGTCAATTCCATACATTTTCATCGGCGATTCTTTATAAAATCGCCGATGAAAATGTATGTCGAAGCGATCACGAATTCGTCTTGACTCAGGCCCCTGGTCCGTTATCACTTATCAGTTATCAGCAAGTTATCAGCCTATGAATCAATTTTTTCGATGAAAGTTAACATGGGAAACATATTATATTATGGCAATTAGTAAGGAGCATGATTTTTGAATGATATTATTATAATTAAAAATTTTAAAAGGCAATTTTAATGATTTAACAACACAAAAAACCATGAAGATACTGATATTTGAGTATGAACTTTTTAGAAGTTCTTAGGGTTGATTCAGACCGCAACGCGACGCGTATATGCATTTCTTTTGTATGGATTTGACAGATTTCAATCGCGTCGAGACATCTTGCGAAAATGTCAAATCCATATAAATTTAGAGATCCATCTACGCGTCGCGTTGCGGTCTGAATCAACCCTTAATTTAAATTCTATGGTCATGCAAAAAATGGTTAAGTGTTTGATACTATTTGTAAAAATCTTTATTTACTTACCGTAAGTATATAAATAATGCGGAAAAGGGGTCTCCCATAACAGAATGAAATTAAAAACAATAATATAATAAATGTACTTATATAGATAGGTATAATTAATTACAAATTGTAGGTATGTATACTTTGAAAATATGATAAAATACAATAATTATAGTAACTGTGACGACTAATAAATTGGTAATTTTCGTAAAATATGGAATGAAAGTAGGTATAAATGTTTTTAATGTTTAAAAATAACAATAAATAAAAAATGTGTAATAACTTTTAAAGTCCTATAACAAATTATTATTATAGTGTCACGAGGTAGATTATTCGAGTAATATAAAAAATAATATACTTAATACAAATAAACTTACTAACCATACACAATTTCTCGCAGCCTCTTTATAATAAATACTAAAATATAGGCAGTAGATACCATCTAGATTCTAGAATAAAACAAACAAAAGAAAAAAGTAAAGCAAATAAAAAACCTTTGCTAAAAGGTATAAAAATATTATAGTCCTACACTCTACAAAGGTACCTACTTAATTATAAATATAATATTTGCTTTGCAAAATCTTGCAATTGAAAATATGGTCTTCGAAAAAATATATTCGTGCATGAGCGTGTACGAGGGATTTATAATACGTCCTACTGATATACAGGGTGGACCGGTGATATACAGGGTGGACCGGTGATATACAGGGTGGACCGGTGATATACAGGGTGGACCGGTGATATACAGGGTGCTTCAACTACCGTGCGCTACAAAACGTCGTCTACTTACTCGTCCTCCCAGGGACAAATGTCGTTGCGCTGCTTACGGTCACTAACTGCGGGTTTACTGTCACGCATAACAATATCGGATTGAGAGACCGAGGACAGTTCGTCTCTGTGAGCAATTCTCCTCGTGGCTTCGGACTCGGACGCCGCCTTCACCTGGCGCAGGGGCGGCGGCCCGCGCTCCGCCCCCTCCTCGTCGGCGATGTCCTCGCCCACCGCCAGCGGCGCCACCGCCGGCACACGGGGCTCCACCGGCACACGGGGCTCCACCGACACACGGGGCTCCACCGGTGCGGGCACACGGGGCTCCGCCGGCGCGGGCGGCTCGGGCTCCACTGACAAGGGGGGCTCCGGTGCCTCGCGGGTCACTACCGGCGCGGGAGGCTCGGACTCCCCTATCGCGGGGCAGGCCGGCGACTCAGATGTCTCTGGTGGCGCCGCCTCTCCGGCGACACTCGCGACCGACACGTCAGTGGCGACTGTCTCCGCCTCCTTCCCCCGCTCGTCATCTTCGGCGTCTCGGCTCGGCGTCCGCGAGCTGGCCTCCGGCTGCGACTCCCGCGATGACGCCGGCCGCGACGACGTCTCGTCGGCCGCACACTTCGGCGCGGGGCTCCCAGCCGCCCCCTCTTTTTCCGCCCTCGAGTCCTCCTTATAATAATAATATACATATAAAATTATACAAGTAAACAATACAAGCTGAAAAAACAACATTATTTTGGCGGCCTTATCGCTAACTAGCCATATCTTCTAGGCAACCATCTTACGACTAGTACATTGACATTAAGATGAGAACGAGTGGATGCATGATGTGCAAAACGAACTTAATCTATTAAACACACACACAATACAAATAAAGCAAAAGCAAAAGTATACAATAAAAACTATCAATTACTACTAATAATGGTTAAAAATATAATGATTAAGTAAGAAGGAACAATGTTCATCCATGTCACTAATGTTCTATGATTGAGTCAGATAATAATTTTTAAGTTGTCTTAATTAAATGTATTAAGATTTTCTGACTGTCTTACATGATTAGGTAATGAGTTCCATAAACGCACAGCATGGGCAGAAAAAGAGTTACCAAAAATTTTTCTCTTTTGAACAGGGACATTTAATTTAAAAGAGAAACGCGCGCTGTCACTGTCAGAGAAAGTAAACATTTGCTTTAGATAGGTAAGGGGGAGCCATGGGGTCAAAAAGTATGTTATATAGTAGACTAGCGACCCGCCCCGGCGTCGCACGGGTATAAAATCTATAGCCACTGAAAAAATGATTAAAATCGACAGCTTACGATCCTTCACGTGGTCTACTTCTTATCTGTGCCAAATAACATAAAAATTGCTGCAGTAGTTTGCGAGATAAGCCCTTTCAAAAAATTTCCTCCGATTTTTCCACATTCTCCTATTAGTCTTGCGTGATAAAATATAGCCTTCTTCAATAAATGGGTTATCTAACACTGAAATAATTTTTCAAATCGGACCAGTAGTTCCTGAGATTAGCGTGCTTAAGTTAGCCCTTTCAAATAATTTTCCCCGTTTTTTCCACATTTTCCTCTATTTCTTCGCTCCTATTAATCTTAGCGTGATAAAATATACCCTATAGCCTTGCTCGGTAAATGGGCTATCTAACACTGGAAGAATCATCAAAATCCGTTGCGTAGTTTTAAAGATCAAAGGGAACAAAGGGACATGAGGGAAAAAAAGCGACTTTGTTTTATAATATGTACTAGCTGTCCCGGCAAACGTTTCTTTGCCATATTATTATATAAAGTATATCGCCCGTATTATTTCATTGAATTAGTGACTAAATAAGTATGTCACCATGGCAACGTCCATCGCTATCCCGTGACCCGCGTCTTATTAACAATGGTCGCTCTTTATAGACAAATAATTTGCAATAAAATAAAATTGCGACTATAATTAAAGATCTAAGCTATCCTATCTCTCAAGTTGGAAAAAAGCATACATTAAAAAAAAATACATTAAAATCGGTTAAGTAGTTTAGGAATCCATCGCGGACAAACATCGTGACAGGAGATTTATATATATTAGATATAGATGTAGCACATGAGCATTCCTGCGTAAACGAATAGGTAGCCACTTCAAAATCGATCTATGTTCCGAGACATGGTCGAACTTACGCAGCCCAAAAATAAAAGGTTTTGGATGCGTTCGAGTTTATTTAATTATTCTTCTGTCAAATTAATGTAACTGACGTCAGCATAGTCAACAATGGAAAGGAGTAAATTTTGTGCAAGCATTACTTTGGTCGGAATGGGCAAAAAGTTTTTGAGGCGTTTTAATGAAGCGGATGCTGCAAAAACTCTTCTACTGACATAATACCTTATCTACGATCTCCTCCCTCGAGTCCACCGTGCACGAGGCATCCGTCGTGGAAATACTCGGGATCGGCGCGGCCGGCTCGGGGCGAGCCTCCTCGGCGTCGACGCCGGGCGCGGCGCCGCCCCTGTCGGCGAAGGCGCGGGCGGGCTCGGTGGGCGTCGCGTCGGCGGAGGCGAACACCGACGAGGGCTCGTCGGCGGCGACGGAGCGGCGGTCGTCGGGCGAGGCGGCGCGCGGCGGCGAGTCCGCCTCCTCGTCGGGCGCGGAGCTGACGCTGATGGTTGGCGTGGGGTGGTGCGGCGCGGCGTGCGCGGGCGCGGGCGGCGGTGCGGGGGGCTGGCGCACCTGGCGCGGCGAGTGCGGGGGCGAGGCGAGCGGCGCGAGGTGGCGCGGCTCGACGGCGGACAGGCGGCGCAGCGGGGGCGGAGCGCCGCGCAGCCCGCCGTCCAGCGTGCTCTGCTGCGGCAGGCGGCGGCGCTCGCCCACCGCGACGGCGGCGCTCACGTCGGACGACGAGCTGCCGGAGTCGGCGACGGAGTCCTGGCGCCGGCGGGCCCCCATATACGCGCCCTCCCGGGACGTGTTCTCCCACGGGAGCACGTCCGCGGAGTCATCCTCGAGGGGATCCCTGATGTTGAACGAATGAGAGAGTTTAACATGAGTGTGATTACCAAACTTGTAAGTAGCGCTGAATTTACATTTGGAAACTAGCATGTGAAACTCATTTCGACATACATATATATGTCGCAGCCAACTGGTTAAAATAGCCGTTCAATCAAACAGCTAGCCCTTTGACTGAACAACGCCATTCAATCTCACGACTAGCTTTTTAATTGAATATTTCAGTCGCTCGAAATGTTCAACACTACAGCTGATTCAAAAGCAGTCGTTTGATTGAATTAGTTCAGCGCTCACCACCGCGGCGCTAGGTGCGTTTTGTTTACAATATGGCGTCAACTAGCCGGTGTTTTGTGATTGTATTAAGATATTTTTCGTTAACATACGGTACAAGTGTTATTAAAGTGACAGAAATTATGGGGGCACATACGAGTGAATCAAAATTTTAAGAAATATTTGAGGAAAAATTAAGGGATTATGAAATGCGTGATGCATTTCATAATCCCTTAATTTTTCCTTATTAAAGGTGTTAACTGTAATTATTGTGTTCAAAACGAGTTAGGATACAATTTATTACGTATTTTTGAATAAGCTGACTATTAGTTTAGTGTAATAATAATACTAAACTAATGGTCAGATTAGTTAATTTGCCATTTAACCAGTTAGCTAAGCGTCGTCTAGCTGTATTGTTGTACGTTGCAGTCAACAAGTCGGCTAAACGACGTATAGCCGTGTGATTGAATGGCGTTGTTCAGTCAAAGGGCTAGCCGTTTGATCGAACGGCTATTTTAACCAGTGGGCTGCGACATATATATAATATGTCGAAATGAGTTTCACACAGTTTACAGCACGTTTGGTACTATTTTCATTAAAATAATAGTGTCATGAACCAACGACATAATTATATACCGACCAACCAACCAACAACGACCAATCCTCAAATACAACGACGTATTTAAGGATGGGTCGGAAGAAAACATTTAGGCACAAATTTGGGCAGAAAGCGTTTGATTTCTGAATTAATCACGAAAGTAGTTTCATGACATGAATGTCATAAACTCATTTCAAGTCACTAGTTACGTAATATAAATTCGGCTTAAATACTGTCAGTTTTTGTTCAGTACCTGAAGGGTATATCAGCGAGGTTGGACTGCGAGTGGCTGTGGGGCGGCGGCTCGGTGGTGCGCGGGGGCTGCGCAGCGCACACCGCCAGCTCGTGCGCGGAGCCCGACAGCGAGCGGTCGGAGCCCCGCCGCCGGGACAGTCCGCCGCCGCCGCCACTGCCGCCCGTCGAGCCCGTCTTCTTCCGCACTTGGCCGCCGAAGTTAAAGAACCTGGGGCAGACGATACGTTCAGAAATGGTCCGTAACTATTTGAAATCTCCTTCGTCAATTTACAATAAAAGAGCTTGTGTACATGTATCAAAAGCAATCTTCTGATCCAAATTGTGACGGCGTCGTGACGCATATTATTATTTCTTCATGACTAGCTTAAAGCAGGTCATACACGCAAGGTACGACAACTTCCAACGGCTGCTGGCTGAAGGAAGGACGGTCATACAGAAGAAAGTCAAGAGTTATGGAAGTAAAGTTTCTTTAAGCAGGCCATAATCGCAAGAGTGTACCTGACAGGTTTGCCTGAACAGGTAAACCGGAGTGTGTATAATATGTTACAGAACTGTGCATGTATTGTCTCTACTTTGAATAAAAAACGTAACTACACAGGCAAACCTATCAGGTTCAGGTCAGGCATTTATGGCCTGCTTAAAGAAACTTTACTTTCATAACTCTTGGCTTTCTTCTGTATGACCGACTTTCCTTCAGCCAGCAGCCGTTGGAAGTTGTCGTATTATTTTTCTCTTTTTCACGATCAGCCTAAAGAAACTTTACTTCAATTAATTGACTTGGTTTTCTTCTGCATGAGCGTCCTTCCCTCAGCCAGCAGCTGTTGGAAGTGGTAATCATTTACCGACCCTCTTTTTCACGACCAGCCTAAAGAAACCTTCACTTCAATACGACACTCACTTAGCTTTCTTCTGCATGACCGTCCTTCCTTCAGCCAGCAGCCGTTGGTAGTGGTCGGAGCGCACGAAGCGCGGGTAGCAGTCCTTCTTCAGCAGCAAGCCGTAGACGTGGTCTGCGGCGTGGTCGAGCGCGTACCGTGACCCACTGCGGATGCCCTCGGCCACGCGCTCCGCCGTCGCGCCGTCGATATTGATCTCGCACGGCGCGCCCGGCTTCAGGAACTCTCTGATGAACAATTTAAATATTGTTCAATTAGGAAATTTAAATAAAAAGACGGGTTTCACTTCGGGAGTGCCGGCAGAAGTGAAAACTTGATTATTAACGTTGTGCATTATTTTTTTTAACCTATTTTTTATGAAAATCGATTTTTAAAAAATCGATTTTTTTAATTAATTCATGAAGCCCCAAGCGGCCACATCCGGCCGCGATAACAATGAAAAAGCTATTGTGTCTCGTTTTGCCACGACTGATGGGTTAATCGAAACCCTTACATTCGATTAAATTTTTAACCCATTTTTTATGAAAATCGATTTTTAAAAAATCTATTTTTTTAATTAATCGAAACCCTTACAATTTTTTTAACCCATTTTTTATAAAAAACGATTTTTAAAAAATCGATTTTTTTAATTAATCGAAACCCTTACAATCGATTAAATTTTTAACCCATTTTTTATGAAAATCGATTTTTAAAAAATCGATTTTTTTAATTACTTAATCGAAACCCTTACAATCGATTAAAAAATATCGACAATCGAAAAAAAACAATCGATTGTTCGATTTATCGATTTCGATGTTACAACACTACTCTCCAACCGTCTTACGGTTTTTCGATCAGCACGAGAATCTGACGCGAGTTTCACAGTTTTTACCCATCCCACATAAGTGCTCAACGCCGCTAAAGAAGTTTTCACTTCAAAAACATGATTAAAACTCTAACAAGTGTAAGGGATCAGAATGATCTTGAAATGATGATATTGAAATATTGATCTAATCAAATTACTAGAAGTTGCTTAAACAATCTATTTTACATAAAGTAGATACCTAAAGCTACATTTTCTACCACTGAGCGGTATGATGATGATGAACTATAGCTAAATCACGTCTTTTGATCCTTTCAGCTTTAAAACAAACGATGCTACGAATAAACTCCAAACTTCTTCCGTTTTTTCGTCGGGGGCACAGAATACTGTATATTAGTTTAACAATCGGGGGTTAAGGCGAAGACAGCTGCCAATTCGACGTCTTTGTGCAGTTTTCTAGTCGTATGTATTTCATTGATAGGCACAAAAAAAATATATGTGATTTTTGATTATATTTGGAAAAGCTTGTCGAATTTATATAATAAAATAATGTACTCCTACTGGATGAAAAAAAATACCAAAGTCACATCTTTCAGGAACTTTAAATAGTTCTAACTAAAGTAATAATACAATCTATGCTTTAAAATTTGTTTATTTGATGCCTTTTACAAAAATCCAAAGACTGTCGGATTTAATTTTCGGTTCTGACATCTAAATTTCCCATAATATTTATTTTTTCCTCTAACAAACGAAAAATGTATTCACGCTACCGAGTGAACACTTCACATCTCTGTCTCTCTGGCATGAAAATCGACAGTGGTGCGAGAGTGATGCGAGATCAAGGTCATTGGCAGTTGTCAGCGCCTTAAAAATACACAGAGTGCGGCCGCTGCTGCATTTTTGTATAGAGAATAAAAGTGTTGCTTTATAGCTAAGATTCCACTTCAGCTTATCAGTAGGCTCAGATAATGTTTTTTGCATAGTTAACTCACATTACGTTTAAGTCAATTTAGAAATTAAATCAATTATTTTCAAGGCTGAAAGTCTACAAAAAATATGGTAAGTAAATATAAAGTTACTTACTCGTAAATACTTTCAAGTTTCTTAGGTATTTGTTTAACACTACTCCTCCTAAGGTCCATGACCGCGAGCCAGAACCTTATATTCTCATGGGAATACTCCTTCCGGAGAAAACTGGTGAACTCCTCGAGACCCGTGGGGTCCGAGACGAGCTCCTCCATAGATAAAGCCCACCGCTGCACTCGCTTCTCGCTTGGTACTTCCACACTGAAAGAAAGGAAGTTGCGTGTATTAGGCCATTTGTTATCCTTCTTCATCTTAAGTCCAATAGATGACGATGGATAGTCTAGTGACGATGAACAACCATCCACGATCGATTAGCATTGTTGACGCATTACAAACACGTATTTCCAAATGAGCAAAAGTTATTTGCAGCTTTTAGGAGTATTTAGTATGTAATATGTATCCAATACGGATGTAGGATACTCGATTGTGTATGCTACGGTAACATCCCTGATCCCAACATAAATGGGCTGCTCATTTCCATTTATCTAGCGCCACGCAAAAAAAAAAAAAATCATTTGATTGATGATTAATGTATACTCACATGGGACTATTTATCTGCCAAAAGAAGGGATCGTCGCTGATCCAGGGGTTTGAGGGTTGAGGCTGGCACATCCACGCGTCGTACGGGGCGAAGGTCTCCGAGTAGGCACATAGCGCCTCTAGGGCAATTGAGGTCTTCACCCGCGTACGATCTAGGCTGGCCTTTAGGTGCTCTATCTGCGAATGGAAGAAAAAAATATTATGAAAGGTGCAGGCTTGGGGAGCCCAATTAAAGAGGTGTGTTGTTCGCGAATATCGTTTATTGACTGCCTTATGAATTGCTTATATGCTAACATTATTATAGTAGGGAGCTAGCACACGCTACAAAGGGTTGTTGGTTTGGTTATGACTGAGAAAGAGGACGCTGGCTCCTAACTACGTTAGTTTATCAACAGGCTGCCAACTTTGATACTGAACGGACTTTTAAAATGTAAAACTCCACAAATAAAAATAGCTGCAATTAAAAAATTTAAGGTATTCTTGTGAAAAACCAACTTTCGGCTTTTAGCACACATTAAAGAATCGAGCAGGAACATTGACTAGTGTACCTCTCTAGTGAGCTGTATGGTCCGCTTCAAGAAGCGTCCGTTATACAAGCCCCAATGGTCTTGAATAACGGACACAATCAGAGACAGTAGGAAGACAAACTTTTGCAAATGTTATCTGGAATTTGCCGGTTTTGCTGCACGTATCTCTCTAGTGAGCTGGTGTTTGCTACGCTTGGCCTTGCGCCTGAGCTGCCTGACGCAATTAGACACAGTGGAGTTCTCTTGCCTGTTGCTTACTATCTGTCGGTCCTTCTTTATGCTGTAGCACGTACCTCTCTAGTGAGCTGGTGTATGGTCCGCTTCTTGGGCCTGGGATGGCGGACGCGGACGGGCACGGGGCAGGGCTCGAGCGCGCTCGTGACGCCGGGCGGCGGCCGCGCGACCCGCCAGTACGCCCGCTCCTGACTATCGCTCACTATCTTGCGATCCTTCTTGCGTTCTTTCGCCAATCGCACCTGTTGAAGATAAAAATTAATATTATTTCATAATCAAAATATGTCATTTTATACCCACCTCTATTTTTGGAAGTACGTTAACGGTTAAAATGTTAAAAAGTTCCTACCAGTGCGGTTATAACGATTAGATATATTGCCTTTTGATTTGCCTGGCGGTACAAAGCATATTATTATGCGACTAAGCGTTGACTGGGTACCACGGCCAGATTTAGTGTTTACGGATGCGGAATGTTCTTTTATCTTTAGCAACTTAATAGATACTAGATATAGACCAAAAGTAGAATGTTTAATCAAAACTTTAGTGTTTGTTATGTCATCAGTTGAGCTTCTTGTACCCAGTTGCATTGTTTCTTCTACGAACACAAGCGGTTGGCACTTGGTACTTGAAAACCTAACATTTTAAATGTTAGAATGGTTAGTTAGTATTTAGTAGTGGTAGAATTTATCCTACCTGCTCTTCAGCCTGCATAGTGATGAAGTCCCATTTCGCAGCCAAATTCTTCTTGAGGTTATTGAGTGCCTCCTGCTCATAGTCTTCCAGACCATGTCGCTGTTTATTCCTGAGGGTCCGCTTGACCAGGTAGATGGCGTACTCCACGTTGTCTGGCCCCAGGGTGGGGGCACTGGAGCCACTGCCAGCCACGCGGGGGCCCTGCCACGGCCAGTAGTATGGACTCTGTGGGAGATAAAGGCCAAGTTTGGTAGAACAGCCACGTGCTTGTTCTCTGGTAGTACTATCAGAGAAGTTGATATGCAGATTGCTGACCTACTTAATTTGGTCGCGGTATGTCAAACCAAGCCGATAGATCACAACTATAGGTCTACCAGAATCTGATGGCAAAAAGTGAAAAGAAATTGACTCTAGCAATACCGGGGTAATTGGAAAAAGGAAAGGAAAATATAGCGGCTTATTCAGTGGTGAAACATGCAAATATACAATTTATCCAATGATCAAATATTTTTTGAAAATCTGCCATCAAAATTTGGCATCAGATCCTAGTAACACTGAATTGACATAACCCGACCGAATGACGTAGGCCATCTGCCTATGACTCAATTTCTTCGATGGTACAATCGATTTTAACGTTTACGTACGTAACGTTGCGTTACTATTTATTATTATGCATAATTTTGAGTAAGTAATTCTTGTGTAGTATTAAAAATAATACTTCAGAATTTATATTATATATCATGTCGTTCACGAAAATATTTGCATAGCCAATAACTTACGCAAGGTTCTTCTTTTTGTCTGATCCATTGAAAAAGTCATTGATATCCATTTTAAATACAAAGAGTGCTGAGGTTCCATCGAGGAAATTGATTCATAGACAGTAGACAGATCAACGTCATTTGGTCTGATCATGTCGACACCTGATGATGATTTAGTTTGAAACCGGTCGTGTTTAAAGTCTTTAAATTGTAATTTATGAATATAGTGGAAAAAGTGCAAGTAATATTGTGTTTCATTTGTGTATAAAATGAATTTCCACCAAGAACCGACAGTGCAATCAATTACATATATGATCATGTCGATTCAATGTTCGTTATTGTGATCGGTCGGCTGGGTTTGACGTAACGCGACCAAATTACGTAAGCCCCCCTAGACAAGCGGCAAGCGATTATCGAAACGCTAACGCAACGCCACAAACTGTATGGGATTTGACATTAGTATTCGCTAGCGAAGAGCGATGACTTATGTCAAATCGCATACATTTTGTTAGCGTTTACGACAATCGCTTGCCACTTGTCACTAGGGTAGGAATCAATTTTTCTGATGGTACATATTTTTATTAACCCCCGACCAAAAAGAGGGGTGTTATAAGTTTGACGTGTCTGTCTGTCGGTCTGTCTGTCTGTGGCATCGTAGCATCCAAACGGGTGGACCGATTTTAATTTAGTTTTTTTTGTTTGAAAGCTGACATGACTGAGAGTGTTCTTAGCTATAGTTCATCATCATCAGCCTGCTCATTACTGAAATATCACGGTTTATCTGGTTCGTGATAGGCCGATTTGCAACTTGCAGTCGTTTGATGGGTTTTATATTTTGCATTCTGGTTCGTGACACTTATGAATATAATACACATTATTGGAATGTTGACCTGGTGCTGCAGCATCACCTGGTAATCAATAGGATACCCAACTCCTCACCAACTTAGAGCAGAGGTTTCGTGTTTGGGCTCATTTTAATTGCGACAGCTAGTAAGACGTAGATAAACAGTAAATATTTGCATGCTACTGTTACAGCATCATCTGGATTCTATAGGAGCCGAGCTCCGTATGAACCCAAAGTGGAGGTTATATTTGGGCTCATATTGACGGCCTCATGCAAGAGGACATATTTTATAGATGGTAATGGATGGGATATGATCCACTTGATATGAATTATTCTGCACAAGTTTAAAAAGCATAAAATTAAATTAAATTAAGAAATTTAAAAAAAAACCCCCGCCAAAAATCTTTAAAAAGTAATGAAATAATATTTACTGACTTTAAGTTTAAATAATTCCTAAGAGTAAAATAATATTTTAGTCCATAAATGTTGTCAAGGTGTGTCGGGGGATCGCTAATGTAGATGTTTGATTTCACATAACAATTTATAGTTTAAGGGTCAGATCACAACGACCCGAATCGAGAGAATCAGCGACTATTATACAAAAGTCGCTGTTGTGGAAGTTTACTTGGCGGTCCCCCGACACACCGTGACAACATTTATGGACTAAAATATTACTTTACTCTTAGGAATTATTTAAACTTAAAGTCAGTAAATATTATTTCATTACTTTTTAAAGTTTTTTGGCGGGGTTTTTTTTAAATTTCTTAATTTAATTTAATGAGCTAGAAGAAATTAATCAATAAAGGTTAAATTTAACCTACTTGAAACCTATATAGCGCAGAGTCATCTCTAAACACGAGGTTTTTCCAATCGTTGACCGGGAAGAAGTAGCCGTACTGGCATAATTGGTTTCCTATGTTTATTGCTTCGGCTGGAAATAGAAAAATATAGTATGATTAACATAAAACATTTGAACAAAATTGAATGTTTTATTGCTAAATAATGTGTAACAACTTACGTTAAAGTTCAACATCAGGGTAGCGTAGCAGGAAAGAAAATATAATTTTGTGTTACAATCACAGAATTTCTTTGATAAAACAATATTAGTGCAGTCGCCAGAGGTTTTAACCTCCGAAAATTGTAATAGTGAATGGATTTTTGTTTTTGAGGTGTCATTTTCTTTTTTACACTATAACTTGCAAAGTTTACCAAAAATTTTTTTGTGCTTTTAATTTTTTAGTTAATTAAAAATTAATATTTCACCATACGAGTATAAAACCGGTCCAGAAAAAAAAATCTTGTTCCTGTTATTTAATGACTCTTATCCGATTGTTTACGTTGAAAATTAACCAAATACACAATTTTTAAAAAAGAAAGTTTGCTTTGCTAAGCTAAATACTACTGTAAGGTTTTTGCAAAGTTTTTAGAGATTAACGCTCGTCGTAACCAAGATAAAAGGGTTAAGGTGGATTTAAGGGTTGTAACGAAAAGTGTATTAAACTTACTTGTTGTGCGTATTTAATTTTTAGAGAAATATAACTTTTAAGTACTTAAAAACGTTTAAATATCTCCAAAAATGTGTAAAATAGACCGAAAATATTTTTCTATATTTGTTGAGAATTTATTTAAGTGAGAGCTAAAACATTAAATGCATCGACAAATGAAAGACTTTTTCTAGTCTTTGAAATATATTTAAACTTCCTACTTAAAGCCAGAAAAAAAATTGGGTGCTACAAATCTCACGTACATACTAAAGACGCATGCTGCGACGTATGTTTGAAAAATGCTTACCTGAATGCAAAAAATATCAGTTCTTAACCTAATTTGTATTTTTTTCCTTTAAGTAAGTTTTAGCAAATATAATTAATGAAAAAAAAGACGGGTTGCACTCCGGAATGCCGGCAGAAGTGAAAACTTGATTATTAACGTTGTGCATTTTTTTTAACCCATTTTTTATGAAAATCGATTATTAAAAAAATCGATTTTTTTAATTAATCGAAACCCTTACAATCGATTAAATTTTTAACCCATTTTTTATGAAAATCGATTTTAAAAAAATCGATTTTTTTAATTAATCGAAACCCTTACAATCAATATTCTTTTTGTGTTGGATAGCCTATATATAAAGAGCTGGCGCGCACTACGACTTTTTGTCGCGCGATTATTTTTTGTTTTTTAACAAACTAAATTTTGGAAATTAAAAAACATAAACTACAAGGTCTCAGTTGTGTGCAGTAAAGATGCGTGGTGGCTTCTCGGTTATTAAAATTTGGCTGTTTTATATTATATATGTTATTTAAAAGCTCGCGTACCGTATGATTATAATCTTCCTATATCACTATTTTTGCATATCAAAATTATAAATAATTTCGTACATCGTACATATAAAATAGTTTGTACGTTTAGTTTAACCCGTTTCGGCCCAGGACTCCACTCGAGGTACACTTCTCTTCAGTGGCTCATAAGTCATAACATAACTAATGCTATTCGCGCCTAAATAGCCTAGTCACTATCCCTATAGTGACTCTATATAGAGTCTATATAGAGTATATAGGTCAACCATCTATATAGAGTATATCCAACACAAAAAGAATATTGATTGTAAGGGTTTCGATTAATTAAAAAAAACGATTTTTTTAAAATCGATTTTCATAAAAAATGGGTTAAAAATTTAATCGATTGTAAGGGTTTCGATTAATTAAAAAAATCGATTTTTTAATAATCGATTTTCATAAAAAATGGGTTAAAAAAATGCACAACGTTAATAATCAAGTTTTCACTTCTGCCGGCACTCCCGGAGTGCAACCCGTCTTTTTTTTTTCATTAATTATATTTGCTAAAACTTACTTAAAGGAAAAAAATACAAATTAGGTTATGAACTGATATTTTTTGTATTCAGGTAAGCATTTTTCAAACATAGGTCGCAGCATGCGTCTTTAGTATGTACGTGAGATTTGTAGCACCCAATTTTTTTTCTGGCTTTAAGTAGGAAGTTTAAATATATTTCAAAGACTAGAAAAAGTCTTTCATTTGTCGATCTTCTTCATTTGTATAGAAAGTCATTAGTATTTAAAATAATTTGATAAGAATTAAAATACAATTTAAGTGATTTCTTAATTATATGTCCAGGTAAGTGTTAATTAATAAATTGACACTTTGGTAATTAAAAATAGATAACTAGCCAAAAAAAATCTAAAAGTTAATAAAAAATGATAATTGTATGTTTAGCAATAAAACGAGTTTTTGATCGAGACTACCAGTTGACCTCAGATAATTCTCCGACCGCGCGCTCTACGCCCTCTATTTTGAAAACAGTTCAAGGTGTAAAAAAATGTTAAATAGACAAGTTGTAGAAAATTTAATTCTCTACAACTTTCCTATTTATACAAAAAACGTAAAACGCATAGAAAACTAAATATTTGCAAAAAAAATTAAAAAAAAAATCGATTTTTGTGACTTCTGACCAATGACAATTATATGTGAATTTAGAGAACTGTTTTAGGATGCCAAACTACAAGTTTTTACGTGGTAATAATATACTGGGTATCACCAGTAGTAGGTACACAACAAGCACATTTGGAGGTATGCTCATCTACATACAAAAATATTAATTTTAAATCTAAATTATATATTTTTTCAACTTATTTTCTTTCCTTGGAATATAAGCAACGATACAAATCAAAAAATAATAATATATTTTATTACTTTGCTATATATTTAAAAGAAAGAAATATGCAAATTTTCTTCAAAATTTTACAGTTTATGAGTTTACTTGAAGTGGAAGAGAATAATTTAAAAATCAAAAGCACAACTTTTCAATAGGTAAACTTTATTATTTATGTTATCCTTATCAGCTACACATTCCTTTTTGACGTGATAACGTCTTATAATTCGATATGGGCTGCGCGCCTGAAAAACATGACAGTTCATGCGGCGTTACCTCGCTGACAGCTCTGACGCGTTGCATTTACACTCTCAAGTCTCTCAACAACCGTAAGGCCCACCTGGGCCGCGCTCTTTGTTTCGATTATATTACGTATTTCGATGACTTAGAGAATACTTTTGTATGAAGAAGTTTGGTTAGTTATGACTTTTGATACATTGACCACACTCTGAATGAAAAATAAATAAACAATCTGTGAGCTATTAGTATTATTTCGGCTATTCAAAATTGTGCTCTATTTCCTACGTGTCAAGGTATGACTTAATATATGAAGAATAAAGTATTCGTTTATTTCTTCTGAACAAGTCACTAATTATAGTTTCGAAAGTTTATAATTGAGAAACTAATATCACATCGGACTAAATACTATATTATGATGGCTTGATAGATAGAAAATTTAACATATATTATAATGTAGTTCACACAAACATAAAATATGGATTATATGTAAGGATATTTCATATTACATTAATTTTACAAAGAGGGTAGGCCGGGCGCCATTTTGTTTTGCACATTGACCTGCCAACTTTTTTGCATAGATTTTTCCCGGAACTGAGGATTTAAGGCTATGACGTTGTCACGTTCAACTATCGTCAGTAAACCAACTTTACAGACAACCGATTTTTTTTTCTTTTCAATTTTCATCCACTATTGCAAAAATCGGAGGTTTGCACGATTTTTACGCTCTGGGAACTCCACTATATTGAGCTATAAATTATAATGTTACTTTCTGTATACAAGGTGTAACAAAACAAGATGTGTATTTTAGAATGTATAACATGTGTCTCTTAAAGTTTACTGTAAAAGTGGCAGCGCTGAAAGAGCATTTGTTTTCTTTGTATGGGTAAGCAATCCAGCGCCATGAATTTTCCCAAACGAAAGTAAAAAAAAAGTTACCCGTTCAGCGCTGCTACTCTAACAGGGAACCCATTCACATCCTAAACTCTAAAGTATATCACTTACGAGTAGTTTTGTTATACCCTGTATATTTTATTTGAACCATCAGCAGTTAACATTATTATAGTATAGGACTTTTTAGAGCTTCTGAAGATGATGTTCATAAAGAAATTAGATTTTTTTTTATGTATTTTAATGAGACAATTTATTGCTAAGGTTTGGTATGTTACTAACTAGACGACAAACTGCATCTACTTTTGTTTTGAGTTATTGGAATATAAAAAGTTAATATAAAAAAAGTTAATATCTTACCGCTACTACTGTCCTCTAAATTAAATCTGTCCATTAGCCATTCTACGAGATCATAACCTGAAAAGATAGAAACATAATTTTAAATAACGGTAAACAATTAAAATATGAAATATTATATTGGCGAACATTAAGATTTATATCGTCATTTTACTACTAGCTTTTTTGTTCTACACCACTTAATGGCTTTATTTTTTGTAACCATATTAATGTATCATAGTTATATATTGTAAGTGTTATTAATTTTATTATTAAGGCTGGCCGCATTCATACGTTTTCCGTATTTGATTTCTTATGTGGAATTACGGATATACAAATTCTGTGAGACTAGCGCAAACGTTCGTGTAGGTTCGTGTAACGTTTTTATACGTAGGAGAGCCATGCTTCGGCACGAATGGGCCGGCATGACCGGAGAAATACCACGTTCTCACAGAAAACCGGCGTGAAACAGCGCTTGCGCTGTGTTTCGCCGAGTGAGTGAGTTTACCGGAGGCCCAATCCCCTACCCTGTTCCCTTCCCTACACTCCCCTATTCCCTTCCCTTCCCATCCCTACCCTCCCCTATTACCCTATTCCCTCTTAAAAGGCCGGCAACGCACCTGCAGCTCTTCTGATGCTGCGAGTGTCCATGGGCGACGGATGTTGCTTTTTCCATCAGGTGACCCGTTTGCTCGTTTGCCCACCTTATTTCATTAAAAAAAAAATGCTTTTCACGCGTTAACGCGCCGGCTTGCGCTTGAAACGAACGTGCAGAATTTGTTCCGTTCGATTCGGAAAAAGCGAACTACTCTACTGTCTACTGATTCCATGCATTCGGAATTCGGCGTACGGAAAATAAATTCGGAAATCGAATACAAAAAATGTGTTAGGTACATAAGTGTATGCGGGAATGTTTGTATCTGACGGGCTTGTATAATAATATACATTCATCACCACTAAATTCTCAATTCAAAAATAAACAACTGAATAATAGTTTGAACTGTTTCGCTGGGTCGCATTAAATAAATATTTTTTCATCGCTTCACGATTTGCGTCCCATTTTCGTGAAATGAGTCGTTGAACAATAGTAATACCGTCAGTGTGGTTATTGTTTGACTTGTGATCTCGTTGCTCGTTATAATATTCAGGCCACTATGAAAGTCGCATTGCAGATATAATCGGAATTAAATCAGGCTTGATTGGGAGAAACGACTCAATATGGTTTATGTGAATTGACAATACTGAGAGAAAAATATCCTGGTAATAAATATTTTTTAGTCAGCTTGTTGAATGTTTTTGTATGTCGAATAATATGGTATACAGTCAGTGGTTTAAGTTTAATTAAGTGTTAAGACATCCATTTTTAAGCCGCGCCTACTTGACGAACTGCTTTTCTGCAATAAACGCTTGTACTATCAGAAAAGTTGATTCCAAGGTAGATGGGGACCTAAGAAGTTTGGTCGCAGTCAAACCCAGTCGACAGATTACAATTAATATAAAATATTGACATGATCCGACCTAATGACGTTGGTCTGTCAGTTGACAGGCCTAGGAATCTATCGCCTAGGAATCAATTTCCTCGATGGTACATTCGAACAAGAAGAGATCTACTTTATGCTTCTAAATATTAATTTAAGCCTTATTAACGAGTAGTTAACACCTTCACTGCGGCAAGTAAAATCTTAAGCCTTCGTCTGGTGCGGCGACGGGCCAAAGTGTGCCTCCAATGATTTTTCCGCCAGTGCGGGGTAGGCCTTTCTCGACCCACCAGCACAAGGTTAGATTAAATTACTATAACTTTGCGAAAACATAATGTAGGTGTACAGTTTTTGGACTGTTGGAATAACCTTGAACCCAACTACTTTAGATTTGATTCACCCCGGGATCTGCCAAACAGGAAATGAGAAAAAAACCAGGGAAAGTGGCGGGCCGATATCGACCTGAACCGCACTAGAAAGTATTTTTAGTAGAGATGGGAAAGACAAAAATAAGGGGATATCGAAAATATATATTTTTATTAATATATTTAAATTCCTGTCTTTAAAACACAAAGCCCGATTTTGTTGGCACATTCTGCAGCATGCTTTAATTTTTTTTTAATTTCTTTTTTGATTCGACACTCCTCATGGTTTCTCGCAGTTTTTCATATCACCCTGCACAATTTCGCCGTTTAACGCTCATCTCAAGGACATGATCTTTTGTTTCCTGCTATCGTGCATTGTTAATTTTATAAAATGAATAATTATTGTATTTTAAAAAGATAAAACCGACTTCAAAATCGTACGTAATTGAGAATCAAAATTACCTATTTTAAACACAACTGAACCGATTTTGATGAAACTTGCAGTATTTCTAACGTGACCATACGTCCCGCTTTGGGCGGGACAGTCCCACTTTCAGGCAGTCTGTCCCGCTGTCCCCCGCGAGGCCGAAATTGTCCCGCTTTTGCAAACGGACCAAACGACAATAATTTAAATATTGAAAAGTATTTTTATGCTTGAAATGTATGCCTGTATTGTGTAAAGTATTTTTATGTATGCCTGGAAGTAACGCATACTGTATACAACAATTAATGTGATTATTCTGCCATATTTTGATATCAATAACTAAACGTTACGCGCGGCTTCGCCCGCGTAAATTAGGAATTTCACAGACAAATTAACCCACAAAATAGCCTACAATCACCTCTACTTTTTATCTGTGCCAAATAACATAGAAATTGCTCCAGTAGTTCGTGAGATAAGCCCTTACAAATATTTTTTCCCGTGTTTTCCACATTTTCCTCCGTTTCTTCGCTTCTATTAGTCTTGGCGTCCCGCGTAAAATATAACCTTCCTTCCTCGATTTCAGTAGTTAGGCGCGTAGGGAGGAGTGGGGGGGGGGGGGGGGGGAATTCTGTATTTGTCCCGCTCTGGCAAAAAAAAATAAATGGTCACGTTAAGTATTCCCCAAGTTAAACAGTACCCAGTACAAAAAAAGAATTACTTTAATCGGACTGGTAGTTCCGAAGATGTGCGAACACAAACATAAAAACATACATGAATATGTATGCCACTTTAGGACACATTTGTTCAGATGCTGATATAGACTAAATATCAAAACTAGGCAGTTCTGAAAATAATACATACAATATACAGGTTGAATTGATAACCTCTTTTTGAAGTCGGTTAAAAAACGCGACGTACGTCAGCTACGACTTACGATAGATTGCACATCACTAACTGGCGAGGCGGACGCTCGGTGCGGTATCGGGTCGCCAACCGCCTGCTTGTACGGCGGGCCGCAATAGGCCCACTGCCGCACTGAGTTGATTTTTGACACCTCCAGTGCGTGGTAGGCCGATAACGACCTGCCATAAATTTTTTATAGGAAAGACCTATAATTTTGAACACAATCTCAAATATATATTTGCCTCTGTCGTACCTTTACAAACACCTGAGATAATCGTTCCGCACCGAGTGAGAGAACATAGTTTTCTTCGTCCGCGCCAGCTGAAATTTCGCGGCAGGCCGATTTCGGCCTGCCCCGCAGTGAACGTGTTAAGAGCTCAAATGAAATTAAGAGAAGTTTCTTACCAGCAAAAGCAGAAGGTATAACAGATAGAAAAAGTTTTTGGCTTCGAACTGGAACTCCTGTGGTCGGCTCTTGCATTTCCTTTATCAAACTTTCCATCTGAAACACAAAACACTTCGATTTAGGTACGCAGTTTGAGTCCTAGTAATAATTAATTACTATCATCAGGATATTAACACTTGTATCATAAACAACACAAACAGTAGAAGTAATGATTAATCTATGATTTAACCCATCGAGCCCCGTACGAGCACCGGTGATCGCGACAACAATAGAATACAATATTAGCATTTCCTAGAATCCCCGATCGAAGGATTATATCACATTTAATAAAAAATCAAAATCAAAATATTTTATTTCCAAATAGGTCAACAAAGTTAACACTTTTAGGACGTCGAGTCTACATGAGGCCTACAATAATTGAAATATTAAGTTATACCCACTACCAAAATAAACTTATAATAACGTAGTATAGTTTTACATGATTGCCATGCAGTATAACAACTTTCAAATACTTTCGGCAATCATTTTACGTAGCAATCATCCGTAGCGTATACGCACACCTCTACGCAATTTTTTTCGTAGCTCCCCTACGCTCAAAACGCTACGTGGGTCTACGTATTACAAAATTATTGTTTTGCAAAAAAAAAAAAAGAGTTTTCATAGGAGTAATCATGAGTAACGCACACTTAGGACTATATCTGACCCGTGACCCGTCAAATATTTTTTCTGTTGCAACTATTTTATTAGTACAGTGTTAATGTTTTCTCCGGAATTTTTCAAAATTTTTCTTAGTAGT
Organism: Polyommatus iphigenia; assembly: GCA_963422495.1. NCBI lineage: Eukaryota > Metazoa > Arthropoda > Insecta > Lepidoptera > Lycaenidae > Polyommatus > Polyommatus iphigenia. The sequence continues at coordinate 14,285,654 of OY730180.1, read as the reverse complement.
TTAACTTGTGATTGTGTGTATGTTGTACTATCAGATAGTTATTTCATAGGCAAATAACTACGCTTTGTCGTATTATGTCAATTCCTATGAATCAATTTCTTTAATGGTAGATACTACATAGCCTTGACTAAACATAGTCAAAGTGTCTAAATCAAGAGCATCTAAGGCCTTTGTCTGATGCGATCGATACCAGGTTCAGTTTCAAGTGTTATGTAGTTTGGTGTTTGACCTAGTAGCTAAGACAAAAGCAACTCTTATGGAAGTTTTTTCACACCCATATTATAAGTGTGTCTATTACTTCATCACACTATAACTGCTGAACCGAAATCCAATAGAATCCATACTAATAATATAAATGCGTAGTGGCGTAAGTTTACTGTCTGTCTGTTACCGTTTTACGCCCAAATCACTTAACCCGATTTTGATGAAATTTTGTATGGAGATAATTTGAGTTCTATAATAGAATAGAAAGAGAATAGAATACTTTTTACCCCGGAAAAATGTATAGTTCCAAGGCGATAAACGAATTATGACGCAACTGAGTTACGGGCGTCGTCTAGTAATAGCTATCTTTCATAATAATAATATTATAATGAAAGATAGCTAGACTAGACTCGTTATAAATAAAAAGTTGCGGGCAAGTGAGGTGCAACATCTACCCGTATATAGTTACTGGATTATATATTTTTTAGTTCTTACCAATATATTATAAAGTTTCAGTAAATATTTCAGGAATCAACCTTTTTCTATTTCAGCATTGGTCAATTTTGTTGTCTGATTATTTTATCTTAAGTCTTAACCCGTTTTAATAAAGTAAGTTAATACTATTATATAGTAGTGTCCTTGAAGTAAAGCTGTACATAGACAGTACCTTGACCGATCTTCAAAAGCCTTGAGAAGTAGACTTCGTTAGCATAACTTAGGGGTTAGGAGATATCTATGCTATCGTTAAAAGTAAATACTTAAGTCTAGTAATTATGCTAGTTATCCATACTAATATTATAGGTTCGAAAGTGTGTCTGTCTGTTACCTCTTCACGTCCATACCTCTGAACCGATTTTGTTGGAATCTGGTATGGGCTATGGAGATACTTTGAGTCTAGGGAAAGGACATAATAATATTGTGATACTTTTAGGGCCTATTTCACCACTTCCTAATAAGGTGCCGGATATAGGCTATCCACATCATAATTGACAGATGCTCCATATTCTATCTGTCAAGTTAAGTTGTGGATAGCCTATCCGGCACTTATCAGGAAGTGGTGAAACAAGCCCTTAATCCCGGAAAGATGATGGTTCTCGCGCGATATACTAATTTTGGCACGACGGTTTAGCGAGCGTCATCAAGTAAATGCTTTTCAATCTATTTCAGCGGTTGCCAACCTTTTGGCAGATAAAACAAAGCCAAGTGCCAAAAATTTCCCTGATAGGTGCCGAATAGGCTATCCACTTAACTTGACAGATAAAGTATGGAGAATCTGTCAAAAAAGTTGTGAATAGCCTATTCGGCACTTTATCAGAAAGTGGTGAAACAGGCCCTAAATATTATAAATAATTTTAGTCTCCCCAATTTCTACCAAGCTGTAAAAAATTCACCTGGAAACATTCCAGAAAAATCAACCTTTTTTTTCATTTATTACTTTAACCATACGTCATTTTGACAGGGTAATCATCGTTTTGAATATTTTGACGTTTGGTCGTCGTTTACGTAACTCGTCTCGCTCGAAGGCTAAGGCGCTGACGTCACGGATCGATCCCGCCCGCCATCCGGATCCTTCATATAAGGGTCACTTAGATTTTTCCTGTATTGTACGCGAAATTATCGCTTTCAGCAATTTCGTTGGGCTATTTGTGTTTAGAGATTGTGGACTGAGATGGAGAAAAAATAATGAAGTACATAAGTAGTAATTTTTGAAGTGAAAACTTCTTTAGCGGCGTTGAGCACTTTTGTGGGATGGGTAAAAACTGTGAAACTCGCGCCAGATTTTCGTGTTGATCGAAAAACCATAGAAAACGCGTAAGACGGTTGGAGAGTAGTGTTTTGTGTCGAACTCGAACTCTAACGAAATGTACAGTCGGGGAAATGAGTTCTTTAGCAGACGCGCTGATTAAGGCCGCGTTTCCACCTGCAAGACAACTGTCGCGAGAAGTGTCTGACAGTCTGTCTGACAGCAGCTTTTTTTCGATTGTCGATATTTTTTTATCGATTGTAAGGGTTTCGATTTATTAATTAAAACGATCGTTTTTATTTTTTTTTATTTTTTTTTATCGATTTTCATAAAAAATGGGTTAAAAAAATAATGCACAACGTTAATAATCAAGTTTTCACTTCTGCCGGCACTCCCGGAGTGCAACCCGTCTTTTTTTTTAAAGTTATAGCTCGATATACAGGGTGTAATAAAACTAAGTGATAATACTTTAGGGTTTGTATGTGTCCCTTATATTGAGTACACTGTGAAAGTAGCGGCGCTGAAAGAGCAAAAAATTTTTTGTGATTTGTATGGTCCAGCGCCCGGGTGTCAGGAATTTTTCCATACAAAAGTTTAAAAAAAAAGTTACTCTTACTACTTTCACAGTGAACTCAATACAGGGGACTCATATAATACACCCTAAACTAAAGTATTATCAGTTATCACTTAGTTTCGTTATACATTATATAGATTACTAGATGACGGCCACAACTACGTTGCGCCAAAATTCGTTTATCGGGCGGGAACCGTAAATTTTTCCGGGACGAAAAGTATCCTATGTCCTTTTCTGGGACTCTAAAATATCACCATACCCAGTAAATCGGTTCATCGGTTGAGACGTGAAGAGGTAGGTAATAGACAGACACACTTTCGCGTTTAAAATAATATTAGTATGGATAGAGGTAAGGTCAACCAATAAAAATGTGTGGAAGTCCAGCATACTTTTCTCAAATTAAAGTTTAACATAATTTATTGACTTGAGATTCGCTTTTTAATGTAACTTGTGTCATTGGAAATTATAGGCTATATATTAATTAGACCTATAATGATCTAAAACTAGTCTTAGTTGCAGTATTTTTTACTAACGTGCTATTTTTAAAAAACTCGGCGTGTAGACGGACTTCCCTTACAGTTTGAGGTAAGTCCGTTTAGTAGCAATATAGCCCTAACCTGTGAAGTAATATGCATGGCAACGGTTTCTAGCAGAGCCACAAAACGGCCATTCAAATATGTGTTTAAGGTAATAAGGTTCGCATTCCAGAGAAAATTAATTTCATAACATTTTAAGGCAAGTCCGGCATATCGTAAGTCTAAGTGGTTATAAAATTTTTTTGAAAAAATTTAACACTAATTAGTATAAACATAAAATAATGTTTATTAAAAATTCAAAATCATAATAATTATTAGTGCCGGCAAAATCAACAACTTTGCTTCATTATCATTTATGGGATAAGACATTTTTCAAAATACTCCCCTAGTTAATTTTGATTTGATTATTGTTTATTGATCATAATAATATGTTATCAACTCTGCAATATTGTTTTACCCACTGAGCCATATGAAACTAGTCGTTCAAATATGGAAGTTATTGCCGATAGACGGACTTACCTTCCAGACGGACTTCGACACATTGACCTTATATAAAATTATAAACCCCCCGAAAAACACTAACTACCTAGTGTCACTCCCAAAACAAAGAAGAATTTAATAACTTTTTTGGCTCTAACTTGACCAGCAGCTTAGGCCCAAGGGCGCGCAGTAGAAATATCATACATACCTATATGTAAGTACAACACGCAGAAAATAATTGATATTATCTTCTATTATATAATGAAGTGTTTAGATTAATTTTAATTTGCGTAAAAACTGCCGTTGTCGAGTAAAAATATTACAATGTAAATAAATTCTATGAAGTATAAAATTACACTTTGTCAGCATAACTGCAATATTATTATGATAATTTTTGCAACCGTGCGTGCTTCAAAATTTGCACTCCAATAAATAAGAATAATGGATTGCAATGTGGTCATTGGTCAACAGTTCAATACAATATTAATTTGCAATTGTTTTCAACTAATGGATGTACTTAATCAAATCTTTTGTTTTGAACTAATTGTATTTTCGTGGTTAGAGAAAAAACGATTTTAGATAGACTTCAAAAGTTACAAGGCCAACTTTAACCAGCACTACATATGATGGACTTGAAATTAATAAGTACATCTATGTGAAATTGGTTCACAGTTAATTCGGGCGGGTTATGTCAAGATATATCACGCACTGACTTGATATTACCCGACCAAATACGAAACGTCCGCCATATTTTCTCTGGTACAAAGTAATGTTGATACAAAGGTAGTCTGACAAAATCGTTACCTCTCCTTTTAACGTCATAGTCAGGTAGTTTAATCATATAGCGGTCTATACGACTATGCCGTTTAAAGCTAAAGTAAAGCTTAAACCGGCCGCGACTAGTCGAGAGCTTAAAGCCAGAAGCCACAGTTGGGAAGCTCGGCGCAAATTACACACGTAGCGAAAGCTCAAATCGTTAATCAATAAGGCTTTGCCGGCTAACTTTTATACTTTTAAGGCCAGCCGGCTGAGCGGGGTATTTTCTATCCGTGTAATATTATAATACTAGCTGTGCCCCGCGGTACTACCCACTGTTTAAAACAAAAAAAAATCAAATTAGTATGATTTCCGATAAGATGTTTTTTCGCAGAAAAATATAGACTATTGTGTTAATCCAGGATATTAACTAACTCTATGACAAATTTCATCAAAATCAGCCGTTTAGACGTGAAGAAGTAACAAACACACATCTATACATATAATAAATCTGTAGAAATGTCAATTCTGTATATTAAAGATATTCAAAAAATAATAAGCGGAGGGTGTCACAATATCGCTATAGAAGCCGAAAAGTTAGTTAGTTTTTTGTCTGTCTGTCTGTCTGTATGTTTGTTCCAGCATCACACGAAAACTACTGATCCGATTTGAATGCGGTTTTCGCAGATATATTTGTCTTCTTCCAACTTAATATCTGGTGTATAAAATTTTTCCCCCCACCCCTCTTAGGGGACAAAAGAGGGGGTAAGATTTTGTGTCAACTGATGAAGTAGAAATACTTTAAATGGCAAAACAACGTTTGCCGGGACAGCTAGTTTATAATATTAGTAAGCTGTTAGCAAATTAAAAAGCCTTATAATTTAGATTATTTATAAAAAACGCGTTTCGTGACTAAAGTTATTTTAATTAAAATCAAATTATTAGTACACGTTTAAAAATCTATTCATTACATTTCGTAGAACTTAGGGATCGCTAATTATAAAGTTTTAAAACCATAAAATTAGCATTTTCAAGTAATATTTTACTTGGAATTTTCACTAATAAGCGTGTCGTGTCTAACGCGTTTTTAAATTAGAATAAGACTTACTTAAATTTTACTTTAGTTAACATTTTACCCTAAGCGCAGCCTACGAGCAAGGGTGTTAGTACTAGTTCATCACTCATATATTCAGATTACTTTATGACTTATGAGTATAAGAAGAAGCTAAAACAGTACATGTTATATTGCGGATTTGTTGTTGTTAGTTAGGGTTCCGTACCCAAAGGGTAAAAACGGGACCCTATTACTGAGACTTCGATGTCTGTCCGTCTGTCCGTCTGTCTGTCCGTCTGTCTCCAGGCTGTAACTCAAGAACAGTAATAGCTAGAGAGTTGAAATTTTCACAGATTATGTATTTCTGTTGCCGCTATAACAACAAATACTAAAAACAAAATAAATTAAATATTTAAGGGGGGCTCCCATACAACAAACGTAATTTTTCAAACATTTTTTGCTCGGTATCAACGATGACAACAAGTAGGCACTTGAAATTTTCACAAAAGCCTAAATTATATGTGTACTTTAATAATAAAAATAATATTTAAATAAAATAATAATTTAAGGGGGGCTCCCATACAAAAAACGCAATTTTTGGCCTATTTTTGCTCCATAACGGTACGGAACCCTTCGTGCGCGAGTTCGACTCGCACTTGGCCGATTATTTTTATTATTCGTAGCTTGTTGTATTAGAAAAATTTCAATACAGAAATATCTTTAAGAAAATTACATATACATAATGTATTTAAGGACTGGACGATCATTCAGTTTTATTAGATAAGCCCGAAATCAAAATTTGACTAATGGAGTCGGAAGTGCCACTAAGCGACGGATTTGATTTCTTAATTCGCTGTCGATTTTATCGAATGCAATTTAAGTAAAGGCACAAACCCTTAAAGCTAAGACGTTTTCTTTCGCGACGATCAAAACGTATGGAAAGTCGAATTTCGATTTCATAATATCAAACGCTATAATATGGTCGTTTTCATACATTGTGATCGGCCGGTGACTCTATAACGAATTGATAAAGAAAACGTCTTAGTTAAAGGCTCTGAAAAGCAAACATGATGTAATATATCTGAAGTTTTATTTACGTTACTCTAGTCCGAAGCGGTATCAGCGATTTAAAACTTAGGTTTTATAGACGGGCGGAAATCTGCGGGAAAACTTAATTACATTCGACGCTTCCATTACAACTTCTAACGCCTGCACTATTTTGTGAACCTTATGCGTCATTTATATTCAGCCCTGTTGCGCAGGGAAGTGCGCAGGGAAGTGGGCAGGGAATAAGCAGGGAAGTGGGCAGTGCGAGAATGCAAATAGTTACTCTCGCTGCCACTCGTCATGCCGTTACCGCTGCTCGCTGCCTGACGCGGCAAGTATGTAGAGGGCTGAGTGTAAACGCTCACTCGTGTCGTTACTGCCGCAGAAGTATTCAGGGCAATGTTGCCGGCAGCGTGAGCGGCAGTGACGGAATCAAAACGTCCCATACGTATGGGTCACGAGCCATTTTTCGTGGTCGAATTCTACTCCCTTGAAAGTCGAATGTTACTTAAATCGTAGCCCTTTGACAGCAGGCTGTCTAACACATATAGTGTATTTTTATGAAATATCCTGAGATAATCTATGCTAGTAGTATTATACATGCGAAAGTGTGTCTGGCTGTCTGTCACCTCTTCACACCTTAACCGCTGAACTGATTTTGATGAAATTTTGTATGGAGGTACTTTGAATCATGGGAAAGGACATTAGAATCATTTTCATCCCTTTCGCAATAAAATATTTTTTGCGCAACGGAATTGCGGACACCAATTTGCTATTAATAAAGCCAAAAGCCTAGGTGGTGTAAAATTCAGTGGTAAAAAGACGAATTCCTAATTCAACTTTTATTTCACAGGTTTAGTTAAACCATATCAAAATATTTGACCGAAATAATATTCAGAAACAATATAATTACTGCTAATAATACTAAGGGCCTGTTTCACCACTTCCTGATAAAGTGCTGGATAGGCTATCCACAACTTATTTGACAGATTCTCCACACTTTATCTGTCAAGTTAAGTTGGATAGATTATCCGGCGCTTATCAGGAAGTGGTGAAATAGGCCCTAAGCATAGTAAAAACATCGTCAAAAACATCGAAATAGTAAAAGTTAGTAATGTGCTAATCATGTAATCTTATAATCAGCTGATTGAGTGAGAAAATCGCATTACAGTTTTACTTTCGTTTTCTCCTAGCTCATGATTATTAATACTATTGTTCTAGTCCACGTAATCCGAGATTGTTGACTGACATTTTATTTAATGGCTTTAAAGACAATATGGATTAAGATGAATAGGGGGCAGATACCTCATACCGTAGACAATGCAAAGGGCATTTGTCGTAGCTACTATGGAAGTAGAGGAAGATATTATTAGTTAGAGTTTATTAGGCCTTAATTGTGTCTTAGAGGGTAGATTATACTAAGAAATTAGGCCAGGTGTGCGCATACGCAGAAATTGCGATGTTCAAATTTCTGTCATAAAAATGCGTTGTTATTCGTACTTGTTAGTCATGGACGTAAAAAAAGTCCATGTTGTTAGTACAATTATTATCTAAATTCTAAAGCGAAACTGCCATAGACATTTACCTACTATCTTTAAGCATAGAAATCTAATAAAAATAGATATTCATCTTTCGCTTTTTAAATTTCTAAATTCTAGGATCTTTAGTCGAATTTATTAAGCGAGACCAAAACTTCATAATATTATATTGTACCGAAAATTGTTATAAAATTTTGCGACGTTCCATCTGTTAGGACCACATGATATTATTATCATGCATGTTCTATTCAATATTTCTAAATTCTACTGCGACTTTTTTTGTTTAATTTTTAACTTACCTTATCGAAGGCGAGTGGTCTGTGTCGGGGCACGTCCGCGAGGTCCATGTTGGGGGGGTGCGGGGGCGGGCGCGCTAGCCGACCTCCATGGGCGTCTGCAGCGGGGGCCGCATGCCGCGAGCGCCCGCGCCCAGCCCCCGACACCTGCGGAACAAACACTATTAGTGGCTGTCAGTGTCACCATAAAAAAACGCTGTTAGTAGCCGTCGAGAGCGAAGTCGATGTGACAGCTGTCAATATTGTCATCATGACTCACTGTATGTAACAGTGATAGTTGTACTCAAAGAGAATACAATCACTATGGTTGTACTCACGATTCGTGAGTACACTGTACAACAGTTATCACTGTTATTTCACGAGGCCTACCATGAGTTCTAAAATATAACCCAGTATACTGGCCAGTGCTCAAGCGGCCAAGAGAAGACGATACCTGTTTTAAGGATGTCATTAAGGGCCTTCCCTACGGAGATTCCGTAATTTACCGTATTTAGAGGCTTATAAACTCATAATTTAAAAGCTACAAAGCTATAATAAAAATACAGCAATAATCTTCAGTAAGTATATCAACATTCCTTTCCACGTTTTAAATTTTCTATTTTTGTTTATTAAGTATACTCATGATATCAGCTTCCAAAGTAAAACCAATTTATTAAAATTCAAGCATACATTCAGCATTTCCTTAGTATTTACAAATTACTTTTATTTGAAACACACGCCAATAGATCGACAATATCATAAACTACATATTCCCCGTTTTCATTTTTTTAGGTCAATTCTGAACTGAGATAAGTAAAAAAATAGGGTTTTGGTGCGATCTCGGCAACGCGGCAATGTATGGTCAAGGTCGTTTGCTCGGGGGACAGCCTTAATGCAAATATGACAATAATTAATAAGTCACATTTGTCTCACACCAGTGGCACACTAGTACCAAATAGCATAGGATTCAAAACGACATGAACACTCTGTTAGCACGTGTGTAGTGTACTGGGTTTTATTTCGGAAATCACGCCATGTTTCTTGTTTTTGTCTATCAGTTATAAATAATTATTATAATTACTTACTTACGTAATTATAAAAATAAAAACTCACGGAGAAAATTGGTTAATTGGTTGAAGATTCGTATCGGGAAAAGAGAATATCGCACCAGTAGGTATTTGTACAACATAAACATTAATTAGAAGTTTAAACGCAATGCAATTAGAAAATGCAATATCGTCTACCGTCGCTCGGGAAATACGACCGTTGCCGAAAAATTACGAAAATGCAGTCTATGCGCATTATCACTTTTGGAGCACTGTACCAGTGCGCTATAAACTTAAGTCTTAAACATAAAGTTAATATACCTATCGATAGGTATATTACCTTTATGGTCTTAAATATTGTACGTATTTCAAAGCTGAGTTCCATATAATATAGTTAAACTTAAATAAAATATTTAAAACACTGTATAAAACTTTTGACGTTTCAGAAAATCCAACGAAAAGAAGCCGAGTTTCAACTCTTATATTTGCATCAAGCGAAAAGGCCGCCTCTTGATTTACATAAAAGCCGAAGTGGGAACGAAAACTGTGTCATGTTAAATGCAACTATGCTAATGTAGTGTATGTCCATTTGTAGATCACGAATGTCTTGACCGATTTTAATGAAAGTTTTTAGTTAGTCTAAGATTAAATAATATCTGGGAGCAATGCAGTGCCCCAGCCAAGCCTAGACCAAAGGCGGTTCGCGGCTATTTCAGCCACTCTGTATCTTCAATATTAGCAAAGCTGGGAATTTAAATTTTAGGTGATAATTGCTACGTAAACATAATAGGTACATTATAGCATTATTACATTTTCGTGATTTTAAGATTAAAATAAAGACAGACAACCCGCAGTAGGTTACAGAGGTGTGTTATTCATCATTTTGAGGAGAGAACCGACTCTAAATTATATTACCGAAAGTTGCGTTGTAAGGAAAACCTGAATATCTAAGAACCATGCTAAGAACCATTTTCCTAAAAGAGAAGTTTTCACTTTTCCTTCCTTTATGCAGTCAGTAAGTTGCATATTGCGTTATATTATTATTTATTATACAATGTGTCCCGACACCGGTGTCCGATCCTTTAATGTCATAATCTATGGCATATTTTATCGACAAATTGGCTCTCAAATTTTTTCTCTCTCTCACGGTTGTAAAATGGCAGCCATTTTAGTTTTTCTCGGGCTTTCACACTAATCTGACCAGTACTTCTCCTGTAAATATCCTATGGAGATAAAAAAAGGTCTCATTTGATAGCTAAACTTGTGGACTACGCTTACACAGGCAATATGTTATAAATTTCGTGGAATTAAACATGGAGAAACCAAAGTTTAAAAAAAATGTGTATTTTTTAATTAATGGCTTTTTGTGACAAATCTAGCGCATTATTTAGATTAGTATGAAGCCAGAGAATTTTTTTTTCCCTGGCTTCATACTAATCTGACCTAACCTAACCTACCTTCATAAGAAAATCGTTATAATTTCTAAACTATCTGACTTAGGGCATTGAAGTAAAAAAAATATTTAAGATGAAAACCTCCTCTATCTTAAGAATCAGTTTAATGCGCTAGATTTTTCCCAAAAAGCCATTAATTAAAAAATACACAATTTTTTTTCTTAAACTTTGGTTTTTCTATGTTTAATTCCACGAAATTTATAACATATTGCCTGTGAAAGCGTAGTCCACAAGTTTAGCTATCAAATGAGACCTTTTTTATCTTCGTCAGATTAGTGTGAAAGCCCGAGACAAACTAAAATGGCTGCCATTTTACAACCGTGAGAGAGAAAAAAAATTTAAGAGCCAATTTGTCGATAAAATATGCCATAGATCATGACATTAAAGGATCGGACACCGGTGTCGGGACACATTGTATATATCGTTTCGTCTAGACGACTGTATTATTATAATCAACATACATAATACATATTATACAAATCCTCAACTTCATCACACTCTAACACTGAGGTAGTAAGTAGGTAGGTACCACACCACTTATATGTCAGTGCATTCTAAAGAAAATTTTAGCCAAACAACTTTTTGCAAAATCTTGTTTTTTTCCTGATGTTTTGGAAAAGTTGCTTGACAGACAGACACAATAATATTTGAAGACTCTGTTTTATACTTTTATTCGTAGACAGACTATAACTAAGAGTTAATAGTAAATGACTCAAACTTTTCTTTGTAATGTGGCTGTCCCCTAGAAATAGCTCGTTTGATTGATAGACCCATTATTTATTATGTACTTAGTTTAAAAAGTATTGTTGACTACACATGACTATATAATATAGGTTTATGTAACTATATGTAGCATATTATATAGTATACACGTGTTTTGAACTATAGGTAAACTTTTCACGAAATAGTAAATTTTTATTATGTGCGTTAAAATGTTCATACTACTCGTACTCAAAAATGTTTCATTACGAATATTTTTTGTTCAAAGGGCTTTTAACACAACACTACATAATAATAATTACAATCCCGATAAAATATAAGATACGAAAATTGCCGTAGAAGCCATCGGATAAGAGCTCCATAGGCAGATGGCAAACCTACATCTTTGGTCGAATTATAAAAATCAATAGATGTTATCTTGGTTGGGAGAACCCGACCAAATGACGTACCATATATTATATGATATCCACCATCGAGGAAATTGATTCCTATGCAGTTGATAGACTAACGTTATTTGGTCGAATATGTCAATTCTATGTTAATTATTCGACCTATCGGCTGGGTTTGACGTAACGCAACCAAACTACGTAGGTCCCCGATCTGCATAGGAATCAACTTCTCTGATAGTACATAATGTAATTATGTACAAGTAGAATATTTAAGTTGTAATAACGTCTAAATGACTAAAGTATTGATTACTTGCATTGTGTATGCACCGTGAACCGTCTAGGAAATAGCACGTGATTACATGAGAACTGCAGGGTGCAGAGGAATACTGAATTAAAAGCCTTATAATTACATACTAGGACTTACAAGTACCATTAAAACTTCTACCAAAGAATTTATTTTTCGTAGACTGAAGAGAAAACATTGTTATTGTTATAGAGAAAACTTGAAACCAGACTAGAAAAAAAAAAAAATTTACGTAGGTAGGTACCCAATTTAAAGTATAAATAGTAAATACCCTATTTTTTATGTAATTACTAGAAATGTATTATGTGTTTGTGTACCATAAAAATATACTTTAAGTTTCAACCAAAATAAAATTCCTATTAGAAATCTTTTAAAACTCGATAAAATAAACTGACAAATAAACTACTTTGCGGCTCGCAGTGTGTAAACAGTGCATAAAATGTAAATACAAAATTACTCACATGTTATTTGCAGTTTAAAGTATCACTATTTTATGGCGTTTTAATAGTTTGTTTATTGGGAGTTTACTGGGCGGCCATGTTGGTTGTTCACACGTTGCTGGATACTGTCTATCAACGGTTCCTTATACCGTAGCAATAGGAAGTGAAATAAATGTTAAGGAAGTTCACCATGGTGGAGCTATAATATAAGAGCTGAGAGCCAACGGATACATAAACATTTGTGTTTTTTTATTGCAATAAGCTCTAATTTAGCAAGAATTCATTATGAATTAATTAAGAAATTTTGACTAAATTAAGAGAGGAACTGTGGTTCAGTTTCCCTTCAGAGAATAATAATAATATTATGAATGTTAGAGAAGCACTCAAATAATTCTATTGGGTCTTAACTCTTATTTGATCCGCAAATTGCAACCACTCATCATTTTTAGGGTTCCGTACCCAAAGGGTACGGAACGGGACCCTATTCGTGAGACTTCGATGTCTGTCTGTCCGTCTGTCTGTCTCCAGACTGTATCTCAAGAACCGCTATAGCTAGAGTTCTGAAATTTTCACAGATTGTGTATTTCCGGTGCCGCTATAACAACAAATACTAAAATCAAAATAAAGTTAATATCCCATACAACAAACGTGTTTTTTTTTTGTCTTTTTTCCTAATCAATTAAAATAATAAAGCTAAACGCTTTAAATTATCACAAAATCCTTAATTATATTTGTAATTTAATTATTAATAATAAAATTTAAATAAAGTAAATATTTAAGGGGGGCTCCCGCACAAAAAACACAATTTTTGCTTACTTTCTGATTTCTCTCTGTAACGGTACGGAACCCTTCGTGAGCGAGCCCGACTCGCACTTGGCCGATTTTTGGTTTTCTTGGTTATTTAGACTTTTTTTAAACATCAACGGAGCTATTAATAGGCAGATTTATATTTGATTAAAAATGATAATTTAAAAGAGAGCTAGAAAGTAAATCTATCGCATATAGCTTTCTCTACGGAACCGGCATCAATGGATAGTTCTGATGAATGTGTTAATGTGGTATTGCTATATCGAGAGTATTCCATATCCGTGACAGATTAACTTTGATATCCCGACTAGAGGCCTAGCAGAAACAGTTATCAGCTGCGTGTTTGTAACATAATCGAGATTAAATTGTGACATCCATATTAAAGCATACCGTTCAGAGTATGTAAGCCTTGGAGTATGTAAGGCTTGCAACTCTTTAGGTTAGGAAGAATTAACTATTAGATATATTATTATGGTACGGAAATTGCGTCCATAATGGCTAAAAACAAAATATTATGTAACTAACTTTCAAAATGGAAGAAATAACAAGAAATTACACTTTCATGACATAGTTACTTGTATTATTATAAGGATAACACTCATGGAAACTCCAATCCATATTAATAATATAAAATATGCAAAAGTGTGTCTATTTGCTGTAATTTGGTATAGAGATACATTTTATCCCGGTAAAATGTACGGTTGACGCGCGATAAACGATTTTTTGCGCTACGCAGATGCGGCCGTAATCTAGTGTAAAATAACTTTTTACGAATTTGAATACGTAGTTGTGAAATTGTCCTGCTAACCCCCTGTACCTTGATCAGCCATGCCGAGGAGTTGACGAACTCGTCTATAGATGACATCTCATATTAATGTATCTGAAAGTAATTTTTTCTTGCATATAGGGCCTGTTTCACCACTTCGTGATAAAGTGCTGGATAGGCTATCCACAACTTTTTTGACAGCTTCTCTATACTTTATCTGTCAAGTTAAGTGGTGGATAGCCTATCTAGCACTTATCAGGAAGTGGTGAAACAGCTGCTTAGTGTTGCAAGTTGCAACTACTAATTTCATTAAAAATATTTAAGGTTTAGTTTCTATGTTTTTTGTTCATTTAATCTACTAAAATTATAAAGTTGTACTTGTTTGTCTGTTACCTCTTCACGCTTAAACCACTTAACCGATTCTTATGAAACTCTGGTTTATAAATATTTTAAGTTTTGGTAAAGGATTGGATTGAGTTTTCATCCCGAAAAATGTAAGGAACGAACGAAAGTCCCAGGAAATGTCTAGTAATTTATATTTTCTATTGCTCGTATGCCTTATAAATTAGTTGAAGTAGAAGGTTAGTTTTTATAACAAATAAATTTACTTCAAAACAACTCTACATTTCCAAACAGCTAATAAAATATTTATTAAATGCAATTGAAAAATTAATGTCCGGTGACCTTATTCATTGACTAAAATCAAATTAATGAAATTGAACTCTTTTGACCTGCACCATGTAGCGAACGATGCAAAAACAACTATGTCAAAGAAAGACCCACTCATCAGAAAACAAAACGTGTCTCTCTGTTTTACTTTATTTTGATCTCAATGTAAACAAAACTCAGTGTAAACTATAATGCCAACAATTAAAATGCATTAACCGTTATGAATGGCACTTCTATTTAGTTAGAGTAGTAGAGTTCTCTTTTGTTCACTTTAAAATGAAAACTAGCAGACATACCATGAGAACAATATAATTTTTCGTGATAGAAAACCTTTAAGTAATCCGTAGCCTAAACTACTAACATGTCTTTGATTCCAATCTGCCCAGATGTTTATATGCATAATATAGATAATAGAAACAACTAACATTATTGTGAATATTCTAATCCATTTCGTTGCGTGAAGAAGTAACAAACATAAACACAAACTTTATAACGTGAAGTGTGAATCGAACCGAAGTAATTAAATTCTGATAACTAACCTTGTTATTTCTCGTTACGAATCCTCTTTGAGCGTCAACTCAAACTAACGAAGCACTTTTCGATTCGCATTGCGTTGTTTCTAAAAACGCGTCAGAGTAGAACCGAGCCGCGGTATCTTATGATAAAATGATAACGTGAAATCTTTTCTTGTCGTAAATTTCAGTCATGGGGGAATTTTAGGCTTAAGCACCTAAGATAATCGAGATAAGTGGTCTGTGAGAGGCGCTGACTTATAATGACGTGACTCTCCTCGAGTTAAGTATCCCTACAATGCCGCTTAATAAGCTCTCATTAAAAATGTTGCAAAGTAGGAGACATGGCGTTGCGAAAAGTGGTAAATGAATGGCCCTACGTTGGGGTAGTTTCGTTTAGTTTTTAGCCGACTTACAAAAAGGAGGTTCTATGTTCGGCTGTGGATATTTTTGGTATTTCAACTTTTTTCAAGTATGAATTTATCATTATTTTTTTAAGTAGGAAGCGTAATTTTTCTTCAATTAAGTATATTACACATTTGTTTGTGAACCTTTTCGATACCTCCGAAGCTACTAGAACGATTTTATTGAAACGACGAGCTCAGAGTAGGACGGAAAGGACATACACACTACATTTTACCGCGGGAAAACGTAGCTATGGTTCCTGCTGAATTTTCCCGGCAATATCTCGAATATAAACGATTTAAATATAATTTTAATCTTTCTTCATTTTAATATTTCTTTTCCTTATTTTTATGGATGAAATCCAATATTTTTTCATAAGCGAAGTGTTTAATATTTTACCATTTGTAGCGTCAAGTAAATTTTAAATAGAGGTCTGATATTTAGGTCAGACGCAGGCATTGCAACGCTCAGAGTAAACATAATTATAATTTTAACACGCTTTCATATAAATTGAATGTTTTGCAAGGTTCCTTTTTAGCAGTTTTTTTAATATTATTTAATTAATGTACATGCCGTATGCCATTTTAGTTATAAAACGTACTTAAAGTCCCCACTCCCCTTCAAGTTTAAACCATTTTAAAAAATCTATGAAATGTAGCAAATGGATATTGTGGGAATCATTTAAGTTTTTGCGACAAAAATACGAAAGTTGCGGGCAATATTTAGTTACAACAATGAAATCCATTTTCCATGCAAAAACCAATCAACAGAACCAAACGTGTATCAATAGTTCGTCGGGTTCTCGGAAAAATAACTGGAAATCGATTTATTGTGTTCGGTCACAACCTATTATGAAGGAGCGTTCACCCCAAAACCCATGGCGGCCATAGAAACGTTTTCTTTGTGCCCTAGAGGTTTAATAAACTCTATACATACTTATATTAATATCTTTGTTTGTTAACATAGTGTATAGAAACATAATTATGGGTGTTATCGACATAATATTTTCATTCTCATTAAACCCTCTATAATAATTTAATTAGAATTACGCTTGTACTTACGTACTTAAAAGCTTAAACACAAAATTATAGATAAGAAAACTTGGTAATACAAATCATTACTCAGGTATTAGTTATTAGGTACTTATTACTAACGTGTGTATGTGTAACCAAGTTGTATTCTGACAGTACTAGCTTTCTGCCAGTGTAACTGATCCAGCGTCAGAATCGGTATTCATAGATCATTCATTGGGATCTATTTGTGAAATATTAAGAGGAAACGCGGGTACAGGAGAATTTAAAAAATAGGTATTTGAAGAAACTATTGCCATCGCGCTTGGCCCTGCGCCGCGCGCCGGCCTGTTGTGTGAGTACCTATTCTATGTGTGCGTGCGCCGCTACCGCCCGCGCCCGGCCCGCGCCCTCACCCCGTTGGGCCCCTCGTTCCCGCGCAGTCTGCTTGGAAGTTGGAGCTATAATAATAATATTATTATTATTGTGAATATAATTTACGTTAGCGTTGTGCTGTGCGGAGCCTCAGAATAGATATTGCTATACTGTGGCGGGGCTAAAGTGGTCGCTCAGTAGAATCATATTATGAATCATAATGTGATTCATTCTATTAAAATCGCAAAATGCAATTCTGCTTGCAATTCACAATAATTCATGTCTAGTAATTTAACTTACTAAATTGACATTTAAAATTGTCAGTTTGACAGTTTCGACAATTCATAATTTGCTGAATTGATTGAGACTTGAGAGGAATTGCTAAATGTTTCCGATCTTCGTAGACAAAATAATATTATAATTTATAACCACGTAGTCTTTTTGATAAAAGATCCTACGGCTAAGTAAATAAGGTCGTAGATTCATTGTCAATGCTATTTTACTTTTATGTGCATTTTTTGAACTGTTTTTATTACCCATTGTTTAGCGTGGGAAAATTGATAATTCCACCCTCAAAAATGAATCGAAATCGCCAAGTGCTAAAATTGTGTAACATTTTATAAGATGTTTATAAATCCGAGCTCGCAAAACAATTACCTATAGTTCGTATAAAAGTTGCTCGGAAAACCTACATAAAAACGATTTCTGTTGTCGATGAATCTACGACCTTATTTACTTTGAAACAGGAGCTATTATCCAAGAAACTATAGAACTTCTTGTCTTTATCTATTTCTTCTATATCGACAAACCCGTGCTAGGGCAGCTGATGGAAAGCAACTACCGTCGCCCATGGACACTCGCAACAACGGAAGAGCTGAAGGTGCGTTACCGGCCTTTTAAAAGAGAATAGGGTAGGCGAGGGTAGGGAAGGGAATAAGGTATGGGATTGGACTTCCAGTAAACTCACTCACTCGGCGAAACTGTTGTTGGTTGTTTCACACCGGTTTTCTGTGAGCGCGTGGTATTTCTCCGGTTGATCAGGCCCATTACTATGACAGTTTTTTAGGGAAAAATATTATTGTTTTTGAGTGATGATAACTGTATTTTAAAAAGATAAAACCGACTTCAAAATTGTACGTAATTGAGAATTAAAACTCCCTATTCCCATAACTAGTAGGTAACTACTGAACCGATTTTGATGAAACTTGCACTATTCCCTAAGTTGAACAATACCTAGTACTTACAACAAAAAAAGAATTACTGAAATCGGAATAGTACTTTCAGAGATATGCGAACACAAACATAAAAACATACATATACTACAGTATGTATGTATGTATATATGTATGTATGACACTTGCATGTCATACATACACACATACATACATACATACATACATACTCTTTTGAAAGGCACATTTGTTCAGACGCTGATATACAGGATGTAACAAAAGATGTACAGATAAGATGTACAGGGTGTAAAGAGTTCACTGTGAAAGTAGCAGTGCTGAAAGACCAAATTTTTTTCACTTTTGTATGGGGAAACTCGCAGATAAAAGTTAGTTTTATACGTAACTAGCTGTCCCGGTGAACTTCGTGTCACTTCAAAACCTTCCCTGGACTTCTACGAATATTTTAAGACTAAAATCAGCCCAATCCTTTCAGCCGTTTTCGAGTTTTAGCGCGACTAACACATTTGAAAATCCATTTTTATATATAAGAAATCTATACATCTATACATAATATATGTAAATAAAATTGGAGTGTCTGTTTGTAATATTGAAAGAACCGTTTGTTACTACATGCATATGAATATAATATTATGTCCATACCTACGCTACATACACCAAAACAACATTTTTTACAATTTTTGTCTGTATGTCTGTCTGTTTGTTCCGGCTAATCTCGGAAACGGCTAGAGCTATTTTGACGGTACTTTTTTTTGGTAGATAGCTGATGTAAGTAAGGAGTAACTTAAAGGCTACTTTTAACCGACTTCCAAAAAGAAGGACACAATACTTTGACGCGGGCGAAGTCGCGGGCAACAGCTAGTTGATAATATAATAGGTACTGTTATATTATACTGCATAGTCCGATATAAAATGTACATTCTCTTACCAGATTCATACAGTACTTTACGCTATAATATCATAAATCGACAGGCAAACCCGCGTCATATCGTAGTATGCAGTGATGTATATGTATGTGTACAAAACACTGTAGCAACTGACAATACCCCCCTCACTTCCTGCCTTCCCCCGCAGATTGTGATAGACAGATGCAGCTCAGGCCCATTTTTCGACAAAATTTTAGCGTAAATCGAGGTCCCGTATTCCTCAGTTTCCTCCTTCAAAATTGAGCCTATCTAATAATTTTTTCATGAAATATCTGCAGAAAGAATGCCTCTATGAATGTACGTTTTCATTTTTTTTTAAAGATCTTTCAAATTTGTTTTATGATCGGTCGATTGGCGGGGTACGCGGCATTCGATTTTGGTGATTTTCGAATGCTCATATTTTTTTATTTATTAGTAAATTTAGAAAAAATCGAACGTACAGGCACAGCTTTCACAGATCCCAATATTTTGTAAAAAAATCATTTGTCTAGACGCATTATCCAGGGAGTAAATTGGGGAATACGTTTGTATGGAAAAATTGTCTTAGCGTATGCTCTTAAGTTTTAAAGTGGAAAAAATCGTTAGTGCAGTGCCCCCCCCCCCTTCTACCAGCTAAACGGCTGTTTCTGGAAATGTGAAAAAATTCACGGGAGTAGGATATATGCTGAATTTAAAAGGAAAACTATCACGTGAGTAATAGTCGATCAACTAAAAAAATGTATTCGGCGAAGTATAAAGGAACTTTTCGTTCAAACTTTAAAAGTAACTGAGATGATGTTGTTAGTAGAGTAAAACACATTGTAAATGACCACTTTTTTTTTTTTGCTGAAGGCAGGTCAAGTAGCCCTGATGTCACTGCGACCCTTGAGGATCTATTGTGACTCCTTCGCATTAGAGTACCGTCCCCAACCCAATGCTGCTCATAAATTGAACGATGTGGTTGGGGTTGGTGCCACGAATTTCCTCGGTGGATGAGTATTCGTAGCAACCAAGGTGTCTGTTCCTGCTCTGTAGTAGAGCAGGGCAGTCAAGGAGAAGGTGTATAGGTGTTTCATCCTCCTCGCAGAATCTGCAAGTCGTTAAGCTACTAACACCTTTTCTGTTAAGGTGCTTATTGAGCTCGCAGTGCCCAGTTAGGCTTCTGATAAGGATTCTTAATTGATTCCTGCAACCCATGGTGAGCAGCTATTTCTGACAGTTTCTTGTTGAAGCCAGAAATTAGTGCCTTGGAGTGTTCAAGGCCAGGGGTCTCAACCCATTGCTTTCTGCTCAGTTTGCGAACCCATTCCTCGAGCACTTGCTTTGTGGTACTGGAAGATATTCCGCAGACTGGTTCTGGGCCATATAATATGAGGCTCTCAGCCCCAAGCCTAGCCAGTTTCGTTGCCGGGGACGTTACTGTGGCCCGGGACCCATACTAGGCGTATTTTGTTGTCCCTTCCTAGCATGTTCAACGTCTCAATGCATTCCAGAACCAATTTCGACGAAACTTCTGCAGCAGTCAGTAAGCTTGACTAACAGAGAAGATAAAAATATTTTTGTTAACTAATGCCATCTCTAGGCTTTCTAGTAAGCAACCGATGATTGCGAAGACCTCAGCCTGAAACACGGTCGCAAACTCCCCCAAACTGGCATGTTTGCCTCTTGGGGGCCTGCCGCCTGCCCTCGTATAATCCGGCTCCCGCACGGTTGTCTTTCCTTGATCCATCCGTGAACCAAACTATATCGCTAGGGCGAACATCAATTGGGATTTATTATATTATATGACCTCACAAACATTTTCAAAAACTAGCGGTACTACGGATGTGGAACGGAACCCTGAACGCGTGGCCCGTCACGCACTTGACTCAGGCTGCAAGTTGGCTGTTGACAAGTAAGAGTCAGTGCTGGATTTAGGTATAACCATAATATGTATTTTATAAGTATCCAGGGTCACTTTGTTTCCGCCGCCCCATGTACGAAATCTGCCTATGTCGCTGCCGACCATAGGCCACGGCCTATATAATACGGCCTATTTACAAATCCAGTGCGTAAGAGTGATATGGAAGCTAATCACCAATTTTAAGATAACTTAAAAGCCGCTTGCGCGAGGTTTTACAGTCATTAAAATTAACATTGTGTTATTGTTAACGACAATGTTATTAGTTAAAATATGTTATTCATTATTGGTTAAACATAGCTAGATATTTTGACAAGGCACGTAATAATATTAGTATGGCTACGGAACATGTTTTTACTTTTTGTAGAAACATTGGTAGGTATTTATTTGCCATCTGAAGTAAAGTTTACAATTACAAGTACCAACATAACACACGAGAACCTAGGCACAATTTAACAGTACTCGTTCTGAAATCATAGGTATACCTACAGCTAGGGATGTATGTTTTTGCGTGATATTTTCTGTAGGAATGTGAAGATAGGAGGATCTTCGCGCATGTCCGAACCGCGAGACTCGGCGATGGATCCTTTTGTTGTACCAATATAAATATAACACAAATTAAAGTACTTTGAACTTATTATTAAATTTTTAAAGCAATGGAAAGTAGAATTTTTTAGAAAATAATATCGCTCCATGTACTTATTTCACGAAAAATTATTTTCTTTTCTACCTGTTGTTTCGTGAATCGTGGTTCCTACTTTGTAGCAGGTTCCTAGGTAGAAGATTTACCTACCTTCTAAGTTAAATTCATTTGAAATAGAGAAATAAACCTAAGTAATATAATTACGTATTTTATAGAGTAAAAAAGTCGTCGTTAACTTACACGTATAAAAATACAAACAATATAATTAGCTGGGTACACACTACACAGTAGGAGTATTAGCCGATAAAAAATAAACTACTCAGGTATTGATAAGCTAAAATATAGGGTAAGCTGAAGCAAACTATTTCCTAAAACCAAAGTAATGGTAACCTTGCAAATTAAATTATTAGGAGTCGTTCATCGATAATTCAGCTGCCCCATTAGCTGGTAATAAGCTGCACGGTTCCCGGTTACATAAGTTGCGGTTGTTTATTTACCTGCTAGGGTGCAAGCGAAAGCGCATATAATGAAATCGACTAACCACCAGAGCATGAGAGCAGTCGAGAGTACACACCGTGGTGCCGTCGGGTTATAGCCGGGATACGTTACCTAGTGGTGGGCGTGGGATGAGGGACGGCAGGTCGCTCTGTCAGTCGCGCGGCGCGGCCATGGCGCGCGGTGAGCTCGGCTCGCGCACTGCCGCGCAGCGCTGCCCCGCGTCACCCCCGCCGCCCCTCGCGCCCTCGCGCAGGCGCCCTGCCTCGGCGCCCATTGATCAGGCGGACTCTCGATTGCGATGAAATTTATGATCTCGGATATATCGACGAAACACCGTGGAAATCTTACGACAATCACGCCTTCCTCGATCGCTGACTTGTCGCACGATTTTCTTAGGAAAATTCATCATACTTAGTAACGCAGCATACTTACTTATTACCTAACAAAGTAACAATTTACAATATATTGTAATTTTCTCAATTTTATAAACTACGTAGGTATATAGGTATTAATCATTTTATCATCTACTAATGTTCCTTAGGTTTTTACTTTTTACCCTTCCCCTATTTCATGATAAAATTTTGTATGAAAACCTGAAGAGCCTGCACAATACGTAGTTCCTTTGAGGACTTAAGGGATCGTATTCTCTACCTGTCTATCCCCCATAATAGTAAAAAGTAAAAACTATGATATTAAGGCCTAATTTTACCAACGTCTGTGAGTGTTAAAAGCTTGTTAAAATTTCATGTCTACTCTTTCATTCATATGAAAAACGAAAGAGGCTAATTCGAGCATTACCTTTGACAGTCATTGGCCTTAACGTTAATAAATGCAACTCTACTAAAGTTTGCGCTACCTATTTCACTTACTATTACTTATTAGATCAGTCTTCCCATCTGCCACCAACACGGGAAATCAAGCGAAACGCAAGAGCAATATGAGACTACCTGTTCTACCAGCATTTCCATTTTCCTAAGCTGATGTAGATAATAGCTCCCACACCGGTTTCAGTGACGGTGGCCGGTTTCATCGAAACCGGTCCGGCTACGCAGGAGTCATTTTATAGTGCCCAAGTGTGTGCGCAGTACACAAGAGCACTCTCTATTCCTGTACTCTCATAACCCAGTGGGACGGAAGACCGACACGACTGGCGAGAGATCAGGCGCAGGACCGACTTTTTACATGCCCATCCGACGCATGGATCATCTTACTTGTCAGACAATCAGCCTGCATTGTCCTAACCAAACTTGGAAATAACATGTTTCCAACGCGGGAATCGAACCCACGACCTCCGAGTCAAGAGCCGCGCTCTCTACCACTAGACCACGGAGGCGGAGGCGTTATGTAGAGTTCCCATTTTTGATCCCACCAAAAACATAAATGTAAAAATGGAGAGCCAAGTTCCATACAAACATTATTCTTGTCTATGGACTTCGCCGTAAAAAGGATGGAGATCTAAATGAGTGCCAAGTTCCATGGAAAATCGAAATATGTATGTATAGGAACCAAATAACATTATGAACAAATAATAGAGTCTATTTCTTTGCTTTATTGAATATCTATAACCATAATTATTGATGTTATTTAAATAAGGCACTGATTTAAAGGGTCAGTTGTAAATTGCAGTTTTGGTAAGTAAAAAATTATAAATGGTACGTTTAATAACTAGTTTAGCAGTTAAAACTAAGCAGTAAAGTAAACAAAAATGAGTAGTAAAAAATAATGAAATGGATAATTGAAAACATTATTGAACAGTAAAATAATTAAATGAGCGGTAAAAATTAATGAATGAGCAGTTACGTGTGGGCAGTAACAAATTGGAATTTGTCAGTAAGAAATCTCATTCTTAGCAGTTATTTAAACAATGAGGTGGTAAAATATAATAGAATCGGCCAAGTGCGAGTCGAACTCACCCATGAAGGGTTCCGTACCGTTATAAAGCGAAAGTATAAGACGGTCGCCGGCTGCTGCCGCAGCATGCTCGCTGCGCTCGCTCGGCTTCCTCTGTGTTGTGGTCTAAGTTCTAACCTAACCTACTCTTGGACTTTCTGGATTGTATTTGTTTTTGTTTTGGCGGGGGAGTAAAGTTTAAAAGGGTTAAGTAGGCCTTCTGTTAAGTCGTTATCGAACCGCTCGTTCCATCATTTTTACCGCTCATTCATTTATCAAACCGCTCATTCCATCATTTTTACCGCTCAATTGTTTTTTTATAATTGCCCATGTTTTACAGTCACAATAATTAATCAACCGCTATGAAATTAAATAACTGCTCAATATTTTTTTCAACTGATCATAATAACATCTCAAATATTTAAATAACTGCTCAAAAAATTAGTTCCCTTTAAATAATGTGACATCTTAAAGTAGATTAGATCTAACTTGGCCAGTTTTCATTACATCGGTCATTTCATAAAGTTATTGAACATTTTAATTCTGATGAAAATATGATGAGATGATCTAGACAAGAATAATGTTTGTATGGAACTTGGCTCTCCATTTTTACATTAATGTTTTTGGTGGGATATCATTACTTTTTGTAAAGAAAACTTTCCGAGCAAGGGTAGACACCTTGATCTTCCCAGTTCAAACGTACATATAATATTCGACTATATTCAATCGCAACCTTAAGGGGTTGTTTCACCACTTCCCGACAAGTGTCCGATATGCTATCCGCAAGTTATCTGGCAGATACTTCATCTGTCAGATAATTTGTGTATAACCTATCTGAAACTTATCAGGAAGTGGGGAAACAGCCCCTAAGCCTTATTGAGTATCAGACGAATAAAACAAAGAAAGTCCAAGCGAATGGAAAAGCAGCTACCATCATGAGGCATTGGAATAATACGGTATAATTATACAAGTGTATTTCCAACCATTAACTATAGGGTACAACTTATTGTGCGGAAGTAAAGTAGCTATTATTATAGCTGTCTAACAGACAGACAGACAGACGGACGGACGCGGAAGTAAAGTAGCTCTTATTATAGCTGTCTAACAGACAGACAGACAGACGGACGGACGGACGAACAGACGGACAGACAGACGTATTAAAAGAATTCTATGTTTATTCCCGGGACTCAAACTATATCTCCAGACTCCAACCAACTTTAAGAACAATCAGTACAAGCAATTTGGGCGTGAAAAGGTAACAGAGAGACAGACACACTTCATAAAGTCACCTTCTATTCATTTCCTAAAGTGTTTCACTTCACAAATAAATATTTACGGGAACTCCCATACAATAAACGTGATTTTTTGGCCTTTTTTGCTCAAAATCAATAATGGCAGCCGGTAGGTACTTGAAATATTCACAAAATTATATTTTTACTTTCAAAATATATAATAAAGTAAAATAAAATAAATATTTAAGGGGGGTCTCCATACAAAAAACACAATTTTTGCCTAGTTTCTCTCTGTCCGACTCGCACTTGACCGATTTTTTTTTTGTTTTCTGATTTTTTCCTACGCTTACACACAAGTACCGAGCTGGATTCCAAATGTCAGCCTTCTAGGTCATCTGGAAGTGGGTTAGAATTTTGATCTATAGGTCAGTCAGTCAGTGATAAAAATGTAGATTTTCGGGTGTTAATATCTTAATAACCGTTTGAGCTGTGCTCATGAAATTTAGAGAATATATTTATCTAGCAAGTCACACTACAAGAGGCAAATTTGAAACGTTTATGTGAAATAGTTTCTGAATTATGAGGGGGTCAAAAGTAGCGGCAAATGGTTCGTGTAATATTACACACGGTGCGGCTCGCCATTCTATTATGCTGGAACTCGGCTTGACACGCTACCGCGTGTCTAGATAACACAATACATATTCTATATCTATACATATTATAAAATAAAGTCGCTTTTTTCCCTTATGTCCCTTTGTTCCCTTTAATCTTTAAAACTACGCAACGGATTTTGATGGTTCTTTCAGTGTTAGATAGCCCATTTATCGAGGAAGGCTATAGGCTATATTTCATCACGCTAAGACTAATAGGAGCGAAGAAATAGAGGAAAATGTGGAAAAAACGGGGAAAATTATTTGAAAGAGCTAACTTGAACGCGCTAATCTCAGGAACTACTGGTTCGATTTTAAAAATTATTTCAGTGTTGATAGCCCATTTGTTGAGGAAGGCTATAAGCTATATTTTATCACGCTAAGACTAATAGAAGAATGTGGAAAAAACGGGGAAAATTATTTGAAAGGGCTTATCTCGCGAACTACTGGAGCAATTTTTATGTTATTTGGCACAGATAAGAAGTAAAGTGATCATATGCTATCGATTTTAATCATTTTTGCAGTGACTATATATCTTAGTAAATGTAACCAAGCAAGGCATACCTTGTTTGTTTGTGTAGCTGTAGGTATACTGTAGAGCCAGGATCAAGTTCGACTCTACATTTGATAACTTTTACACAGTGATTTCGACTTGGCACAATTTTACATGACCATTTTTGGGATTCTACCGTAAGTTCTTGTAGGTCTCCGGTGGCGATCCATAAGTTAACATTATAAATGCTAAAGTGTGTCTGGAAAAAAAAGAATGCTGGTAACTTTCACGCGGACCACAAGTCACTGTCATGCGTGTCATCCGCATGATCTGGTCCGCATGCGTGCGACAACATGCTCCCGGCGGCGCGAGTTTTGCGCACATCGCACGTGATAGCAAAATCATCTATGAATAATGAAATGACCGGATGCTGGTAACTTTCACGCGGACCACAAGTCACTGTCATGCGTGTCATCCGCATGATCTGGTCCGCATGCGTGCGACAACATGCTCCCGGCGGCGCGAGTTTTGCGCACATCGCACGTGATAGCAAAATCATCTATGAATAATGAAATGACCGGATGCTGGTAACTTTCACGCGGACCACAAGTCACTGTCATGCGTGTCATCCGCATGATCTGGTCCGCATGCGTGCGACAACATGCTCCTGGCGGCGCGAGTGTTGCCCACATCACACATGATAGCAAAATCATCTATGAATAATTAAATGACCGGATGCTGGTAACTTTCACGCGGACCACAAGTCACTGTCATGCGTGTCATCCGCATGATCTGGTCCGCATGCGTGCGACAACATGCTCCTGGCGGCGCGAGTGTTGCCCACATCACACATGATAGGAAAATCATCTGTGAATAATGAAATGACCGGATGCTGGTAACTTTCACGCGGACCACAAGTCACTGTCATGCGTGTCATCCGCATGCGGGCGACAACATGATAGGAAAAATGTCAGGAAGCGGGTAACTTTCATGCGGACTAGACCCGCGCGCGAGCGATGACACGTACAAGGTATGACAGGAAAAGCGCCCTAATATACAAGGTGTCAACAAAACTAAGTGATAAAACTTTAGGGTGTGTATATGTTACCGTTAGAATGCAGAATACGTTAACGTGCATATTACCTAGGTAATCTGCAGATTGGCTGGGGCACTTGCCCATACAAATCACAAAAAATTGCTCTTTTAGCGCTGCTACTTTCACAGTAAACTATATACACGCCCTAAAGTATTATCACTTTGTTTTGTTACACCCTGTGTTACACCATGATTAAACTTAAAAAAAAATAGAGTACCTATTTCATATTATTTGTTTCTTCTTAAAGTAAAGATTATATTATAAAATAGCAAAGTCTATTATATTTAGATAGGTATTTATTTACTTTTATAATACTTATTTGTATGAATTACATTAAAGACTTCCACCAAAATTAACAGAAACTTAAATTAAGTTATAAAAATTAACAATATTCATATTTCAACACAAAAAATAATATCGTATATGAAATGCTTTAAGCAAATAATATGTAGTTTTGTACTAATTTAAGCGGGGATAAATCTAATACATATTTGAGCCTTTGCCTTTTTTAATATTTATTTTAGAATGATTTAATAATATCGTGTTTGTACTAAGGCTGGATTAAGGCCGTGTTTCCACTGACGCGGAGCGGAGCAGTGAGGAGCTTAGCGGTGCCGAATTGACTAATCACCATGCCCGAAATCTTCGCTCCGCTTCGCTGTCATTCCGCTGGAATAGCACGATTGGTCAATTCGGGCACCGCTAAGCTCCGCTCCGCCCTGCTCCGTGTCAGTGGAAACACACCCTAAATGCATCCGCCCGACCGCGCGGTTTGGCGGTTACATCGCGGGATCACAAGCAAATGTATGTAAATGACAGAGCGACTGCGCCGCTATTTATATAAATCGTTACATACCTGATCGCGTGGTGTATTTCGAATTTAAAAAAATATTAATATTATTATGGACAACACATTCAAAATACAAAATAGTTTTATGTGCACTATAATATTAAGTGATAGAGATAAACTACGATAACATGGCGCGCCCCTCCAAATTACTGTTTCAATGTGTGTAGTCACATCCTTATGAAAGAGTTTGTATGTAGTAAGCATTCAACCAATCAACCAGTACTCGTAATATTTCACTTAATGTTACTTATTACCAAGATTTGTTGGTCAAGGTCAACTAATCATAACTAGCCGACCGTGCAAGACAACGTACTTCAAACGTTTTGACAACGCACTTCAAACGTTTTGAATTTTGCAGGGGCGCGCCATGTTATCGTAGTTTATCTCTACATACATACATGTGATACAAGAAGTATAACCGCATTCTTAGGGTCAATTCAGACCGCAACGCGATGCGTAGATCATTTCTAAAGCATGGCTTTGACAGACTTCAATAGGCTACTTGACCTACTTTTTTTCTTCATGCTAATCGCTTCTTAATCATTCATTTTCACAAAAAAAAACTAATATTTTATTATTTTACACAGTAACACACACAAACCCATAAAAATGTTTATTGAAAAATATGCCTCATAAATGGCGCCGAAAACGCTGTCCGCCATAGTGTGACGTCATACGCTTTGTATTTTAAACTCTCTTTATTGAACATTTTTTTATGTGCTAAATGTACGAGTCTAAAAGTGCCCAAAAATTATAAAAGAATTAAATAAGAAATTACAAATCATTTGTAATGTTGAAAACTTTTGGAGAAAAGTTTTAGCCATTTCATTTCCCGTCTACAATAAATGGAGATAATATATAAAACTGATATTTTAAGTGAATTATTCAAGAAAATATATTTTACAAATCTTTCTAGGCTTATTCTTATTATTTATATACAAATAAACTTACATATAACGAGCGCGATAAATAAAAGATATTAAATTACTATGAGGATGACGTCACATCCAAATCGGAAGTACCGCAAAAGCGTTTTCGTCAGTACAAATCCTATTTTCATAAAATCATATTTTCAAATCGACTTTATTTATCAATCATAAGCTTTTATTTGATGATAAGGGTGAAATACGGTTTCCTAGGCCAAGTTCTACTAGAAATATGCATTTGTTTAAAGAAATTGAATATAGGTCGAGTAGCCTATTGTGTGGGACGTCATGCAAGCAGCAAGTCTGTCAATTCAATACAAACTTATGCTAAGTACTGACATACGGGTTTGCTTGATATTTTTACTCCAAATCGAGCAATAACCACCGTGTGGACCGCCAAAACTGACAGCTCGAAGGCTCGCTTCGAGCCGGCTCGATGGAATTAAATATGTCAAATATGTCATTTCCTTCGATTTGGAGTAAAACTATCGAGCAAAACCGTATGTGAGTACTTAGCATTAAAGTGACTTTCCGATATTTAACGCGGCTAGCCGCGACCGACAAAACATCAAATAAAATGCCACTTTATGGTGTAGAATATAGGTATCTTTTTCTACTGACATGTGTGTGGCGTAAAAGCTACTCACTCGGGTAGAGCAAAATGAAACCAATGCCAAGGGGCATTTTATATTTGAATTTTTGTCGGTCGCGGTCGCTCGCGGCAAAGATCCGAATCATACCTAAAGAAGCGCTTACACGGGCAACAATTGCGGCAATAATTGCCCGGCGACACGAATGGAGCGATCCGGAGCAATTAGTGGAGCAATGTGGAGCAATTTCAATAAATTGCGGCAATTATTTCGGCGATATTGCTCCAGATATTTCATATCGCTCAACGTCGCCGATACGAATTGACGAATATCCGATGGGCTCAGTATTGCCTAGTAACTAGTTGATGAAGTTGCGCCATATCGCTCAATTGTATTGCGATGTATTGCGCAATATTGCCGCTTGTTGCCGAAAATTGCTTGATATAGTCATGACGTCAAAATTGAAGAGAATTGACTGGAGTGGAGTTTAGTTGCCCGTAAAGCGTACCTTTAGAAATGCATGCACACGTTGCGTTGCAGTCTGAATTGATCCTCAATGCTTTCGGAGAGTTTTATATAGATTATGCGCTCGCAAGCCTAAATAATATCACAATTACGCCCTGGACTTGTCGCTCTTAATAAACTTGTCCAGGTCGGCGTCACTCCTGGGATCCACCTGTGAGAGCTGGCGGAAGCTCTCATCATCAACGAAGCAGATCTCGTGGTCGTCGGGATCAGCCAGGATGATCACGCGGACGGTGGCCTTGCCCGGGGTGTCCAGGGATATCAGCGGAGTCAGAATCTTGCCTTTGGCTTGTTGGATCTTTTGGTCTATTAGGGGCTGCTGGTCGAAGGGACAGGAGAAGGCTATGCGGCCGTATGCCTTCGCTCGGTTCACTGGTTCACCTGAAATTTTGATATTTAGATTAGTAGGATGATGAAGAATATTACAATAGCAATAGGGTACTTGGACTATTCGAGAATTTCGACAAACAAGTTAATCAAATGTTTAATACATTCTTGATGTCTAGTTTATAAACCACCCAGGGTACTTAGTTCAGATACGATATGGTTTCGATGTAGACTCGGTAAAATAAAACTACAAAATAATATTTTCAGAAAATTTCAAAACAACGCTTATCGCGTTCTGTTTGGTCAAAACTTCAAAACGTTTAGCAATTATTTGATGAATACGACGGACGGGCGGACACAGACTAGCTTGAAGCTATATTTATGTTATATTAAAAATCAAATAGCAGATAATATAGGGTACCTACATTAAATAATATATTATTATGAATTGCAATAGATTTCACAACTTATGAGTCATGTAATTTTTTCCTTATGTGAATCTTTTTCCTGTGGATTTTTTTCCACTCAAGAAAAATGAAATATTTTAAATAAAGACAATGCGTATTATTTTGATAAAATACAAGAAACACAGTCTTC
This sequence comes from Polyommatus iphigenia, assembly GCA_963422495.1. Lineage (NCBI taxonomy): Eukaryota > Metazoa > Arthropoda > Insecta > Lepidoptera > Lycaenidae > Polyommatus > Polyommatus iphigenia. The sequence goes on along the minus strand of OY730180.1, from coordinate 14,254,237 downwards.
CTACAACAACGACAAGTAGCGATGAGTGAGTGAACGAAATTTTACATGCCGTTCTTTAAGAATAGGAAACAGTTCAGAGCAGAGGGTGCTACTAGCACATACAGTAAACATTACGACCAAAATCTGACATGTTGCACATCACCAGCACACATGTCATATTGGTAGAAACTTTGTCAAACGTCGAACAAAATTTTTTGTTTACTGTCTGTGCTGGTGCTGCCGTCTGGCGTGAAATCATTGCAGTAATCCTAATATCGCAGAATGGAATCCAAACTATATATAACTACGACTGTCTGGACATCAATAATGTTATATGCTACGCGGTCCCCAGAACTGTCCATGACGACAGGTGCGCGCAGGCAAATTGTTCGCTGTGGGCACCTGTCGTATTAACAGCGGAGAACGCTCTCCAATTAGACGTATGGTTGATACATGGGTGAGGCCGTGGATTCTGCCACTTTGTAACGTATAGTAACGCAGAATATTCTACGTTACAGTAACACTAAAGTAACGCGAAAGTAACGGTGTTGCTTTGTTAAGCTTATGTCATACTGACGCGATAAAAAAAATAATCGGCCAAGTGCGAGTCGGACTCGCGCACTAAGGGTTCCGTACCATTATAGAGCAAAATTAGCCCAAAAATTTTGTGTTTTTGTATGGGAGCGCCCCTTAATCTTTTATTTTAATATTATTATTAAATATTAAAGTGCACATAAAACTAAGGCCTTTGAGAAAAATTCAAGTACCTACCTGTTGCCATTATTGATATAGAGCCAAAAAGGCCAAAAAAATCACGTTTGTTGTATGGGAGCCCCCCTTAAATATTAATTTTATTTTGTTTTTAGTATTTGTTATAGCGGCAACAGATATACACAATATGTGAAAATTTCAACTCTCTAGTTATTACCCTTCTTGAGTTACAGCCTGGAGACAGACAGACAGACGGACAGACAGACGGACAGACAGACGGACAGACATCGAAGTCTCAGTAATAGGGTCCCGTTTTTACCCTTTGGGTACGGAACCCTAACTAGTGGGTACGGTGATAAAAAAAATATATTTTTTAAATTGTAACAAATTGTGTGTTTTTTGATTATTGTCGGTCAGAATAATCAAGGAAACAATTAAGTAAATATTTAAAAAGTTATGGAAATTTTTAATTTTATTGAAATAAGAAGTGTTTTTTTATTGTTCATAATAAGAAATTTACGCATGTAAATACTAATCAATTATTTACAGAACATTTCTTAATGAGATTTCCAAAAAAAGGCATTTGGACAAAAATACTCTGTGTATAGTAAACAGCGAAATTAACAATATGCATTAGTCTTTACAATGCTTCTACGTTACGTAACAGAGAATATTTGTTACCAGTAACATAGAAGTAACGCTTAAGTAACGTAGAAGCTCGATGTTCAAGGTTATTTCAGGTTATAATTTCTAAATTAAGCCAAATTTGGAATAAATCTATAAACTATCATCATTATCCATTTCGACACATAGTTTTACGTAAACAATAGTTAAAAAGTCGATATTTACCTTTAATTTCACCAAAAAACTCTTTTGATTTTCGCTGCCGAAACACGCGTCATAATCTTGTCACAAATTTTAACGAACAAGATGGTGACTTTTCACTTTTTTTTCTTGGCCCAATAACTCGGTGCTACCATAATAATTCCAAATTTCTACTAAAAATTACATAAATGTATCTCGAAATACTGGTAACGAAGAAAACAGTAACGTAGAAGTGAAAAAAAGGAGACAAATGTTTAAATGTTTATAAATCACTGATTAATGCATCTTTTCAATAGTTTAAAACCACTTTCTTGTGTCTCAATTATCAGACAATTAGATTCAATTAAATTTGCTCAGTAGAATCATAAAATAAAAAAGTAATTATTATTTTAAAAAAAAAATTAAAACCGACTTCCAAGGTAAAAACAAAAGTAATACTTAATCTTAATCTAAAAAGAATCAAATAATTCTTATTCCTTATTATAGTGGCGTCTTCAGACTTCGCCTAAACCTCAACTATTTCTGTACTCAATCTTCATGCTTTTGAAGTCGGTACCAGCCCGGAAAAGTTCTGAGATCCTTGACATAGCAATTACGCTAAGGTAAGCTTAGTGATGAAATAATTTATTTGATAAGTAAAATAAACGCGTTTAAATGTTGTCTAAAAAAATTCAAGATTTTTAAATAAAAAAATGGTTATTGTGCCTCACTCGACATAGATAAGTATAGTGTGTCGCGGACTTTTTTGTAGATATTTATAAGATCTACAATACTTAGAACATTTTATGGTTCTATCTTTTATAGTTTCGGCAGCGTACGCAAAATAAGTAACTTTTCTGGTTGATTTTTTCACCTGGCGTCCGAAAAACCCAAATATCTTACGAAACCCTATTTTTTCCAAAATAAAATTTAGCCTATGTTCAGGACAAATAATGTAGGATTTGCTTGGAGTAGTTTAAATAAAGCCAAAATCTTCAAACTTGTATCTATAAGGATTCAAAAGTTCTGTTGGGTACCTTCAGAACCAGGATATATCCTAGTGCAAAATCTTACTTTTTGGTAGTATATGCCTGAAATACTTCAGAAAAAAACGAAATCACCATATGTTCCCATATAAATTTCAAGGAGTCCCCTCGATTCCTCATGGATCCCATCATCAGATCACCACTTTTGTGAACATGGTACCAACCTCGGATTCAACCCTGTACAACAACAAAAGAATCATGAAAATCGGTCCAGAAACGGCGAAGTTATGGTTGAACATACAAAAAAATATATGTATATATAAACAGACGAACATATAACCTCCTCCTTTTTGGAAGTCGGTTAAAAATAGCAACAAGTAAGTAACCTACCATCAAAGACATCGTTTTTTCATCTAAAATTAGGGCTCTGAAATATCCAGATTGGCGTTTTAATACGATAATTCACCAAAATCCGCTTAAAACTATCCTAAAAGAGATAAAAAATGACTGAAAGAAGTTATATAAGAGATCAGTGTTACAGTTTACCTGGTATTTTCTGTTTTATTTTATGACGAACATAAGAGACAATTTTCTTTTTTCAAAAGTGGCAAAATCCATGGCCTCGCCCACATATTATAACACTTATTTCGAGCACACATTTTTGCATGTTCTCTATCTAAGTTTCGATTGTGTTTATATCATACACTTATGTAAACGATTTACAAGTTGTAAAACGTTCACATAAGTGGAAACTGTAACCTGTAACTTAATTAGATGTTAGTAAATTATAGTTACTGTTATATTTTATTTTGTAACTATTTAAGTATTAGTGTAGTGTTAGCGATGTCTGATGCATGATTAGTAGCCATCTTAGCTTTTGTTATGTAAAATGTAATATATAAGAAATCTGTGGACAGTGCTGTGGGCTACACTATTATTATTATTGTATTTTGTATAAGCTGTAATTTTGTGTACATAGTGTAGCTGTTTACTGTTCCTTTGTAATAAAATAAAATATATCGACGACGGACATAGCGACGAAGCTTTCTTCCATGCAGTGATTTGTAAAACAAAACTTTATAAGTAGTTAAAAAGCTACGAATAATAAAAACTATTAAAAAGACTAAAAAACACCCTTTTTTATATATTTTTTAATTTTTGCATTGTCATTGGCTATGCAAAGTTTCGAATTAATTAGACTACTGGAGATAGGTAAAAATCGTGCTGAAAGATTCCCTGACATACATACAGCCCAAGCTAATAAAAGCGTGTTATTCTTACCGATTTCTATAAGTTCAAGTTTGGCTTGGTCCTCGCTGAAGCCAAGTAACACAGATTTGTCAGTCTTTTCGAAGATCTTCAATGAGAGAAGGCCGTTCCAGTAGGCGATGGACTTCGCCAGGTTGGAGCTAGCGAGAGCCACCTTGATCACTGGATCTGTAATTAAAAAATCATATTTTTTTTAATCATTAATTCATAAGTTAAATTATATTCTGAAAAAATGCAATTGCATGTTGCATTTACTTAGTTATTACTTATTAGAATATTATGTTTCTTCTTTGCTTCGAAGTTAATTTATCGCGCGGGTATCGTAAGTTCATGCGGTATAAAAAGTATGTGCGGTATAGCGGTGTGTCAAACAGGGTGACCCTATCTCTTCACGCCTACTTACAAGCGCCTTAGAAGAGGTTTTCAAGAAAGTCTTAACAGGTTGGGGAGACAAGGGTATTGTTATCGTCAAGAAAATGCTAACAAACCTTCGCTTCGCCGATGACATTGTTCTGTTTGCCACTTCTGCACAAAACCTGCAGTTCATGCTGCAAGACCTGAACATGGCAAGCCTCGAGGCGGGACTTCGGGTGAATCAGTCAAAGACAAAACTAATGACCAACAGCACGAAACGTAGGGTCGAGGTAGATGCAGGGTATGAGTTGCATTATGTTGACGAGTACGTATGTTTAGGCCAAATAACATCCTTTAATAACAGCCAAGACAAGGAAGTAGACCAATGAATTGAGAAGGCATGGAAAAGCTTTGGTCGATAAAAGAACTGATGAAATGGGTACTTCCACCTTGCCTAAAACGTAAATTCGTCGACATGTGCATTTTGACTGACTTACAGAAGTCCCGGCTCGGAGTTTGTGAAAGAGCTGTGGAGCGCAGCATTTTAGGTGTCAAAACGATTGACCGTATTCGAAACACCGCTCTGCGCTCCAAGTCAAGGGTAATGGATGTGGGTAGAAAAGCTGCTGACTTAAAAAGGAGCTGGGCAGGGCACGTCGCTCGCATGCACCCGGACAGATGGGCGTCTAGTTACGGAGTGGCTACCGGTCGGCGAAACAGGGGCAGACCTAAGAAAAGGTGGCGCGACGAGCTAGACGCTGACCGCTGCATGTAAATAAAGAGTGGCCAAACACAGCCAAGGATAGACACATGTGTAAGGAAAGAGGGATTTTGCCCAGCAGTGGGATACAAACGGGTAATAATAATAATAATAATAATAAAATATACGTTTTACCTATCGTTTTTTCTGTTTCATAGTACAAAAATTATCTTTTCAAAATACATAATAATATCATTCGTCGTTCGTATTCGGTTGAGAGTGGATGTGTTACTTGTTATTCTAACTTAATACCGTATTTAAAACTACAACTGTGAACCCTATTCACTGAACTAATTAAGTATCTTAACGCCTGCATAGTGTTCGAAAACTTTATCTATTAGGACTTGTGTTGCCGTCCCTGTTCTGACATTGTGTTATCCGTGAGTTGAAGTGAGTCAGCACTATCGTATCGTACCCAAACATGTCGCTGCAGCGTACGCCACCTACCCAATTTTTGTCTGATCCAGATTTACAAAATATAAAAGAAAAACGGATTATGTGAATGTACGCAAGGGATACAAACGCAAGCAATTTGATTATGATGACATACTAGATTCCATCGATAAAAAATTTGATTCACATATGAAAAGTTTAAACGAGAAAATCACTCAGAACATCAACCAATGTGTCTCGGAGGCTGTAACAATTTCTCAACAATTATCTCTTATAACCAGCTCCTTGGAAATCTTAAATTCAAACATGCAAAAAATAACTGCTGATAACGTAATCATTCATAATACACTGTCTGATTTGCATAAACGACTATCGGAAACTGAGAAGTCCCTCCAATTCACCCTGGATACTGAACAGGAGCTCGAGAACCGGCTAAAAACGGTTGAGAGTAATGTCTCTGTAGTCTGTACCACCCGTGACCAATTCGTAGACCTAGAAAACAAAATCTCGTCACTCGAACAACAAGCCAGAACGTGCAATATCGAGGTATGTAACGTTCAAGAAAGACGGGGAGAAAATCTACTCCAAATAATCGTACAAATAGGTAAAGAGATAAAACATCCGATACAGCACTCGGACATAGTTGCCATTCACCGTGTCCCTCATGCAGACTCAAAAAACCCTAAACCGAAAAACATAATAGTAAAGTTCACTACTCGCGTTCTTCGTGACAATTTTATTGCTTCGTATCGCGCCGCAGAAGGCCTGAGCTCCACACAATTATCTATGCCTGGCACCGCACATGCTATCTACATAAATTAACATTTAACCTTGAAGAACAAACAATTATTTCGCCAGTGTCGTGATGCTGCTAGTAAGTGTGAATATAAATACGTGTGGATCAAGCATGGTACAATACTTGCCCGTAAAACTGACTCCTCTCCTGTTGTGGCGATACGATCGCACGGTGAAATTGCCAAAATCAAATAAAATATTGGCCTCCTATAGACTTATAGTAGGATTTTTGTGTAATCATAATCACATATTATATTTAATATTATATCTTTCACTTCTTACAAGCTTAAACTTTGTATTTGAGTATACTGTCAATTTACAGATATTAACTAACATGTTTCTTTGGATAGTTATATTATCAGTTTCAATGTTACATGTTAATATTATTGAAAACGTTTATTTACTTAAACTGTTACTACAAAATATTGGTATTATTATCAGCAAAATATGTATAAAGATTCAAACTTATTGTGTATTATATTGTGTAGTTGAACCAATATTAATCGTTCTTATAGTTTATAACAAATTTGGTAAATTCTGTATTAACAAGCACAGTAATCCATCTGTCAAGATACAAAGGATATCTACAGTTATAGGGAAAGATTTAAGTGTCTATCACATAAAGTTTATAAGGAATATTTAAATAATGTCGAAGTTAGTATTCATGGTAACATTAATTATTTCTGGAAATATATTAATAACTTAAAACATAACGGGGACTTACCAAATACTATGACCTATAAAGATATAACAACCAGTGACCCAAACCGAGTATGCAACTTGTTTTCAGATTTCTTTTTATCAGTTTTTGAACCTAGCGATGTTACCGATGACTAAGATGACAGTTGTAACAATCATAGCAATAATGAATCTGATACGATAATCAGTAGTATTACGTTAACACAGAAACTGATACTTAAAGAGTTACGTTCTCTGGACTCTACTAAAGGTGCTGGTGTTGATGGTATCCCTCCACTGTTTTTAAGGAATCTGCATCTGCTATATATCTACCACTACACATTATACTTAACATTTGTTTACATGAAGGTACCTTTCCCACTTTGTGGAAAACGGCCAGAATTGTCCCAGTTCACAAGGGCGGTAACAGAAGTGACCTAGAAAATTATAGACCGATTTCAATTTTATCAACTCTGTCAAAGCTTTTCGAAAGACTAGTCCATAATAATATTTATCCCGCGCTACATAGAATCATAATAGAAGAGCAACATGGCTTTATATCACGGCGTTCTACAACCACAAATTTACTGATCTATGTATCGGATTTAATTGTACACTATGTAATCAAAACTTAGAACTTGTTGACTCAATTAGGGACCTGGGAGTAATTTTAGATAAAAAACTACACCTAGATTTGCATAATAATAATTAATAACATTATAAGAAAGTCATACTAAATGTATGGTTTCGTTATTAGATCATGCAAGGCATTTGTGCACTCCTCAACATACCTTTATATCTATAAATCGCTTATTCGATCTCAACTTGAATACGCAGTGGCAATCTGGAGCCCGTACTACAAAAAATATGGTTACGCAATTGAAATGGTCCAAAAGAAATATTTGCGCACGATGCAATATAGATGTTGTCGTTCCCGAGAATCTTACAATACTTTGCTAAAGACACACAATCTTCTCCCACTAACATCTAGGCGAATCCAACTTGAAATGATGCTTCTATATGATATACGAGCTTTTGCCCGCGGCTTCGCTCGCGTTTAGAAGTATTATTATATACAAACTTTCATCCCCTATTTTAACCTCTTGGGGGTAGAATTGATCAAAATCATAACATCTACCTGCATGCCAAATTTCAGCCCGATCCGTCCAGTGGTTTGGGCTGTGCGTTGATAGATCACCATGTCAGTCAGTCACCTTTGAGTTTTATATATTTAGATGTCATAATCGTTATGATTGCATCTCTCTAAATAATAAAATATGCTATAGGACACCTCTTACAACTCATTCTCGTAGGCCTCATCAGATATTCTTTACTGCAGTTTGTCGCACCAATATTGGCAAGCGCTCACCATTTTATAGACTAGTTGATACTAATAAATATATTAATAACTTAAAACATAACGGGGACTTACCAAATACTATGACCTATAAAGATATAACAACCAGTGACCCAAACCGAGTATGCAACTTGTTTTCAGATTTCTTTTTATCAGTTTTTGAACCTAGCGATGTTACCGATGACTAAGATGACAGTTGTAACAATCATAGCAATAATGAATCTGATACGATAATCAGTAGTATTACGTTAACACAGAAACTGATACTTAAAGAGTTACGTTCTCTGGACTCTACTAAAGGTGCTGGTGTTGATGGTATCCCTCCACTGTTTTTAAGGAATCTGCATCTGCTATATATCTACCACTACACATTATACTTAACATTTGTTTACATGAAGGTACCTTTCCCACTTTGTGGAAAACGGCCAGAATTGTCCCAGTTCACAAGGGCGGTAACAGAAGTGACCTAGAAAATTATAGACCGATTTCAATTTTATCAACTCTGTCAAAGCTTTTCGAAAGACTAGTCCATAATAATATTTATCCCGCGCTACATAGAATCATAATAGAAGAGCAACATGGCTTTATATCACGGCGTTCTACAACCACAAATTTACTGATCTATGTATCGGATTTAATTGAAGCTCTGGATCGCAATATACAAATAGACAGTGTTTATACAGACTTTCGAAAAGCTTTTGACAGAGTTGATCATAAAATACTCTTAGAAAAATTAGCTTTTAATGGCATTCGAGGTAACTTATGGCGTTGGTTTAAGTCGTTTATAACGAACCGCACTCAAAAAGTAATCATTAATGGGTTTGAATCTGATTATGTATCTATCACCTCTGGTGTACCCCAGGGGTCTATTTTAGGCCCGTTACTTTTTGTCCTTTTCATTAACGACGTTCGGCTCTGCTTTAAGTTTTGTAAATTTTTGCTCTACGCTGATGACCTCAAAATATATATATGCGCATACACAATAGAGATGATCATACAAGATTTCAAGACGACCTTAATAGATTTTCTGCTTACTGTATTAAAAATAAACTATCACTTAGCATTAACAAATGCAAATCAATAATTTTCACAAGAAAACGCAATATCAGTCAATTTACCTATACACTATGTAATCAAAACTTAGAACTTGTTGACTCAATTAGGGACCTGGGAGTAATTTTAGATAAAAAACTACACCTAGATTTGCATAATAATAATTAATAACATTATAAGAAAGTCATACTAAATGTATGGTTTCGTTATTAGATCATGCAAGCAGGGAACGGACGGTTAGGGTTAACAGTTTCGATATATCTGTTATTAACCTATTCATATATCGGATAACCGAAACTATCTGTTAAGCAATTATTTCGGTTAACAGAATCCACAGATACCTTTATTTTTAGGATTAGGTTAAACCGAAACGATACAGGTCAACAGAAAAATTTCGGTTAATCGAAACGTTTCGGTATACCCTAATCCTAAAAATAAGGGTATCTGTGCATAAGGTCCAAAATATAACATAATCAGCGCGCAGCGCTGCATGTCTGTGCGTGATCTTTCGTCTCATACACACAAAGCATGCCGCGCCGCACGCGCCGTGCAATTGTCACTTTCACGGACTAGTATACGGACTAGTATGAAAGAAAGAAATAGATATATGTCACCGTCTACTGCAGCCACCACAAGTTTTGCATTATTTGTTTACTTCATACAGATTGCTGCGGTAATTGTCATTCGGCTCGGAAGTCGGAACGGTAAATAGTGATTTAAGGTGAATTTATAAAGATGCCTCGTAGGATATCTAATGCTGTTCACAGGTATTTTGATTTTGACAAAAGTGCAAAATTCAGCGCATGCAAGGAATGTGGCAATAAAATGAAGGTAAGTACAAACCTACCTATTTAGCATAATTCATTATTTTATGTATAACGGACACGAATAACATGTTTATAATTTATAGAGGTACCTATTTGATTATTTTATTGTAAACGAATTACTAAGTTACTTATTTAAGTTATTATACAGTGAAATTGAAAGCTCCTTATTCGCACTTCCTTCATTCGCGTTTATCACTATTCGCGGATTAAAAAATGCAACCCAATTCCTACATTCCCAGCTAAGATTTCTTTATTCGCGGATCTAATCGTTACAGAGGTACATACATTATACCTATGCCTATTAATGTATAAATGATTAAAAAAGGAGTGGGTATCCTTTGTAACTGCTGCTGACTGCAGGCGAGCGAGCGAGCGCCGTCAAGGTCAATATGTACCTGTGATCGGGTACTTACGCGGTTTACTAAATATTATGTATGAATTAGCGCAGTTTATGCTTTATCGCTTTCTTTTTACCGACTTCTAAAAAGGAGGAGATTCTAAGTTCGACTGTATATTTTTTATTATCATCATTTTCAATCAATATTATTATTTTTTATGTATGTTCACCGATTTCTCCGCGAATTGTGGACCGTTTTGCACAAAGCTTTATTTCAGTACTCGTAAATCATTCACAAATAAATCACCGGGGCCTCCCAGAAAGTAATCAGAAAATTTATCAATTTGCGATAACTCTAAATACCTAACTTATCTCTTGTTTAAAAGCCTTACGAAAGTTTATAAATTTCCATTTTTTTTAGGAATTTTATAAATATACGGATCTTAATATTAAAAGTATATATAAAAAGGTACCTACATATAGAATCTGAAACCAATTATTACATAAAATAAACAACTAAAATATGGATAGAGTAGTTCGCGCCATATCATACCGGAACCAAAGTGGCAAAATACATTTTGTGTAGTAATTCTCGTACACCCTAATTTTAGATAGAGAAAATGCCTAATTTTTTAATTGTAACAGTTAAGTTACAATTAAAAAATTAGGCATTTTCTCTATCTTTTACTATAAAACTAAAAAGTTTAAAACAACTCACGTTCTCGGATTCAAGGCGGTCACTCGGCGATACCTATAGGGTTAGGCGCCTATACTTATTACCTGACTGTGCGACGCAAAGGAGGGTGATATGTTTAAAAGCCTATTATGTATGTATGTTTGTACCTTTGTGGCGCTCTAGAATCCAAACGAGTAAACCGATTCTAATGATTCTTACGAGTACGTCAATCGATTGTCTTAGTCTAACAAGTGCCACTAAACACGACAGTCATTAAAAATCAAAATGGCGACAGCCAGACGCCTATTGGAAAAAAAACATGACAAATGTATCAAGTGGGGTATCATTGAATAGGTCTTTGAAAATAATTATAAGGTTTATTAAATAATTTTTCATATTGAATGACCATTTAAGGTAAATGATAACGATTAAGTTTTTGTTACCTAGGTAGCCCAAACAATATCCTACAATATTTTATAGAACACACGTTCAAATTTGCTGGTACCGACTTCAAAATTAAAAAGATTGAGTAGAGAAATAGTTAAAATTTTAGCCGAATTTAAAAGGGGAATTATTTAGAAAATTAGTTTTATTTCATACTTTTTTGTGTAAACTTTAGAAGTCGGTTTAATTTTTTGTTTAAAAATAATAATTTCATCCTTTTTAGTGATATTTGTTAAATTATTATTAATACATCTTAAGAACGTTTAATATAAACAAAATGTTCAAATATCGACACTGTCGTCGAACAAAGTCGGATCTGCAAAATATCAACTTTACAGGAGAGCTGTTTAAAGTTTACGATTCATATTTTTCAATGTAACTTTTTACTTATCAATTAAAATAAAATTTTATTACTTAATAGCTTTTTGTAGCATTAAAATCATTGTATATGCATTTAAAATTTTATGTTTTATTAATTAATCTTAAAAAAAGCTGTTTTATGTAAACATGCGACGTTGTATTGCGCTGCGTTGCGTGCGTTGTTTGGTTTGATGTGACTTTGAGGCGTTATTCTACGGAAACTACTAAGACGAATGTGAACATGCTACTTTACTCTACGGAATTTAAAATAAATCTAATGTCGTATATTATAAGAAGATTATAAGTGATGTGTATCATAAATGTAGTTAATGAAAAATTAAAAGAACGTAATAATTATCAAAAGCTATTTTTTTATTAAGTCTGCCAAAATGACAAAAACCTATTACAAAATTAACGGAAAATTTTAACAGTTATTTTAATGATAATGATTGTTGAGGACAGCGGCCTCGCTCCCGAAAAACGTATAGTGAGTGCACATAAACTAATTAAAGTGAAATGTGAGAAATAGACTCAGTGCAAATCAGTGTTTTTACAAACAGACTTTAAAAGTGAATTACGTTAAATCTGTGGCTCCCTAAGAGATAAAATATAGTTAATTTAATAAGTTAATAAGTTATCTAATAAATACAGGAAAAATTAGTTGTGTAACATATGTAGTTTGGAAAATATTAGGAAAATTGTGTGTAAAAATGTGTAAATTCTATTAACTTTTATGTTTACTTAGCTATAATTACGTTAAAATATAAGTGGTGATACTTAGATTAAGGTACATATTGTGGAACGATGAATAAATAATCTCCCGAAACGCGTTTTAATTACCTGGCTCACGGAAAATGGCGAAAATAGGGGAAAAGTAGCCGTCTCCGATAGCAAAAGTGAGACAGAAAACTTGCGAATCGGAGCGGCTTACTATATGGCATTCGCCCGAGCCAGGTAAGCGAGGTGCGTTTCGGGAGCAATGTTCTCCTCGACTCTCGTGTGTTTTATTTACGCCCCCGCTCTGCAAGATTACCGGTGTAGCCTCGGTCTTCGAGTCCGATCTGAGCCAGCGGCGAAAACCTATGGGCGAATACAGTCTCGAATAATGATAATATTATTATGGCATCGATCAGTCTTATCCAAGGTACACAGCTGTAATCAATGGTATCTCAATAACAATTAATATGTCTTATCAAAGTCATAAACAGGAATAATAAGAGTTAACAAAAATAATTATAAATCTCAAAAATAGGTCATAAAACTATTACAATAAAACTGCATCGGTAAAATTCGAGCCTTCCGAAATTAAAATATAAAAATAAATTAATATTTACTTTATATAACAAAAAAAAATAATCAAATTCCAAACTTTTAGCAAAGCTCTTAGCCACTTACAAAATCAGTGAATATTTCTTAAAAACTATAACAAAAATAGTAAGAATTGTGTTATTACATAATACTAAAATTAAAATTTTATCACATACTCAGGCAATCAAAATCGAATTCAAAATAATAACACTGCGTTACACGATTTTGGTACCCGCTTAACTGTTAGGTGGAATAAATAGGTGATGAGTCAGAGATTAAATGTCCCAAACATAATTATTATGTGGTATCCATCACGTCTAGTTTTCGAGGTACACGCCAGTTATTATTTCCAGTACTAAGTTTACTAAGTTTATACGTAAAAAAACCAGTTACCGTTTTCGATGTTTTGTACTTTTTATTTTGTTTTGTTACTCTAATTTGGACGTGCTTTTACTCAAGATAAAATATGAATACTATTAGCGTTTAAAAAAGAGAATTTCCAAAGCCGGTAAAAAAAAGTAAAAGTTTTTCGTTATTTTGATGGCAAATTTGTTTGAATGCGTTTATCTCAGAGAATACTTGTTCGAATTGAAAAAATATTTATACATGTGATAGTCCTTTTACCGAGGAAGGTATAAAGCTATATAAAACATCACGCTGCTGCCAAAAGAAATGAAGAATCAGAAATGAAAGAGAGAGAGAAAGTATGGAAAAAAAGGAAATTATAAAATATTTGAACTTGCTCATCTCACAAATAACTGAAGCGATTTTTATTTTATTTGTCACACTTAATAAAGAGTAGACTACTGGAAAGGAGATAGGCTACTTTTTTCCGGGAAAATGTGGTTCCAGTGAAATCACTTTGTTACGCTGGCGGAGCCGTGTTGAAAGTTTAATTTTTCATACAATTTGGCAAATTCTTATAAAAAAAATGAGACGTGATCAAAAGAAAATTTGTATGCAATGTTAATAGAAGGTACCTATAAATACAAAACATTTAAATCGACAATTGCAAGGCTAACCCATTTTACCCAACCTTTTCATCGACAATTTTACCTCATTTTGATACATATATTTTTTCCTAAATTAGTCAAACATTTCTGACCACAAATCCTTGCACAAGACACAGGGCGGCTATCTGATTCAGATAGTGAACTTACTTGACTCACAGTATCTGGCGAAGATGGTAATGCTTCTACCTATCTGTCATGTGCACCACAAAAGACATCATCACAATTTCTATGATAATTAGTAGGGGGAGGCATAGGTGTAGGAATTCTCAGTGGTGATTGGGGCGTACCAACAATAATATTATCGTCTTCAAATTCCTCTACAATGACAGATGGGGAGGCTTCAAAGCTGGTATTAACATCTTCAAGAAAAAATAATAGCGAACTAAGAACATCTTCCGCTACATCGTGTAGTTCCCTGATTATTTCTTCGGCTCCTGTTGGCAATAGGGACTCAGGTTTTTCATCACAAGCACCTATAAATCACGAAAATATTCAAGATAAAATATGAATATAATAAAAACAAATCATGAATAAGTCTAATTTTAAATAAAATATGTTTTATTGGCATTTTAAGTAGCCGAACAAAGTCGTATGTGGAATTATGTCGAAGAACATCGTCGGTTCTTAATATGCTGCATAAAAATTGTAATCATACTCCGGAGTACAATGTCGTTAGTCTACAAGCGACTTATACATTTTGGAAGAACAACGCAGCATTTAATAAAACGACATCACAAAATCAAAATTAGGAAATTAATAATTTAAGTATATAAAAACATGTGGTAAAAAAGCAAAGTATGGAAATAATACTTTACCAATTAAATTAAACATATTTTATTTCCGTAGAACAATGTCGGTTCTGCATAATACATAGCGACGTATGTGCGGAACCGACATTGTTCTACGGAATTTTAGATATTTCGTAATAAAATATAATAAAACAATCTCTCTTGCTTACCTGGGTTTGAAGATAATACATCCGACGACATTTCATTCACACCGTTATGCCGGCAGACACGGCCGCAAATGACAACACGACAGCGCGGGCGGTGCTCGCTTCCGACAGACAGCGCGGTTTTGGATCTTACGGACATGTTCTTTGATACGATAAGTCCATAAACGGCAGAGTAATGTTCAAACATATCCGTGTCGGTGTAAAATACTACGAGAAGTACCTTTATATTATCATAATGTGATAATTTATGGTGTGAAGATGGTGGTGATGATGATGATTACTCTAATTGACATATTGGCATATGCTTGCAGTTCTTTAAATAATGCTGAAATCCCCAAAAATGTATCTATAAGGAGTCAGGTGTTCTGTTCTGTACTTTTGGATCCAGGGTATACCTTGGAGCGAAATCTTATTTTTGGTAGCATATGCTTAGACTACTTCAGAAAAAGTCAAAATCACCATATGAGTCCATATAAATTTCAAGGAGTTCCCTCGATTCCTCATGGATCCCATGATCAGGTTTCCACTTTAGTGACTAAAGGAACAATTTCAAATTAAACTCTTTACAACGACAAAATAATTTTGCAAATAAGTCCATAAACGGCAGAGTAATGTTCAAACATATCCGTGTCGGTGTAAAATACTACGAGAAGTACCTTTATATCATCATAATGTGATGATTTATGGTGTGAGGATGGTGGTGATGATGACGATTACTCTAATAGACATATTGGCATATGCTTGCAGTTCTTTAAACAACGCCAAAATCCCCAAACATGTATCTATAAGGAGTCAGGAGTTCTGTTCTGTACTTTTGGATCCAGGGTATACCTTGGAGCAAAATCTTACTTTTTGGTAGCATATGCTTAGACTTCTTCATAAAAAGTCAAAATCACCATATGTGTCCATATAAATTTCGAGGAGTTCCCTCGATTCCTCATGGATCCCATGATCTGGTCACCACTTTTTTTTGAAACGGGACCAACTTGGAATTAGACCTTTTACAACAAAAAAATTTTTTTGAAAATCGGTCCACAGGCGGCGGAATTATCGTTGAACATACAAAAAAGAACAAAAAATATATGTATATATATACAGCCGAACGTATAACCGCCTCCTTTTTTTGGAAGTCGGTTAAAAACAGCAGTATTATCGCTAAAAAGTGTAAAATAACTTTATATTCTCTAAATGCTTCCCCATTTCAAGTCGGCTCTTCTATTTCTTTACCCAATCCTAAATATTTTGGAAGTCGGTACCAGCCCCTATATATGCAGCAAAACCAAGAATTTAAAGAACAATTAATGTTATTCCTAACATAGCATACTAAAGATATCCTGGAACTCGAGGTCCCGTCTGCTGGTACCGACTTCTAAATATTTAGGATTGGGTAAAGAAATAGAAGAGCCGACTTGAAATGTTGAGTGTGTAGAGTAAAAGTTATTTTACACTTTTTAGCGATAATACTGCTGTTTTTATTTTGAATGTCGGTTTTCATTTTTTTACTTAAAAATAATAATCTTATGTAGTAACTTACCTATCCGTAAATATAATTCAATAAAAAAAATATTTTTCATGTCGAATTAGGAGTTTTTCTGCTTTAATAACAAAATAACTGACCGAGTGATTTACCATACTTATTTGTAATTTGCAGGGTAACCACGCGAGCAACTTATTAAACCATCTGCGACTAAAACATGAAACGAAGTATCAAGAGGTATTGGCTATCAATGAAAATACAAGTAGAGTGGATAAATTAAAACCAAATAAAAACAGAAAAGACGAGGAAAAGGAAAAAAAGCGCGAAAGATTATTGCAGTGTTGTGTGAAACTGATAGCAATACATGGACGACCATTTTCATTGCTTGAAGACAACGCATTTAAAGAAATAAAAGCTTTGATATGTGCTGATTTTGTGGAGGAAGCGAACTGCAAAAAAAAATTAAAACATTAATTGCAGAAAAAGCCAACACAATAAAAGAAAAAATAGTAACTGAAGTGGCTCAAACTCTTATATCTGTGAAGATGGACTCAGCCACGTGTATGGATCGTCAATTTGTTGGTATAAACATTCAGTATATAAAAAATTCGAAAATTGTGGTACGAAATTTGGCTATTAAAGAAATATTCTTTAGTCAAACTTCAGAAAATTTGAAATGTACCCTCCTAGAAGTACTAGCTGATTTTCGAATTGATTTATATAATATTTACTCGTTAACGACTGATAATGGTGCAAATTACTTAAAAATTTCAAAACTTTTAAATGAAGAGATAAATAATGACAACGAAACTGGTACAGAAAATGATGGCGATGAAGATGAAGACGAACTAGCTTATCACAGTGATGATTACGCATACAGTCTAGAACATTTCAATGCAACATTTTTAAATGATAACGAACAAGAAAGAATGGTCGAGATTCGACAAATTGCGTGTGCAGCACATACTCTGCAGTTGTGTATTAAAGATGTGCTAAAAATGACTATGAGAACTTAATTGAAAAGTGTCGTAATGTTGTGAGAATTCTACGTCGTCCACTTATGAAACTAAAAATAAAATTGGAAAAATTTAAAAAGCCTATTCTTGACTGCACCACTAGGTGGTTCTCTACGTACTATATGCTAGAAAGATTAAAAGAACTCAAGACATTTTGCGACAGCTGCAACGATATCTGCGAAATAATTTCGGAAAATGAGTGGATCAAAATAAACCATATAATCATTTCATTAGAACCATCTAAAGAAGCTACTGTTAGACTGCAAGCGGAACAACTAACTGTTGGCGATTTCTTCTCCATTTGGACAATTTGTAAGGCAAAAACCGAAAAAATTAATTTACCTTTGGCACAAGATGTAGTGGTATCTATGACAAGGCGAGAAAAAATTTTATTAGAAGGTAAAGCATTTTTACTGGGAATTTTTCTGGATCCTCGATTAAAGTTAATCTTATCTGAAGACGAGAGACAGACTGCGAAATGCTACATTAGAGGTGTTCACCAACAGATGCTTGAAGTGGAAAAACGTGCACAGGCAATAACTCGGGAGGAAGAACAAACTGCCACATCAAATTCGCTTCTATCTCCAGGTTGTTCACGTGACCTTACGTCTTTGAGTAATATATCAAGCGACAGTTTTCAAAGTGATCTGCAAAGTTTAGAAGACACTTTAAGCCTTACTCAAAGAGTACGTGCACCATTAGATACCATTTCGTTAGATCTAGATTATTATCTTTCTGAATATTTAGCTGCACCACGACTTGCTGTTACGGAAAGCTCCATTGAGTATTGGTCTTTAAAATCACACAGGCTTGCAAAGTTAGCACTTATAGCATTGGCTGCTCCGATTACACAGGTAACAGTGGAAAGACTTTTTTCTGTACTTAAATTCATTTTGACCCCATCCAGGAACAGATTACTGGATGAAACATTAAAAAATATAATTTTAATAAAATCAAACAAAGATTTACTTGAGTAATTATTCATCAAGTCGTTCTATATGCCTACGGTACGGTTAAAACGGGCTGCATAAAATATTTTCATTCCCAGTTTTAAAATTTAATAAAACTAAGAATCAGTAGCAAAGGAGTTAGTGTGAAAATTATAAAACAAATCTTAGGATCTGATAGATAAATCATTGGTCGTTAGGTACTATAATTTTGTTGTGTCATAATGAAGTTGATTCATATTTTCTTAATTTTTTATCGAGTAATACTAAATTTAATAGGATGGTATAAAAGCGGTGCAAAGTCTAAAGTGTTTAATCTGATATGCCGTTGATTGTACAGGGTTATTACAAATCAAAAATAGCGATCAATTGCTAATAAACTGAATGAGCACATTTTATGCACAATTGGTACTCTTGGTGATGACGATTTTAGATAGGCGATTTTTTTTAAATTAAATACGAATATATAATTATGTTGTTTGTTTTATTTTTCCATTTAATATATTATATCCGAAATTTCGTATCTATAGGTATGTACAATTATTCAGATGAATACTTTTGCACGACATTTAATACTTCATCCCAAAATATTTCTATTTTTTTATCTGGAATTCCGTTTATGAGTAAACGAAAAGTTAATGCCTTTTCATTTCGAAGACAGGTACAATCATGTAGGCCAGTATTTACTCCTTCAATGTACGCAACGTTCAATTTCTTCTTTGCTGTGCCTAAAATTTAAACAACAAATTTATTTACATGTTACATGGACTGCCAATTCGAAATTGTTTTTGGACTTTTAATAAATTATTTCATACATTCATTACAGTTAGCTAGTTTCCATTTTATTCAATAGCAAGTTCTTTGTCAACTTACAATGTTTAATAACTAGGTACAATAATAAGTCCAAAAACACTTTCAAATGTTTTACACTTTCAAGTTATAAAATGGAGTTTACAGTAGGTAGTTACAGTTTTCTGAAATTTATGAAAGAAGGCAATCTACTGTACCAATCATCGCTTCACTGCTATCAGATGTTTCATTCTTTCGTTTCCGCGGGTGCGGTTGTAAAATTGACGGTGATACGGGACGGTTATAATTATCATTATTGGTGTCAGCCTGAAAATTAATAAATTGCATTGCAGGTCATGTACAGTCACGTGCGAAATAATGTATGTATATGTCACCGGAAAATAACAAGAACAGTAAATTTATAAATTTCCTAAAAAAACTATTTTCGCGAATCATTTGAACATTAAGAAATATTTATCTATGTGGTCAAAAACACGAATCATACTTTTTTAAAATTTCCGGCTCTTGGCAATACGGAAAACCTCATAATAAGTGCTAATATCGAAGAATTTATGTTCCTCAAAAATTTTAGGAATTTTATACACTTTCGTAGGATTCTAAACGAGAGATCCATTATTATTTTACGCCCACATTTTCGCAAATTGATAAACTTACGCGCAAAATAATAAGTAAGCAATAGCAAAACACTAAGTCACGTGACTTATTTAACCATAAGAGCGCACATAGTGTTTGGCTATTGCTTAGGTACTTATTATTTCACGCGTAAGTTCGGTAAGTTTAATTTGCGAATAAAAACAAAAACTACTACAAAATAAAACCTTACTTACCATTATGTAAGTACCTAAGAAAGAGCTCACGTTACTCAGCCAGTAGTTTCACCTAGAATACTAACCCCCTTACTAATAAACGCTGTATAAGCTTTGAATAGTTATACAGTGTTTTGTCTTCTTCAATCGAATTAAAAATGTCACTTGTGTGACAGGAACAAAACACTGTATAACTATTCAAAGCTTATACAGCGTTTATTAGTAAGGAGGTTAGATAATAAATAAAAGGTCAGGCGCACAGTGAAGGTAGTTCGTACGAAGAAACGCAACACTATACTAATTGTAGGCACTACGCGTCAAGCAAGACCGGAGCGGAAGATGCGCGGCGGCATGCGCGCGCATTTGTATCTAAACACTATCGCTATCCCTTTTTGCTGTCAACCAAATATGTTTTATTTCTGTTAACAGTTTCAACTAGTAACCCATTCACTTGAGTTATACCAAAACGATTTCTGTTAACCTTAATAGATTACAGATCAAACTGAATAAAGCAATACCGATACAAATGGGTTAACCAGGATTTAGGTTAACCGGTTCAATTAGTAACAGAAATAGAGGTTAACCGATTCAAACGGTTAATGTTTATGAATAGGTTTTCCGATCACTGCATGCAAGGCATTTGTGCACTCCTCAACATACCTTTATATCTATAAATCGCTTATTCGATCTCAACTTGAATACGCAGTGGCAATCTGGAGCCCGTACTACAAAAAATATGGTTACGCAATTGAAATGGTCCAAAAGAAATATTTGCGCACGATGCAATATAGATGTTGTCGTTCCCGAGAATCTTACAATACTTTGCTAAAGACACACAATCTTCTCCCACTAACATCTAGGCGAATCCAACTTGAAATGATGCTTCTATATGATATACGAGCTTTTGCCCGCGGCTTCGCTCGCGTTTAGAAGTATTATTATATACAAACTTTCATCCCCTATTTTAACCTCTTGGGGGTAGAATTGATCAAAATCATAACATCTACCTGCATGCCAAATTTCAGCCCGATCCGTCCAGTGGTTTGGGCTGTGCGTTGATAGATCACCATGTCAGTCAGTCACCTTTGAGTTTTATATATTTAGATGTCATAATCGTTATGATTGCATCTCTCTAAATAATAAAATATGCTATAGGACACCTCTTACAACTCATTCTCGTAGGCCTCATCAGATATTCTTTACTGCAGTTTGTCGCACCAATATTGGCAAGCGCTCACCATTTTATAGACTAGTTGATACATTTAATAAAAACTTTGTATCCGTAGATATCTCTAACGATAAGATATCAAAATATAGAAAAGAGATCTTTAAACTTTTGCCAAAATACACCCAAGACTCCGACTATATTTCCTAAGTTTCGATGGCAACATATTTTAATTTTAATTATTATTTTCTTTCTTTTAACAACTATGTAATAATCGAATATATTTTTTACATTACACATTTCACAGTATACTTACCTAGTGCATGCAAAACCTGTTAATTGTTGCTTTAAGTATTGTGTTATTATTTTGTATTAGTAATATTTTGTAAAAATATCTAGTTTTAGTACCTAGTAGTATTACTTTCTACCTATTACCTACTCATGCTTTAATTTGTACATTTGCTCTCTACTGAATGTATCATTCATTATTAAATCAAGTAATATGTAGTTCACGTAGTTGGTACCATAGTTATTAAGATTAATCTGTATGTAACTCTTTTTTTTAAATAATACGTACTTTGGTTACTGTTTGTTGACTCAAAAAAAAATATCACAAGAATACGTGATTTGCGTAGACATTTTCTATTATTGTTGATCGTTATCACGACTGTTATCACATCATTAAGTACCAATGTAATTAAGGTTGTAATCAATTTATCATTTGCACAAATACAATAATGATACAGGAGGCATATTTGGGGAAGTGACTTGTCTCTCTTTGTACTCTTAAGTAAGGGCATCGCAAATATTATCCTTCTATTTAGAGCAGTGGTTCCCAAACTTATTTTGTCTACCGCCCACTTTGAGTACAAATTATGTTTTAGCACCCCTCTTTGTTTTAATTTAAAATGCATCCAGATGAAATAAATCACCCCCCAAGCCTCTACACAACACCCCCATTTTTTCTGGGTCCCACACCCTTAACACCTTCAGCGCCCCCAAGGGGGCGTTACCGCCCACTTTGGGAAAGGCTGATTTAGAGTTTCTATCACAAAGTGAAATGGGACACGGACCCTGCTAGATTTCCTTTCATACAACTATTTTCCTTCAAATAGTTCAACTACATTCAATATTAATATTTATTTTCATTAGTCACAGAATACTTTCTTTACTTTTTCTATGTATTGTGTAATATTGTTTATCTTGTTGGAAGTAAATATTTTATCACCCTTTCAGTACATTTCCAATGATAAGTAGCGATAAATATTGAAGATGTGACAGTGCAAAGATGATTTTATCATGAAATTGTCAATATCAGTAGGCATAAAATTATGCTAATTTAATAATATTAAGTTTTTATCGGAAAATTGTTTGACATACTTCTCATGTAATTATTTTAATGTGATTTGGTTGGATGAGTTTCTGGTTTAGAGTCATGAACTCGTGAGTTCTGACTAATGATAATAAAAATGATTCACTTTAAAACAAAGAATTTGTTTACTTAAAATATTTAAGCCATTTATTTTTATTATTATTAGTATTGTAAATTGTTTAATGTTTATAACAATAAGGTTGGGAAACCTTTATTTAGAGCTTATCACAGTAAACAAGTTCAGGGTCATTTTATGCATGAAATCTAACCTTTACTTAGAGATATTTAATTATGATTAACTTTCAATTTAATGAAGAGTTTGACAGATAATGTATGGGGCTTGCGAAAAATTTTTGAATTAATCACACTAAAGTCATTAATGTTCCACTCTGAGTGCAGCTGTTAATAATACTTCTCAAGCAAAACTTACACAAGTCATTCTCTAATGCTAAGTACTCACATACCGTTTTGCTCGATAGTTTTACTCCCAATCGAAGGAAATGACATATTTGACATATTTAATTCCATCGAGCCGGCTCGAAGCGAGCCTTCGAGCTGTCAGTTTTGCGGTCCACACGGTGGTTATTGCTCGACTTGGAGTAAAACTATCGAGCAAAACCGTATGTCATTACTTAGCATAATGAGAATGACTCGTCACTTGTGTAGTGAAAGCATAACAAATCAAAAACATATATTAAACATACTGCAATCACAGGATCTACCCTACATAAGAAACATAATATATTTTAAAAAATTACCTTTGTCGGTAGGCTGTGGCTTGTCGATAATATAGAACTTGTAGCCTCCGGGAGCTTCAATATATTTTAAGCCGTTCTGTTCCTTGATTGGCCAGTTAGCTGCAGCTGCTCTCTTCAAGCTCTCACTTGATTGTATCGTTAGTCCTTGGAAGTCGTTCCCCATTTCGTAGTGTGTGATACCGTAGTTGTAGGTGAGTTCCACCACAAAGTGTGTGTCTTCTGGACCGTAACCAATCATGGTCTTGCTCCATCTGTTTGCATATGGTCTGCAAAATAAAAATTTTAAGTTAGCATTCAGAAATACTTTTATAAAATCTAATTATTATATTATAATTTACACTCCAACAAATGAGACTGCGCCAAATAAATATTACATTTGTAACATAAAAAGACACAGAGTAGCAAAACATAATTTATATGGTGAATTTGGAGAATTAGTCAAATTTAATTTAAAGCATTACAACATTCTAGTCTAGTCCATTACTACTATTGAGCATCCATTAAACTGATAAGCCCATTAGTTTTGGGTTTGGCTAATGGATTGTTTAATTAATATTGTGTTAGTGGAACTTTTTGATGGATTTCTAAGTAGTACATTTCAAATTTCAATAGATGAATAGAAGATAGATGACCTGATAATAAGGATTACAAGGACATAGGCTAGAGATCTGTGACAAAAAACTGGCTACTATAATATTTTAACATTAAAATCTTACCCATTGCATGTCGCTTCACAGCCCTCGCTAAATTCCTCATGACGGAGTACCTGCAAACAATACTCTCATTAAAACAAAACCTGTTCTAACGTTCGGACTACTAATTAGTTCTAGATCGTAACCACACTGTCATGCGACCTTAAAATATGCGGTCTGAGTAATGAGAAGATTGAATAATTACAGTACCCAGATAGTTCGTCATAAAAAGATAAAATAACATAATTATTTTATTATAGGAATCTTTTTAGCCCGTCTTGTTAGACAAAAGAGAGACGAAAACAGAACTTACTTTCATTCCAAGAATTTCCCGGTAGAATTTCGCTGTGAGCGTCCTGTCTGCGACTTTGAATACAAAATGCAATGCACGTCCAGAAATCATTTTGAATTATTTTGTAAAAAATACTAATATTCTAAAGCTTCCACAGTTTTATAATATTATATTTTGCGATTTATTTCACCGTACTACGTTCAATCACCCCGACGGCCAACTGTGAACTGTCGTTTGTCAATGTCAACAGTAAAAATATGGAATCATCAGCTGTCAAAATATTTTTTTAATACATAAAACTATTGGTTAAGTCTTTATATTTTTGAGATTCCTGATTTTAAATGTTATATTCAAATATTTTTACAGTCAGTTTATTGTGTCTACTCAATTACAACAAGCACTGGAGTAAAAATATACCGATTACACTACTAACACACTTTTTCAAGTCAATTGAGTGGTTGAGACAACCTCAGTCCAACAAGTCAAAAAGATATTGCCTATAAATGTTAGCATTTATTTCATATTATTATCTTTGTTTTGAGAAACTGATGTAAAGATACGTAATGATAAGACATAGTTAGAATTATTAAGAGGGCGACTAACCCAAAAAATTAAACATCGTCCTTCTCTGATCTCTCTTCACACTCACGCCGCGCCCGTCTTTCATAATATGCTCTGGTGAAAAAGGACGACGCGGATTCATCGCCAAATTAGTTTTTTTTCTCAATAACTCGATAAATATACAACATTTAAAAAATCCGCTGGGTCGGTTTCTCAATGATAGAATTTTATACAATGTGTTAAAATATTAACTTAGTTCAATACATGGTTATGGCAATAAATGAAAAATTCGTGAAAATTAGATGCCCCAAGTAGCACACTTCAGACACCTTAAATCTATTTATGCTTTAATAGTACTAATCATGGCTTATTTATAGACATAATAGACATTGGCATTCTATACATGGTTTTGAATAAGAACTAAGTTTCTAATAGAAAAAAATATCCAGTGTTCCTTGCTTTAAAACCTTTATTAGCTTATTACACTGAGATAAGAGCAAATTGATTTGTTATGGACTATATCTGCTCTGTTAAAAGCGCTGCTCTAGTTTAATTATTCTATAGACATTAGACTTATTATCACAAATATTTTTTAAGAATTGAAATTATTTGTAGAACATTTACTCTTAAAGTAATCAAAAAGGTTTTTTAGATGGATTTGTTAGTACTGCAGTCGCCAGAGGTTTTAACCTCCGAAAATTGTAATAGTGAATGGATTTTTGTTTTTGAGGTGTCATTTTCTTTTTTACACTATAACTTGCAAAGTTTACCAAAATTTTTTTTGTGCTTTTAATTTTTTAGTTACATAATTAAAAATTAATATTTCACCATATAAAACCGGTCCCGAAAAAAATTTTTTTTCTTGTTCCTGTTATTTAATGACTCTTAACCGATTGCTTACGTTGAAAATTAACCAAATACACCATTTTTAAAAAAGAAAGTTTGCTTTGCTAAGCTAAATACAACTATAAGATTTTTTTAGAGATTAACGCTCGTCGTAACCAAGATAAAAGGGTTTGGGTAGATTTAAGGGTTGTAACGAAAAGTGTGTTAAACTTACTCGTTGTGAGTATTTAATTTTTAGAGAAATGATAACTTTTAAGTACTTAAAAACGTTTAAATATCTCCAAAAATGTGTAAAATAGACCGAAAATATTTTTCTATATTTGTTGAGAATTTATTTAAGTGAGAGCTAAAACATTAAATGCATCGACAAATTAAAGATTTTTTCTAGTCTTTGAAATATATTTAAGCTTCCTACTTAAAGCCAGAAAAAAAATTGGGTGCTACAAATCTCACGTACATACTTAAGACGCATGCTGCGACCTATGTTTGAAAAATGCTTACCTGAATGCAAAAAATATCAGTTCTTAACCTAATTTGTATTTTTTTCCTTTAAGTATGTTTTAGCGAATATAATTAATGAAAAAAAATAAATAAAAAATAAATTTTATACTGTAAAAACCAAACCAAAAGAAATAAAATACAGATTTTCTTCGAAATATCCGTGAAAAGTTTGTGCTACATTTTCAGAAAATTTAATAAAGTAAGAGCTAAAAAGTTATACACATTAAGAAATAGAAGGCTTTGTAAATTGGCTTACCTAAAAAATAATTTTAAACTTCCTATTTAAAACCAAAGAAAAATTGGAACGCCATTTACCTGGCGAGGCACACAACAAGCACATTTGGAGGTATGCTCATCTACATACAAAAATATTAATTTGAAATATAAATTATATATTTTTTTCAACTTATTTTCTTTCTTTGGAATATAAGCAATGATACAAATCAAAAAAATAATGATATATTTTATTATTTTGCTATATATTTAAAAGAAAGAAATATGCAAATTTTCTTCAAAATTTTACAGTTTATGAGTTTACTTGAAGTGGAAGAGAATAATTTAAAAATCAAAAGCACAACTTTTCAATAGGTAAACTTAATTAATTATGTTATCAGCTACACATTCCTTTTTTTCTTTTCAATTTTCATCCACTATTGCAAAAATCGGAGGTTTGCCCGATTTTTACGCTCTGGGAACTCCACTATAGGCACTATTTTAAGTCTATACTTAATAGAATCAATGACAAGATACTCAATAGTGTATACTCTAGTGAAAGCCCAGTTTCCTCCTTCATTAGGAAACTTAGTCTTTAAGTATTTTATTTTAAGAGTACTTATTAAGTATATAAAGGACAGCGTTCTGCAAGCATGAAGAAAGCATTTGGAGAAAAGTGGAAAAGTATAAAAAGGTGCCTTTAAGTAGCCCGCAAACGATCAAACATCAAACACGTCAAACATGTCAAATACGTACAAACTACGTGTTTGACGTGTTTGAAGAAAATTTGGATTACTACGTGTTTGACGTGTTTGATGTTTGATCGTTTGCGGGAGCCCGAGTTTAGACAGTCACATTAACTTTCTTTTTTTTTTATTAAATAAGGGGGCAAACGAGCAAACGGGTCACCTGATGGTAAGCAACTACCGTCGCCCATGAACACTCGCAACATCAGAAGAGCTGCAGCTGGAGCGTTGCCGGCCTTTTAAGAGGGAATATGCTCTTTTCTTGAAGGTTTGCAGGTCGTATAGGTCCGG
The DNA here is from genome assembly GCA_963422495.1 of Polyommatus iphigenia. NCBI lineage: Eukaryota > Metazoa > Arthropoda > Insecta > Lepidoptera > Lycaenidae > Polyommatus > Polyommatus iphigenia. The sequence goes on along the minus strand of OY730180.1, from coordinate 14,226,685 downwards.
AAAAACTGTTGGTGACAGTTCGTTCCAGAGTTTTACAGTGCGCGCTCACTTACTGTTACTTTGCCCTTAAAGTCATCAGTAATCAGACTAATCACTTCAGCTCGAATCGACATATTATTTTCATCAAGCTGCGAAGAAGAAGAATTGACACCGTCTCGAAAATCGATTCTTGACGAAAACCACGATGAACACTGTATATTATCTCAATGATGATGAACTACAGACTGACAATGAAAGTGAAAGTGACGATTCTGGCGATGAAGAGTTGCCTATAATTTGCTTGCTTTAAAAATACGTAGCATATGCTACCTAATAATTTTATACAGATAGTAAAATATTGCGAATATTTTTGACAATAATATTGTATCGATTTTCGAGACGGTGTCAATTCTTCTTCTTCGCAGCTTGATTAAAATAATATGTCGATTCGTTGATGCCTATAAGTTTGAGGCGTTCCACGCCAAGCGGACAGATTTTATACTTTGATTTGATGGTCCTAAAATATGGATTGTTCTATTTGTAGGACAAAGTTACTCTTAAATTATATATAAGTGATATATTATGTATAACTATTAACCTACCAGTATACAGAAAATCAGCTGGTTAGGGTTCCGCTTTAGGGTACCGTAGTCAACCAAGTTTTCTTGAATACAGAACTTTTAAACGGAACCCTCTTTGAGAAAATGAAGAAAAAAATTTAATAAGTAAGTAGTTAAATTATTTAAATATATAAGATTTTAATCTTTAATCGGCTTTGTAGCACGTGCCGAATAGAGAAATCAAAAAAATATATATTATGTAAATGGTCGTATATCCTCGTTTCGAGGGCACAACTTTAACCATCTCCCCTAGCATTGAGATCCGTAGAGATTGAGCAGCCCGGACCAACGCCTACAACTCTACAAGGCGCAGGTTCGGCCTCATATGGAATATTGTTCTCATCTCCGGGCAGGGGCGCCAAAATACCAACTGCTCCCTCTGGATCGTATCCAACGAAAGGCCGCTCGAATTGTTGACTGCCATAGTGTTTCAAACAGCTTGGACCCCTTGGAATTACGCCGAGATGTAGCTTCACTCTGCATCCTCTATCGGTTGTATCACGGGGAGTGCTCTGAGGAATTGTTCGGAATCATACCACCTGCAATTTTTCGCCATCGTCCCACGCGAAAAACTTACCATGCTCATCACCTTGATGAGTGGCAGTCTTCCACAATACGACCTGCAAACCTTCAAGAAAAGAGCGTATTCCCACGGCAACGCACCTGCAGCTCTTCTGATGTTGCGAGTGTCCATGGGCGACGGTAGTTGCTTACCATCAGGTGACCCGTTTGCTCGTTTGCCCCCTTATTAAAAAAAAAATATATATGTGATTTTTGATTATATTTGAAAAAGCTTGTCGAATTTAAATAATAAAATAATGTACTCCTACTGGATGAAAAAAAATACCAAAGTCATATCTTTCAGGAACTTTAAACAGTTCTAACTAAAGTAATAATACAATCTATGCTTTAAAAAAGGCATTGGGTAACTTTGTATGGACCTGTGGCGTCATTTTTTTTTCCAGCGGCCAGGGATTAAACCATTACTATTTTGTAGCACTACATTAGAGAAACATATATCAGTAATAAAAATTGTTCTAAGTAATATCGGAGCTGAGCTATGATTATTATAGTATATATATTTTTGCACCTTATGTTCACAAAATCAATAGTAATTAACATTACTTTATGGAGCTATCCTTAACAAACAGATGTAGAAAGGGTATTTTAATCTGTTGGATATATATTTCTCACTAGCTATTGCCCACGACTTCGTCCGCGTCAAATAAATGAATAATTTTTCATACATATTCGCACACTGGGCTTAATTCTCGTCCGACTAAAATATAGCCAGACTTGAGACTATCTTTCATTAATATTAGGCAATAGGCTACTTGACCTATATTCAATTTCATTGAACAAATGCATATTTCTAGTAGAACTTGGCCTAGGAAACCATATTTCACCCTTATCATCAAATAAAAGCTTATGATCGATAAATAAATTCGATTTGAAAATATGATTTTATGAAAATAGGATTTGTACTGACGAAAACGCCTTTGCGGCACTTCCGATTTGGATGTGACGTCATCCTCATAGTAATTTAATATCTTTTATTTATCGCGCTCGTTATATGTAAGTTTATCTGTACATAAATAATAAGAATAAGCCTAGAAAGATTTGTAAAATATATTTTCTTGAATAATTCGCTTAAAACATCCGTTTTATATATTATCTCCATTTATTGTAGACGGGAAATGAAATGGCCAAAACTTTTCTGCAAAAGTTTTCAACATTACAAATGATTTCTAATTTCTTATTTAATTCTTTTATAATTTTTGGGCACTTTTAGACTCGTACATTTAGCACATAAAAAATGTTCAATAAAGAGAGTTTAAAATACAAAGCGTATGACGTCACACTATGGCGGACAGTGTTTTCGGCGCCATTTAAGAGGCGTATTTTTCAAAAAACATTTTTATGGGTTTCTACTGTGTAAAATATTAAAATATTAGTGTTAGAAACGGTTACTAAATAAGCGCGAACACTGACTAACAGCTATTTATTTTAGAAATAATCATTGAATATCATAAATGAAGACTATAATAAGTAACGTCCTAAATTAAGGAGTAATTTTAAGGACTAATTAAATAATATAATAACTAATTATTAATTAATCACAAGGGGAACGCGAACACTATTAACACTTGAACGTCCATCTTTCAAAAAAGCCCCTAGGCCGCCAAGCACGTCCGTTTTATTCAGTCCAGTGGCGCCCCCACTCGACATGGCGCCTCACCAGACAGCAAAACGCGCCAATCAGCGGTCGCCGGATGTCGACTTCTAGGTGTTGCCAACACGGCCATTCTGCACGGTGTCAGCCCCTGACAACCCTCATGCTGATAATATGAACCTGAAACATATTACAGCATGTTAAAACTATACTAATAAGCTTCCTCAAAAGTTTACAACCTTAATACCAAATATTTGTCTTGCGTAACAACCTTAACACGCTATATCGATCACCAGACCCTCGCACCCAAAGAGCACACGCTTCACTTGAGAGACCGAGTTGATCTAGTCACATCGATAGAGCTACCAATGCTACTTAGAGTTTCATACACTTAAAGAGCGTAACCGCTTCACTTAAGCACAACAACTCCAATAACATGTCGGCGTAAATACGCAAAACAAACTATTTTAACCAAAATAATTATTAAAACAGCAATCTGCAACATGAAATTAAAATGTTTTACAGCACTTATAAAATACTTTAAAAATGTAGAAGAGCAGCTATTCAAATACATACTTGCCAACACGGTGTACTTACTATACTGTTTATTCCGTAGCCCAATCATCGATCCTAATCCAGGGCTTAATATTCTCGGCAGCTGCCGTGCCCGTATAGTTCTTGTTACTACGCTCTGAGCCTCTCAAATCCGTCACCTCGTATCGGTCATTGCCTAACACGCTTTTAATTCTAAATGGACCTTTAAATACTGGCATTAACTTTGTACTTTGACCCTCATTACTCTTGCTCTGAATTTTAATGAGTACTAAATCACCTACTTCATACTTCTTTGCCCTTATTCGTGAACTATCAAAATTCTTTTTCTGATTAATTGCATTGTTTTTTAAATTCCGATCCACTTTCTTACGCAAATCAGTCACATCCGTTATATCCCCGTTATCAAGTTAATAAGTTAATAATGCTGTCACCGTCTGTACGCAAGCGATACCCGAAGAAAACTTCGCTTGGAACTGCATTAATAGTTTTGTGTATAGTACTATTCAAACCTTGTTGCAATATTGTAACGTACTGATCCCAACAATCGTCATCACTATTAGCTCCTAAAGTTCGCATGGCATCTAGGATGGTTTTATTAAATCTTTCAACCTGCCCATTTGAACGAGGCATTCCTGTAGCAACTTTATGTAGTCTAATATTCTTATTTGTACAATAATCAATAAAGTCTTTGGATGTAAAAGCCGTACCAGCATCATTTATAATACGACGTGGATTGCCAAAATGTTTGTATATTTTATCTAATTCCGTTATTACATTAGCTGCGCTAGTCGTTTCTACAGCGGATATAAAAACAAATTTAGTAAAAGAATCTACCATGACTAATAGATACTTATTCCCTAACTTTGATTTTACAAATGGACCCAAATGATCAATGTGGAGCGTGTGAAAAGGCTGAGCATGCTTAGGCAACGAGTAAAGTTCGCCTTCTTTAGGGCCACCTTTCATTTTGTAATAAGCACAATTTATGCAATTTTTAATATATTTTTTAACCGTATGACGTACTCTAGGAAACCAATATAAACTTTCAATACGCTCTACCATTTTATCTAACGCGAAATGTCCTAAATCGTCGTGGTTACTTTTAATTATTTGCCAGATACACTTTTTTGGAACAACCCAGCGACGACCGCGGATTGTTCTTCTGTAAACTTTATTACCTAACATTTCGTATTTATCAAAAATATCCTTATTATCATCGGCTTGTCCTGACTCTAATATTTCTTTGATTTTAACTAATTCTGGATCCTGTAACTGAACAGATAGCAACCAATCACCTTCAGTGATCGACATAATTACTTCCGATTCGTATTTTTCCCCAGTTGGCACGGGATTCCTACTCAATGCGTCAACGTGCTGCATTCGCGAGCCCTCTCTGTGGAGTATTTCAAAAGTAAATTTCTGTGTCAATAAAACCCATGGTGCAATTCGGGGTATTATTTCTTTTTTTGTTAAGGCATACTTAACCGCATTACAGTCGGTAATAATTTTGAACGGAGAATCTAATAGGTAAAGTCTAAATTTTTGCAATGAAGCGATAATTGCAAGTAACTCGAGTTCAAATGAATGATAACGTTTTTCATCCTCTGTCGTTTGTCTGCTATAATAATGGATAGGTTTTTCGTACTTGTAAACCGCTCTCGCTCGAACCGGACAGGCTCGACGATACCGTTCTATTATTCGCCGTATTTATGCTACTACCCGCGTGTAATTGGATATTATTAACTTTTGAATGTGAGACGTTAGCTTATTTTTTCGATTTATAAGTTCGACTATGCAAATAACTCGCGAACTGATCACACGAACTAAACGAATTGGCTTCTATATTTCCGTCACTAATATTACCGAGAACGATTGAAATTACATCCTGGTCAGAAAAATTCAAACGTAATCTATCTATTCTACATTTTTGGTCAAAGTAAAACTCATATAACGATTGGTTTTCTACTGGCTTACGTTCTATTATTTCTTTTAAAAGCTCAAACATATTTCTTTGAATTTGAAAGCTAACAGAAAACTTATTATGCCAATCTATCCATTTCCACGACGGCCATTGATGATCAGTGCGTAACAATGAGTCATACCATAATTTGGCTGAACCTCTAAGCTTATTTAACGCTTGATAACGGGTTATTTCATCAGACCAAGAAAACGTATTTGCGTGAGACTGGATAATTTTAAGCCATTGTAGTATATTGATAAATAAAGATGGCCGCACTACCTAAGAGTGGTTGCTTGGAGAATATGGCCGCCAGACTGTCAGAGCTGTCGTCCACTTCTTACCGAGCCACCGCCGAGACTAGAGCGTTCAGTGATACAGTATTCTGTGTTTAATTTACTCCTTCAATGATAATGTACCAATGATACATATTGGCGACCCGGCCAGACTCAGAACCAACCAAAGGTAATGTGAAAATAATTTTCAAACTTTAAATTTTAGAGGTAAATCGACAAAACCAGCCAAAGCTTAGTGATTTCGAAACAAAAAGAAACAAAATTTGGAAAAGGATGAATTAGAAATGTTATTTGTATTTAAATACCTAATATCATCAGCTAATTTTGTTTTCCGTTACAGTTAAATTTAAATTTCCGAGAATAATAACAAAATCAAAATTTACCTCATAACATTTAAAAAATTAGGTAAGTATGGCTAAAAGTTTGGTAGAAAACTTGAAATAACATTTAACGAGCACTATTGAAACGGAAGTGCCTTAATACCTGGTTTGCTTAGTACGGGTGCACTGATAAACGCAGCTATAAACTAGTTGTTCCGGCAAACGTTCTATTGCCATATAAAGTACTTAATTGAAGTTGTAATGTAACGTAGTTCTTTATTTGTAAATAATATTATTTTATTGAAGTGACAAAATAATTATATGGCGCCATTCCGGCGCGGCGCCAGTTGCAAAATGCACAAACAGTCGCCGTCAGTCTCGAGTTAAAAAATTCATAATTTATTATTAATATTACGTATTCAACAAACTCAATATAAAATGTAGACAGTAGCCGATTCTCAGACCTACTGAATAATGAATATTATGCTGGTTTCGTTGATTGGTACCTACCTACAATAAGCTTGTTTGTTGCTACGCAATTATACATGATATAAGTACAGAAATAAACCATAAACTAAGATTCCTAAGATTCCTATTGTTCATAGAAAACACATACAATTTTTCTGTGTATCAGGAAAATATAGTAATGATTGTGGAAAAAGAAATGACAAAACTGAATATTAATGTAATAATTACAAAGTGGGTACTTACCTGATAACTAACTGGTGTTGATGAGCCTAATTTTCTCATCACACGACACTCATTGTCGGAGTCTATATTAAATTAACACTTTCACAAGCGCCAAATTCATAGCGATTTAAATAATATACGGTCTTATAAATATAAATTGGTTCGCAAACGTAACACCATAACCAAGGTCGATGGTAGATGGACGCGGCGACATCCTTTAAATTCTAACGTAGGCGCTACCGCGTGTATACGCTCAGTGTTGCAATTATCGCACCCTTATGTTTATTAAAATTAATGAATTTTAATTATTAAAATATTATTGCATAATCCTAAGGAATTTAATCTGCTCAAGTTAGTAAAGGGGCATATAAACTTTGTAATGAAATTATCTTTCATATTATTATTGTAAAATTAATAATTTTACTCTTCTTTACCAAATGTCTCGCCATAACAGGAGAACTCATAGTTCGTATGTATTATTGCGTGGTAACAAAGTAAAAATAAAATTGCTTCCTATCGAAAATGAGAAGTTTAGAGGTAATTTTGTGAAAACCAGATGGTCCCTACAAATGCCTAATTTATAATATAATTTATAATATATTTATAATATAAATATAATTGAGCACTTTTGTGGGATGGGTAAAAACTGTGAAACTCGCGTCAGATTCTCGTGCTGATCGAAAAACCGTAAGACGGTTGGAGTAGTATTGTAACATCGAAATCGATTAATCAAACAATCGATTGTTTTTTTTTTCGATTGTCGATATTTTTTAATCGATTGTAAGGGTTTCGATTAATTAAAAAAAAAGATTTTTTAAAAATCGATTTTCATAAAAAATGGGTTAAAAAAAATAATGCACAACGTTAATAATCAAGTTTTCACTTCTGCCGGCACTCCCGGAGTGCAACCCGTATTTTTTTTAAATCAGACTTTGCTGGCTGTACTTTCCAATGCCGAGAAGCACGCTTCGAGAGTATGCTGAACACGCAGACATCTCGTTGCCATCTCGTTATCCGTATCAGACGTGACTGATCAGATTGTAGTAACAGTACCTAGTTCATGGCAAACCACCTGATAATATCAACGACTGATAACGTGATCAAATGTATTCTAATGTCATCACTCATCATGATTTCCTTAGAATCATGATTAACCAGGAAGTTAGTGCTAGGAGGAAAGTCGTAACTTCTCTTCCTTGACTGTAGAGGTATGTAACAAAACTAGGTGATAATAATATTTTAGGGTTGGTATATGAATCCCCTGTATATAGAGTAATTTACTTAAAATATTAACAAAAAATTAAAACCGACTTCCAAGGTAAAAACAATATTATCATCCTTATAATATGAACTAAAAAGTATCAAGTAAATAATTTTTCCTATCTAATAGTGCCTTTTTCCGAATTCGGCTAAAACTCAACCATTTCTGTACTCAATCTTCATAATTTTGAAGTTGGTACCAGATATAGCTAAATCTTCAGTCTGCCAGAATATTTGAGACTTTTGTAACTGGCACCGACTTCAAAATTATGAAGATTGAGTACAGAAATAGTTGAGTTTTAGCCGAATTCGGAAAAAGGCACTATTAGATAGGAAAAATCATTTAATACTTTTTAGTTCATATTATAAGGATGTTATTACTGTTTTTACCTTGGAAGTCGGTTTTAATTTTTTGTTAAAAATAATAATTTCACTCTTTTTAGTTAAGTAAGTAGGCACCTAGTAAACCATCGCGTACTATATGTAGAATAATAAACCTGTATATTATTCTACGTATCTTATTACAATTTGTTAACAGTCACACTTACAAAATATAATATCAGCTGCAGATAATTTTAAACAATACATTAAAAAAAATCGAAGTGAACACGTGCTAGGGCCGCGCCAAACCGGAATAGCAGTGGCGAGGCTTTCAGTGTCATATGATTTTAAACTTTATCTTTATTAATGTAATACATAGTATCGCTTGAGAAGTCTACGGCCGCCCGTGGCCGCTCGTGGCCGCGATTTGCAAGTGTGACAGTGCACTAGCATGTTACTTGTATTATCGAAGCAACTTACTTCTCAGAAGTAATGACAAATGTGTGCCTTATGCAATGGAGTTAAGGTTGAATATTTTGTTATGTTCAATTTTGGTGACATTGGTGACCCTGACGTGGTAATGATGATGATGATGATGAATATAATTTGTATAGTAGCATATGCTTCCAGTTCTTAAAACAGCGCCTAAACCCCCAAACTTGTATCTATAAGGAATCCGGAGTTCTCTTAGTATCTTCGGAACCATAGTATACCTTGGTACAAAATCTTGCGTTTTGGTAGCATATGCTTAGGATGCTTCTCACAAAACCAAAATCACCTTATGTTTCCATATAAATTTCGAGGAGTTCCCTCGATTACTCATGAATCCCATCATCAGGTCACCACTTTTGTGAACATGGTACCAAATTGGAGTGAAACCTAATACAACAAAACAAAAATTTCGAAAATCGGTTTACAAACGGCGGAGTAATCGTTGAACATAAAAAAAATATCCACAGCCGAACATAATATAACCTCCTCGTTTTTTGGAAGTCGGTTAAAAAGTATAGCAGCGTTGAAAGAGTGTTTTTTTAGATCGATAGATAGAAAATTCTTTATTTGTACAACTTAAAACTAAACATAAAAATAAAAACGCTATACTTATAAGAAAACTTTGTACAAATAGGCGGTCTTACTGCTTGAGTGTTTTTTTACTTTTCTATGGGCAAACTCCTGACGATTTGTATATGCAAGCAGCATATACAAAAAATCGCTCTTTCAGCGCTGCAACTTTTACAGTGAACTTGACACATACACACCCTAAAGTCGTATTATCACTTTGTTTTGTTACACACTGTTTAAACCATATATAAACTAAGCCCCCTATTAATTAAGCTATACTGCATATTTAGGCAGTGTTTAGCTATTTAAGGTTCACTTTCTTGTTTGTTATGTGGCCTTTCCAATGTATATTGTCATGTAAATATATAAATAGAGAGGAATACTAGAGGAAGGGAATCTAGGAGTCAGGGAAAATGTCACCTAAAATAATTTTCATAATAAAAATCTATTAGTCAATCATCCACATAAAAACTACATATAATTTCATACAGAAATACGGTTAAATATATTTTCTCTTAAAATCTAAAACTACAATGGTTTCTTTTGTAGTAAGTAATATTTTTTTTACATTTTTTTCATTTAGTTTGCAATAAATATATAAATCTTATACATCGATAGTTCTATAGTAGGTTGTATTCTACAGATTGTAAATATTAGGTCTTCTTTCGTGATTATCATCTCAGGTATTCCGTTAACAGGATATGATTAGAAAGACGCAACTCGTTAGTTTGGCAAAATGTTAAGCTTCATAAAAATATGGCCACCTAAAGTGTTCGCGAGAGTATAGGGATCCGGAAATATTCAATACTTAAGATGTACAATGATACTTAATTACGTTTTAAATAGTTTGATATAGTTAACGAGGACTAGATGACAAAATAATCTTTTTACAAAAGAAATCTTCCTAGGAAATCTCTAGATGGAGGTGATGGTCGAAAAGATATCTTATATATAGATATAAAATACTCCTGTCGGATAAATAAGTTGTAAAACGCTAAAAATAAAGTTTAGACACCATCGAATTGACCATTTTCATCAGTGTTGAAATCAAAGTTTGGTAAAGTTTTTGAAACGTTATTTAAACACTATTAACATCAACATGACTTACAAGTCTTCAATTTTCGATTATACAACATTAAATATAATACGACAATAATATGTAATATAAACATTTAAGTAAACAACATCGCAGACAAAGCATAAGATGTAAACAATCCGAGTCTAAAGTCTCTAAAATTGGATATAATATATCTTTGAGACTCTCAACTTCTACATGAAAAGCAATATATACTCAAGTAAATAATCAGTGACTGTGATGAAACAATGTGGTGTAACTAAAAGCAGTGGCGGCCTTACCCATTGCGAGGCCCCGGGCAGAAGGTCTTTGCGAGGCCCTGGGCGGCAGGTCTTTGCGTGGCCCTTTGTCTTACCAAAAAATACCTTGCGAAGCCCCTGCAAGAGCGAGGCGATTGCCCTGTTCGCCACCCCATAGGGCCGCCACTGACTAAAATATCTATTCTAAATCTTTGGTACTCTAGAGCCATGTCGCTTACAACTAAGTAACAAAATCGTTAGCAAAAGCCGTGTGCATTAGTTAGGTTTGTCCTTGTCGGTGCTGTCCTTTTCCTTTTCTTTTTCCTTTTTCTCCTGTAGCTGTTGCAGGTGAGCTGGGAGAGCCTTTAAGATCGCGTGAACCTGGGGACAGAAAAAAGCCACTGCTTGACTGCTCTACGAAATAAGGTCTCGAGTCTCGAGTATCGTCGTCGGTTTAATTTGTAGAGAACTGTAGACATAATATTATATTATGACAGTGCCTGCGTTTTGGTTGTGCTAGAAATCGCAGATTGCTGTTTCTAAGACTCATCGAGCATATAAACCAATAGAGCAGTTGAGTTTTTATATCATCTATTATCTATACTAATATTATAAAGAGGTAAACTTTGTTTGTTTAATTGTAATGAATAGGCTCAAAAACTACTGGACCGATTCTAAAAATTCTTTTACTATTCGAAAGCTACATTATTTACGAGTAACATAAGCTACTTTTTATCTTGGAAAATATAGGGTTCCGTAAGATATTTCAGTTTTTCGGAAACAACCAGAAAATTTACTTATTTTGCGTACGCTGCCTAGTCTATAAAAGATTGACCCACACAATGTTCTAAGTAAATGTGGATTTTTAACTATCTACAAAAAAGTCCGCGACACGAGTGAGGTACAACAACCATAGCCGGCAACGCACCTGCAGCTCATCTGATGTTGCGAGTGTCCATGGACGACGGTAGTTGCTTACCATCAGGTGACCCGTTTGCTCATTTGCCTCCTTATTTAATTTAAAAAAAAAAACTTTTTTTATTTCAAAATTTTGATTTTTTTGAACTACATTTAAACGCATTTATTTTACTTATGCTATTAATCCTTATCAAAATAAATTATTTCATCACTAAGTACAGTTTAAGTACATAATATTTGGTGTTTGAATGATTAAAATTGGACGCTTGTTTTAGAATTTATGGCGAAATTAAAATATTGCGATTTACGCCCGTTTCGAAGTGGGCGCTACCAAGACGGGGTGCGCTCGCGGGAGGGGAGTTTAGATCTATGAGTAATATGTATCTATGAGTAGTAGTAGTAGTAGATCTATGAGTAAACAAACAAACAAACAAAGTTTATCTCTTTATAATATAGTAGATTAAAAACTACTGAATCGATTTTAATCATTTATTCAGTGAGTGACATATAGTGAGTGACATAGGCTACAATATATTTTATACCCGTGCGAAGCCGGCGTGGGTCGCTAATAAGTGATATAATAATAATTATTATTAAGTAACTATATTAAACAAAAACATGTTCTAGATTTCCAGCATGAAAAAATTCTAAGATTTTTGGCATAGAACATACACTTAGCTAGTACCGACTTCATAAAGATTGAGTAGAGATAAACTACGATAACATGGCGTGCCCCTCCAAATTACTATTTCAATGTGTGTAGTCTCATCCTTATGAATAGTTATGAAAGAGTTTGTATGTAGTAAGTATTCAACCAATCAACCAGTACTCGTAATATTTCACTTAATGTCACTTATTACCAAGATTTGTTGGTCAACTAATCATAACTAGCCGACCGCGCAAGACAAAGCACTTCAATCGTTTTGACAACGCACTTCAAAAGTTTTGAATTTTGGAGGGGCGCGCCATGTTATCGTAGTTTATCTCTACAATATAGTTGAGGTTTAGGCGAATTCTGAAAAATATACTAATATAAAATAAGAATTATTTAATACTTTTTGGTTCATAAGGATTATTTCTATTGTTTTTACCTTTGAAGTCGGGTTCAATTTTTGTTAAAAAATAGTAATTACATACTTGATTATAAATTACTGCAAGGCGGCCCCTAGATGATCAATTTTATTGCCCAATATTACGTATTGTGCAATATTATTGACGGTTTGTTTAATTTTGAACAGTTTGAGCTAGTTTAATTTTTATTGCACCATATTATTGTAGGTTTAGGGGCTGCCTAAACGATAGCTACCTCCTCGGCGACGGCCATAAGCACGAACTCGAACTGCTGCCTGGTGGCGACGGTGCGCGGGCGCTGGTCGCGGATGTGTTCCAGCGTGGCCGCGATGTCGATCTCCTTGGCGCCCTTCGCCATGCGGTTCAGCACCATGTCGATGAGGCAGTACGTGCCCGTGCGGCCCGCTCCGTCGCTGTAACATTATGTGTACGTGAGCGCGCTAAGGCCGGTCATAGACGGACCGCATCTTGCAATCGAAACCGACTGCAAAATGCGGTGCGGTGCAGTTTTCATTCTTAATTCATATCCGCAATACACGGACCGCTCGAACAGTTCTTGAGCGGTCGGTGTTAACAACGCGACCGCTCTAGAGCAGTCGGTCCCAACTGCAACTTGCAGTCAGTCTATGGCCAGTCTATGGGTGCGTTTCCACTGACGCGGAGCAGGGCGTAGAGGAGCTTAGCGGTGCCCGAATTGACCAATCGTGCTGTTCCATTGAAGCGGAACGAAGATTTCGAGCATGGTGATCGGTCAATTCGGAACCGCTAAGCTCCTCTCCGCGTCAGTGGAAATTCACCCTAAGTGTGGATGCGGCGCCGCGCATTCTTTAGACCGAGGGTTTTAAACTTGGTTTAACTTGAATGGTTTTTATGTTAGTGACACGTGTTTGACACGACAGACACGAAAGACCCTACTGCTGCATAGCTCTGCCTGGTGGCAGGTAGGAAAGTGTCGGAACATTCTTATTGTGTTTCTGAAAACACGACTAGGCGTTGCTTAGTGTTTGTTGGGTCTGACCCTAACAGCAAATGAATTATAGAAAACCCTAATTTCTCGGAACTCGCAAAGAATATGTGGTACTAAAAGTGCAACTAAATTGAGAGTGACTCTACCAAGTTACATTAGCGCTGCGCAATCACAAAGTTATTGCGATATTGAAAATGAATTTCAAAATAATATTACCTACCTAAGATATTTTGTAACAAAATCTTCTCTCTTAATAAGTTAAGAGAGAAGAAGATTTTGTTACTCTAATTGTCATATGTATTAATTTAAATACATAAAGTACCTTTTAAGTACCTTTTAAAATATTAGGAACTCACCTGCAGTGGACTACAATCGGGCATGATCGACCGCGGTATGACTTATTCACCTTCCTAAAAGAAAACACAATTTCGTAAAAATGCTTTAAAATATATACGTAATTATTACCGGAAAACAAAAGATTTTATAAATAAATTTTCATTCATAAAAAATATTGATTTGACAGCAAAAACTTTGGATCAAAAGACCTCATGAATTCTCGTAGAGGCCCTACGGCCTACGCACGTCGTAGCGTGGGCGTAGCTCTCCATAAGAAGTAGCGCTACGGATCGTAGCACTTACTACGAGCAGCTTATTTTTAGGGTTCCGTACCCAAAGGGTAAAAAAGGAACCCTATTACTAAGACTTCTTTGTCTGTCCGTCTGTCTGTCCGTCTGTCTGTCTCCAGGCTGTAACTCAAGAACCGCTATAGCTAGACTTCTGAAATTTTCACAGATTATGTATTTCTGTTACCGCTATATCAACAAATACTGAAAACACAATAAAATTAATATTTAAGGGGGGCTCCCATACAACAAACGTGAATTTTTTGGCCTTTTTTGCTCGACATAAATAATCGCAACTGGTAGGCACTTGAAATTTTCACAAAGGCCTTAAATATATGTATACTTTAATAATTAATAATAATATTAAAATAAAATAAAAATTTAAGGGGGGCTCCCATACAAAAACACAATTTTTGGCCTATTTTTGCTCTATAGCGGTACGGAACCCTTCGTGCGCGAGTCCGACTCGCACTTGGCCGATTATTGTTCATTGGGGGCGCGGCGTCCATTCATTACGTGAGGCATTTTTGAGGATACCCTCTCCCCCCTTAGTGAGATTTGGAAAGATTTAGCTTGACCCCCTCCCCCCTCACGTAATAATTAATAGAGCCCCCATTCATTTCATCTTTATTTATATATTTTATAGCATCATTATTTCATTTAAATTAAGATCTAATTGTACTATACAGGGTGTAACAAAAATAAGTGATAATACTTTAGGGTGTGTATGTGTTCCTTGTAGAGAGTTCACTGTGAAAGTAGCAGCACTGAAAGACCAAATTTTTTTTTCACTTTTGTATGGGCAAGCGCCCGAGAGTTACGAGTTTTCCCATACAAAAGTGAAAAAAATTTTGGTCTTTCAGCGCTGCTACTTTCACCCAAAAGTATTATCACTTATTTTTGTTACACCCTGTATTTAATTAATATTGATGTCTATTTATTCATACAATGATTATTACTTTACCGTAGACGAAATACGATATAATACTTTAATCGTAAAAAAATGTGTTATTTTTTTGTTCACTAAATAATTATGCAACATAATAATATTATGTTGGAAAAAATAATTTAATCGGTAACATCATCACATTATTATCTTAATATTCATATTGATACTACAAACGACTGTATAGTAACGCATCTTACAGACGAACGGCGCTTGTCTAGTGTCTACGGCAGTCGCTGGATTTTTTTGTCAGTTGTCGACGGGCGGCAGTCGACGGCTACGGATGACGGCGAGAAGAACCGGCGCGCGTAAAGAAAATCTGCCGTCGACACGTGCCCTCAACAACTGCCGTTCATCTGTAAGCGCTCTAACAGACCTCCTAAACTCCAGCAGCGCCTTGGTGCTAGCGGGCACGCCGTTGTCGGGCCACGAGAGGAAGTGGAACTGCGTGACGGTGCGCGTCTCGCCGGTGCGCTGGTTCTTGAGGTAGAAGGACCGCACCAGGTAGTCGTCGCACCAGATGTGCTCGCTCACCAGGTGCACCTGGGGAAGTTAGTTGTGAGTGACAGTTTGAGGTCAATGACCTTGTCATTTCTCAGAGCTGTAGACTCATTTGTAAATACATGACTATACTTCCCGAAATAAAAATAGTCACGTTCGTCTTGTTTTTTCATGAGCAAAATGCTGTATGTGCGCATGAAAACACGAGACGAACGTGTCTACTATCTTGTCTGGAACTCAAAATACCTATGTCTCTCTCCCTCACTATATCTGTCTCTGTTGCTCACCTCGTAGATGTGGTAGAGCTCGGAGCCCTCCTCGGGCCAGTAGCGGTGGCAGAGCTGCTGGCCGTTCTCGGTGAGGCGGGTGAGCATGACGGTGACGACGCTGCCCCGCTCCCACACTATGTTCGTCTCTGTCGCTCACCTCGTAGATGTGGTAGAGCTCGGAGCCCTCCTCGGGCCAGTAGCGGTGGCAGAGCTGCTGGCCGTTCTCGGTGAGGCGGGTGAGCATGACGGTAACGACGCTGCCCCGCTCCCACACTATGTTCGTCTCTGTCGCTCACCTCGTAGATGTGGTAGAGCTCGGAGCCCTCCTCGGGCCAGTAGCGGTGGCAGAGCTGCTGGCCGTTCTCGGTGAGGCGGGTGAGCATGACGGTGACGACGCTGCCCCGCTCCCACACTATGTTCGTCTCTGTCGCTCACCTCGTAGATGTGGTAGAGCTCGGAGCCCTCCTCGGGCCAGTAGCGGTGGCAGAGCTGCTGGCCGTTCTCGGTGAGGCGGGTGAGCATGATGGTGACGACGCTGCCCCGCTCCCACACTATGTTCGTCTCTGTCGCTCACCTCGTAGATGTGGTAGAGCTCGGAGCCCTCCTCGGGCCAGTAGCGGTGGCAGAGCTGCTGGCCGTTCTCGGTGAGGCGGGTGAGCATGATGGTGACGACGCTGCCCCGCTCCCACACTATGTTCGTCTCTGTCGCTCACCTCGTAGATGTGGTAGAGCTCGGAGCCCTCCTCGGGCCAGTAGCGGTGGCAGAGCTGCTGGCCGTTCTCGGTGAGGCGGGTGAGCATGACGGTGACGACACTGCCCTGCTCCCACACCATCTGCCAGAAGTCCGGCGCGGTGTGCGCCAGCGGGCCCGCTGCTGCGATGTACGCGGGGTTCCGGGGGTCGTGGTCCGTCTGTTAATAGTATATTATTGGTTTATTAATTTCAAGCACGATCTTTGATTCCTTAAATCTTTGGGAAACCTTCCTCAAATTTCAGGCTACGACGTTCTTTTAAAATGTTTCAGTCCAGTCTAAAATTCAACCCGATACTTCTATCAATCTCTACTGATCAAAACAGCAAAAGACTCTAATATCATCACAAAAACATATTTTTGACCAATAAACCTCCTTAAAATTTAGGTTCTCAAGAGTTTTGGTTATTACATCATTAGCATCACATTTCAAAACAAACAACAACTCACAATAGTCGAAGCGTTGATATAGTCCGAGCCGAGGTGGTTACTCAGAGTATTCAAGGTGACCCTGGAGTGGTCGTACGGTAGGATGTCATTGTATCTGTTCTTGCCCGTGTTCTCCGGCTTTAGGGCTGCGGTTGTGGCGCAGGGCTCCGCCTCGTACGCGCAGAGAGCCCGCCACTCCTGCTCCAGACGGTCTTTATTCCGGAGATGGTCTTCCATGTAAGCCTGTGGAAAGGTTCACTATTACCTGAATGTTCTGGAATGGTTACCTGTAATTGGTTAGCGTACTTATGTACTATCAGAGAAGTTGATCTATACTTTGCAGATGGCGGACGCACGTATTTTGGACACTACAGTCTTAAACCCAGCCAACAACAGATCACGACTTAAATTGATTTGACATGACACGGCCAAATGACGTGGGCGCCTATGAATTAAGTTCTTTTTTGGCACACTCTATAGTTGTAATCTTTAATATTTTTTGTAAATTTTAAAGTTGTAGAACACTCACAAGAACCATGTGTCCTGTTGATATGTCCATATTGGTCAGCGCTGGTTCCTCACTCCTGTGAAAATAGCATTATTTTAGAAGCAAAATAAATATTTATCCTAAGAAGCCCTGAGTAGCCCCAAGAGCTGACCAGGTTCATTGGGAGTTGTACCAATAACTTTTTAATCAATTCAAAATAAGCTGATTCTTCTATCTTTCAACTGGAAAACGATACAAACAAAATATATTTAAGAATTTCTCACCAAGAGGATGTACTGGATCTTGTCGAGGGGGAGTTCCCATCGGGTTCCCTGGACAGGGAGGTGATGCGCTGCGGGGGCTCGGCAGGGTGCGGCGCCGCCGTCTGCTGACCAGACCATTTGCCTGACATTCGTGCACGACAGAGCTCCTAAGATAACGTATGATGTAAGCAGCGAGCTACAATGTTTCTACATACTAGGAATAGAGAATCAGGTCAAAGTAAAAAAAAAACAGTTCATTTTATGATATAAACAGTGACAAATGTATTTTTTTCTCTAGATGAAGACTCTCTCTTTAAATTTTTTTCCAAATCTACATTATCCCATTAGCTTAATTAAATATGCTAGATTTCAAAATTCTCGCAAGATGGTCGTTAAGTACACAAGCATGGTGTAAGCATAAGCCCATTAATTCAGACAATTACATCAGTTGCCAACAAAAACACTATTAGCTTCACTTCACATACCTGGTAATCTCTTGTTGCTTCAGCATCAATGTCAGCAGCCGAAGCTAGACCCTGCAGTTTCCTCTTGGCAGCCATATCGCGTTTGAGCAGTATAGCGAATACCACCGCACCCACGATCAGCACAGTCAAGCTGCCCGTCAATGCCAGTAGCACTGGCAGGTCCAGTCCAAACAGCTGTGGCTCTGATATGTCAGTGTGACGAACTACCGGGTACTTGCTCTAAAACATGTAATTTAACATTAAAGCTTAAAACAAACCTACGCGTCAGTGACAGGGGACGCGGTGCGCGAATCGGGAGCGTCTGCAACGCGAAACTTGGCGTGCACACCTGCGCGACTACTAATAAAACGTAGTGATTATATTCTCTTTGACTACTAATATCATGATCATAGAGAAAAATAATACATCGGGCAATTTGATTCATGACACAATCTATCAAAACGTAAACAAATCAAAAAATCATAAACTAAAGAGTAGTACAAAATAATTTAAAAAAGGTTTTAAAAAAGAAGTCTAGTTATGTAAACTTCAAAACACGCGTCTGACAACTTGATGCGCACGTTCCGCTTGCCGACGCAAACATTTTGCGTCGCGGTCATGCAGGTGTGCACAGCGCCATAAGATTACATGGGCAGCGTCCGCCGCGCGGTAGACGCTACCGCTTCGCAGTCGATTTGGTCGCGTAGGTTTGCGCTAAGCTTAATATATATCATTGTTGAGTATGAGTTAGATCTTAAACTGTCGTAGAATCTAAATCACAGCTTTTTATGTCATGTTTGTTTTTAATGTATATTGATCTGTTTCAATTTCATTAAATGTTATAAAGTAAACATAAGATGTTAGATTACTTACTCGATCACCAACACCAGTAGATTTTATAAGTGCACCTGTTTCTCTTCGCACTTGTTCCTTTATAGTGTCAATTTGTCTTGCCACTTCAGCTGCATCGTAGCCCTTGTTATTCTTTTCAACTCTAAATGTTACTTCACTTGGATCAACTCTGTTAACAAAACAATAATATAAATGATATTTCGAGCACTTATTGTTTTTGAAAATTCTTTTTTGAAATCACATTTAATTTACCTTGGATTAGTAAATGTGTCCTTTTCTAATCCAAGCATTTCTTCAAGTTTGGTGATAAACGATATTCCCTTTTCCCAGTTCTTTAAGAACCTGTAACAGATATCTCATCAATATCAAAGCTATTAGGGTCTATTAGTATAATTTAACGTTCGTTTTTTAATATGAAGTCGTTACCTGTCTTGAAATTTAACGTAAGCATAAGATGGGTCGTAATCGTAATCGTTATGATTATGATCATTGTTACTCCTGACATTTTCGATAACTACCGGTTCTTGACCTGTAACAGGGAAATATATAATCTTCAAAATATACCATTTATAAAACACTTCAAATAACAACAAATAACATGCAATTTTTGCTTAAGTCGTATCGCTTGTATAAATATTGCAAGTGCTCAAATAATAATCGCCATAAAGTATCACAAAAGCATTTGAATAAGACTTAGTGTTCTCGGAATGTTTTATTCGAGCAGGATTCGTGTCTAGATCTATTTATTAAATCGTTTAGATCTAAATCATAGACCATACAACGCCGGAAGGATTTAATAAAATAAAATAATATACCGATACACATGATATAAAACACGAAAAAGAATATAAGTAGGTACAACAAATAAATTAAGAAAAACAGACACATAATATGCTCAAGGAAACGATAGAGCTCATGCGTATTTATTGTGCTTTATTTAACAAGGAGGACACTTAGTGCTATATAAATTCGTGGCGGTGCAATTTTTGTTGATAAATAAAAAAACTATTGTTGTTCGGACGCAACACGTTACACGAGCAGTTATGGATTAGGGCACATCGAGAGACTATAAACAGTTATCTCAGGCCGCGTGACACTAACCTGTCACCGATTTATTGCTGTACAATATCTTTAAAGTCTTTGCGTCCAGACGCGGCCCAGGCTTTTTAACATCATCTCTTTCCCTACGCATAAAGCCCCACTCTCTATTAAGCATATCTTGTAAATCTTCTGATAAGTAAAATTTGGAATTTTCACCTGAAACATTTTCGCCGTTTGATAACAGCCTGTTCCTATATTTGTGTTACGAATAGTTTTACTTCATTTGGAACGAATAATGTATCAAGAATAAATAAATTTCTTACACTCTTGTGTGTGAGAGAATCTTGTAAGTTTATACCTTCTTTTTATTTTTCTCGTCTTATTAAAATTTACTTACCTTGAATATTTTCTGCTTCCAAAGGTCCTCCTTCAGCGTACAGTGCTTCCTGTGGTTTCAGCTTGGAATCTACAATTTCCCGCCAATAATTCATTAAATAATCCAAATTTTTGGCATTAGGAGGCTTGTCGTCTGCAAGAGAAGTTTTGATTTAATTCATTAAAATTATCACCTTGTAACACAGTTGTTTCAATTCTAATAAAATACCTTTCAAGTGATAAGGATCCAATTCCCCACTTCCAGCATCTAGTGGAAATTCCTCTGCGCCATCTTCATCAAAGTAAATACGCTGCTCTTGGATTTCACCGGGGTTTTCATATTCGAAAGGAAAGTTCTTTTCAGCAAAACTTTGTTTGTATTTTTCTAGTGCGTTCGAACGGACTTCTTCATCCAAAGGTGAAAATCTATTGGCTGTGAGATATTCAGCAGTGTAGGGTTTTACTTTTGATTTACGAAAATGTGCACCTAAGCGCTCTTCCTCAATTTCATTGCTTGGTTTTTCATTGTCAGATTTTGGTGACATAGATTTCTTTTCTTTGTCTGCTAATTCGTCGCTAAATTCGTCTTTTATATCTTGATTTCTTGAATTTTCTTCCCGCAAACGTTCTCTAAATCCTTCGAAAGGTGCTATCACAGGAGATTCGTCTACCTCTCCCATCATTAGTAAATCTCTTAGCTTATCACTTGGGGTTTCTTCAATATCGGGGTCTTCGTCAGTTCTAATTATAGGTACTGTGAAGGAAATAAATATTATTACTTTTGGGTCCCGTTAATTTGACACCAAGTATTGGTGTGAGTATTATTACCATTAGGAATTAAAAATGATGCAGGGTCTTCCTCTGGTTCCAAAGGTGGGCTGTAAACTTCATTTGCAAAGTCTGTGTCGATTCGTGCATTATTTGGAGTGAATCGAACGAAAGCTGTCGAGTCTGGGTCAATCTGAAAGAAATAAAATATTTTGAAAATATTTTTTTATTGTATGAGTAGGTATCCATTAAGTTAGTAATGTAAATAAATGTAAACTTTAGGTCTATGTAATATTTATTCTTAAATATCTTACTTCTTCATCCACATTCTCTTCCGGAGCATCAGTGTTCAACTTTGGATCGACGAAATGATCACAAAGTTTTGAATTCACATTTGCCGGATTTCTGAAAATAATAAATCAACTAAGATTTCTTTGACGTCCTTAATAATCTAGTTGTGTAAATAATCGTAAATCTTTTATTTGAGACTCAGCTAAATCAACAGAGAAAAGGCTTTTGAATATTTAATAGTCATTCAGGGTCCTTTTAATAAAACCTTTAATTACAATGTTTGGTGCTCACCCTAAAGAGTAAAAGGAACTTTTAATGCCAATAAATAATTTACCTACTTGGTGACCCCTTGCTTTTACCGACCATAATATAATATAAATGTCAGTAAACTCACAGATGATGACGTAGAGCATACAGCATGCTCTGCAGCACGCACTGTGTGTAGGCGTGCTCCCAGCGGTACCCGCGCGAGGCGAGCTGTTGCAGCTGCCTCTCGAACCATTGCAGCTGGGTGGAACTCATGTCATATCTGGAAGAAGTTGCATATAAGAGGGAGGTGTCCCGACCGTACGGTCTTTTCTCGAAACGATTGGTGGATTTTTGTCTAAACTTTGGTCTTATTATGGTATGGTAATGGTATCAAAATAAATAAAATCATTTATTTCGGGTTTCTAAGACCCATAACATTACATTTAAAAATTTGTTACATTATTATTAGTCATTACATTAACAATACATTGAAAATACAATACATTTAAGTATGATTTAGCAATAAAAATTAGATTAAAATTGTAAATTTAAAAATAGACAACGGTTTCTACTTTCGTATTCTCTTCTATAGCAGTATTAAATAATAATGCCTATTTGAAAGTTTTAAACAAAATATTTTATAGAATTTAAATTACCTAGAGAAAGTCTAAAGTCTTGTAAATTAGATGTCGTTAAAACTTAGGCACAACATTAACGAGAAAAATGTCATCTACGTATAGGATCTCGTAAAAAAGTAATAAATGTTTAACTTACTGATAGAGTGATCCTTCCTCTGGATCATTATCGTATATCGGTATGCATTTGCCGAAGGCGAAATCTGTACAAAAAATATTATGTTAAAAGGAGTAGTTTCATTCATACTAATATTTATAAATGCAAAATTGTGTCTTTCTGTGCATTACCCCCCACTAGACCGATTCAGATGAAATTCAGAAATTCGCATAAAAAAACTTTGTGCACTGGAATATAACGTACAAATTTAATTTTTAGGAAAAAAATTCGGCAAATACGGTCTCCACGAGATTTGCAATAATAACATCGTTTAAAATATTTCTGTACTTTGTTTGTCGTGAAATAAAATACTTAACTTAACTTTGGACAAAGTAATAGACGACCTTTCCAAGTATGTTCCATGAAACTAAATACGAAACTCCTGGCCTATAATAACAAACATAACTATTGACCTATTTACTACTTACGATATTACTTACCATCGTAACACCACTCCACGCCCTCAATGCACAGAGACTGGCTGAACAAACAGCCTGCAACAACAACAGGAGGTTATTACACTTGCCCTTATTAACCTTAAGGCATTTACATATCACGCGGTACGATATCGTGCCGATATGGAATGGAAGAAATGTATTTCAATTCCTCGATCGTGGAAAAACGAGACACAATAAATAGCCTTTCTATTGTTGTCGCGACCACCGGTGCTAGTACGGGGCTTGATGGCTTAATATGAGACGTAATGAGTGAAATAACTTTACGCTTTAAAGGCTTTTACATTATGCGATGCGATAATCCGGAAAACGTATTAAATTAGACTCAATTATTAGAGGATAAAAAAGTGTTTTTCTTTTAAATCTAGTCGTATATCGCACAAAATATGATATAAAGTGGTCACTAGTTAATACTAAAACAAATCTCTGCTTTGCTTACATGAATGCAACAAAGGTTTTATAGGTGCGATATCGTACCGAACGATGTGAAAATCATGTCGTACCGAGAGATGTAAAAACCCGCTCACTACACCCTCACATAAGAGAGCGGAAAATAGATCTAATGTCTAAGATCATCCTCCTATTAGCTATAGACAGCTTAGCAATCACAGTTCTCCATTAGGGCCCAACATGAAGAGGCCTTTAAATCCCTTACGCTTTTAGAAATAGCTAGATAGTGCTCATCCAAGATCGCCAGGCGTTACAATTAAACATTGGTATAACTAAGGCTTTTTTAAATTTTTCTTTGACGTCCTTAAAAATCTAGTTTAACATGCGTGAAAATAATCCTAAATCTTTGACTAGAGACTCAGTTGAATCAACAGAAAAGTTAAAGTAAGAAGTAGGTAACTAACTAAGGCTTTTTACAGACGAACAGCACTTGTCAACGGGACGCGTCGACGGCAGTCGACGGCAGCCATCAACTGCCGTTGACTGCCGTCGACGCGTGCCGTCGACAAGTGCCGTTCGTCTGTAAGTGCTCTAAGAAAATAATTTTTGTTTATACATACATACATAACGTCATCTTACTAGCTTTTAATTAACTTGCCTCGTGTTTCTTGGGAAATACAACGAAATATAATAAGAAACGAAGGGAAAATATACAGAGATGTTTTTGTTGAGTTTGGGAAAAGATAAGACGCCTGAAGTGATTATTAATTTCCTAATAAACAAGAGTATAAATATCTATTTTTAAATAGGGGTGGAAAAATTACGGGCTACACGTGTAGGCTATTTTTGTTGACTTACAAAAGATGAATGAAAAATGAAAATCCAGGAACGCCTCCGATTTAGATTTAGTTTTATTCTAACGATAAAATAAATAATAATAATTAAAAAACATTTTATGCTTTTATACTTTAAAGTATATTATAAGGTTCTATTGTAAGTTTTAAAATATTAATTGAATTTGAAAGATATTAAATGATAAACACTCAAATGTTATATACTTAGAGCCTGCCACTGTCGAGAAGTAAGCTAGCTGATGATAATCAATAATGGTTAAAAACACTTTTCACAGTATCTTTTGCAAAGACGACATAGTAAAGATAGCTGGCGTAGGATAGATGGAGATAGCGAAAAATAGAGAAGCATGGAAAACTCTAGAGGAGGCCTTCACCTTTGAAGCGAGGGGTTCTTACACACTAAAGATACAGTTGGGAAAAGTGTTTTTAACCATTATTGATTATCATCAGCTAGCTTACTTCTCGACAGTGGCTGGCTCTAAGTATATAACATTTGAGTGTTTATCAATTACTTAATATCTCTCAAATTCAATATGATCTGAAATAAATCTTTTAAAAGTTATAAAAGAAACTTAGTATTACTATAAACTTTAAAGTTATTTATTGCTCTATTATGTAAATATTTTAAAAGTTACAATAGAACCTAATATATATTTAAAGTTCTTTTACATAACGAACAACTAGAAATCCCGGGGATTCGAATACAGCTTCTATTAATAGACATAAATGGAGGTCGCGCGGGGAAATTCCGATTACCGACCGCAAATCGGAAGAAGGTAGGGACGATCGGCATTTGAAGACATGAGTAGGTGAACTGGGTAAGTAACAATTTGAAAAGTGTCGTTTTTATGCATAAATAAATAAGAGTTCAAAAATATTAAAAAACACGTTTTTTTTTTAAATGTAACAAATTATAGCATTGTAATTGATTGCTCTTAATACATATGCAAAGTTTCTAATTAATCAGACTACTGGAGATAGGTAAAAATCGTGCTCAAAGATTCCGTTACATACATATAGCCGAAGCAAATAATATATGTAAAAGCGTGATAAAATATGGATTCTATGTATAGTTGGATATATTAGCTAGAATCTATATGATGAAGTAGGTAGATTTAAGTTACAAGATTCTTAAATTATAAGAGAAAAAAGAGTAATTGCTCTTATGTTGTAAAATGTCAGTTACCCACTTCGTCCACTCATGTCTCCGTATAATATGAAGGCAGGTATTATACGGTAGTTTAATAGGTATTAAAGTTTTGGTATGTCACAAGGGTATTAGCCACTCAAAGAGAAATGGCGTCTGTAAAGTTTGTAACTTTTTATTAGGTAGTTGCCTAGTTAAGGGAAAAGACCTAATGCTAGACACGGAACTAATAGATGACACTTACAACAAAAATACCATAAAAATAAGAATTACTCTAATTATTTCTCAGCACCGTACATTTTATAAGCTTCTGAAGCTATCTGTTGATGTGAAAAAGTATATTCGGGACGCCTTCGGGAACAAAATTTCAAAATGGGATCAGTTTTCGTAAATAATGTGACCGCGTCAACACGCGCTCGGCAATTTCTTAGCAAATAGGTTAAGGAAGGCGAAATTTTGCACATAAGTTTTGAATACATTTATTTGATTTTTCGTAATTTCTATTGATTTTATTGGATTAATGGTCATGTTGTATACACTAATTAATGTTTATTTATGATTTTTTTATCCATTTTCCATAACAATATAAAGGGTGTCTACTATTAGTTCTTGAAAAGGTAAAAAACCTAATAGAAGACATGGATCTCCCTTTTAGTTTTGCAATACATACTTAAGTTATTTTGTAGTTTATTCTACTGCAAATATCATCACTATTCTCTGAAAATATAATTATAATATTAACAAACTAAGAACTTAGAAGCTGTACCTAAAATGGATATGGTGTCTAATATTAGACCTTGAACTGATCTAAAAATCGATTGCTTTAGTTTTTTAGCAATAAAAAGAAGAAAAAAATAAATTAATTAAAAATCAAAAAACCCGACTGCAAAAAATGTTAACTAAAAAGAACGAAACAAGACCTAATTCTGCCGGAGGCATCGAATCCGTGTTTTAATTGATACGACTCTTGCTTACGAATTTCATGCCAGGATAAATAGAAGGTTACATAGAAAAATGTAGAAGAAGAAAGTGGATAATAAAATGCAGTTGGAGGCATGTCGCACCAAGTTCAACATAAATTCATAAATCATAAAATATTATGCCTCCGACTGCATTTTATTATCCACTTTCTTCTTCTACATTTTTCTATGTAACCTTCTATTTATCCTGGCATGAAATTCGTAAGCAAGAGTCGTATCAATTAAAACATGGATTCGATGCCTCCGGCAGAATTAGGTCTTGTTTCGTTCTTTTTAGTTATCATTTTTTGCAGTCGGGTTTTTTGATTTTTAATTAATTTATTTTATTTGCGACTTTTTAGTTGTAGTCATCTAACCATTTCGACAATCAATCTAATAAAAAATTGAAAAACTACCGTGCTGATATAACCATATATCGTAGGTACACTTAGAAAAGTGTACCTACAGGCTACAATACATTATAATAGGTACATAGGTTTGGTACTGTTTCAATGTATGTTTCTAGTTTTAAGTACCAAATCATTGTTTTTTTTAATACTTGGTCATTGAATTTTCATCTTGTTTCAGTAATGTCAGTTAATTTTTAATTAATACAGTATTGGATATATCCATTCAGGCGGATTTTGGTTTTTTCTTATTTTATTACTAGCGGTCGGCCGCGGCTTCGCCCGCGTGGATGCCGGTGAGCTCTGCAAAAAGCATATCCAGAAAAGACTCGGTCAGCAAAATGATTCCCAGGTCAATTCACAGACTCCGACACTAACATCGACGACACAGTCATAATACGCAGGCTGCACCCTGCACAGATTGTCTTCCTCCCTTGGTGACGCCAACTATCGTAATATTTTAATTTCGCCATAATTTCAAAACCAAATGTCCAATTTTATTAATTCAAAGACCAAATATTATCTACATAAACTGTACTTAGTAATGGAATAATTTATTTTGATAAGGATTAAAATAATGAGTAAAATAAACGCGTTTAAATGTAGTCCAAAAAATTTCAAGATTTTTAAATAAAAAAATGGTTATTGTGCCTCACTCGACATAGATAGGTATAGTGTGTCGCGGACTTTTTTGTAGATATTTGTAAGTTCTACAATTACTTAGAATTTTATGGTTCTATCTTTTATAGTTCAGGCAGCGTACGTAAAATAGCAGCGTTTTACCCTGAAATAAAACGCTTATTAAATACTTACCTTATTTGAAGCATAATAATTGAGATTGGCACTTCCGTTTCCGCAGTTTTTACCTCCTTTTCTTTCCTGAATGTTGGTAGCTCTGTCATTTTTGGCGCCATCATCGAGCAGGAAGTGGGAGAATTCCCGCTCAACTATGATCATTGAGTCGAAATTACACCAGGCAGAAATTAAAAGTTATGCTTCAAATAAGGTAAGTATTTAATAAGCGTTTTATTTCAGGGTAAAACGCTGCTATTAAACACTAGACCGTTATTTGAGACCTTTTTTGTTATCGCCTGGTGATGATGGACGCCAATGTGACAAAATAAAAGTTAGATGCCAATGTGAAAAGAAAATATCACATAATATTTAAATATTCATTATAGAATTTCCTTTTAGAATTACCTAAAAACTTTATAAATTAGTATCGAGGTGATATAAGAGTGATAGAATAGATTATAAACATTAATTAGTATAATCAAACACTGTGTTTATTACACAGAGATTATAACACAAATAACTTGTTGATATAATTAAAAAATACAACATGTAAATGATTAGGCATGGACATAGCTACAATTAAATTAACTCAACGGAACAAAAGAATTCCTCAAATCACTTGCTTTCTGTAATAATTTCTGAAGGTATGTACTGATTTTCAATTACCACGCGAAAGTATTTCGTCAATGGATACATTGTCTGTCCAACTTTTTGACGCCACAGCTGAGCGGACGCTACCTGGTGGTGCAGTAATTTTTGCCTCTGACAGTAGAGCCTTGATCCAGCCAGCGATCACAGTTTTTGAGGCGGCAGATGGCTTTCCTCGCAGATTCATGAACAAATTAGCACATTTAGCTTCGCTGCGCCTGTGATGTAGAAGGCGATTACAGCATTTAATCCAGTACACGGCATCAAGTTTCTTATTATTGGGATTGCTCAAAATCTTCCAGCCCGATTGCCTAGAATCAGAATTGTCTGTTTCAGAACCGAATTGGGGCCACATAATAACATGATCATCAAATTCTTTATAATGATTATCATCTACTGTAAGTAGGGTAAGATCGTGCACACGTCTGCCCGATGACAACAAAAGCAAAATAGCTGTATGTCTTGAGACTGCAAATAAATTATTTTCGTCAGTAGTATAAGACTTCAAAAAGTTAGTAAGTAAATCTATATCCCAAATCTGTGACTTATGTTGTACAGGCTTTTTCAGTGCAATAGATTTTAAAACATGTTTTACCAAAATCTCGGTATCACACATGGTAGATACTACCGACTTATGTAATAAAATAGTATTATAAGAGAGCTTATCTATTAAAAATAGATCTGCTAAAAACTTTGCAAAGTCTGCGCCCGTCGGTTTGTGAGCGTCGCAACTGTGTGACTTACACCAGGATAGCCATCTATTCCAGGCAACCTTATAAGTGTTGCGAGTAGAAGGTCGCCATGATGATAGCAATAATTTTAAATGGTTATCATCCCAGCCTACTAAATTTTGCGACCACCTCCACATTTCCATACTTCTAGGGTCATCTCCTGAATTTTCGGAGGTGGGGCCTTCGTTGAAATGTCGATTAGGCATTTCTCCAGATTGAGAATCGTATGCGGTGCTGCTATTGCCCTCGACTTGAGATCTGCCCGCCAAAATACTCGTTCCCAACGTGGAACCACAAGGAGATAAATTCCTTGTGCCCGATTTAGGTGAGCAAGGACTTTGGGTATTAAATAAGGTGGAGGAAAAACCCATGCTAGGGGGTAGTTCCAATCCCGAGAAAAGGCATCGTGAAATACCGCTGCTTGATCGTTCAAGTCGAGAGTTACGTAATTCATCACCACATGAGCTTCGACGGAAGCAAATAAGTCTATCACGGGCACGCCGAACTTTAAAAGAAGTTAACAGATGCCACTCTGGGGGAGAGCGGTAGCGTGACAGATGATCAGCGTGCCCGTTGAATTTTCCTGGTATATGATGGGCCGTAATGTGAATTTGGAAATGATCCAACAACTGGAAAATCTGACTGGTTATGTCCATCAGAACATCTGATCTGGTGCCACCCTCGTTCCGAACGTAGGCTATAGCTGTTCGATTGTCGCTTTGCCAAAGAACAGTCGAGTGAGCGAGAGTCTGGTGCTGGCCTTGGAGGACTTTGTATAGGACTAGAAGCTCTTTTTGATTGCAATGCATGAGATTTTCTTGTGCTGACCATGTCCCGCTCAAGGAAAGGTGATCCAGTTGAGCACCCCAAGCTAGGTCCGATGCATCTGTTGCCAAGAAGTGCGACGGCGGGCTCCAATGAATGGGAGTTGAAAGATGATGATT
This sequence comes from Polyommatus iphigenia, assembly GCA_963422495.1. NCBI lineage: Eukaryota > Metazoa > Arthropoda > Insecta > Lepidoptera > Lycaenidae > Polyommatus > Polyommatus iphigenia. The sequence continues at coordinate 14,196,751 of OY730180.1, read as the reverse complement.
TTGCAACCACCACCGAAGATCGTTTAACGCTTGTCTCGGTAGAGAGCAGCGATTCAGAATTGGAGTCTTTTCCATGTTTATGAGGAGAGATAGAAGAGCTCGGTAATGTAGTCTCCCCTTCGGAACTACGAAACTGGCGAAGTTTAGGAGACCGACAATGCTCTGTAAGGTCTTTAGATCCACTAGACCCTTTGTCAAAACCGGTAAAACCTTTTGATAAATTTTGGACATTTTGTCGTCTGGAAGTAGCTTTTCGTTTTGAAACGTTTTCCAACGAACACCCAGAAATACCAGGTCTTGTTGAGGAGTGAGTATAGACTTCTTTAGATTTATTTGCCAACCAAGATATTGAAGTCGTTGAAGCAAAATCAGAACATGCTCCTGTAGGATGACTTTGTTCTGATGAGCGATTAGATAATCGTCCAAATAAACGATGATACGTAGACCTTGCTCTCTGAGGGTTTGCGCAACTCAGTTGGTCAGGGAAGCAAAAACTTTCGGTGCAGTGCTGAGGCCGAATGGTAAACAGGTCATTTGCAGCAACTGTCCCTTGTATATTAAACGTAGAAACCGTCGGTGTGACGGAGCGACTGCCAGGTGAAAATAAGCTTGGGAAAGATCTATTTTGCAAAGCCAATCGTTGGGCTGTAGAAAATCTGGGATTCGTTGAACATTTATGAGCTTGAACGGTTGAGTCAAAACATAATCGTTTAGAGTGGAAAGATTGAAAATAGGATTGCAAGACCCGTCGCTCTTGGGAACCAAAAACATTGTCGAAATAAAACTTGGAGAGGGGCTGGCTATTTCCAATACACCTTGGTGTATCATTTGCCGAATTTGGAGAGACATTTCTTCCGACACTGGGGTAGAAAATTGATTTTTGTTTAGTCTTGGAATGATCAGAGGAGGCTTCTCCATGAAGGGTATGCGGTACCCTTTCAGAATCTTTAAGAGATAACCTGGAGCGTCTAGGCGCTGCCACCGTTGATAAAACTTCAAAAGTTGCCCCGCTCTGAATTGTTGATTGTCAATACTTACGTTTTTTGGTGTTCCCGAGGTCCGAGGGAGAAGCGGCACGTTTACGGGTACTTCTGTCGTGGAATTTCCCTCTATTGTCCGATCGACCTCCTCTCGAGCGAAAGGAACTACGTGAATTGCCAGGCATTGAAGACCGTGGTTCAAAATGATTTCTTTGTCCCTGCGGAGGACGATTATAAGAGCAGCCTTGCGCAGGCTGGTGAGCATGGGAAATGTGCGAGTTAGCACAACATCCATGAGACATACCCTGCGCGGGTATACAACTCTTAGCCTGCCCCTGCGGGGGGTGGCGAGTCGATCTGTTACTGCTAGAACCCGCTTGCGCAGCGGTAGCAACATTATTTCGGCTATTCACAACAAAGGTTTTGCGAACTCCACCCGTCTTTTCGAGTAGTGACACCAGTGACTCGGAATTAAAAATATGGTCGCATGAGGGAGGTATCTTACGCAGTACAGATTTATGAACGGGGTCGCGAACGAAATTTATAATAGCATCGCGTCTCATTTGAATTACCTCAGCTCTATGACCACAAATTAACTGAAGTAAATCTGACGTTACTTTGAACAAATCACCTTTAAGAAACAATTCGTTAACGGTTTCATTTAAACCTTCGGGGGTCAAGCTTGAACTGTGTGACCATTGCAACAATTTCTTAAGAGCAGATTGCAAAGCTTCGCGCTGCTTAAGTACACAATATGATAATGCCGCGTATGCTTTGTCTACATGAGATAGATTTTTTTGAAAATCGAAATCTTTAACCTCATCATTGACCTCTAAATCGATGAAACCTGGAGTGTGAATATAAGATTTTTGAACTTCGGAATAATGAACTTCCGACCATTCGTTAGTATTAAAATGTTGAATGTCATTTAATATAGCTAAAAACTCTGGAGAAGTTTTAGGAACGGAAGGTTCTTTAAGCTTTGTTTCAATTTCAAAAACAAAATTCGGTTGCAAAGAATTGTTAACGGTCGTTTCAGATTCGCATAAGGCGTTTTCATTTGATTCGCAATATAATTCTCGACTGACATTGTCGTCAAAACAACAATCGTCTGCATGACCTTGAAAAATAGGTCGGTTTTCGTCAAAAGAATTAACCCTTTTGTTAAGTTCCTTAACCTCTTGCGTTAATTTAGCTAAAAGGTCGTCACGGCGCTGTCTGTATTTGCCCCCCCCCCTTTTTTTGTAGCGGCGGCGCCTCGATTTGCATTTGCTATGAGAAGTAGAAGTCGATGACGAGCTTGAATCACTTGTGGAACTACTGCTACTAGATGACCTTGCACGAAAATAAGGCTTTTTAATAACCCCGTTACCGGATGATTTCAAATCATTAGCGGCTGGTGTCACTACCGAAATGTTATTATCGAATTCATTTCCGTTATCCATTTTAAATAGCTACCTTAACCTAGGAAAGAACAAAGAAAATTACAAATATTCAAAATTGAAAAGTAAAATTCAAATGTAAATTCGTTACTGAAATAACGATACGAATTACGAACGATAAAATCGTTATTAAAACAAAATAATCATTTTTGTTTTAAGATTTAAGTAAGTATAAAAATATAACTTACGTGAAATATCACAACACTTTTGAAAAACGGTTAAAATGCAAAACTGAAATTATTCCACTTTTTAAATTTTAAATACTTTATATAACTAAGAGTTATATAATAAGGAGGTATAAATAAGCAATGGCTTCTAAGCACGTCTGTGCGGTGCGGAAAACAAGACGCCAATGATCATAGTTGAGCGGGAATTCTCCCACTTCCTGCTCGATGATGGCGCCAAAAATGACAGAGCTACCAACATTCAGGAAAGAAAAAGAGGTAAAAACTGCGGAAACGGAAGTGCCTATCTCAATTATTATGCTTCAAATAACGGTCTAGTGTTTAATAAGTAACTTTTCTGGTTGATTTTTTACACCTTGCGTCCGAAAACCCCAAATATCTTACGGAACCTTATTTTTTCCAAAATAAAATTCAGCCTTTGTTCAGCAAAAATAATGTAGAATTCCAATGGTAAAAGAATTTTTCAAATCGGTCCAGTAGTTTCCGAGCCCAACAAACAAAAAATCAAATCTTTCCTCTTTGTACTATTAGTGTAGATTTATCGTTCGATTTAATATTAAAACTGCAAGTTATATACATATTTAGAATCAGTGTTTAAAATTCTTTATTTTGATACCCCACTCGATATGCTTGGTAAATTTTTATTTTTGTTTACCTCACGATATGGCGTCAAACATCCGCCATTTTGGTTTTTTCTTAATGTCACCTATCTAAGAACACTCGGGCTATTAAGACAAATCTAACGATACCTCAAATGTGAAAATCCGTTTAGCCGTTCTAAAGATACGAGGTAATAAAGAATATTACATACATAGAAGACACGCGCTAAACACATAACCCTCCTGGCAGTCGGGTAAAAAGAGAGCTGAGAAAAGAAAGAAGAAAAAAGAAGAGGCAAGAGAAGCATGGAGACTAAAGACTGAAAATAAATTAGCTAGGAAAAAAATATGAAAAATAAAATTAAAATTAAAGTTTCAGCATGGAAGAAGAATGGATAGAATCTGGAGACAACGTGGATAATATTTCTGATGCATGTAGTTATTATGATGAAGTAAATGAAATCTTTTGAAAAACGGCAAATAAAGACCTAATAATATGAAAAATGTAAAATGTAATGTAATGTTCTATGTCAACTATTAGTTCATATTGGTGTCTACTATTAGTGATGTTCGTTTTTTGTGATGTCATCTATTAGTTCTTTTGACTAAGTTTACAAAAAGACCAATAATATTTTATTTTATTGATTTGTCAGAGAATAATTATAATAGTTTTATTTTGTAAGAGTTACTGAAGACATGGAAGAAGTTATCAATCCTTTATTTTCATAAATATAATATATTTTATAACATTCAAATGTTTAATGTTTCCTTAAAGTGTCTGCCATTAGGTCTTTTCCCTTACTAGTATTAGATACTAGAGATTAATTTGTATGCTGTACCTAGATACTAATTTTATTGTTACTTTAGAGGAATTCATTCATGAGCAGATGGCGGACCAATGTTATTTGGTCGGGCTATGTCAAAGCAGAAGAGGGTAGAGACGATCGGCATTTAATATAATAATAATAATAATATCTTTATTTCAGGACAAATAGCCCATATTGTAGCCTAACAGTTACAGGTTATATTACATAATTTATTTTACAAAAACAAAAAATAACTAATAAAAATAATATGCGGTATGCGGTTATTGTTTAATAAGTATTAAAGTTTCCGTACTGTCACAAAGATATTAGCCACTAATCACTATTCATTATCGAGGAGAAATGAAGCAAGTGTAAATTTTTAGGCTGGCTTTAGTAGACTACACGAGCATTTAATTTAGAATTACTGCACTTCAGTTTCCACGCACTCCGAATAATCATAAATCAGGTTATGGGTTTCCCCTGCGCATCAAAAAAAAAAGGTTATTTGGGTTGCAGTTTAACCAGTCACGATGTTTAAAATCAGACTGCGAATAGGCAAATTGAATTTTTAGATTGTACCTATATGGATTAATCATTAATGAAGAAAGTTACAAGTGAAAGGTTATTTTGTCTATAAAATGTACTAATTGATTTACATGCATAACCATTATTCGTATTTATATTTTAAATGCGAAAGTGTGTCTGTCGGTTTCTTATCACTTCACACCAAAACTGCTGAGCAGATTTTGCTGTAATTTGATTTGGAGATACTTTAAGTCCCGGTAAAGGACCTAGAAAACTTTATCCCGGAACAATGTACGGCTCGCGAGTGATAAATTGGTGCAACGGAGAAGCGGGCGTCAACTGGTCATTACAATAAATGAGTGCACCTTTTGCAACTCGATTTCCAACAATATGAAATGTATTTTATTTCAAGCGTTCACATGAACTCTTATGTAGGTTACATTGGTACAGTAGTATTGCATCGAATAGCTGCATGTAAGCTGTTATAATCCAGTGCAGCGCCCCGCGGGTGCCAACTGCCAGCTATTGTTCAATGTAAATCTACAATAGCATAGCACTGTTTTTCTACTTATAAAAGAAGGATTAAACATGGAAACCGTTCAAAAACTTAAGCTGTGAAAAGCTGTTTGCTTCACAAGAAAAATATAATATTATTTGTTTGTTTCTTCGCGTTTTTAGGTTGTTGTCCGACTCGAATTTCGAAAGTACAGTAAAGTACAATTTTCGACGTTGGAACTTGGAATTACGACACTTATATCAAAGAAATACTTTCTACGTCTATAACCGAATTTCCACGGGTTCGGAGTTCGGACGGATCGGATGTACCATCGAAGCAAGGCAAAAGGCATGCGTTATTATAGCGCAGTCAACAGCGAACGAGGCATGCCCGTGACGCGCGTTGAAATCGTAGCGCTCGCTATGACACTTTTATATAATATGCCAAACTCACACTTGAATATGCCAAACGAAAGTTGAATAAAAAGAAGATGACGAAAATTGAAGATGAAATTGCATAATGTGGACATAGCTATTGTGATTTTTGATACAGAGGCGGGTACAATATGCCCCTCTTTCTTTACCATTTTTGTTAAATTATACTTAAGCAATCATTAAGTCACGTGACGCAGTTAATACTCTGAGATGAACTCACCTATGTTACCATCGGCATGTGAGGGCGCCAGCAGGCACAACAGCGCCAGCGCCCACAGGGCCTGCCGCCCGCACATACGGGACATTACTCTGTGGTCACTCACCTATGTTACCATGGGCATGGCCAGCAGGCACAGCAGAGCCAGCGCCCACAGACCCTGCCGCCCGCATACACGGGACATTACTCTGTGGTCACTCACCTATGTTACCATCGGCATGTGAGGGCGCCAGCAGGCACAACAGCGCCAGCGCCCACAGGGCCTGCCGCCCGCACATACGGGACATTACTCTGTGGTCACTCACCTATGTTACCATGGGCATGGCCAGCAGGCACAGCAGAGCCAGCGCCCACAGACCCTGCCGCCCGCATACACGGGACATTACTCTGTGGTCACTCACCTATGTTACCATCGGCATGTGAGGGCGCCAGCAGGCACAACAGCGCCAGCGCCCACAGGGCCTGCCGCCCGCACATACGGGACATTACTCTGTGGTCACTCACCTATGTTACCATGGGCATGGCCAGCAGGCACAGCAGAGCCAGCGCCCACAGACCCTGCCGCCCGCATACACGGGACATTACTCTGTGGTCACTCACCTATGTTACCATCGGCATGTGAGGGCGCCAGCAGGCACAACAGCGCCAGCGCCCACAGGGCCTGCCGCCCGCACATACGGGACATTACTCTGTGGTCACTCACCTATGTTACCATGGGCATGGCCAGCAGGCACAGCAGAGCCAGCGCCCACAGACCCTGCCGCCCGCATACACGGGACATTACTCTGTGGTCACTCACCTATGTTACCATCGGCATGTGAGGGCGCCAGCAGGCACAACAGCGCCAGCGCCCACAGGGCCTGCCGCCCGCACATACGGGACATTACTCTGTGGTCACTCACCTATGTTACCATGGGCATGGCCAGCAGGCACAGCAGAGCCAGCGCCCACAGACCCTGCCGCCCGCATACACGGGACATTACTCTGTGGTCACTCACCTATGTTACCATCGGCATGTGAGGGCGCCAGCAGGCACAACAGTGCCAGCGCCCACAGACCCTGCCGCCCGCATACACGGGACATTACATCTGGAACAACAATACACATTATGCCGCAGTTGGATAAATGAGGAATTATGGCCGTGTAAGCGGTTACAGTGTTTCCACTGTAACCGCTTACACGGCCATAATTACGATGTAAGTCTCTACAAAGAGATGGATCTCTTTGCAGAGACTCATAAACAACAATAATCCGGCACTGGAGTGCCGGATTATTGTTGTTTATGAGTATAGGCCACTTTCTTTGCTCCGCCCAATGTAAGTACGAAGTCAGCATATTATTACAATGAATTTTTATTACGATTAGAGCCTGATGTGATTAGACGCAATGAAAGAGCATAGGAGAGCTTTCATCCAAGCCACATTCACACAACGAGCTATCCCTCCCTTTTAGTTAGAAACACCGGATTACACGAGTCACCCAGACGACAATATTACATTTTTGTTTAACAATTATTATATTGTAGTGGTACTCACAATTCGCCTAACATTCCTACATCGCGCTATCAAAGTTTTCTGAGCGCGTCGTCGGTATATATGTATACGACAGCTGAAATGTATCACGTGGGCTCCGGCCTGACCGAGCATACCACCTCGCTCGGTTGGAAGATATTCCTTTGCGGCCTCCAAGCATATTCCCACAATATTAAAGTTTGGTAATCAAGAAATACAAAGAAACATGTTCGTCAATCGCCATATAAGTAGGTATAAACTATAACATTTTGGAGAACACCTATTATTCCTAGATCACAGCCAAGCCGCCCTAGGTGATATGAGTTTCTAGTTTTACTTACGTTTTTTTTTTGGTTGAAAATATATAAATGGTTTATAGATGAAGCTTTTACACTCACCATCGTGGCGAGAAATAGAAAATGTATCTCTAGAATTATATCATTATATCAAAAAGCAAATGTAAATAAATGTAACATGATTAAATACCGGCCTCCGCGGGCTTCGCTCAGTGTCCCTATTAGGTTTGCGAGATTCTTCGTGGAAATGTTTTCGCACACAAAATGTACGTATTACTTTATTATAACACTGTACACAATATTATTATAACACGTATACAGATTACTAGCTGTTCCCCGCGGTGTTATCCGCGGTTTTTAGGTGAAAGTAAATTAGATGATTTTTGATTTTCCCATGGGAATAACACATTTTTCCGAAGTAAAAAGTAGTCTTTGTGTTAATCCAGAGTGTCAGCAAACTTCATGCCAAATTTTATCGAAATCGCTCCAGCTGTTTAATCGTGAAAAAGTAACAAACATACACACTCACATACTCACAAACTTTCGGCTTATAATATTAGTATTTAGTATGATATGATAGCATAATGTTAGTAATTAAAAATAATTGTAACTGAAAACTGCACAAACTATAAAATCTGAATTCCTTATACTATTTTTACATTTCTATCTACGAAATGTTTCAGTTAATTAGTAATCTAAAAATTTACTTAATTAAGTACTATCAGAGAAGTTGGTTCTCAGGCAGATGGCGGACCTGTGTAATTTGGTCGCGTTATATTAAGGCCATCCCCCAAGTAAACGACCTTGACCATACATTTGACGCGTTGCCGAGATCGCACAAAAATCCTATTTTTTTACTTATCTTAGTTCAAAATTGTTCTAAAAAAATTTTAAGCGGGGAATATGTAGTTAATGAAATTATCTATCTATTGTCGTGTGATTCAAATAAACGTAATTTGTAAACACTAGGGAGATGCTGAAAGTATGCTTTAATTTTAATAAATTGGTGTTACTTTGGAAGCTAATATCATGAGTATAATAAGCCAACATAGAAAATTTAAAACGTGGAAAGGAATGTTGATATACTGAAGATTATTGCTGTATTTTTATTATAACTTTGTAGCTTTCAAATTATGAGTTTAATACGGTAAATTACGGAATCTCCGTAGGGGAAGGGCCTTAGGACCCAGCTGCCAGTATAACATTGAATTGACATAATTCAAGCAAACGGCGTAGGTCCGTTAACTGCCTATGAATCAATTTCTTTGACGGTACATTATTATTATTTTAATATTTATTTCGTAACGCGTAGGCCGTAAGCACAATGGTTTCGAATCTCGTAGCCAATTTCGTATCAAATCAAATTGAAAAGTTAAATCTAATTTGATAGCACAAATTAACGATTGATAACAATATTACAAACGTATAAGTAATATTTATTTATGGTTGGTGTAATATAAGAATAAGAATCTGAAAATCTATATACTTTAGATTTTTTGACTTAGTACATTGATTTACAATAATTATGAAGTTAGATGACTTACAAATTACAATATTTTTGCGCAGAACCCAGTAACGAAGTGAATATAGCTAACTTTTAATACCACCTCACAAAAAAACTGTCTAAAAATAACAATTACCTAAGGAAATATAAAACCTTATTTCAAGGACTCGATTTTGTGTCCATTACTTTGTAACATAATCAGTAATCACTAAAGTCGCCCGACACTCAGCCATACTATAATTAACTACTCACTAAAGAAAATGATAGCAAATAAGGTTATCTATAAGTGATTTTAAAGCTGTAAGCTTTCCGGTTAAAAGGTCGTTATAAATAAGCTTTTAAAGCTATTAATAAAAGTTTAAAAAAAGCTATACTTTACGGGTAGAGCTTAATTTTCAACATAATAATATAAATGTCAAGTATTTTTGTTATAAAAGCTATTTACTTATATAACTTTGTTAGGACAAAAACAATAAGAAGGTTTTATAACATGCGGAGAATCCATAAATATAAGAGATTTGTCTTGAAAAATTGCTAATTTACATGAAAATATTTTTGTAGCATTGAACAATGTCGATTGCTACGAGTTACGACTGAAGCAGAAGTCCGCTAAATAATAAGTATTCACATAACTTAAAATATAAATTATTGATTAAGTTATTAAAGATTGAAATGGATTCTATGTTTGGTATTTGCGGTGTTTTATACCTAAGTTCAGAGCAATGACGTAGGCGGCTGCCCTTTCTGCTCATCCCACGCTTTACTCTATCTATACTCGTATTTAATCATTTAAATTGATAATAGTGTGTAGATTTATGTATAAATAATGCTGGAATATATACAAATATCTGAATAATTGAGCTACGCAGAAATATTGATATATGGTATATTTTTTAAGGATTTCAACGTTTTCCTCTGAGGTTTTTCAATACTGAATCTATAAAAATATTATTGCAAATACGTAATTACAGTTAAATATAATAAGCTGGAAGCCCCCCCTAATATTGTTTAAATAGTTGACAAACAAACTCACATTCCATGGACTTAATTTCACTCCCATAAGAACTAGAAGTTGAGGTCAAAGTATTTTCAGTAACCAACTACCTAACACCTATTTAGGTTTAAACAAACTTACAAGCTAGCTATTAAGGCCTAAACTGAAGAACAATTTACGTACCGTTTAGAGGCAGCGGTTTGGTAACATATCACTTATCACTGTAGCCTGTAATGTCGGCCAGCTGAAGGGACCTGCGCACTGCGCTGTATCGATCCGGTTCATTCACTCGCCCACAAGATAAGATGCATAACCCATTTCTGATGGACCAATGTAATTAGAAAATAAAAAAAAACACACACACATAGGCAACAAAAATAAAAAACAGGCACCTGAGTTTGAAAAACGAACACGAAAAAAAAAAACACAAAAGTTATGTGTGCGATGGTCTATGAGCTCTATGAATGACTGAAATAAAGTAACCAATCTTGATTAAGATAAAAAATATCTACTCTAACTCTAACACTTTAGTCGAAGGTGGTGAAAGAGGAACTCACACACATGCAGCCAAAAAGTTAAAAAGAACTCACAACTTGTCTGCGACAATTTAAAATAAGTTAAAAAAATTAAAAACTTTTATATTTTCGCCCCTAATTTGCTAATAATTAGCCCCTTTTTTTCTACAAATTGGCCCCTTGTTTTCAATTTATTTGTCTCTTGTAAACACCCAAGTAGTTGTGTTATTGTGTACAAATGGCCGCCGGGAAGTCACCACCGACATGAATGTTAATGATCGCGATAACATCCAAACATACAACTTTAGAAAATACATTATTTATGTACAGTCATCAGCTGTAGTGTACGCGCAAAAATTGTCTTATCAACTTTTTTAGTAATCTATGGTTAAACATATTTTAATAATTTGTTAAAAATATTCTAAAAAGTGATTATATATATTCTCGTTTTTGATTTTTTTTTCTATCATAGAAGAATTTATCATAAGTTGCCAAAATTATTATTTTTCTTTAACGTTTTTGTATCTGTCTTTCTTTCTATTTATGTCCGTACCTGGGATCTTTACAATACCTACTGCTACCCTAGTATTCAGACATTGTTTATATGCTTTTTAACCCATTTTGGTACCAACTTTTATATAAAATTCTTTATCTACAGAAGGAAGCGCTGCGTTTCAGTGCACAGTTTATACTAACATACTTTAAAAATATTAATTTCATAACTTTCAGATTTTGAAGTGTTAAAGTAGATAATATTTGTACACTACAAGCTTGTGTTTTACGCGTTAAAGTGTCTTTGAGATTATTTATGACACGGTTTACACAAAAACATTAATACAACATTATATTACAGGGTGTAAGGTGTAACAGTACTTAAGTTAGAGTTTGTATGTGTCCCTTTTATAGAGTTCGCTGTGAAAGTATGCTGAGATATTTTTATTCAGACTTGTGTAAAAACTTTAATGTTTTGCGTACAGTACGTGCAAGAGTTCTCCTTTTATTACGACAAATAAGCGTAAGACCACGAAGAAACGCAAGGAACTCCGTTGGTAAAAAAAGACGGGTTGCACTCCGGGAGTGCCGGCAGAAGTGAAAACTTGATTATTAACGTTGTGCATTATTTTTTTTAACCCATTTTTTATGAAAATCGATTTTTAAAAAATCGATTTTTTTTATTAATCGAAACCCTTACAATCGATTAAATTTTTAACCCATTTTTTATGAAAATCGATTTTTAAAAAATCGATTTTTTTAATTAATCGAAACCCTTACAATCGATTAAAAAATATAGACAATCGAAAAAAAATAATCGATTGTTCGATTAATCGATTTCGATGTTACAACACTACTCTCCAACCGTCTCACGGTTTTTCGATCAGCATGAGCATCTGACGCGAGTTTCACAGTTTTTACCCATCCCACAAAAGTGCTCAACGCCGCTAAAGAAGTTTTCACTTCAGAAATTGTTTATCGCACGGGAACCGCACATTTTTCTGGGATAAAACGTATCTCAACGTTGTCTATAATATGTCCTTTCCCGGGACTCAAAACAATATATTTCCATATCCAGCAAAATCGGTTCAGCGGTTTGGGTGTGAAGAGGTAACAGACAGACAGACACACTTTCACATTTATAATGTTAGATAAATATAGATATTGGAGGACTAACTTGCAATAATAATTATTAAACTTACGGTTAGTGTTCACGACTGTACATAGTAAAGGTCAGGTGTCATGTGAGCATTCAGTTCACGTTCAAGAGAACACTTTAATAGATAAAGATTGGAAAACGATAAACTCCCCTCTCCCTTATAGTTGCGTGTGTACGGTAAATTATACAGCTATTGCTAAACCAAAGATTTCCTTTGGTAGGATTGGTCCTTATGGCCCAAGGATGGATTTAAGATGTGGAGCCTCCGCGATTTTTTATGTTAATTTTTTTAAATTTTAGCAGCTTCTGACCTGGAGGAAATAGAGTCTCAATCTGTATAGAGGCATTAATTATGGTACTATTCCAAGTTCGGCACCATATTCGGATGACTTAAGAATGCTTAATTCATTTTAGGACTTATATTTGCACGATAAAGATGTTCAACAACGTAAAAAGAAGAAGAAGAAGAAGCATTATTTAAACGCGCTAATCTTAGTATGAGTCAGTAATAACTGGTCCGATTTGAAAAATTCTTTGAGTGTTAGATAGCCCATTTATCAAGGAAGGCTATAGGCTATATTTTATTACGCTAAGACTAATATAAGCGAAGAAATAGAGGAAAATGTGAAAAAACGGGGGAAATTATTTGAAAGGGCTTATTTCACGAACAACTGGAGTAATTTTTCTGTTATTTGGCACAGATAAAAAATAGGAACGTGAAGGATCATAGGCTGTTTATTGTGGACTAATTTGTCAGTGAAATATCTAATTTACGCGGGCGAAGCAGCGGAACGTCTAGTATAATAATATAAAGCTGAAGAGTTTGTTTGTTTGAACGCGCTAATCTCAGGAGCTACTCATCCGATTTGAAAGAATTTTTCAGTGTTTGATAGCCTGTTTATCGAGGAAGGCTATAGCCTATATTTTATTACGCTAAGACCAATAGGAGCAAAGATAAAGAGGAAAATGTGAAAATAAATCTGAAGAGTTTGTTGGCTAGTTTGTCTGTTTGAACGCGCTAATCTCAAGAACTACTGGCCCGATTTGAAAAAATCTTTCAGTGTTTGATAGCCTATTTATAGAGGAAGGCTATAAGCTATATTTTATCACTTTAAGACCAATAAGAGCAAAGATAAATAGGAAAATGTAAAAAAACGGGGAAAATTATTTGAAAGAGCTAATATCTCACAGACTACTGGAGCAATTTTTATGTTATTTGACACGAATATATAGTAGACTACGTGAGACATGGGTTATTAATTTGTATAAAAAAATATACGGTTTCCGTGAAATTTCAGATTTACGCGGACGAAGCCGCGCGGAACGTCTAGTATTATTAATATGTTTATTGCTCCATTCATCACTATGTCTTTGGCATGCAGAATAATGCGGTTATCAGCTTCCTTATATTAATTAAGACCTGTCAACAGCGTTTTCGTTGGTTGAAAATCATATATTCTTAATTTTTTATTTAATTTTTCTATCTTTTATCTAAATATTATTCCAAAATTTGCATTTAAACATTCGATTCAATCGAAAATGATACCAAACTCGACTATATACCTAAATCCCACGCAGTTATTGACCTCATACCTTGTTAAAGCTAACCCCCCCCCCCCCCCCCTCCCCCACCTGCATGAAATATTCAGGTGGCTGGCTGACGGAGATCTGATCGCGCAAATGATACAAATGTGGACGCACCGTAATAGGCGTCCACACTATGATACGCATACTTGATACGACGCGATGATCGCGACGGAGATCTGATCGGAGATCTGATCGCGCAAATGACCGTAAACGCATTTGCGCGATCGCACCGTAAAGGTGCGTCCACATTTGTATCATTTGCGCGATCAGATCTCCGATCAGATCTCCGTCGCGATCATCGCGCCGTATCAAGTATGCGTGTCATAGTGTGGACGCCTATTAGATCATTCTGCCGATCATGCGAGTATTTGATACGGCATGTATACGCGGTTAATAGCGATCGGGGCGTATCATGATACGCGTATCATTTTGCGTCCACACTAGCGATCATGATACGGCGCGATGATCGCGACGGAGATCTGATCGGAGATCTGATCGCACAAATGATACAAATGTGGACGCACCGTTAGATGCTTGATTTTAAATTTCATTTTGAGTGTAGACAGAAATGGAATGTCCTAACAAAAAGCCATTTCGCTTCTCTCTGAAAGGTGTCGTTATACTTGTTAGATTATTATCAACATTTGGGTCGCCGTTTGTCAACGTCAGAACCAAGGCTGCACTTAACATCGTTATAAATAGCCTGTATTAAACCAATTATGGCAATTGACGGTGTTTTATGTTTACTAGCTGTTAATTAATAGGTTAACTATCTTATAGTTTTTTTTGTGATAACTAGAGATTGAAGAGCTAGAAATAATATTTTCAACATATGAAGAAACAATTTCTATAATATGCATGTTATGCATAATATTATGCATATTATGTATATTCTACTTATAAAAATACAAAAAATCAGCCAAGTGCGAGTCGGGCTCGCTCACGAAGGGTTCCGTACCGTTACAGAGAGATTTTGTGAAAATTTAAAGCGTTTAGCTGTTGCCATTATTGATTACGAGCAAAAAAAGGTAAAAAAATCACGTTTGTTGTACCCCCCCTTGAATACAAATTTTATTTTGATTTTACTATTTGTTGTTATAGCGGCACCGAAAATACACAATCTGTGAAAATTTCAGAACTCTAGCTAAAGCTATAGCGGTTCTTAAGATACAGCCTGGAGACAGACAGACGAACAGACAGACATCGAAGTCTCATGATTAGGGTCCCGTTTTTACCCTTTGGGTACGGAACCCTATAAAAGATGGTAAGTTACAAATATATTATTATATTATTAACTTACCATCTTTTTTTGGAAATCAAACTATATTTAAGGGGGTCTAGGTCAAAAAAACGGACGATTTTCAAGATTTTAAAGGGACAGGAGACATAAAAATATAGTAATTTTGGTTTAGTTAACGCCGATTTAGAAGAAATATTGAAGTGGAGCAAGGCCTATGGCTTAGACCTTAACCCTAATAAGACTCAATGTATAATTATCGGTAGTAGACAATTGATAGCCAAAATAGACTGGAACAACCTACCAAATATTATACTCAATGGATCAATAATTCCCTATAGTTCATCAGTGCGTAACCTTGGGGTCTATTTTGACCGCACTCTGTCTTGGAATGTTTAAGTCCAAGAAGTTCGCAAAAAGATATCTGCTGCCTCTGCTTCCCTCAGACGTTTGAGTAATTTTCTCCCTGTCGAAACTAAAATCACTCTAGCCCAATCTCTACTCTTCCCGATCCTCGATTACGCTGATGTTTGTTACACCGACCTTAACGAACTCCTTCTCTCTTCCCTCCAACGTCTTCAAAATCTATGCATCCGCTTCGTATTTGGCCTCCGTAAATTTGACCATACGCCGTCATTCTCATATTCTTCACCTACTCTACAATATTCTTTTCAATCCTACAACTCCTGTCTATCTTAAAGATAAATTTAATTTCCTTGGCCATAATAATCCCACTCTTCGTTCAGCTAATAAACGCACTCTTGCCTTTCCTTCTCATAAAACCTCATTCTATGACTCTTCTTTTACCGTCTCTGCCATCCGTCTCTGGAACTCATTACCCGAATCTATCCAAAATTCGGAATCCATAAATATCTTTAAAAAACGATTAAAAGATTATTTCTTGGACATAGCTCTTTCAATGTGAACATATTAATAAATGTGGATATTACTTAATTTAAGTATTATATTTATGTATACTGTTGTGTAGTAGCGCGTATTCTTCTCCATTTCTTTACTTCTGCTGTCGACATCGTCGCCAGTTATTCTTGCAAATAAAACTACATGAGTCAACATTGTATATTTATTTCACAATAACTGGCGACGATGTCGACAGCAGAAGTAAAGAAATGGAGAAGAATACGCGCTACTACACAACATAGTTTACACTACATGAGGATCTTGATTACGCAAAGACTCATGTTAGACTACAACGCCTACACGAAGACTTCCAATTACTTCGAGAAGTACAACAGAACCTAATATGTGAAATACCTGATGAAGAATTAGATGATGAAATTGAAACAACACACGACAGTGAGGAAGAATTCATATCTATCAAACTAAAACTCCTTGATATGCAACGACGAGCTGAAAATAATTCTCAAACTACACGAAGATTTCAATTACATACTGAGAATAAACCTACACGCTGCAATACATCAGAAGAATATTCAACCAAAGAAAAAGTACAGTCCACTAAATATTTTGAGGATCCAGCTACAGTTTACCCCGAGAATAACGCTGATGGCATCATACATGAGCCATTAACAGTTACACCTACGGAGCCGAACACACAGAGCGAAATCTTACTAGAAGAAAATGATATGAATACACGATGCGAATACGATTCCTCTGATAGACTACAATATACTACATTGAAGCAAGAAAAAGATTCAAACGACACTCGGAAAAGAAAATATATTCTTATAATAAAAGTACTACGTTACAAAAATGCATTTCAATTACACAACATAGTTGTTGTGTAATTGAAATGCATTTTGTAACGTATCTACAGCATCAGTAAGGACCAGGTAGTATTGTAGGCCCAGGCGACGTAAACTAGTTAGGTTGGTATCCTTTTCTTTCCATTTATGCTTACGTATCTTGAACTTGTTTTCTATTTCTTTGGAATATATCAGATTTGTATCGTATTTGAATCTAATCATAGTATAGGAGATAGTATTTTTCGATCCATTTCGATCCTTGCATAATAGGTAGTATTTTGTTGTAGTTCCGTTCTATATATTTTGTATTTGTATATTTATTGTATGTAGTCTATTTTATATAATATTTCATTTATGTGTTATAATTATTATAACTTTTATGTATAAATCTAGTTTAAGAATATTTTGTTAGAGCTGTTGTTTATAATAATCCTTTCGTTTCTTTTTTTTTTATGGTTGTCTGGAAGAAACCGCTTATAGCGGTTAGACCGCCAATTTGCGCTCTTGACCATTTTGTTTCTTTCTTTTTTGTATTTTAAGATGTGCAAATAAAGAGTTTATTATTATTATTATTATTATTATTATTATTATTAATTTAAATTCTGAAAAAATATAATACGTGTTAGTTAAGGATCTACTTAACACATTGGAATTCATATTCCATTACACAATATCATGAATTAACATATAATAGAGGTAACTTTGGGATTTTTTTTCTATCGAGTGAAATTCATGATATTGTGTAATGGAATATGAATTCCAATGTGTTTAGATCCTTAACTAACACATATATTTTTTTCAGAATTTAAATTACTATATTTTTATGTCTCGTGTCCCGTTTAAATCTTGAAAATCGTCCGTTTCTTGACCTAGACCCCCTTAAGTGATTATAATATTAGTAAATATCTAGAGGTGAATGTTGGTGTGTTTAAACTAAGTTTAAAGGCTAATCAGTTTTTAATAGTTTATGCTGAAACTAATTATTTACTTATAATTTGTTTGGTCTTACTAATATTAAATCCAATTAAAAGTTAAATAACTATGAAGAATTGAATAATAAATATTCAGAAAAGCATTCCCGAAGGTATTTTTAATTGGTGTCGTACGTGACGTCACTCGAGGCGCGTGGGCGACGCAGCCTCCCGCCTCCTCCCGCATACAAATACATGAACTCTACATAATATTTTATTTTATATTGACTCTTAAATTCTAGGGTTATATTGAAGCCTAAAGACGGCTACTTCGTGAGGTGTTTTAATAGCAGTTAATTTTCGAACAGCTTGGACCCCTTGGAATTACGCCTAGATTGTAGCTTCACTCTGCATCCTCTATCGGTTGTATCACGGGGAGCGCTCTGAGGAATTGTTCGGAATCATACCACCTGCAACCTTTCGCCATTGTCCCACGCGAAAACATACCATCCTCATCACCTTGATGAGTGGCAGTCTTCCACAGTGCGTTTTTCGCGTAACTTTCTGCCGCGCACTGTAAAACTCTGGAACGAACGGTCACCAGCAGTATTTCCGGACCTATACGACCTGCAAACCTTCAAGAAAAGAGCGTATTCCCTCTTAAAAGGCCGGCAACGCACCTGCAGCTCTTCTGATGTTGCGAGTGTCCATGGGCGACGGTAGTTGCTTACCATCAGGTGACCCGTTTGCTCGTTTGCCCCCTTATTTAATAAAAAAAAAAGGATTGCATCACAGGTAATTTTATTCCGAAGTAAACTAGCGGCACTTTTAGTTTAACAACTAGCGGCAAGTTAATTAAATAGAGAACTTCAGTTAAAGATCTGAAACTGCGATGAGAAATGCGATGAGAAACTGCGGGCAAAATTATACTATTTAGATACGTTCGAGCAGAGGCGTTTGAGATGAATAATATTTAATTATTATTATTATTATTATTTGTGTCCCTTTAATGTAGTTGTATCAAATTTTAGCTGTAATTTTTCAGTTACTTATTTTAAATTAAGTTTAACAAGCATTTAGTTTAATATGTAGTATGTAGGTACAGTATCTACTCATAATACATTGCCCCCCTACGCAAGCGCGGTCGCAGCCTGAAATTTTGGAGGGGGTCACTCACTATACTAAAAAAAATGTTGGCAAATATTTCCTTATATGGGTTGGATTTTATAACGAGTCGCTTGAATTTGAGAGTATTGGTGGTGTAGGGGACGTATTTTAAAATTTTTACCCCTTATATTATTAGGCAAGATTTTGAGATTTTTTAATTTGACCTTAGATTTTGGGGGGCTCATGTCCCTGTGAACCCCCCCTTCGGATCGCGCCTGCCCGTACGAATATCTAAAGAATAGGTTGCTGCCGCTATTTTAATGCAAGATATGTCTTGTACCGATAACTCTGTATCATTACGTAAAGCTTTATCTTTAAAATACAATTAACTATTTAATACCTAATATTGTAAGGTGTCTCCCGAGATCTGTCGTCGTTAATGGCGCTAGTCTCGAAGTTTTGCAAGAATGCGTATATCTTGGCATTACAATTCAACTAGGGCGGCACAACTTTGAGAAGGAGGCGAATAGAAGAATACGCTTGTCGCTTAGGCTGGGCTGCATTTGGGAAGCTCCGAAATATCTTTGGATCGTCGATGATCGATCCCACTATCCCTTAAGTCCAGGGTTTTTAATCAATGCGTTCTACCGTTAATGACATACGGAGCTGAAACGTGGACACTCACCGGAGGACTAGTTCACAAGTTTAAGGTTGCTCGGCGTGCTGTGGAAAGAGCTATGTTGGGAGTATCTCTGTTGGACAAAATTCCTAAATATAGTCATTCGCCAGAGAACTAAAGTCACCGACATCGCTCATAGAATTAGCACGCTGAAGTGGAAGTGGGCTGGTCATGTCTGCAGACGGGAAGACGGTAGATGGAGCAGACAAGTGTTAGAGTGGAGACCACGCTTAGGCAAACGTAGTGTAGGAGTAGGACGTCCCGCAACACGGTGGACCGACGATTCGAAGAAAATGGCTGGCAGCGGATGGATGAGGGCTGCCCAAGATCGGGGTGGTGGACGGCAATAGGCTGATGATGATGATTATGATGATTGTAAGCTTCACGTACGTAAGCTACAACCTACGTTACGAGTAAGTACGTAGGTTGTAGCTTTAATATGACGTATTTAGGTTGTTTTATAAAACTCCCACGCTTAACGTTTTTCATTTATTTTACTTTATTTGTCCCTCTTTTATACCGATAATATTAATCAAGGGCGTCGCCAAGGGAGAACAAAATAGGTATGTAGTAAAGTTTTATACAATTGATATTGATGTTAGAACCGTTTTTATTACAGTCGTCATCGAGGCAAAGATTTCCAAAGTGTTAGGGCCGATTCACACCGGATCGGCAGCGGCCGGCAGCGGCGCGAAGAGCACTTTTAGTGTGTGTTTTTCAAGCGATACTAGTAGTTATAAGTATGTAAATAAAGTTTAAAATTATTTCACACTAAAAGTGCTCTTCGCGCCGCTGCCGGCCGTTGCCGATCGCACCTCTGCCGACCGCTGCCGGCCGCTGCCGATCCGGTGTGAATCGGCCCTAACGCTTCATGCTCTTTGAGTCTTGACAGAACCAGGCGTTCATATATTTAGGCCCTTGATAATAATATTATGTTTTCGACATGTTATAATCGTCCAACTGGCTACGGCCTAAAATGACGTATCACTTGCAAAATGCCAGTCACAGGGAGAAACGTTTCTCCCTCGCATATGAAAACAATGTTAATTCGGTTTCGTTATGTAAGTTTAATATTTTTGGAGGATAAAAAACGCGTAGGTATAGGAAATTGAATTAAAATCGGTTAAGCGCTTTTACGTTTCAAGTGGTAACAGACCGACAAACATAACAATCATATCGACAGACTTGCGACAGACACACTTTCACATTTATATCAGTGTGAAGTGCAGTCTTAACAATATCCATACTAATATTGTAAATGCGAATGTTTTTCTGTCAGTCTGTCTGTTACCTCTTCACGCCCAAACTGCAGAACCGATTGTGCTGAAATGGTATGGAGATACTTTGAGTCCCGGGAAAGGACATAGCATACTTTTTATTCGGAATAAATGTACGGTTCCCCCGCGATAAACGACTTTTGGCACAACGGAGTTGCGGGCTTCATCTATACTAATATTATAAAGCGGAAGAGTTTGTTAGTATGTTTGTTTGAACTTGCTAATCTCAGGAACTACTGGTCCGATTTTAAAAATTCTTTCAGTGTTAGATAGCCCATTTATCGAGGAAGGCTATAGGCTATATTTTATCACGCTAAGACTAATAGGACCGAAGAAATAGAGGAAAATGTGGAAAAAACGGAAGGAAATATATTTGAAAGGGCTTTTTTGAACGCACTAATCTCAGGAACTACTGGTCCGATTTGAAAAATTCTTTCAGTTTTAGACAGTATATTTATCGAGAAAGGCTAAAGGTTATCTATATTTTATTACGCTACGACTAATAGGAGCGAAGAAATAGAGGAAAATGTGGAAAAAACGGGCGAAATTATTTGAAAGGGCTTATCTCACGAACTACTGGAGCAATTTTCCTGTTATTATATAAGTGACCACGTAAAGAATCATAGGCTATTTTTTGTGGACTAATTTGTCTGTGAAATATCTAATTTACGCGGGCGAAGCCGCGCGGAACGTCTAGTAATAATATTTTTTTTTTAAGTAGTAATAACTTACCATCATTTGTGATTTGCATTTCTGTCTTTATAAACTGTCTCTCCGGCAAAGTTTTGTAAGAACCGTGGGCACAAGAACTTTCAATCTTCGATAATCAAGAAACTTCGTAAGAATCTTGCAAACTGAAAACATTTTCTGTATTAACGACACTTTCCAACTATCCTACTGAATTATTTTTAAAGTTTAAATAAACTTTGTAGGATTTCTATCTACTAAAGATAATCTTAGCGGGCCCCTAGACCTACAATAATATTGATCAATATTTTATTGAATAACTTATTTGACAATAAGAATGAAAGGCGGGCACGTTTAGTATCAATTATCAACCCTAGACGGTCAATAATATTGCACTTTACGCGATATTGCACAATAAAATTGATCGGCTAGGCGCCCGCTTCTTCAGGATTCCTACAATAATGATAGTATTTTTATTATGATTCATTTTCAAATATTTCTAAAGCACAACTGTGCCAATTAAATACATAAACTAAGTTTTAAAATAATATTGTTATAGGTTTACATTAAAATACTTTTACAGGACAATTAGGTTTTATTAATCTCCAGTTATAATACAAAACATAGTTTCTGTTAGTACTATACATTGGTTAGTAAATATATACAAATCTCGAAGTAATGTCGTTGTGTGACGTCTTGTAATAACACATTTGTCCACTTACTAATAAAAACATTTAATGGAGGCACTTCACATGGCTATTTGTATTTGCTATTGGCTATTTGTTGCATTTGGCAAAATTATTGACGTATACACAAACAAGCAAATAAAGGCAAATACGGCCGTCCACACATGGACGTCAAATACCAAACTTTTACTTGATTTTGTTTATTTGCCTATTTGACTCCTTTGATGTGCGTCAAAAACCGACAAAGGTACGGATACGTGTATTTGGTATTGGTCATGTTTGTCAAATAGGCAAATAAGGCCAATATTTGTCAAACATACCGTCTACACATGGTGATTGTTTGGCGAATATATCAAATACGCAAATACAAATAGCCATATAAAGTGCCTCCATAACAGAGAATAACTACACAAAGTTTACTTGTCCTTATCCGACACATTGAAAAAGTCACATTAAAGACAAGGACAGCAAGCCTTGAAGGTTTAGTGACGCTGGTACACTTCGAAAACATCTTTATTAGTAAGAGGGGCAGTGGATACACTGACCTCCATTATACAAGTATGCTGGACAGATGATACCCAGCTGTTTTTTGTGCCTATTTGAAGCGGAATCAGCGCCCCCAAAATCGGGGGAAGAAAACTAAATCTGACGAAACTTGCAAATGGCCGCTTAATCGCTATTGGTTGTAAAAACCAAAGAGAATATAATCACTACGGTGGTAGAAACTAGTATTAGTTCCAAGTACTACCACTACTGCTATCAGCGCCAATATGGCGACTTAAACGTCATGTTTACGTCAGATTTAGTTCTCTTCCCCCGATTTTGGGGGCGCTGATTCCACCTCTAATAGGCACAAAAACAGCTGTCATTTCAAAGGGTATCATAGGTCCAGCGTACTTGTTTAATGGAGGTCAGTGAGGGGATATCATAAACACAATTTATATCCTTGTCTGCCAAGTGAATATTTCAACTTAACAAAGATAGCAACTGCGAATAAGATTTCCACTGTGTAAATAAATAATAAACAATTAACTGTTCAAACTATCAAAAAATTCTGAAACATCAAAATGCATCACATTAACAGTAAGTTTGTAGACACGTAAAATATTTCAGAAGTTTACTATAAGTAGTCAATATAGAGTTCTTCTATTGAATGGCTTCTACAGTTTTTTGACAGGAATATATCTATTAATCAGTCCTAATCCTTATTGATTTGTGAATGTTTTAACGTTACTTTAAAGTTATTGAAAAGATAAAAACCTATGCCAAAAAAAAACTATCAACATCAATCTTTACAAAGTAAACCAAGTTAGTCTTACAAGTTATAACCAAGTTACATAACTTGCACATGTATTTATAATCTTCTTAGGGTATGTTGACTTTGCAAGTTTGCAGGCAAAGCCTATTAGATGGCCTGATCTTACCAACGCCGTTTAAAGTTAATCGTTGATTAACAGCTTTTTCTTTCGATCCTTGTTTCGATTATACAGGATGTAACAAAAGTAAGTGATAAATGATAATACTTTACAGTGTGTATATTTCGCTTTCGCTTGTATAGAGTTCACTGTGAAAGTAGCAACGCTGAACTTTCTCTTCAACTTTTGTACAGTTCGGCAAGGCTCTTTATGAACGTGGCGAGAAAAGGAACTAACGCTGCTATCATACAAAAACGTCATTTTTGACAGTTCTCCTTTACCAGCAGCACTCATTGGCACATTCATTTAAAGCCTTGTCAAGCTGTATGGGAAAATTCATGACGCCGCGGCCCGCACTGGGTTGCTTGCCCACACAAATCACAAAAAATTGCTCTTAAAAATTTGGGACCACCCTAAAGTATTATCACTTAGTTTGGTTTCACCTGTATAATATGGTATTTACTATTTAGCCAATTTAAATTTTAAAAAGTAATAAAAATGGTTTTTAAAGCTATTACCTATTCATAAACATTTACACATTCTTGCATTGAAGTACAATTGCATTTTTATAGAGGACCATATTATTAAGAAACACCAAATTTTTTCTTTGATTCATCTATGATCTTTGTCGATTTTTGGGACATATTATGCTGCACATGCGAGCTGCAAAGAAGTCACATCAGAATTTTCATCTTACTTCATGCCGCTTCTAGATTTTTACAGATCTGGGTTAAAATGTTTCTTGGGTATGTCTTGATAAAGTCCTATAAAACAAATACAAACGAAAGTTACAACATGATTAACCCAGATCTGTGGAAATAGACCCTATCAAAATGACCGGGTATATAAAGTTTAAACAGTCTTTACAATCAGATAACGAAGAAATATTATTCATTTCTACCGTAGAATTTAACATCAATATGAGTTAAACCAATATACATCAATAATATTCTTTATTAATACGTTACTTTATGACCTAAATTACAAGTAAACTATAAATAAAATAAATAGAGAAAAACATTCGAGAAGACGAAATCAGGTAGAATTAAAATTTAAACTACCCTAGACGCCAACCAAAAGCTGCCAATAGTGTGATGGATATTTTAGTTAAATGATGGATAAAGTTTTTCGAGACAAGCGCCTAAGCTGTCACTTTCCTAAAACCTAAAAGAAAAGCACAAAAATGCTTTTTACATACTGCCTTCAAATACTTAGGTCCTAAGTCGATATTACACTACACTTTTTCAGGGACCCTGAATACAGAGCGGTGTAAAACCACAAAAATAAAAATATTTTACTCCATGCTTACAGTTTTCCAATGACAGTCTGTAGAGTGGCTTTTCCGTTGCAAAAAAAAACTAAATATTTTTTTTTTTACTTTTAAATATTATTATTGTGGTGTATAAAACGTTTAAATTAATAAATACCAATTACCATAGGTCTGACAACACCCATGTGAGGTTAACATGAGAAAAAGTAGAAATAGCTTACTTCGAATATTGAGCATAGAGCTGTAGATTCACGATATCACTTACAACTAATTTTAGTTTTTCAACGGCTCAAAACATAAAACTATACTAAAAAACTAATACTAACAGGTACAAAACGGTTGTTTTTGTCAGAGTATTAGTAAAATTAACAGTACCTTGATATATTCTATTGGAAACTAAATCTAATATTAATAGGACAAACAAATGTGTATTGTCTTTTGTTTCGTAGCTAAAACAGTTATAAAAGTTGTCCAGAGCCTATTATTATTAAAACAATCAAACAAAGAAGATATTTACAATTTTTACTAAATCAAAAGTCTACATAAAAGTAGACTTTTAATTAAAAAAAAAAAAGACAAGAAGTTACTTTATAAAAGAGTTCCTTCAAAATCTACATAATCGTAGAATTACTTTTAAAAATTCCATCTATGTATCCTTTTCTAGAATCTTTTCAGGCAAGCGATAAGACTAGCCTTGTTGACATTAATATTATTATTACAGTCGGTCAAAAAAATATATAGATACATTAATGAAGATTAAAGCTGAGGCCTGAGGCTTAACCTACGCGTCAGTGGCGGAGCGTCAAGTTGCGTCAAGTTGTCAAATGTGTGTTTTGTATACAAAAAACACATTTGACAACTTGACGCAACTTGTTGCTCCGTCACTGACGCGTAGGTTTGTTCTAAGCTTTAAGCACCAATGTCAGAAATCTGATACTCTAAAGTCTAAACTTAAAATAACTGCTGTGCGAGTGACAAAGTATTTGTTTTAAATAACTTATCTATTGAGTAACATCTTAATATCAATTATACATGAATTTCTATAATTTGTATCAGCTGTCTCGATATAAGGTACAGTAGTTTTATAACACATGAACCACGATTGGTCTAACGGCAATTTTAAGCAGCCAGCTTCAACTAAAGCATATTCGACCGAAAGAGAAATAGTATCCGTATACTTTTAACATTTAAAAGCTAAAAATATTATAATTTGAAATCTCTTATATAAGATTAACTTGCGGCCGAATGCACCAACAATTATCACACCTATTAATACATTTTCACATAATTTTGGCCTCTATTTTCAATATTTCTATAATCTTTAAATCATCACAACATTAAAGAATAATACGCAATTTAAATAAACATCGATAACATTTAGATTTACGTATATCCTTGTATTATTCTCTAACAGGTAGAAACATTTATATTCTGGGGCATTTTAGCCTCATTTGGGCTTTGAGGGGCAGGGAGGGGCCGGCCTATGTGGGCGGGGTGTCGATTCGTATACTTCGTCGTACAGACGAGTTGCAGTGGCCTCGTAACGGGGGCCCTGACTGGAGGCCTCGTATCGGCTGGGCCCCTGCGTTTGACTAGGGGCCTCGTATCTACCGGCAGCTTCGTATCGATTTTGACCTTGAGAGTAAATTGGCCCTTGAGAGTGACTTGGCCCCTGAGTGTGACTTGGCCTCTGAGAGTAAGTTGGCCCCTGCGAGCTACTTGGCCCCTCACCGATCTCGCTGTATATATTGCTAGCGATGCTCGCCGTATCATGAACCTCATCATACATAGCACTAGTTGTCGCGTAATTTGAATAAAAATTTACGTTTTGATACTTCAGAGCAGAATAATTCTTAGAATTTTCTAGACACTCGAAATTCCTGAGCTTATCTCCCTCGTATTTTGGCGTGTAAATGTTTTTCTCGTAGTTGTTGCTTTGGTTAGTCGTGGAGGACTTAGTATAGTAGTCTTTAGTCTCTAATATAAGTTGCTGCTGCGCAGGGTTCATGTCAAAATTGCTGTAAATCGGGAACTCATTGTAATCTTGACTTGTGCTAGCGGCTTTTTGGCTAGCATAGTTAGCGCTAACATTATTACCGTAAACACTATCACTATTAGTATTCTTAGATCTGAGATTCAGTGATTCCGATATTCTATCGTCTAATGACATTTGCGCGAACGATTTCACGTTCAAGTCATTCGTATTCGAGTACTGAGAATTGTTCGGTGTGAACTCCTGTGAGGTACTCGTATTCACACTATTATTATAAGCTTGTGTGTCTGTGCTTGTGGAAGGATTCGAGTATTTGAGAGATTCTTCGATTGCCAGTTTGATTTGGTCGTCGAAATCGTAGTTCGGTCTTTGGTCTTGAGGCCATAGCTCGCTTGTGTCGAAAGGGTCTTGACTAGATGTGTTCAGGTTGTCCAAGGACTTGGCACCGTATATCTGTGAGTTGTGCGCGTTTTGTGCCTCAGAACTGGTGGTGGGAAGACTCTCGACGCTTTGCTGTCCCCAGTCCATAATCACGTTGTCTTGTTCTGAAAATAATAGTAGAAAATAATCAAAATAATATCACTACTATTATACTATTAGCAGTCAAAAAAGTATTTTACATAACATTACGTTATTGTGTTTTGTTTTGATTTTATATTATCTCTTATTATCTTTAACTCAAAGCAAGCCAGCTATGTATTTGCATCTACTTTACTAGGAAGTTTAGTCTGTTTTCTTAGAAACTTTAGCATAGCATAGGACACTATTTTTTAACTTTTTGAAGAGAGTAATTAGGACTATACAAGGTGTAACAAAACTAAGTGATAATACTTTAGGCCTTAGGGTGTGTATGTATTCCTCGTAGAGAGTTCTCTGTGAAAGTAGCAGCGCTAAAAGATTTTTTTTTTTCACTTTTGTATGGGGAAACTCGTGACGCTGGGGCGCTGGGCATGCGCCGTAAAAAATCATACGAAAGTGAAAAAAAAAAGGTCTTTCAGCGCTGCTACTTTCACAGTGAACTCTCTACAAGGAACACATACACACCCTATAGTTTAACAATGTTTTGTCCTTAACCGTTACATTTAATAATTTAAAAAAAAACAAGCACATAACTACCTAATTCAGGTACATCGATGGGCTCATCCAGTATGGAGTGAACATTGGGATCCGTGGACTTGGTCGGCGACCAGTAGAAGTTCGGCATCGGCGGCAGATCCAGGTCGATTAGCAGGTCCTCGCGCACTGCAAATACAAAAATACAATCCTTAGGGCCTGTTTCACCACTTTCTGATAAAGTGCCGAATAGGCTATTCACAGATTTTTTTACAGATACTCCATACTTCATCTGTCAAGTTAAGTGGTGGATAGCCTATTCGGCATTTATCAGGAAGTGGTGAAACAGGCCCTTATTATTGTAAACGTGTGTCAGCTGTTCGTCTGTTGGTTTCTTGGTCGGTGTGCAGCTGAAGCTATTTTTATTAAAGATATGGAAATATTTTGGACTCTGGGATTATATCCGGGACTAGATTTATCTTCATGCGAATTTTATCAAAATCAGTTCAGCGGTTTGAGCGTAGTGGTGTGCCAGAATTTCTAAGCTCCTGTTGTAGCAACGCTCTGTCGTTGATGAGTTTGTTGTAGTTGTAGTGTTTGCTGCCGTTGTTGCCGACAGAACAAACTAAGTTTCGAAATTAATACCTCGATCGTGGGAATCGCAGACACAATAGATTTTGAATAGTTATGCGACAGCCGGGTGTCGCTTGGGGATTGATGGGTATAATCTTACCTTGGCTCATACTCTTCGACTACGTGTCTCGAACGCTTCTTGAGACATTTTCTTGTCGTAGTGGTGTGCTAAAGTTTCTTAGCTCTTGTTGTAGCGACGCTCTGTCGTTGATGAGTTTGTTGTAGTTGAAGTGTTTGATGGCGTTGTTGCTAACAAACTTCGCTTTAACATTAATAAGCTTACCTTGGCTCATACTCTTCGAATACGTGTCTCGAACGCTTCTTGAAACACTTTCCTGTCGTAGTGGCGTACTGGTGTTTCTTAGCTCCTGTTGTAGCGACGCTCTGTCGTTGATGAGTTTGTTGTAGTTGAAGTGTTTGCTGGCGTTGTTGCCAGCACGCGTTGACGACGGTTGCGTTGATTCGATAGTGCGTCTCTTACGTAGTTGTATCTCGTCGGTAATTCCGTTGGGAGTTGAATCTGTAAAGAGTTGTGTTTGTTAGCAATTCGTGTTCAAGATTATCTTTCTATCTCAATATAGAGAGAAAGCTCTCAAAAATAGAGCGATTTTGGCGTGAAAACGTAAGACGGTTTCCATTAGCAATCGCAATTTCTTTGAAATAATTCATAATATGGTCGTACACATACTAATATTATAAATGCGAAAGCGAGTCTGTCTGTCTGTTATCTCTTCACGCCAAACCTCTGAACCGATTTTAATGGGTATGGAGATATTTTGAGTCCCGGAAAAGGACTTTTTTTCGAGGAAAATTGTACGGTAACCTCGCGATAAACAAATTTTGGCGCTACGAAGTTATGGAGGTCATCTAGTATAATATTTTATATTATAAAAGTGTTAGATTTTTTTTATCAAGAAAATTGTCAACATAATATGACTCAAACGAAATTATTAGAAGAATATTTTGACTTGTTTTATGAACGTAAGATTATGGCTTACTAATGGACACGCCTTGCCTAATCAGAGATAGTCCTGCCCTTATATAACTCGAAGGGTGCGGCTTCCTGCAATGAACTTGACTATTGACATTCGACGATAAAATGATAACAAATACGAGAATCAATAAAGGTTCTAATGCTTATTATCACGACAATGTTAACTACGCTTGACTATATCATAAGTCATAAGTTCATAACACAATAAAAATGTACAGTAAACCACCTCTATACTCTACAGTCTACAGCCCAAATTAAACACACACACATAAGCGTGACTTGAGATAACTTATGATAACTTAAAACTAACACGTTCCTACCGCGTAAACCTGGACTTCTACGAATATTTTAAGACTATAATCAGCCCAATCCGTTCAGCCGTTTTCGAGTTTTAGCGCGACTAACACATTTGAAAATCCATTTTTATATATATAGATATGGATTATTGTGATTCTGCCTATTGAATGCACAAATGATGCCAATATCTTTACATATTTAGCAGTAAATAGCATTTATTACCCTCAATTGATTTTAGAAACAATGTAGCTATTATTTTGCAAACATTATTATTTATAACACGTTCTTAGATTAACATAATATTATTGTTATGACCATGGCAAGGTTTTTGCGTAGTTATATTTCACGGTGTGAATTGCATAGCGCACATAAAGAATATTATGTACATATTTTGGTCGTCTTATAAATGTTACTTTATATGGATAATTGTGGAAAAAAATATTTTCAATACGTTAAATCTATACGTTTAATCAATTATCAAAGTTAATTACAGTCTTAGTTCTTACTTAGGCAAAAATTAGGCCAAAGCGAACAGAAATTAGTATTGGATTTTTTTCCTTTATGTGCCGACAATGTTAGTCATGGACGATTTAAAGTATTATAAATTTTACTAATATTATTATTAATACGAAACTGTGTCTCTTTGTCTATGACTTCTTCACGCTTAAACTGCTGAACGACTAACGAGAAAGGACATAATATGATAGTTTTTATCTTGGCAAAATGTACGTTTCCCGCGCGATAATCTAATTTCGCTGCAACTTAGTTGTGGGCATATAGCATAATACACGTAATAGTCAAGGTAGAAAAGACGATATATAAAACCAGTCACGGCTATTATGAATGTAGTAATTAAAAGTTATCGTGTGTGGTGTCACGTGGTGTTGTGCGTCACGAAAGAAGACGTGAGTGGATGAACGCGATAACTAACATTTAAAAACATCGTTTTTTTTGCATAAATGGAGGCTTTAGGCTGCGTTTCCACCAGAGATGTGTTGCGACAAATGTGTTTTTTAAGAACCAATAGAATCACTTCATTGAATAAATATGTGACCTCGCTCAGCGCAGCGGTGCAAACGCAGCTTTAGGACCGGAAAATGATTTGAAATAATAAAAAAAACTGTGCATTATATGTGTAGCCAGATATATTAGCCAGGTGATGAAGAAGATAAGTTACAATGTTTGTTCATATTATAAGGGAAAAATTTGTAAATGTCCGTATGTTCCAAAATGTTACTTATCGTGTTCTTCCACTCACGTCTTCAAACGTATCCAATTACGTATGCGTGCGCGCACGCTCGATACATTTATGCCCGCCAAAAGCAGACAGATCGTTTGATAAGACCTCTCATAAAAATGTGTAATAAAACACACTAGCCGGCAAAGTAGGCGTCAAATATGTCTTTTGGTCATAAAACGTGTATTAAAACAGCGCGGCAGCGGTAGTAGAAGGTAAAGGTGTTTATTGTCGCGTGTGGCGAGTAACGCGTTGCTACGCTTATGCGGCCAATTGCCATACATGCTACGGTCTATCGGATAGGTGTACAGTGTGCAGGTATGCCTATGCCTATGACCGGAATGTGTGTGAGAATAAACCTGCAGGGCTAAAATGGTCGCATAGCAATTCCTCTCAATCAATTCACAAAATGAATTGTCAAAACTGTCAAAGTCACAAATTTCAAATTAGTTCGAATTTAGACCAATTGAATTGGTCAAACTCACGAATGTCAAATTAGTTCGACTTTAGACAAATTAAATTGGTCTAAATTTGACATTGGTGAGTTTGACAGTTTTGACAATTCATTTTGTGAATTGATTGAGAGGAATTGCTATGCGACCATTTTAGCCCCGCTGTGCAGTTTTTTGAGCCTTCGCAGGCGACCGGCCCAGAATCTAAAATCAATTCTTTCGAGCAACACCTGCGCAGGCATAACTGCACAGGTGACCTCTCCGGTAGACCGTAGCGTGTGTGGCTTACATTATAGGTCTTGATTTCACCTACCGAGTAGAGTGGCGAGACAGTGTCTTTGGCTAATTTGATTGGCCGAGAGCACTGTCCCGTCACTACCGCTAGCAACGACCAACTAAAAGTCTGTAGACTACGAGAGCTCTTAGACAAACAAATAATTTGATACTACAAGGTATTAACCATACAGCTAGTGTCCAAATGTCGGTTTTTGTCAAACCAAAGGCAACTTTTGGATGAAACAGCTAAGTCTAAATGTTTGATATTTCACAGATTTACTAACTGCTTTATAAATAGTTTCAGTTAATCATTTATAACACGAAGGTACTTTACCAAGGTAAGTATAAAACAAAGAATCTGATCGTCTATTGATCAATCAACAATGAGTGGAATCAGGGTCGCAGGTTTGATTTCCGTTGGGACATTGTAACATTATTGCTACCCAATGGCCAGTGCCCATACTCCATAGCAAGCTAAGGCATGAACAAGACTGCAGAGAGTAGTCAGTGCATATATCGAAATGGCTATTTTAACAGGTCAAAGTCTGTATCCAGCATTAATAAATTACCTATGAGTTTTTTTTCGCCTCCACTTTTTAACAAAAAAACATCAAAATTAGATCATTAGTTTAGGAGATACAATGCCATAGACATATACACAGACACGCCAAACTTTCAACACGCGTCTCATAAGTAGAGACTCGAGTGTAATTTTTTAAAAGTTGGAATTCAAAACTAATAAACCCATAAAATATCATATAAGAAATCCTTGATCATAACATTAAGAGGGCGATTAACCCAAAAAATCAAACATCGTCCTTCTCTCTCTTCACACTCACGCCCGGTCTTTCATATGCCAGGTGAAAAAGGACGACGTGGATTCATCGCTAAATTATTTTTTTCTCAATAACTCGATAAATATACAACATTTTAAAAATCCGCTAGGTCGGTTTCTCAATAATAGAATTTTATACAATGTGTTAAAATATTAACTTAGTTCAATGCACAGTTATGGCCTTAAATGAAAAATTCGTGAAAATTCTATGTATCTTTGTGATTTTTTTCTATAGAGAAAATTTTAAGATATCGTGTTTTTGCTCAGTTTGAATTCTTGGAAATATCTAATTTTAGAAAATGAAACAATTCGGGGCTTAATTTCAAGTATAAAAATGAATTATAAAATCGAAAATTTTGGGTTAGTCGCCCCCTTAAGTATGTTAATATAATATCAAAGTGGCAAGTTTTACTTTCGTTTTTGAAAGCGATATCGATACAGCAAGTGTTACGTGCCTTATTAGTCCAGTTTATGTAATATATTATGCGGCAACGTAGTAATGAATTAACGCAGTCCTTGAATAAGTTAACCGATTTAACACGTAAAGTTTATACTTGCAGGACTGCAGGTTAATGTTTATTTTGAAATTTTCTGTTCAGACCCAGTCTTACTGCTGCAATTAGAGACGAATATAAATTAATTATTAACTGTAATTAAATGAAGATTTTGACAGTAGACACACACATGATTTGTCAAACTCTTCATTAAATCGAAGTTTATTCATCATTAAAATATTATGTCTGATGAGTCTAAGTGCAGCAGTAAGATTGTTAACAAAAAAATGAAGTTTGATTTGTAATCTGGGTGCACGGTAGTGCACCCGCCTAGACGAGCCAAGCGAAGTGCAAGGGCACTACCTACCTTTTCTCGAAATGTTTCGCCGTTTTTTTTAACCTTCATAGAATTGGTTTCCGTTGTAGCAGATAGTTCATATTTTCAGGATATGATGTCATCAATAGACATATTAACCATACAAAGTCTTAATTGAATAGCTCTTATACATTAGATTTTATTGATATCTAAAATACACCGATTTCGTCACTGACACACTGATGATCATCAAAATATTTGGCTACTTCCTGAAGTGCTAGAAAGCTGAAATTTGGTATGTAATCTAAGTTTAGTATACAACCAACAAAAAAAGTCATAAACTTGTAATTTTCGTCCCCCATTCCCTAAAATGGGGGGTGGAAGTTGACTCTTAAAGTCTCAATTGAACAGGTCTAATACAGTATTTTATTAATATCTAAAATACGCCGAAATTTGGTTATACGCGGTTACTTCAGATCAGAAACTAAATATTGGAAACAGCGAAGCCATGCATAAGTTTACTGATAATATGTAGAAAGTGTTGGAGTTAGGGTCGATAGAGTTAGTAGGCCGCGTCGATTCAGAAGCTTGGCTCTACATTAGATCTGATGTCTTTTTCACAGGGCAAACCTTTTGTGGTCGTCGAGGTAACATTTTACATGAAATGTTTTTGGTGGGATTCGTTATTCCATGGCAAATAAGTGATATTGAAATTAGTAGCATTATGATGTCCTTACTAATATTTATTTTTACAAAATAAAAAATTCTGTAGTCTAAATCAATTTAAAAACTGAATTCTCAAGTAAAAAAAGTCAGAGCATTTAAACTAAGTAAGTACTCAAAAGAGAAATATTTTATTCTAAAAATTAAGCGTCGAATTTCCTGTTATATCATTGACCGAGACCTTAGCGAACTAATGCGTGGGAAACGACTAGTTGAAATAATATTCTAGTTTTAATAAACTTTTGCCCCTCTCACATATTAGCATCTTGAGTCTTTTGTGTTTCAGACGAGTGTATTTACGTAATGTTATGATTATTATTAATTTATAGTACATCTGTGATCTAGATACCGCCCGCAACTCCGTTGCGCCTAAATTTGTTCATTGGGAACCGTACATTTTTCCAGAATAAAAAGTAGCCTATTTCCTTTCTCTCCATACCAAATTTCAGCCAAATCGGTTCAGCGGTTTGGGCGTGAAGAGGTAACAGACAGACAGATAGACGGACAGACAGACAGACACACTTTCGCATTTATAATATTAGTATGTACATAATTATATTATTATATTAAGTATGGATATTGGATACGTTGTGTCCCTGAAATTAAATTCGCTCATCACAATACATATATTAGAGCAAAGTTCTGATAATGCACTCTTAAGTTACTTAAATCACATAATGTTCGTGTACCAACTCTGAAGGTTTAGTATGAAAGTATTATAATCATTATAATGTGTTGTAGCACATGTGTTGTAGTGGCCCGTGGGTATCGCAGACACAATAGATTTTCAATTGTTATGCGGCAGCCGGCTGCCGCTTAAGGACCATCAATCCTTAAATTGCAAATGTATTGAAATGTGTACCTAAGTACACATTTTTGACAAGTATTGTAGAACATGTTTTTGACGTTTTTTAACTTTTCCTTAGTTTTTATTATTCGTAGATTGGAGGCATACTTAAATCTTGACGTAAATCATACGGCTATCATCTACGTTTATTATGTACTATCACAGTTGATTCATAGGCAAATGGCGGACCTACGTAGTTTGGTCAACCCAGCCGACAGATGACGACTTACATTGAATTAACATAATCCGACCAAATGGCGTGGGCCCGTCAACTGGCTATGAATTTTCTTCGACTGTACACGTGGACGACCCCTACTGATAATGTTATCATTTATTCATATCTATTAACATATTATTGTGTTAATTATTATGACGTCACTCACCTCTACGGCTCGGTGACACGGTGGCGGGTTTTCGGGTCTGGTTATTTTTAGGCTTCGATGTTGATACCAGGGTGCTGCGAAAATAACGTATTTTAAATATTATATTAAGAGCCTACTGTCAAAAGTCAAAACGCTAGCCCCACCTACACACAACGCTATCCTCCTATCGTGATACAATGATTCCATGAATCGTGCTCCCGGGCAATGCGCTTAACACTGCAGCTAATAGTGAAAAATATCGCGTAACAACGGTTCCCGCATTATAGCACGACAATAAAGGTCATAAGTCCTAAAATGTTTTTGATGATTACTTAAAAAATAAATACGATACTAATATTTCCTTTAGCTATTATTTTATAAAGTGTGTGATTGTAGTAGTGCAAGTTATTTAATGATAGTAACTCAATAAGTGTAACAGATATTTACAGAAAGGTTCATAATTTCGAAAAATATATAACTATCGAGTCAAAATAAGTGAATCGTGTTTTCCGTTAGCCAAATATCAGATAAATATACGGGTGATTCTACGATAAGAGGTAACTTGAACGGCAATCAATATTAAATAGGTTTTTTATTCCATATTGTCCAATCCTTTACAATCAATTACACCATTTTAATGTACTTCAATGAATAGAGTCACAATTAAATGCTGAAATATTATATTTTTTTCTGAAATTGCCAACAAAGTCCAAAAAAGTATCTACCCTGGCCTGTCTCTTTGCCGATTTTAGTTAAAGTTACTGCCGTACCTAATTTGCTTGTATCGCTTTCTAAACTAAAGCATGGTAAGTATGAAGTTGAATAAATTAATATACTATAATAATTTTAAGAAAAAATCCAAAAAAGTATGTTTTAGTGTTATTTTCTGAACTTAAATTTTGTCCCGAATTTTTTGTCTTTACCCTGGCAAATTTTGTTCCACTACTACCAACACAAAAATAAAACGGAAGTATTGCAAATTCCTCTCAAGGACATCTAACGACGTGAAGTTAGCCACAAATAACAGGCGAGCCGTTAGAGGCCGCCATTTTGCTAGTTGTCGCGACCCGTCTGTGCGGTGTAGTGGTCTCGCAAAGTCATTGTATCTCTCCACTGGTAAGTCATAAAAGTTAAATTAATGATTTGATTCATTTGTGTTATATTACATTTATTCAATAATAATGTACTAGTTCAAGTGGGATATTTAATTAAGCCAAAAATGTTATAAGTCGATTACAATATTTGAATTTATCATGAAAACGTCTTTCCCCTGGCGTATTTCCCCTGCCAAGATAAATGCCAGGGGAGAGACTTACTAGCCAGGGGAGATAAATCATATCATATAATGTAGTCACAAAGTAATTTAACCCATCAGTCGTGGCAAAACGAGACACAATAGCTTTTTCATTGGTATCGCGGCCGGATGTGGCCGCTTGGGGCTTCATGAATTAAATATAGTTAGATTGTACTGAAGTCAGATTTAAACGGTATATTGAAGTATTGTTATGATAAAAAAGCGATCTCTAATTTTTTTTCACATTATTTCAGATTATGGCACCGCAAAGAAGTTAACACGTGAAGAAAAACTACAAAAGAAACGTGAAGCAGAAAGGCTAAGATATCAAAGGATTAAAATGACCCAGAAAAGTATAAATTGCAATAATCGGCCAAGTGCGAGTCGGACTCGCGCACGAAGGGTTCCATACCGTTATAGAGCAAAAATAGGCCAAAAATTGTGTTTTTTGTATGGGAGCCCCCCTTAATTTTTTATTTTATTTAAATATTATTATGAATTATTAAAGTACGATTATATTTAAGGCCTTCGTGAGTTTCGAGTGCCTACCTCTTGTCATTATTGATTACGAGCAAAAAAGGCCAAAAAATCAAGTTTGTTGTATGGGAGCCCCCCTTAAATATTATTTTTATTTTAGTATTTGTTGTTATAGCGGCACCGAAAATACACAATTTGTGAAAATTTCAAAACTCTAGCTATAGCGGTTCTTGAGATACAGCCTGAAGACAGACAGACGCACAGACAGACATCGAAGTCTCATGAATAGGGTCCCGTTTTTACCCTTTGGGTACGGAACCCTAAAAACTAAAGGAAAAAGAAAAATATTTGAAAAAGAAAGAAAAAGACGAGATCTTGATGTCTCCTACCCTGGCCTCGATATTTACCCTGGCCTTCTTAAAAGAAATAAAATATGTGTGAAGTAACCTGCCATTGGGTGAAAATGTTAATCAATGGGTTAATTAGCATAATTTAACATTTTCATGAAAAAAATCCAACTTTTCTCCCTGGCCGCATCTTCTATGGGCTCGAAACCTCTTATCGTTGAACTACCCATACAATGATTAAATAAATATCAATTTCATTTGAGTCAATTGTCTTCCGGGATACATACGACATTTTTTATTGAAAACATAAAAGTAAGGGCTCGTGATTATGTGCCAGGTAGGTCTTTTTAAAACTAACTTTTTTAGGGGGCTTCAAAGTACCCAAAAAAAGTTCACAAAATTCACAATCGCATAATGACGAATAGCTTATGCGGAATTGTTTAAAACAGCGGCACAAAAGTAAGCCTCGAAAAAATATAACATAACATAATAAATCTTGTTCGATTCTTCCACTCACGTCTTGATTATTATTATGTCATAAGATTAGCTAGCTTAGTTAAAGCTAATCTTAAAAGCTCTTAAAAGACTCGTTTATCCTAAATAATGACTTTCTAGTTAGGAATAAAGTGTATTTACCATGGAAAGAGTCCGACCTCTAAACTCCTCTGGTTCTGTCCTTTCCACCAATGCAGCTCTGGCCTCTTGTCTATTAGAATTATAGCGTCGCCCGCTTCTATTGTCATTTGCCCCTGTTTTCTATAACTGTGAAAAAAATATTAATGTTGTATTAAAAAAAAACAATAGGACAACTTTTGAGGGTTCCGTACCCAAAGGGTAAATACGGTAGCCTATTACTGAGACTTCCCTGTCTGCCCCTCCACTTCTGTCACGTAAAATGGTAAAAAGAAAAACAAAAAGACTTTAATTTTTTAAAGGCTTTAATTGATTTTATTTTTTTTATTAAATAAGGGGGCAAACGAGCAAACGGGTCACCTGATGGTAAGCAACTACCGTCGCCCATGGACACTCGCAACATCAGAAGAGCTGCAGGTGCGTTGCCGGCCTTTTAAGAGGGAATACGCTCTTTTCTTGAAGGTTTGCAGGTCGTATAGGTCCGGAAATACTGCTGGTGACAGTTCGTTCCAGAGTTTTACAGTGCGCGGCAGATAGTTACGCGAAAAACGCACTGTGGAAGACTGCCACTCATCAAGGTGATGAGGATGGTATGTTTTTCGCGTGGGACGATGGCGAAAAGTTGCCGGTGGTATGATTCCGAACAACTCCTCAGAGCACTCCCCGTGATACAACCGATAGAGGATGCAGAGTGAAGCTACATCTCGGCGTAATTCCAAGGGGTCCAAGCTGTTTGAAACACTATGGCAGTCAACAATTCGAGCGGCCCTTCGTTGGATACGATCCAGAGGGAGCAGTTGGTATATGTCGGTTGGAATATGTCAATGATGTCAATGGACGCTGCTGGTAAAGGAGAACTCTCAAAAATGACGTTTTTGTATGATAGAAGCGTTAGTTCCTTTTCTCGCCACGTTCATATAAAGCATTGTCGAACTGTACCTACTTTTATTTTTATAACTCAACCTACACAGCCAGAATATACACGTGCCAAAAATAAGTAAACAGGTTTTTAAGGGCTTCAACATAATAAACCCGTCATAACAATTTTGAGGACAAAGTTATTTTTGGATTTTAATTAGGGTACTATTTCAAATAAGATTTTTTTCAGAAAATTTACGAACATAGAAAATTTAGAAAACACGAAAAAAGCAAATCATAAAAAAAAATTCAAACATAAAAACGTAAAGATATGATAAGTAATTGATTATATTTTACCATTTATATCAGGGACCCAGGCTCATATTATAAATACCTTACAATATTTTACTACTATATCTAACTAACACTTAGCAACATTTACGTTAGCTATAATAGCTGATCGCACATTTGTTAGTACCGTGCGTACGCGTCGAACGCACCGCATAGTACACGAAATGCGGGGCGTGCGGTGCGGATTCGTCCGCACCGTGCGAGGTTTCAC
Source organism: Polyommatus iphigenia (assembly GCA_963422495.1). NCBI lineage: Eukaryota > Metazoa > Arthropoda > Insecta > Lepidoptera > Lycaenidae > Polyommatus > Polyommatus iphigenia. Next base: position 14,157,333 of record OY730180.1, on the reverse strand, counting down.
ATATTATGTAATTTCATACAAAGAATTCTAAAATGCGGCGCGTTCGGCGCGTGCGTGCTGACAAAATATGTGCGATCACCTAGTGCTAACGCTTTCGTAAAACTTGTTAGTGATAACCCTAAACGCTTTTCTCAGGACAGGCCCGGAGTATTTTGACCCTGCGTCCCACGAGGTACAAAACGAGGGTCGCACTCGCAATATTTTCACACAAACTTTCCAAAATCAAACACTTTACATACAATGAAATTGCTTTTGATATATTATTTGCATGTTACGTTATTTTTATTATTTATTTTCTTTTTAAATGTTGTTTTAATTTTATTATTTTACACTACAAATTTAGAGTCCGTATACGAAATTTTGCCGATTTTGCCGAAATTGCAAAGGTTCGCTACAGAAATATTATTAGGTTTTTTCCCCTCATTAGACTTAAAAAAATATATATATTAATTATTAGATTTAAAATATATTTAAGCGCGGAAAGCCGACTCGAACTTGCGGCGAGTAATATAATGTGAGATTTAGGTTGTTTTGAATCGTGTTTTTTTGGCACAGTTTGTTTTTTTTTTCTTTTTTCTCGAATTGGATAGAATTTTATCTACAAGATGTTTGTGTAAACACCGTTGTCCTTAAAACCATAAAATGTGCCCGTCAAAATGAACAACGTTTTCTATGAAAACAATGCTGGGAATTAAAAAAAATCTGTCTTCATACCCATACAAATTGCCGATCCGGGCATCCGTATTATGGGTATGAAGACGGCATTTTTTTTTGAGTTCCCAGCATTGTTCTCATAGAAAAAGTTGTTCATTTTGACGGGCTCACTTGATGGTTTCAAGGATAACGGTGTTTACACAAACACACTGTATAGATTATTTCTGTCGTTTTCTTTTTATGAATTACAGCTCCAAGTTGCCGAAATTACAGCAATCCTTTGCCCATTTTCTCTAAAATTTTGCCGAGTTACATATTTTTTTACTCAACTATTTCATATTAAAGTGGTAAAAAGTAATTCCAACATTTTATAGACGACTTTCTCAACAGTACATTGTATTTTTTTCATGCCTTAAGACGTCAAAACAATCCATAAACAGATGATATTAGATTCTAAACCTTTTACATCAAAAATCACAAAACTGTCGCGGGTTTGAGTTGGATTATTTAAAAATACTTTAAAAAATAAAAAATCTAGCTCCAACATTAGATTATAATTGAAATGATCTTACATGTTGTGCATTAAAACTTATAGAAATACTGTATTTTAACTGTTAAATCACGTCTGTAAAATCAGCGAAATCGGAAAATTTCGTATACGGACTCTTAACTATGAAATAATATTTTGCTAGTTAAATTACTTTCTTTATCCTAATGGAATTTGCGATTGCCTCAAAGGGCAAGGCGGACAAAAATGTCTCCGTCACCATTTACATTTTTTTACTATTTACATTAAGATTATAAACTTTAGCAGTTTAGCACACGTAAATAAAGTCGCAACTTACCTACAGTAAAACATTTATTCCAAACCAAATGTTATGTACATTAATGATATATTATGTACATTATCAGAGGAGGAGGCCTACTTCAAAACCGTTTTGAGACTCAAACAATCAAACGAGAATGTTCACGTCCTGCTCTAACAAGTAACAACGTTATTTCACTTTTGTTAGAGTAGGACGAGGCATTTTTGTTCGATTTTTTGAGTCTCAAAACGGTTTCGTGGTATGGCCCCAGAAGTGAAATAATCAAGACTTACCTAAGACTAGCGATAGCAGTTTCGAACTTATTTGTCTCCATGTATCGTTGTATGCCGGAGAAGGTCGGCCGCTCCTTGGGGTTGAGGTCCCAGCACTGCATCATCAGCATGTACACATCTGGGGGACAGGCACTCGGCCAGGACAGTCGCTGGCCCTCCCTCATGATCATCCGAAGGATCTCTGATCCATTCAAACCTGATAAGAGGTTGTAAGGTTAGGAATAGCCTGGTATAATAGGCCGCGCATAGTATAAAGAATAAAGATCGCAGTTACGGCCTGGGCACGGGGATCGGCGGTGCGAACGGCGGTGGGCGCGACGACTATTCGCGCGGCGCCGTTTGCAGGCCACGGGCAGTCACGTTCGCCGCCGCGACCAGGGAAGTCCGACAGCAAAATGTCTATCGAAATTATCTCAATATTGCTTAGAGTTTAGACAGTAATCGTTTTTTTGGTTCAAGACCTAATATTTGGAAGAGATTGTGTTATGTGTAGTACATGACTTGAATAAGAACCGGGGGGGAATTCCACAAGAAGTACGAGAAATACAGAATATATCATCCAGAATTTTTTTTGAGTATACCAGAATGAGTATTGAAACCTTCTATTATATTCTTATGAAATAGCTGGCTAGCTCCAAATAGCTGGTAGTACTTCAGCAATAATTGTCTCTGTGTTCATTTTTCGCGGCGAAAACGACTAAACTCGTTTGATCACTGCAATTTTCGCCGCGACTGCCGCCCGTTCCCGTGGCTTGCGCCGTACTGATTCATACTTTTGTTTTGCTCGCCCGCCGCGCCGCAAGACGCCGGCGCGAACCGCTCGGTACATTTCGCCGGTCGCGCCGCCGGTCGCCGTTGCGCGTGGCATGATCGCCGGTCGCACCGCGCGAATTTTCGCATAGGCGAATTTCCCGTGGCCAGGCGGTTAGGCAGAAATGTAGAACTAGGAGTAAACGAGGCGAAAGACGATTAAGAGATATATTTTATATTGACAATCAGTATGAATTTTAAAAAAATTGGTCACTCGTAAGCTTACGAGTGACCAATTTTTTTTTTTGAAGTGAAATCTTCTTTAGCGGCGTTGAGCACTTTTGTGGGATGGGTAAAAACTGTGAAACTCGCGTCAGATTTTCGTGTTGATCGAAAAACCATAGAAAAACCGTAAGACGGTTGGAGAGTAGTGTTTTGTGTCGAACTCGAACTCGAAAACTCGAAATCTCGAAATCTCGAAAACTCGAAAAGCGTAAGACGGTTGGAGAGTAGTGTTTTGTGTCGAACTCGAACTAACTCGAAAACTCGAAAACTCGAATTTGAATACTCGAACTCGAAAACTCGAACTCGAACTCGAATTGTAAGGGTTTCGATTAATTAAAAAAAATCGATTTTTTTTAAATCGATTTTCTTAAAAAATGGGTTAAAAATTTAATCGATTGTAAGGGCTTCGATTAATTAAAAAAATCGATTTTTTGATAAACGATTTTCATAAAAAATGGGTTAAAAAAATGCACAACGTTAATAATCAAGTTTTCACTTCTGCCGGCACTCCCGGAGTGCAACCCGTCTTTTTTAGGGTTCCGTACCCAAAGGGTAAAAACGGGATCCTATTACTGAGACTTCGATGTATGTCCGTCTGTCTGTCTGTCCCTCTGTCTCCAGGCTGTAACTCAAGAACAGTAATAGCTAGAGAGTTGAAATTTTCACAGATTATGTATTTCTGTTGCCGCTATAACAACAAATACTAATAATCGGCCAAATGCGAGTCGGACTCGCGCACGAAGGGTTCCGTACCGTTATAGAGCAAAAGTAGGCCAAAAATTGCGTCTTTTGTATGGGAGCCCCCCTTAAATTATTATTTAATTTAAATATTATTTTTAATTATTAAGGTACACATATAATTAAGGCTTTTGTGAAAATTTCTAGTGCCTACTTGTTGTCATCGTTGATACCGAGCAAAAAATGTTTGAAAAATTACGTTTGTTGTATGGGAGCCCCCCTTAACTATTTAATTTATTTTATTTTTATTATTTGTTGTTATAGCGGCAACAGAAATACATAATCTGTGAAAATTTCAACTCTCTAGCTATTACCGTTCTTGAGTTACAGCCTGGAGACAGACCGACAGACAGACGGACAGACGGACAGACATCGAAGTCTCAGTAATAGGGTCCCGTTTTTACCCTTTGGGTACGGAACCCTAAAAACGAAATAAATTAAATATTTATGGGGGGCTTCCATACAACAAACGTGATTTTGCAAACATTTTTTGCTCGGTATCAATGATGACAGCAGGTAGGCACTTGAAATTTTCACAAAGGCCTTAATTATATGTGTACTTTGATAATTAGTAATAATATTTAAATAAAATAAAAATTTTAGGGGGGCTCCCATACAAAAAACACAATTTTTGGCCTATTTTTGCTCTATAACGGTACGGAACCCTTCGTGCGCGAGTCCGACTCGCACTTGGCCGATTATTATTTTTTTCGCAGAACAGTTTATTGATAGATATTGTATACGATTTGTCTATTGGCTCCTCCAGTTTCACCGAACAATCTCAAAGTTGTGTGTGGCCTATAATTTTTAGGGTTCCGTACCCAAAGGGTAAAAACGCAACCCTATTACTGAGACTTCGATGTCTGTCCGTCTGTCTGTCCGTCTGTCTGTCCATCTGTCTGTCTCCAGGCTGTAACTCAAGAACGGTAATAGCTAGAGAGTTGAAATTTTCACAGATTGTGTATATCTGTTGCCGCTATAACAACAAATACTAAAAATAAAATAAATATTTAGGGGGGGCTCCCATACAACAAACGTGATTTTTTTAGCCTTTTTGGCTCTATATCAATAATGGCAATAGGTATTTTCTTATTCTATGCTACCTACATACTGAGACTAAAATGTTACATTTAAAACTATCACATCACATTCATATTTAATACAGCTTATCAACTAACGATATTAAATTTAAATTAACAAACATTCACAATATTATGTGAACAATACTGATTCAATACCATAAATATTATATTCGCAATTTTTTTCTTGTGCAAAGCTAACTTAAAACTTACCCATCCACGGTTCCTCCCCAAACGTATACATCTCCCACAGAGCGACCGCGAACATCCATACATCTGACGCGTGGGAGAATTGCCTGGACCTCAGCGACTCCGGGGCACACCAGGGAAACGGCACACGACGACGCTCACTCATCACGTAGCAATCGTCAGCGTCGGGCAACGCTCGCATTAATCCAAAGTCACCGATTTTTACCTGCAAAAATATGTCTGAGTTCGGGCAGGGTAAGTGAGGATGCAGGGAAATCAGGATAACTTCGGTATCTTATATATTCGGTATCGAAACACACCATATACAGGGTATATGGTGTGTTTGGATACAGAGGTGAGGATACAGTCACAACTTACAATATTATATTTGTGAAAATTAGAACTAACACAGTAGTCATCAATTTGTTACACAATATTTTTACAATGAAATGCTCACATCTTCACCTATTAATCATTAACTAGGTGTGTGAAGTATTTTGAAATATTCTCATAATGATATAACACATTTTGATACAAACAATAATCAAAGCAGACAACAATTCGCAGGCAGTTTTGAATTATACTTCATATACATACCAAGTCTAATGTAGACAACAATATGTTTCGACAGGCCAAATCTCTGTGTAGAAACCTATTCTTCTCCAAATACGCCATTCCAGAAGCCACTTGTTCAGACCATTTTGCAATATAATTCAATGACACTTTTCCGTCTTGTGCTCTAATGTAATCTAGCAATGCACCCATACGAGCCAGCTCGCAGACCATCATGAGAGGATGGAAAACCACTCCATGGAGTTTTATTAAATTCTGATGTTTCAGACTATGCATAGCCTCTACTTCTCGTCGGAAATCATCGTAGATTCCCGGCTGAGAAAATGCATCAGCTTTTAATACTTTTACAGCGACTGGAACGGTTTGGTTTGTTTGATCCGACACCTTCCATTCTCCTCTTTTTACCACACCAAAGGATCCATTACCTAACTCATTATGCAGCCTGAAAATAAAATATTATCTGAAAAATTGATTATGATATAAACTGTAAACCTAATTTGGTTGGCCTATATCAAGTCAATGTTACAGTAGGGCCTTGGTAATCCGGACTCTCGCTTATTCAGTGATCGCTGTAATCCGGCCGGTCAATGGGATTCGCGGGGGAGGCCGGCGAGTGTATGTGCGGGCTGTCTCATGACAGATCAGACAGATAGAGTTCAATTGGCTCATTGCCAATGCGCCGTCAGTCTTTTGTTTATCGCCTTTCGTGTAAATAGTACAGTGTTAATTTAGCGCGTTTGCTAAGATCATGGCGTCGCCACTTCATAAATCATAACATAACCTTACTATGTAGGTCTGCATTTTTATTGCGTGTGTTGTATATGGTCGCTGAGATGTAGAAATAGTGAAAACTGGTGAAGAATATTTCAACCAATAGCATTGGTTGGACTCAATCATTATCATGAATATTTATAGTATAAAAATAGATTTTATTGTATAAAATATAATAGCCTTTTTAATAACTGGGTTAATTTTACCAAAGTAAGAAGTGGATTTCTTTGTAATATTTACTGAGACAATTCAATGCAAACAAGCTAATCTTTTGCTTTCATAGTATTATTACTTAGACTTATAGATTGAACTACTTTTTACACCATCTCTTATCTCTTATATATATAAAAATGGATTTTCAAATATGTTAGTCGTGCTAAAACTCGAAAACGGCTGAATGGATTGGGCTGATTTTAGTCTTAAAATATTCGTAGAAGTCCAGGGAAGGTTTTAAAGTGACACGAAGTTCACCGGGACAGCTAGTAAAACATAAAATATACTTACACAATATCCTTCTCTAGTATAATACAAGTCGTCCTAGGTTCAGTCTGTGTTTGTGGCCTCAACGATAAATCAGTCTTCTCTCTGGATATTGATGAAGATGAACCAAACAGTTTGTTCCAAAACTTCCGGTTCCATTGCTGCAGCTTCTTCTTCCTGACAGCATCTAGCAGCCTGCGCACACCAGGCTTACTGATGCCAATTCTCTCTAGATCCTCCGCATGCACATAGTCGAAATGAGCCAACCTTGTTATCTAAAATTATAAATACTATCAGAAATAATTCAATGTCCATAAAATAGATGTACATTTTGCCTTGATATGTCTTATGTTCTTTCATGAAACTTGAACTATCTTCATTTCATCTGAATTGTTTTAATTATTGAGTAATGAAGAAGTAACAAACACACAGACAGTCGCATTTGTGATATTATTATGGATATTTTAAATTGCTAAACTATATTTACCTGAAGCTGGTCACGAATTGGCAAGTAAAATTGTTCTAGCTGAACATTTTGGAGAATGTTACAGAGCCAGTCGGTGCCTGAGTCCATTTTGATAAATATTAAACACCTTCAGGTATTGTTATGGTACTCAAGAGAGTTTACATCCCGTGTAGGAGCTAGGAAGCCTATTGATTATTATTTTAATCTAGAAATTGGAATGGCCTTGGTTTCAACGTGAGAATCCTGTATTTTTGGATCATTTACGATGTTTTGTTCGCACAAATTAATTTTATCTGATAAAGCACCTTTAAAACACACATAAAATCTTAATAAACAAACGCATTGCAGAAACTTTAATTATGTGCTAGCATTTTTACGAATTTACAAAATAAATTCCGTTCCTTTCCTGGTTTGACAGTTGACAATACTGAAAACGGAAAATGACATTGACATTTGACACTTGACAGTACTTCTTTTTAGTCTCTAAAAGCATTAAAGCAATCAGCCTAGCACAACATTTCACAATATTTTGGAATCGTTCTATATTATTTTCTATAATAATAAAATCTAGTATTATACTTTATTCTAGTGTCATTCATATTTTAATAATTATTACCAAATTATTACTTTTATCGTGTTCGGCATCTGCACTGCCCTGGGGCAGGTTAGGCTGACAGGATACGGAAATAAGCGAAGTTTAAATTAAGAACTTAGACTATGTACTATATTGTATAGTACTAAGTCCACGTGCTTCGTGGATCATCATAGTGCAATACGTAGTTTATGTTCTTAATTCAAATTTCGGCTGTATCTGTATCCTGTCGACCCACCCTGCCCCGGGCAGAGACATGGTACTTATAACTAGACAGCGCACCCAAAAAAAAAGTTTTGCTAAAATGAGTTCTATTTCATAAGCAATACGGTAGGTATTTCCCTCTAAGCGGTAGCTTGCAAAAAGCGGTCCGAGCGAGAGCGTTCCCGCTGGGAGTGTGTCCTTGTCTGACTTCTTGCCAGCTCACATAATCATTTCTTTTGGTAGAAATGTTAGAAAATAAAATACTTTTCTTTTTAATAATTTGCCAATACGAACATTTCGTAAACTTAGAAACGTATTTAAACGAATTTGTACAGTTTTAATAATTGTACTCGAAAATATAATTCAAAACAGAGCAACAGCATCTGTGGTAATACTTAGATATTTGGTACTGGTAATACTAAATGTAAGATGGCGATTTGCTTTGGTTGATTGGTTGTTTTTCGTGTTTCGATTATTAATCTTTAGGGTAACCATGAATTTGAAATATTAGAGATGCACCGAATGGCATGAAAAGTATATCTACAAAATCGGACTTCAAAAAAAACCACATCGTAACAAATGAAGCTCTGGATTTCTTTTTAGTTTTTTTAAACTTTGCCAATATAGCGGTACGGTACGGAACCCTTCATGCGCGAGTCCAACTCGCATTTGGCCGATTATTTACTTTTAAATTTAAAATTAGGTTCATACCTGTAGTTAGGTACCTAGGATAGATATCAGAATAAGTACCTGAATTTGTAGTAGTTATGGCCTGTTTCACTACTTCCTGATAAGTACCGAATAGGCTATCCACCACTTAACTTGACAGATGAGGTATGAAGAATCTGTCAAAAAAGTTGTGAATAGCCTATTCGGCACTTTATCAGAATGTGGTGAAACAGGGCCTTAGACCTTAGTCTCATATTTTGCTGTTTGGTCATAGTCACCACATTAGAAAGAGACACGACTACCACCGGGGGTCCTCTCGCTCGGACCGTTTTTTGCGCCACAGTGCACAGTCTAGTCATAAGTACCATGTCTCTGGCCCCGGGGCAGTGCAGATGCCGAATAAAACGTAGTGATTTTATTCTCTTTGATGTAAAACGTAGTGATTATATTCTCTTTGATGCCGAACACGATAAAAGGCAAACCAAAAACTCTAGTCACTAAATTATTTTTGATTTTTTTTTAATCTATTAATATTAATTATTGTCAGTTACGTTCAATGAATAAGAAAACATATGGAAGTGACATAACTACAAAAAAGTGTGGCGGGCGCCATATTGCCTGGAACTAAACATGGCGGTCTATAGTGATGGGACACTCGGTTGATATTTGTCGAGGATATCGATAAACTAAGATGTTTTAAGTGTAATTAACATCAAACACTATAGTACAGCGATGCTTTAAATAAACTGATGTACGTCTTATCACTTTTAATTTGGGTTATAGAAGTTTGATGTTTACATAATGAGTAAAATTATTATTATTAGAATGAAAACAAAGTGACTATTGAAATGACATTGATTTTGTTATGATTATGTATTGTCAAACAGATAACGAGGCGGATTAAGGTTAAAATCTTTAAAATATTATATGATCAGATTCTTCACCTTATATTTTTTAAGTTCGATAAAAAAGTACATCACTAAACGTCAACCAATCAACATAAAATCAACCGGAACATAAAATGGCGGACCGGCCACAGTATTTTGATTTGGTATAGACCATTATGCCGAGTCCACTCTATAAAAGTCAATGGTTACGTTTGAATGAATCTTGAATGCATGAAACATAAAAGTTAAACGCAAGATGCAAACACATTCAGAAGAAATAATATTATCTAAAGATGTTATTGATTTTGGAGCAATACCGGTTGATATGGTTTCGGAAAAAATAACAACAATTAAAAATCTAGCAAAGGTACAAACCCACGGACGTAAAAATACAAACACAGTTTTTAAGGACCATTGACCGATCTTACAAACTTTATAATAATCAAAGTAAATTAATATAAAAATTATTAACTTTACAATAATTTTATAAAATTAATTAATAAAAAAATATATACTTACCTACATTAGTTTAGTCATAATAATATTATCCTAACCATCTACAATTCTACATTCTAACCTATTTCAGATTGATGTAACTTACAATGTATCTCTGTTATACAATTTAAATACCGTCGACAAAGTTTTTGATGTTTCGCTCACATCATTAGAAATCGGACCCCTTGAAGAAGCAGAAGTGAAGCTATCATTTAAGCCAGTAATTCCAGAACTGACATTTACGGAGTATTTCCTGGTAGAAGATTCTATTGGGAATGCTTCCAAATTGACCGTGACTGGAAAAAGTTTTGGTTAGTAAGTTACCTATAATTGTAACGGCACGGTGTTTGTGTGCGTGCGACCAGACGTAGACGTATGCGAATTATAATAGCATACCTATTAAGTTGTTAAAAAATGCTATTCAATCTATACTATCTATACTAATATTATAAATGCGAAAGTATCTCTGTCTGTCTGTCTGTCTCGCTTTCACGCCAAAACTACTGAACCGATTGTAATGAAATTTTGTACACAGATAGTCTAAACTTCTAAAGCATGAGAAAGGACATAGGCTACTTTTTAACAGGAAAAAGGGGTTTTGTAAGGGGGTGTTTATGCGTAAAGTTCAAATTAAGTTAGTTCCAAAAATTCATAACAGATGGCGCCAAGAGTCGCCTAGATCGCGCTATCGCTTACTCATACGTATTTCTATAAGAGGCGGTACCTGCATGCTGAATTATTAGCTTTTTCGATTCCTTCGATTGTTAATTGTTATACACGTAAAATAACTCACTAATCAGTACTTTATCCATACAGTGACGTAATCTTAAACCTACCAATGATTAATTTTAATAGTTTATGAGTAAAGATAAAGTTGTGTAATGGTTGAGTAATTGCTAAATAAGCTTTAAAATTTAGTATACTCATATCAAGTTTAATTAAAAAAAAATATTATGTGCACACTGCACAGCTGTTTTTGGGTATTTTCATTTGTGGGGTACCAGGGGTTTTAAAGGCTTTTAAATTTGACACCAATTTTGTTGACACCGCGCACTGTAAACTGAAGTCCACGCGGACGAAGTCGCGGGCAACAGCTAGTAGGCAATAGCTTTACCGCGGCAGTCCCCGTGTGCCATACGTATTTTTTATAGGTCCTAAAGTAAGACTCAGCAAGAAGAAGATTGTTTTTGAAATCTCGAACACTGATCCCATGGAACGAGTTCAAAAGGTGGTTATTATTAACGAGTCTCCTATAGAAGCGACATACCAGTGGCTTCTTTCAAATTCTGGACAGGAGCACATTCAGGTATATAGTGCTTAGTCAAAATGTATTCGCAGGTTTTGATAGCGAATAGTTAGCATTTCGACTAAGCGCTAAGTGTCGCAAGTCGCACCGCTTTGGGACCATCCATAAAGTACGTCACACGGTTTTCATGATTTTTAGACCCCCCTTGTCACTGTAGCCTATGGAGGGTAGATGGAGGAGAACTATCTTATATGGGGGATATTTGAAAAAGTGTCCAGCTGTACGCAGTAAATAACAGTTGAAAAATCCTCCAAGAGTGGCGCTAGCTGCAGCAAAGGGTATGGAATGAATGTAGCCGTTGGTGACAAAATATAAATTGAAGTTAGCCGAATAGCCGAGTCACAGAATTACTGGGTTAATACCAATATATTTTGAAAAATATAACTAAAATAGCTGAAATAAAAGCTGCTAAATGATTTAAAATTTACCCTGTTGCTACTGTGCTTGGCCGCCACAAAGGAAGATCTTCCGACCGAGCGAGGTGTTATGCTCGGTCAGGCCGAAGCCCACGTGATACATTTCAGCTGTCGTATATATGTCGTAGGATGATTTGATAAATCGAATTTTCGCGAAAATTCTAGAATTATCGAAAAAAATCACTGATTGGTCGGTTTAAGCGCCTCACAACAACATCTTCTCTGATTGGTTGAAGACTTGACGTTTTAAATGTCAATTCACTGTCACGCGTTGTTTTGTTTAAAATTGCAGTTGGACTTGAAAATTAGTGCGAAAAGTTATCTAAAAGTGTGTATGTAAATACAAAATGATTGATACATGTGAAATTAGTGCTGAAAGTTTAACAGAACCAGAAACTAATTCTGAGGTTATATGTCCTTTATAATTCTATGGTGTATTACCTCAAAGATACATAGAAAAAGAAAGTAACCAATCAAAATAAGAATTGGCCAGTAAGCAAAAATCAAACCAATCAGCGTTAAGAATGTGCAATGTTACTAAGGCAACTCGCGTTTTCCCAAAAAACCTAATTTAATTAGGATAATTGAAAAATGTAATCACCATTATCTAATTATCCGTGTTTTCGAAAAATCCCTAGAATTTTCGCGAAAATTCGATTTATCAAATAATCCTACGACATATATACCGACGCGCTCAGAAAACTTCGATAGCGCGATGCAGGAATGTTAGGCGAATTGTGGGTACCGCCACATCACTCCCCCCCGAAGACCGGAGGTCGAATCTGATGTGGCGGTACCCACAATTCGCCTAACATTCCTGCATCGCGCTATCGAAGTTTTCTGAGCGCGTCGGTATATATATGTCGCAGGGAAAAGAGGATATCAGGGATTTCACGATATCTCTAGGGATATCACGAACTCCCGGTAGATGCCGAATATTCTTGTTTGTTACGTCTTCTTACTAAAAATATCTAGTGATATGTCATTTCACTAAACTAAATCTAGTGAAACGTCAGAAAAGCGGATACCGCCGAATAAAAATCAAGCCACGCATTTCTCTCGCTTGCTCTACACGGGTACACGGGTACTTTGATAGGATCATCTAACATCTGAATCTGACAAGTAAGATGTTAGATGATCCATGCGTCGGATGGGCAAGTAAAAAGTCGGTCCTGCGCCTGATCTCTCACCGGTCGTGTCAGTCTTCCGTCCCACCAGGTTATGCGAGTAAAGGAATATAGAGATTGCTCTTGTGTACTGCGCACACACTTGGGCACTATAAAATTACTCTTGGCCTGGTTTCAATAAAACCGGCCACCGTCACCAAAATCAGAGTGGGAGTTATTATTATTATTATCACACGTATAATGCAACTATAGCAGATCTGAGGGGGCATCACCATATCTCTGAATCATACAGTTGAAACCAGCTGAGGGTTCTTCATCAGATACTTCAGACCTTTGATTTTTGACGTCAAATGAAGCGGCCGACCAAGTTGAATATTTTTTGTAAAGGTGGCATGTCGATCTCTAGTTTGGTTAGGCTCTTGTACAGGCACAGGTACTACAGGTACTCCAACTCTTCGATTATCCTAGTTTTTACGGTTCCGTACCCAAAGGGCTAGTCTGTCTGTCTGTCTCCAGGCTAGACGAGCCGCGCCAGCTCGAGCGACGCATTTGTTTCACTCCCACTAGTTCCCGTGTCACGTGTGGGAACTAGAGCGAGCGAGAGAAATGAGTGACTCGATTTTTATTCGGCGGTATCCGCGTTTCTGACATTTCACTAGATTTAGTTTAGTGAAATGACATATCACTAGATATTTTTAGTAAGAAGACGTAACAAACAAGAATTTTCGGTATCTACCGGGAGTTCGTGATATCCCTAGGGATATCGTGAAATCCCTGATATCTTCTTTTCCCTGCGACATATATACGTAATACGACAGCTGAAATGTATCACGTGGGCTTTGGCCTGACCGGGCACCACCCTAATTTAACGCATTTCAGCGGACACTTTTTACATACAGAGATAGTTCTCCTCCATCTACACTCCATACTGTAGCCCTAGCATGGCCACCAGTAGAAATGCGAAAATATAGACAAACTGCAGTGGACATAAACTTAAGGTGCCGTTCCGATCTTTACCGCGGCTAATCGCGACCGTCAAAAATTCAATTAAAATGCCACTTTATGACAGACTATAGTATATTATGTCATAAAGTAGGATATTATTTGAATTTTAAGGACTATAGTCTGTCATAAAGTGGCATTTTAATTGAATTTTTCGGAACGAAAAAAGATCGGAACGACACCTTAAGTTTATGTCCACAGTTTGTCTATACTTTCGCATTTCTACTGGTGGCCATGCTAGGGCTACTGGTGGTCAAATTGTGAGACCCCATTTCTTGTGTGACGTCACAAATTTGCAACTTTACAACTAAGAAGTCGGTTAAAAATGAAAACCACCTCAATAATTTAAACTTTGCAATTCATTTTATAAAACTTTAAATTAATGTGATGTCACAAAACTTAGGACCACTCTCCCCCCCCCCCCCCCTTGTCACACTTCGTCGACCTCCTTCCCCCTTCTTTAGGTTTGAGATACTTTATGGATGGTAATAACATACACTTTTCATGCACTTTTTCCACTTTTATTGGTTTCGATAAAATCATCATCAGGTGTGATTACACCTGATGATGATTTTATCGAAACCGGTGTGATTACACCTGATGATGATTTTATCGAAACCGGTCGTGTGAAACATAATTGTAATAAAATAAATCAATAAAAGTGGAAAAAGTGCATGAAAGTGTATGTCATTACTGTGAACCATAAATTTCCACCAAGAAGTTACGGTACATTCAATATCATATACTTTATGGATGGTCCCATTTTACGTCGCGTCGTTGTGTCGACAAAAGTTTAGGTCGTGTTCACACCATAAAGGTAATATACCTATCGGAAAGGTATATTAACTTTATGGTTCACACCAAACCGACTGTGAGCCGCTGAATGTGAGCGAACGTTACGCAGTTTATTGTATTTCCATACATATTCACTTTTTCGTTCACACCTAACCGACAATACGCCATTACGCTAGGCGTAGGCGCGGACATTCGATACCGTATATTATTTTCACGTTCACACTGGGGCTCACAGCCAGAGGCGGCGCAAGGCGTGGGCGATGTGGGCGACCGCCCACGGCCTCGCGGTCTAAGGGGCCTCGCGCCCCTTGGACCACGAGGTTTTTTTATAAAGGATTTACAAGTTTTGATACTCAATTATTCATAAAAAAGTTTTATAAATAAAAGTTTGAGTAAGTATCAGAAAATTCTTTCTCTCCAAAATTCCGTATTCTTGCGTCATCTATTAGGGGGCCTCGCAAAATATATTTCAGGGGGCCTCGCAGGATATATCTTGCCCACATAAAATTTAGGTCTTGCTCCGCCACTGCTCACAGTGAGCCTACTCACATTCGGCGGCGTATAGTCAGTTTGGTCTGAACACGCGCTTATAGTATGTTTGTATTGTGCAGGTAAGTAAATTATCAAAAGTGGATATTACGAGTAGGTTAGTAGATACAAAGTTAGGTCTGACATCGTAAGAAATCTTGTATTTTACAGATTTGTACCGGCAACTGTGGTGTTATCAAAGCTTATGAACGGATTGGTGCAATGATTAATTTGAAATCTACACAATGGACGTATTTAGATGAATTGGTGTTCCTAGTCGTACACCAGGTTTTGTTTTTTAATTTGATTGTTTTGATAAAAAAAAAAAACTCAAAGCTTAATTATTCATAATATTATAAATATTATGAATTTTATTTTTAACCGACTTCAAAAAAAGGAGGTTATCAATTCGACGCGTATATATGTAATACATATTTCCAGAACTGCCCAGTTTTTGTGTTAATCTATGACAGCTTCTGAACAAATGTGCCAAATTTCAAAAGTGTATGCATGTATGTATGTTTTTATGTTTGTGCACGCATATCTCCGGAACCACATGTCCGATTTTAGTGATTCTTTTTTATTGTACTAGGTATTGTTCAACTTAGGGAATACTGCAAGTTTAATCAAAGTCGGTTCAGTAGTTTTTAAGATAGGGAATTTTAATTCTTAATTACGTACAAACATTTGAAGTCGGTTTTATGTTTTTAAAACACTATTATAATCGATCCAATTTAAAACTACAGTCACTATATTGGTAGAGTCGATAAAAAATAAGTAAGTATCAAGGTAATAAAATTAAAGGTTCGAAAAAGGCACTCATATCGTTTTACTTTTGACCATCTTCATGCAAAATGTATATCACGTAGGTACCAAAACTATACCTATTTCCAGGAGCCAATTTTTCTACCGGTGATAGCAAACCTCTCATTGCCAAAGAAACCTCTGCTTTCTAACGAGAAGCATATTTTTCGGCAATTCAAAGGACATTCATCTTATCCTCGTCTTATGGAAAACAGTCTTAAATTGCTGAAACATATTCCAAAAGCGTCGATATATCTGAGACAAGTAGACTTCAAGAGGGGTAGCTCCTTAGATACCACTCTTAACATATCGCAGACCATATCTGTGACGAATCATCAGGCCGAGGACGGCTTTATGAAGTGGCTCCAAGGTAACTTTTCCAGCAAATAAGCGTTTGTTTTTTTATAAGAAGGGGGCAAACAAGCAAACGGGTCAACTACCGTCGCCCATGGACACTCGCAACATCAGAAGAGCTACTGGTGCGTTGCTGGCCTTTTAAGGGGATACTTTTAAGTACTTACGAGTAAATTTCAATAGGTGTCCATTGTCCATATTAAGGTGATCGCAAACTTACCAGCACGCAGGTGCCGAACGCGCTGCATTTTAGAATTCGTTGTATCATGTATATTGTATGAAATTATGTGAAACCTCGCACATTCGTCCCCACTGTGCGTGCCGCATTTCATGTACTATGCGGTGCGTACGGCGCGTACTGTGCTGACAAATTTAATGTGCGGTCAGCTTAAAATGTTTCCTTATTACTTACTTAAGTATATACCTATTATAACAAATACACTACTTTTCAGATCCTGAAAATATTTTCATCATTGATCCCATTGAGCTTACTATTCCTCCCAACGAGTCCAGACTTTTTACCATCAGATTCAGGTATTAATATTGTATGACTGGGTTTATACTCGTATGCAGCGGCGCGAACGAACTGTTTGTCGACGACATCGCGAGATGACAAGCAAAATATTATGTATGTACTTAGAGATAAACTACGATACGAGTAACATGGCGCGCCCCTCCAAATAACTGTTTCAATGTGTGTAGTCACATACTTATGAAAGAGCTTGTATGTAGTAAGTATTCAATCAATCAACCAGTACTCGTAATATTTCACTTAATATCACTTATTACCAAGATTTGTTGGTCAACTAATCATAACAATCGCGCAAGACAACGCACTTCAAACGTTTTGACAACGCACTTCAAACGTTTTGAATTTTAGAGGGGCACGCCATGTTATCGTAGTTTATCTCTACGTAAATATGCCAGCGCGACCGCACCGCTTTTTGAAAAAATGGTTACTTAAATACAGTAGGGCCTCGGTAATCCGGACTCTCGCTTGTTCGGTGATCGCTGTAATCCGGCCGGCCGGACCTTTAAACATTGCTTTAAAATGTGCTGAAGACTGAAGATAACGAATTTGATAGCCACGAAGTTATGTTTCTCCCTCAACTTACATACCGAGCTTTTGAAATAAAGTCCGAAAATCATATTAAACAGAAGAGTTATACTCTTTAAGTTAGGTCTACAGACTTAACTTCAAAGAGTAGGTATTAATCAGACTTTTTCAAAAAGAATTAACTAATGTTTTATTTTAACTTACTGATTTCTTACATGGTTGTAATTATTATAAACATGTACATTTTGTCTTTATGCTATAATTTAAAAATTGGTTAAAGAAACTAGGGTTAAACATGTGTTTTATTAACATGAATTTATTGCATACTATAATCCGGACGCCTCGATAATTCGGAAAGGGTCATGTTTTTGCCTCTCCGGATTAACGAGGCTCCACTGTAATATTATTTGCTTGTCCATCATCTGCCTATTAATCAATTTCTTCGATGGTACATATTAAAAAAATATGTTATTCTAGACCGAAAAAAGAAAATGAAGTGTACAGCTATCTTCTACGTGGTGATTATCAGTCAAGGTGTGATGAGCAGGGTTACACCACAAGAATACAGCACACCTGGTTCAGAATACCCTGCATAGGGAACACTCTGGATCCCTGCACGAGACGGAAGACTAAATGGGATTGTCCAATAGAGGAAAGTATTTTGGTTGAAGTAATAATATTTATTTTCACACTGTTTATTGATTTTCTTTCTTCACGCGCTTAGTGTCCAAACACACTAGGGCTGGTATAAATAGTCAGTACTTAAGATGCGACCCTGTCTCAAGACGCGGTTCGGCTCTGTGATTGGTCCAAATTTTGACAGCCAACCAATCACAGAGCCTGAACCGTGTCTTGAGACCGAGATGCATCTTGAGCACTGATTATTTATACCAGCCTAGGTATGCCGAATTTCCGCGGCGGAAGTTCGGCTTGATTCCGCCTGCAATGTATTTTAAATTACCGATGACACACCATGCCGAAATTCTGTCGCGATATATAATATATTGTATCCGTTTGACATTGCTTACGTAATCATGCGGAATTTCCGCCGCGGAAATTCGGCATACCTAGTGTGTTTCAGCATAGACACTTAGGGCCTGCAGTTTCACCACTTTCTGATAAAGTGCCGAATAGGCTATTCACAACTTTTTTGACAGATTCTCCATACTTGATCTGTCAAGTTAATTGGTGGATAGCCTATTCTTTACTTATCAGGAAGTGGTGAAACAGGCCCTTATAGTTTTGAGGAATCGGGGCCTGAAGACATATACCTACACAACTAGCTATGCCCCGCGGTTTATAAAAAAAAATATATATTGTGATATTTTCCTCAGTAAAAAGTAGCCTGTGTTTTAATTCTGGGTATCAACCATGGAGTTACCATACAAATTTTATTAAAATCGCTCCAGACGTTCAGACGCGAAGAAGTAACAAACATACATTAAACTCACAAACTTTCGCCTTTATAATATTAGTGTGATAGTAGGTATCTTGTACATCACCTTGTCATTGTTATAGTAATTATTCTTTGGAACTCGAGCGCAGAGTATACGATATAATTTTCACTGGTCGATAGGGCCCGCATGCGGGATGCGGGAGATTTCTGAAACGCATGCCACGACCAATGACAATGCGCCATTAGTTGTCAATTAGTTGTCATAGACTCCCCGCATGCTGTATACCGTACGAGTTAACGACTAATGAAAATGCGCCCTATGAATAAATATTTGAATTGCCATGGACCATGGTTTTGGCCGCGGCTGCGCACGCGTTGTCTTTTTCTTTACAAAATCGTTGGATCCTTATTTTCGTCATTTCGGTTTAACATTTTACGAATCATGAATTTATTATACCTAGTACTAGATCTTTATTATACTAGGTTTTAGAATAATTTGATATGTTTCTAGGTAGTTTTACCCCCGACTGTTCCTGTGCGGACGACTTTTTCTAATTTTCTCCTCTCCAACAAATCGGAACTGCCTATGATGTTTAAATTCGCGTCGTCTGACGAAACGTAAGTAGGTACAAGTTATTGTATGTTGAAATATATATGTATAAGACTATCTATTAATACGTACCATCGAGGAAGTTGATTCCTATGCATTTGAGAGACCAACGTTATTTGGTCGATCATGTCAATTCAATGTTAATTGTGATCTGTCGGCTGGGTTTGACGTAATGCGACCAAACTACGTAGGTACCCCATCTGCATATAGGAATCAACTTCTCTGATAGTACCTATATGATTATAAATTCATACCTATTACAGTTACTACGAGTACCATTCACCTTTTCATGCTTTCATCGCTCAACCGAATTGGTTGTTTCTTCTTAGCCTTAAATTTTTGAGGTGTCACGAAATTTTGTTTGTTGCCTGTGCGATTGACCGCGCAAGATCTCGGGAATGGTCATAGAATATCTTTTGCAGTAAAATATTAATACGGTTTTCGCTCAAAGAGTGAATTTCGCTTCTACGCACTGACTATAGACAACTAGACATGGCATGAAACTTATAGAAGTTTCAGGCAACATCTTTAATTCCTTTTTATTTCTAGGAGATCGTGCTTAAATTATTTTAAATATAAACTTTTTCATATTATATTTACAGGAATTTTGCTATATTCCCCACATGCGGTGTGATACCCAGTGGCGGTTGGCAGGTAGTGTGCGTGGCGTTGGAGCCGAAGACAGCTGGGGATTACTACGAGAGTTGGGAAATAATTGTCAATGACACACATAAGGTTAGCGTTTTTGGCAGCTATAAGTTTATAATAGCGCGTCGATCCATCAAACACGGCGTGGCGTCGTCACCACTCACCGTGCCACGACACGATGCCGCCAACGCGACAGGGTAAGTGACGCTGCCACGCCATGTTTAATGGGGACGCGGCTTAAGCTATTACATATTTTTATGTTTTTCATAAACCTTTGAGCACCAAATTGGGATTACACTATCCATGCTCTACTGTTTTAAAGAGAGCATCCGTGGACTAGTGGGTAACCCTTTGGTTCGCAATTGAGAGGGTGCAGGACGCAGGTTCGATGCCGGGTGGAGGCGTGTACCAATGAGACATTTTCAGATCTCAAGTACATAATATGGACGCTCGTACGGTAAAGGAAAACATCGTGAGGAAACCCGCACATAATTGGTACCAGTAGGTAGATGCAAAGTCCTTGTTTTTGTACAGTTTTTTGTCCAGTAATTAACAAATTCTAAACCATATTTCAGACACCCATATACTTATTTGGCACGGCGGAGACCTGCAGCGTAGATATCGTCTCCCAAGGCTACGATCCCGAAGTGAATGAGCTGTTCGAGTTCCCGCCGACCATCACCGGCTCTACTAACTACTGTCCCGCCTATATACATAACCTTACGAGGATGGAAATGCAGTAAGTTATATTTTATGATTGGGAATTGGGAAGAAGAGATAAATGTGATGTTGTTTGTAGTATAAGAATGACATATTAACAATTTAACGAGGTGTAGGAAAGTATGTTATTAAAAGACAACTAGAAAGATGTTTTGCGTCGAATTGACATTTTCATGACTCATGTGGTATGGTCTAGGTACCAGGTAGGTATGTGATAACGCCATGCAGCGGCTTTTTAGGTTTAATTCGGCTTCATACAAAATTATACTTACGTAGAAAACTTTGACTAGACGCGTGAGCTGGCTCTCAAGTTTCAAGTGACATTTAAGGATATATCTGCGTTTGATTTTGAATATACGCTAAACCATCCTTGTAAACGTCTTTACTCGTAGATACGTAAAAAAATTAAATTTAAGTACTTTTAGCTGTTGCCAACTTGACATCGATAGAGCATAATTGGCTCCTTTGTAAATGTTTCAGTATAAGGGTCCTGAGTAACGCCCCTTGGCTTGGCGGCGACAATAACGGCTGTATAGTGCTGGCGCCCAAAGAAATGCTCAGATACCGATGGTGGTTCTTCCCCAAGCAGCACAATAAAGTCTACAAGGCAACAGTGACATGCTCGTGTATCTGTTTGATTGATAACAAGTAATGTACCTATAAGCAAAGGTAGTAGTGCTTTGGGAATTCAAAAGGTCATCATGAAACCTAATGATGAACTTCTGAATTCCCCAAATAGTGTAGTGCAGTCACGTACATTAAGTTTTAAGTTTATAATTTATAAATGTTGCTTTTATTAAAGGCTCAATGATAATTCCATTTTTAGGCCAGTCGACAAGCCTAGCGAAATAATTATTCGCATCATGGGATTTTCAGAGTTACCAGATTTAAAGGTGCGTGATTTATAAGTATATTAATTAAATATGTGATCGTTGCATCAGATAAATTTATTAATAAGCAGATTATGGCGACGGGTCTGCTTTATTTCATCGAGTTATTACGAGTCCATATTGTCGACTTGACATACTCGTAACCCGAGTAAATAACGCAATTCCGAAATCAACCTATAAACCGAAGTTTCTGATAATACATAGGTAAAGAAGACTAACAAAACGCTTGAATAATATTATGATCCACAGGCTCTACCGAAAACGTTGAATCTTCACGACATTGTGGTCGGAGAGCGTACTCCAGTCACCATCAAACTGTACAACAGTACCTCATGTCACTTTGCATTTAAGTTGGATAATACCATTAACGGAATGGGGGATGACTACAGCGGTGATAAGTTGGAGATCGAGTCTTGTGTTGTAAGTAGAAATGATTGATGGTTATTATAGGTGGTTGGATGGTAGAGAAGATGCTTACAGAAAAGGTAACGTTAATTCCAAGAATGGGCAATTAACTTGGAACCTTTCAATCATACTCTTAACATAACAAAATCTTTGTTTTGTTTTAATTTTTTGTCAGACCACTGACAAGAAAATATGTACTTTGACCAGAAAATTTTAAACCAAACGATTCTAAATCTTGGTGGAAGTAGCCAATTTGTGACAACTCTGTCTCTACATTATCCACTGATTTTTGCACACTATTGCATAAAGGCAAACAAATTGCTAAAATTGCTCTTTTGATGACCTCCAACAGAACAGTCTGAAGCCATCACATCACTGTGATGTGGACATCATGATCACAGCAAACGGTGCCGGGCCGAGGCAAGTGGATATAAAGTACACGGTGCTCTATCACACAGAATTTGATGATATTGAGGAGTTGGAAGGTGCGAAGAAGACTGTTTGCACCATTTGGTACGACGGCATCTACCCAACTATGAAGGTAGTTATGTAATTTGGATGGCTTATTGTACTTACTTAGTTAGGTGTGGCCTATGGTCCAAATTGGTATGGTTGCTAGATACAGCAAATATAAGAAACCTCCAGATAAAAATATTAAAAAATAATAATAATAATAATATCTAATATCTATGGACGCTTCACACCACGTCAGTCTGGCCCCGTGCTAAGTACCTGAAGGACTTGTGTTACAGGTACCAGACAACGGAAATATATTTAATACTTTTATACTATACCATATATTTAAGATTTTTATTATATCATACACATATTTAATACACATCCATGACCCAGGAACTTTATAAACTTTTTGTTCCGTCGGCGGGACTCGAACCCGCGACCTCCGGCTTGAGCTACCAACGCGCTCACCACTGCGCCACGGAGGTCGTCAATATAGTTCATTTACGTCGGGTTGAAATAATCTTTATAAGAAAAGAGTGGCTGCTATAATGCAGTTGCATTAGAAAAACTTATGGACTCAAAAATCTAGTTTATTCTTTTAACTTTTTACTGAACAACTTTCATTTGCAGATTAAGCGAACAATTTCTGTAAAGTGTCCCGTAAGTCTGAGCAATCATCACGTTTGGAATATGGTGAACGTCGATGAGTAAGTTACCTGCAAGGAGTGTAGGATATATTTTTAAAAGTTTTACAGTGAAAGCTATTTGAAATGCCTGACTCCCGTTGCGTTTGCATTATACCTACTACTTTTTCTGTAAAAGATACACTTCTCATTGTAAAAAGACGAGACGAGATACGACTGGTATGAGCAATACAAAATAGAAATACTATAATGATTTGATATTTCAATTTTGTTTTTCCATCGTCGTGTCGCATATCATTTCGTTTGAATATGAACTGACACTTGCTAAATAATATAAAACTTTATAGACTCAACCAGGCTCTAATCGAATGCCGACCAAGAAAGCCGGTGACTACCAATTTGTTCGCTCCAGATCTATGCAATAGTGTGGACTATGTGCATTTGGTGTTTGTCATTGGATGCGTGTACGATGTCCCTGTATCTTGGACGATACGTAGAGAGAAGATTTGCGATTGTGAAATGGTGGAAGTGCAGACTGGAATATCTACTTTCGAAATGCGACATTCCTGCCCTCATAGACCGTTGGTGGATATGTCACCGCACGATGGAATTGTTATGGTATGCTTTGTTCTTCAGAAAGTAACTTGGAATTTTCACCACCAGCCTAACAATATCAAATTCCTCATAAAAAGCAGTAAGCTTTAGATCCCTTAAAGTTAAAAAAAGAGATACTTACATTACGTTTAGACACCTTTGTAACATTTTCCTGATTCTTTCCTTTTGTCTTTCATCCATTTTATATCTAAGTAAGACAGCGAAATCTTTCACCCTCACACATTTACCAATAACTAACGTTTCTTTAGCCGAACACCACTCTACTTCTGGATATAAAGTTCAAATATAATGAAGAAGGAAAGAACACACTTTGCTATGTTCTATCTCTACCCAACGAAAGAACTATCAACATATTTTTACATGTTGATGCATTGTCAGGAACACAATCAGTTTTAAGACCTCTAGGAAGATGTTTCTCAGAGGAATACTTCGCTATTTTGGACTGTGGAAGAGTTCCTATCAATAATCTCGATCCAGTCATTCGGGTAAGGAAAAGAAAGTAAACTAAAATAGACAATCTACCATAATATAGAAATAACTAGATGATACGCTCCTAACTCTGTTGCACCAAAACTTCGTTTATCGCGCGGGAACCGTTCATTTTACCGGGATAAAAAGTATCCTGTGACTCAAAGTATCTCTATACCCAGCAAAATTGTGAAGAGATAACAGACAGACAGACACACTTTCGCATTTATAATACAGGTATGGATATTATGTATGAATAGTTATGTTGCTATCTCGTTTCCACACCACCAGATATGACTCATGTGTGAAAGAGACAAGTAGCCATGGGTACTAGTCTCTACATGCTCTACGACCGGACCTTTACAAGTCAAAAGCCTCAATAAAATGATATCCCGAATTTTTAAGGTTCTATGGTTATACAACCCGTACGATGTGTTTGCGACGTGGCGACTGTTGCACGCGTACACGTCAGACCCCGCCATCAAATGCCTGCAGCTCTTCACAGAAGTACCCGCGTACGACAGAAAAGCGATACCATTCAGTTTCCTGCCTTCAGAGATGATCGATTATGGGGTAATGCCAGGAATTTCTAAAGAGATGCTTTTGAAAAAAAAACTAATCTAAAGCTACCTCCTTATTGACAAATTTAATTTACAACTCCATAGTGCTTAGTCAAAATGTATGCGCTAGTTTCATTAGCGAAGTTAGACGTAAAAATGTAATATGGGAATTGGGATTTGACATAACGCATGGCTGTGTCATGGCGATTGCGTTGCGACTCTTCCGATTGAGCTTTCAATACAATTCTGTATTTGAGACTGATTTAGTAAAACTTTTTACTTTTTCAGGTTATATTTTATTGCACGTTTGGATATGACACGCTGAAAGTGTTGGTGAAAGGGCAGGGTGGATTGCCCAACTGCGTTGAGACGAGGCTGGACATTCCATTCTACACAGAGAAACTGATTCGCTCGGCTTATAGAACTAACGTTGTAAGTTTACAGCCAATATCAGAAAGGAGAGATGTAACGATTATCAAAATTTAATGAAGATTTTAAGATTCTCATCTTAAAATCTTACGATCGCAGTCAATGACAAGTCTGGCAGAAAACTTATTCTCATAGGTTTTCTGCCAGACTTGTCATTGATTGCGATCGTAAGAGTCCCTTTGTAAGGGTTTTCGTCTTCCAACTCCAAAATAGGAAGCATGGATTTAATTGGCACGTCTCTTAAACACTACTAATGAATCACTTTTTACAGGTCTATCTTTCTCAGGAGCATATAACATTACCTATAATGCCGACTCATTCCCTCACGAGGGAAATAATCGCCATCAACAACGACACAGATCACTACTACCGATTCATATGGTTGCCGTAAGTGTCCATTATAATCTGAATATTATGCCTACAATGTGTTGGATCTAAAATACTATAAGGCTGGTTTTATGAACTTTATCCAGAATTAGGCAATTTTAATTCAGACAATACCTAGTGAACCAGTCCCTAAATATCAATCGCAAGTCAATCAGTCATTAGTCCCATGTTAGACATCCCAATTCCTATCCCATCCCGTGTGTAACGTATGGGATGTTGGATGATGAGACTTTGTAACGACCAGTCCTGAAATGAAACAGTCGAAGTTATGGCAGTTTCATTTCAGTGGCAGTCTCGACTCCCGAGAATCAACAGTCAACAGACCGCATGATTTCACTAATCGCCAGAAAAAGCTAGAAAACATACCTAATTATTTTTCTAACAGCGAAAGAATCGACAACGTGGTGAACATAGTGATGACTCCGTACTGGGGAGTAATCGCGCCGGGTGAGAGTGAGTGGATCACTATGACTGTGTACACGCTGAGGGAACCCGCTACTTTGACGTGAGATTAACAGCTCTTTTACGCTCTCACAAGCAACATTGGATGCCTTGAGCCTATCTCTGTTTTTGCAAAGCTGCCTTACTCCCGACAGAATCAGAATCAAATCGAGAATCGAATCAGCTCGATCTTAACAGCTAATTGCTACTTCCGCCTATATGTCGGACTAGCGCAAAATCGGCTCAATTTGGAACAAAAACTGCGTCGCGAGTAGTGCGGCAGCCGCGCGACTTCTATACTAAAACGAGCCGCACGGGAAGGCAGCCTAATTCGATCTCAACGGCTTTTCCCACTCTTGACAGCTACACTAGCGCACGATCGTGCTGCGGCTCGATTTGGAACTAATCAGACTCGTAAATCATAATCGTATTTTTGGGGGTAAGGCTGCAGGCCTGCAGGCCATTAATCTATACATATAATAAAACTGTAGAAATGAAGATTCTGTACATTAAAGATATTCAAAAAATAATAAGCGGAGGGTGTCACTACATCGCTATAGAAGCCAAAAATGTAGTCAGTTTTTTAGTCTGTCTGTCTGTCTGTATGTTTGTTCCACTATCACACGAAAACTACTGATCCGATTTGAATGCGGTTTTCGCAGATATATTTGTCTTCTTCCAACTTAACATCTGGTGTATAAAAAAAATTCTCCCCACCCCTCTAAAGGGACGAAAGAGGGGGTCAGATTTTTTATAAGACTTGCTTTAACACGAAATCTACTGATCCGATTTGCATACGGTTTTCGCAGATATATTTGCCTTCTTCCAACTCAACATCCGGTGTATAAAAATCACCCCCCCCCCCCCCCCCCCCCCACCCTCTAAGGCGACCAAAAAGGGGGTCAGATTTTGTATCAAACTTTTTTCTTTAATGGACTTACTTCATATTATTAACTGTTTTTCCAACTTAACATCTGGTGTTTAAAATTTCCCCCCCCCCACCCCTCTTAGGGGACAAAAGAGGGGGTAAGATTTTGTGTCAACTGATGAAGTAAAAATACTTTAAATGGCAAAACAGCGATTGCCGGGACAGCTAGTTATATCTAAGTAAAGAGGGAGATAAGCGATATTAAATCAAGGAATAACTTTAACCTTTTGACTGGTGCAAGTGGTTCAATGTCAGGTCAAACAATGAGTATACTTAAATACAATAAAGTTAACGTCTTTGGATATAGAATCAATATCGTAAACTGTAAAGGCTACAGACAACAACACTATAGAATTAGATACCTGACGCCAAGGAAGTCTTTGTTTCAGTATACTGATTTATATTGTAAAAGTATAAATTAATATTTAATAAAACTAGATATTATTTTTTTGGCAGCACAATGGTAGCCTGCGAAATATTGGACTTAACAACACGGAAAATTTACCAGAAGAATGAAATGCTAAGAAAGAAAAAGACAGAGCAATATCTGCAAGAGTTTGTAATAACGGAAAAGGGAAAATTCTATAAAGTAAACAATTGCATGTTTTAATTATACTGTTTCTTAAATTAGACGCTTGAAATTATGATGTACCATCGAGGAAATTGATTCCTATGCAGTTGACGGACCAACGTCATTTGGTCGGATCATGTCAATTCAATGTTAATTGTGATCTGGTCGGCTGGGTTTGACGTAACGTAACGCCACCAAACTACGTAGGTCCCCCATCTGCTTAGGAATCAACTTCTCTGATAGTACATAACTTACGAAATTAAAAGTTACTGAAAAATAATAGTCTCTATGTTTGTTACGTCTCCATAGGTACGCGTAGGATAAAATAATGTTTCTGCCAAATTTTATCACAATCGAACCAGTATTTTCCAAGATTTAAGGATATAGTAACGACTAGGGATTGCAAAAAACGGATTTTTAGAAAAATCCGGATTTACGGATTTTTTCATCCTCAAATCCGGATTATCCGGATTTTTTGGAATTTTTTAAATATTTTTGATAAACAGTTTTAAATGTGAGTTATTTTCTTATTATTTCTTTATTTAACATTAATTTTAAAAGTGAAAAATAAAACGTCTTAAAAAATTAACATTTTTCTTAAAAAAATCGCTAAGATTTTCACATGGGTGTAAAAAGGAAGAGATTAAAATAACAGTATCTGGTACTTTCAATTTTATTAAGAACTTAAAAATATCCTGATTTTTTCAACTATTTAAAACTATTTAGAACTATTTAAAAATGTGTAATTTTAGTTAACAAGAAAATCCTAAGCAATTCCCGTTTTATCGACGACTTCATCACTTTTGCGCCTACAGCCGTCAGCCGCACCTCATCAAATAATGCTCCAAGATCTGTAAGCCTAGAGGTGGAACTTACAAAAAATAGGTCAAAAACACGAACAATGATCAACAGTACGAGACGTAGGGTCGAAGTAGACGAGCAAAGAATTCACTATGTCAACGAGTACCTGTAGTTGGGCCAATTAGTTTACTTACAGAAAGGCAGAAAATCTGCTCCATGAAGAATGGTGACTTGCCAATCTCACTGAAGCGCAGACTCGTTGATATGTGTATGCGCAAACTGACGGTCCAATTTTCGATTTACAAAAGTCCCAACTCAGGGTCTACCAAAGAGCAATAGAGCTCAAATCTCAACAAATGAAAAAAAAAAACATGTGCTCCCAAACTATAAGAATCACATACGTAGGAATCAAGACGGCCAAGCTAAAGTGGTATTGGGCTGGTCACGTTATCCGCATACATCTATGCTGGATATCGACTAATACCCAATCTAGGCCTAAGAAAAGATAGCGCTATGCTCTGGAGATATTTTTTTCCTGCAGATCACTGTAATCCTGACGTTACGACGATCCTTGAGGATCTATTGTGACTCCTTCGTATTAGAGTACCGTCCCCAACCTAGTGCTGCTCATAAATTTAACTATGTGATTGGGATTGGTACCACAAATTTCCTCTTCAGTAAATTAGGAGAGTTTTTGCTCTGTAGTAGAGCAGTAGAATCAAGTAGAAGGTGAATAGGTGTGTCACAGAATCTGCAGGTCGTAATGCTATAAACACCTATTCTGTAAAGGTGCTTGTTGAGTTTACATTGTCCAGTTAGGCTTCTGGAGTCTATTTTTTTCTTACTAGCCAACTCGTCAGCGGTTATGTTACCAATGAAGAACCAACGATTGCGAAGACTTTAGCCTAGAACACAATTATAAACTCCCCACTTGAGGCATATGAGCTTGGCTGGCAAACGGTGACGCTGGAGCAAGATAACTAGATAAGTGAAAGATTCGGGCGGCGCCTTTGCCCAGCAGTTGAATAGTATATTTATATTTAGGCTATTGCACTGAATATTGACTTAAAATAATTATTTAAACTTTAAATCAACATTTAGTTATATTATAAACTCACTATATATGCCTTTATTTAATAAGACAGAATCACAAATCAGCATTCGTTACGTAAACAATTATAATATATAATTATTATACTTAACCTCAATTTAAACAAAAACAACATATTTTATAGAAAATATTGTATTCAATACTAAAATGTTCTAAAATAATTGTAAAAATAATTATCATCATTGCATTTATATTATCATATAATTAGAAAACATAACAATTAATAATATAGTAAAGTGAGAGCTAGGTTTTAAGAAATTAAAATATGTCATTATTTCTTTTAAATAAAATTAAATTAACTGTATATTACGCAAAAGCTTCTTTTTCATAATTTATCTACTATTCGAAAAAACCGAAAATCCGGATTTTGAAAAATAAAAATCCGGATTTTTCAAAGGCCCGAAAAATCCGGATTATCCGGATTTTTCGGATTTCGAAGTATCCGGATTACAATCCCTAGTAACGACCAAACATTTTTAAGTTATTTTAGTCAGCAAGTATACAATGAATATTGTTTTTAGGACATAAACGACTGTCCGCCATACGTGCCTGACTTACCGAAGCCGCGCTCAACGCACCTGGCGCTCTCCCTGTCGATATGCTCGCAGGACCAGAGGGACGGCTGTCGACGGATGTCGCTCCAGCAGTTGTGGGGGCACGTGAGTAACACACTAGTGTCTAAAACACTAGGCCGAAAAAACGCGTCCGAAGTTCGGCAAGATTACACCTGCAATGGTTTAATTACCGATGACACACCATGCCGAAATTACTGCTGACGTAATCATGCTGAACTTCGGCCGCGTAACTTCGGTATAGTGTGTTTAAGCACTTAAAACTCCTCCAGTGTAGCGGATTTGTATGGTGATAGATGTCTGTGACTGAAACAACTGATGCAAATTGTAGCTGGCAAATTGTAGAGCATTTTTTTTATGCCAGTTTCTAATTGAAGTCTTAACTTCACATTTTTAGTTAATCTAGTTGTAAGCATGAGACATATGTATCTCGATAAATAATTTACAGTGCTCCCAAAGTGATAATGCGTATAGAAGTTTTCGTAATTTTTCGGCAACGGTCGTATTTCCAGAGCGACGGTAACGATATTGCATTTTCTAATTGCATTGCGTTTAAGATACAACTAGCTATATGACCGAGCTTCGCTCGGTATTCAAAAAATTCAAAAAACACACATAAATGATATTTTATGAAAATAATTCCTAGCTAGATCGATTTATCGCCCCCGAAACCCCCTATATACTAATTTTCATGAAAATCGTTAGAGCCGATTCCGAGATTCCAATTATATATATACAAGAATTGCTCGTTTAAAGATATAAGATATGTATTAGTCAAAGTTCGTCGTGATATTCCTGTAGCTTTTGTAACACGGTCATTATACACGGTCACTCATGCGCATTATTAATTTTGGATTACTGTAATTTTCGATCGAACGAATATTTTGTTATAAGGAAAACTTACAAAACATGCTATCATTATTTCCAGCCTCCACCTTACGATATTCTGTCATCGGATTTGAACTACAGAGGATTAAACGTCCAACCTCTGAATAAATTGAGCAAAGAAGACATTATCAAGATTATTGACGATACGTTATGGTAGGTCACATTATGTTTGTGTACGTAGAAACAGCGATAGTAAAATATAGAGATCCAAGACGACACCTACAATTCGTTTATCACGCGAGAAACGTTAATTTTTTCGGGATAAAAAGTAGCCTATGTCCTTTACCGGGAGGCCGGGGCCCGGGACTCAAACTGTCTGAACTGTCTGAAGATCCATACCCATTAAAGTCGGTTCAGCGGCACACTTTCGTATTATAATTAATAATATTAGTATGGATTAGGTAACATAACATACAATTTGACGAAAAAGAGAGATACAGTCCGGCCAGCGAACACGTAGAAATTGTAATGATATCTCTAGGTCTGTGGGTTCATACTTTATACATGAAATATTGCTATTGCGCTCTTATCATAATAAATATGAATATTGTTTGCAAGTGAAAGAGATAAGCGATTTCGAAATTTCCGAAATACTACATAATACTATTGAAGTGGGCACGGTCGTCGCGTCGTTGCGAGGTGAATCGCTTGCCCAACTTTCTTGTTTAGAAGGTGCAAAGGAGAATCTTGTAAAATAACGCACTCGATGTTCAAGATGAATTATTATAATCTCATGACAAAATCTATCAAAAAGTAAACAAGTCAAAATACCATAAACTAAAGAGTACAAAATAATATAAAAAAGGTTTTTATAAAAGAAATTTAGATATGTACACTACATCACCCCCCTCCAGAGACCGTCAAGGGCGATAATAGTCAGTAAACATGACCGAAGGTAGAATCTTTAAGTCTTGTCGCTTAAGTCGCCAGAGTTCCTGTGAGTCGGAACTGTTGCAGTGAGTCCCAGTGAGTCGGAACTGTAAGCTGCTGCACGGGATCCAGTGAGTCGGATAGCTGCCGTGCGGGGCCGATGCTACGTGCTGACCAGGAGAGATGTGCTCTGCTTGCTGACCGGTCGGTGTAGTGAGAAAGCCCGTTGATGCCGATGCGGAGTCGTCCAGGACGCGGTACATTGCGGCTAGTGGACGAGATACCCGATGAGGCGATGCTGGCTGACGCGGTGCGAAGGGGCGGGGAGTGATGGTGATGGAGATGGCGTGTATGGTCACCGATGTCTTGCGCCGTCTCCTTGTTCGCTGGTTACATTCTCCTTCAGATTCTCCATCCTGTGTTCCTTCCGGGGTCACCAATGAAGTGGGCACGGTCCTCGCGTCGTTGCGAGGTGAATCGCTTGCCCAACTTTCTTGTTTAGAAGGTGCAAAGGAGAATCTTGTAAAATAACGCACTCGATGTTCAAGATGAATTATTATAATCTCATGACAAAATCTATCAAAAAGTAAACAAGTCAAAATACCATAAACTAAAGAGTACAAAATAATATAAAAAAGGTTTTTATAAAAGAAATTTAGATATGTACACTACACTATGATCGGGCAATAAGTTTTATCGTGAGAGTGAAATAGATGGCATATACCTACTTACCTATTGTAAGGTATCATTTCTTTTGTGATTTGCGTGTGAACTCTCCTCTCTTACTCGGCACTTGTCTTTTCATCGGAGAAAGCACATGTTTTCTTTTCTCTTCTATAAAGTTGCAGTTTTTTTGTACGACTGTTTCTATCTATAGTAAAAGTTTGGTTATATTCATGACTAGGATAGTCTTAAAACGGAATAAAATAATCACCCTTTACTCAATATTGGAACGGAGTTCCTTATCGCGCGTTACGAAAGGAGGCTAGACCGAAAAAATTGTAACGACACTTTTTTTTAGTACCTGCATGTTAGGGGCAGAGGGCGTTGCGCTTTGATAGTATTCCTGTGCGTCAACTAGATGGCGTTTTTTTTTAGAATAAACAGCGACGCGTTGTTAGTATTCCTGGGCGTCAATAGATGGCGTTTTTTATTACTACCTGCATGGTAGGGGCAGAGGGCGTTGATAGTACTCCTGTGCGTCAACTAGATGGCGTTTTTTTTAGTATATTATGTATTATGTACTATCAGAGAAGTTGATTCCTATGCAGATCGGGGACCTAAGTAGTTTGGTTGCGTTACGTCAAACCCAGCCGACAGATCACAATAGCCCAAGTAACAAAATCTGGTCTTGTAGTGGTTCCGGGGCCAGGACTATAACAGGCTAGTAAACGTTTATAACCACGGAAAAGGGCCCATTTTATACGCGTACTTTTGCTAATAAAACACTCATAGTAGACTTGCCTAGACTACTTAGACCAATAATACACTTATTGTTGGACTACGCAGAACTATTTGCTCCCACGAAGCTCACTATGAGCATTTGATAGAACCAGGCAGGCCTGTTACGTACTCCGCGCTTCTATTACTAGCTACTCCAAACATATTTTGTAAATTGTGTTGTGAGGTTGGTATGATGAATGAAAATAAAAATAAAAGGTAATTTAATCTATACTAAATGAAATGTATTAACAAGTAAGTATTTCGCACGTAATATTATACGTGCAAACATGTTTGAACGGCAAACGCGTAAGTATTTCCAGTGAAGTGTATTGTGTTTTACATCTCAATTGTTGTTCGCCCATTGAACACGGCGTATTTACTTAGTTGTGTTTAAAAATAATATTAGTCCTAACAGCATTCAAAATGGCTGTGAAGGTGCGATAAAGTTTTAAAAGCTTAGATGGACTTCACGAAGAATATTTTGGACACTAATAGTTTTCAACAAACCTTTATAAAAAAATTAAGACTATAACAGCATTCGAGAGCCCACAATAATACCAAGTACACTTACTCTGGGAAGAAACCACTGTAGAACAAATTCACTTATAAATGGCACATAAAGTTGACTTATACACCACTATAAGGTCAAGTAACAAGGTCAAATGGTTCCAAGTGCATTTCGTTCTATAAATTACTATTACTGGTGCATGACCTTATAGCGGATTTATAATTACTTCTTGTAGTCTATTACAAGTGTAACTTACTGCAGCAAATTTTCTCAAGCATATTTACACCTTTAAAACAGTTGTATAGGCCATCTTAGCCTTTACTGCGCCTATAATATCGTTCTATACACGACTTTAAGTCAACTTATAACAACAGGTCTACTACAAACCCAAACGAACTCCGTGTAACCTGTTATGAGCTTGGTAGTAAAACCTGGAACCACTAAGAGAGAGTTACTAGTACTGCAAGCCTATAAACTGTGCACTATAGGAGAACTTTGTTACTTGGGAGGCTACTTGACCTATATTCAATTTCATTAAACAAATGCATATTTCTAGTAGAACTTGGCCTAGGAAACCGTATTTCACCCTTATCATCAAATAAAAGCTTATGATTGATAAATAAAGTCGATTTGAAAATATGATTTTATGAAAATAGGATTTGTACTGACGAAAACGCTTTTGCGGTACTTCCGATTTGGATGTGACGTCATCCTTATAGTAATTTAATATCTTTTATTTATCGCGCTCGTTATATGTAAGTTTATCTGTACATAAATAATAAGAATAAGCCTAGAAAGATTTTTTAAAATATATTTTATTGAATAATTCGCTTAAAACATCAGTTTTATATATTATCTCCATTTATTGTAGACGGGAAATGAAATGGCCAAAACTTTTCTCCAAAAGTTTTCAACATTACAAATGATTTCTAATTTCTTATTTAATTCTTTTATAATTTTTGGGCACTTTTAGACTCGTACATTTAGCACATAAAAAAATGTTCAATAAAGAGACTTTAAAATACAAAGCGTATGACGTCACACTATGGCGGATAGTGTTTTCGGCGCCATTTAAGAGGCGTATTTTTCAATAAACATTTTTATGGGTTTCTACTGTGTAAAATATTAAAATATTAGTTTTTTTTGTGAAAATGAATGATTAAGAAGCGATTAGCATGAAGAAAAAAAGTAGGTCAAGTAGCCTATTAACATTGAATTGACATATTCGACCAAATAATGTTGGTCTATGTCACAGGCTACACGGTCAAATTTTCATCAATCTGATTGACGGAATATTGACGGTTATAAAAATTTCATATTAAAAATACGATCAATCCATCAATCAGTGGCGTACACGATCAAATTTTCGTCAATCCGTACCAGATTGATGGATCAGATTGATGAAAAATTGACCGTGTAGCCGGTGACATCAACTGCATATAGGAATCAATTTCCTCGATGGTACAGATTTTTTGAACATAAGAAATAACTCCGTTCCATTCGGGTGTCCCTTGACACCTCTCAAGTTTTTTAATTTTAATTTTAGGCAAGCACTGCACAACAAAATGTTCAGACATCACGTAGAGTATTACACACAAGAGGAAATACCCAGTTACGACCACTTGGTGGATGCTATTGAAAATGATCTGCAGCTAAAATTGAGCCGAAGGTAAACATTGTATGTCTTTTTTCGCCGGAACTAAATTTTAAATATTATTTGTCGTTCCTTACACAATCAACAAAGTGAGTACGTTCCCAAATACACTATTAAAAGTTATTAAGCACGATTGGAAAACCAAAACGTCCTAACAAATAAGCGACATGATGGATGAAATATTCCTTTTGTGATTTTGTCCTTGACTGCAAAATTATTGTTCTACACATATTCGACAAGGATAAAATCTGCATGAACGGCCGGTCCATTGAGTAATATTATGTAAACATTTATTTATATTTTTTTTTAATCCTCGAGTATTTATGGTACGGGAGCCCTAGAACAAAATTTTTTTGTGATTACTAACAAGCTAATTTTTTGTGAGTAGCTTCGTTTTGAAATTTGATAAGACAACTTTTTTATCTGCGAAAAATCTCAAATCAAAGTATGAAATCCTTTCTATCTCTATTAGCTACCACTTTCAAGATTTTTCGCAGATAAAAAAGTTGTTTGTGTTATCAAAATGAAGCTACTGACAAAAATTAGCTTGTTAGTAATCACAAAAAATTTGTTCTAGGGCTCCCGTACTATTATAGAAGTTTTATAACTTCGAAGCTCGTCTAAACAAAGAATTTGCTGTAATAAGTATAGTAATAACTAATAAGTATGATATTAATTATTATTTTGTTACAGAGTAACTTCTGGCGTGTGCGACGCGATCGTCAACAAAATTATGTTCCAGAACTACAATTTAAAACAGACCAAGGCTTTGGGTTCTATACTAGAAGCTGAATAAATATTATTGAGTTTTAATTATTATTTAGTACAATAAAATTGTCATTTTGCAATCATTTTGTTTTAGTAACACATCATACTTACGTTTTATTTCACGTATTAATTGTTTTAGAAAACTACCATGTTCAATGTGGAACATTTTTCCAAAACTTTTTGTATTCTCATTTTCAGTTCGGACCAACCTGAAGTGTTATTGTTTTAATTTATCGAACAGAGCAAAAGGGGACAAACAACGCAGTTAAAAGTTAACAAATTTATTCATCAGTCAAATACAATTAATCCGCCATCTGCCTATAAATCTATTTCTCTGGTAGTACCTCAACCTTCAGGCTTCAGTCCAATATAGCTTAGGTGGACTTTATACCTTACGGCAGCAATGCAACATGCATAATATTTTCTATCAGAAATGTCCTATGCAAAATTTCTGACAGATATATTTTGTTATACATATTTGTTGTCAAACGCCTTTTGCGTAGCTGTAGCAAGAAATGTAATCACCTGCCAGTCCCCCAACTTCAGCAAGTAGCTATTAAGTCGGGATTGCGAATATAGTGGCAATAACACAAATCCATTATGCTCAAGAGATTCTTAGTCCAATATGGCGTCCAATCTGAGTTGTATCTTCTTGGGTTTGGGTGAGGCAAGCACGGTGACGGCAACTCGGTCCCGCAACTTAGGAGATATTAAGTTGAGAGCATCGCAATTATGGTGGCAATAATACCTATTCTTTTGCCCCGAAGATTCTTAGTAGTTAGTCCAATATAGCGTCCAATCTAAGTTGTATCTTCTTGGGTTTGGGTGACGCTAGCACGGTGACGGCAACTCTGTCCCCCAGTTTCGGCGAGTAGCTGTTGAGTTGGGAGCGGTGTATGAGCCCGTTGTCGCCCACACCACAGTCAACGAAGCAACCGAATGGAACTACGTTGCGGACCACACCTGGAAAATACAACGTTGATTTATAATGGCCGCTAAATCTTTAGAACGTATGGAATGGATTAAGGTTGGGTTGCCTTGTTAAAGCTAGCCGCAAGTACCTCTAATTAGGTTTAATGTACCATCGAGGAAATCGATTCCTAGGCAGTTGACAGACCAACGTCATTTGGTCGGATTATGTCAATTTAATGTTAATTGTGATCTGTCGACGGGCGTCGGCTGGGTTTGACGTTATGCGACCTTACGACCTAACTACATAGCCTGTAGGTCCCCCAGGCCCCAAATGCGTAGGAATCAACTTCCTCGATAGTACATTGACGGGTGGGCGAAATTAGAACGCCGCCATCTTATAATGAGGGAAATAAGAGCTGTTTTGTAAGATTAACAGCCTTAAGCAATCTCTCAACACTCCTGCGTTGCTTAAGGCTGCGTTTTCATGTGAGAAGAACTATAAAGCTAAGTTGCGACGAATATTGTTTTTGAGATTCAAATGAACTGCTGCGCTTATCGAGGTCAGGTAAAAGAAACGATTTTTTTGGGTCTAAAAATACATTCTTGGATTTAGCAGACTACGCAACCTAAACTTTTATGGCACTATATAATATTATGAATTGGAATTTGGAACAGATACCAATTTCACGGCGGTGACGTATTACGATTTAAATAATTGTATTACATCTAGGAATATCATATTCATCTAGGAAGTTACTTCAGCCAGCTGCCTTAGACTGTTTCGCGCCGCAGGGGCAGCGGAGCCGCCACCGCAGCCGTGCCGCCGCTGCATTACTCTCATCCTTGTATTTGTATGGGCCCTTACACACGGCACCGCCGTGAGTAATGAACTAATGACTGATGAGTAATGGGACGGCACGGCGGTGCCAAACAAGTGTAAACAGCCTTACTCCCGAAAGAATCGAGAATCAAATCAGCTCGATCTCAAATCATTTGCTACCATCAGTATCAGTTTCGTGGCTACAGCTTGACAAGGCTTTAAATCAGTGGTTCCCAACCTGGGGGTAATTACCCCGGCGGGGGTAAAATAGCTATTCTAAAGGGGTAACAGAGGTGGTACCTAAAATAAATGAATTGGCAGAAAAAAATTACATGATATGAGATGCGCGTTAAGTGTAACTGAAGTCTGAACCTAATTATATTAAAAAACAAGAAACTTGCGAATGTACCAATATAAATTCATAAAATTGTTTTAAATTGGGGGGGGGGGGGGGGTAAAATCAGTTTCTCTAACAGGCCATAGGGGTAACAGCTCTAAAAAGGTTGGGAACCACTGCTTTAAATGAATGTGTCAATGGGCGTTGCTAGTAAAGGAGAACTGTCAAAAATGACGTTTTTGTATGATAGCAGCGTTAGTTCCTTTTCTCGCCACGTTCATAAAAAGCCTTGTCGAACTGTAAGACTGCTGTTTACTCAATCAAAACATTGGCATAAACATTTACATTCTGTCACATTTTATGACCACAAACCACAAAAACCTAAGCAGGCCCGTAAACGATCAATTTTATTGTGCAATAAGATTGAGAGCCCGCCTTTCAGTCTTATTTGACAGCAAGATCGAAAGGTGGACGCGTTCAATATTAACCCTAGACGGTCAATAATATTGCAGAACATGTGATATTGCGCTATAAAACTAATCGTCTAGAGGCCCGCTTACATTTCAAAATTATACATAGGCTGCTATTTATGTATCCGGAACTGGCCACTTACAAGAACAATATTTAAAAAGTAATTATAACATTTGAAAATAGAACTCTTTGGTTGAAGAATACATTTTGTTTCATGTGACTGTCAATTATTTTTCCATTGTGGCGTCATTTTGAAAATTGCGTGTCTTCATTTGCCATGGATTTAACGCGTGAACATTTTCGTGCAATGATTTACTACGATTTTCGGCGTGGGCTAAATCAACAACAGTGCTTTATTCAACTCACCGCAACTTTTGGAGATGAAGCACCATCGAAAACCACTGTTTATCACTGGTACAGTGAGTTTAATCGTGGGCGGTCTATGCTCACGGATGAAAATAAAGAAGGTCGCCCAAAAACAGCTGTTGTCCCACAAAATATAGATGCTGTGCGGGAACTAATAATGCGTGATCGTCATGTTACATATCGCGAGATAGAGGCGTCCTTCGGCATAAGTATGACGAGCATACATAAGATATTACACGAAAATTTGGCTGTAAAAAAAATATGTTCGCGTTGGATTCCGCACAACTTGACAATCGATCAAAAACGGGCTCGTGTCGATTGGTGCAAAAAAATGATAAAAAAATACAATCGTGGTACGTCAAAAGCCGTTTATAATATCTACACAGGTGATGAATCTTGGATCTATGCATATGACCCCGAAACTAAACAATAGTCAACGGTGTGGGTGTTCCAAGATGAGCCGAAACCAACAAAAGTTACTCGTGCAAAAAGTACTTTGAAGCAAATGGTCGCCTGTTTTTTTGGAATTAATGGACATGTGGCTACAGTGCCATTAGAGAATCGTAAAACGGTTAATTCTGAATGGTATACGACCATTTGTTTACCAGAAGTCTTTGAAGAAATAAGAAAGGACAACCGACAACGCAGAATCATATTACATCACGACAATGCTAGCTGTCACACCTCAGCTGAAACAACTCAGTTTTTGGAGGGTCAAAAGATCGAATTGACTGGTCATCCGCCGTACAGCCCTGATTTGGCACCTAACGATTTCTTTTTATTTCCATACGCGAAGAACAAATTACGTGGTCAACGTTTTTCGAGCCGCGAAGAGGCTGTTGATGCGTTCAAAATGCACGTTTTGGAGATACCTCAATCAGAATGGAAAAAGTGCTATGAAAATTGGTTCCAGCGTATGCAAATGTGTGTCGATCATCGCGGCGAATATTTTGAAAAGCAATAAAACCATATTAAATTATATATGTTTGTTTCTTTTTTTAATTCCGGATACATAAATAGCAGCCCTCGTAATACACTATACAATGACGACCTCTGTGGCTCAGTTGGTGGGCTGTTGGTAGCTCAAGCCGGGGGTCGCGGGTTCGAACTTCGAATCCCGCCGACGGAACAAAAAGTTTTCAAAGTTCCTGGGTCATGGATGTGTATTAAATATGTGTATCATATAATAAAAATCTTAAATATATTATGTAAAGTATAAAAGTATTAAATATATTTCCGTTGTCTGGTACCTGTAACACAAGTCCTTCAGGTACTTAGCACGGGGCAGACTGATGTGGTGTGAAGCGTCCACATATATTATTATTATTATCATTCAATATCTCACCTGTCAAAGACATTCCTTCCTTCAACTGATCAGTAGCCTGCACCGCCACAGAGTAGACGGGACGGCAGAAGGTAATAAGTTTATCTTCTCGCTGCTGCTTAAAAGCATTGACTATGAGCTCCAAAGTACAGACGTCTGTGTCTAGATCTCTAATGACACTCTCATAGTTTAAGTTTCTCGTTTTTGACTCCACCAGAGATGGAAAATGCGGTTGAGTTAGCTCCTTGATGTTGACGTCAATCTTCTTAGCAAAACTGAAAATAAAAATGTTCAGGTGCGTTTTGTGAAATATCAAATAATTAATTCGGTACAATAATTGTTACAAATTAAAACACAAATTCTTTGTAATGTAAAGTTTAAATATTATTATTAAATTACAATTTTAGTTTTACAGAAAAAAAAAGTGTGTATAAAAGAAATGTACATATATATCGAGAATGTGTAACGAGTTAAATAAACAATTGAAAGAGTTTCAGAGTGTTTAAGTGAGTTTAGAGTATAAATGAGCTAATTTCGAACATGGTAGATATTTTAAACGGTATTGCAAGTCTAATATTATAAAATATGCGAAAGTGTGTCTGTCTGTTACCTCTTCACGCCCAAACCACTGAACCGATTAAATACGCAGACATTAAATACTTTTGATCCCGGAAAAATGTACGGTTTCCGCGAGCTAATCGAATATTGGCGCAACGGAGTCATGTAGTTGTTAGATATTGTACACAGTATGCGCCTGGAACTGGAAAGGGCCAATTCCAGTTTAGCCGACCGATCTTAAAGTTGTGCGCGACTAAGGCCCGTATTTTTGGTCAGTAGATGCGACCCGGTCTCAAGACGCGGTTCGGCTCTGTGATTGGTCCAAATTTTGACAGCCAACCAATCACAGAGCCTGAACCGTGTCTTGAGACCGAGATGCATCTTGAGTACTGACCAAAAATACGGGCCCTAAAGTTGTGCGCGACTAAGGGTCTACACAGACGGACCGCATTTCAACTGCAATCCAACCGCAAATTGCAGTTCAAGTGCAGTTTGAATGCAGTTGACACGACTGCAATAGAACTGCAAACCAAACAGTTCACACGACTGCACGCCGACTGCAACTGAACTGCAATCCGACTGTGCGTTTGGTTTGCAGTTCTATTGCAGTCGTATTGCAGTCGTGTGAACTGCATTCAAACTGCACTTGAACTGCAATTTGCGGTTGGATTGCAGTTGAAATGCGGTCCGTCTGTGTAGACCCTAAGGCTGCCTTTCCACCAGAGCTGAGCGGAGCTGTGTTGCGAGGAATGTGGAAAACCAATAGAATTGCATTATTGACATGACTTTGCCATGAAATCGCTCAGCGCGGCGATGCTATTGGTTCTCAAAAACACATTCCTCGCTCCTCTTTCAGCTCCGCTCAGCTCTGGTGGAAATGCAGCCTAATGGTGTAACATCACAAGGAACTCAATACTCACGCTCTAGCCACCGCATAGCTCTCCGGATGCACCACAGTCCTGTCCAACAACTCGGGCCCCTCCACCCTCAGGAACCCTGCACATTGCTGGTACGTCACCTTCCCTATGCCCCCCACTTTGAGCAGCTCGGCGCGGCTCGTGAATCTATGCTGTTGGCGGTAGGCGATAATCTTTGTAGCTCGGCTCTCGTTTAGACCGGATATCCGCCTAAAAATAAAAAATAAAAATCAAGTACACAAAAAAGAGTAGAACTCTGAATTTAAATTTTAAATAAATAAATAAACTTTTATTTGGCACAATAGGACATTTTCTAATCGTAATCACGACGCGATCGAAAGATGGGTTTTACGTCTCGTACTTTAATTTCTCTTATAATCACTCTGGCACATTCCTTAATTGAGTTGATAATTGTAAATATTCTTTTTATAATTTGATTTAAAGCTAATTGTATATATTTTTTTTAACTTTTTCAAATATGATT
Source organism: Polyommatus iphigenia (assembly GCA_963422495.1). Taxonomy (NCBI): domain Eukaryota; kingdom Metazoa; phylum Arthropoda; class Insecta; order Lepidoptera; family Lycaenidae; genus Polyommatus; species Polyommatus iphigenia. The sequence goes on along the minus strand of OY730180.1, from coordinate 14,115,038 downwards.
TCAAAATTATGTTCTACGTTCACTGTTTTTTGAAAAGGATAAGGTCCAAATTAGGCTAGTTTTAAAAGTGCCGGCCAACGCAAATAAACCCATTATTTTAATAAAACATAATCTAAGGAATAATTTCTATTATTACACCAAAGTTCTAAGTCAAGTCTTCGAGTTGTTATTCAAGGTCAAACTTTTTTTTATAAATTAATAAAAGTTATTTTATTAATTAAAATCAATAAGTAATCGATCCCAACGTCGCTAACCGAGTCATAGAACAGATTAGAGACCAAATACCTACAAATGATTTGACCTCTACGTGCTTGGGGCTTGCAGGACACAGCTCATTGCTTACTTGGAATACTAGGCAAATGCCGTGCGTACCCCAAGCACGTAGAGTATTCCCCTTCCTTTGAGTTTTTTCAAACCATTTGTAGGTATTTGACCTCCAATCTGTTCTATGACTCAGATAGGGACGTTGGGATCGATTACTTATTGATTTTAATTAATAAAATAAGTTTTATTACATATGATATAAAAAATATTTGACCTTGAATAACCAGTGTAGTGACGGATTGGGCTAATAACCGAAATAATTCTGTTATTAACCCAATAAAAATTTGTTAACAGTATACAGTATACACGAAATAATTGTGGTTACCATTATCAATATGGTTAATGTAAACATTGATCACAGAATTAATTGTGTTAACAGGATAAATATGTTACAGTATCACATACTGTTAATCCTAACCTAAACTAATTATTATTTAAAAAAAATATATTGGGTTAATAACCGAAATAAATCTGTTATTAACCCAATATATTTTTTTTAAATAATAATTATGTAATTTATTATATTTATTTATTATATGTTTATATTATATTATATATAATCTATTCTATTATATATATATATATATATATATATATATATATATATATATATATATATATATATATATATATATATATATATATATATATATATATATATATATATATATATATATATATATATATATATATATATATATATATATATATATATATTTAAAAAAAAAAGTCCATGGCGTGATGGACTGCAATTAATTAAAATTAATAATATTATATCAAATATCCTTGGTGCGAAAAATATAAATAATAAAATAACAATAAAAGGATATGGGCGAACAGCCCATAGACGGCTCCAATTTTATAAATAAAAAAAAAACCAATAAAATTTGAAATTTACCCAGGTTAACCTTTTACATGGGTGACCAGTTTGAATGGGTTATCCGTTTCATATGATTATCAAATACTTATGTTAACAGTACTAACATGTAACCGTTTGCCTATATATTCGGATTATTCTTATATTCATTCATTTACAATAAACTAATAAATTTATTTGATCTAAAGCAGTATTCGGTACAGAAGGCAAAAAAAATACTAACTAAATCCATACTAACCTGGTCATACATAGAAACTGAAAATTTAATTGAAGTGTACAAATAACTCATACATCTTATTAAGACATACTCTACTTCATACTCACACACACACACACACACATACACACACACACACACATACACACACACACACACACACAATTACACACGCACTTTCATACACACCTATGCACTTCATTATGGTTAATAAATATAATAATTATTTAACCTAAGAATTTTATTTTTTGTTGCTGTATTAAGATTGTATTAAGTATTATTATTATTTTTACTAATTCCCAGAATATTTTTGTTAATTTAAATTTAATTTTCTGTTATTTTTTGCTGTAATTCGTTAAGAATTCCCCCATAGCACAGGCTGCGCCTAGTTTGGGGGACTGCCACTTTTTAAAACATTTTGTTAAAATTAAGTTATGACAATAAAGATTTGTATTTGTATTTTAATCTTTCAGGCCCCGCGCGAGCACCGGTGATCGCGAGAACAAAAGAATACAATGGGAATTCCTAGAACCTCCGATCGAAGGATTAAAAGGTTTTCGATTTAATCTGTAACCATTTATTCAGATTATCCTTATAAATGGGTTATACTCTCACTGTGAATAACAACTCGGACACTTGACTTAGAGCAGTGGTTCCCAACCTTAGAGCCTGTTAGAGAAACTGATTTTACACCCCCTCCCCCCCCCCCCCCCCCCCCCCCCCCAAATTAAAAACAACTTTACAAATTTGTATTGGTACATTTGCTCCACGTTCAGACGGTTTCTTGCCTTTTTTTAAATGTTTAATCAGAGGCCGCTCTCGCATTTACAAGTGGTAACGGTACCAACATTTTCAGATCTCTGTCGGCAATGATAGGGTATTCTGTTGCTGTTTTTCTCCAAAATGTACAGAGTTTATAATTTTTTCTGCCAATTCATCTATTTTAGGTACCACCTCTGTTACCCCTTTAGAATAGCTATTTTACCCCCGCGGGGGTAATTACCCCCAGGTTGGGAACCGCTGACTTAGAGCTTTGGTGTAATAATAAAAAATATTCCTTAGATTATGTTCTATTTAAATAATGGGCTTAGTTGCGTTGGCCGGCACTATTAAAATTAGCCCAAAATTGTATCCAGGACGTTGGATCTTGTCCTTTGTAATATAGTTGCTTGTAGAAGTGACCAATCAATGTTTGTTGGGTTAGTTCCTTTACGGGTAGACATCATGTAGGACAACTCCGAAAGTATTATCTAATGGAAGCACATCACATGGCTATTTGTATTTGCTATTGGCTATTTGTTGCATTTGGCAAAATTATTGACGTATACACAAACAAGCAAATAAAGGCAAATACGGCCTTCCACACATGGACGTCAAATAACAAAAATTTTACTTGATTTTCTTTACTTGCCTATTTGACTCCTTTGATGTGCGTCAAAAACCGACAAAGGTACGGATACGTATATATTTTGGTATTTGTCATATTTGTCAAATAGGCAAATAAGGCCAGTATATGTCAAACATACCGTTTACACATGGTGATTGTTTGGCGAATACATCAAATATGCCAATACAAATAGCCATGTGAAGTGCCTCCATAACTGAAGGAATTATCATGCGATTATTTGGTTTGTCGCCAGTTTTTATAAGGCAGTGCCTCCCACGTATTTATTTTTTTATCACATTATATACAAGCGTAGCAAGTTATAACAAAACAAAGTGATATGAGGGTTTGTATGTGACCCTAATACATATAGAGTTCACTGTGAAAGTAGCAACGCTGAACGAGCATTTTTTTTGTAATTTGTAAGGGCAAGCGCCTGAGAGTAATGAATTTTCATATATTATAATAAAGTAAAAACAAAATTACTCTTTCAGCGCCGTGCTGCGCTGTTCACCCTGAACTCTATGCACATCCTAAAGAATTATCTTAGTTTTGCTACATCCTGTATATCAAATGTTTGTAAAGGCAGTCGCAACTAGCACTTACCTCAACATGGCCTGTGATGCTGTATTGACGTCAACTCCGACCAAGCTAACTACCTTCTCCACCGCGCTATCTAGAGCCGTCTCCAACATTTTCGCCGGAATATCGTGTTGGTACAAACCCACACCCAAGTTTTTCGGTTCCACCTGGAATAAAAATAGATGTTAAGTTTAGAAAATGTTAAACAGAGAATCTATACATAAATATTTTAAAACAAAGTCGCTTTTTTCCCTTATGTCCCTTTGTTCCCTTTAATCTTTAAAACTACGCAACGGATTTTGATGATTCTTTCAGTGTTAGATAGCCCATTTATCGAGGAAGGCTATAGGCTATATTTTATCACGCTAAGACTAATAGGAGAATGTGGAAAAAAACGGGGGAAATTATTTGAAAGGGCTTATCTCGCGAACTACTGGAGCAATTTTTATGTTATTTGGCACAGATAAGAAGTAGACCACGTGAAGGATCATAGGCTATCGATTTTAATCATTTTTTCAGTGGCTATATATTTTATACCCGTGCGACGCCGGGGCGGGTCGCTAGTTGAAAATAATGTTAAAAACCTAAAAGTATAAAATGATCATAACCAAGCGATAGCGATGATACGCCGCACACGCACCGCAACGCAACTACAAAAAGCTGCAGCGACACCATTCACACGTAACCAGTAACCACTGCTTGACGGCATTTTGTCGTTGCGACGTGGTGTGGTTGTGGTACCTGCGTGGGTTGGCCCTAACATTGAATTGACATATACCGACCACATGACGTAGGCCCCTCAACTGCCTATGCATCAATTTCTTCAATGGTACTAAAGAAATATACATACATACACACAAATACTATAATAACATAGCATAATAAATATAACATAATAAATTTAACATAGCACTTTTTCTGGTGTAGTTGGGTAAAAAAGAATACCTTGATCAACTCCCCAAGTGGATCCAAAACTCGCCTGGCTATTGACAACGCTGATATAAGATTTGGATCCATATTTGGATGTTCCTGAAAACATAAACATTCATACAAATAGTTTTCTAAAGAGCGTTAGAAAAAAGTTTGGTTGCGTTTATTAAAAGAGGCCCAATTTAAGAAAGAAAACAATATATTTTCGTGGTTTATTATAATATCTAAGGTGCCGCGACTAACCGCGACCGACAAAAATTCAAATAAAATTCAACTTTATGACATAGGCTATAGGTTTCATTTTACTTTACGCCACTAGCTTTTACGCCACAAGCGGCGGCAACATGGGTCGCTTCACAAATGTCAGTAGAAAATGAAACCTAGCCTATTGTCATAAGGTAGCATTTTATTTAAATTTTTGTCGGTCGCGGCTAGCCTCGTAAAAGATCGGAAAGTCACAGGGCTTATTTTCTGACATATTTAATTACTAGCTGTTGCCCGCGACTTCGTCCGCGTGGACTTCAGTTTATAGCGCGCGATGTCAACAAAATTGGTGTCAAATTTAAAAGCTTTTTAAAACCCTGGTACCCCTTAAATCAAAATACCCAAAAACAGCTGTGCAGTGAACACATAATATTTCATTTTTAGGGTTCCGTACCCAAAGGGTAAAAACGGGACCCTATTACTGAGACTTCGATGTCTGTCCGTCTGTCTGTCTGTCCGTCTGTCTGTCCGTCTGTCTGTCTCCAGGCTGTATCTCAAAAACTGCTATAGCTAGACTTCTGAAATTTTCACAGATTGTGTATTTCTGTTGCCGCTATAACAACAAATACTAAAAACAAAATAAAATTAATAATTAAGGGGGGCTCCCATACAACAAACGTAATTTTTTGGCCTTTTTTGCTCGATTTCAATAATGGTAACTATGAGACACTTGAAATTTTCACAAAATCCTTGATTGTATGTGTTCTTTAATAATTAATAATAATATTAAAATAAAATAAAAAATTGAGGGGGCTCCCATACAAAAAACACAATTTTTTGCCTATTTTTGCTCTTTATTGGTACGGAACCCTTCGTGCGCGAGTCCGACTCGCACTTGGCCGATTATTTAAATTAAGTAAACTTTATTTATACTAAATTTAAAGCTTATTTAGCCCCACATTTACCCATAAACTATTTATCATTGGTAGGTTTAAGGTTACGTCACTGCATAGATAAAGTACTGAGTAGTGAGTTATTTAATAGCGCATAATATAACAATCGAAAGAATCGAAAAACCTAACTCAATATGGTGCCACCTCTTATAGAAAGACTTAATGAGCAAGCAATAGCGAGATGTAGGCGACTGTTAGCGCCATCTGTTATGAATTTTTGGAACTAACTTAATTTGAACAAATTTACGCACTTTCACCCCCTTACAACCCCTTTTTCCAGTTAAAAAGTAGCCTATGTCCTTTCTCAGGCTTTAGACTATCTGTGTACAAAATTTCATTACAATCGGTTCAGTAATTTTGGCGTGAAAGCGAAACAGACAGACAGACAGACAGAGATACTTTCGCATTTATAATATTAGTATAGATTTACCTTCTGAGCCTCTTTGCTGACGGAGTATATAGAAGCGCCCTGCTCTGGTACAATGATGACTGGTATGTCACTAGATATGCCGTGACTCTTCAGCCAAGTTTCCGTCTCTCTACAAGCTGTACCATTGCCCAGACCGATCAGTTCTACACTGAAACAAAATTGTTGTTTTAATATTTGGACTTCCTATAAAGGATTATTCACATCACACATTACCAAATTAGATGCATTAATCCAATACATAAAGTATTACAGTATAAAGCCATCATATTTTTTCATTACTTAAATTCTTGTCTCAGACTTAATTGACTACTGAATCATCTTATTTGTGTGTGATGTTGAAATATTTTAAAAATTTAAGCTATTGCAGAATAATGGTTTTCTTTATTGAAAAAAATAAAAGCAATACACCATTAAACCCACAAAGAAAAAGCGATTGCTCGGTGTATTATTTTTCTCTATGAAAGCAATATACCACCAAGCCCAGAAAAAATTACTGTACTTATTTCTTTGCAAGAGATCCTTCAACTGTTTTGCAGCTATATCATGAATGTTATTATTATTTAGTTTAGGATATATTGTAGTGGCTTCCAATTTTTCACCATTTTCATTTATAATACCAACCTGTAAATAAATAATATCATTCAAAAATGCATATTTTTATGCACATTTTGTGTAAATTATAATTATACAAAACAGCTCAACTAAAACCATAATATGTGTATTGTGTGTCTTGTCCTTGTCTAATACATTAGAAAAGTCACCCAACAAACAAGGATAAAAAACACATACTTTTATTATGAAGTCCGTAAACGTAGTATATTTCTTAAGTAGGTTAAAGTACTCAAGAGCAATAAAGCCGCCTTTGTGTTCATGTGTCTTTGCTGAATGTAAATCATATTTGTACCATCGAGGAAATTGATTCCTAGGCAGTTGACAGACCTACGTCATTTGGTTGGCTTATGTCAATTCAATGTTAGCTGTGATTGGTAGGATGGGTTTGACGTAACGCGACCAAATTACTTACGTCCGCCATCTGCCTAGGAATCAACTTCTCTGATAGTACAATATCAGCTTGAACGCAATAAAGTATTTTTTTTTATTCTAAGGGCCTGTTTCACCACCTCCTGATAAGTGCCGAATAGGCTATCCACTACTTAACTTGACAGATCAAGTATGGAGAATCTGTCAAAAAAGTTGTGAATATTATATATAAATTCGGCACTTTATCAGAAAGTGGTGAAACAGGCCCTAAGTGTTTTTACAAATTGCCACGAAAAATTACCTTGCATCCAGCCTTAAACCCTGGGTCAAGGCCAGCAATTTTTCTATTCTTTATAGGTTCAGTGAGCAAGTATTTCTCTAGATTAGCTATAAATGTTTTGACAGCTTCTTTCTGTGCAGCATGAGTTAGGTCTGATCTCACTTGCCTGGACAGCCACGGCTTAATTAGCCTGTTGTATGCATCTGTTAGGCCTTTATGAACCCAATGTGTGCTTCTCCATAATGTTGAGCAGAACCTGTAAATAAGTTTACAAGATCGCATTACATGTCTGTATAGTATTACCTTTTGTAATTTAATGAATAAAAATAAAACATAATTTTGTTAGTCTCGCTAAAACTCGAGGGTGGCTGAACCGATTTGTCGAATGTTAGGGCCAACGCTAGAATTCGCGCGGGCGCAAGCTCGCGTGTGTATAATGAAATATAGTATGAGCAGCGCAGGCGCGTGCAACGGAGCGAGGACGCGGGCGACGGACTGACACACGCGCGGCGGACGGCGGGCACACGGCGCGGGCGTACGCTTTTCGCAATCGACGTTGTTTCCGTTGACGTCTTTTTGCCAAATAATAAATTAGTAAATAATAAATGGTAATCTACTGGACACAACTGTACACGCTCGAGATAAAAATTATACTGGGCGCACGCGACGGGTGCCCGCTCGCACGCGGCGGTCTTCCGACGCGTGCGTCCGCGCCCGCGTCCGCCTGTGTTTTAGCGTTGGCCCTTATGGAGGAGGTTATATGTTCGTCTGTTTATATATATATATATATATATATATATATATATATATATATATATATATATATATATATATATATATATATATATATATATATATATATATATATATATATATATATATATATATATATATATTTTTTTTTTTTTTTTTTTTTTTTTTTTTTTTTTTGTATGTTCAACCATAACTTCGCCGTTTATGGACCGATTTTCATGATTCTTTTGTTGTTGTACAGGGTTGAATCCGAGGTTGGTACCATGTTCACAAAAGTGGTGATCTGATGATGGGATCCATGAGGAATCGAGGGGACCCCTTGAAATTTATATGGAAACATATGGTGATTTCGATTTTTTCTGAAGTATTTCAGGCATATACTACCAAAAAGTAAGATTTTAGAACCAGGATATACCCTGGTTCTGAAGGTAACCAACAGAACTTTTGAATCCTTATAGATACAAGTTTGAGGATTTTGGCTTTATTTAAACTACTCCAAGCAAATCCTACATTATTTCTGCTGAACAAAGGCTAAATATTATTTTGGAAAAAATAGAGTTTCGTAAGATATTTGGGTTTTTCGGACGCCAGGTGATAAAATCAACCAGAAAAGTTACTTATTTTGCGTACGCTGCCGAAACTATAAAAGATAGAACCATAAAATGTTCTAATTATTGTAGATCTTATAAATATCTACAAAAAAGTCCGCGACACACTATACTTATCTATGTGGAGTGAGGCACAATAACCATTTTTTTATTTAAAAATCTTGAATTTTTTTGGACAACATTCAAACGCGTTTATTTTACTCATGCCATTAATCCTTATCAAAATAAATTATTTCATCACTAAGTTCAGTTTATGTAGATAAAATTTGGTCTTTGAATGATTAAAATTGGACGTTTGGTTTTGAAATTATGGCGAAATTAAAATATTACGATAGTGGGCGTCACCAAGCGGGATGCGCTTGCGGATAATGACTGCGTCCGCGTCGTCGATGTCAGTGTCGGAGTCTGTGAATTGACCTGGGAATCATTTTGCTGACCGAGTCTTTCCTGGGTAGGCTTTTTGCAGCCGTAACCGACATCCACGCGGGCGGAGCCGCGGGCGACCGCTAGTAATATGTACTTCCTCTAAGACAACAAGCTATAATACATATTATAGCCTTGTCGTCTCATATTATGTAACTAAAAAGGGTAAAATTATTATTTTTTAACAAAAAATTAAAACCGACTTCCAAGGTAAAAACAAAAGTAATACTTATTCTTAATCTAAAAAAGAATCAAATAATTATTCTTATTCCTTATTATAGTGGCGTCTTCAGACTTCGCCTAAACCTCAACTATTTCTGTACTCAATCTTCATGCTTTTGAAGTCGGTACCAACTACCAGCTTACCTTAGCGTAATTGCTATGTCACGGATCTCAGAACTTTTCCGAGCTGGTACCGACTTCAAAAGTACGAAGATTGAGTACAGAAATAGTTGAGGTTTAGGCGAAGTCTGAAGACGCCACTATAATAAGGAATAAGAATAATTATTTGATTCTTTTTAGATTAAGAATAAGTATTACTTTTGTTTTTACCTTGGAAGTCGGTTTTAATTTTTTGTTAATAAATAATAATTCCTTTTTTTACAGATTGAATTTTAATGTCTTTTGAGAATGTTTGAGTGATATCGGCAAGTCGGTGAGTAGCCCGCAAACGATCAAACATCAAACACGTCAAACACGTAGTTTGTTTGACAAACTACGTGTTTGACGTGTTTGAAGAAAATTTGGATTACGTAGCGTTTGACAAACGTGTTTGAACGTGTTCCGCTGTGTTTGTCAAACAAAATCTCATGATCTCACACCGATTCTAGCTAATTGTTTGACAAACTTGTTTGATGCACGTTTGATCGTCTGCGTATCATGCGCGTAATCTTCTAAATCACGTGCGTAAATTACGTCAAACGTGTTTGTCAAAAATTTGATCGTTTGCGGGGTACTTTAGTCATAAATCGTATTTGCAAAAAGCTTTATATCGTCCATGTACATAAGGTGAGTGAGACGGGTCTGTTGTGAATTATGTTTAATTGTGAATACTATTTTAGTGGAGTTAAGCAGAGATGAAAGTGGATTAAGTGCCAAACAAAACCATAAAGGACTCAAGGCATCGCCTTGAAAGATTCCTCTCTTTATGGGAATGAAATCGGTTTCAGCAGTATTATTGTGGTTGCAAATTTTTAATTTAGTGTTCCATCGTGACATTATATTTTTCAGAAAGTTAATTATGAATGGATGTATTTTGTAATGTTGTAGTATGTAAATGAGCCATGAGTGTGGTACGGACTCAAACGCTTTTTTGTAGTCGACGAACATGGTGTGGATGTTTCGCTTCTCTTTCAGTGCTTGGTTTGAAGCTACGGCATCTATTGTAAGCTGTTCTTTGCACCCCTGGCTATGCTTACGACAGCCTTTCTGTTCTTCGGCTAAGATGTTGAGATCTTGTGTGTGTTTGTATATAGATTCGCTTATGCATGATGTGATGATTTTGTAGATGTTCTGGAGGCATGTAATAGGACGATATTTGGCTGGGTTTTCAGTATCTTTCTGGTCTTTAGGTAGAATATAGGTTATTCCTTGGGTTATAAAGTGTGGCATTTTGTCAGGTGATTGTATGAATGTGTTAATATGTTGTTCTAAAAGATTATGAGTGCAAGTAAGTTTTTTATACCAAAAATTGTGTATATTGTCGGAGCCGGCAGCTTTCCAGTTATGAGTTTTAGCTAGAACGTTTTTAAGTAGATCTAGTCCAATTTTATCAAATTTCATTTCTGTTACATCCTTAAGTTTTTCTTTATCTTCACCTATCCAGTAATTTTGATTGTGTTCTATGGGCGTTGACCATATTTTTGTCCAGAATTCGTGTAAAGCCTCAGAGGTCGGTAAAGCTTTGTTTTCTGTGGAATTATTACTTTCGTGGTTAGATAGTTTTCTGTAAAAAGATTTTTCATTTCTGTTAAATTCCTTGTTCTGTGTCTTTCTGTTTGTCGTTTCTTTGTACCTTCTAAGTCTATTTGTCAACGTATTTAATTTTTGCTTTAAAGTATCGAGGAAGTGTGAGATGTCTGTGTTCTGTGTTTCATATTGGGAGTGCATTTTAAATTGTTGTGTGATAGTAAGTACATGTTTCTCTAATTTTGTCGATCGGGTTCCTTTTATGTATTCAGTAAGTCTTCCTATATTTGCTCTTAAATTGCCTATCCTTTTTTCTAATCGCTTTTGCCACCAAGGAGCTTCAACTTTTTTATTTATTCTGTTTTTATCATTATTCATTTTAGCACCACTAAATTTAGCTATTGTATAAGCCGCGCTATATATTATAGTTTGCAGTGTATTAAAATCTGTTTTTGAATTTAGTATTTTTGGTATGGTGTAAGAATTTAGGTGGTTTATAATAACTGATAACCTTTTAGATGTTTTTAGTTTAGGGATGTATGGTCTTTTTGTAGGGTCACTTTCTTTAAATTCATCAATAGCTTTCGAAAACATTTCTTCTAGTTGTGTAACTATTTCAGGGGATAGATTGGGAACTCTCCTGCTACTCGATTGTACTATGGTATTCGGGCTCATTTCATTATTAGTGTTTGTTGGTGTCTCTTGATATTGATCTAAATCAGTCAGCATTTTTAATGAAGATACATCGGCTTCATTTTGTGTTACTTCTGTTAATTGTAAGTCTTTATTTCGGTCTAATTCTATTTGTACTTCTTCCTTTATACGGTTAACTAGCGACCCGCCCCGGCGTCGCACGGGTATAAAATATATAGCCACTGAAAAAATGATTAAAATCTATAGCCTATGATCCTTCACGCGATCTACTTCTTATCTGTGTCAAATAACATAAAAATTGCTCCAGTAGTTCGCGAGATAAGCCCTTTCAAATAATTTCTCCCGTTTTTTCCACATTCTACTTTAGTCTAAGCGTGATAAAATATAGCCTTCCTCAATGAATGGGCTATCTAACACTGAAAGAATTTTTCAAATCGAACCAGTAGTTCCTGAGATTAGCTCGTTCAAGTTAGCCCTTTCAAATAATTTTCCCCGTTTTTTGCACATTTTCCTCTATTTCTTCGCTCTTATTAGTCTTAGCGTGATAAAATATAGCCTATAGCCTTCCTCGATAAATGGGCTATCTAACACTGAAATAATCATCAAAATCCGTTGCATAGTTTTAAAGATTAAAGGGAACAAAGGGACATGAGGGAAAATAAGTGACTTTGTTTTATAATAAGTATAGATGTGATCTTTTGATAACAGTTGGTTATTTATGATTATTCGACGTTGATCTGCTATCCTTTGGACAGACAAGTGTGCTAGCTCGGAATGTTTGGTGACTATTTCTTGATGTAAAAGTGGTCTGTATGAAGTGAGGTCCGTTTCTGGTTTTGTAATTCTATAATAGCTTTTTATGATGAGTTCGTTAAGTTCGCTTGACCATTGCATTCTGTGGGATGGTGTTTGGTGTAAGTTAATGTTTATGTCTGACACTTGTTCTTGGCTTTGTATAAATTGTTTTGCTTCTTCCTTGATATCTAGGATTTCTTGTTCAGTCAAAAAGTTGCGGTAAGTAATAGCACGTCTTTGGTCACCTATCCTTTGTTTACTGGCTTCCATTTCTGGGTATTTAGTGGTGAATAGTGAGTGTAGGGGTGTTAAGTAGGATCTTATATTGGTTTCTAGTTTGGTGAGAATGAAATACTGACGCATTATGAAAATGTTCATGTCTTCTGTCCATGTTTTTCGTGTGCGTCTTTTGCCTTGGACGGGTGCAGTTATTTCACCTGCTGGAGCCTCCTGCACAACATCGTCGGCTCGTGATGGAGATGAGTTTGAGGGGTTGGTTGAAGAAAATGACTTATATATTTCAGCGAAAGACTGAGGAGATGACGGAACTGATGAGAATAATGATACAGTAGGTGATGAACTGGGCGAATGATGAAAACATAACACTAGGCTGGGCAGGCTGGAGCGACTCGTTGCCCCCCCCCCCCCCCCCCCCCAGAATACGAGGGGCAGCCCGAACCCGAAGGCACGGGGCGGGATTCTCCGTCACCTTTCGTTTCGGTACCCGCCTGGGGTATATTTCTGTTCCGAAGTCGCATTTCATATACCTTTATCTACTCTTCTTGCTTCTTACTCAAGAGGTAACAAAAATGGAAAGATAGTATGAGGGAAACGAAAGGTGGTGAAAGATAGATAACCAAAAACAAAACAAAAACATTACAAAATCAAGGATTGACTAATAAACAGATGATGAAAGGATAGCGAAGAGAAAGAAAGAACCGACGTTCAGCCACTTGAATGCATCACCCCGCAGAAGGCGAGGTGGTGCACCCAAGTGTTGCCCGGGGACACCAACTAGGAGGGATCGGCTTCACCCCCTTATTATTATTATTATTATTATTATAGAACTAGGTTTTCAGTTCAGTTAAGGATTTTGGTTTTATTTTGAGATTCGTATCTTGCGTTTCCTGATTGATTCGATTTTGTATTATCGATATACAGTAGGGCCTGGTTAATCCGGAGAGGCAAAAACACGACCTTTTGCGGATTATCGAGGCGTCCGGATTATAGTATGCAATATTTAATGTTAATAAAACACATGTTTATAACCTTAGTTTCTTTAATCAATTTTTAAAAATTTTAACCGACTTCCAAAAAGGAGGAGGTTATATATCATAAAGACAAAATGTACATGTTCATAATTAGGTACAACCATGTAAGAAATCAGTAAGTTAATATAAAACATTAGTTAAACTTAATTCCTTTTGAAAACGTCTGCAATACTCTTCTGTTTATGATTTTCGCACTTTATTTCGAAAGCTCGGTCTCTACTATCTAAGTTGACGGAGAAACATAACTTCGTGGCTATCAAATTTGTTATCTTCAGCCCATTTTAAAGCAATGTTTAAAGGTCCGGCCGGCCGGATTACAGCGATCACCGAACAAGCGGGAGTCCGGATTACCGAGGCCCTACTGTATAGTAGTTAATCTTGTTCAAATAAGTGATAGACATTCTTGCAACATACTATCACATATGAGAGTTTGCTGATTTTTGTATAATTAAAACTGAGTTAAAAAGTTATCCTATTTGTTTTAAAAATATGAGAGAAGAGAACAAAGACTTAGTTGATTTTTTCATAGTTAAGAAGTAAAACTTTATTTTTTATGTTTATTTTTTTTATCTTTGTGCCAAAGATGTCTAGTTCTGTTAGTTTATAAAGAAAAGATTTATAATATGTTGTGTTTTAATTACTTATAGTAACGCCTTTTTTGTTAAAAGTTATTTTCCTATCAAATAATAAATAATAAATGTCACTTAAGCATCCCTGTCTTTTATTTATTCCATGTAATCGAATCAATCGGGAAACGCAAAATTAGAATCTCAAAACAACTGAACTGAAAACCTAGTTCTAGCCGATGATAAATAGGATACACCTAAGTTTAACCACCGGTGTGTGGCTGCACCTAGTTTTAGCCACTATAATAAAGGCTAAATCTAGTTGTAACCGAAGATAAGTAGGATATACCTAAGTTTAACCGCATGTGGCGGGCTGCACCTAGTTGTAGCTGGGTAAAACTAGGTGTAGCCGCACTTCGGCTATTAGCCGTAACATATACGTAATGTAATGGCAAATACAAATAGCCATATGAAGTGCCTCCATTAGGTACATCTTTGTATGATTGAAGTGATGCATCCCTTCACAATACAGATGATTCCTAATTTCTGCAAGATTGTTGTCTCACAGATTACAAAGACTTACCTTTCTAATTTATTATAAAACCAATCAGGTACAACTACTTTTACGGACAATATCTTTTCATCCTCTCCTCTATTCACAGCTAGCGTTTGATAGCACTTTACAAACTGCACAGGACATTTCCAATCAAAGTAAACTTTGTACGTTTCTGGGTCTGACTTTGTGGTGTATTTTACATCCTCTTGTTTTTCTTTCGCTTTAGTTGAACTCTTTGTTCTGCTACTTTGTAGAATAAATCTTGTTTCTGCTTTTCTGAAATCATATTTACCAAAATTATGACATTTAAGTAAAGAATACACTTACTAAAAATAAGAAAAATATAAATTAATATGGGTCAAATTAATTATTTTTGGGCAGTAAATATTTATTAATAAGTTAATTAAAAAAATACATTAGAAAAATACGAAAGCAAGTAAATAATATAGCAATAAAAAAACCTATTAACACTATATTTTATATTTCCTTGATCCTGCTAGACAAATTCCATTAATATTTATAATTTCTTTTCATATATTTATCTGTAATAAAAACTTGGCAACTTACAATGCTCTCATTTGCTCCAGAACTCTTGAATCTTTGTAAATTATATCTGCTATTATATGAGTTATGTGAGATTCAACTTTATCAAATGTAGCTAGCTCCTCACTGCCGTCACAAAGACTGTTCATGTCTACAAAGTTGCCGTTTAATGCATTGACAGCATACTGCTCAAGACCTAAATTACGTGCTCTCTCAGCTAGAGAAGTCGAATGTGATTTTAATGGTGCATACTGAAACAAGAAAAAATAAGTACACAAAATATTTGTAAAAATAATAAAGCTCATAGACTCATTGACTTCATATATCTAATTTTAGGGCTATTTAATTTTATAATATTTATCCTTCGATCGGAGGTTCTAGGAATTCCCATTGTATTCTTTTGTTCTCGCAATCACCAGTGCTCGCGCGGGGCCTGAAGGATTAATGGGCATTACTTTTTCTTATAATAAAAAGATTTATTCTATCTATGCTGTGGCATTTTTTGAAATTTAAAACTCATAAAACTCTTATGGCTTTTAGGAAATATTTAATAGTTAAAAGAACATAGTAAATGCTATTATTACTTACTACTAAGTCAAGCTCTGACAGATTCTTTGCAATCATAATACTCTGTTCCACATCAGGCGTAAGCTTCTTAGACTTTCTTAAAGTCTCCAAAACAGATTTCACCTTCTTTTTAAAAGATAGGACACTTTGGTAACTTTCAAACAAGTCTTGCAATCTGTAAACGGAGAAAGCTAGATTATTATTTTCAATACTCAATCCAGAAAAATAACATGACCCATACAATCAATAAGCATTAATTTCCTTTTAAACAATAGGAAGTCACTTGGTGGAAGTGTCCACCGTAAAATGAGTAACTGAAGAATGTAGTTGTATTTTATTATTAACAGCTACATAGGAAAAAAAATTAATATTATTACAACTCTCACTGCATGATAGTAAATTAAAACTTACCTATCCGGAGTCAAATGATCAACTGCTTCTTTACGATATCTGGCTATAAACGGTATCGTACATCCTTGTGACAGAAGACCAATGAATTTGGTAGCCAAGTGTTTGGGAACTTTTTCAGTCGACGCCAACATTTCAGCTTCATCCCAAGTCCCATATTGAGAAACAACTTCTTCCTTATTCCCAAAATCAACCAAACCATCCTTATCCCCAAAGTCAACCAAATCATCGTCATTTTCAACCGGCTTATTTTGATTGCGTTTTGCGACCCTTTTTGTCTGTTTTGTATTATTTTCTTTTACCTCGTTTTCGATATCTTTAGCTATTATTTTCTTAGCTTCTTTCCTATTTTTGGGTTCCTTCTTTTCTTTACTTTCTTTTATCGCCTTGGCTTTCTTCTCTTTGGGTTCAGTTGCCTTTCGAGTTGCTCTTTTCTTTGGTACGCTCTCACTTGGTTCCTCCGTTTCTTGTACCTTTCTCTTTCTTACGGTTGAACTCATAATTATACTAACAGTAGTCAGTAAATTATTTTATAATAATTTGAAAAATATCAAGATTATAAATAATATTATTACAAACACGGTGATGTGCGATCAGTGTTGCCAGACGTGATCAAAACATTTGCCCACGCAGGTTGTTAAAATTGCCCTTTCCGACAAAAAATCGCCCATATTCACATAAGTACATAGGGTGAACATGACTAGTCATTGGACAGAGCAGAAAAACACTATATTTATTAAGGTTGCTTTAAAAACTATCAGTTTTTCTTTAAAATCAGTCGTTCTTTTATTTTAAAAACAGTCAGTTTTTACAGCAACATTGTGTTTTTGTGCTTTTTCCAATGACTAGTACCCTCCAATTCAAAAGTCATTTACTCTAGAATTTAAGTTTTCGAAAACGCCCACCTTTAAAAGAAGTTTTGTCTATGCATTTTTGACAAGTCCAACGTGAAGTTAGTCAGTCATCAGTGTCAAAAAGCATAAAACCAGACTTTCTACACTAATATTATAAAGCGGAAGAGTTTGTTTGTTTGTTTGTTTGAACGAGCTAATCTCAGGAACTACTGGTCCGATTTGAAAAATTCTTTCAGTGTTAGATATTCCATTTATCGAGGAAGACTATAGGCTATATTTTATGACGATAAGACATATAGGAGCGAAGAAATAGATGAAAATGTGGGAAAAACGGGGGGAAATTATTTGAAAGGTCTTATTTGAACGCGCTAATCTCAGGAACCACTGGTCCGATTTGAAAAATTATTTCAGTGTTAGATAGCCCAGTTATTGAGAAAGGCTAAAAGCTATATTTTATCACGCTAAGACTAATAGGAGCGAAGAAATAGAGGAAAATGTGGAAAAAACGGGAAAAATTATTTAAAAGGGCTTATCTCAAGAACTACTAGAGCATTTTTTCTGTTATTTGGATCAGATAAGAAGTAGACCACGTGAAGGATCATAAGCTTTTTTTTTTTGTGGACTAATTTTCTGTGAAATATCTAATTTACGCGGGCGAAGCCGCGCGGAACGTCTAGTAATTTATAATATCATTTAATTTTATATTGAGTTGATTTATGATTAGATACTTCTCTCACTAATATTAAGTTACGTAATTATTTTAATTTCAGGGTGCCATATTATAATAAAGTATGATAGTTTAGAGGACCGGTTGGTCTCTCTAAGAGTTCACTAGAGGTCGGAGGAGTAAAGAGTAAAACTCGATTTACTGTGGTGAACTGAAGTAGTTTATTGAGAGATTTGTGCTGCTTATATACAAAAAAATATCATAATTATTATTACTAGAAACTGTACAGAAAGTTAAAAGATTAATTTTGATTGGTTAACAACATTAGAAAAGGACGTACAGAAAGGGATACAAAATATTTACAAAGCAAGAAAGAGAAAAAAATTGAATAAGAAATATTTACAAGATTGATAAATTATCGGCGCGAGAGAATGGCCGTACCGCGGTTCGTGGCGCTGGTATCGCGCGAGTATAAATATGGGCTCCCGCGGTCCGCGAGTTCAGTGAGCCCGCGCTCGGCATACCGACGTCGTCTTCCGGTCGCTCGCTGCCGCGCCGTCGCGAGTAGTTGTGCCGCCATTTTGTGAAGCTCTGCAAACGCCATGAAGATCGTAGCTATGCTGCGAATATCCCTCGCTTGACGTAGCCTCGATGCGTAGTGTTGTGTTGCAAAGAATTCTTATTAGAAAAAGTCCTTTTCAGGGCTACTTCATGTCCGGTGCAAATGCACTTAATATACACGGACGGTTTCTCTCGTCATTTTGAACGTACGTTCTTTGCAGAACGATTTTCTTCTGTGTTTTAATCTTCCATGACGAACGTATACAAAGACGGCGGGCGCTCCTTTCGGAGCGTGTTTTCTTTGTTTCAATCGACGAACGAACGTGTAGGTACTTTGTAGGTACTGCTACAGTAGTATAGTTACTATATGACAATGTTAATATTATTGTAATTTAGTTTCAATAAAGAAAATCAATTATTATTTGTTTTCAAAATTGCCCATATTTTACCGGTTCCAAGACCTTTCCGCCCTTTTTCCAAAATAATCCTAAAATTGCCCATGGCGTGGGCAATTGCCCACGGTCTGGCAGCACTGTGTGCGATAGTTCATAGCGGCATTTTTGAGTTTTGACATTGACATTTGACGGGCTGCTAGGGCTTACGGCTATGTTCCAAATGTACTGCGACCACTGCACAGTGCTATCACTGTGGAAAAAATCGTTCCGTTATGGAGTTGCAGTAGGTACACTGCCGCAGTAACCTAGTGAAATATATGACGTCATCAATCGTCGCCATATTGTACTGTGACTTGTGAGCACTGGCGTTTTCGAGGTAAGGCACTCGCAGTACTTTGATCACGTGATCAGTCAACTGTCAAAAGTCAACTGTCAAGTGTCAAAACCACTCGAGTGTCTAACGTTTTAAAACAATAGGTACCTAAAGTTTAATCCCAAAGTTATAAATTTCTGTAACTAGGGTAAATTACGAGTCATTTGAATTTTTCAGTAGAGGGACACTTTACACTTTGATCGTAGAAATAAAAGTTTGTGGTTTTTATACGATGTAAATAATAATGAAATTAATATTGAGGGGCATTCACGCTACAATAAAAATAGAGTATTTTTTATCAGGTTGCGGTGCAACCAAAATAATTTTTTTTTTGTCGCCATGGTCATCACGTGCGCCTTGCTTTTGCAAATGAAAAGAAAAAAATTATAAACATGCTAAAGTTTTTTATAATATTTATTATGATACACATTGTGTATGTTATTATAAACGTGTTATTGTATATAAAGGGACTTGGCTTTTGTCAGGATAGGTCTTCATTGTAAAGTGCTAGTTCAAGACAGTGACGTGGGAGACGGGCGAGGGAGAATAGTACGAAATACACCTTATAATCCCTCTATTGTAATTCTTATTGAGCTTCAACTATTAGAGATTATGAAACAACGACAATTAGTCGTAATAATTTCCAATTGAAACTATGGCGTCCGCCAAACACTTGAATGCGAGCGCCTCCAACACGGAATCTAATTTAGAACCCATTTTCTTCTTCTCCTTCTTTTTTTTATCCATAGACAATAAACCATAGTTTTGCCATATTCGGCCAGTACCATTTTAATTGGCCGCCTATTCAGTGTTTAGCGTTACGTCAGAGCGATAACTCTATTTCGTTTGGAAATTACCAATTACAATATTAATCTAAGTACCAAAAAATCATATTTGAAGTACAACTATTTCGGCAGCGCCGTCACGGCCAACCCTGACAGTCGCGCGTCCTCGCGCGTTGTGTGACTCATAGTTTTACTCTTCAGTACCAGCAAAACAGACATGGCAATTGCAGATTGCTAATACCCGCTCGGGCATTATTCCTGACATATTATGCGAAATAGATGAAAGCTTTTGCCTTTCTTGAGGCAAATGCTGACTGGACACACTAGGCCCTTTTGTCTTACGTCATAACTCATTATGTCTCTTAGCTCATACGCTGTAGACCGGGCATACTAGGCCCCTTTATCCCATTCTGCGGACCGGGCATACTAGGCCCTTTCATCCAACCACCATTACCAAGACATACCTGTCGTGTAGACCGGGCGTAGCGCCCTGGCCCTTTCATCTAGTAACCAATGAATGAAACAAAACTCAGCTGGCCCGGGCGCGAAGCCCCTTCAACCAGGCGTAACCAAAACTTAGCCGGCCCGGGCGCGAAGCCCCCTCAACCAGGCGTAACCAAAACTCAACTGGTCCGGGCGCGAAGCCACTTCAACCAGTATGACAAATAACAAAATGTGGATGGGGCGTAGTAGGTTCACCTACAAACACACCTTTAACAACAAGAGCTGAGTATGAATCTCACTTACTTATTCACGACGACCTGGTAAGTGCCCTCGTGAATATCAAGCTAAAGTCTAAAGATGCGGTTAAGGTGACACCGCGCTAAAGCAAAAAAAAACATGTTGGACATGATTCCGACCGCCTGTCCCCCACGAGAGGCCGGCCCGGTCCCTCACAGAAAACAAGAAATGGAAAAGGTGCAAGCGACAAAATGGCTTCCGCCGCGCAATCCAAAAACCATAAATACACCTCATACAAGCCATGGGCAAATCACAGAGCATGCCCGAACCAATCCATGCACAAAACCCGGAACCCCAAACCACTCTCCCCTTCCGGCAAAATCAGAATCCCCTTCCTTACAGAGGTCCCTCCGACCGACCACTCTGCGCTACAAAAGTTGACCAACCGTGCCACGCCATGGGCAATCCAAAGACAAAGACACGACGAACACCGACAATGAACTTCAACTTCCCAGCCCCAGCCACCGCGCCGCCGAGAAAAATCGACATCGCCACAGCCAAACCATCAAGGCGTCGCCTTAACGTGTGTGCACGAGACTGGTAGCGTTTCATTATCAGTAAAATCTTCCTGACGGATTCCATCTTTATTAATGACCGCCGTCTCGGCCCAGTTTGTTTCAAATGCATTTCAGAATCATCTTCTTAATCTCGATTAATAAATCAGATTTTACATGAGGTTTCGCGACAATTTTACACGTTTTCCTAATTTCTGAACCATGTAACGTAATACCTTATCAACAAAATAGCAAGAAACGATACGCAAAGCAACCAACTGTTACATTTTTTTTTATCCGCCATGACTGGACTTGAATGGATTTCATGAAGTTCGGATTAGCTGTGAACTCGTTTAGTTTATGTTGGTGAAATGCAATTCATTGTTATAAAACGCGTTTATACGTTAAAACCCGGTTTAGTGCGCACTAAGCGCGTTCAAGAATGCACCTGACCCTAACCTGACCACATACCCACACCCAGATCCCAAAATTTGTAAGGTCAAGAAAATTGTTTTTTTTTTCACAAGTAACTTCATTTCATGAAGATTAAAGATTAAATGCTCAAGACGAAAACACGATCACTGAACAAAATGCTCGATAGTTTCTTTTTTACAATATAAAACCTTGTTTGAGACACACTTTTGCTTGGATCCTCGAAGTTCTGAAGTCTGGAAGGGACAGCGCTTTTTCAATATCCAAAAAGGCATTGATAAAACCTAAATTTGCTCAAAATACCCCCTTCATAATCATTTTAGTTCGTCTTTCATTCAATCAAAACTAACTTGGCGATAATTCCATGTCGTCCTCCCTTACCTAGCGACGACTACACGAAAGACGGGTGCGAGTGTGAAGAGAGAAGGACGATGCTTGATTCCTTGGGTCAGTTCCTCTTAATTTCTTTGGTGAAATTACACCTTAGAGTAAAATAACAATGTACGCTTGAAGAATGTTTAAATTCCCTCTGAATCCACACACAGATACAAGCATAGTAATCGGAACATTCTAATCACAAGCACTGGTAAACGTAATTCACTTACTTGACCGAAATATAGCCTTAGATCAACTCGCTGTCATCAATAGAAGTCGCACGCATTAGGTCGTACAAACCGCACGCATTTACATTAAGGCGCTCCCCTACGGAGACGCCGTAATTTACCATAATATCTTAAAAGCCCCACAAACTCATAATTTGAAAGCTATAATAAAAATACAGCAACAACCTTAAGTATATCGATATTCCTTTCCCCGTCTTCAATTTCCTATTTTTGTTCATTACACCCATGATACCAGCCTCCAAAGTAACACCAATCCGTCAAAACCGAAGCATACCCTCAGCATTAATAACCCAGCACTCACAAGCCACGTTTACCCGAAACGCACGACACTCTGTGGCTCAGTGGTGAGCGCGTTGGTAGCTCAAGCCGGGGGTCGCGGGTTCGAATCCCGCCGACGGAACAAAAAAGTTTTCAATGTTCCCGGGTCTGGATGTGTATTAAATATGTGTATTATATAATAAAAATCTTAAATATATGTATAGTATAAAAGTATTAAATATATTTCCGTTGTCTGGTACCTGTAACACAAGTCCTTTAGGTACTTAGCACGGGGCCAGACTGACGTGGTGTGAAGCGTCCATAGATATATATTTATTATTATATTAATAGATAGACAATTTCATGAACCACGCAATCCACGCTTCAATCTTTTCCTTTTAGATAAATCTTGAACCAAGATATGTAAAGAGAATAGAATCCTTGCGCGATCCCGGCAACGTGTCAAATGCATGGTCAAGGTCGCCTGCTCGAGGGATGGCCCGTTAAATTAGAGAATATTTTTAATTGATTTACTCGTCGTTTTCTGATCCTTTCATACTTGACAAACGCCTTGACGTTTACTAGGTACTTAAGGGCGTGCAAGGTAACAATTAAAATATGACACTTTTGACAAATAAAGTCAAAATAAATTAAGTTGGCATAACTACCTTACCTACTGTACGACCTTACCAACTCTAGGAACCATGCGAAAATCGCTCGTAAGTAGGTACAGCTGTATTCTACCAACTTTAAAAAAAATTACATTGGTCGTATTTATTTCTTACTGTTCCATATCATAAATTCATCGAAAAACCTC
The DNA here is from genome assembly GCA_963422495.1 of Polyommatus iphigenia. Classification (NCBI taxonomy): domain Eukaryota; kingdom Metazoa; phylum Arthropoda; class Insecta; order Lepidoptera; family Lycaenidae; genus Polyommatus; species Polyommatus iphigenia. Next base: position 14,091,824 of record OY730180.1, on the reverse strand, counting down.
TTAAGCTCCGTTTAGACCAAACGAGCGAATGCTCATTCTAGTAAAGCTCTTCTGATGTAAATTAACAACGAACATTTTTTCGTTGTTCTAGTGTGTTCGCCACGTGTTCGGCGGTAAATAGGTAGAATGCTCTAAGAATCTCGCTCGATTGGTGTAAACGACGCAAGAGCGCTCGAGCAATTGCCTAGAGCATTCTTTCGTGTTCGGACGTGCTCGCTCTTCGAGGCGGTCTCTTCAAAGGGATTCTAGTGTTCTTGATATTTTTACTTTTTGGCGGCTGGTTTTAGGTAGTTTATCAAAGGTTATTTCGTAAATATGGATTGGAGTAATGAAAAATGTTTACAAATGATAGAATTATACCATAAAAGATGTTTATGGGATCCAACCTTTGATGACTATAAAAATAAATTAGCTACTTATCGTTGACGAATGAGCAATGATCATTCGCTCGTTTGGTCTAAACGGAGCTATATGATTCTCATCTATAGAGCAAAAATTCTTATTCTTGATGTTCTTGTTGATTCGATTGGTGGAAACGACCTAAAGTATGTTGTAACGAATTATAGTTTACACTAAACGAATACGAAAGAATGTTCTTGTGCTGTTCTTGCTCTATGTTCTTTTGGTGTAAACCCACCTTTAGCAGCCTTCAGAATGACAATGTCCAACCTTCCATGAGTTAAAACTTAAAAGCCATTCTACTGCCTAAAAGTTCTAATCAAGTATGCAAAAAAAAAACGAAATTGTCCCTACACTAGAAACGTCTGTCACTTCACCGTCAATCACAATGTGAATAGAAAACATGAGATTTTTTTTTTACGCGGGTCAATCACCGCTACCGCATCGCCTGATTACATATGGCATTACGAATATTATACATGGAATAATTAACTGAGATTCCATAATAAAGTATACACTATACTTTTAATAATTAGTGTTGGTAAAAATAGCAATAATAATTAATTGTGAACGGCCCATTAGCAATAATTAATCGTACTTGCTAAAAAAAATACGATTGCTAATATTATCGTAAGTAGCAATTATAGTCTGCGATCAGTGATCACGATAAAAATCACGTCCGCGCTGTTTCACACCGCAGTGCTAACTTGTTATTTTTCACTCGATGCAAAATAATACTCGACGCGAGCGGTGCAATGCGAACCGATAATTATTCACAATGCCGCGTTTTTATCAAATAGCAAAGCAATTATACTTAGCATGCTGTGACATCAAAATTAGCATGTTAATGAAGTTATTAGAAAATAGCATTAATTCCCATTACTACTTTTAATAAATGGGCAAGTCAAACCATTGTCAAATAAAAAATGGAAAGGCCTCACCAGTTCTTGTCGTTATTGTACCTCGCGTCTTGCGCTCGCACATGTAAACCTCCATCCTCAACGATCGCTCGCTTACGGTTTTGTTCTCAATGCAATTGGTGCAAATTCTCCTCAGAATTTAGAATGAATTAGCCCTTCGATCCCGCTTCTGATAAAGGGACTTGGCTTTTGTCAGGATAGGTCTTCATTGTAAAGTACTAGTTCAAGACAGTGGCGTGGGAGACGGGCGAGGGAGAATAGTACGAAATACACCTTATAATCCCTCTATTGTAATTCTTATTGAGCTTCCACTATTAAAGATTATGAAACAACGACAATTAGTCGTAATAATTTCCAATTGAAACTATGGCGTCCGCCAAACACTTGAATGCGAGCGCCTCCAACACGGAATCTAATTTAGAACCCATTTTCTTCTTCTCCTTCTTTTTTTTATCCATAGACAATAAATTATAGTTTTGCCATATTCGGCCAGTACCATTTTAATAGGCCGCCTATTCAGTGTTTAGCTTTACGTCAGAGCAATAACTCTATTTCGTTTGGAAATTACCAATTACAATATTAATCTAAGTACCAAAAAATCATGTTTGAAGTACATCTATTTCGGCAGCGCCGTCATATAAATAACAATCTATTATGTATTTTTTGTACATTCTTAATAACCTTTTATCTATACTTCTATACTAATATTATAAAGAGGTAAACTTTGTTTGTTTAATTGTAATGAATAGGCTAAAAAACTGCTGGACCGATTTTAAAAATTCTTTCACCATTCGAAAGCTACATTATTTACGAGTAACATAGGCTACTTTTTATTTTGGAAAATATAGGGTTCCGTAAGATATTTGGGTTTTTCTGACACAAGGTGAAAAAAATCAACCAGAAAAGTTACTTATTTTGCGTACGCTGCCTAAACTATAAAAGATAGAACCATACAATGTTCTAAGTAAATGTAGATCTTATAAATATCTACAAAAATGCCCGGGACACACTATACCTATCTATGGCAAGTGAGGCACAACAACCATTTTTTTATTTAAAAATCTTGATTTTTTTTGGACTACATTTAAACGCATTTATTTTACTCATGCTGATAATCCTTATCAAAATAAATTATTTCATCACTAAGTACAGTTTGTGTAGATAATATTTGGTGTTTAAATGATTAAAATTGGACGTTTAGTTTAGAAGTTATGGCGAAATTAAAAATTGCGTTACGCCCGTTTCGAAGTGGGCGCTACCAAGGCGGGGGTGCGCAGTAGCGAAGATTATGACCGGTCCTGCAGCTGGTGAATTAGCTCAAATACCCGTTGCATATACCAAGAATACCAATGATCCCTACATAACAGCTGATTTGCCTATACCCTGCAAAAGGCTCCAATTCCCTGTGAGACGTAGCTTTTGCGGCGGTACCGACTAATGCGGGCCCCGAGTAGTAATAATGAATACAAGTCAAAACTGCTGAATCGATTTTAATCATTTTTTCTGTAGATATATATTTTATACCCGTGCGAAGCCGGGGCGGGTCGCTAGTCTCATTTAAAGGTTTTTTTGGCCTGTCCTACTACTGGTATTGTATAAGTGCTGAAAAACAGTTATTGGACGTTATTAGATGAAAATATAATACTGATCTACTTGATATATGATTTTCGAAAGATGAGAGTATTATTCAATACGAAAGTTAATTTGCAGCTGACTTGTGTCTTCTGAATACTTCAATGAAGTGTGACTTCTGAATACTTCAAAAACCTACTTGTTGCCGTTAGTTGTATTGTATGGAATGAATAAAGGAACGTAACACAATTTGGGGACCTTGTAAAATGCTACGGTGCGTTGCACAAGGGCTGATATTTAAACAACGGGTTAATTTTTTTCGGTTTTATAGAGGAATAAGAATTTTCAAAATCAGCTACCCTTTTTGTTTATGTTTTATTAGGAAATCCCTGGATTGTGTAGTACGTTCGTATTATTTTTGTCGCTGAAGTAGGCAAATGGCAAGCCTTTAGTTAACATAATTATTTTCATGAAATCCCTCGACCTTGTGTAATAAATAATGAATTAAATTAAACAAATGCCATACAATTTTTGCTACCCATCAGTATAATCCAGACTCAAGAACATGTGCAACCTGTGGGCTGTGGGATCTATTAGACAAGCCCAACTTCCTCCTAAAAGTAGAGTACGGCCACAGCGACAGGCAAATGAGCTGCTATGCATTGTGCTCTATATTGCAATATTGTCTGAGTATGCCGATTGGCTCGATGAGGACAATCTGAAATCTCTAACTATTTGAGTTACGTTTTACCTGAACAATGTAATATACAGACGTACAGATAAAGAGACGGACATCCTTTCACATCTATAATATTAATAGATGGCGGCTGTAACTCTATTGCGTTAAAGTCCGTTTATCGGGTGGATACCGTACATTTTCCCGGGACCAAAAGTACTATTTTTCCTTTCCCGGGACTCAGTGTCTCCATACCAAATTTTTGCAATATCCGTTCAGTGGTTGGAGCGTGAAGAAGTAATTGACAGACAGACAGACGAACAGACTTTCATACTTATAAAGTTATAATATTAGTTGTTACAATAGTACTATGTAATATTGGTAAGAATTTTAATTTTTTGAAGTCATTTTTTGTTAAATATTTAATTAAAATACTTTATTTTACAATAAATAATAAAAATATATGTGAAAACAACAATTATTTATAATGTTTCCTACTTACAATACCAATTTTAACCAAATTTCAATCAAACTTTGCTTGTCCAACTACTGGTTTTGGGTGTCCCAACTACTGTAATTCCGTCCCATGACTGTGTTTTACCTGTCATTCAGTTTTTACAAAAAAATCAATATAAACTGAAAAACCGTCGCATTTTTATGTTTGCATATCTTATGTTAGATAATTTATGAACACAAATATTTACTGTGAAAACAAGAACAGCTTTTACTGTGAAAAAAATCCTTAGCTGTCCAATGACTGATAGTTTACGGTAATTTGGATTAATAATAATAAAACACTGGAAGAATTGCAAAAATTAACCTTATTAGACTGTGTTGAAAATGTTCAATACGAGCTGTCAAAAATGCGGCTGATAGTATACTGGATTGCAATGAGGTTACATACTATTGGAGGTAACCTTATATTTTGACAGTTGATAATGTTACTCTTTCTAACTAACGATGCAGTAAGTTGAGTGAAAGAGAAAGTTCATATCGGTGTATAAACGTCAAAAGTTTGTAATGTTATGTCCTACCTATTAGGACATAACAAAGGAGTCGGTCTGCAATATTTCATGTTTAAAAAGTGCTAATAAAAGTGTTTAGTGAACGTTAAATGCAATATCTTATTGGGTTTTGTGGTTCCGCTATTTATTAAACCATAAAAACGGCCAAGGAATGCCTCAAACACGTGAATTTAACATAACATACGTAAGTTTTCAACAACGTTTTTTGGGCTTATCAATCGGTATTTTTATAAGCTAAAAAGAAAATTTATAAGTTTAATAATCCCATAATCATGCTATTTATGGCATTAGTGATAAAAATGTCACATCAAATAATAATTTGGCTTCAAATATTGCATAGCTTTTTACGTGTACTTTAGGTATGCACTTTACTTGAAGTATAGTTTATCGATAAAAATATTGTCATGGACTAAATGATTTTGTTTTCAGGATTTGAAAATGCTTCAAAATAGACGACGAACAGAAATATTTAGACGCAAGTTTCATGCAAGTTTTTAATTCTTACTCCCTCATGAAGGCATCACAATATTGGGATTATCATTTCAACAATGATTATCAAAACAATGATTTTATTGAAATAAAAAAGTTCTAATGGAGAGCAAAATAATTGCATGATCAACGGCTCTCACACCCCCTGTAAGTACTCAGTTCGTTACTTAGATCTACTTTTTGAAATTTTATCCTGGCATTACCCTTTTTTAATAAGTAAAATGAAAAAATTTAATAAGGCTAAAGTCAAAATCATTTAATAAAATAAATTTAATACCTCGAACATCGAATTCCAGACACAATAGATATTCAGTTGTTATGCGGCACCTGGGTTCCGCTTGGGGCTTGATGGGTTTAGCATGGAAAAGTTACATAAAGCATATTGCCCTGTATATAATATAATATATACCTACCTACATTTAATGACACTAAACCAACTATTTTTTTAGGTTATTGGAATGCTCCTGCCTCCTAAAGAACAGTTCAATATGGTGGTGACTGAGAGACCTATAATGAAGATAATATTATTTTTAAGTTTAGATTATAACCGAGTATTCTGGTGGTGAGATGGAGTGAGGAGGGATGGTTTAAGTGAGGAAAATCCCCCCTTTATTACTACCACCTTCAGCCACCTTCAAGAGACCCCCCCGTTAAGGAGATGTTGTCAACTATTTTCAGTGTTTGAATATTTTTCATTTAAGAGGCCGGGTGCCATTGAAATTCTCACACATACGAAAATATTAAACATGTTTGAGTTATTTTTCAGCTTAAAATAGTAATTACCTAGGTTCCTGCACAAAAATTTACTACAAAATATTTAAACTCTAAAAATATTTTTTACTATTTAAATATTTTGTAGTAAATTTTTGTGCAGGAACCTAGGTAATTACTATTTTTTAAGCTGAAAAATAACTCAAACATGTTAAATATTTTCGCATGAGAAAATGATTTTGGTATTACGTATGTATGAGAATTCCGATGGCACCCGGCCCCTTAATTTCTAATTTTTAATATGTGTGTAATATTATGCAATGTGTCCTAACACCGGTGTCCAATCCTTACATGTTATGATGTATGGCATAAGTATTTTATTGACTGAAGGATCGGCCACTGGTGTTGGGACAGTGGACACATTATATTATTATGTGTCCCGTCACCAGCGGGCCGATTCTGTATCGTACATTTGTGAGTTAATCACTGAGTTAGTAACGAAACGGAGGAGTGAGCAACCGAAAGTCTCACTTTTGTATGCAAGTGAATACAAAAAGTGGCACTTTCCGTTACTCACTCCTCGGTTTCGTTACTAACTCAGTTATTAACTCACAAATGTACGATACAGAATCGGCCCGCAGTATCCAAAGCTTTATGGTCTTTATTTCTTCGATAATACATAAAAAATGTTATCTTACAAAATTGTTGTATAATAGTTAAGTATAATAAAGTATATTTGATCTTCTGTTGTTTTTTTTTTTTATAAAAACTGTTGATTTTATTGATATTACACTCCGATCAAGCCTTCGTGGCTTATGGAGTATACATATTTATTATATTTTTAACTATTTGTGTAATTATATACTTAAATATTTTATTTACATAAGTATTTTCATAAACTTAAATAAATATAAAATAATATCTTTTCACCAAATTGAAAGCGACTTCTAATTTAATGATCATAATTTATTATATATTAAATTGAACATGCGGGTCGAATTGATAACCTCCTTTTTTTGATGTCGTTTAATAAAAATCTATAACATAAAATTATGGTCGACTAATTGGTCGATAGCTGTAGTCTAATTTTATATTTTTATCGATATATACAAGCAGATCGCCCATCCCTACACGCACACTACGGCAATTGCACACAAGCATAAAATAGCCACGCGCTGGCGAGCGCCATCTACCTATCCTTAATCTGTGCTCCATAATCTGTGGCTAGGGCTAAGTCGTGTTCGTTACGTTTTTAAACTGCGCATGCGCGGCTTTTTTATGTGCCAGTGTGAGTGTCTTATTCTAAAATACCTTGTCATGTTCTAAAATACCTGTCAGATTTCTCTCTGATCTGACAGAAATTGATGGTATTTTAGAACATGACAACGTATTTTAGAACATGACAAGGTATTTTAGAATATGACACTCACACTGACACACAAAAAGCCGCGCATGCGCAGTTTAAAAACGTAACGAACACGACTTCTAGCTAGGGCCTAGGCATAAAGTTAATATACCTATCGGAATAGAGAAACAAAGGCCTGAGCAAGCGAGATGTCACTATCAGTAACACTGCGTGGTAAAAAGAGAGGCGTGATTTGAGGTTGCATAGCTTTTTTTTCATCTGTTTGACAGTCTGTCTGACCATGTGCCAATCGTTGTCAATTTGGGATCTCAGAAAAATTGTGATTTTAAGTTAAATAATGAATAATTTTTAGAAATACTGCTCTAGAAACATGGTTAAATGTTTGTGGAATGATTGTGGATCCACACATCGAAAAAACCCGGACAAATATTCATTTCACAGGTGAATTATTCTACATCGACAGGACCTAGTTTTAAGTTTATTTTTGCCAATTCCCTACGAGTTATTGGTATTGATTTTGACAATTCACTTCTATATATGTTTAATTATATGGAAAACATAACTTGACAAGCCATGGCCCATGGTGCACAATTTAAGGATATTTTGTGTAAATAATTTTCATATATTTTACACTAGGGCTGCATCAAGTTATCGATAAGTTGTATCGATGTCGTAGGATGATTTGATAAATCGAATTATTTCGAAAATTCTAGGGACTTCACGAAAACACGGATAATTAGACAATGGTGATTACATTTTTCAAACTTACTGACAAAAGGTAGTGTTTTCGCGAAAACACGAGTTGCCTTAGTAACATTGCACATTCATAACGCTGATTGGCTTGATTTTTACTTACTGGCCAACTCTTATTCTGATTGGTTACTATCTTTCCCTATGTATCTTTGAGGTATTACACCATAGACTTATAAAGGGTAAGAAATGACAATGCCTGTTCATAGGAACTTTACTTATTATTTAACCTTTTTCTTGGGTAAAATATATCTATCACAGAAAAGTTACTAGTCATAATAATCTTCTTATATACTGTTGTTGTGTTTTTGTTTGTTTAAGTACATTAGCAGAGTTGAATCCTTCAATTGAAGCTATTACAATATTTATTCGTTCTTTAGTCCATTCAGGTTTCGTACATCCGTCCTGTCTATTAGCGTAAAACTTTCTTAGCTCTATTCGAATCTTTCTTTATCGGACATAACATCAGAATTAGTTTCTGGTTCTGTTGAACCTTCAGCACTAATTTCACTTGTATCAGTCATTTTGTATTTACAGACACACTTTTAGATAACTTTTTGCACTATTTTTCAAATCCAACTGCAATTTTAAACACATTAAATAATAAAAACTGCTAGTTCGCTTACAAAAACAACCACAAACAAAACAACGCGTGACAATCAATTGACATTTAAAATGTCAACTCTTCAACCAATCAGAGAAGATGTTGTTGTGCGCGCGCGCTTAAACCGACCAATCAGTGATTTTTTTCGATAATAACTAACGATTCGTTTCGCAATCTTACTAAGGCGACTCGTGTTTTCGCGAAAACACTACCTTTTGTCAGTAAGTTTGAAAAATGTAATCACCATTGTCTAATTATCCGTGTTTTCGCGATGTCCCTAGGATTTTCGTGATAATTCGATTTATCAAATAATCCTACGACATCGATATGAAAATATTTTTTAGTTAAGTATACTAATATATACTAATTATCTAGGAATGTTGAAATGATAACATACTCATCCGTAGTTTATAATTAGTTTAAGTATATTAATATACTATCATACATAATTTATCGTTTTTAAGGTTCCGCAGCCAAAGGGTAAAAAGTCCTAGTAGTGGGGTCCCGCTCTACTACTAAGACTTCGTTGCCTGTCCGTCTGTCCATCCGTCCGTCCGTCTGTCTGTCTCCAGGCTGTATAACAAAAACCGCTATAGTAATAGACTTCTGAAATTTCCACAGATGTAATGTCATTCTACATCCAATATGGCTACTCATCCAAGATAGGGGAATAGTTGAAAGCACTTCTGCAAGATGGGCATCAAATAAAAGGGCTCATTGAGAGTGAAAAATTCATGCATACATAATTATGCAGCAAGCATTTTGAAGAAAAGTCACATTTTACTTCAAAATTACAATTTTATTATATATCTATGCAGTTTTATTTTATCCCATTTTATTATTTTTACAATCTTACAATTATTATTCCATGATCGATATTTTGTCGAATTACAAGCTCTTTACACATCACTGACACGCACACGTAAACATAATTGTATACACAGATGTAAATCAAATTTTGGTTAAGCTTGACAGCTCGGGATTGTTTCTCTATTCCGATAGGTATATTACCTTTATGGGCCTAGGTGACATCCATCAGCTGTTTGTGGGGTTGCCCTTTTAATGAAAAATAATTTTTATGGGTTTCGTATCTAATTCAATTATTATTATTACATTTTTTCCGTTTTTCGTAAATACCTTAGAATATTAATAACAGTAGTATTCATACTCTAAGGTAAATACTAAATAACAATAATTGCTTTTAATAGAAATAAACGGTAATTTTAAAATAATGGTATAGAAAATAATAACTGTACTGTGCCACGAGTGGAACGGTTACGGCAGTCGATAACGACTAACGACCAATTATTAGGAAACAAACAGCGCGGCGGCCGGCGCGGCGGCGTAAAGCGTCTCCCAGACAGACGCGGCCTGCGGTGGCGCGGGCGGTGGTGGTGGCGGTCAGTTGGATGACTTGGCCGCGTGTGTCTGTGTCGTTCCTAGAACTCTCAAGTCATCCAACTGACCGCCACCGCAGCTGCAGGCCGCGTCTGTCTGGGAGACGCTTAAAGCCGTGATGCCAAGACACTTGCACGATTTTGTAGCATAATTTAAAAAAAAGAGTAAAGCGGTTTGCCGCGGATTTTAAAATATTATAAATAAAAAAGAACTGAAGAGGGAATTTTTCCGAGCTCCGCAGTCCGCGCACATAACTTGTTTTCGCATGAGTTATTATTTATTTTTATTAGTTTAATATTTTACATTTAGTTGAATTGTTTTAGTGTTTCCTATAATGTATTTTCATAATAATATGTTAAAAAATCAATTTTTACGTGAGTGTGTTTGAATTAGTTCCGCCCGTGCCACCCGTGTACAGACTACAGCTGAGTACAGATACAAGCACTGAATTAATTTACATTTTACAATAATGGTAAGTAATGACTTCTAGTTTTATCAATACCCAAATTACTATTGTTACAATAAGATATGTTTAGGATAGGAATGTATAGGCTCATATAAAAATTCATTTAGTAAGTTTTAAGTTTTATTCATATTTAATAATTTAAACTGTTGTTTCACAGTTATTTATTTTTGTCAACTAATCTTTGTTATTTTTAAAAGACATCCATTAATATTACTATTCCAATTCAAATTAATATTTTCTGAAAATGGGATTCTCTCAAAGTTATAACTTGATGCTCCTGTAACAAAATACAAATATGAAGTTATTTCAGTTATACATATAAGTTAATTACCAAGCATGTAATATTAATTATTATTTAAAATTTAATCAATTGCTTACTTAGAGTTTCCTTAAATTTATTGAATGTATCTTCATTTCTTATAACACTAGCAATATATATTTCTAAATGTGGTTTTCTTTTAAAAAATACTTGGAATACATCACAAAGTGGTTGCAATATTGAGGGATCATACACAATATCAGCTCCAATAACTATATCTGGTACTAAATCTTTTGGTATAACATCAGCGTGGGTCCAATCTAGCATAATAGCACCTGAAAATTAATAATGTATAATAAATTATAGTGTTATAAAACAATATAATATTATATAAAACAGTAGAAAGAAGTCAGTATAAATAACTAGCTGTTGCCCGCGACTTCGTCCGCGTGGACTTCAGTTTATAGCGCGCGGTGTCAACAAAATTGGTGTCAAATTTAAAAGCTTTTTAAAACCCTGGTACCCCTCAAATCTAAATACCCAAAACAGCTGTGCAGTGTGCACATAATATTTTTTTTAATTAAACTTTTTTATACCAAATTTTAAAGCTTATTTAGCCCCCAACTTTTACACAACTTTAGCTTTACCCATAAACTATTTAGTATTTATCATTGGTAGGCTGTTGTTTCTGATATCTATATTGGCAGGTAAGTTATTTAATAAAAGAATCGAAAAACTGAATTCCTCATGGTACCACCTCTTATAGAAATACGTATAAGCAAGCGATAGCGCGATCTAGGCGACTCTTGGAGCCATCTGTTATGAGTTTTTGGAACTAACTTAATTTGAACAAATTTACGCATAAACACCCCCTTACAACCCCTTTTTCCAGTTAAAAAGTAGCCTATGTCCTTTCTCAGGCTTTAGACTATCTGTGTACAAAATTTCATTACAATCGGTTCAGCAGTTTTGGCGTGAAAGCGAGACAGACACACAGACAGACAGAGATACTTTCGCATTTATAATATTAGTATAAGTAGATAATTTGATACCTATTGATTTCTCTCCTTCCTTATAAATAAAATCTTGACTTGATTCTTGTATCATGTTTGGAAAATTTATTGATATATTGTGATCTATTGTTTTTAACACATCCAAATGATGATCAGTCATCATCATTGATTCAATATTACAGTATTTGAACATGGAAATACCAGTGAATCCAATGCCAGAACCAAGCTCCAAAATATTCTTTCCGCTAAATAAGTTTTTGTTATATAAAGCCCAGTCACACAACATAAATGCTGCCTGAAAGGCAATAAAATATAATAAATTCACAAATTATGCTGACATAAAACAGTTTTGATACTATAAAAAATATTAAATAACACCTATCATAGATGATCTATGATTAACACCTCCAACTCCATTGTGAGTATCGCAGACACAATAGATTTTCATTTGTTATGCGGCAGTCAGCTGCCGCCAGGGGATTGATGGGTTAATCAATTAATTAATAATAATAATAATAATATCTATGGACGCTTCACACCACGTCAGTCTGGCCCCATGCTAAGTACCTGAAGGACTTGTTTTACAGGTACCAGACAACGGAAATATAATATTTAATACTTTATACTATACATTTGACGACCTCTGTGGCTCAGTGGTGAGCGCATTGGTAGCTCAAGCCGGGGGTCGCGGGTTCGAATCCCGCCGACGGAACAAAAAGTTTTTTCAAAGTTCCTGGGTCTGGATGTGTATTATATATGTGTATGATATAATAAAAATCTTAAATATATGTATAGTATAAAAGTATTAAATATATTTCCGTTGTCTGGTACCTGTAACACAAGTCCTTCAGGTACTTAGCACGGGGCCAGACTGACGTGGTGTGAAGCGTCCTTAGATATTATTATTATTATTTATTATTATACATATATTTAAGATTTTTATTATATTATGATACACAAATTTAATACACATCCATGACCCAGGAACTTTTGAAAACTTTTTGTTCCGTCGGCGGGATTCGAACCCGCGACCCTCGGCTTGAGCTACCAACAGTGCAGCCCACCAACTGAGCCACAGAGGTCATCAGATTATAATTATTATATCTCACCTCCCAAGTTCTTAATCCAGTTGTTCCATCAACAACCATATTTTTGGTTTCCCTGATAATTACTGTGTTTTCTAAATTTTTATACCAATGCGCTCAGCATTGGTAGCTCAAGCCGGGGGTCGCGGGTTCGAATCCCGCCGACGGAACAAAAAGTTTTTTCAAAGTTCCTGGGTCTGGATGTGTATTATATATGTGTATGATATAATAAAAATCTTAAATATATGTATAGTATAAAAGTGAAGTGAGCACGGTCCTCGCGTCGTTGCGAGGTGAATCGCTTGCCCAACTTTCTTGTTTTGAAGGTGCGAAGGAGAAAATGACAAAATAGCACACTCGATATTCCAGTTGAATTATTATAATCTCATGACAAAATCTATCAAAAAGTAAACAAGTCAAAATACCATAAACTAAAGAGTACAAAATAATATAAAAAAGGTTTTTATAAAAGAAATTTAGATATGTACACTACATCACCCCCCTCCAGAGACCGGCAAGGGCGATAATAGTCCGGAAATTTTACATGACGGCCTGACCTCGTCGTTCTAATGATGTTATCATCAGCGGGTTGTAAGTCGCAGTTATCCGCAGGAGTGTAGTGATGGGTGTTACTGTTGAGTAGTGAGTGTGGAGTGTCTTGGCGCGTGTTAGTATTATGTTGTGAGTATGGTGTGATGGTAGGGTCACTCAGTATGAAGGCCGGCTTGATCCGGTCAATTGATACGGTAACCTGCTTACCATTTACTAAAATTTTGAAAACTTTGTCCCCTCTTTCCACAACCTTATGCGGGCCAGAGTATGCTGGCTTTAAACCACCGCCAGTACAGTCCCTCAAGAAAATATGAGTTGAGGAAGATAAATCCTTATGAACAAAAGTTTTGAATTTGCTGTTGTGCCTAGCCGCAGGTGATGGGCGGAGTTTCCTGACAATACTTCGAAGTTTTGACAAGTACTCCGTCATATCGCTAGTCTCATCAGCCTGAGGGTCAAAGAACTCACCCGGAAGCCGTATCGGTTGACCGTACACCAGTTCGGCTGCTGAAGCCTGAACATCCTCTTTGAAAGATCCGCGAATGCCTAACAGTACTAATGGGAGGGATTCCACCCAACTGTCATTTGCATGGCATATGATTGCGGCTTTGAGTTGACGGTGAAATCTCTCCACCAGTCCATTGCAGGCAGGATGGTATGCAGTGGTTCTGCGGTGTTGAAAGCCAGCGATCGTAGATAAGCTCTTAAATAATGCCGATTCGAACTGCCTACCTCTATCTGTAACGATATCAGATGGGCAGCCGAATCGAGCGATCCAACCACTCAGTAGGGCCTTTGCCACCATTTCTGCAGTTATGTCAGCAAGCGGTATTGCCTCAGGCCATCGCGTAAAACGGTCGACGGCAGTGAGACAATAGCGGAAACCTTGGCACAGTGGCAAAGGACCCACGAGATCAATATGAATAAAAGCAAATCTCGATGAGGGCAGTTTAAAGTTACCCACCGGAACACATGCCTAGTGATCTTCGATCGCTGACAAGCCGAACATGATCGAACCCACTCGCGACAATCCTTCCGAATACTAGGCCAAACATATCGCTTGGAAACTAGTCTTATGGAAGCCTTTGCCCCTGGGTGACTAAGAGAATGCAGGCTGTTGAAAATAGCTTTGCGTAACTCTTGTGGCACATAAGGTCTAGGCGTAGCGGTGCTAATGTCACAGTAGAGCTGGCTACCCGAACCCGGAATCTTAAGACGCTGTAAGCGTAGTGAGGTAGCGTCATCTAAAAGATGCTTCAGTTCGGGGTCCTCAACCTGAGCAGCTGCGATTATTTCAGCGGACACAGGCTGAGAAATCTCCTCTACACGTGAAAGTGTATCCGCCACAACATTATCCTTTCCGGATATATGCCGGATATCTGTGGTAAATTGAGCGATCAGATCTAGGTGCCTGAACTGCCTTGGGGAACAGTTTTCTTTCCGGTTTCGAAAGGCGAATGTCAGTGGCTTGTGATCTGTATAGACCACAAAGTCACGTCCCTCGACCATATGCCTAAAGTATTTTACGCTCTCATATATTGCCAGCAGCTCTCGGTCATATGGTGAGTATTTTTTTTGAGTTGGACTTAGCTTGTGTGAGAAGAAGGCGAGGGGTTGCCAGGCATCCCCATCGTGTTGCTGGAGGACACTACCTATAGCGTTGTCGGATGCGTCCGTCACCAACGACAGTTTGGCATCGCACCGGGGATGGGCCAGCAAGGCGGCCTGACATAGACCTTCTTTGCAAGCCTCAAAGGCCTTTGATGCTTCGCCTGTTATGTCCACTGGATGGGAACCCTTGACCGAACCCGTAAGCAACTCGTTAAGTGGAACTTGATGCTGGGCAGCTTTGGGAATGAAGCGCCTGTAAAAGTTTACCATTCCCAAAAACCTGCGTAACTCCCTTACAGTCTTCGGCTTTGGGAAGTTTTTAATAGCCTCTACTTTTTCTGGAAGAGGTGTAGCTCCTGCGCCCGAGATTTGATACCCTAAAAATTTTACCTCCGCAACTCCAAAAAGACACTTGGAAACGTTTATGACCATGCCATATTCACGTAACCTAGCAAAAAGTTGACGGAGATGCTCTTCGTGAGTTTTTTGGTCCTTCGAGAACACCAAAAAGTCATCCAAGTACGCGTACGTGAAATCGAGTCCCCGCAGCATCTCGTCCACGAAACGTCTGAGCGGCGTTACGAAGCCCGAACATCATGTACGGGAATTCGTATAGGCCGAACGGCGTTGTTATAGCGGTCTTCGGAATATCATCTGGGTGGACTGGAATTTGGTTATAGGCTTTAACCAGGTCAATGGTGGAAAATATGGTGCTCCCTGCTAATGTATGGGTGAAATCATGAATGTGCTTGATGGGATAGCGATCGGGAATCGTGCGGGAGTTGAGCATACGGTAATCACCACAGGGACGCCAGCCGTTGTCCTTTTTCGGAGTCAGATGGAGCGGCGATGCCCATCTTGACTCTGAAGGGCGACACGTACCTGCCTGTAACATGGCGTCAAACTCAGCTTTCGCAATTTTCCACTTTTCAGGTGCTAACCGTCGCGGTGTACACGATACAGGCTGTCCAGGTGTAGTTCGTATATGATGTACTGTATTGTGTTTCGGAGTGCGGTGTACTCCAGGTGGACGTGTAATGTCGGGGAATTCCTGTAGTATGTGTGTATATGCGGAATCACCAAGACTCACCTTCACCGAAGACACATCACCACAATGACGGGCAGGCAACGCCGGGGCGGAAAGGCCTGTATAGTTATCGATGAGGCATTGATTCCTGCAATCAACAACTAAATTGTAAAAAGATAAAAAATCTACGCCTATTATCGCCCTTGTAACGTCGGCAACTATAAATCGCCAAGAAAATTCACGGCGTAAACCTAGATTTAAATTTAAATTAATAAACCCGTATGTAGGTATCGGTGTCCCATTGGCCGCACACAAAACGTAGGTGGTCTTCTCCAGTCGCCTAGGGATCGCCGATCGGGGGTAGACACAGAGGTCGCTTCCGGTGTCGACCAAGAACTGCCCCTTCGACCTTCGATCGGTGACAAATATGCGACCGGTATTCGGGCAATCCTCGGTCGCCATTACAGATTGCCCCGTGAGTTTTCCGACTTGTGGTAGTCGCACGGCTTCACACACTTCCGGGCACGGTCTGCGAATTTCTGATGGTACCAGCATAGTGGGAACCTTCGATAGCTAGATTCCGACCTGATTGAAAGGGACCGCTGACGGGTGCGACTGCGACTGCTAGAACGTCCTCTGGGGCGGGACAGTCGTTCCACTTGGCTTGTCAGCTTTTGTACCTGCTCGGTCAGCACGGCAATCTCAGGGTGGGCACTCGAAGACGGTGGTGGAGCAGCTACAGCAGAAGACGACGGCATCCGGAGACCGAGCACGTCGTGGATCCTGTCGGCTAGTTCCGCCAACTCAGGGAGACCAGTCTTGGACTGCGAGGCTACGATGGCTTGGGTGCCTGCAGGAAGACTACTGCTCCAGATGCTCCGCAGGAACTCTTCGGGTACTCCCGGGCCAGCAAGATTAAGTAGATGGCGGTAGAACTGCGAAGGCTTTCTGTCGCCGAGCTCCTCATGCATAAGAAGTTGTCTTATTTTCTTTTCCCGCGATGCCGAAAGTCGTTTAACTAGTTCGCTTTTCAATCTTTCGTACTTAGCCGTTGGTGGAGGGTTAGCTATTATATCTTCTACCTCAGCCGCGTACTGCGAGTCCAAGTTGCCGGTGACGTAGTAAAATTTAGTCTCGTCAGATTTTATGCCAGATAATATGAACTGCGCCTCCATCTGCGCAAACCATAACCCGGGTTTTTCAGGGTAAAACGGGGGAATACGTACGCCAACGCGAAATGTTTCTCCCGCCGCGCCGTCCCTTTGTTCGCTGGTTACATTCTCGTTCAGATTCTCCATCATGTGTTCCTTCCGGGGTCACCAATGAAGTGAGCACGGTCCTCGCGTCGTTGCGAGGTGAATCGCTTGCCCAACTTTCTTGTTTTGAAGGTGCGAAGGAGAAAATGATAAAATAGCACACTCGATATTCCAGTTGAATTATTATAATCTCATGACAAAATCTATCAAAAAGTAAACAAGTCAAAATACCATAAACTAAAGAGTACAAAATAATATAAAAAAGGTTTTTATAAAAGAAATTTAGATATGTACACTACAAAAGTATTAAATATATTTCCGTTGTCTGGTACCTGTAACACAAGTCCTTCAGGTACTTAGCATGGGGCCAGACTGACGTGGTGTGAAGCGTCCATAGATATTATTATTATTATTTATTATTATACATATATTTAAGATTTTTATTATATTATGATACACAAATTTAATACACATCCATGACCCAGGAACTTTTGAAAACTTTTTGTTCCGTCGGCGGGATTCGAACCCGCGACCCTCGGCTTGAGCTACCAACAGTGCAGCCCACCAACTGAGCCACAGAGGTCATCAGATTATAATAATTATTATATCTCACCTCCCAAGTTCTTAATCCAGTTGTTCCATCAACAACCATATTTTTGGTTTCCCTGATAATTACTGTGTTTTCTAAATTTTTATAAATAACATAGTGACGATAATAATATTCATTATTTTTCCCACTCATTGAGGTGCATAAATAATTATAAATATCATCATGAATGTCTTGTTTATCTTGTAAAATAGTTATTATTTTTTTTAGAAAAAGCCTACAAAATTCATTGTTCATGGGATATTTTGTAAACCTTGAGCTGTTAATGGTCAATGTCAGAAATTCTTCTTGTTGGTCCCAGGTTAAGTTTTCAATTTCTTCGGGCTGAAATCAATGATAACATTTTTGTGATAGTATTGCAAAGAGAGTGAAACATTGATATTTTGCTATTATCATTGGAGTGAAGCAAAATATCATTGGAGTGAAGTCTTAAATTCTGAAATAAAAAGCCTAAGTACCTCTAAATCGAATGTCAACAATCCATTAAAAAAATATTTTGCTAGCTCCAAAGCTATTTCCTGTTTGGCCTCTTTACACATTTTGAGGTATCAACTTCTTTAATATTAATGTAGGAATATCAGGAATTGTGATTGAAAATAATCTAAAATAACAAAACTTTAAAAATTTGCAAAAACACTTTTCGGCATGCATGCATTTCTTGTTTTACTACTTCTTCTTCTTCTTCTTACTTATGGCTCCTTTGTGAATCGCCAATGTCAGAGTGTGTTGGTGTAGACTCTGCCCTAAAAGTTGGTTTAATGAACAAACAAGGATATGTACGGTGAATTTATGATAATGTACGGTGTCTGTTGAAAAATCTATAACCTAAAACAAACACAAACATTTATGGATTAGTACACATACCTATAATCTAATTTTGTTAGTATGAATGTATGTACAAAGAGTTTCAATAAATGGAGTATTTACAAAACATAAAACAGATTTAAAATTGATAGGGCGAGGGATTGTAGGAGGGAGGGAATCATACAATGAGGAACTATTTCTAGGACAGGAGAAAAAAATGTGATCAAGAGTGCCCTCGTCTAGGCCGCACTCACATAAGGAGCTATCTCTAACCCTAATTTTAGCCAGGAAGACAGGTGAGCAGCAGTGACCCAGTCTGATTCGGCAAACTGTTGAGCACACTGTTTTGCTAGCTTGTTGAAATTTGAAAAACCAGGGTTTGACTAAGATGCTATTTTGGACATCAAAGTAATGTTTGCCCTTATGTATGCTACTATTGGCCCACTCATTTTGCCACCTGATATTCATGTGACTTTTAGTTAGGGGAATTAGATCCTGGCAGCAAACCTTATACTGACTAGGTATACCTGTTGTTATGGCATCTTTTGCAAAAGCATCAGCACATACGTTGCCAGTAATTCCGCTATGTCCTGGTATCCAACCCAGAACCACCTGGATACCTTCTGTATGACACCCAAAGAGAAGTTGTCTTATTTTCAAGACCAGGGGAAATTTACTTTTGGAGCGAAACTGGTTGGAGTTTATGGCCTCTAAAGCACTTCTGGAATCCGAAAGAATAATGGAGTTGTTCAGGCGGTGGGATTGAACAAATGTAATTGCCTCCAAAATTGCCAGGGTTTCCCCTGTAAAAACTGATGAATAGGAAGGCAATTGGAAACTCAAAACTACATTAACTTTCGGAACCCATACAGCCACACCAACACACCTGCCCTCCGAAAGCTTAGATGCATCTGTGAAAATAAGCAACCAATCCCTAAAGTGCTGATTTATAATATGTTGAAATTGAGTATTAGCCAAGTCAGAGCCTTTATCAATTGAAAAATTTAGAAGCACTTTTGGAGGAAAGGTAAGTGCATTATAGGAAGTAGCAAAAAGGGGATTAAGTCTACACTGGAAAATAGGACAAGGAAGATGGGTAATTGTATGGTAGCTGACTAGGAGACAGGGAAGTTCCTTATGCAGCCAATAGCTAGAAGAGCTGACTAGCTGCGAAAGGGTGTGGAGTTTACCGATAAGAGGGTGGGAAGAGGATTGGAATAATTTAAACACAAATCGGTCTGACAAATATTGTCTCCTTATGTTGAGTGGGGGATCCCCACATTCAACCTGGAGTGCATTAATGGGTGTGGACCTCATGGCACCAATGATTATTCTTAATGATTTAGATTGAATTTTGTCCAGAGTCTTAAGGCCTAATTTGTTGCAGGGTTCTAGCATAAAGGACCCATAATCTAAATGGCTTCTCACTAGAGCGTTGTACAACAGCTTTTGCGTGCAAGGATGTGATCCCCACCAGGCACCAGAGAGTGAGCGGAGAATGTTGATATTTTTCTCGCATTTTTTTGCCACATGGTTCATATGATGTATACCACTTAATTTGGAGTCTAGATAAACACCTAAGAATTTTACATTATCTCTTACAGGGAGAACCTGATGATTTGAAGAGATGATGATGTCAGGTATAATTCTAGACCTACTAAAAATTGTTGTGAATTGTATTGTTGGGTTAAGTTTCCGAATGTTTTTGACAGATGACAGCTAATGTTTTCCCCGCTTTGAGCTGTCTAGAACTTTTCTCTCAAGAAGCATGTAACGCTAACGAATTAATAAACGTATAAAATGATTAACTGTTTAATTTGGACCTCTAAATATGAAGAAATAACAACAGCAGAGCGTGGTTGATCAGTTTAACAAGAAATATGGCATCAAATACGTGTTTGTTCCCGAAATTATGTGATGGCATCGGGTTCTCAAATTGGAAGTTTCGAGTAAAGATTTTATTTGAAGAAAGAAACTTAGATGGTGTTTTGGAAACGAAAACGACAACTAAAAAGGAAGATGATGCGAAAGCTCGCTCAATTATAGTGCAATGTTTGTCTAACAGATATTTAGAATACGTCAAGAAATGTACGACTGCGGCCGACATGATCCATCAACTGGACAAGATTTTCGAAAGAAAAAGCGTATTCAACAAGTTATATCTTAGAAAAAGATTACTAGCTTTAAAGTGCTTGCCGTCAGACAAATTACAAGACCACTTTCTGAAATTTGACACAATGATAGCTGACCTCGAAGCTACTGGAGCTAAAATATATGAAAGTGACAAAATATGCCATTTGTTACTTACCTTGCCTAACGAATATGATACAGTTATAACGACTCTTAGAAACTATGAGCTGCAATGTGTGGCTTAGGGGAGACTGATATAAGATGCGTTTAGTTGAAATAATGTTTAATAACTGAACTTAATCACTACTTAACCTACCTTATATAGGGGGGAGGTGAGACACACACTACACCTCCCCCGTTTTTTTTGGAAAAAAAAAATACTTACACTAGATATTTTTTTTATAAAATACTTAATGTTACTAAAATACTTAATGTTACTAAATTCGTAAGTACTTAACAAATATATATTTTTATAAAATTTTGCTTTATTTCTTATTTTACTAAAAACTACAATATTATCTAAACATTTCAAAATTTATCTCTAACCATTTTTATATTCTAAATAACAATAAATACAAATCTGTGCTGCGTTTTTTAATGGCATTTTAATTTATTTGCAGTAATGGGTGGTTGATGATGTAAATTTTTAATACACAAAAATATTAAGTAATAATAAACATTTTCTAACTACATATTTTAATAAAACTTTTTCACATGGTTACTTTCTTTAGTTTTTTTTTACACCCTTTAAAATAATATAAACTCTATTTTTCCCTTACTCGACATTAACTGATGAACCTCTATAAGACGTCTTTCGTTATCACTTATCAAGTTATCACACAAAATCAATATTTTTTTTATCATTCTAAATTCATTTTTAAATATTCAACCTTATTACTAGCCTCATATTTATAATTTTACTCATTAATTATTAACTTATCCATATTTTACTAATTTCCTTGATTAGTGGACTGGCCAGTCACTTTTATACATTTAAAATTGTTACCTTAATTCATTAGCTCTTAACTCTTTTTGTCATTTTTCATGCATGCATGCCTATTCATTTATTTATATTATTTTTTAACATTACTGGTACATTTTATTTTTATAATATTTTTATTTATAGTCGACTCTTTTATTTATTTTAATGGTACATATTTATTTTTTAATATACTTCATGTGCGCACTTTTATTTGGTACAATACATTTATATTTTATACAACATTAAACGGGACTTTTTTTAAGACTAACCCACAAAACAAAAAAAAAATGTCTCCAACCATTTTACTTAAATGAAGGATTGTTCCCGCCGAGCATGCTCTAAGTACCATTTACTTTTGTACCATTTTGTACCATATTTAATACCAAGGTTCTTTTAAGGCTACTTAAAAGAACTAAATAATTATAAATATCATCATGAATGTCTTGTTTATCTTGTAAAATAGTTATTATTTTTTTTAGAAAAAGCCTACAAAATTCATTGTTCATGGGATATTTTGTAAACCTTGAGCTGTTAATGGTCAATGTCAGAAATTCTTCTTGTTGGTCCCAGGTTAAGTTTTCAATTTCTTCGGGCTGAAATCAATGATAACATTTTTGTGATAGTATTGCAAAGAGAGTGAAACATTGATATTTTGCTATTATCATTGGAGTGAAGCAAAATATCATTGGAGTGAAGTCTTAAATTCTGAAATAAAAAGCCTAAGTACCTCTAAATCGAATGTCAACAATCCATTAAAAAAATATTTTGCTAGCTCCAAAGCTATTTCCTGTTTGGCCTCTTTACACATTTTGAGGTATCAACTTCTTTAATATTAATGTAGGAATATCAGGAATTGTGATTGAAAATAATCTAAAATAACAAAACTTTAAAAATTTGCAAAAACACTTTTCGGCATGCATGCATTTCTTGTTTTACTACTTCTTCTTCTTCTTCTTACTTATGGCTCCTTTGTGAATCGCCAATGTCAGAGTGTGTTGGTGTAGACTCTGCCCTAAAAGTTGGTTTAATGAACAAACAAGGATATGTACGGTGAATTTATGATAATGTACGGTGTCTGTTGAAAAATCTATAACCTAAAACAAACACAAACATTTATGGATTAGTACACATACCTATAATCTAATTTTGTTAGTATGAATGTATGTACAAAGAGTTTCAATAAATGGAGTATTTACAAAACATAAAACAGATTTAAAATTGATAGGGCGAGGGATTGTAGGAGGGAGGGAATCATACAATGAGGAACTATTTCTAGGACAGGAGAAAAAAATGTGATCAAGAGTGCCCTCGTCTAGGCCGCACTCACATAAGGAGCTATCTCTAACCCTAATTTTAGCCAGGAAGACAGGTGAGCAGCAGTGACCCAGTCTGATTCGGCAAACTGTTGAGCACACTGTTTTGCTAGCTTGTTGAAATTTGAAAAACCAGGGTTTGACTAAGATGCTATTTTGGACATCAAAGTAATGTTTGCCCTTATGTATGCTACTATTGGCCCACTCATTTTGCCACCTGATATTCATGTGACTTTTAGTTAGGGGAATTAGATCCTGGCAGCAAACCTTATACTGACTAGGTATACCTGTTGTTATGGCATCTTTTGCAAAAGCATCAGCACATACGTTGCCAGTAATTCCGCTATGTCCTGGTATCCAACCCAGAACCACCTGGATACCTTCTGTATGACACCCAAAGAGAAGTTGTCTTATTTTCAAGACCAGGGGAAATTTACTTTTGGAGCGAAACTGGTTGGAGTTTATGGCCTCTAAAGCACTTCTGGAATCCGAAAGAATAATGGAGTTGTTCAGGCGGTGGGATTGAACAAATGTAATTGCCTCCAAAATTGCCAGGGTTTCCCCTGTAAAAACTGATGAATAGGAAGGCAATTGGAAACTCAAAACTACATTAACTTTCGGAACCCATACAGCCACACCAACACACCTGCCCTCCGAAAGCTTAGATGCATCTGTGAAAATAAGCAACCAATCCCTAAAGTGCTGATTTATAATATGTTGAAATTGAGTATTAGCCAAGTCAGAGCCTTTATCAATTGAAAAATTTAGAAGCACTTTTGGAGGAAAGGTAAGTGCATTATAGGAAGTAGCAAAAAGGGGATTAAGTCTACACTGGAAAATAGGACAAGGAAGATGGGTAATTGTATGGTAGCTGACTAGGAGACAGGGAAGTTCCTTATGCAGCCAATAGCTAGAAGAGCTGACTAGCTGCGAAAGGGTGTGGAGTTTACCGATAAGAGGGTGGGAAGAGGATTGGAATAATTTAAACACAAATCGGTCTGACAAATATTGTCTCCTTATGTTGAGTGGGGGATCCCCACATTCAACCTGGAGTGCATTAATGGGTGTGGACCTCATGGCACCAATGATTATTCTTAATGATTTAGATTGAATTTTGTCCAGAGTCTTAAGGCCTAATTTGTTGCAGGGTTCTAGCATAAAGGACCCATAATCTAAATGGCTTCTCACTAGAGCGTTGTACAACAGCTTTTGCGTGCAAGGATGTGATCCCCACCAGGCACCAGAGAGTGAGCGGAGAATGTTGATATTTTTCTCGCATTTTTTTGCCACATGGTTCATATGATGTATACCACTTAATTTGGAGTCTAGATAAACACCTAAGAATTTTACATTATCTCTTACAGGGAGAACCTGATGATTTGAAGAGATGATGATGTCAGGTATAATTCTAGACCTACTAAAAATTGTTGTGAATTGTATTGTTGGGTTAAGTTTCCGAATGTTTTTGACAGATGACAGCTAATGTTTTCCCCGCTTTGAGCTGTCTAGAACTTTTCTCTCAAGAAGCATGTAACGCTAACGAATTAATAAACGTATAAAATGATTAACTGTTTAATTTGGACCTCTAAATATGAAGAAATAACAACAGCAGAGCGTGGTTGATCAGTTTAACAAGAAATATGGCATCAAATACGTGTTTGTTCCCGAAATTATGTGATGGCATCGGGTTCTCAAATTGGAAGTTTCGAGTAAAGATTTTATTTGAAGAAAGAAACTTAGATGGTGTTTTGGAAACGAAAACGACAACTAAAAAGGAAGATGATGCGAAAGCTCACTCAATTATAGTGCAATGTTTGTCTAACAGATATTTAGAATACGTCAAGAAATGTACGACTGCGGCCGACATGATCCATCAACTGGACAAGATTTTCGAAAGAAAAAGCGTATTCAACAAGTTATATCTTAGAAAAAGATTACTAGCTTTAAAGTGCTTGCCGTCAGACAAATTACAAGACCACTTTCTGAAATTTGACACAATGATAGCTGACCTCGAAGCTACTGGAGCTAAAATATATGAAAGTGACAAAATATGCCATTTGTTACTTACCTTGCCTAACGAATATGATACAGTTATAACGACTCTTAGAAACTATGAGCTGCAATGTGTGGCTTAGGGGAGACTGATATAAGATGCGTTTAGTTGAAATAATGTTTAATAACTGAACTTAATCACTACTTAACCTACCTTATATAGGGGGGAGGTGAGACACACACTACACCTCCCCCGTTTTTTTTGGAAAAAAAAAATACTTACACTAGATATTTTTTTTATAAAATACTTAATGTTACTAAAATACTTAATGTTACTAAATTCGTAAGTACTTAACAAATATATATTTTTATAAAATTTTGCTTTATTTCTTATTTTACTAAAAACTACAATATTATCTAAACATTTCAAAATTTATCTCTAACCATTTTTATATTCTAAATAACAATAAATACAAATCTGTGCTGCGTTTTTTAATGGCATTTTAATTTATTTGCAGTAATGGGTGGTTGATGATGTAAATTTTTAATACACAAAAATATTAAGTAATAATAAACATTTTCTAACTACATATTTTAATAAAACTTTTTCACATGGTTACTTTCTTTAGTTTTTTTTTACACCCTTTAAAATAATATAAACTCTATTTTTCCCTTACTCGACATTAACTGATGAACCTCTATAAGACGTCTTTCGTTATCACTTATCAAGTTATCACACAAAATCAATATTTTTTTTATCATTCTAAATTCATTTTTAAATATTCAACCTTATTACTAGCCTCATATTTATAATTTTACTCATTAATTATTAACTTATCCATATTTTACTAATTTCCTTGATTAGTGGACTGGCCAGTCACTTTTATACATTTAAAATTGTTACCTTAATTCATTAGCTCTTAACTCTTTTTGTCATTTTTCATGCATGCATGCCTATTCATTTATTTATATTATTTTTTAACATTACTGGTACATTTTATTTTTATAATATTTTTATTTATAGTCGACTCTTTTATTTATTTTAATGGTACATATTTATTTTTTAATATACTTCATGTGCGCACTTTTATTTGGTACAATACATTTATATTTTATACAACATTAAACGGGACTTTTTTTAAGACTAACCCACAAAACAAAAAAAAAATGTCTCCAACCATTTTACTTAAATGAAGGATTGTTCCCGCCGAGCATGCTCTAAGTACCATTTACTTTTGTACCATTTTGTACCATATTTAATACCAAGGTTCTTTTAAGGCTACTTGACCTCCAACTATTCTCACAGAGAAAACTCGTTTACAACGTGATCGAATGAAGGATTCCCTTGCGTATTTTTTTTTTAATGCTCTCGGCATTTTATTTATTTCTCGACGATACGTAGCATTTAAGCTAGAATTTTATAATGCTCTATGGCATTTTTAAACCTATTCTATACCTATGCCTATCAAAATACCCATTCCATAATTTTATGCAATCATTATTTAAAATATTCTTAACTATTGGGTGATCAGGCCAACAGCTACCAAACATTTTAAACATTGATGCAACTCTATCGCCCTAAAAACAATCCTTTTCAATCAAATACCTTCTATAACACTAAAACCCTTATTCCTAACTTCAAAATAACCATTTCTATACCTAAATAATAGCTTTTAGCTACTTTGCAAATCAAATATCACATTCCTAATCCTTTCTCACAATAATAATAGTACGTCATATCTCGTATGAACGTACATATTTTTAAGTAAATCCGTGTAAGTCATATCCAGTGTAATTTCTCAGTAAATGTAGCTAATCAACTTACTTAAAGTAGTTAAAAAGAATTTAATACATTTCCAAGAATTATCTCTCCTTTTCTCTATTTCATAACTTCACATAAAACATAGTTTTCAATTTATATTATATGCTGAACTTTCTTTAATAACACGCTTCGTACGAAATATAATATTATTTTCTTTGTTTTTCTCACTCTACTTTTTCTAAAATATTTTACTGTAAGATATAGATACAAAGTAACCATGGAACCAAATCAATTTTTTTAAATCATTTTTAATAATAATTAACTTCTTAAATCTTACTGAAATTAATTGGGTTGGAAAACATAGCAACATAACATTCCATAAAAATCCTAACATCCTAATCCCCACTTAATTAATTTTACTACTATTTCTTTTTAAAAATGCCTCTTTTGTCTATAAATAAAATATTTAAGTCATTAATGTTTATTATTCTTTATAATTATTATTGTTTCTTTAATTACAAAATTATTCATTAATAACTTCTAAGTTCGAATTTAATTGAATTGATGTAGGTACGTAGCAACATTACTTTTATATTAATCACTTTATTAAATCATTACCTTTTTGTAAATTTTTATTAACGTTAATTAAATGCACCTATTATTAAAGTTATTTCAAATACGCCTCCTATCCTTTAGATTTTAAAAATATTATATTATTTTTATCAAGTATAAATTATATCTATTTTTTTTCTTTATATTATGTAATAACTAATAAAGTTATTGGCACACCTTTTTCAGTTGTTGTTTAATTTAAAAAAAAGTCATAAATTTACACAAAAAATAAAGCAACGTAAGTACGGTACAATTATTTAAGAACTATTGAAAATATGACATACTTATTTTAAAAAGAATTTATAGGTACTTAAGTACTTAATTTGGAAAAAGCAGACTTAAAAATTTTTTATTATAAAGTACAAAATTTTGTAAAATTTAAAACAATAATCTTAAACTACCCAATTTGGAATCAATTACTTTTGAAATAAAATTTAGAATCAACTATTTGAAATGAATTAAAATAAACTATTTGACAGCGACTACAAAAAAAATCAGAAAATTAAATGTTGTAAGTATCTTATACAAAGTTAACTTTATTTTATTAAGCTAGTTTTATATTTTATTTAAAAGCATACACATTGTTAAACTATTAGTTCTAAAAATTTAATAAAACTCATGCCCTGGAATGCATGCTAATTACGATTGTAAGTTTGGCAACAATTACTGGAATTAAATTACTGGAATCATATTCAAACATACTCGCAAATATGGACTGCGCTTACATGACATATTTGGATGCATAAACTCATTGCATCATGTTTCTTTGTACCAAAATATAATATGATGCATGAAATGTTTTGATATTGTTATGCGAAACCAAAATAATATGATGATCTCTTTTGGACCACCCATATTGTAAAATGATTATAAACTGTACTGTAAATATTAATTAGATTTTTGACAACTGTGACACAAAATAAAAATATTTTGCATTTTCACAAATAACAACAAAATAAATTTAACATATTCTTAGTTTTTAATCTAGTGACCCATTTGAAACTTTTACTGCCTTTACCAAGAATTCGAAGAAAAAAAAAATAGATAATACGTGACACAAAATAAAGAATGAAACTATTAGTACTATTGAATTTGAAGAGAATATTATAATAATTTAGCTAATTAAGTGCAACGACACTTTAAATTATGTTGATTTGTAGAAAGAAAAAAAAATCGTAAAGTTTTTAGTAATTTATACCTTTTTAAGCAATCTATGTTGATTAAAATTATTTGAACAAAAATTATACTTGGTACAACCCTATGAATAAAATATATTTAAACGAACAAACAAGCTACTCCTTTTTGTAAAGTCGGTTATAAGAAATAACAGCTACTTACATTTCATTGCGCGAATGCTGAGTTGGCACCGCGGACATTTGACGCTTTTCCCGCAAAGGTGTTGCATACCGTGGAAACTTACCTGAGTTGTTACCTACCTGTTTTAACCAACTGCGCATAATATTCGATTAGTTATGAGTTGCTATGTATTCCTATATTCCAAAAAAAAAAATTAACAATCCTTCATCTCTACAAAATTACCATTGTCCTACAGTCTACACAATTTCCTATTTTTTCAATTCTTTTGTCATACTACACATAGTATTTAATAATTATTATACTGTAAACACACTTTTAAAACAAAATATTATTGTACTACATATACCAAAACTTATTTCATAGAAAAATTCATCGTCAACACCCTATTTTTAAAATTTCTAAGTTTTGCTTTATTACACAATAACAGCACCAAAACACATTTTATTTTAGAATATTATTCCAATTAACATTATTTTCTATTTAAAATTAATTTTTCTTTTGACATTATTTTCTTTAAACTTTTAAATGAACTTATCTTCCAATATCTAAATATTTTACAAGTTGCTAAGTTGCAGAATAATACCATTATTTATTTATTTTTACTCTAAAAACATTAAACCAGACACGTAATCTCCAAAAAATAAATCTTTTCCAAAAATAATGCAGAATAATTTGATAATACCTATTAAATCAATTAAAACAAAATTAACATGCAAAAAAAAAAAAAAAACTTACTAAAATGTCTTAAATATCAACTGCAACTATTTTGAAGATTTCAATTAGTCAGATATAATTGTAAAACATAATATATTATGAAACTATTACCAATATTATAAATTTCGCAAAAACTTATTTATTTCTCATAGCAATCTGACTTTCCATTAATTAATTAACTGTTAATTTATAATTTTACTTATTTTTTACAGAAATCTTTATTTCTAGAAATTAAATTACTTGTATTCAAAATATTTAAAATCAAAATATTATTTACTCAATTAATAATACATTTTATACCTTTTACGTTTTATGGTTATAATTTTTTCTTATATATTTTGTTAAAATTGCTTAAAATTATATTTTATTTTTCTAAACGGAACTTTCTATGTAATTTTCATATCAAAATAAAATTTAAATTTAGACATAAATTGTAAAGTAATTACTTACTAATTTTATACATACCGCTGCAGTTACAAATAAGACATATTATAATTTATTTTTATATTTAAATTTAGACAAAATAACTTAAATCGCATTTTTCTATCCTCTTCTTTCTGTTCTCCCGGCTGCATCCACTTCCGACACGAACATCTCCCGGCCGCCTGCTCTACATTCCTCTCATCCGACTCCAACATCTCCCGGCTGCCAGCATATTCCACTCATTTGACACCATCAACTCCCGGCTGCCAGCTTTGCATCTCCACACCAAAATTTTGATTTTTCTTCAGACAGTTTTTTTTTAGCAACTTTTAGTTTTCGGTTTCATATTATATTATTCTTCTTGCAACTTTCCATTTTCTGTAATTTAATTTTGTGTTTAAATTCTGATTACAATTTTTTTTTATTTTTCACTGAGTCTATTATGAGTTTTATATTATATTTATATTTCCGCTTCTTACACATTTGTATTTATCTTTTTTTAAGTCTCTTGTCTCTACACTATTTACTTATTTTTAAACCTACATAATATTTTTACTCACTAACGGCCGTTTAGTTCATTTTTACCACTATAATTTGTCCATAGTCACAATTAAATTTCACTTTTGATTACAGTTTTTTTTTAAATATTTCACTTAAAAGTCTTATTATTTTTAAATCACTAAACTATATTCACATTCCCTGTACCCGGTGCGCAGCGCTGCCGCAAGGCAGCACTGGCAGGGTCGCCATGCAATGTGTGGCTTAGGGGAGACTGATATAAGATGCGTTTAGTTGAAATAATGTTTAATAACTGAACTTAATCACTACTTAACCTACCTTATATAGGGGGGAGGTGAGACACACACTACAGAGCGATAACAAAGATTTAAACATAGAATTTATTAAATCAAGATTATTAGATGCAGAGTTGAAATTAAAAGGTGAAGAGAATAAGCAACATTTCAACAAGGTGGAGTCCAGTTTCTTATCCTGTTACAAATGCGGACAACAGGGGCACATATCCTATAATTGCAAGAATGGTGAGAGATTTAATGATATACAAAATCGAGAGAAAAGTCGGGGCAGAGGCCGGTCGAGGTCCAGAGGACGAAGCTTCAGAACAAGATCGTCAAGAGGGATGTCGGTAAACTATGCGCAAGAGAATTACAGCAAAGAATCAACATTTATTGCATTATCCGCACAAAATCAGATACATGAAGAAATCAGATACATGTTGTCGATTCCGGGGCAACTCATAACTTTGTAAAATCAGAACATGAAGAAATAATAGAAGACATAAAAATGCTAGAGGAGCCCATACACATTCGAGTTGCAAATGGACATAAACTAGTGGCTAAGAGAAAAGGTATTTTAGGGTTAGAATGTCAAAATAATCCTGTGGCAAAATAGAAGGATTGATAGTTGACCATCTTACACACAACTTATTATCTGTGAACAAATTACAAGAACAAGGACACACAGTTGTATTCAAAAAGGGCCAACTAAAAATACATTCCGAGACAAAGACCTACACTATGGAGAAAGAATGGGTAAATTACATGTGTTAAAATTCCTGCGAAGACAGGAACATTACATTGAGTACACAAATAGGGTTGACAATAAGTGGCACTCAAAGTTAGGACATTTAAATAGAAAAGGTTTAGCCATTATGAAATTACCCTATAATAATGACCCATGTGACACATGTATGAAAAACAAGAGTACAAGGCTACCATTTAATAAAGTGGAACATGCACAAGCTCATAAAATAGGAGAGCTCATTCATTCAGATGTTTCAGGACCGACTAGAACGCCCACAAAAGAAGGCTACAGGTATTTTCAGACCATTATAGATGATTACTCGCATTTACTCAGACATATCTAATGAAAAATAAATCAGAAGTTGCCTACAATCTAATAAAATACATAACGGAAATTGAACTTGAAAAGGATATAAGAATAAAAAGAATTCGATGTGATAATGGCGGGGAGTATTCGTCTAATATATTTAAAAACTTTTGTCAAGAAAAGGGAATAAAAATAGAGTACAGCTTGCCATATAGCCCACAAATGAATGGCAAAAGTGAAAGAATGAATAGAACAATATATGACAAAGCGAGAACTATCCTGGATGAGTCAAATCTGCCGCGATACTTATGGGGCCATGCTGTTCTGGCTGCGACATATTTGATAAATAGATGCCCATCAAAGGCAATCCATTTTAAAATACCGGCTATAATATTTGGAAGAGAATTCAACTTGAAAAAGTTAATAATATTTGGAAGTCAAGGTTGGATGACAGTCATACCAAGAAGAGACAAATTTGACTCCAGAGCAAAAGAAGTAAGAATGGTAGGATATGGAAGAACCGGTTATAAAGTATGGGACCCTGAGACTGATGAAATACAAATTACAAGAGAGGTTTAATGAAAATAATATAAGATATGACACCAGGACAAGAGAAAACAAAGAAGTAGAAATTCAGATGGAAAAGAAAGATCAAGACAGTGAAAGAAAAGAAAATGATTATATCGAAAATGAGCCAAGAAAAGTGAGTAAAAAACAAGAAGAAAGAAAAGAAGATCAAGTAAACGAAGAACAGGAAAATAATGAAAGAAAAGAAGATGATAATATGGAAAATGAGCAAAGAAATGTGAGTAAAGACCAAGAAGAAAGAAAAACCAGAAGTGGCAGAACAATTAAGAAGCCAAAGTGTTTAGATGAATATGAACTAGTCGAAGCATACTGTTTACTTAATGATGAAGAAGAACCACAAACCTATGAAGAGGCTGTCAATGAAGGATGGAAAGATGCTATCAAAACAGAAATTGATGCACTAATAAAAATGAATACATGGACGGTGACAAACTTACCAGAAAATAAAAAAGCGATTGACACAAAATGGATCTTTAAAACAAAGGATAATGGAATGAAAAAAGCTAGACTAGTAGCACGCGGATTCCAGATGAGAGAACAAGAAGATTTTGGTAAAAACTATGCTCCTGTTGCAAGAATTTCAACAGTAAGAATGTTATTAGCACACGCAGTACATAACAATTACAATATGAAACAGCTAGACGTACCAACTGCATTTCTTAATGGTACATTGGAATCACAAGTATATATAAAAGCTCCTCAAGGGGTTTATGTAAAAGAAGGAAAAGTTTTAAAACTAAATAGAGGATTGTACGGGTTGAGAGAAAGTCCAAAGTGCTGGAACCAAAGATTCAATGACTTTGTAGAAAGTAAAGGATTTACACGATCACTACATGACTTCTGTCTATACTATGGCAAAGAATATAATGTATGGATGGTGATTTATGTCGATGATATTATTTTGACTGGCCATGACAAAGATATGGACATGATAATAAAAGATTTAAAAGGGGAATTCCACATAAAAGATTTTGGATTTCCTAGTCTGTTTTTGGGTATGGAAATTGAAAAGAAAGAGAACACTGAAAATTACACAAAAAGGACAAATACAGAAAATGCTTGCAAAGTTTAATATGATAGACTGTAAGAGTACAACTACTCCAATGTTAAAGGAATATCAATATGATGCAGAAGAAAACATAGATGAAGACATTCCATATAGACAGCTAATTGGAGGACTGATGTTTATAGCAACGGTTAGTAGACCTGACAAAGCATACCCAGTATCATATCTCAACCAATATTTGGACAAACCAACCAGAAGCTTATGGACTCAAGCTAAACGAACATTAAGGTACTTAAAAGGAACTTATAATACAGGATTGACATTTAAAAAATCAGAAAATAATAATTTTGAAACTTATTCTGATGCTGACTGGGCTGGAAACCACACTGACAGGAAGAGTGTATCTGGATCTGTTACTCTTTACAACGGATGCTTAGTATCTTGGTTTTCCAGAAAACAGACATGTGTGGCACTGTCTACAGTGGAAGCAGAGTATATTGCTGCAGCTGCTAGTGCTTGTGACTTACTATATATAAGAGGACTATAAAGTGATATGAGTGGACCAAATAGTGACATAAAGTGAATACTGTATATGGACAATAAAGGTGCTATACAATTATCTAAATCATATGAGAATAGTAAGCGTGCCAAGCACATTGATATTAGAAATCATTTCTTAAAAGATTTAATAATTAAGAAGGAGATATCAGTGGAATACATCTCTACTAATGATAATGTCTCAGATTTGTTAACTAAAACCTTGTCTTGTGAAAGGTTATCTTTTATGAAAAAGACTTTAAATATTGTATAAGTTCTTAGTTATAAAACTTTAAGATTGTTTCTTTTCACTTATATCAAGTGGTATTGTTATTAAGTAGTAATGTTATAAGTTTTTTTTTTTTTTTGCGATTGATTAACAATTTGTAAGAAAATAGTTTCAATCGAGGTGGGGTGTTGTGAATTGTATTGTTGGGTTAAGTTTCCGAATGTTTTTGACAGATGACAGCTAATGTTTTCCCCGCTTTGAGCTGTCTAGAATTTTTCTCTCAAGAAGCATGTAACGCTAACGAATTAATGAACGTATAAAATGATTAACTGTTTAATTTGGACCTCTAAATATGAGGAAATAACAACAAAAATAACTACCGAACTTTTAGTGCTAGAAATGGACAGACCATGTCTATCCATCCAGTCGTTAAGGTAGCTAATGGCAGAGTTGAGGCGAGCTGCGCATTCCGAAATATCCTTTGAGGCCACGTATATGGTCAAGTCGTCTGCATACTGGAGGATCTCACAAAAGGAAAGGACACTGAGGTCTAGGTCGTAGGTATATATCATGTAAAGGAGTGGACTAAGGACATTACCTTGGGGGATACCAATATAAACGGTTATAGGAGATAGGAGCGAATTTTGGGAAGAGACTGTAATGGAACGGGATTTAAGGCAATTGCAGATGTTGTTTGCCATCTTCGTGGGAACACTCAGCTGATGCAATTTTTGCCTGAACACCGGAAGTCTGACATTGTCGTATGCAGATGACACGTCCAAGAACACCGCCGTTACATGTTCTTTTTTCGAAAGGGCTATGCGTATATCGGTAACTAGGGTTCCTACGCCGTCCATGGTGCTATAGCCCTTTCGAAAACCGAACTGTGTTTTAGATAGCGTACCTCGACTCTCCATCAGCCACTCCAACCAGTTCTTAATAAGGTGTTCAAAAATTTTGCCTAAAGTATCCGAAAGAGCTATAGGTCTGTAGCTTGCTGGATCGTTAGTTGGTTTTCCCGGCTTAAGTACTGGTAAAACAATTTGTGAGCGCCACTCATCCGGAGGGATTTCTAATTGGTAGATGTCATTCAGTACGTTCAGACATAGATGTTGAGTTTCTGATCCACTGTTGGCAATGAAGGAGTATGGAATTCCATCTGCCCCAGGAGCGGTATCCTTTAGTGAACCTAAAACCAGTCGAAATTCCTCCGGAGAAAATGGTGCGTCTAACCAGTTTGATGATGACCCTGAAGATGTGCCGACGCGAAGTTCATCGAGGGAAAGAACCGTCGGAGGAGCCAACCTTCGCGAAAATGCGTCGATCCATTCAGAAGGGTCATTGAACTGACGGTAATTGCTTGAAGTCAGGGAACCACGGAATCTTTTAATGTTTGTCCAAACAGTTGAGGGTTTAGTTGTTGGTGACAGACTTAAACAAAACTGGTGCCAACCTTCTCTCTTTTTTTTGGAAAATAATTTTGAAACCTCAGCCGAATTTTTTTTGCAGTTAATAAAATTTGCCATGGTCATAGACATAGCGTAGAGTTTTTCAGCATCCTTGCGACGCTTTATAGCTGTGGTACATTCGTCATCCCACCATGGAGGAGACATTTTACGATCTCCAGTATACTTGAGAGGGATTGACCTCTCCGCCGCACAAAGAAGAATGTGTTTAAAATTTTGATAATTTGTGTGTGGATCGTTTGTGTCTAAATTGGGAGTATAGGAGCGGGTTTCGGAATCTGTGACTGCTGCAAATTCGTCCCAGTTTGCCTTTGCAAGCTTAAATTTTTGTCTTGGGGAATGTGGGATCATTGTTTGTCTAGTGGAGTAGGATATGATTATTTTAATAGGGAAATGATCACTACCATGGGAACTAGGAAGGATAGACCATGAACATAAGGAAGAAATAGACGGCGAGCAAAATGAAAGATCTACCACACTCCTCGGGTTCCGCAAAGGATATACCCTACGAGTGGGAGATCCATCATTAAGCACAACCATGTCATTGTCATCCAAAATGTCCAAGAACTGTGAGGAATTGGAGTCATTGGAATGGGAGCCCCAGGATGTATGGTGGACATTGAAGTCACCTAATACAACCCGAGGAAGGGAAATAGAAGAAATAATGGATGAAAGTTCGGAAAGGACAGAAGGGTTAGGAGAAGGAATATAAACAGATATATATACAGTATTTACAACACGGACAGCCACAATATTAAACAAACTACTATGTACAGGTAGAGAAAGTACAGAATATTTACAATGACTGGAGACCAAAACGGCTGCTCCAGCCTTACCATCAACTCTGTCGTCCCGGAAGCATGCATAGCCTGATACACGAAAACGTGAACGAGGCATCAACCACGTCTCCTGGACGGCAATAATTGATGGCTTATGAGAGTTAACTATGTCAAAGATTTCTTGTTTCTTATTTTTGATGCTACGACGGTTCCACTGGATCACTGTGAACTGATCCATTAATGAGCACAGTGTTTAATAGCTGAGTCAAGTTAGCGCGAGTTTTGTTCAGTAGCCCGGAGTCACTAAACCGGGAGAGTATATGGACCAGAGTATTAATCAGGGAGTCGATGAAGTTGTCATTAGGGGATATATCAGAAGGAGAAGGAAAAGCACACCCATTTGGCAGTTGAGATTTAGGTTCCTCAATAATGCTCCTATGTGCCTGATGGTCGTAACCAGGAGACACAGGGGTAATTGGACGGCGGGGAGTAAGAACTGTTTTTCTATAGGATGTAGTAATGGGAGTTTGAGGTAAGGAACTTTGGGAACTGGGATAGGATGTGGTAAATGATGAAGAAGGAGTTTTGGCCTTGTCTGCAAAAGAGCGTCTCACTTGGGGGAATCGAGCCGCAGCTTCCATGTACGAGATGCTCTCTTGAGACATGACGAGTTTTATTTCCTTTTGACGTGCATACTCTGGACAGGACGAATTGTTTGCTGTGTGTGAGCCAGAACAGTACAGGCAAGTAGGTTTAGACATCTCGCAGGTTTCTCCTTCATGAGATAATCCGCACTTGTAACATCTGGGTTGTGATCTACATTGAGCTTTCACATGACCGAAACAACAGCATTTGTTACATTGGATGGTTGGTAATAGGTATGTCTCAACAGGTAGGGAAGTGTAATAGCAGTATACTCGGTGGGGAAGTTTTTGACCGGAGAAGGTAAGTACGACGGATCGGGTAGGAGTCCAAAGTGGTTGACGCTGATCACTATATGTCTTCCGGTTTAATCTCCGGGCTTTAATAACTGTGCCATAACCCGATGGCACTGATAAATTACACACGAGCTCCTCCATGGACCACTCCACAGGTATATCGCGAACTGTTCCCATGCGAGATACGCTGTACATTGGAATTGATACAGCATACCCGGCTTCGGTAACAACTTCCATGTTCAAAAATTCATTAGCATGGACAGCGGTATCGAACTCGATGGAAACGCGGTTACGACCGATTTTTTTTATACCGTCCATTTTGACGTTCTTTATGTTATTTTTGAATAAAAACTGTCCGAATTCCATTGGTCGCAATATATTTCTATTTTCGGAGTCTGTCTTCGAAACGTGAACCAGGAATGGCGCAGCATCATTTTCACTGTACTTTTTCTTATTATTGAAATCGGGAGAAACGTAGGTAAGTTGTATGGAAGGAGTGGAATGAGCATTGTCGGTCTGTCTTTTAGCAGGAGTACTACTTACATCTGGATTAGTACGTTTTCTAGAGACGGGATTGATGTCACATTCCATCACTTCTTGGCTACATACCTGGATTTCGGCACTCCCGCCCCCGGGGTCGGGTGGCTCGGCGTCCATGCTGGACGCCGGTATTAAAAGATACAAAAACTAATTAAAACTAAACTTACACCAGGACAATCACAATATTAGACACCCACAAACAATACCAGACACTTCAACAGCAAAATATTCACAAAATAACCCGAAAAATACGCTAAAAACAACAAACGAAGAAAAACACTTGTTTAGGCTAGTTCTTCTAAGTAGTCTGTGGTTTAGGCACTCGACCGAAAAAGCAGAGTCTTGTTTTACTACTTCTCTTTCTTTTAAGAAATGTCAAAGATGACAGGGAACCATTGAGATAATATATACACTAGGAGAGAGCCTTATATCGGTGTACAAGCGTCAAAAGCGTGTAATGTTATGTCCGACTTACTCGGACATAACAAAGGAGTCGGTCTGCATATTTCATGTAATAAAAGTATTCATAAAGGTTTTTAGTGAACATTTTATGCTAGATATTGTTGAGTTTTGTGGTTCCGCTAAATAATAAACCATAAAAATGGCCAGACAATGCCTCAAACATGTGGATTTTTCATTAAATACGTAAGTTTTAAACAACGGTTTTTGGGCTTTTTAATCGAAATTTTTGTCAGCTAAAAAGATAATTTATAAGTTTAATAATCCCTTATTCGTGCTATATAAGGCATTAATGCTAAAAATGTCACATCAATTTATAATTTCTCTACAAAAATTGCATAGCGTTTTACGTGTGGTTACGGATTCTCTATACTTGAACTATAGTTTATCGATATCATGAACTCAATGACTTTCTTTTCTGGATCATAATGTGCTTCAAAATGATCGACAAATAGAAATATTCAAGAAAATACACGCACACTACTTGTATGAAAATAAGCACAAAATAGCCACGCGATGACGGGCTAAGATTACATCTATACTATAATACTTTATCTATGCAGGGAACAGCTGTTTTTATCAAAGATATATATATATCCTTAATCTGTGAAAGATCTATACCTTTTTATAAGTTACTTTTTCTTCATTTATTAAGTATAAACAAATAAGTACTTGCCAGTAAGTAAACATTTAAATTGGCAAAAAACTATAATAAGCTGCTACTGTAGTAGGACCACCTAAATTTTGTCTTTTATTATATTATACTTATAAAATATTACTAACTCGAGGATATTTTTAATTATTCGTGAAAGTTCTTTTCGTATGATATGAATTATGATTTATGAGCTGTTTTGATAACTGAGATAATGACAAATAATCGTAAAAAAAACAATTTGTCATGACAATTCTGATTTGACATTTGACACTGATAATTATTGACAAATGACATAAAAATAACCTCTAATTTTTGAAGATATTTATGTTTATCTTAGCAATTAAAATTACTTTTTTGACAAAATTTTATTGCGTTGTCCTGTTTAAGTAATTTAAAATATGGGAAATGATACTGAAAATGCGACATCCAAAGAAAAATCTAACCAGCCCGAAAATGACCAAAAAAACAACCAGAAAAGTGAAGCCTGGGGCTACGATTTGTACCCGGAGAGAAGAGGAACTTTTCAGAAGAAATTAACAAATATATTAGTCGGTAAAGAAGGAAAGGAAAATATTCAAAAGTTGAAGTGCGAAAAGAACGTTTACGAGTGTGTTAAAAACAGTAAGTCAAGTTGTTATATTGTGAGACCTATTAAAATATTTCAGAGCAAGTGTTTTTGAATTTTTATTCATGTAATAGTATACAGATCAAGACAGTTATTAAATTTACATACTTAAAATGCTTACGTTTTTAAATTTACATAAAAAGTTTGTTGGGTGCTCACATAAAATAATTTTATGTTTTGTTTCTTTTCATTCTGTGCATATCAGAGAGCTAGAATAGAGAACGAGCTATTGTAGTTGAATTTAAAATAATATTAATATTGTATAATTATTTTTAGGTCCAATGGTAAAAATTATGATGGCTGCCCTAAGGAGCTCTGGTTGGTTAGTTTACTCACTTAACTATATTTTGATCTACAACAATATCCTTATTACTAGCAGCCTTCTTCTTTGCATGAGTAAATATCAGTACAAATAATATATTTTATTACATGTACCATCAAGGAAGTTGATTCCTATGCAATTGACAGACCAACGTTATTTGGTCGAATATGTCATTTCAATGTTAATTGTGATCTGTCGCCTGGGTTTGACGTAACGCAACCAAACTACGTATAATAGGGGAGGTAGTGCTATTTATTGCAAAGTCATTTCATACCGACCAAATTTTTGTCCAGTAGTAGATTAATATTTATCAATCAACATAATGAGCGTCAGTCGCCGCACCCGTAGTGGGTTGTACATTGAGAGTGTCTCAAATTTGTCGAATTTTTTTTTGCCAAAAGTAATTTTATACCGCATGAAACTTTGATGGATGACTATTGAGGTCATGTTTAACCAAAAAATCACCGTCAGCCGTATTGCAGACGGGGCATTCAACGTCAGTCGCGTTACTGAATATGTAAATTTTTTTTAATATAAAGTCATTTTATACCGTACAAAATTTATACAGGTGAATGTTTCTACTTTGTAAATAATAAAGAAAACCGTCAGTCGTTAATACGACGCACAGTGTACGGACGAGACGAAAAATCGGAAATTTTCTTTTTTATTTATTCATGAATGGGCATTAGTATTATGAATGCGAGAGTAGAACACCCGCGTGTCAATTCGCAATAGTTTTTATTCTACAAGCTACCAAAGTTTAGCAATTTTTTGCGGCCTGGAAGCGAAAAATCCATATATCACCAAAATTTTTACGTAATAAATAAAATTTTGTATTCCATCTGAAAGCCTATTAAATAAGGTATTTTTTTATTTCAAGCTTCTTTTATAATCTGCCGTATCGATATTTTACCTACTATAAAATAGTTTTCATTTTTAGGTTTTTATTTTTTAAATCCAAAACCAAACAAAAGATGCAATCGAAAATATCGACAAATTAAAGGTATACAAGCATTCTATAAGCACAAAAAAAATCACCTGTAAGATCCGTTTACAACTGGAGATATTTGATCGTGAAATCCTACGCTAGGGCTGCCACCATACGTCTTTCAATGGATGGCTGTCAATAATGCAATAGAAATAGTCACATAATATATTAACATTTATAGTTTGAAAGTTATATACGCTTTTAATGAGTATATTTAAAATTATCAAAAAAAGTCTTAGAAAAAATATAAAACCTCCTCTTTTTTTGGAAGTCGGTAAAAAAAACCGATGTCAGTTCGTAATACTTCAAACAATTAATATTATTTCTAGTATTTATTTAAAAAAATCAAGGTAAGTGATGGTCACGCGCAAACGAAAAGACTAAAAATATTACAGTGTTGCGTCGTTTGATAACCCTGTTGACAATTAAGTTTGTAAATTACAGCCCCGGATCTTCAATTTTTTTTAGGCGGGGCAAAAACTGAAAAATGCCGCCCCGCCTACCTACTTATGTTTATTTTCACCTTTTATCATCCATATAATTTATCAATATGTAGGATATATATTTTACAGGGTAGGGTTTAATGCCTGCTGCCCCGATCTGCGATTCCTGCATTCGAGCCCGGGCGCATATTTTGAACTATGCCTTCGCGCCTCGCGAATAATAATGGCGCATTTTCATTAGTCGTTAACTCGTGCGGTATACAGCATGCGGGGAGTCTATGACAACTAATGGCGCATTTTGATTGGTCGAGGCATGCGTTTCAGAAATCTCCCGCACCCCGCATGCGGGCCCTATCGACCAGTGAAAATGCGCCCTAAAATATGTTCGTGCAGCACGTCTCTCTCCGCGCTCTGCGCTCAGGGTATCGGTCAAGTTGATATTATGGCCATGAAATTGCTGTACTTGTGCTATTATTTATTCCGTGGTCAAAGTTAAATGATGAGTTGTTCATTAGTCCGTGAAGTGTGAATTTGGCCGCCCCCTGAATTTGCCGCCCGGGGCATGGGCCCCGGCTTGCCCCTCCTAGATCCGGGGCTGGTAAATTACATAAATTTATTTAGCAGTGGTTGTAAACGGATCTCACGGGTGATTTTTTTTGTGCGTATAGAATGCTTGTATACCTTTAATTTGTCGATATTTTTGATTGCATCTTTTGTTTAGTTTTGGATAAAAAAAATAAAAACCTAAATATGAAAATAATTTTAATATTAATTGTAAAATTGAATTGAAAATTGACACGACGAATAAGGAAAAAAGCTTGAAATATACCTTATTTAATAGGCTTTCAGGTGAAATACAAAATTTTATTTATTACGTAAAAGTTTTGGAGAAATATGGATTTTTCCCTTCCGGGCCGCAAAAAAACGCTAAACGTTGGTAGCTCGTAGCATCAAAACTATTTCGAATTGACACGCGGGTGTTCTACTCCTGCATTCATAATATTAATGCCTGTTCGAAATTGAAGAAAACAGAAAATTTCCGATTTTTCGTCTCCTCCGTACACTGTGCGACGGTGGAAAAACCGTCAGCCAGCGATATAAAGTTATTACCAATATAGCCCTACTTCGCGCTCAATGTATCCTAGGGCGTCGTGTAGACGACATTTCCACCTGCAAACGTTCAGCTGACGGCGATTTTCGATTGAATTAACCACAAAATTGTCTATCATAGCAATTTTAAGTAAGTAATTCGATACGTATTTGTGAAGAAAAATTATATACATTATACTCGTAAAGCGCCATCTGTTGTTATGTACTAAAACTAAAATGACTCCTACCGAACCTAAATGTCTATAATCTAGATATGAACCTTTATTGGGTGCGAATTGGGGTTTTTATAATGTCAATTCAATATGATTCCCATCAACAACTTTGAGATACTCCCAAATTTTAACCCACCACTTCTGAAGCAGCTGACGATCAAAGCTGTTATGTATTAGTGGAATACTATTATTGTAATGATTTTCGCTCGGTATGAAATGACTTTTCAAAATGAGCGCAACCTCCCCTACTAGTAGGTCCCCGATTTGCATAGGAATCAACTTCTCTGATAGTACTTACTTAAATCTATACTAATATTATAAATGCGAAAGTATCTCTGTCTGTCTGTGTGTCTGTCTCGCTTTCACGCCAAAACTACTGAACCGATTGTAATGAAATTTTGTACACAGACAGTCTAAAGCCTGAGAAAGGACATAGGCTACTTTTTAACTGGAAAAAGGGTTGTAAGGGGGTGAAAATGCGTAAATTTGTTCAAATTAAGTTAGTTCCAAAAATTCATAACAGATGGCGCCAAGAGTCGCCTACATCGCGCTATCGCTTGCTCAAACGTCTTTCTATAAGAGGTGGTACCATCTTAAGTTACATTTTTCGATTCTTTTGATTGTTGTACACTATTTAAATAACTCACTACTCAGTACTTTGTCTATGCAGTGACCGGTGACGTAACCTTAAACCTATCAATGATAAATAGTTTACAGGTAAAGTTGTGTAATGGCTTTAAAGCTAAATAAGCTAAAAATTAATATTATGTGCACACTGCACAGCTGTTTTTAGGTAAGTATTTGGATTTAAGGGGTACCAGGGTTTTAAAAAGTTTTTAAATTTGACACCAATTTTGTTGACACCGCGCGCTATAAACTGAAGTCCACGCAGACGAAGTCGCGGGCAACAGCTAGTATTTTATAAGATGATATGGAATATGCGGACTTTTTTTTGTTCTATGTTAACACACGACTATTTGCCCTATTTTCAGCCCTATTGACATCCGAAGGCATATATCATGTGAGGTCTGTGATTACTCTGTGAGTGGAGGCTATGATCCTGAACTGAACCAGGTAACCAAAATGTCTGAATTAGTTAATCCTTATATGCGGATTCTTGGAAATCTATTGTTATTCTATTGTTGTCACGATCACCGGTGCTCTTATGGGGCTTGAAGGATTAATTACGTCATATACTTTAATTGACAGTCCTATAGTGTTTAGAATTCAAGTGCATTTACAATGGGAATGTTCTAAATACATAGCTTAAATCCTAAAAAATATGATTTAACCTCTTTAAATGTTTTAAAAAAAGTTTGACATCCACTAATAATATTATGTATTTTGGGCCACATAGTATGTATGTCATATAGATATACATAATAATATTAGCAACACGGTTGCAGCTTACACATTTTCTTCTTGATTTCAGATTGTAGTTTGTCAAAATGTATCAAAGGCATATCGGATGGTCCAAGGAGTCCTTACTCATGAAATGATACACATGTTTGACTATTGCAAGAATGAATTGAATTTTAAAAACATGGAGCATTTGGCGTGCACGGAAATAAGGGCAGCCAATTTGACTCATTGCTCCTTTGTGAGTGCTTGGTCCCAGGGTGATGCCTCCTGGTTCAAACTAAAGAAGGCACATGAGGTAAGAATA
Organism: Polyommatus iphigenia; assembly: GCA_963422495.1. Lineage (NCBI taxonomy): Eukaryota > Metazoa > Arthropoda > Insecta > Lepidoptera > Lycaenidae > Polyommatus > Polyommatus iphigenia. The sequence continues at coordinate 14,047,578 of OY730180.1, read as the reverse complement.
CAATGCGGTGTAGATTTTGAACTTCATTCTGCAGTCACTAGATGGCGTTTGTTTAATGAAACAAGTAATGCTAAGGCTGGCCTCACACAGCCGGAATTTCATAATCGGAAATTCATATTATTAATTCAGAAAGACCGAAATACCATACAATATCAGTACGCTCCACACACATTCTGATTTTTTCAGATTATGAATTTCATAGATCGATCTGTAAGAATATTATGAATTTCCGATTATAAAATTCCGGCTGTGTGAGGCCAGCCTAAAAGTAAAAAATAAATAGGGTAAAGATATAATATTCCTTCGATCGTGGAGAACCGAGACACAATAGCAATAGCCTTTCTATTGTTATCGCGAGCACCGCTGCTCGTATGGGGCTTGAAGGATTAATTGCTACTTTCATTTTTGTCTTCTTAGAAAATATTTAGCATGACTAATTGTTAAAATAATTTTAGGACTGCGTTAAGTCAAAAGCTCTATACTCTGTGCTTGCGGTGCGTCAGATTGGAAAAGAAGAGGCTATTGAAGTTATTGAGAAAGTATTTCCAAAATGCTACGCTGATTTGGAACCAATTGGTCGAAGAATAAGAAGAAATTCTGATGATATGCTCCGAGCATTTAAAGAGGCAGCATATTATGGCTATGAATGAGTATTAGGCACGTTATGGAATGTAAATATATTTAGTAAAATTAGGAGAAATAAAAAATAAACATTTAAAATAAATGTCTTTTATTCATTATTTACATAATCTGTGATTTAAGTACATCAAATACTGACTCGGCCATCCTATTATTTATTAGGTAATAAACTTAAGACCCATTTTACAATCGCCTTATAACTGACACTGAAAGTTCTGTCTTCTGGCGACTGTAAGACAAGGCCCTTATATAATAATATACTATGGACAGATACATCAAGGTAAAGGTGAACGCAGATTTGGGCCGCACCGCACGCACCGCAGTCGCCGCATTCGAATTCTTTATATGAAGTTATAGGCAAGCTCGCATACCTACCTACCCGCGCCGCAGTCTTCGCAACTTCATAATATGAAGAATTGCGAATGCGGCGACTGCGGTGCGTGCGGTGCGGCCAAATCTGCGTTCACCTTAAAGGTGCAAAGGGAATTTAAATAGGCGATTGTAGATTGCTTTTTATCCTCGGTATATAATTTTTTTAAGAAAAATTGAAAAAAAAATTTATCTTTAAGAGTCCCTTATGTTGATAATTTAAGTAGCGTTTGATTTTCAGGGGCATGCTGAGGAGTTTGTGGTGCCCACAAGTTTGATATTAAGGCAGACAGAAGAGCGCATTGACACGTATTAACATAAACGAAAATAATTCTAATATAAATTCAAGATATAGGTAAGTCCTTTTACATTATTAATAAATTTGGTAATGCATATTTATAAATAATAGTCCAAAATATTATTCTATATATTGCAGTGACTAGACTTGAATTATTTTTTAAACTTAATAGGAAAGTAAATATTTGATATGAAAAATAAAAAGGATTCTAGGGGCCGTGCGTGTGTTGCGACTTTATCGCCAACTAGTGGTGAAAATTATAACTTATTATTGAAAAATGTAACTGTTAGCATTTTTTTGCTACCGTTACTTATAAATAAAATATAATATCCTTTTTTATAAAAGTAGGGAAACGATCGAAAATGTCAATACACGTATATTACACGTTTTTCGTTTTATAAATGTAGAGGCCAACTCATTTTTAGTCGAGAAAGAAAAACATAATACACACGGCCCATATTCCTTGTTTTAACAATAATAACTAATAAATAAATAAATAAAAAAAACGTAACAAAGGGCAAAATTAAAAAAAAAAAAAACGTAACAAAGGGCAAAATTGATAAACTGCATTCATTATATGAATCAGACGTTTCGTCAGTAACATTTTAATAAACACTTCTTAAACTTAAACATTTTAAAGCTATGGTCTTCGATCGTAATTTGTTTACTTAATTTACTTAAAACATTGTTTCGTTTATAGTACAAAATACATACTATGCATATTGCGTATACATAGTTTCCAAAATGTAAATTTGAAGGCACTACGATAAGGCGTGGTCAGTGGCGGTGCTAGGCCCGAAATACGAGGGGCAACTTAGCGACGCCCTCGGTGACAGTAGAAAAAACTTAGTTAATTCGCAAAGCCATGTGTCCGCCACTGTGCGTGGTGCTCATTAAGTACCTACCTAATCTAAACGTCGCATATTTCAAAACACTACAAATTGATAACTATTTTGAAGCGTATAGGTAAATACTGAAAATAGTTACAATTTAGTTTCGAGGACGGTTACAAAAGGATCACACAAAGTTTGAGTTTCACTTAATTATAATATGTACAAAGTCTGTAAGGCACAACGCACGTTTACTTGTTCAAGACACGGTGAGCTTCACTGAGGTATGTTGTCCAGTAGGCTATCGTGAACAGGATGAAGCAAATGGGGAACACCATAAGGGCGTATCGGTCTAGGGTTCCATGTTGTGCGCCACAGAACATTATTCCTCTGTCCATTAAGGCCCCTACGCGCCCGCAGAATCCTTTTGGGTGCTCGTTCGACGGTATCGCGTCCAAAATGGGAGAATCCTAAACAACAAAATATAATTTTAATGTTAAATGTTAAAAATCCTTGCTTGTGCTTCTAATATTTCAAGCGTTTATTTAGCGTAGTTTTAAAACACTAGCACTTTATAATGCTGATGTAGAATTATTATTTATTTACACTTTTATTAAAGTTTTCCTAAACGTCTATTTTTGCGTTTTATCCTCTTTATTTTGTGCCAATAGCAAATATTTTTTCTGAGCGTGCTTGCTTAAATCTTTTAGCCATAGTTTTTCCAAATTAGTTGAGAGTTATGCTAAAAAGGATTTACGTTAAACATTTGCCTAGCATTTTTATTATTAATAATAATAATATGCAAAACTAGCTGGTATGGATTGCTAGGTACCCGACTCAAATGTTCTACTTGTGATAATTTTAGTTTTTACTATTTATATGTTATGCTACTACTATACAATATGAGTGTACCTACTTAACAATGTCAAGTTACAGTGGTCTAGCCTTCACAACACTCTTTACCTGACAAACTGATCTTGTTTCACATCCAACTTTATTTTTTCTTCTATTTTTTCGCTCCAATGCCGATAACTAGAAATCGTTTGCCTAATTAAATAATTCACGATTTTGACATGTTACATTAAAATATAATAATAATTAGGTAAGTAGATTTATCAACTTATATTTTAATATTTTTCTTTCATAATTTTTTCTAATTACAACCGTAACATTTATTAAAAAAATGTGTCAGGTAATACCACATAATATTATGTTAAAATACTTAATATATTATTATCCTTGCTTAATAACAGTGGCAGATCTAGGTAAATATACTAGGGGGCATTCACTATCGTGAATCGTCTATTGAGCCTGAATCCGCCACTGCATTAAATTAGTATGAAAATAATAAATAAGTGCTGGACTATGAACATAATATTATCTTAACTTGAAATATCATGATGATTTAGTGCATGCAGTTTTTTTGTGCTAAAGGACTGTTTCATTGCAATTTTATGTCCGATTTTGTTCGGATAGTACCCTTACAAACTACTTCTCACACTTAAAATGCAATTAGTGACCAGTTTTGTCATTCAGCAACTGGTGAGTAATATTTTTTGTGCAGTAAGTTATTAGAGCAACTATACTCAACATTGAGCCAGAGACCAAACATTACTTTGACTAAATATTACATCCAAATAAACATAACTATTTACTTTATTATGTAAACAATGTTTTTTTGGGATTTTTAAACTGTGGACTTAATTGAGTATAGCTGTATGAATGTTTTTTTGTGATTTTTAAACTGTAGACTTAATTGAGTATAGCTGTATATACAAGAGCATGCAAGAACTCAGAGAAAGTTTATTTTTAACAATACTGGTACTTGGTAGTGTTAACAGTGTCTAAAACATCAACCATAAAATAAGGTGTCTATTGAAGAATTAAAATATTAGATAAAGAAATTACCCTCTGAATGGTTTGATGCGAAAATTGTTGCTTTAGTCCCTCGTCTTCGACACTTATTTGTGGTGAGAAGACGCTGCCTTGTGGCGACCCCGGTACGGGAGTACTGAGTCTCTAGAACAATATTGTATGTATGATACTACGTAGTCAGACGATATGAATTTAGGGGAATTTGGACCACAAAGACGGGTTGGTTCATCATCATCATCATCATCATCATATCAGCCTATATTCGGCCACTGCTGGACATAGGCCTCTCTCAATGAACGCCAAGATGACCGATCTCCTGCTACTCGCATCCAACATGGACCCGCAACTAAACGGAGATCGTCGTCCCACCTAGTTGGAGGTCGACCTACACCCCGATTTCCCAGCCTTGGTCTCCATTCCAGAGTAAGTTGGTTAGTAATTACTAATTAATAAAATTATTCAAAGCTGTATAGCGACTATGGGTTAGTCAGCTAATATAAACTAAGGCACCTAAAAGTATTTTGATGAATAAAAGATTGCCGTTTCAACAACTAAATTTCGTAAGGGGTATACGTTCCAGAACCTGTTTCGCGCTTTGACATTCAGACTTGGGGCGACGTATTATGCTAAACTCCAGAGGGCCAGAAAGATAAAGAGAAGAGTTCTATTACCTCCAGAGCACCATAAAGAGAAAGAGAAAAATAAAGAGAGTTATATTACCTGCGTATGATTAATATGTATAGGCGGCGCGAGCTGCGCGGACGAGGCGGCTCGGCGCATATCCTGCCGCCGTCGACTCCAGCTCTTGTCGTATCTGATCCCGAACAGGACCACGAAGTATTCCAGCAGCGCGAAAAACACGAACAACGTGCAAGATATCAGCCACACCTCGATGCATTTCAACTCCAACGCGTCAGGAGAATTCGTGCTGAAACAAAATCTTCAATCACTTCGTGTTGAATCTGAAAGCATGCTTCTTAGGTAATGCAGAATCTTTCTAATTGTTAGTGATAAGCTAAGTATGAATGTTTCTAGTAATTTTAATAATTTGGCCTTTTGGTACACAAAATGCTCTTTAAGAGTCGGACCCTACAAATCGAAATCTCAAACCTACTAACTTACCTGCACTCACTAACATTTACTATGCTATAAAAGAAATACTAAATAAAACTACTAACTACCTGACTGTATCGAACATGGTGACTAGTGACAGTAACGTAGTCACCAGCAGCACCATGCGGCCAGGCACGATCTCGGGAATGACGCAGAAGCTGCCCCACGATATTATTACGAACAACGCAGAAGGGAGGTAACTTTCTAGAAGGTAACTTCGGAGCTCCCTCGACAGCTTGATTTGGAGTCTCGCTGCAGAATGCTCGCCTGAAAAATCGAATATTTCTTAGTACTCTTAAAAAAATTCAAACAACAGTGCACAACTAAATAGAAGAAAACTATCGACTTAACAATTAGCTTATTCCGTCTAACTAATTTGAATAAACATGACTGGCTGCATGCAAAATTAAAGTTAAGCGATATTAACGTGCATAAACTTGTGAATAATCAACTAACATGAACTCTAAATACTAGGAACAAAAATTATAGCGTCCTTACTCGCGACGTTGGAAATTCCTACGTAGAATAGCTAACTATTTACTATTTTTACAACTAAAAAGAAATAAAACTGCTCTATGTCTGGCTGGATGGTATGAGTATTAATGTAGCCCTTAATATCATAAGATATCATTAATATATCTATATAATATTCAGAAACTATGATGTGCTCTTTGACGGGGGTAAAAAGGGCTGTAGTACGCTAGCTACGCCACTGTTAAATTATAAGGGAAACGATTAAAATGATTAATCTACAATGTTACAATTCACTAGACTTCGCCTTTGTGTTTTTTTTTAATTTTGGAAAGTTTTTTTTTTTCTACAACCGGACATAGGCAATAGCGAAGCGGCATGCCGGCGTTAACGCAATATCGCACACAAGCGCAAAGCAATAAATAAACATTTACCTTCACCAAAATTTCGAATATGATTACTTTTGTCTGTGACAAAGGTGACGACGTATTTGGGGAGGCGGAACTGGTGGCGTTGCTCGCCGCTCACGCCACGCCACGGGGCCACCTCGCGCCATTCGAAACGGACGTCTTCCGCCGTATATTTGTCTAGAGAAGAAACGACAACATAAAAAAAAAACTTCACATGACTTGATGAACGTTAGTCCACATCCTGAGAATGCTCAGTATAGAGGGGAAACGTAGAGTTTTTCATACTTGGTGGTGAGAGGCATTGTATGGATTTGCTTACATTATTGCTTGTATAGTGGTGGTGTTTGCACGTTCTTGCATGCACGCATAGGCTGAATGGGAATGGAGGTGCCGTAACGCATGCCCGTAAGTACACTCACTCAATTACTTAGAGGTTGAGGTTTATTTCGCGGGATAGCTATTGCTAAAAACAATAATTTATACAAAATTTTATAGTATGAATGATCAACCTTAGTGAAAGTTCCTTAGCTAAGTGTTGTTTGCCTAGGGCCCCTTTTTTATCCGGCGCCCTGGGCGGCCGTCCAACCGCGGTCTAAAGACTTAGAGGGGTCTTAAGCCGCTACTGATAATAATATTCGGAATCCATTCGGTCTATAAGAAGATAGAGAACCTATATAATATAGTAATATAATAACGATCAAATAGTACTTACAACTACTAAAGTCTATGGCACAGTTCTGTACATCTAGGGGGTACAGTACGAAGTCCATCTCGCACTTGATGGTGATCGTTGCCCTGAAAAAACAAAATAGGATTTAATTCTTTCATATATAAATAAATCAGGACATAACCCGAGCTATCGATGTCACCAGTGGCGGCGCAAGGTCACAATTTGAGATGGGCGTATTGAGGGAAGCGCTCTGATGTAGAGGCGCATTTAAATATAGTCTGTCAAGAAAGTGAAGAAATTAATTATTAGAAAATGTTTCGGTATTGGCGTGGGTTGAAGTTAGTTAATTCGGTAAGCCAATACTTTTCACATTGGGTCAAGGAATTGATTCCTCGAACGATACAACGACGAGCTAACACACGAAAACACTTACCAGATTTGCTGGGCTGATGCTGCGTGGATGTCGAGTAGGTAGCTGCTTGGAGTAGCTCCGTAGTTCTGGACTTTGGGCAACATCGTAGTATCATCCCCTTCAAATTAATATAAGAAAAAAGGGATGACACTACGATGTTGCCACTTTTTAATTTCTTCACTTTCTTGACGGACTATATTTAGGTGGATTTGTGCCTGCATCATTGTTCCTTCGGTAGTTCAAAAAATGGGTAGGAAAATATGCCATAATTATAGAGTACTGTAAATTGTATTGAAATAACTAATATAATCTACTGATTATATATTTGCTACTGCAACAATACTTATTTTATAGCAATCAAGATTGGTAATTACGTAAATACGTTTAACAAAGAAATGATACGTATAAGATTTCAATATACGGTAAGCGCAGAAACTAAAATATTTGCTTTGTTGTTGGGTGCAGTCTAATAAATTAGTGGAGGTTTTCTGTTACCCGATACGCCGATGCAATACTGATAAAATTAATTAAAGTGTTTCTCTTAGACCTGCTAGTATCTTGAAGTTGTTTCCAGTAAATAGATTTTATCTATGTAGGTAGAAGTAGAGTTATATTTGGCTCTTGTCTTTTTATCTTTCTTAAAGCTCAAAAAGATGTATTCCAGGTCTAAGGGACTTTATCGTATAATTTGTATAATTACTCCTACACAGTGCCGGATTTACATTTTATGGCCACTTTATTTCCGCGGCCGCATACAGTACGAAATCTGCCACCCCCTCAGAATCTGCCGCCTCCTCTAGAACGCCGCCTTTTCTGGGCCGCGGCCTATACGGCCTATTTATAAATCCAGGGCTGCTCCTACACCCATAAAGGTAGCCGGGTTTATCGTAACCAACCCAGCTATGTATTAATTTTTATAGTGTCCAAGTGTTGAACACAAGAATAAATCTCTAACTCTTGTGTCCCGGACAATCCAACACACTAGCGAGAGACCAGGCGCAAGATCGACTATTATTATACGTCCATGCGACGCATAGTTCATCTTTCTTTTTAGGCTATCTGGTGACTAACCTGCATTGTCCAAACTCCAAACCAAAGTTTGAAACAACAGTGCTATCTGAACGTAATAATGGAACCCACCTAAGTCACCACGTTAGCCACGCAGTTAAGAGCAAAGCTTTAAACCACAGTAGACCATGATTGGTCATGGACAGAGGACAGAGACTGGGAAGTTTAGTTAGCCAAATTATACATGTTATAATTAATATATTTTATGTATATTATGGCAGGGCTAGGTATGACCGTATGCGTGACGTACTAACGTGTGTGGTTAATATAGCAAATTAAGGGAAAATTGCAGGCCCATTAGCGAAATGCCTAGTCGCATTATTTAAAATTTCTCCTCATTAGGAGCAAGGCTTAAGCCTTGAAGTTAGGTCAGGTCCGAAGGCGTACCGAAAATATTGGTGGTTATTTTCGTAACAAAATTTTCTAAGAATAAAATATTTATATTTTAAGTAGAGCCCGCATCTAAAGCTTTCGATTCGTCAAAAATTACTCGTACAAAGTTGTTAAAAATAATACAAATATCACATTTAGTAAACAAGATATCAGCATTCAAACAGCAAGGAGCTGGTAATATATTGACGAATCAACTTAACCTAATTTTGGAATACTGTTTTCAACGTACATTAATAATACTGAAACTATGGAAACAAAACGAACCCAATACTGACTGAGACGGTGCGGTTGGCATAGATCCTCAAGGACGCCATCTCCTGCAGCACCGACAGGATCCGCATAGTCTGCAGCTGCCAGATGTACAGGTCCGGGGTCCAGATGAGCTGCCGGAACTCCCAGGGCAGGTCGATGAAGGGCATCCCAGGGGGCGTGCTCAACCGCCGCTCCTCCCATGATACTTGGAGGAACACGTCTAACGTTATCTCCTGTAAGACATTGGTGGTATTACATTGATACAGTCGCTACTGGATGCTGGAATAGTTTAAAGCTACATAATAGAGTGTTTGAAATTCTATTTGCTAACAGCCAACAGGTGACGCTACGTAGCCTGGGTCTATCGTGTGACCGTGTCAAATAGACATTATCGTGACACATGACAGCTATATCGTGATTCGTGACATAATATGACAGCAGTTTGACACGATAGACCCTAAGGCACTGACCTCCATTATACAAGTACGCTGGACAGATGATACCCAGCTGTTTTTTGTGCCTATTTGAAGCGGAATCAGCGCCCCCAAAATCGGGGGAAGAGAACTAAATCTGACGTAACTTGCAAATGGCCGCTCAATCGCTATTGGTTGTAGAAACCAAAGAGAATATTATAATCACTAAGCTACGGTGGTAGAAATTAGTATTAGTTCCAAGTACTCCCACTACCATAAGGCTACATAGCGGCACCTGGTGGCAAATAGAATTTCAAAGTTCTCATTAAATACATTAGTTACAATGTTGGTCCAGTGTAAAATTCAATGATAGCTACTGGCGTTCCTAGTTCCTACTGTGTTTTAAATATTAATCAACATTGGGTTAAAAAATCAGTACTAATTTTATTTAACTAGTTTGTGAGAAGGGGTATATTATGAATGTTATAGTTTTTGAGTTTTACAGGAGTTTGTCTATAGACAAACTCCTGTAAAACTCCTGTAAAAAAACAGTACTTAACTTGTTAACAAATAGATTTGTTAAAAAGTTAAGTACTGTTTTTTTGGCGTTGTTGATTTCGTTACAGTTTTGACGCATTAGTGGTGTAAAACAAATTAGTGGCTTAACCGAGATAAAAATGCGCTAGAGATAACATTCAACACTTTAATATTTAATTGGATTTGTTGAGCCGAGATTGTATCTTTGTTTGCTTGTGGTTTTTCACATTTTAAAACGCTGTTACTAAATATAGGACGAGGAAAATGTAATCAAATTAAAACATTAGGGAAGGTACCGATAACGTGCATTCGAAAATTTCGAATATCAAGTTATAAAGCTGGGTATGAGTTTTTGTCACTTATCATGCCTGAGGTGGGGATTCTCACATTCTCACAAAGCACCTTGAAAAAAGTTTAAACCTTCGAACTAACTGCAGGTTTTTTGCCACTAGAGGCGCTGTTTTAATTCCATACAAATTATAGTTTACGTCCTCGATGAGTGGTGAGTGGTGACAAAAAATGACATCCAGTATACAACATGGTAGGTATGAGATTGGACATAAGGCAGCGCAAGCGCCATGTTACACGTTACAAATTTCAAAAGCTACATTCGTCGCACATATTTTGTCAGCAGTCAGCACCGTACGCGCCGTACGCGCTGCATAGTTCAAGAAATGCATAGTGCAGACCTACGTGCAGACTGCAGACTAATGTGCAAGGTTTCACATCAATTTCGTACAACGAATTCTAAAATGCGGCGCATACAGCGCGTGCTTGCTGATAAATGTGCGATCACCTAAATTGTCGCAAATGTGTATGACGTCATAAAATTACCTCTCTATTCTCGTCCACAGCAGACACTCTATTCACATTTATTCCTATGTAGACCGTGGTATTTTTACCTGCAATAAAAAAAAAAAAAACATGAGCTGCAGTCATTTCGGTCCGCGGTTTCTCGAGCCAGGCACCGATATCTCCGGCACTCCACCGAGACACCCGATAGCTATTTCAGGCAAATGAAATTATCTACCAGCTTTAAATTCTGCATGTACTTTAAAATACCACAAATTGGTCTTACCATCCAGCATATTATTGCTAATTCTAAAATTTCGTTATAATAAATTAACTAGGAGCGGTAGGATAAAAAGTTCATAAAATTACCCCTTACATTTAAAGCTAATGAACTTTTCTAGATACTTCAAAACTTTTCAGCCAGGTTAATAATAGGTACTATCAGAGAAATTGATTCCTATGCAAATCGGGGACCTAAGTAGTTTGGTTGCGTTACGTCAAACCCAGCCGACAGATCACAATTAACATTGAATTGACATATTCGACCAAATAACGTTGGTCTGTCAATTGCATAGGAATCAACTTCCTCGATGGTACATCGTTTTTTCATAAAAATAAATATATGCCTGAGGTGCTGTCTTCCTATTTTTAGGTTTGAACCTTAATTTTCAGTAATGGCCGTGATAGGACCTGATTTTCAGAAGTTTACATATCAGATTCATACGAGGTTGTTAAGTTTCAGTAACCCAAAAGTAACCACGTTACCTATAGACAAGGCATTCGTATTTAACATCGGAAGTTGGCAGTAATATCTGGCAACAGTCAAATGTTGTGTGTTAATGGAGCCGATACGACAGACTAATGTGTCATGTACTAAATACTTCCGGATTATAAATAAACAGAAAACTTCAATTTGTATCTATATCTCTTTCCATTGAACATATTGTAGCTCGTCTAGTTATTATAAACAGACATTTTTTATTTTTATTTTATTAAATAAGCGGGCAAACGAGCAAACGGGTCACCTGATGGTAAGCAACTACCGTCGCCCATGGACACTCGCAACATCAAAAGAGCTGCAGGTGCGTTGCCGGCCTTTTAAGAGGGAATACGCTCTTTTCTTGAAGGTTTGCAGGTCGTATAGGTCCGGAAATACTGCTGGTGACAGTTCGTTCCAGAGTTTTTCAGTGCGCGGCAGAAAGTTACGCGAAAAACGCACTGTGGAAGACTGCCACTCATCAAGGTGATGAGGATGGTATGTTTTTCGCGTGGGACGATGGCGAAAAGTTGCAGGTGGTATGATTCCGAACAATTCCTCAGAGCACTCCCAGTGATACAACCGATAGAGGATGCAGAGTGAAGCTGCATCTCGGCGTAATTCCAGGGGGTCCAAGCTGTTTGAAATACTATGGCAGTCAACAATTCGAGCGGCCCTTCGTTGGATATGATCCAGAGGGAGCAGTTTTTATTTTGGCGCCCCTGCCCAGAGATGAGAACAATATTCCATATGAGGCCGAACCTGCGCCTTGTAGAGTTGTAGGCGTTGGTCCGGACTGAAGTACTGCCTCGCTCTGTTAAGAACACCAAGCTTCTTCGAGGCTAATTTGGCCTTACCCTCTAGATGATATCGGAACAGGACTTCGCTCGATATGTTGACGCCAGGTATCTCAATGCATTATGCTGACGAAATAAGGAACAAGTAATCGCTTATCAATACTCGGACGTAACTCTAGATCAGTGTTTTTTCACACTGTGGGCTACGGAATACCTCCTGAAAAGTCGCGAAACCTCACTAGTATCCTAGGTTGCCGGGAAAACTACTTTTCACTGTCATCCCTTCTTTTTGTTATTTAGTTCTTTCTAGGACTAAATAACATTTCTCTCATTGGTATGTGACCTCTCTCCGATCGCTAATCTTGGAGCGTAAACGAACACGAATGTAAATGGGGGATATTCCTCTATGGTTGGCGGTTGCCCATGATCGACATCGATTATGCACGCTATTATAGTTATCTAACACAGCCCAACGCGTATTCTTTACGTAATAAGACGCAAGTATTAATGCAACGTTATCGTTGATATAAAAATTGCTTGATTAATGACAAGGTAGATGACCACGCACTGCTGATTCTGCCCGGTAATTTCCGGCCTTAAGTGGACGGTTCGGCTTATCATCAGGACGTTGCAATTTCTAAAAATAAATACTCATTATGAAAATTCGTTACTCGTCTATAGTTTGAGTAATAAGTGTTAATTACTCAGAGACGAATATTAATTACTTAACTATAATTAAATGAAGATTTGACTTAAGCCCCATCTGTCAAACTTTATTGAATTAAACCTGAAATCTGAATCTCTGTCTCTGTCTTTGAAAATCTTAATTAATGTTTCTGAGTGTGAAGGAAATATTTTACTCTTATTCCGTTTCATAAGACTTTTTTCTGAAGTCGTATCTTTGTATAATTATTTAGGTACTACCAAAGAAGTTGATTCAAAGTCAGATCGCGGCCTACGTAATTTTTAGGGTTCCGTACCCAAAGGGTAAAAAATACAGACAGACATCGAAGTCTCATGAATAGGGTCCAAACCCTATTCTGAATAGGGTCCAAACCCTATTCATGAGACTTCGATGTCTGTCTGTCCGTCTGTCTGTCTCCAGGCTGTATCTCAAGAACCGCTATAGCTAGAGTTCTGAAATTTTTACAGATTATGTATTTCCGGTGCCGCTATAACAACAAATACTAAAATAAAAATAAAATTAATATTTAAGGGGGGCTCCCATACAACAAACGTGATTTTTTTGGCCTTTTTTGCTCGTAATCAATAATGATAAGAGGTTGACACTTGAAACTTTCACGAAGGCCTTAAATATAAATGTACTTTAATAATTAATAATAATATTTAAATAAAATTAAAAATTAAGGGGGGCTCCCATACAAAAAACACAATTTTTGGCCTATTTTTGCTCTATAACGGTACGGAACCCTTCGTGGGCGAGTCCGACTCGCACTTGGCCGATTATTTTTAATTTAACGCGCCCATTTAAATTTAACAAGAATATTTAGAATTTCCTGCTACAAAACCTTAAAGGGCTATCTATGGTGATTAGTGTGTTTATATGACATATAAACACACTAATCACCATAGATAGCCCTTATAGATAGACATTGTCTATACATATTATAGGCATAAATACATACGGATAGAGAGAGATTAATAATTATAATAATATTATTATAATATATTTGTCTACACTGAAAATTGAATTTTATAATATTTATCTACATATACTGAAAATGTATCTGTTGACCTGATCATAAAGGTATGAAGTTGTACTCACCCGGTGGAATGTTTCTTCTGTAATTTTTGGGCAGCTCGTATGCATGCTGATCCATGTACAGGATCTGGCTGAAAGAAGGTTCATAAATTAATGACTTGAAATTCTATAACGTTATTAAAACTAAAAATGATCTATAAAAAAACTAAATTGCTATAAAGTAATATCCTTGTCACTTAAAATATAATTTCCTGGAACTAAATTATGTTTACAAAATTTTATCAAAATTAAAGAAGTTAGAAGTTAAAGAAGTAACTATCTAACTTTGACATGGCTTTCTAATGTATATTTGTGTCTGTCTTTGACATCATAATATAGCTCCTAAATGCTCACTGCTAAGTTTAGTGGTTACCCAAAATTTTAAATTTATTTTCCCTCTTTCATAGACGATAAAGAAAAATATTGACTGTTAACTTTCCATAAGTAAGGCAAAACAGAACTATTAAGATTGTGTGTATCAATTATCAAAACATACTCTTATAATATTTTTATGTTGGCAATACTTAAATGAATAAATGTCAGTAATTTTGTAACACCTAATAAGTCGTTTAATTTTTGTTTCACAAAAGGTTATGGGCCCAGCACGACTCTACTGGGCAAATCTGCTTCAAATTTAGAACAAGATACGTGTAGTGCTAAAACTAGAAACTCTAGGAACACGGTTCCTTTGTATTTACATAACAATGTATCGAAATGGTAAATATTAATGAATCAAGTACTCTACAATTCTATTAATTTTATACTTTGTCTAAGGTACACATGTACCTTATCATTAAGTGCATAAGGATTAATTCATGTAATACAGATATACTTAAAGGTATTAACATTGACTCATAATAGCGTTTACATAATTCGTAAGGTATGATAGTATGCGGGGTAAAGGCCGGGAAGGGAAAGCACTTGCGAGTTGCGACTGCTCTGCCTGCCTAGCATACGCCAACGAGATATCTCACTCTCGAGATAATTAAAAACTACTTGTCTCGTAATGCCAAATCTCGACATTATCTCGACAAAACTCTATAAAAATGTGTTATTTCGATGATAAATCTACGCGAGAAAAAATGTTTGTCATGCTAGGGTCAGTAGAGATGAAGATACAAACTATCAAACATCGAGAAACATGTAGAGAGAGATATCTTGTTGGCGTATACTAGGCAGGCTGGTGTTGCGACTTGCGGGTATGAGGTTCATTCGAAAGACGGAAGAGTGTAGAGCTGTTGACTTTTTGATGATTAAAGTTCATTTTAATTTAAAGTTGACAGTTGTCAAGATTAGTAATTCATATTTGTCTAAGTTTTGCATTTAAGTTATCCTTAAATGATTTTCATAACCAGAAACACAGAGTAAATATTATATTGTATTGTGTTTAATTTCTTTATAGGTACCTAAAACCTACCTATAGAGTAGGTATCTACAGTAAGATAAAAATTTCCCCTTCAAAACTACAATAATTTTAAAATCACACGAGAAATAATACCATTTAATAAATACATTGTCGGCTCCTCATTAGTCATTTTACTGAAATATAAAATAAATGAAGACAAAATGTTATTGCAGATCGACCTTCAGAGTTCACGCTAGTGTCCTTTAATGAAGTTGGTATTATGTAGAAAATTGCATGTTTCTAGTGGGCCGTTTACATTCAGCCCTTTCGGACAGGGAAATGGGCAGTGCGAGAATGTAAATAGTCACTCGCGCTGCCACTCGCTATGCTGCTGCCGCTGGCCGACGCGGCAAGTATTCTACATACTGGGCTGAGTGTAAACGCTCACTCGCGTCGTTACTGCCACAGAAGTATTCAGGGCAATGTTGCCGGCAGCGCGAGGAGCAAGGGCAGTGGCTGAATCTAAACGTCCCATAAAATTCAAAACCAATGTTTAGGTGACACTTAAACATTGGTAGAATTTTATTTTTGTCGGATATCCATGATACTAAAATACCCCTAGCGGACAATAATTACTAATTAGGTTGTAATCACAGACTTAGATCAAGATAGATACCGCATGTCTCTCCATTTGTATGAAAACGAGCGTGCCACTTTTTTCTTACCTACTGTGACGTACCGATGATAAGAAACGTGTCCATTATCTAGATTCTAGGCCAAAGTTTTTATTCGAATTTCTACAGCTCAACTCGGCACAATTAGGCATTAAGGCATTTTTAAAATTCCGATTGACGTCCGATTCCGATAGCAGACTAAAGTCGTTTGGGAACGCGATATGGTACGTGAAGTACACGTACACATGCGGTATCTATCTTTATCTATGTCTGTGGTTGTAATATTAGCGGAGTTCGTTTAATTCTTCTTTAATGTAAATGGATTAGGTAATTTAATTTCTTTCCACAAGTTAATGTGAAACAAAGTTTATCTATATTACACAAATTTTAAATTATGCAAATTAAGTAATTGATGAGGTACCGCACAACTTTTGTTTCAATAAGCGCCAGTTTTACAAACGACATTTAAACCACCAAGCCCCATAAGAGCGTAATCGCGACAACAATAGAATACAATAGCATTTCCAAGAATCCCCGATAGAAGGATTAATTTAATGCGATGAATGATGTGACGTTACCTGTCTCGTTTTCGTATTAATGAACAGTATACTCTATATTATATCTATCTATATATAATATGCGCAAGGTAAATAGTTATGTAAACGGGAAAAGATTAGCGTGTTCTCATATTAATTCGATTACAGCAACATGTCGGAGACACGTGAACTATCATCGATTTCCCGAAGCGATTTTACTACATATTAGTTTGTGTTTAAAATCCTAAACAAACATTTGAAATGCCCATATAAAAATTTTGTACGTAGGCATTTTGGCACTGAACTATAGTCTATACAGGGTGTAACAAAACTAAATGATAATACTTTAGGGTGTGTATGAGTCGCCTATATAGAGATCGCTGTGAAACTAGCAGCACTGAAAGAGTAACTTTTTTAACTTTTGTATGGGCAAATTCATGACACTGGGACGCTTGCCCATACTAATAACAGAAAAATGCATTTTCTGCGCTACTACTTTCACAGTGAACTCTATACAATGGACATACACACACACCCTACAGGTTAATCACTTAGTTTAGTTACACCTTGTATAAGACTACTTTGAGCCAAAATTCGTTTATCGCAATCTTTCGGCTTTATAATAATAGTGTGATTAGTGATTATAATAATTTTAAATCTTAAACAAGCCTTTTGCATTTGGGTATTTTTGGTATTGTTAAATTAATGAGCCAAGTATGATTTGAGACTGGGAAAACCTTAAGGCCTGTCCACATCTCCACGTCACGATGTCGTGAGGTGGAATGGAATGGTACCATTATACCATTATACTTGTATTTTTATGTAAAATTTAATTTTAACTTAATTTTATTTATACATATATAATTATTCTTGTATGGGTTTATTGCCTGAATAAAAATGATTATTATTATTACTATTATGTTTTTATTCTGAGTTTCTCGGTTTTCACCGGCGTACTAGTATGTACGGGCCGAAGCCAAGTACATACCAGGTAAGTACTTAAAAATTTAAATGTTTAAATTGTTAGTATGAATGGACGGAGTGTCCGGCGAAGGGTGAAATTGTGTTGTATGATCAGGTTGTGATAATATGTGTGATGTATGAATGTGTGAGTTTGGTTGTGTGTGTGGTGTATGTAGTGTTAGCTCATCATCTGTTTGTAAAAACTTTCTTACTATACGACAAGTGTTTAATATTACAGCTTTTTGCATTAAATAGACTAAATTATGGGGTAGTTGGAGGGTATCAAGGGACTTAAATAGTTGAATAGGAATTACACCTGTAGTAGATAATACTATCGGTACTATTGTTACCTTTTGCAGGTTCCAAACGCGGGCTATTTCGTCTTTAAGTTCAATATATTTTGTTAATTTTTCAGCTATTGTACTTTGTAAGTTATGAGTGTTTGGAATGGCTATGTCGATAAGATATGCAGTTTTGTTTATTTTATCTACTAGTGTAATATCTGGTCTGTTGTAGTGTATAGTTCTGTCAGTCAGTATAGTTCGGTCAAAATAGAGTTTGGTGGCGGTGTTATCAAGTATATTTTGAGGCTTATATTTATAATATGGTTCTAGGTCAGTAATAAAATGTCGTTGTTGGGCGAGTCTCTGATGGATTATACTTGCAACTTGGTCATGTCGATGTTTGTAGTCGGTCTGTACAATTGCTCTACAAGCCCCTGTAATGTGTTGAATGGTTTCCGGGCAGCTATGGCATTTTCTGCAGCTGTCTGTCGTAAGTGTTTTGGTAATGTATCGCTGGTAGTTTCTAGTTTCTATTGTCTGGTCTTGTATTGCAATCATGAATCCCTCAGTCTCCGGGAAGAGATCCCCACGACTCAGCCATGCGTTCGACTTTTCCTTGTCGACATTAGTCTGGCATAAGTCGTGTAGATGTCTTCCATGGAGAGCTTTCTTAGCCCATTCAGAAAGTTTGGTCTTATTATCTGTTATTTTTAGTTTGTTGGTATGAATGTCCTGTAGATTGAGAGGGGTAAAATTATAATCGTTTTTAACTATTGCTTTGTGGAATGTAGAAACTTCGGATTTAGTTAAGAAATACTGTTTTAAGTTTAAGATCTGTCTGTTATGCAGGTTTGTTATATCAATAATCCCTCTTCCTCCTTCATTTCTTGGCAACGTGAGTCTCTGTACGCATGATCTTGGATGATGTTTACGGTATTTAATCATTGTAGTGTTAATTTTTCTTTGTATATTTATGAGTTCTGTTTTATTCCAGTGAATTATCCCAAAGGAATAGGTTAGAATTTTATAGTATTTCGGGAATTTAATTTAGATTTCATTATTGCGTTCAGTCTATGTTGAAAGTTTTGTTTTAATTTATTTTTAGTGTCTTTATATTGAATTTGTTGCGATTGATGGTAGCCTAAATATTTATATGTTTGTCCTTCGTCAAGAGGTTCTATCTGTTCTCCAGATTGTAATGTGTAAGTGTGTAAATATATTTTTCCCGCCTTTATTGAATTTATTTTAGTTTTATCCACCGAGAAATCCATTTTGATGTAATTTGTGTGTTATTCTCAGTATGTGGTGTGTTAGTAGTGGCCGTCCTAATGTGTCTGTAGAATTCTTTCTCGTTGTTATTAAATTGGTTGTTTTGCTGTTTTCTTTGTGTGCACGCATTATATCTTTTTAAACGACCTGTCAGTATTGAAAGTTTTTGTTTTAGTGTGTCTAGTATCTGAGCTATTTGTGTGTTTGGTTCCTCATGTATAGAATAAATTTTGTATATCTCTTTAATTTTCTCAACATGTGCAATTAGTTTTCTACTTCTACCTCCTTTAATGTACTGCATTACTCTACCTATTTTTGCTCGTATATCTTCCACTCTTTTTTCTAGTCTTATTTGCCATTGTGGTTTTTATTGTTTTTGGCAGGATATGAATTATTGGAGATTGTATGTGATAACCTGGTCCCATTCATTTTGGCAGCTGTCCACGCTGCACAATATATAACTGTTTGAAAGTAATAAAAGTCTGTGTCTTCATTTATATGCTCTGGGATAATTAATTTATTTATGTAGTTGACTGTTCTAGCTAGATTTTTTGAAGTTTTCTGTTTCGGTATATATACTCTGTCTGTAGGTTTTGTACCTTTAAATTGTTCCAGTGCTGAATTAAATGTTTCATCGATGTTAGCATCTCTGTTAGGTAGGTGTGTGTTTTCAGAAATAACTTGTTGGTTGTCTGGCTCTAAATGTTGTATTTGGGTATCGTTATCAAAACTATTCTGAGTTATTTCTTGCGAACAAAATAATCTATCGTTAATTATTGTAAGCTCTTCAGCTACTTCCTGTTTTATCGCATTTAGTCTTTGATCATTTATGTACTTATTGTTGATTATTGCTCTTAATTGATCACTTATTCGTTGCTCGCTTAGATGTGCAAGTGTAGGAAAATTATTTATAAAAGCTTCGTGTAGTTGTTTTCGTTATGAAGTCCTGTTTGTCTCTAAATGTGTGATCCGATAATAATTTTTAAGTATGCATTCGTTTAGTTCATCTGTCCAATTTAGTCTATTTTGCGTTAATGTGTTTGGTGTATCTTTATGGATATTTGCAAGGGATTGTGTATTTTGTAGAGTGTCTTTAATTTCTTCTTTGATCTGTAATAATTCTTGCTTAGAGAGAAGGTTGCAATTTACAATAGCCCGTCTTTGGTCTCCTACACGTTGCTTACTCGCTTCCATTTCGGGGTATTCACTTGTAAACAGAGAATGTAGGTGTGTGAGATATGCTCTTTCCTTAGTTTCTAATTCAGTGATGATGAAATAGTGATGCATTATAAAGGTATTCATCTCTTTTGTCCACGTTTTACGCGTGCGTCGTGAACCGAGGGTGGGTGCAGTATTCTTAGCTGTAGTTGCCTCCTGCACAACATCCCCGGCACAGGTTGGTAATGATGAAGAAGTTGATGAAGTGGATGATCTTAATTGGCGAATATCAAGGTATGATGGAGGTGACGATGGTGGAGATGAAAATAGTGATTTAGTTGATGAGATCGGTGATGAAGGATATAAACATGCTGCAGCAGTTCTTGACTGGGCAGCTTGGTGCGACTCGTTGCCGACCCCCAGAATACGAGGGGCAGCCCGAGCCCGAAGGCCCAAGGCGGGATTCTCCATCGCGTAGAGCTCCGGTACCCGCCTGGGGTAAAACTCTATTTCGCAGACGCATTACATAAAATCTAAAACATTATACAAATGAAGAGTTAACCAAAATGGAAAGACAGTACGAGAAGAAACAAAGGCGGTGAAAGATAGACAAAACAAAACAAAAACCGTGCAAATACAAGAACTGACAAATAAAAAGATGTTGAAAACGATAGTGAATAGAAAGAAAGAACCGATGATCAGCCACGTGAGTACCTCATCCCGAAGATAGTGGGATGGCGTACCCAAGTGTTGCCCGGGGACACCAACTAGGAGGGACCGGCTTCACCCCCTTATTATTATTATTATTATTATTATTATATAGAGAAATAGTAGTCTCGGCTGTTTGCCGGAGAAATGACTCAGGTACGGGCATAAACCAAGTATCCTGATTCATGTTAATGATGTATTATGATTGGAGTGTAGGGAAAGATGAGGATGGGTTTAAGAAACGGCGAACTAATGAACATGTATCTATGATAATGGATTTTTGAATTTGGTTTTAAGTGTTTTTATGTAAGTCGAGAGCTTTCAGAGCGGCAGCGAGGGTTTTCGGTATTACTCCGGTTGATGATATGATGATCGGGATAATTTTGACAACGTCTTGATGCCACATCTGTTTGATTTCATCTGCAAGTGGGATATATTTTTGTATCTTCTCATTGTGTTTCTGTTTTAGATTGTTGGTGTTGGGGACGGCGATATCTATGAGGTAGGTTGTTTTTTCTGGTTTTATTGTAAGGGTTATGTCTGGTCTATTGCTTAGGATGGTACGGTCAGTGACTATGTCACGATCCCAGTAGAGTTTAACAGTGCTATTTTCAAGGACATTGCGAGGTTTGTATTTATAGTAAGGTGTGTGTGAATCTATGAGTTTGTATTTAATTGCTAGTAGTTGATGAATGTGTTTGGCTGCGTTGTCATGGCGGTGTGTGTATTCTTTAGTAGCTAGTGTGCTGCATGCTCCGGTAATGTGATCTATTGTTTCGGCGCTTAGGTGACATAGTCTACATTTATCAGTATCTAGTGACTCTTAAAGAATAAACTTTGAATAATTGCGTGTTTTTATAATTTGGTCTTGGTATTATTATTATTATTATTATTATTATAATGCTGCGGTAACGTGGTACGGTACGTTGACGTGACGTGAAAATTAGCGTCAACGTAACGTCACGGTGTAGCAACATTTTGCGTCTTTTTTTTTTCTTAAATCTCTCTCTCCGTCTTCTTAACAATAGCAGAAGCAGATTACGTATTGTGCGGTCCAGATCTAGATAGGTAGTGAAGAATGTAGCAGTTTTACAAGGCATGGTGACGTATAATGTTGCTACATCGTAACGTGCATTTTTACGTTACGTTTAAGTTAATTTTCACGTCTCGGCAACGTACCGTGCCACGTTACCGCACCGTTCCACGTTGACGACGTCGCAACGTAGACATGTGGACAGGACCTTAGGAAAAACCATTGACCTCAGCGTGGTGCCGGTTGCGGTCAAAGGCAGGGCGGGGGGAAATCGTGCGCCGCTTCATAATCATAATATAATTCTCGCGCTTAATTCATGAAGCCCCAAGCGGCCACATCCGGCCGCGATAACAACGAAAAAGCTATTGTGTCTCGTTTAGCCACGACTGATGGGTGAAGGCGACCTATGACAGAAAAAAATCGGTTTTCACCCGCGCACTTCATACCCCCCGCACTCGCCCAACGCATTCAAAATGTCACCGCGGCTATAAATTTGTGTAATTACTCTCGTAACCACTTTTTGTACGAACGTATATATAACCAACGTAACGTATATATAACCAAATATATCAGATAAAATTTTGAGAAGTTTGAGTCATATTTTCCATCTGCACTTTGAGAATCAAATTAATACTTTTTGTCTTATACACTAGTAATACTTTATGATATGTTTATTTATCGAAATCAAATACGCTGTGACACTACTGGATCGATTCTGGTTAAAATTCCTAAACTGTAGGTGTTACAAAAATATTATAACTTTATTTAATATAATCTACTAGGCACGTCTTCGTCCACGTCCGAATTTGGTTAGTTATTGCGTGTATTTGCGTAAAATATATTAACATTTGTCAGATTAAAATATACAAAATTCTCAAATTTTGCATACATACATTCGTTTGGCTTGAGAATAATTTTTTATCTGCTTTTTTAAATAATATATTGATGCTAGAAATAATTTTTATGGCAAACTGACGTTTGCCGAGTCATATAGTCAAATTTATATATAAAATTCTCGGGTCACATGTGTTTGTGCGCGAACTCGTCCAAAACGGTTCAACCGATTGTGTTGCTATGAACATTCGTTAGGCCTGACAATAGATTTTTATATACTTTTATGTTGATATTTTTTTATATTAAACAATATTTTCTACTCCACCATCTTTGGATCTAGAATTGCACCATCAGATCACCACTTTTGTTAACATGTTACGAAATTCAGACTACATCTTATACAATAACATAAGAATTTTGGAAATCCGTCAACAAACGGCGGGCAACAAATGGCGGAGTTATCCGCCATGGACCATGGTATCACTAAAATCGTCTCTGATGCTGGTGCTGATAAAAACCCCAGCTCAAATTTCATCTCGATATACTAAAATCACAAGTTCGAGAAATTCTGCATTGATTAACCATCCTCGACTGGCTCTGGAGAGCCATTATTCGTCCCATTAGGTGTTACCATTATCAATTAGTATCAATCTTCCAAACTGCAGTACTGGAATAAATTTCAAAGATTTTCTAGTATTTAAGTTAGAACAAAATATTACTTGAAATTCCAATATAATTAATATTTATTATTATATATTCCTATATATAATAATAAATATTAACGCCTATTAGGCGTCTATTAGGCGTCCGTGGCCTAATAGGCGGAGCTTTGGCTCGCACTCTTAGAGGGTGCTGGTTCGATCCCGGGTGGAGGCGTGTACCAATGAGACATTTTCTGATCTCAAGTACATAATACGGACGCTCGTATGGTGAAGGAAAACATCGTAAGAAAACCCGCACATAGTTGGTCCCAAACGTATTGACTCGTTCTTTCCTCTGGACTAGGCCGTCTATGTTGCGACTTGCGAGAATGCCGTATGTGCTTGGGCAATTAAAAAAGACACGGACATTTAAAAAAAATCGGTTGTTTGTAAAGTCAGTTTACTGACGATAGTTGAACGTGACAACGTCATAGCCTTAACCCCTCAGTTCCGGGAAAAATCTATGCAAAAAAGTTGGCAGGTCAATGTGCAAAAAAAAAAAATGGCGCCCGGCCTACCTACCTACCTACCTACCGGTCTTTGTAAAATTAATGTAATATCCTTACATAAAATCCATATTTTATGTTTGTGTGAACTACATTATAATATATGTTAAATTTTCTATCTATCAAGCCATCATAATATAGTATTTAGTCCGATGTGATATTAGTTTCTCAATTATAAACTTTCGAAACTATAATTAGTGACTTGTTCAGAAGAAATAAACGAATACTTTATTCTTCATATATTAAGTCATACCTTGACACGTAGGAAATAGAGCACAATTTTGAATAGCCGAAATAATACTAATAGCTCACAGATTGCTTATTTATTTTTCATTCAGAGTGTGGTCAATGTATCAAAGGTCATAACTAACCAAACTTCTTCATACAAAAGTATTCTCTAAGTCATCGAAATACGTAATATAATCGAAACAAAGAGCGCGGCCCAGGTGGGCCTTACGGTTGTTGAGAGACTTGAGAGTGTAAATGGAACGCCTCAGAGCTGTCAGCGAGGTAGCGCCGCATGAACTGTCATGTTTTTCGAGCGCGCACCCCATATCGAATTATAAGACGTTATCACGTCAAAAAATCTTGTCCCAACTACTACAGTATTTGAGTAACATCGCTCTGAAAATACTGTGTAAATCATCCACAACGGATGAAAAGGCCTAGTTTTATTATTAAATCGGAAATAAAAATATCCGGAAGATTTTTTTGTTATTAATAACTTTCAAAATAAGCTAAAATTCTTTCATTTACGCTCTTTCAAATAGATTCTTAGATATTTTCAGATATATCATAAAACACAAATATCCTAAGACCTTCTTGATATGTGTATTTGAAAAAATCGGCCACAAGCTCAACAAGTTTTTACAAAACGGCGAGAGCATTACTGCAGATGTGTACATTGGAAACTGCCCACAATGATGGCGATGCTCGTACGTCTGCAACTAGTTTTTGTCAGTCGATCGTCTCCGCTACTCCTTGAAGACAACGCACGACTCCATTTTGCTTGGAAGCTCTCCCTCATCTGCCATACCGACTATAACCTTTTTCCAAAATTGGTAAAACTTTTACCGGGAAGAAAATTCAAATCGCGAGAGGCTGTACAAAATGCCTTAGAAGTGTAGTCTGCCGTCCAGTTGATATTTTCAATAAGGGCATCTATACACTGCCACTGCGTTGGTGAAAGTGCATTGATTGCAGGGGTGATTACTTTGATAAACAGAAATAAGTAAGTTCGAAATAATCAGCCAAGAGTGAGTCCGACTCGCGCACGAAGGGTTCAGTACCGCAGAGCTAAAAATAGCCCAAAATTGTAATTTTTGTGTGGGAGCCCCTTTGAATATTTTTTTTATTTTAATTTTATTATCCATAATTAAAGTACAAATATAATTAAGAACTTTGTAAAAATTTCAAGTGCCTAGCTATATCCATTATTGATATCGAGCAAAAAATAGCAAAAAAATCTGTTTTTTTTTGTATGGGAGCCCCCGTTAAATATAAATTTTATTTTGTTTTTAGTATCTGTTGCTATAGCGGCAACAGATAATTCTGTGAAAA
Source organism: Polyommatus iphigenia (assembly GCA_963422495.1). Taxonomy (NCBI): domain Eukaryota; kingdom Metazoa; phylum Arthropoda; class Insecta; order Lepidoptera; family Lycaenidae; genus Polyommatus; species Polyommatus iphigenia. Next base: position 14,022,149 of record OY730180.1, on the reverse strand, counting down.
TTTTAGAAGTCCAGCTATAGCCGTTATTGAAATAAAGCCTGGAGACAGACCAACGGATAGACAGACATTGAAGTCTTAGTAATAGGGTCGTGTTTTTACCCTTTGGGTACGGAACCCTAAAAAGAACATTTTTCAAACAAAACTGCAATATCATAGGCATAAAAGACCTTATAATATTATATGATGTAGTATATTATTATGTAGTATGTACTCTTCTAAATCCTTTCATAAATGTGCCGTCACCTTTGTTATTAACCCATCAAGCCTCATACGAGCACCGGCGATCGCGACACTAGAATACAATAGCATTTCCAAGAACCCGCGATCGAAGGATTAATATTTATTATCAAGCGAATAGATAAGTAGAAAATTTTGCATATAATATTATAATGTTATCATTGTTTGACAATTTAATCTTTTCATTTCAAGACCGTAGCGTTGTACCAAAGAAATTTATTCGATATTTCCATAGTATCGAGTACGACATTCATTGAAACCAAATCGATTTTGAAATCGCTGTCATACACTAGTTTTTGTCAAAACTATATCGATTTAAAGCCGATTTTCGTCGATCGTCACGAAGCTGCTAGCTATGAGACGATACCATTGGCCGATACACGCAGATCGTCCAATCAAGCACGAAGCACTACGCATGTGCGGTCGCAACATATGGGTTTGACAAATTATTTGTCATGATAATATTTTGAAGTCGGTACCAGCTAATTTAATCGTGAGTTCAGTAATGTCAGATTATCTGAAACTTTTGGGACTGGTACCGACTTCAAAGTAATGAAGATTGTAGTATACAGTACAGAAATAGTTGAGATTTAGACGAATTCTGAAAAAGGCACTATTAAAGGGTAAGAGTTATTTAATACTTTTTAGTTCATATTGCTATTGTTTTTACCTTGGAAGTCGGTTTTAATTTTTTGTTAAAAATAATAATTTTACTCTTTTTAGTTAAGTATCTACAAAATTAGGCTTTATGTGTAAATAACCAATACGAATGTTAACTATTCACATTATGTCACTGTAAGCGAAATTGTGGTAAATGCTTGCAGTTATCTAAGCGATGCTGCAATTTCCATATTTTATCTTTAAAGATTCAGGAGTTCTGTTCAGTGCCTTTGGACCAAGAGACACCTTCGTATAAAATTTCTCTTATTCGTAACATATGTTTAACTTACTAGAAACAACATTTTAACCACTATGAGTGTTTTGATAAAATTCAAGGATTTTCCTCGATTGCTCATAGATCCCATCATCAGCTCACCACTTTCGTAATTGTTATACAAAATTAAGATTATATCCTATACAACAACACGATAATTTTGAAAATCGGTCCACAAACAGCGAAATCATTATCAAAAACGTCTGCTTCGATGCAAAATATCACGAAAAGTACCAATAATTGGGTCATAGTGTGATGACCCATAGTATAATGATGGTTGTGATGATGATGATTAATCAAATTGATGTATTAGCTTATGCTTTCAGTTGTTTAAACAACGCCGAAATCCCCGAACCTGTACCTATAAGCATTCAAAAGTTCTGTTCGGTACCTTCGGATCCAGGGTATAACCTGGTGCGAAGTCTTGCTTTTTGGTAGCATTTACCTCGAATGCTTCAGAAAAAATCGAAATCACTGTATCACTATATGTTTCCATACAAATTTCAAGAAGTCTCCTCGATTCCTCAAGGATCCCATCATCAGATCACCACTTTTGTGAACATGATACCAAATTCGAGTTAAACCCTATACAACACAAAAAGAATTTTGAAAATCGGACCACAAACGGCTGAGTAATCGTGGAACATACAAAAAAAAAAAGATACATACAGCCGAACATATTGGAAGTCGGTCAAAAAACAAGGACGATGTTGTATCGTTTGCTTTATTCGCCCCCTTAAGGGACAAAATGACAGCTTCCTTTTCATAATCTGTCCCTTTGTCTATTTCTTCCGTAAAGAGCTCGTATGCTTGTTCACGAAACACTACTTTCTAGAAAAGTCTACACGGAGTGTTTGTAAATCTAGACTGTAGACTGCACGCAGGTCACGGTTGGGTATTTAGTTCAGTTATTTCTGTTGTCACAACCTGAACCACTACGTTTATATTTAGGCTGATATGACGCGCGTAGTGGTACTGAACTAGTTTAATTTTGGCGCCATCATACAAGTATAGTTAACGCGTCGTAATGAGTTATGGCATTGCTTAGCACGCCTTTTAACTGTTGAATGTTTCGCGTACATAAATATAATGTACTAGATGTCTTAAAATATGCTTTAAGCTTTAAGGCCCTATAGACCCAATTTTACATGACTTTGAATCAATAATAAACAAACAAATAGTGACTTTTAAAAGCCAAAAAAAATACACATTGTTGTTTACTTAATGTACTTTGACAATTTGTGGTTCGAAACATAATATTGAAAACTTCACTCGATCAAAAATAACTCCGAAGAGGAGACTAAATTCGAATATTTTGTGATATTTTTCTTATTTTTCATGAAGCTTATGATAGTTTTACTTTCAAAAATCATATCTACAAAAAGCTCATAACTTAAAGAAAAATAATTTGTGGTTACATTTTGCATTTTGGTTTAATTATCAAAGAAAAAAGGTTTTTTTCTCCTATTTCGCCCTATCAAGTACGCGGCGAACGTCGTAACCGCCACTGTACAAGGCGCGCTGATATGAATGTTATTTTAATGTCCTTTACGTCGATATTCGTACTGACAGACATCGACCTGCTAATTTTCGGGTCTATAGGGCCTTAATAATTCTGCAGAAACCGCAGAAACACTTGCGATTTTTCTCGCGTTGTGGAAAAAAAGAAGGAAGTGTAGTAGGTACTATCTATTTGTTATACAGCATAATTTACTGTAGGTATATGACCTTACTAGATGACGCCCGCAACTCCGTTGCGCCAAAATTCGTTTATCGCGCGGGAACCGTACATTTTTTCGATATAAAAAGTATCCTATGTCCTTTCCGGGGACTCAAAGTATATCCATACCAAATTACAGCCAAATCGGTTCAGCGGTTTGGACGTGAAGAGTTAACAGACAGACAGACAGACAGACTTTCGCATTTATAATATTAATGTGGATTGTGAAGAAGTACTAAGTAAAAAGTACTCGTATACACCTACACACACACACTTGAAACTAATAGGCACAGTCTACCGACTGCTATGAAAAAACCATAGATAGTGGGCATGAATTTAATTCATGTGCTAAATGACACCCGCAACTCCGTTGCGCAAAAATTAGTATATCACGCAAGAACATTTTGCCGGAATAAAAAGTAGCCTATGTCCTTTTTGGGACTCAAAGGATTTTGCTGAAAGGTACGGAGATACCATACCTAGCAAAATATATATATTCAGCAGTTTGGGCGTGAAGAGGTAACAGACAGACAGACACGAACTTTCGCATTTATAATATTAGTATGGATCTCTTGTCCAAAAACCTTAGTATCCACTTGCACTAATCTTTCTTTGACGAGTATTCTTAGCGCCCTTAAGTCTGACTTATGTGTCCGTCATTAGGCACATCTTGACTAATAAACTCAATAGTTGTTTACGTGCGGATTATGTTTTGACCGTGACCGAGTTGAGCCGACACCGGTGTCCAATACTCCCGACACTAACCAGACACCTGGCTGGATCTCGCGACAGTTATTAGTGTGATGATCAGAAGACGACACCTTTAGAACTGTTTATTGGCTCTGACGACTGATTAGACGTAAAATATGGTAGAGCTTGTCTAACTTAAAATGACGCGCCCCTCCCTCGTATTCACAGTACAAAAATGTTTCATTTAAATCAACTTTGAAGTGGTGGGGCGCGTCATTTCAAATTAGACAAGCTCTAACCGATTAGATTCCATACGTCACTTTTCTAAAGAGTACTTTGGTGTGAGCTTTCATATTATATTAAGCTTCTTCAGATATGAACTCCTCCCGCACGGGATTTGGTGACGGTGGCCGGCTTCAAACCGACAGAATATTTTTTTTGTGGCAAAGTGTGTGAGCAGACTCTCTCTGTCTTCTGAGCATTTTCCGTACTTTTTATTATTACTAGAATAGACCATGAGGGCAACTTTTATCGCGATAAAGAAATTTTACAGCTCTTTGAGATTTAGACGAGATTTAAACATTTTGATTTAGATTAAGCCAAAAGGGTGTTTTTTAAGATAATATATCAACGGCTCCCGCGCGAGTTTCGGCGCAACATAGTACAGTTAATATAATTTCAAATTAATAAAAAGGCCAATTTCACACCACATATAAATAAACACAGAAATATACAAAAATAAAAGGAATGCTTATTTTTATTCAGCCTAGTTAAACGTGTGTCTAGCAGCACAAATAATATATTGCGAATCGTTATAATATCAAGCTGTATAAATAGAAACTAGCTCATCCTATTTTCTCCGTTTGTCAACATACTTTTAGTGTTATTCTGGAATATCAAAATATCTATACAACGTGTAACAAGACTAAGTGATTTAATACTTTAGGGTGTGTATAATATGTTCCTTGTAGTAATGTAGAGAGTTCACTGTGATTTGTGAAAGTAGCAGCGCTGAAAGACCAACTTTTTTTTTCATGTGAAAACTCGTGACGCTAGAGCACTTGCCCATACAAAAGCGAAAAAAAATATTTGTCTTTCAGCGCTGCCACTTTCACAGTGAACTCTCTATAAGGAACACACACACACCCTACAGTTTTATCACTTTGTTTTGTTACACTCTGTATACAACGTGTAACAAAGTGATAATACTTTATGGTAATGTCTATATCTATCTATACTTATTATAAAACAAAGTCGCTTTTTTTCCCCTCATGTCCCTTTGTTCCCTTCAATCTTTAAAACTACGCGACGGATTTTGATGATTCTTTCAGTGTTAGATAGCCCATTTATCGAGAAAGGCTATAGGCTATATTTTATCACGTTAAGACTAATAGGAGCGAAGAAACAGAGGAAAATGTAGAAAAAACGGGGAAAATTATTTGAAAGAGCTAACTTGAACGCGCTAATCTCAGGAACAACTGGTCCGATTTGAAAAATTCTTTCAGTGTTAGATAGCCCATTTATTAAGGAAGGCTATAGGCTATATTTCATCACGCTAAGAGTTGTAGGAGAATGTGGAAAAAATGGGTAAAATTATTTGAAAGGGCTTATCTCGCGAACTACTGGAGCAATTTTTATGTTATTTAGCACAGATAAGAAGTAGACCACGTGAAGGATCATAGGCTATCGATTTTAATCATTTTTTCAGTGGCTATATATTTCATACCCGTGCAACGCCGGGGCGGGTCGCTAGTAATATTATGTAAGTACCCCCTATTCTCACCCTAAAGTACTATCACTTAGGGCATGTTTCACCGCTTTCTGATAAAGTACCGAATAGGCTATTCACAGCTTTTTTGACAGATTCTCCATACTTCATCAGCTGTCAAGTTAAGTGGTGGATACCCTATTCGGCACTTATCAGGAAGTGGTGAAACAGGCCCTTAGTTTTGTCACACCCTGCAGATATTTTTTTATCCACGTAGTACCAACTACCAACCAAGATACAGTCTAATTTTTATACTAGTGCCATTTTGGACGCGTATAGGGAATGTGCGCAATGATAGTGCTCCTAAACTGTGTTGTCAATGGAAAACATTGTACTCTATTTATTATGATATGATTAACTACTTGACAAGTGCTGCCACTAGTTTCTGCACGTCTATACATATTATAAAACAAAGTCGCTTTTTTTTCCCCTCATGTCCCTTTGTTCCCTTTAATCTTTAAAACTACGCAACGGATTTTGATGATTATTTCAGTGTTAGATAGCCCATTTATCGAGAAAGGCTATAGGCTATATTTTATCACGCTAAGACTAATAGGAGCGAAGAAATAGAGGAAAATGTGGAAAAAACGGGGAAAATTATTTAAAAGGGCTAACTTGAACACGCTAATCTCAGGAACTACTGGTCCGATTTGAAAAATTCTTTCAGTGTTAGATAGCCCATTTATTGAGGAAGGCTATATGATATATTTTACCACGCTAAGACTAATAAGAGAATGTGGAAAAAACGGGGAAATTATTTGAAAGGGCTTATCTCGCGAACTACTGGAGCAATTTTTATGTTATTTGGCACAGATAAGAAGTAGACCACGTGAAGGATCATAGGCTATCGATTTTAATCGTTTTTTCAGTGGCGATATTTTTTATATCCGTGCGACGCCGGGGCGGGTCGCTAGTTCCCTATATAGGTAAATGCTAAAAAATTAAAAGTATTTTACACTTTAAGTTTTGTTAAGACCTCAGGTACACAAGGCTTCTCTCTGAAAAAAAAAACTCGATTTTTTTTAAATAAATTCAATAATGAATTCAGTATATCACCTACAAGTCCCGTTACATATTTAATGAGGCAACATTATGATAACACTTTTATTACTTATACACATTTAATTATTTCATTCGTTATTGCTATCATATTATTATGTCTATTAATTAAGCATCATTTAACGTCTAACCCAGGGGTTCCCAATCTTTTTCGGCCTGCGGCGCACTTACAATTCAATATTTTCCGGGCGGCGCGGCGCCCTACTCTACCTAGCTATTACAAAAAAATACATAAATGAACACCTTTAATGATTAATGATTATAGTTAGGATAAGCAAGTAAATAATAATAAACAAATATGCCTGCTTTGTATAATTCATATTATAATTTTATTTTATAATATTTGTGGAGGAGGAGTAAAGATGGAGGATCGACTCACGGCGCGGCGCCGCACCCCTCTTGCCTTTCCACGGCGCACCAGGGCGCCGCGGCGCACAGTTTGGGAACCCCTGGACTCTAACCTAATATGTTTTAGTAATTGTATGTAATTGTGTGGTTGTTTAAGCTAATGAAGACTGATAAGTTAAGGCTTTATAGTCTATATAGTAGCGGTTCTCAATTTTTTTCGATGTAACCCTTAAGAAGTGTCATTTTTACGGACCCCCAAAAAAATAATGTTTTGTCTTTCAATGAATTTCCTTCATGCTGGTGTCTGATGTGTGATGACATTTCTATAAACATTTTATGTATTGCTTGCGGTGCAAGGCATAATTGCGGTGACCCAGTGCAGGGCTCCGCGGAGCACATTGAGAATGGCATAGTCTACAGTAATAAAATACATATATTATAGGTAGGTATTATGTTATTGCCTAGCCATACGAAAATCAGAAGCTCCATAGCCGTAGAGTCTTACTGATATAATAGTATGGAATATGGGTATAAAAATAGCGGAACGATTAACCTAAAGGTAACAGTATTTTAGGCGGAAAATAGTATTTTTGGGCATCACGAGATGAAAATTGAAAATTGACGATGTCTTATGAGTTATGAGGTTAAACCAGAGCCTAAACTACCATATTATATTTCATGAAAATCATTTCAGTAATTCTTACGTGAAATAGTAAATAACATATTATACTAAAAAAATCGTTTTTATAATTATATTGGTGTTATTTAAAGGGTGAAAGAAACATCCTGGTTATTAATTTTCCTCAACTGTTCAAATATCATGCCTTTTCTTTCATTAATACGTCTAAGATTATATTTTCTAATCGAGCATTCATTATTTCTAATCAATCATCACTAACTGCAGAGTAGACAGAATTATATGTCTATTGTGCTAAGTTGAAGTAAAATTGACAAAGAATGATAATAACATAATATGTGTGTAAATATATCCAGATAAAACCAGATGTTGCCTGCAACTTTGCGTTGCGCTGCGTTAAATTTCAGCGTTGCGCTGAAATTTCTTATCACACTAACCGCAGATTTTTCAGGATAAATACCTTTAGATATTTTCTTAGGACTTAATCTTTAGGTAGAGAGTAACCATACGGACATTTAAAACGTTTGTCCCGGTCGCTACAGTATTTGAAGAGTGGTTACTTCGCTTTGAAAATACTGTTACCATCCGCAACGGATGCAAAGGCCTTGTTTCTTTAAGTTCGAGACACAGACATAGATCAAGATCTTGATCTATGTCTGTAGTTAGAGAGCTAAAAATGCCTAAAAGATAGACGAATAGACACTCGCATTTATAATATCAGTATGAAATTAGCATAATGTGTAATAGCGTCTAACAATAACCACTCCGGCTTGTTTAGTGCGACTCGGGTCTGTCTGAATTATTTTTGTAGCTCATTCACGTTTCACGGGCACCGGCGACAGGAACGCCAAAACAGACAATACAATACTTTTCACTATTAACATCTAATATACTTTTGAATAATAGATGACCCGGTGAACTTTCTATACGTTCCTCTTAATAACTTCCCTTAACCTTCCCTAGATTCCAAAAATCAGATTAGCCAAATCGGTTCATCCGTTCTCGAGTTTTAGCGAGACTAACACAATTTTAAATTCATTTTTATTTATATAGGTTATTTTGATTAATTTACAGACGTTTTTAATTGTTCGCGCATAACGTAAAAAAGACTAGGCCAATTTTCATAATTTTTTCACCACTTGAATGCTACGTTATTCCCTTTACATACAGATTTCGTAATCATCTAAAAACATACTATTTGAGCGCCCAAATATAAAATATGCTTACATTGCAAAATTAAAACAAAAGAAAGATAATATTTGAAGTGAGACGACTATTTTCCTGTTTAATTCTACGTAATTTTTATGTTATTTTCGAGAGCCAAAATAACAGTAAGCTAAAATAAATTTTTGTGTAATACCAATATAAAATACTGAAAATACGTTTTTTTTTTAAATGTAAATCATCACTAGCAACGAACCTTGCACAATCGAGCAACTCCTTATTCGGCGAATACGTATTCCCACCACTGAGAGCACATATCGCGAGCAACGTCAGGATTGTCCTCATGTCTAGGGGCCCTCGGGCCTCCGCGTCGCGATCATATCATCTAGGGGACATCACTAGGCGAGGCGCCGCGCGGTACTGCGCTGCGGTCACGGGCGCAACCTTCGCGTGCTCGTACTTTTAGAACACTAGTCTTTTACACAAAAAAAAAAAAACACCATAGAACCTTTTTGAAATAAAAAAAAACTAGGAGCGAGTGCTCCTCGCGTAAACGTCAACAAACAAATGCGCTATAAACCATGTAGGACTCGAAGCTATATTTAGATACAATACCACCAAAATAAATAGCACACTTATATTTGTACGTCGTCAACTACGACGTTTTTTATAAGAAGTTTTCTTTTATTTCTTTGTAAACTAATAATACCCGCAACTTTGTTGTGCCGAAATATACAGGGTGTAACAAAAACAAGTGATAATACTTTAGGGTATGTACGTGTTCCCTGTAGAGAGTTCACTGTGAAAGTAGCAGCGCTGAAAGACCAATTTTTTTTTTCACTTTTGTATGGGCAAGGGCCCGAGCGTCACGAGTTTCCCTATACAAAAGTGAAAAAATTTTTGTTCTTTCAGCGCTGCTACTTACACAGTGAACTCTCTACAGGGAACACGTACACACCCTTAAGTATTATCACTTGTTTTTGTTACACTCTGTATATTTTCGAAAACTATAGAATACGATTATTCCCGGGATACAAACTATCATTCTCCAAGATTCAAAATAAGGGAAAAGACCTAATGGCAGACACTTTAAGGAAACATGAAACATTTGAATGTTATAAAATATATATTTATGAAAATAAAGGATTGATAACTTCTTCCGTGTCTTCAGTAACTCTTACAAAATAAAACTATTATAATTATTCTCTGACAAATCAATAAAATAAAATATTATTGGTCTTTTTGTAAACTTAGTCAAAACAGCTAATAGTCTAAGATCCCACTGCAGAACTGTGCAGGTATCGAGTACACGCTTAAAACCACATTTTTACAAATATTTATGATAAGGAGAACATATTTCTACTGGGGTGCCAGTCCAAATGTGGCCGCAAATATTTATAAAATTAAAAAAAAAATGAATTTGCGGGATAAAATGTAATCATCAGGTATTGAAAGAAAGCAAACATCATTCATTTCACGGCAATGAGTATAGAGATTTAGAAAAATCTGGTGTGCCGTTGGGCACCCGGCCGCAACTCTATTGTAACCAGATGTGAACAGGTACCATTCCGATACATTTTTGCATCCATAACGTATATTGGTCTTTTATATATCAAATGGAAGCTTATTTTCCTCTTATTATTATAAGGGAACAAATATAATGACCACCAAAAAATGCACTGATACCCTAAACTTGTTTACCAAAAAAAGATATTTAGCACCAAAAAAAGAAAGTCTAAAATTGCAATACTACCAGCTATTTTAGTCATGAGAACACTTCAAATTTTAATCGAACACCAAATATATATATATATATATATATATATATATAATATAAACGATAGCCAAATAAAGTAAACGATCACCAAATATAGTAAATGATCACCAAATTTCTGTCCTAATAAATCACTACGATTGACAAAAAATGTAAGCATATTATTAACAAAATAGTCGGCTAAGTGTGAGTCGGAGATGGAGGGTTCCGTACCGTTATAGAGCAAAATTAGACCTTAAATTGTGTTTTTGTATGGGAGCCCCCTTATTTTTTTAAATATTATTATTAATTATTGAAGTAAACATATACATATTATAATCACGGCCTTTGCAAAAATATCAACGTGCCTACCGGTTGCCATTATTGATATCGAGCAAAAAAGGCCAAAAAAATAACGTTTGTTTAATGGGAACCACCCTTAAATAATAATATTATTTTGTTTTTAGTACTTGTTGTTATAGCGGCAACAGATATACACAATCTGTGAAATTTTCAGAAGTCTAGCTGGAGCGGATCTTGAGATACAGCCTAGAGAAAGACAGACGGACAGACATCGAAGTCTCAGTAATAGAGTCCCGTTTTTAGGGTTCCGTACCCAAAGGGTACAAAGGGTACTCTTTTACTAAGACTTCGATGTCTGTCTGTCCGTCTATCTGTCTTCTTCTCATTAATAGGATTGTTAAATAAAAATAGATTTGGTTATAATTTTACATTAAAATTCTAACGTATAATGTTGGTGATCATTTACTAATTTTGGTGATCGTTTACTACTTTTGGTTTAACAATGATTTATTTGGAGTCATTTTGCATAAATAGGATAGCGAAATCATAAATCTTTGGTGATCATTTTACATTAAAATGCGTATATAATGTTGGTGATCATTTACTAATTTTGGTGATCATTTTACATTAAAATGCTAGTATTATGTTGCTCATCATTTACTAATTTTGGCGATCATTTACTTATTTTGGTGATCATTTACTATTTTTGGTTTTAAGATGTTAAATCTTTGGTTATCATTTTACATTAAAATGGTGGCCTGTATTTTGGTGATCGTTTACTATTTTTGTCTGTAAAATGTTACTATTTCTGGTAATCAGTTAATTATAAGCCTTATTATAATATAGGTGTGCCTAATTAAATCTGGCCGCAAATAAGGGGTGCCGGCTGTCAAAGATGGCAAACTATCGAAGGTTGAGGGAAAGGGAGCTAGCGCGTAACCCTACGGGTCTAACGAGGATAGTGATAGTACATCATGATATCGGTTCAAACAATAGTAATAATCGGCCAAGTGCGAGTCGGACTCGCGCACGAAGGGTTCCGTACTATTATAGAGCAAAATTAGGCCAAAATTTGTGTTTTTTGTATAGGAGCCGCCCTTATATTTTAATTTTACTTTAATTTTTTTACCTATTAGTAATTAATTTCATTTTTCATTTCATTTTTTTCCGCTTACATTGCAAACGCAGGCTGAACCCTACGAGATTTATCAAATAATGTACTAAAGCCCAATTCCACCAATGTCTGTATTAACAGAAGATAGACAAGACATTTTAACAAGCTGTTAACATTAGTTAACAGCTTGTTAAAATGTCATATCTTCTTTTTCATTCATACGAAAAACGAAAGAGGTAACGTGATACTAATTCTAGCATTAACTTTAACAGTCTTTGGTGAAATTGGGCTTAAGTATTGTACACTATGAAAAGGTCTACAGAAAACTCCGCGATTGTATATGTCTATCTCTTATGGATATCCCACAATAACATTAATTTTTGTCATTTACTCTGTCATTTACTTTTAACTTGGCTAAATGGCTTGGCTAAATGGCTAAATGGCTAATTTTCGAAGCAATTTTAACCAATACGGCAATAATCCTTATTAAATTAAATACTTTAAATACATTATTGATTTAATATAGATCTATATGGCCCTTTACAGCATACGATTTAAATGAATATTTTCGAAGATATTACAGATTCTAAAATTGTGGGACGTAGCTTTTGTGGCGGTACCGACCAATGCGGGCCACGGGTAGTAATGAATATAATAATATTATGTAATTAAAAACTACTGAATCGATCTTAATCATTTCTTCAGTGAGTGACATAGGCTATAATATATTTTATACCTGTGCGAAGCCGGGGCGGGTCGCTAGTGCATAATATTATGAACATTCTTTATGTAACAAATAATTTAACACTTGAATAAGCTTTTAAATTCTTGTAGAGTATTAATTTATTTGGTCGTTTTGAGGGTTCCGTAGCCAAAGGGCAAAAACGGGACCCTATTACTTATAAGACGTCGTTGTCTGTCCGTCTGTCTGTATGTCACCAGGCTGTAACTAAAGAATGGTAGGTAATAGCTAGAGAGTTGAAATTTTCACAGATTGTGTAATAAGTATATAATAATATGTTGCCGCTATAACAACAAATACTAAAAACAAAAAATATATATATATTCAAATTTATATTAAGTAACTATACTCAATAACTATAAAATTCTGGCAATAAAGACATTTGAATTTGAATACAACAAACGTGATTTTTTGGCCTTTTTCGCTCTATGTCGATAATGATATGGCAACAGATGGGCACCTTAAAATTTCACGAAATCTTCAATGAAATGTGCAATTTAATTACTAATAATAAAATAAAAGTAAAATTAAAATATAGGGACGGCTCCCATACAAAAAACACAAATTTTGGCCTGATTTTGCTCTATAATAGTACGGAACCCTTCGTGCGCGAGTCCGACTCGCACTTGGCCGATTATTACTATTGTTTGAACAGATACCATGATGTACTATCACTATCCTCGTTAGACCCGTAGGGTGACGCGCTAGCTCCCTTTCCCTCAACCTTCGATAGTTTGCCATCTTTGACAGCCGGCACCCCTTATTTGCGGCCAGATTTAATTAGGCACACCTATATTATAATAATAAGAGGAAAATAAGCTTCCATTTGATATATAAAAGACCAATATACGTTATGGATGCAAAAATGTATCGGAATGGTACCTGTTCACATCTGGTTACAATAGAGTTGCGGCCGGGTGCCCAACGGCACATCGGATTTTTCTAAATCTCTATACTCATTGCCGTGAAATGAACGATGTTTGCTTTCAATACCTGATGATTACATTTTATCCCGCAAATTCAATTAAAAAAAAATATATTTATATATTTGTGGCCACATTTGGACTGGCACCCCAGTAGAAATATGTTCTCCTTATCATAAATATTTGTAAAAATGTGGTTTTAAGCGTGTACTCGATACCTGCACAGTTCTGCAGTCGTATCTCGTACTATAATAGATGACATCACAAAAAACGAACATCACTAATAGTAGACACCAATATGAACTAATAGTTGACATAGAACATTAAATTACATTTTACATTTTTCATATTATTAGGTCTTTATTTGCCGTTTTTCAAAAGATTTTATTTACTTCATCATAATAACTACATGCACCAGAATTAATATTATCCACGTTGTCTCCTGCAGATTCTATCCATTCTTCTTCCATGCTGAAACTATCTTTCCTTTTATTTTTATTTTTCATATTTTTTTCCTAGCAAATTTATTTTCAGTCTTTAGTCTCTATGCTTCTCTTGCCTCTTCTTTTTTCTTCTTTTTTTTCTCAGCTCTCCTTTTTCTTCTTTTTACTGCTAAAAAACTAAAGCAATCGATTTTTAGATCAGTACTAGGTCTAATATTAGACACCATGTCCATTTTTAGGTACAGTAGTTCTAAGTTGTTACTTTGTTAATAGAATTATATTTTTTGCGGTAGAATAAACTACAAAATAACTTTAGTATGTATTGCAAAACTAAAAGATGAGATCCATGTCATCTATTTGGTTTTTTACATTTTCAAGAACTAATAGTAGACACCCTTTATATTGTTAGGAAAAATAGATAAAAAATCATAAAAAAACATTAATTAGTATATACAACATGACCATTAATTCAATGAAATCAATAGAAATTACAAAAAATCAAATAAATGTATTCAAAACTTACGTGCAAAATTTCGCCTTCCTTAACTTATTTGCTAAGAAATTACCGAGTGCGTGTTGACACGGTCACATTATTTACGAAAACCGATCCCATTTTAAAATGTTGTTCCCGAAGGCGTCCCCAATATATTTTTTCACATCAACAGATAGCTTAAGAAGCTTATAAAATTTACAGTGTTGAGAAATAATTAGAGTAATTCTTATTTTATGGTATTTTTGTCGTAAGTGTCATCTATTAGTTCCGTGTCTAGCATTAGTGTCTTTCCCTTATCTCCATTATTTTTCAAAATCGATTGAGCGACAGCGTGATTAGGAATCAGACAGATAGACTATTTGGATCTATAATATTTATTTTGTAGATTACGCAGAATTCATTTTTATTTTTACGTTTCTAAAGTAAATAAGTATTAAACAATTGACTTTTATGTGTATAAAATTATTAGTTTTTACAAATGGTTAGGGAGGCGAGGTAGCTAAATGGCGTAATTCAACGGCGCCGTCGAGACCTATCAAATTCGAAAGATAAAATAATTTCGAAAAGAAAAGCTCGTATGGTAAAAACCATTTTAGCGGTGGGTTTGGCGTGTACGGTTTTTCAAAAATGTTAAAAAAAAAAACAGTTACTTGGGCATTCTCGAGCGCGTCAGATATTCATACTACGTATGCCCCAAGTGCCTCTGATAACATCGGTATACTAATCTGCCGGTTTGCGTGGTGGGGGTAGGCATATAAAGTAGTCAAAAATGCAAAAAACAAAATTTACTCGAGCGCGTCAGATTTTCGGAAGGGGTGTTAAGTAGGCCCCAAGGAATCTCCCTTTAAAAAAACTGACGATTTCGGCGTGATGACAAGTGACGATGAATTTTTGAAAATGCAAAAAAAAAAGTTGTTTTGAAATACTCGAGCGCGTCAGATTTTCATAGGGGAGGCTTATCTCGGTATCCTGAAAGCATATTTTCTTAATCTGACAAAAATGTTGGTGGGTTCTCTTAATCTGACCGGAAATCAGTCTGTATTACATGTTTATAGCAAATTCCTCTTTTTTGCTTCAATTCTTCACTTCGTTTTGCTTACGGTACGTCCAAAAAACAATTTGAGGATCAACAGGCTATTCAATAATATACATACATAAAACTGTACATGTTAATAATACTTTTGTATATAGATATGCGTAACTTTTTCCGAGTCCACGAAAATTGTCGAGAAGCTTTAGAAAAAAAAATTGAGATATAACAAAAGTCACATAATTTAATCATCGTTATTTCATATCAATTTTTTTAACACCCTCAGTTTTCGAGATATACTCAAAAAACCGGGAGTTTGAGTTTTTATGATGCTTCAAGTCAAAAAGTTTTAACTTTGGACAAAAATGTAAATAGACCTTTTTTGTATAAAATAAAATTACCTTTTTTGTTTATTCAAACTTTTTTTTTGTAAAATGTATCGTTCGCGACTTATATGCCGCAACGCGTTTTTCGGAAGACGAAATGGCTCCTCCACACTTCCGGTCATGAGGAAACCGGCAGATTTTGTATTTTTAGTAAGTTTTAGATTATATTCTTCAAAAATAAAATTAAAAAAATCGCGCTCGAGAATGCCGGATTAACGTTTTTTTTTACAAGTTTGCGACCCTATAACTCAGCGGCGTCAAGGACTTATCGTCAGATTAGTTAAATTTAGTCTTAAAACACTAAAATAAACCCCCAATATTATTTTTAATTTAAGTATTGTGATGTCACACTTTTGGTCCCAGCAGAAAACCAGTGCAGTAGACTGGAAGTCGCTGCTAATGCTGAGCTGGGTCCAGTTTTGACGTCACACAATTTAATATTATTGTAATTTTGTGTTCTTTATTTTTTTTGTGTATTTTTGTAATAATTTAATATTGTGTTGTGTGATTGTCAAAATAAACTTTTCTTATTCTTATTCTTATTCTCATTCTCATTCTCATTCTCATTCTCATTCTCATTCTCATTCTCATTCTCATTCTCATTCTCATTCTCATTCTCATTCTCATTCTCATTCTCATTCTCATTCTCATTCTCATTCTCATTCTCATTCTCATTCTCATTCTCATTCTCATTCTCATTCTCATTCTCATTCTCATTCTCATTCTCATTCTCATTCTCATTCTCATTCTCATTCTCATTCTCATTCTCATTCTCATTCTCATTCTCATTCTCATTCTCATTCTCATTCTCATTCTCATTCTCATTCTCATTCTCATTCTCATTCTCATTCTTATTCTTATTCTTATCCAATATCTTAATCTGACGCGCTCGAGTATTTCAGACTATCGATTTCTTTTTACTAATCTGATCGTCTATCCTAGGCGTCACATATAGAGCTAAATACTTTACAAGGTTGTTCTATTAGGTCCAAGGTATCTCTCATATCTTAAACTGCCACGCTCGAGTATTACCGAAAATTCCCCTATTCGCCTCCCTAACTAAAAAGCATATCTTTATAACTCATTTTATGTCAGTCTAAACTGTAATATATTTATTTGCCAATTAATTATTTATTACAACATCTCACTTAAATCCGTAATTTATCAATATATTCGCGTGTTTTCGAAGTTACGAAAATTATTTATTCTCCAAAGTAATTTCAACTTTTCAACCTCGAAACGCTTTTGTCATTTTAGCTATCAGAGTCACGCAAGATGAGTGAATTAAAAAAAACTTGCACCATTTCACTAGCGTAGAAATTATAATCAATCAAGGACTGACGCTCTCTTTTCTGAGAGAAGTGAGAAAAGTTCTCTCCGACCAATCACTTCACATCTTCTAACTTTTTTCTTCTCTCTGTTTCAATTCAAAATTGGAATAAGAAGTCCGACGCCGCGGATAAAATATAGTGTATTTAAATTCGATTATCTTCTTATTAATTACATGTACTAACTCACTTAAAAATAAATGTACGGCATCGCATGGTCTCATCATGTTTAATTGGTCCTTAGTGAACATTCGCCTCCTATGCCTGTTTTCACCAACCATCACCTAACGCTTAGGTGTTTCCTCGAGGGTACATTTCCTTCAAGATTTCACTATTTTTGTATGTCATACATGCCCTTAGGGCGTAAAGGCTTTCGTGAACAATAAGTTATTTCAAATAGTGTTTGTTTTAAGAGACACATGTGACATGACCCTAAAAGAAACACGTCTTAGCGTTAGGAGGGGCCTAACGCTAAGACGTGTTTCCTAGGGGTCTTAGTAAATTTAAAAACGGGCATTCGTTTTTCAAATCTATCCTATAGATAAACTATCCTGTTTTGTGGTTATTAACCAAAAAACTTAGTAAGTATATCATTGTAACAATTAATTAGCGAATATATAACGGGTAAACAAACCGAAAGACAGCGTGTCGCGATTGCGTGCCGCGCCGTGCCGTGCCCAGCTACCGCAGAGGATCATTAAACTACAAAATTAAAATATTACAGCATTGATTCAGACCTGAACCGATTCTCAGACACGAATATGCTAAAATTGTCCCCATTATCTTCGTAGTCTTAATACCAGCTAGTTGTTCTAATAATTCGCTTAATAGAATTAATAACTTGTTAGAAAATCAAAGCAGTAATGCCGGATTCATATTTTTTATGAGAGTAGCCCACTGTATTTCCGCCGCCCCAATGTTTCTTACATCTTACATCCGCCGCCATCCTAGTACGCTACCGCTCCTAGGCCGCGGCGTTTAAAATTTAAGACCAAGGCTTATCGCTGCTATAGTCAAAGATCGACATGCAATCTCTTTGCAGAACGACTGATTCATCAGTTTTGACGAAGGCCTTCGCCACAGACCTTCAAATAAATTCAAATTTTGGCCTTTGCTTATAAACCGTTTTTAGTCAAAGTCGACTTCTCAGTCAAACATCGAAGGTGATATATTTTTCGGGCCTTGCTTGGTCGATGTAAGAAGTGACTGGCAGACTCTGTCGAAGGCTTTAAAAAGACATAATATTATGGTTACAGTATACATTTAATATTATGTTGTATGAAATTCGAGGTCCCAAATATACGTTTAGCGCAGTTTAGCATAATTAATGTTCTCCCCCAAATTAGAGTTTTCATCAACATGACAGACTTTAAGACTTAATTATATTGTTCTTTACGTGATATGTTAGTTTATTGTAAAGATAATATTTCCTTTAGAATAGGGGTTCCTAAACTTTCAAGATAACGGAACGCGAAACGTTCAACGTGGTAACTTACGGAAACAACTAGTCTGGTATCTGCTTAAATTCATTCTGATGATAAGAAAGACTTTCTTGTTAAGTATACACAAGATACAAGAATTTAATTTTACGCTGATAAAATCCCAACGACGAATCAAGACTAAAACTTCATAATTTAAAATGTGAGTAATAAAATTATGTGCATTGTTTTGGTAATTATAGTATTAAAATAAAACTTGTAACAACCTTTGTCATCATGCCTTTAAATCCCTGTGGCTGCTGCGGATGACTTAACCAAAAAATGTTGTAAAATAAAATTTTAATAAACGATAGATAGTATGACGGAGAACCCCGACGATTTCACACAACTTTGAGAACCGCAGCTCTAGAAGATTATCTGAAAGGTTACTGTCGGAGGCCTCCGACAAGCCGTACACAGTTTGAACAAGGAGTTCGCGTGTGCGAGCTAACCTTAGCGGTGCGTGTGCTACCACATGGTACGGACTATCGATCACAGATTATACACACAATGTTAAAAAGATAAATAACCTAACAATTATTATTATTATTATTGGCCCACTGTGTCCCACTGCTGGGTAAAGGCCTCCCCTCTTTTCTTCCACAATTCGCGATCTTGTGCTGTTACTGGCCAGTTCGTCGCGTCACCTTTTTTTGGGTCGGCCTCTATTATGCCGACTAACCTAACAATATCTAAAATAAACCAGATAAAGTCTTCTTTGGTGCAGCCAAGGCTCGATTTATATATATGCGTCCGCGCGAACGAGCGGTTTGGCCGCCACAGCATGAAAACATAAGATATTGCATGTAAATAGGGGCACGGCCGCGCCGCTTTTTGACCGACTTCCAAAAAGGAGGAGGTAATACGTTCGGCTGTATGTATTTTTTTTTGTATGTTCAACGACTACTCAGCCGAATGTGATCCGATTTTCAAAATTCTTTTTGTGTTGTATAGGATTTAACTCGAATTTGTACCTACCTACATAACATACCTATTCACAAAAGTGGTGATCTGATGATGGGATCCTTGAGGAATCGAGGGGGCCCCTTGAAATTTGTATGGAAACATATAGTGATTTAGATTTTTTCTGAAGCATTCAAGGTAAATGCTACCAAAAAGTAGGACTTCGCACCAGGTTATACCCTGGATCCGGAGGTACCGAACAGAACTTTTGAATGCTTATAGGGACAGGTTCGGGGATTTCGGCGTCGTTTAAACTACTGAAAGCATAAGCCAACACATCAATTTGATTAATCATCATCATCACAACCATAATTATACCATGGGTCATCACACTATCATCCAATTATTGGTACTTTTCGTGATATTTTGAACCGAAGCAGATGTTTTTGATGATTATTTAGCTGTTTCTGGACCGATTTGTGAAATTCTCATGTTGTTGTATAGGATATAATCTTACTTTTGTATAACAGTTACGAAAGTGGTGAGCTGATGATGGGATCTATGAGCAATCGAGGGAAATCCTTGAAATTTATCAAAACACTCATAGTGGTTAAAATGTTGTTTCTAGTAAGTTAAACATATGTTACGAATAAGAGAAATTTCATACGAAGGTGTCTCTTGGTCCAAAGGCACTGAATAGAACTCCTGAACCTTTAAAGATAAAAGTTTGGAAATTGCAGCATCGCTTAGATAAATGCCATTTACCACCATTTCGCTTACAGTAACATAATGTGAATAGTTAACATTCGTATTGGTTATTTACCCATAAAGCCTTATTTTGTAGAAAACTAAAAAGAGTGAAATTATTATTTTTCACAAAAAAATTAAAACCGACTTCCAAGGTAAAAACAATAGTAATATGAACTAAAAAGTATTAAATAACTCTTACTCTTTAATAGTGCCTTTTTCAGAATTCGTCTAAATCTCAACTATTACTGTACATACTACAGTCTTCATTACTTTGAAGTCGGTACCAGTCCTAAAAGTTTAAGATGTTCTGACATTACTGAACTCACGATTAAATTAGCTGGTACCGACTTCAAAATAATGAAGACTGTAGTATACAGTACAGAAATAGTTGAGATTTAGACGAATTGTGAAAAAGGCACTATTAAAGAGTTATTTAATTCATGAAGCCCCAAGCGACCACATCCGGCCGCGATAACAATGAAAAAGCTATTGTGTCTCGTTTTGCCACGACTGATGGGTTAATACTTTTTAGTTCATTTTACTATTGTTTTTACCTTGGAAGTCGGTTTAATTTTTTTTGTTAAAAATAATAATTAAATAAATTGTTACATAAAATAGCTTGGGATCTCGCTGTGTAACTGCCAAACCTGCGCAGTTGCGCGGGCGCATAAACATGGAGACTAAAGCCTCTCTACGTTGGACGTTGTTGGACATTTAAATTAAAATCTCTTTACTTAGTAATTTACACCTTTTTTTTCTAACGTTTGTTTAAAGAAACATTCTTTGAAGTTTAGTTGGCATTACAAAGTAAAGTTTGGCCTATCACTTCCGATAAACGTAGATCCATAATATATATATTATTAGTTTGGATCACAGATGTTTGGATCCATATTATTATATGATAATCTTCTCCACCAGTATGAAGAGGAGGGCTTCATACTGGTGGAGAAGAGGAAGAAGAAGCCCGCCGCCCGCAACCATCGCGGCACCGCACCCTATGTACCTGAGCTGCGTCTGCGGAGCGAGGTCCCCGCGACGCCCCTGTACATATCCCGGCTGCACTGGTCCATGGAGGTCGAGGACGTCGTGGACTACATCAGTAAGAAGACATCCCTCCGCCTGAGGGTCGACGCGTCTGCAGTCTCGCCACAAGGTCAACTTCAGTTCCTTTGTGGTGAGAGTCCCGACGCATCTTCTGTCGACCTTTGAAGCGGAGGAATTCTGGCCGACTGATGTGGTTTACCGAAGGTTCCGGGTTAAATTCTTATATTAAACACTATTTTATTTTTACACTGTAAAACGTTTATATTATATATGCATAATATGCCTATTAAATACGTACATGTTCTTTCACATCATTTTTAGGCTTATCTACTTATTTATTTTTTATAATTTAAGTAAGTATTTACTATCTTATTGTTCACTTTGCGCTTTCGCCCGTGTGCATCTGTCGAGCGATTGACAACAAGGCCCCACTACACAGAACACCAGGGATCGCGGTGTAGGTACTATACTGTGATCATCACCTGAGTGGGGTCCTTTTCGGTGGAATGCGCATTGCACTGCATTGTAGTTTGCTATCTTTACCCAAATAGACACCTACCTGCAGTATATTATGTTCATCTGGCACTTATTTGTTAATGTTCCTTTTTTTATGTTATTTTTGTTTTTTATATTATACTTATTGTCTTTTTTGTGAAATGTTTATTGTAATGTGGTGTAATGTGTTTGTACTAAATAAATGTTTATTATTATTATTATTATTATTATTATTATTATTATTATTATTATTTACTTCAGATTGTGAAACATAAAGGTGAACGCAGATTTGGCCGCACCGCACGCACCGCAGTCGCCGCATTTCGAATTCTTTATATGAAGTTATAGGCAAGCTCGCATACCTACCCGCGCCGCAGTCTTCGCAACTTCTACATTTTTTCTAATTCGAAATGCGGCGACTGCGGTGCGTGCGGTGCGGCCAAATCTGCGTTCACCTTAAAAATACGGATTTCAAAACTTTACATAAAATTTTATGTTCGAATATTTAACATAGTTTTAATCTAACAGTGAATATATTCAATTATCGTTTATTAAATCTTCTTGGAGTGGGTCCAATAAGAGATTGAAATTGTTTTAGATCATTCATTAGATACTAGATGATGCCCGCAACTCCGCTTCACCAAAACTTGTTTATCGTACTGAAACCGTACATTTTTCGTGATTAAAAGTATCCTATGTCTTTTCCTGGGACTCAAAGGGTTTCCATACCAAATTTCACCCAAATCGGTTTAGCGGTTTGGGCGTGACCAGGTAACATACAGACAGTCAGACGGATAGACTAACTTCCGCATTTAGAGGTATAATATTAGTATAGATAGTAAGTCTTATGTTGTTATATTTAGCTCCGTGGTTATATCGGTTTAAAATATAGCGACTTACCCTGCCTGGTCTATATTATAGGTACATTTAGTTGATAATGCCCAGGAAAGCGAATTTATTTGTGAAAATTTAACGACCTCTGTGGCACAATTGAGTGTGTGGTGGCTCTACCCGGGGTTCGCTGGTTTGAATCCCGCCGACGGAACAAAAAAAGTTTGCAATGTTCCTGGGATGTGTATTAAAAATATGCGTATGGTGTAGTTAAAATCTTACATATATAATAAAATAAAAGTATTTAAAAAATCCGTTGTCCGGAACCCGTAACACAAGCTCTTCGGGAACTATTAGCACGGGGCCAGACTCAGTATTTGGCCACAATAAATTAATATAATTTCTTGTCAGATGTCAGTAATCTTCTAATATTATATACCTTTCATCAAATCGGCCTAGTAGCTTTAGATTTTAAAGCATATAACAATGAAAAATAATCTGTTTCTTTTCTTTACAAAATCAATTAATAATAAGTAAAGCTTGTCTAACTTAAAATGACGCGCCCCTCCCTTGTATTTACTGTACAAAACTTCTCATTTATATCAACTAGTGAAGTGGTGGGGCGCGTCATCTCAAATTAGACAAAATTGTTTTGTTTCTATTTATTCGTTTCTTTGCTTTTAAATCACAATTATGATACGAACCCTTTACTCCAATTTTGAAGTGAAAACTTCTTTAGCGGCGTTGAGCACTTTTGTGGGATGGGTAAAAGCTGTGAAACTCGCGTCAGATTCTCGTGCTGATCGAAAAACCGTAAGACGGTTGGAGAGTAGTGTTGTAACATCGAAATCGATTAATCGAACAATCGATTGTTTTTTTTTCCGATAGTCGATATTTTTTAATCGATTGTAAGGGTTTCGATTAATTAAAAAAATCGATTTTTTAAAAATCGATTTTCATAAAAAATGGGTTAAAAAATTGTAAGGGTATCGATTAATTAAAAAAAATCGTTTTTTTAAAAATCGATTTTCAAAAAAAAATGGGTTATAAAAAATAATGCACAACGTTAATAATCAAGTTTTCACTTCTGCCGGCACTCCAGGAGTGCAACCAGTCTTTTTTTTTAAATCGTTATTTAAAATTTTAAACCGTATGCTAATATAAAAAATTTATGCGATTCATAATTTTATGGAGCTATCAATCATAATCGTTAACAATATTAACCGATGGCGTTTTATTGCGATAGTAAAATGGCAAACATACAGTGGCTTTGGCAAAAAAACGCATTGTTTTGGCTGCCACAAACATTCGTGTCTCAATTTCTTATCTATTTTGGATTTTTGAATCATTAGTGATCTAGATCATGCCCGCAACTCGGTTGCACCAAAATTCGTATATCGCGCGTGAACCAGGAATTTCCAGGATCAACGGTATCTTAGGCTGCCTTCACATTAAGTCGCGAGCGCCAGCCACGCGACTCGCGACTTGGGAAGGCAGTCGTATATCCTTTCCCGAGACTCAAATAGTATCTCCATACCAAATTTCATCAAAATCGGTTCATCGGTTTTGCGTGAAGAGGTAACATACAGATACACTTTGCCATTTATATTATTAGCATGGATATTTGAATCATTAGTCATATTATGTTACAGACATTCGCACATGTTTCGGCAAAAAAGTTTCGTAACAAATTTTCCACAAAATTTTCGTGGCCGTGGAAGTCGTCCAACAACTGTCTACGAAAATGTGGCGTAGAGCGTTACGTACAGACTACACGCACTTTTGGCAGTGATAATATTATCTCATGTATTCAGTGTGAGTAACATACATCTTAAGGCGACGCCTTAATAATTTGGCTGTAGCGATATCGATTTTTCTCAGCAATGATTAAAGCTAAGAAATTAAAGTTCGTTGTCAGTATTCATCACGTCTTTGTCTTTGAATTGCCCATAGCATAACACGATTGATCAACTTTTATAACACAGAATAATCAATCAAAAAGACCTCTGTATAAAAAAAGGGATTCCTATTTTGCCAACAGAGGAGAGTGATTTAAGCTTCCAAAATTTGTACATAGATTGGTTCAAGCTTACACTTTAATTTGCCTATAGCTTTAAACATGAAATGTATATATTTTTATGGTTTTTAAATTACGCGACAAAAACCATTTTGTCGCTACGCCCTTTCCATTTTTTGCTGTGCCACTTGTTTTCTATGAGAGGCCGGCCCGGCAACAAGCAATCTAAAACATATCCAACACGGTTTTTTACTTTGACGCGGCGTCACCTTAATGGTCAATTCGCATTGCGACGTGACGACCCGTTAACTCTATTTTATACGAAAAATATGCACTTTATTATAATTTGCTGCACGCGGTGTTGGGCTGCCTGATTCAATCATAAATTGCGTTTTCACGCTGCAATGAGAACTGACCCTAAATGTATTGTAAGAAAAGGAAGAGAAGGTGTAAACGTAAAAAACATTTGGTAGTTATAAATGACGATGACGACCATAAAAATAGAATTGCTATGCACGTTAAGACGCAGCTTAGTTTGCAAGCTATTACTGAATAGTTTAAAATGTTAATCACCAATCTGGACTAAACGTGTTCAGCCTAAATACACAGGGTGTAACAAAACAATATTTAGGGTGTGTATGACTGGGGTGTATAGAGTTCACTGTGAAACGAAAGTAACAGCGCTGAAAGAGCAAATCTTTTTTTTTAACTTTTGTATGGGTAAATTTATGACGCTGGGGTGCTTGCCCATACAAATAAAAAAAAAGCTTTTTCAGCGCTGCCAAGTTCACAACAAATTCATAATCTGAAGTATTATCAGCTCTTTTTTTAATTGGCTGCAACTCTCTATATCAATATCAGACGTAAAATAAACAGAAAGCGGGATCAAAACTCATACACTTTCCAGCTTACATTGTTTAGAATATCTCGGGTGTAACCACGGCAAACATCTAGTAATGTATGATAGTATAGTATGACGTAGCTGCACTAAGCAGGATTCCCTGGTGCGACGTCAGCTTGATGGCGCAGTATCTCGCAAACATTGTGATTGACAAGAAAATATATTTTCAAGGCTATTATTACCCCTATTTTTGGTCGATATACATGATAGACGACTTATGTAGTTGTAGTGCTAGTATTAGTCTAAGAGCATACCTGAATCCTGATATAGAATAGATCACGAGGAAAGATATAGACTATTTTTTGCGATAAAATGTACAGTCCCCAGGAAACTTTATTTACGCAGGCGGAGCCCTCCCTCGCCTCGTTGGTAATATAGTGAATGCTATGGGCATTCATTCCCAATGAGCATTAACGGCAGATTAAACAATATACCTGGCATTAATATGGAGTTTGTTACTTTGCTGTAAGCCTTTCGAACACTCGCTCTCAGTCTACATTAGTAGTAGTGTCAATAAATATCACGGCTAGGGTCAGCTCAGACCGCTATGTGACCTTGAGATTCATTTCTAGGTGGACCCCTAGACGATCAATTTTATTGTGCAATATCATTGATTAATATCAATTAACAATTTATTTGATGATTTGATTGAAAGGAGGCCGCATTCAATATCAACCCTAGACGGTCAATAATATTGCACAATACATGATATTGCACAATAAAATTGATAGTCTAGGGACCCTCGAATTGACATATTTCAATGTGCAATACACGTCTCACGCAATTGAAGTCTGTCAATTCAATACAGAAATGTATCTCACGCTAATCTAACGGCACCTACGCGTCAAGTTGCGATCTGAGCTGAGTGCTGAGTGAGTTGACCTAAGTTGGGATGAAATACCGCGTCGTTTCGAGAGAGGAAGAGATCCGCTTATGTAGAAGAGATGAACACTGAAGCGCCATTATATTCTCCAAGAAAAGGTTGATACAAAATAAAATTAGAAGGCAACATGAAAAGTTGCAGGTTCGTTGTCAGCCTTTTGAGAGGGAATACGTTCTCTTCTTGAAGGTTGGCAAACCGTATTGGTCCGGAAATACTGCTGGCGATCGCAAGTATCGCAAGTAACTATTTAACGTTAGACTATGACGTATTTGGCGAAACAAGACCTGCCGCGTCTGTTGGTTATTCCATATAAGGCTTTCGTCAGTCCATGGTCTTGGTCAAGATCTTCAAAATCTCATTACAAAGTACATCAAAGACGAGCGTTTTAATATTGAGTTATAAAGTATGTGCAGGCGGACATAATGCGGCAATTTTAAGGCTTCAGAGCAGGAAATAACTTGTAATGAACAGCTAGAGTAAACTATAGTGGTAAATAGGTTCAGAAAGATGCGGGTTTTTCATTGCTGAACAAGAATAGTTGAATTAACTCGACAAATTCCGTAGGTCCGCCATCAGCCCATTAATTTCTCTGATGCCTCCGTGGTTCAGTAGTTTATAAAGTGACTCTTTACTCGAACGTCGTGGGTTCGATTCCCGCGTTGAAATCGTGTAACCAAGTTGGTTAGGACAATGCAGGCTGATCAGACCAGATTGTTCAACGTGTAAGGTGATCCATACGTCGGATGAGCATGCACTACCCACCATCACTGAAACCAGTGTGAGAGTAATTATTAATTACGAGTATAATTTCTCTGATGGTGCATTTTTAGGAAATTCTTAAATTCAAAAATAATATCATCTTCGCAAACTAATGGCTGCCATACACGCTATGGTGTACCGGAGAGGTCTCCTGTGCAGGTATGCCTAGGAGTCAGTCGAAAGAATTGATTTTCGATTTTGCGCCGGCCGCCTGCGCAGGTCAAAAACTGCACAGGTCTATTCCCACACACGGTCTACCTGCGCAGGTATACCTGCACAGGTGGACCTCCCCGGTAGACCGTAGCGTGTATGGCTTATATAACATAAATAATCGGCCAAGTGCGAGTCGGACTCGCGCACGAAGGGTTCCGTACCGTTATAGAGCAAAAAAAGGTCAAAAATGGTGTTTTTTGTATGGGAGCCCCCCTTAAATTTTTATTTTGTTTAAATATTATTATAATTAATTAAATAACACATAAAATTAAGGCTTTTGTAAAAATTTCAAGTGCCTATTTGTTGTCATCATTGTTACCGAGCAAAAAATTTTTGAAAAATCACGTTTTTTGTATAGGAGCCCCCCTTAAATATTTAATTTATTTTGTTTTTAGTATTTGTTGTTATAGCGGCAACAGAAATACATAATCTGTGAAAATTTCAACTCTCTAGCTATTACCGTTCTTGAGTTACAGCCTGGAGACAGACGGACAGACGGACAGACATCGAAGTCTCAGTAATAGGGTCCCGTTTATACCCTTTGGGTACGGAACCCTAAAAAGAAGTTTTTCACCAGCGAAAAATCAGTTCGTTGGCGTTTGAAGCGTTGCGTTTTTAAAGGCCGTAAACGCTAATTACATTCGTTAACGTCTCCGGGCAGCTATTTATAGAGTTTCCTATAAATATACTTCAACATACTTGGACGCAATCCGCTTTCCGCAATCTGTATCAGACGATAGATATGATTTATGAAAACTAAATGAGCAACAAAAATGCAATAGTCAGAATTGACTATTGTTTGTTGACCTCTAAGAAGTATAAAATGGTCGATTAGTAGATAAGTATTTCTTAATCCTTTGTAAACAATTATTATAGTTTGTTGTAATTTAATAAGATGAGCCATGGAATGCTTTAATTCTGTTAAAATGTACTATCAGAGAAAATTCATGGACAGATGGCGGGCCCACGTAATTCGTTGGGGTAATGTCACATCCAGCAGACAGTTGACTAACGTTGACTTGACATAACCCCACCACATAACATTGGCCCGCCTATGCCTAATGTCGGCACTACATATAGGCGAACGTGTTGGCCTACGCGTTGGCCAACGCGTCGGCCCAATGTGTAGAACGGGCGACTCGCGCGTTGGCGGTAGGTATTTAGACGTTGGCCGACGCGTTTTGTCGGCACTACATATAGGCGAACGCGTTGGCCGACGCGTTGGCCAACGCGTAGGCCAACGCGTTCGCCTATATGTAGTTCCGACATAAGCCGCCATTCCTATGCCAAGGAATTTCTTTGATGGTGCCGACATAGAAATTGATTCATAGGCATATAACAACCTGCGTTAATTAGTCGGGTTTTGTCAAGGTAATGTTAGTCATCTGTCAGTTGGGTTTAGCATAACCCTACCGAATTAAGTGGGTCTTTCGCTGATGGTACATTATAACAAAATTAAAGCACAAAGTGGCGGTGTTTTGTCGGTTGGACTGGACGTATCTCAACCAAATTACGTAGGCCCGCCATCGGACTATGAAGTCTCGTATGAACCCAAAAATATATTTTGTCGTGACAATGAATATTTCCGAGAAAATTCTGGACTTTCACTCGCGTTAAATGCGTCTGGTGGCCCAGACGCTGCGATTCCGCATCGCTTGGCGGATTTTTTCGGGCTTGGCGGCTAGCCAGCGGTTTTGGCGGTCTTTGTCAATGTTCAATTTATTAATATATCTCCCCTGGGTTCGATTGTCTGTCCTTAAGGTTAATAGCTGACGTCAGTAACGACCTCTTTATTTTATTCGATTGTTTTAAATGCCCACCTGTTGATAATAAAACAGTCGTTGAAAACGGCGATTTTGCTCACACAAACATCACAAAAAGTTATATTTGTAATTTAGATTGACTGAATGAAAATGGCTTACTACAAAATACATAATACTTGGCAGTTCTGGAAATATTACATATCGTAAAATAAGATATATATATCTTATATGGGTCAAATTGATAACCTCCTTTTATGAACAGGGTTAAAAACATCATTACAAAGATAATAATTATGAAAATAAGTATTTTATTTCCTTTTTGTTAGTATTCTTCTCACAGATTTTCTTCCCTGGCTACTATACTAGCACATAGGCAAAGCTAATCTATGTGTAAATTATGAAGATTTTTATCAGTATCCGTCTCAAACTCTCAATGCTAAAGATCGGAGATCTGGCAGCGTCTTATGTTTGTCTTGTAAATAGCTGTACCCTCGAATTTTTGGTATTTACAAATAGAAGCCGATAGTACCGAAAAACTTCGGTTTTCTTTAGTTTTTATTAGCGTTCGGCTCCTCGAATAGTTCTTTTTATAATAGTTATTATAGTATTCTCTTTTTATTTGATAAGGAGCTGATCAAATCGATCACCTAATGGACAGATGGTGTCGTCAAACGAGTACAGTAGTAAGAGAGTCGGAGAGTACAATAGTGCTCGGCCGGTTTATTAAGAATACGCACTTCTTGCAGGTCTTTAGGTAGTAATGATCCGGAAATACTGCTATCCACGGTTCATTCCAAATTCATTTTATTCCAAGCGATTCCATCCTACGGTAGTGGTATCCTAATGCCTGTTTTCACCAACCACCTCCTAACGATAAGACGTTTCCTAACCTAACCTATTAAGGTTTCATACCTCAAGATTCCACAAATCCGATCCGATCCGATCTTTAGCATTGAGTGTCACTTGTCTTTCGGGCGGAAGGACTTTCGTGAAGTTCTTTCAAAAACGTTGTTTTAAGATATACAATATGACCCTAAAAGATCGCTAGGGAACACTTAGTAAGAAAGTATAAGTTCCTGTTTCACCACTTTCTGATAAAGTGTCGAATAGGCTATACACAGCTTTTTTGACAGATTCTTCATACTTCATCTGTCAGGTTAAGTGGTGGATAGCCTATTCGGGTCTTATCAGGAAGTGGTGAAACAGGCCCTAAATATTTTTTATTGAACTGTAAATAATAAAAATTAGTTACCGTAAACAAGTTGGATTGGCACTAGAAGCAAATTTTCATATCGAATAGTGTTTCTAGTGTCTTTTAGTTACTAGAAAGATTAAATTGCGTATGAACAGAGTAGGTATAATTTTACCCTTCCTACTTATTTAATGCAAAACCCCTCGTAAACGGTCCGTCGTTGCATGACTAACAACACGTAGTTTTAACAAATTAACTGTATTTATTACAGAAATTGCCAATTCAATTATATCTGTAGAGTTTTTGTAACAAATGAAATGGTATTGTATTAATCTAAACCATAATATTAATCAACATTAAAGCACAAATACATTTTTTAAAGGCTGCAAGAGGACACATTTTTGTTTGATTATCTTATATATAAAATTCTCGTGTCACAATGTTAGTCCACGAACTCCTCCGAAACGGTTTTACTGATTTTTACCAAATTTTATATGCATATTCAGTAGGTCTGAGAATCGGATACTCGGTACTTTATATATTGATGAGTGCATTTGTTGAATAAATAATAGTAAATTATTATAACCTGAGACTGACGGCGACCATTGTTTGTGCGACGGGATAGCGATCGACGTTGCCATGGCGACATACTTATTTAGTCACTTCAATAAAATAATATGGGCGAAATACTTTATATATTATGGCAAAGCAACGTTTGCCGGGACAGCTAGTAATAATATATTATGTTAGCTATAGTAGTTAGCTATAGCTTATTAACTAACTACTAGGCTAACGCACGTGTAACCTGCTAAAACTAATCGTACACGACCGACGATTGATCAGGCGTAGGACCGACTCTTACATCATGTTCATCCGACGCATGGATTCTTGTCAGACAGTCAGAAGATCCTGATTGAACAATATATTATAATATACTAGATGACGCCCGCAACTCCGTTGCGCCAAAACTCGTTTATCGCGCGGGAACCGTACATTTTCTACTTTCTACTTTACAGGGACTCAAAGTATCTCCATGCCAAATTTCAGCAAAATTGGTTCAGCGGTTTGGGCGTGAAGAGGTAACAGACAGACAGACAGACAGACACACTTTCGCATTTATAATATTAGTATGGATATCTTAGAAAAAATATATTTTCCCGCGAATCGAACCCACGACCACCGAGTGAAGACAGCACTAGACCACGGAGGCGTTTAAGTGAACCAGACGTAATAATAGCATAAAAAAAGAAAATCTAATGTTGATGTATCCAGCGACAGTTTCACAGTCTCGAAATGCCTCAAGCAAAATACGCAATAAGTAATAAGTCGTTGTCGCAGAACGTGCCAAACAAATAATACATACTTTTGAAAAACGTTGCTTTCCTTTTTGCACAGTCGGATGAAATGGAGTATCGATAGCATAAGTAAGTACTTTTACTTGATCGAAGTTGCGATGCTCGTTTGGAACACGGAAGACCGTGTAGGTACCGTAGCTACGGGGTCACGTTATAAGGGAATAATACTTAGCATTAATGCTGCAAACTGTATTTCCACGTCCTTGGCATCCTATTGAAGTTGCGTGTTTATGATACCACAATAAACTAACTGTTATGCCTTCGACTCCCCCGTCTTTAACGCCTCCGTGGTCCAGTGGTTTAGATCGTGGCTCTTGACTCGGAGGTCGTGGGTTGGATTCCCGTGTAGGAAACGTGTTATTTTCAAGTTTGGTTAGCTATCAACGCAGACTGAGCACCTGACAGTCTGACAAGTGAACCATGCGTTGGATGGGCATGTCCTGCACCTGATCTTTCATCAGTCGTGTCGGTCTTCCGACCCACTGGGTTATGAGAGTAAAGGAATAGAGAGTGCTCTTGTGTACTGCCCAAACACTTGGGCACTATAAAATCACTCCTGCGTAACGGGCTCGGTTTCAATGAAACCGGCCACCGTCACCGAAACTGGTGTGGGAGTTATTATTGCCTTCGACTTCTATACTACTGTTAATACAACAGATCCAGTTCGGACTCTCTCAAACAAGTACATATTATTATTCTCATATCCGTATAACGTCAATATTTTTTAGAGTTTTCACCATCCGTTTCATAAAAGGTATGTATGTAAGGTAATGTAAGGTATATAGGTATAAACTGTGTTGGAAAGTGGTTGGAAAGTGGCTGTCTCTTCGTCAGACTATAAACAAAGAGACAGACGGACATACTTTCGAATTTATAATATTAATATTTTGTAGTATAATAATACTACGAGTATTCTGGTAGACTGATATATTAGGTATATCAAAATATTCGTATGAAATTTTGTGATTCTTTCATTGTATATGCCTTCTGTCACTTTACTTTTGACATACAGTGTGTATGTAAAATATGTACAATGTTTACGGAACAAAGTGACAGGTGGTCGAAATAGTGCATTAGGTAAAAGGTCACGAGGTCATTTTAGGTACAGATAGAGGCAGAAGTGAAATACTATAGAAATAATAATAATAACTTCCACACCGGTTTCAGTGACGGTGGCCGGTTTCACTGAAACTAGGCCAGGTACGCAGGAGTTATTTTATAGTGCCCAGGTATGTGCGCAGTACACAAGAGCACTCTATTCCATTACTCTAATAACCCAGTGCTGCAGTGGGACGGACGACCGACAAGACTGGCGAAAGATTAGGCACAGTCGGGCACAGACACAGAATTTTTACATGCCCCTCCGACGCATGGATCATCTTACTTATCAGACAATCAGGTGATCAGCCTACATTGATAACCTAACCTGACCAAACTTGGAAATTACATGTTTCCAACGCGGGATTCGAACCCACGACCTCCGAGTCAAGAGCCACACTCTAAACCAATGGACCACGGAGGCGTTATAGTAGAATTATTGCACAAACGGCCTCACTCAGACTTCAGAAGGATTTAATAACCACTTAACTTAAATTTCATGAAGATTTTGACACAGAGTCCATACATTGTCTATCAAACTCAGTGCAAATCTTCTTGCAAATCAACTTCAGTTCAAATTTTCGTGGCAACAGTCCACATGAAAATTCTATATGCCTGACGTCAGCTGTCTCTACAGAAACCTTACTTTGACAGCCTGAACCCTGGCCTGAACTTTAAAATTGAAGTTCCTCCGAATTGGATTCACACAGACTCGATTCCTATTTAAATATTGAATCAGACATGAGTCAACACTATAATATTATTATATATGATATGAGAAATACAAAATATCATGTTGCCTTCTGTTTTACAGAAACTATTAAAAGTGCACGAAATCTCTTATTTTTCGATAACAATAATAAAATTTTTCTGGAGTTGAAAATTGATACAAGTTTCCCAATTTCATCAAATTTAGTTTAACGAATTAAGCGTAAAGAGCTGGCAGGCAGAAAGACAAACACATTTTTTAATATAATATGTATAATGTTACTATGGATTTATGTACCCTATATATTATGAGTTATGACCTTTCTGCCCACCGCCTGGCCTGGGTCGCTAGACCAATGTCGTTAGAATATGAAACCTAAAGCCTGGTCCATAGGTCATAAAGTAGCATTTTACTTGAATTTTTGTCGGTGACGGTCCAACGATGGTGGCGGTGGACAAACGGCCTTAGCCCTCAGGCCGAGAACGAGATTATTTTGGGCCAGTAAAAAGCCACCGTTTTGCTCTACGCCACTACAAAGCTGCGATGGCATGGGTCGCTAGACCAAGGTCGCTAGAAAATAGTGATAGAAAATAGTGGCATTTTATGGGCCTAAAATAAGGCTTAAGTCTTTGAGGCTTTTAAAAATAACAATTTACTAAAGTGGTCTAGAACGCCATCTAGCACACCCAATGAAAACTATTTTCACTTTACCTAGAGTTTATTATTACACAGCAGCAGTCGGCATCTTAATAGCTTTAGTAATATTGTACTAGATGTCGTGAGTGACGGAGAGAGAGAAACACGGACGTCTGCAATCATATATATTTACTGTTTACTTAACTTTTGAATGGGATTCCTCATTCAAAAGTTACACAAAAAAGACGGGTTGCACTCCGGGAGTGCCGGCAGAAGTGAAAACTTGATTATTAACGTTGTGCATTATTTTTTTAACACATTTTTTATGAAAATCGATTTAAAGAAAAAAAAACGATCGTTTTAATTAATCTCTAGTCGTCATATTTAATCGACAGATTAGAGGTTAATTAATCGAAACCCTTACAATCGATTAAAAAATATCGACAATCGAAAAAAAAAGCTGCTGTCAGACAGACTGTCAGACACTTCTCGCGACAGTTGTCTTGCAGGTGGAAACACGGCCTTAATCAGCGCGTCTGCTAAAGAACTCATTTCCCCGACTGTACATTTCTGCTAAACAACTCATTTCCCCGACTGTACATTTGTGCTTAGCACAATTTTCCCCGACTGTACATTTCTGCTAAACAACTCATTTCCCCGACTGTACATTTCTGCATAGCACAATTTTCCCCGACTGTACATTTCTGCTAAACAACTCATTTCCCCGACTGTACATTTCTGCTAAACAACTCATTTCCCCGACTGTACAATTCTGCTTAGCACAATTTTCCCCGACTGTACATTTCTGCTAAACAACTCATTTCCCCGACTGTACATTTCTGCTAAACAACTCATTTCCCTGACTGTACATTTCTGCTAAACAACTCATTTCCCCAACTGTACATTTCTGCTTAGCACAATTTTCCCCGACTGTACATTTCTGCTAAACAACTCATTTCCCCGACTGTACATTTCTGCTAAACAACTCATTTCCCCGACTGTTCATTTCTGCTAAACAACTCATTTCCCCCGACTGTACATTTCTGCTTAGCACAATTTTCCCCAACTGTACATTTCTGCTAAACAACTCATTTCCCCGACTGTACAATTCTGCTTAGCACAATTTTCCCCGACTGTACATTTCTGCTAAACAACTCATTTCCCCGACTGTACATTTCTGCTAAACAATTCATTTCCCTGACTGTACATTTCTGCTAAACAACTCATTTCCCCAACTGTACATTTCTGCTTAGCACAATTTTCCCCGGCTGACTAAACAACTCATTTCTCCGACTGTACATTTCGTTCGAGTTCAAGTTCGACACAAAACACTACTCTCCAACCGTCTTACGCTTTTTCTATGGTTTTTCGATCAACACGAAAATCTGACGCGAGTTTCACAGTTTTTACCCATCCCACAAAAGTGCTCAACGCCGCTAAAGAAGTTTTCACTTCAAAAATTTAAAATTTATAGATTTTATGTCAAAATCTTCAAAAAAAATATTCTATGATTGGGGCCGTGAGAATCGTATTATAGGGGGTTTGCTACGTCGTAGCATCGTAGCTTAGACTCGTAGCCTCGTAGCAACGTTGCTACGAGGCTATGGGGCCATTTTAATAATAATTGTACTGTGTACACTGTACAGTACTCCCAAATTAATAATGCGCATGCAAATCTTCGCTAATTGTCGTAATCACGTAAACACCCTAATCTATGAAAGAACCTAATCTCGTAAGAGCCCCAAACAATGCTTTTGCATTTTGCGCCTTGTTCGAAAGAAATAGAAGCAAATATCAAAAGGTTTTGTGGCATCGTCTTCCGACGCTCGGGAAAAACGATCGTTGCCGAACAATGACGATCTATGCGCATTATCACTTTGGGAGCACTGTACAAGAATGTACTCTTTCAATTCAAAATTTATAAATGGAATGACTTTGAACAGTAGTCTGTATATTATGCTACTATATCTAATACTAGCGACCCGCCCCGGCTTCGCACGCGTATAAAATATATAGCCACTGAAAAAATGATTAAAATCGATTCTGCAGTTTTGCTTTATATTCATTATTACTACCCGTGGCCCGCATTGGTCTGTACCGCCGCAAAAGCTACGTCTCACAGGAAATTGGAGCCTTTTGCAGGGTATAGGCAAATCAGTAGGGATCATTGGTATTTTTGATATATGAGCTAATTCACCAGCTGCAGGGCCGGTCATAATCTTCGCTACTGCGCACCCCTGCCTTACTCCTTATAGTATCGCCATGGAGTAAAGACACAGTAGCGCCTACTTCGAAACGGGCGTAAATCGCAATTTTTAATTTCACCATAACTTCTAAACCAAACGTCCAATTTTAATCATTCAAACACCAAATATTATCTACACAAACTGTACTTAGTGATGAAATAATTAATTTTGATAAGGATTATCAGCATGAGTAAAATAAATGCGTTTAAATGTAGTCCAAAAAAAATCAAGACTTTTAAATAAAAAAATGGTTGTTGTGCCTCACTTGACATAGATAGATATAGTGTGTCGCGCACATTTTTGTAGATATTTATAAGATCTACACTTACTTAGAACATTGTATGGTTCTATCTTTTATAGTTTAGGCAGCGTACGCAAAATAAGTAACTTTTCTGGTTGATTTTTTTCACCTTGTGTCAGAAAAACCCAAATATCTTACGGAACCCTATAGGGTTCCGTAAGATATTTGGGTTTTTGGGTTGGGTAAAATATATTTTCCAAAATAAAAAGTAGCCTATGTTACTCGTAAATAATGTAGCTTTCGAATGGTGAAAGAATTTTTAAAATCGGTCCAGTAGTTTTTGAGCTTATTCATTACAATTAAACAAACAAACAAACAAAGTTTACCTCTTTATAATACTAGTATAGATGTATAAAATATAAATCTCCTGTCACGATGTTTGTCCGCGATGGATTCCTAAACTACTTAACCGATTTTAATGTTTTTTTTTAAATGTGTGCTTTTTTCCAACTTGAGAGATAGGATAGCTTAGATCTTTAATTATAGTCGCAATTTTATTTTATTGCAAATTATTTGTCTATAAAGAGCGACCATTGTTTATGCGACGCGGGTCACGGGATAGCGATGGACGTTGCCATGGTGACATACTTATTTAGTCACTAATTCAATAAAATAATACGGGCGATATACTTTATATAATATGGCAAAGAAACGTTTGCTGGGACAGCTAGTTATATTATAAATTTTGACGGCAGATTTTCTCACTTTTTGCCATCAGATTCTGGTAGACCTTTTTTTTTATAATATGTTTTATCATGTAGTTTTAGTAGTCTACTACAACATGATAATATGGTTTATCCGTAAGAGTATTATAATATTATTCTGTGTTTGGCTAGCCTGGGATCCCGACTAAGTAATACGTAATAAGTTCCCAAAAAACAACTTTTATGTACTCGTTTACATTTTAGAGTAAAATAAAACATCTTTTTGTATAAGTCGCGCACTCAGAGTGGAACATTAATTACTTAAATGTAATTATTTCAAATTTTTGACAAGCCCCATACATTATCTGTCAAACTCTTCATTAAATTGAAGGTTAATCATAATTAAAATATGTCTCTGAAGTCTGAGTACGGTGGCGGTAAGATCGTTTAGGAAATAAAGAGGAGAATAGGTCACCTTTACTAAAATGAAAAACTACATATTTTATAATAACTTTCAGTTTGACTCTTCTAAGTTATCAGTTATCACACAACAGCGGGTTGGGGTGCTTCTCGCAGAATTTGTATTTTTACAACCTGATTCGGATGTGAATTATGATTTCTTTTCCTTTTTGGCTGGAAGTAAAAACTGAGTATTTTTGAGTAATAAACTAATAACCTAAGAAACGGTAATTAATAAATTCTAACATTATGTTAATTAATAATCATTACAATATTGGTGGTTTATTCACTACCTACGGGCTAGGGCACACCACGATCAGCTGTTTTGTCTAGCGCAGGGCCGCGCGCGCGGGACTCGGCGCGGGCCGGGCGGCGCGTGGGGGCTGACTCGGCCCGGGGCTCCACTGGCGTGCGATACTATCGCGCATTTACATTAGCGTTATACATTGCGTGTTGAAAATTTTGACTATTTTAAAAACTGGCGATTTAAAGAAAATTACTTGCACCAATGGATATATCTCATGCCCTATAATAACCCCACGAAGTTATCGGAAGCGGTCTTTTGACACCCTGTATTTTGTTATATTCATTATATTTTTGTAAAATTTGTCTCAGGGTATGAATGTGGTCCAAGGTTGAAAATTTGCTCCGAAAGCCGGCTTGTTCTTTGGGTTGGTTTTCTTCTAGTGTGTTAGAAATTCTTGCTAGTATTATTTTGGAAAACACTTTATAAAGATTAGACATCAAACTTATTGGTCTGTAGTTTCCTATATCGTTTTTATCACCTTTTTTATGCAGTAGTATAATTATCGATCTAGTCCAGTCTTCTGGGATTATTTCTGTACTAAGGATTTCGTAAAACAAATCTGTTATTTCTTTGCTCATAACTGGTAGTGACATTTTAAGTAGCTCATTTGTTATACGGTCGGATCCAGGTGACTTATCTGCTTTTTGAGTTTTTATGGCTTTTATAGTCTCTGCGTTTAAAATCGGTTCTATTTTATCTGTCTCAACTATTTCAGATTCTTTGGATTCTTGGTCCTCTTTTTTACTTTTGTACAGGTTGCGATAATATTCTGTAGCAGTTGTTAGTATTTGAGCTCTTTTACACGATTTTTCACCGTCTTTCTTCTTGATGTCTAAAATCCAATCTTTCTTATAAGTAAGTTCTTTTATAGCCTTTTTTATTCCACCTGTTTTCATAATATGTTTTTCCAGTAGCTTCGAACGTTTTGATTTTCTTTCTTTTCTCAATTCTTCATTAATTTTCTTACTTATGCATGTTATTTTTTGGCGGTCTTTATTTTTCTCAAGCATCAGTTGTTTACGTTCCTGTAGTAATCCTCTTATTTTCTGTGATACTTCTTTTTTATTGTTTATATTATTTATTTTATTTGTTTCGGTTTTTAATAATTGTTGTAGTAAATTATTGTATTTGTCCTGAATTGATAAATCTTGTTTCCTCGTATCGATACGTTCTGTAATTCCTCTTATTTCCTCTATATTGTTAGCTAGACTTTTTAAAATCATGAATCCAACTCCGTATAGTCCGGGTGTCTCCCCTATGTAGTGTAATATATATGTCCCATGGTCTTCTATGCCTTCTCCGAATCTTCTCATTTCACTGATGCCTAATATATCCCATTTTGTTGTTTCTAAAGCTAATTCAAGTTCCTGCAGTTTTTCAAAAGTTCTTAGGGATCGGACAATTGATAGTTGCTATGAAGATATTATCCTTTGATTTGTTTTGTCTTTTATTCGTCTTTAGAGGGTCTTGGTCGTTTTCCCCCACGAGGACCAGTCGGCTTGGAGGAGGGTGGGTATTAATATTGTTTTGTTTGTATTCTATGTTATTATGTTGTTGTTTTATCCATTTGCCGATATCTGATTGTTATTGTTTGTTATCTGTTAAATATGAAGAGAAAGAATTCGATCTGCCTCTCATCAAATCAAATGCGTTTAGTCTATTATTTTTTGTTGGCATTGATGTTTGTTGTTTCTTTGTTTGTGTATTATTTTGTGGCGACATGGATAGTTCCCTTTTTCTTTTATCGTAAGTTGGATTATTTTCTTTTATTATTAGTTTATCGTATCTTATGTACGCAATATTTCCCTTCTTCCTTTCTTCTACTAATTGAGGCTGCAACGATTTCCTTTTTTTTTGTACGTCCTTAGGGTAATCCTCGGTAATATAAATATATTTTAGGTTTTTGCGACGTTTCATTATTTCTTGCTTTTTCCATAGACTAACGAATGAAAGCAAGATAGGTCTAGGTTTGCCATCTGTTCTTGACTTTCCAATACGGAAAATGTTGCTAATTTCATGTTCTACTATATTTAAATCCAAATCTCTCTCAAACGTTTTCTTAACATGCTGTAGTAAGTCGCTCGTAGATTCCTCTTTTTCGCTAAAGCCGAATATGATTATGTTGTTTTTGTTCTCTCCTCTTTTTAGATGTTCTATCTCCTTCTCAAGATTTTCTATTTTTATTTTTAAGTTTTCATTTTCCTTTGTTATTGTTTCAAGTTTCGTGTCTATTTTTTCCATTATCGAATTAGTAATGGACTCCTTTAGTTCAGCCGATTGTTTTTGCAACTCAATTTTCATATTTTCAAAAAGGAGCTGAAATTGTTCTTCCATATTATTATGCAAAGGTTATTTAGTTGGTGAAGAAAACTTAAAACGTTATAACGAAATGAAGCAGTCTTCGATTTTTTTTCTTTTTTTTCTGCTGGCAGCACTGGCAAGACCATCGACAATCACTTGACTAATGTCAATGTGGCAGTGACAGATGACGTTTGTCGTGGTGTTATATGACAATATCAGTTCAATGTAAGAAGAAGAAGAATGTTTCGTTAATAATAATTTTATTTCATACCCCAGGATAGGATTTCTTCTTAGGTTTTTTACTAGTGTTTCTGATAAAATTCACTGTAATCTGATGATATTCTGCTTACGTAGTGCCCGTATTTGTGTTTTGTTTTGTTGACAGTGAGCCACTGTCTTCCAGCTATTTTTAATCACAATAAGCTCGGAGCTATCACTTCAGCAATGTTGATAATTCGAGAACCCTAACTACCTATACTAACATTAGGTATTGTACCTATACTAACATTAGGTATTGTACCTAATGTTAGTATAGGTAGTGTAATACCTATACTAACATTAGGTATTGTTAAATGGGAAGAGTCAAAATTTGGTATATAATTGGCTACTGTGCTATTTTCATATCCTGACGAGAAATAGTCAGCGAATAAATTAGCAATTTCTTCACCGTTGTTGGCTGTTCTATCTTGATAGTGCATTTTATTAGGAATATCCTGAGTTTTAATTTTTATTTTAGTGTAACGCCAAAACGATTTAATATTTATTGATAAATCACATTCAACTCGTTCAATGTATGATTTAAAACAATCATGCATCACATCTTTAACTCTAGACCTTAACATTGAATATGTATCATAGTCTCTGGGATTTCCAAATTGTTTAAATCTGCGATGATACTTATCCTTAGTTTTAATGAGTTTTTTAAGACCTTGTGTAAACCAAACTGGGTATTTAAAACTTCGTGCCTTAGTTTTGGGGGTATGTTTTTCTATTTCCGAATATAGAGTGTCATAAAAAAGATGTACAAATTCATCGCAACCAAGAGATAAGGCTTGACTCTTCCAATCAATTTTACGAAGGTCATCATTACATTGACTGAAGTCCGTTCTGTGGAAACAATATTTTTCAAATGAAGAATTAAATGTCAGGGTTTGAATGAAGCTAAATTTAAAGTAAGTTCAAAGGGAGGGTGATGTGAATCTGGCCAACTAATCGGTGTAGCAGATATAATTTTAAATGAGTCACTGTCTGTGATGACCAAATCCAAAAGCCGATTATTAGAGTTAAGTATCGAATTGATTTGACGTGTCGCCGTACTATGTATTAGATCATAAATGGCTTTGGACTTGTCACTAGTACAATTCAAGGGACACCAAGTATCACAACACCACGTAATATCAGGCAAATTAATATCACCCAAAATACATGTCACACTGTTAGTTTTCGATGAGTTCAAAACCTCACTACAAGTATCTACAAATTTTGTTAATACGCTAAATGGAATATAGTCGGGTACATATACTAGGCATAAGTTAAGTGTTGTAGATCTGTTGATTCTAATTTGTAACCATAGATCCTCCATCAGACTACACTGCCAATCATCTCGAACAACATAATTAAGATCCTTAGACACAGCAATCAGCACACCTCCACCATGGTGTTTATTATAGTGATTGAGAAAAAATTTACTCCGATCCCTTCGTATCACATTGTACCTATCATCAAACAGTTCAGAGGAATAGACAGAATCATCTAGCCATGTTTCACTAAGACAGATAATATCATAGCAATTAATTAAAACTTCATTATAAACTTTATCCACTTTTGTCTTTAAGCCTCTCACATTTTGATACTAAATCGTTAATG
Source organism: Polyommatus iphigenia (assembly GCA_963422495.1). Lineage (NCBI taxonomy): Eukaryota > Metazoa > Arthropoda > Insecta > Lepidoptera > Lycaenidae > Polyommatus > Polyommatus iphigenia. The sequence continues at coordinate 13,979,926 of OY730180.1, read as the reverse complement.
CCATAAAAATTACTACTAAAATAAAACTAAAATCTAATTATAAATTAAAATATAGAATAAATTAATGTATGAGTTGAAGGCTGTCCAAGTTTTTGATTAATATCATCGGCGAGTCATGGTTCTTTCTTACATAAATTCTTCCATTTCGAACCCATATAAAATGGTAGGCACACTCTTTGACCTTGCGACGCGCCATTGCATGCAGCAATTTATTAGCGGGAGAAAGATGTTCCGATATGTATACCGGTTTTTGGTCACCAGCAAGTCCTAGCAGAGCAGTATTAAGTTTATTCTTTGAGTTTGCTTTGTTATATCTGTGAACTGCTGAATAGAAATCATCACGACATCTAACATTTCTGAATTTAACAACTATACTCCTTGGTTGCTTGCTCTCTTTATTTTGTTTGGCAACTCTAGTGCAATAAACCAAATCACCCTCATTCATTTTGTGACCAATAACATTAGAGCATTGTTGAACCAAATTAGATAAGATTTCATTGCGGTGTTCCGGTACGCCATGTATTTCCAAATTATTTTCGCGTAGATGTTGCTCCATATTATTAACACGGTTCGAAAGTTCATTAACCGAATTATTAAGTGTAATATTTTCATTCTTAAGGGTTTTGTTTTCATCCAATAACTTTTCGGTATTCTTCTTTAAATCGTCATGCATAGAACTTAGAAAGTCTACGGAACTGCGCAGGTCTTGTAGCTCTTATTTAAAAGCAGATATTTCCCTTTTAATTATCTGTTCTAACATCGCTGGTAATTCAAGTTTTAACGCTTTGAGTACTTCATCGCGGATAGTTTTAGCAAGGTTATCATAGGAAGGTGATGTTTCAATACTATCAATTTTAGTGGGTTTGTTACCCTTACGAAAAGTAACGTTGTTCTCATCAGACACCTGAGTAAAGTTTTCTTCAGGTATAGGTGGCGATGAATCCTTAATATTCCGTACCGGTGTATTTGTATTCCCAGCTTTAGGTTGCTTACTCATACATTCAAAACACATCCAGTTAGTGTAATCTTTAGACTTTGCACGAAAATTCTTCAATGATATATTGGCACATACATTCCAAATCATAAATTTTATTACATTTCCGGCATTGCATAAAATCTGGCTGCGTTATCTTAGTTTTACACCCAGCGCATATCTTAGATTTATTATCCATATTTATGAGTTGAATATCGTGTACTTTTTGTCTTAATAACTTATCATAAAAAAGTAAAATGGTTGTCTATGCTCTCACTCAATGACAGCTGTCACAATCAATGTCACAATCAGGGTGACCATATGTGGCAGGTTCCTGCCATTTTGGCAGGATTGGCGTCTTATTCTAGCCTATGGCATGATAGGTTAACGTTTTAAAAACTTGGCAGGTTTTGGCAGAATTGGGGTATGAAAAATAAATTTTATTATTGCATCTCAAATTTCCGACAATGGCAACCCTGGATACTTTACGGGGGATTTCCCTGTACTTGTTATGTTCGTGTGTGTATGTTCGTGTATTCTGTGTGTGTGTAATCTTGAGTTTGTGGTTGATACTATCATTTATCAATTATCAGTCATAGTAATTGCTTGATGCTTGGCTTGTGAGTCTAATTATTGATCATAGTTTCATTGACAACATCTTGTGTGGTATCGTGGGTGATAATTTTATTGGTGGTGGCACTAACAACTCCCTGGTGGTGGCTTTATTCCTCTATCTATATACTATAATTAAGTATTATAGTATAGTATATAGCTGATAGAGTCTTAGCCCAACATCGCGTGGCCATTTTGTGCCTATTTTCATACAAGTAGTGTGCGTGTATTTTCTTGAATATTTCTATTTGTCGATCATTTCGAAGCACATTATAATCCAGAAAAGAAAGTCATTTAGTTCATGGTATCGATAAACTATAGTTCAAGTAATATGCATCCCTAAACACACGTAAAAAGCTATGCAATTCTTGTAGCCAAATTATTACTTGATGTGACTTTCAGCACTAATGCCTTATATTATAGCATGAAGGGATTGACACGCTTTTCACTCATATACACCGATATAAGGCTCTCTCCTACAGTCTATCTCAATGGTTTAATCCAGGGCTCGAAAAACGTTATATTTTTCGAAACGTTATCGCCTTAAATACCTAAAGAACGTTTCATTTCGGTTTCGTTCGGAACGGAACGCTATTCGGAACATTTTTTGAGAACGAAATGATTTTTTCGTTTTTGATCCTTAAAACGGTTTTAAACGGTTTTTCCCGTTTCCTCGATCAAGAGTTAAATATATAACAAAAACTATTATTTTTCGGGCATTCGTTTGCGGTATCACGGCGAGGCAATAATCGGCCAAGTGCGAGTCGGACTCGCTCATGGAGGGTTCCGTACCGTTACAGAGCAAAATAAGGTCAATAATTGTGTTTTTTGTATGGGATTAATTTTATTAATTTTTTATTAGTTTTATTAATTAATAAAGAACCTATATAGTCAAGGATTCTATGAAAATTTCAAGAGCCTACCTATTATCGTTATTGATATCGAGCAAAAAAGGCCAAAAAATTACGGTTGTTGTATGGGAGCCCCCTTAAATATGAAATATATCTTGTTTTTTAGTAACTATTTGTTGTTATAGCGGCAACAGATATACACAATCAAATCAAGTCCAGCTATAATATTAGCGGTCGCACAGACGGACAGCTTTCGAAGTCTTAGTAATAGGGTCCCAATTTTACCCTTTGGGTACGGAACCCTAAAAATCAGGTACAGCATAGATTTAAATAAGTGATCGATTACGTTTTACCCTTTAATTTAAAATTGTCATATTACGTAATTGCGCTTTTTTTACCCCCCTTGTTTTTTTTTTTTTTTACCCCTTTTCCTAAAAATGCAGATTTAACCATTCTGGCTTAACTAATTGTGTTTAATTAGGTAAAAAAAATGTTTTTAATATTTGTATTTATGATTTTTTATTATATAACTACTGGCTTTCTCGACAAAATATGTTGTTTTGCCATATAAAGTGTTTCTACTTCATCACGAATAAACTTTATTAATATAAATAAAAAACTTATTTTAATAAAAAAGCTCAGGGAAATTTTAATCGAAATAGAGTGAAAAACATTTTAAAAAACATTTAAAATTAAAAAAAAAAGTGTGTAGGCTCCGACGCACGACTGGAGTTTACTCCTTAAGTACGAGTATAGCAATATAAATACATCGACACTGATAGAAACAAACAAGCCCAATAACATATAGTATAATAGGTATAGTCGCCTATACAGCATACCATATGTACGTCTTAATCATAAAGTTAATATACCTATCGGAATATAATATTAATATATAATAATATTTAAAAAAAATAAACTCAAAAAATATATATATAATTATATAATAATATAATTATATAATAATATAATATTATATTATATTCCGATAGGTATATTACCTTTATGGTCTTAATACACTCACAGCCAAATTAGAAAGTTGGGCACTAAAGGTGCGCACCAAAAACGTGACACGATTTTTCGTTACTTGTTAGTAGGTTTTACCCCTCGGATTTTTCTCATACCGGGCGCCTTATATATGAAAATCGATTCTTAAGGAGTAAACTCCAATAATATAAATATTTGAGGGGGACTCCCATACACAAAACACAATTTTTGGCCTATTTTTGCTCTGTACCTAATGGTACGGAACTCGGAACCCTTCGTGCGCGAGTTCTGCTTGCACTTTGCCAATTTTTTGTATACTTATTTATTTTTTATACTTATTTATTATTATAAAGTATATTTTATAAAATGAAGGGTTGTATACATATATTTTTAATGTCACATTATAGAAAAATAAAAAAAATAAAAATTGACCAAAAATAAAAAGTAAATGTTAAGGGAACACTAAACAACACTTACCACTAAGGGATATGAAAAATAGATAGTAGCCAATGCTCAGACCAGTAGGTCAAAGAATCGGCTACTATCTATTTTAAACTGTAACGGCTTTACTGATTTTTACCTTTTGATTAATATGCATATTATATACAAAAATATATGTGCACATAGGTAAAAAATCAGTAAAGCCGTTAGGGTTCCCTAGAAGTTAGAACATTTTTTTAATTACTATCAAGCTAATTTTTGTGAGTAGCTTCATTTTGATAACACGAACAACATTTTTATTTGCGATGATAATGGTAGGCTCTAACAGAGATAGAAAGGACTTCATACTTTAATTTGATGGTCCTAAGACCTAAATTATGAATTGTTCTATTTGTAGGACAATGTTACTCTTAAATTCACTTTCAATTTTTAACTTCCGTTTATTTTCTCAATTTTAAAAAGACACATACATGACGTGTATTTACTATTTACTAAGGACTAGTGACGCCCGTACATTTTTTCGAGATAAAAAGTATCCTAATATGTTCTTTCCCGAGCCTCAAAAGTATCTTTATACTCAGTAAACCAGTTGAGTTGTTTGGGTGTGAAGAGGTAAGAGATAGACAAAAACACCTTCGCATTTATAATATTATATTAGAAAACGTATTGACACGTTTTGCTACAATATTTGCATGCCAATTCTCTGCTTCAAATTAAAAAAATCGTTTACATAACAAATTGTGAGTGGTTGACCAAAAAGGGACCTGAAGGATTGGAAACGGTTTTTTTTAATTTTTTTAGTCCGTTGTCTTTTAGCTTTGTTTTGGTCTAACCAGAATATTTTTAGGTGCCGTAGTTTTATTTTATGAATTTTTTTGTGAACCGCGCACGAGTCGTAACTTGTTTCTACACAAAACTTCAAACACGATTTACTCAAAATCAAATTATTTAGGTACCTTCTTTAATATTTTTATTTTTTCATCCGTGGTCTTTTAGCTTTCTTTTGGTCTAACCAGAATATTTTTAGGTGCCGTAGTTTTTTTTTTAATGATTTTTTTTGTGAACCGCGCACGATTCGAAACACGAAACTTCAAACGCGTTTTACTCAAAATCAAATTATTTACCTTCAGGTCCCTTTTTGGTCAACCACTCACAATTACTTTTGTGAGTCTATTGATTTCTAGGGCTTTTTTATTTAAAAAATTTACCCCCGAGACGGGGTTGCATTCATCCCCAGGGTAAAAGCGCAAGTAGGTAGTATGCCACTTTTATTTCTTAAGTTATCCCCTTATACTCACCAAAGAAAATCAATTGAGGTTCAACAAAATCGGTGGTGAAAACCTTTACTGACTGCCCTATGTCCCGCTGTTTGGATTTAACCGTTTTATTTCGGTTTTCAAAACGTTCTCAAATACGTTTTTGTTCCCAAAAACGTTATTGCAATGAACCGTTCCGAACGAATCAAAACCGTTATTAAAAATAACGTTTTCGAGCCCTGGTTTAATCTAATAAAAAAATTGCAATAAATATGTGTATTTACTTGATTTTTACTTTTCTTACTTTAAAACAACACAGTAAAAAAAGTTGGCAGTATTTGGGCATGTTTTAGTACAGGCTTTGGCAGGATTTGGCAGTTTTTTGACCAAAGTAAGGCAGGATCTGTAATTTAAATATGGTCACCCTGGTCACAATTCAATGTCGACTGTCAGAATCAGCTGTTCCGCCAATGGCTTGCAGGATAAGCAAACCGTTGTTGTAATTTTATTTTTATTGGTTTGTTTTCATGGTTTAAATGTAGTTACATATATTTATAGCTTTATATTGTTCGTACCTTTATGTGGAAAAAAGTTTGTGAATGTGTAACTGTGCTGCAAAACTTCTCCACTCAAAATGCAGTTTTAGGTTATACCCACAATTCAACACCATGTACGAGTAAGACAGCAATTTATCACTCGTAATCACTTATTTTTAAATTTTAGATAGGAGCTCTTTTCAAACAATGTTTACGTTTAGATGACAGATGACAGGATATGATGAGTTGCGGGCATCATCTAGTTTTAGGGGGTATTAGATTATCATTTATATTGTATCCTAGATCATAGAGTCATTTATATTGGATAATGTAATATAGATAAATGATTCATTTCTTCCTTGATCATAGATTTTTGACGTTTGCTGAGAGATTGGATCCAATACGGTCATAGAAATTGGTGTTGCCAGTTATTTAATATAAAAAAGAGTTTTTAATTTCTTGTTCGTTAATATGTTTCAAATAATGTAATGTAATTCTTTTTCTAATTATATACTTGAATAATCTTGCTGAAATAACATAAAACAAGCCATATTAAAAATGACGATGTCTTTTGACAAATCGAATTCTCTGAGATCTAGTAACACTGATGTCAATCCTGTCAGCGTTAGCGCTCCCCATTGGCTATTGAAACCACATATGACGTAAAATGGATCAATGATAAATGATAATGTAATATGCAGATATGATCAAATGATCATTTTTATTGGATCCTATAAATGATCCAATATAAATGATAATGTAATACCCCCCTTAATATATAAGTACAATTACACATACAATTTTGAATGTTTATTGAATACGGCCGTTTTCTGACTTCCTTTCCTTTGTAAATATAGTGTACAGCGACTTAATTAGAAATTAAACGAAATATTATAAGCACGGTAGTTTTATTTAGGTAAACACAACAAAAAAATAACTCAACTTTCTTAGTAACATAAAAATTAAAAAGTAACCACTTTGGTCTTTGGTAAACGTTCGGACCCTCCCTCAACACAATGACAATAAACAATAGAAAAATATCAGTCATCAGAACATTACAAAGTAAACCTTAAAATAAAAGGAATTCAAAATATTGCAAATCAGTTTGCTTATCCTATCTAAATAAGATATATAGACACACAATTATACATTTCATAAACAGACAATAATTTATGCTAAGATTTTCGATCGTAAAAGCAGGCAATCAATCATTACCTGCTCGTAGAAAGCAGTTTCAATAAGTTTCAATATCTTCAGTTTACTAACTGAGCTCAATTTTTGGACACCAAACAATTTTCTAAACATGTATAATATTGTATATATTTTCCTGGTTCCAAAAATACGTTTACTTTCTTATGAACTAATGTCTTTTGAGCAAGACTAAATAGAAGGTTACATGATTAATCCAAATCTACTTACAGATAAAATTTTGGTATATTCACTTAATCCGACGTGCTCGATCCTTCATCGTTATTGTTGTATAATTGAAATACATTTTGTAACGTAGTATTTTTATTGTAAGAATATTTATTGAAGTGACGTAAACAAGTTCGGTGCTATGGCAACGACCCAAGGTAACATAGATAAGTATGTCAGCTCTCCCCCGCTATTCCTGAATGCCTGGACAGGAGAGGTAAAAGCTCCAGTAAGTGCCGGCGTCAAATTGTTGCAGCATCAGTGACGACCTTATAGCGCGAGCGTCGTAGGCCCAGGCGGCGTAAAATTGTTGGTAGCCGCCTCCTCCTCCCTTATTCCATGTATATTTAATAGTAGTTCTCTTCTTGTGTATGTTATGTGTATCTTGTATGTCTCCAAAAAGTGGGTATGTGGTATTGTAAATAAATCACTCCCTCCAGTCGTATTTCTATTCGCATTCTTCCTTTTCTTTCCATTTGTGCTTAATATGTATTTTTAGCTTGTTATGTTTCTCTTTTAGATATATAAAATTCGCTTTTGTATAATATTTAAATATGTTGATAGTATTTTCCAATTTCCTTTGAGTAATTCTCTGCTTTATGTTCTCGTTCTGTTCTGTATTATATTTTCCTTTTTGATTGTCGTTCGTGTCCCTTTCATCCTTTAATGCATCGCATATTTTGTCAATGGAATTGTATTCATATCGTATATTTATTTCTTCTCTTGATGGGAATTGGTTCTGTTCTTTGTTTTGTTTGCTCTCATCCGTAAATAAAGATTTTAATGAGTCATGTATCATGTCTTCAGTTTTGTCCACGGCATTGGCTGGATCTTCGAAAAATGTTGTAGATTGTAGATTTTCTTTGTTTAAATATTTCTCCAATGTGTCGCAGCGTGTACATCTGTTCTCTGTATCTAATTTTAGTATTCGAGTAGTTGTAGAATTACTTTCAGCTCGTTGTTGCATGTTAAGAAGTTTAACTTTGATGGAAATAAATTCCTCTTCAATATTGTAACTAGTCTCAATCTCATCATCCAGTTCCTCATCTGGCACTTCTGATATTATATTTTGTTGCAGTTCTCGAATTATTTGAAAATCTTCGTATAGGCGCTGTAGCCTGACATGAGTCTCCGCGTAATCAAGATTCTCATGTCTTTCTAAGTATGATTCCCACCTCGTAAATTGTGCTCGTATGGAGGCGCGAATCCTCTTCCAATTCTGCAAGTTCGTAGTCATCCTCGTCGCCTACTTTGTTGTGTAATTGAAATACATTTTGTAACGTAGTACTTTTATTGTAAGTATATTTATTGAAGTCAAGTCAACAAGTTCGGTGCTATGGCAACGACCCAAGGTAGCATAGGTAGCATAGATATATGTCAGCCTCGAGGAGGAGGCTACCAACAATTTTACGCCGCCTGGACTACGCTATACCTAATGTTCTCACTGATGCTGTAACAATTTGACGCCGGCACTCACTGGAGCTTTTGTTTCTCCTGCCCAGGCATTCAGGAATAGCGGGGGAGAGCTGACAAATACTTATCTATTATGCTACCTTCTGTCGTTGCCATAGCACCGAACTTGTTTACTTCACTTCAATAAATATTCTTACAATAAAAAGTACTACGTTACAAAATGTATTTCAATTACACAACATACATATACTTATCTATGTTACCTTGGGTCGTTGCCATAGCACCGAACTTGTTTACGTCACTTCAATAAATATTCTTACAATAAAAGTACTACGTTACAAAATGTATTTCAATTACACAACATAGTTGGCGACGAGTATGATTACGAACTTGGAAAATTGGAAGAGGATTCGCGCCTCCATACGAGCACAATTTACGAGGTGGGAGTCATACTTAAAAACACATGAGAATCTTGATTACGCGGAGACTCATGTCAGGCTACAGAACCTACACGAAGATTTTCAAATAATTCGAGAACTGCAACAAAATATAATATCAGAAGTACCAGATGAGGAACTAGATGATGAGATTGAGACTAATTACAATATTGAAGAGGAATTTATTGCCATCAAAGTTAAACTTCTTAACATGCAACAACGAGCTAAAAGTAATTCTACAACTACTCGAATACTACAATTAGATACAGAGAACAGATGTACACGCTGCGATACATTGGAGAAATATTTAAACAAAGAAAACCTACAATCTACAACATTCTTAGAAGATCCAGCCAACGCCGTGGACAAAACTGAAAACATCGTACACGACTCTTTAAAATCTATATTTACGGATGAGAGCAAACAAAACAAAGAACAGAACCAGCTTCCATCAAGAGAAGAAATAAATATACGATATGAATACAATTCCATTGACAAAATATTATACGATGCAGGGAAGGATGAAAGGGACACGAACGACAATCAAAAAGGAAAATATAATACAGAACAGAACGAGAACATACGGCAGAGTATTATTATTCAAAGGAAATTGGAAAATACTATCAACAGATTTAAATATTATACAAAAGCGAATTTTATATATCTAAAAGATAAACATAACAAGCTAAAAATACATAATAAGCACAAATGAAAAGAAAAGGAAGAATGCGAATAGAAATACGACTGGAGGGAGTGATTTATTTACAATACCACATACCCACTTTTTGGAGACATACAAGATACACATAACATACACAAGAAGAGAACTACTATTAAATATACATGGAATAAGGGAGGAGGAGGCGGCTACCAACAATTTTACGCCGCCTGGGCCTACTACGCTATAAGGTCGTCACTGATGCTGTAACAATTTGACGCCGGCACTTACTGGAGCTTTTGCCTCTCCTGTCCAAGCATTCAGGAATAGCGGGGGAGAGCTGACATATATCTATGCTACCTTGGGTCGTTGCCATAGCACCGAACTTGTTGACTTGACTTCAATAAATATACTTACAATAAAAGTACTACGTTACAAAATGCATTTCAATTACACAACAGTTATCCTTGGGTTTAACCCTTTTTTTATAATCCCACCAACCCAGGGTTAACTTTAGTCTAGACTTGTGCAAGCAGGCCTAACTATAATGATGAAAATGAGCACTAGTTTTATTTACACTTGTACATACACAAATAGACACAGATTATATTAATACTATAAAATACCGTCGGCATAAGATTACTTGGAATAGCAAATAAGTACTCGTATTATAAACTTTCTTTTTACACATAATACATAGACAGGCATATATTTTATGTTTGTCTAAGAGTAAAACTTATGGCACCACTTTTATAACAAGGAATGACTTATGATAGCGGATTACTAGATCACCTTATCTAAAACAAAATAGTGACAACAAATAAACCAGTTTCGACAAAATAGACGGATACCCCATAATAAAAAATAGTATAAACAAGACAAAACTTCATACTTCATATTCCAACGTTTTAAAGTAAATATATATATATATATATATATATATATATATATATATATATATATATATATATATATATATATATATATATATATATATATATATATATATATATATATATATTTTTTTTTTTTTTTTTTTTTTTGTTCTCCTTTTTTGCTATCAGCAATCAGCTTTATGAAAGCTATAATCTGATGAGGTCGCTTTTAATAGGAGTAGGTGGATGTTGTTCCCTTGAACATCATTCCAAGTTTAAAATCTGTTTCCTTTTAAGGCGAACAGTGTCTCCTGTAGTATTGAGGAGATTTTGCGCAAGTACGTTTTGGTGTTCTTTAAGTCTGCTCTTATATTTAGTGGTGTATGAATTTACTGTTTCCTTTATTGTATCTATTTGCAGGTGTTCATGGATTTCTGAGTTCCGAATAAACCATGGCGCATTAGTTAGAGTTCTGAGCACATTGTTTTGGAACCTTTGCAGGATTTCTATATTTGAGTTACTTGCGGAGCTCCAGAGTTCTATGCCATAAGTCCAGATTGGCTTTATAATACTTTTGTACACAAGTAGTTTATTGGTCAAAGATAGATGTGAGTTACGACCTATCAGCCACAGTAGGCCTTTAAATTTTATATTCGCTTCACTCTTTTTTGCTTTGATGTGCTTGGCCCATGTGAGACGCTTATCCAGGTGCATACCAAGATACTTAACACAGTCGCTTTTTGGCAGCACTTCACCTCCTAAGTGCACTGGCGAGCATACTTTTCGTCTCAAGGTGAAAGTTATGTGTGTCGATTTTGTGGTACTAGATTTTATTCTCCATTTGTTCAGCCATTTATTTATTTTGTTAAGTTGAACTTGGAGTTTTTCAGAGGCCTTCTCTGGATCGCTGTCACTAGCGAGGCAAGCCGTATCGTCTGCAAAGGTAGCTGTTTCCACTTCTTCAGTCTGGGGGAGATCTGCTGTGTACAGTGTGTATAGCATTGGTCCTACCACTGAGCCCTGGGGTACTGACGCTTGGATGTCATATAGGTCAGATGTTTCTTCTTCATATTTTACTTGGAACTTTCTGTTGGTCAAGTACGATCTCATAATCATGTAATAAGAGTTGGGTAGCAGTGTTTTGAGCTTGTACAGCAGTCCCTTGTGCCAGACCCTGTCGAAGGCTTGCTGGACATCCAGGAATACTGCAGAGCAGTACTGTTTCTTTTCGAGCGACTGTCTGATTTTATGAACAACTCGATGCACTTGTTCTACGGTAGAATGTCCTGATCGAAATCCGAATTGGTGGTCGGGTACCAGTTTGTCTTTTTCTAGAAGAGGTTGGAGTCTGCTGAGATATAGCTTTTCGAACACCTTTGATAGGATCGGGAGAAGACTGATAGGTCTATATGAACTTAGTTCTAAATAGTTAATGGAATCAGGCGTTACTTTGCGGAAATCCATAGCTTAAAATTTAGTTTGTTATTATTTTTAGCAATATTCCGCGAAATAAACTTCCACCTTTAAATAAATGAGTGAGTGTACGCATAGGCATGCGTACAGCACCTCCCTCCTCCCACACTGCCTATGCGTACACTCGCATGCAAGAACTTGCAAACACCACCACCACACAAGCAATAATGTTGGCAAATCCGTGCAAGGCCCCTCACCACCATGCAGGTTGAAAACCTCGACGCGCGTTTCGCTCCAACACCGGAGCATCCTCAGGATGTGGACTCTACGAACAACGTCCGTCAAGTCGTAGAGTCCACATCCTGAGGATGCTCCGGTGTTGGAGCGAAACGCGCGTCGAGGTTTTCAACCTGCATGGTGGTGAGGGGCCTTGCACGGATTTGCCAACATTATTGCTTGTGTGGTGGTGGTGTTTGCAAGTTCTTGCATGCGAGTGTACGCATAGGCAGTGTGGGAGGAGGGAGGTGCTGTACGCATGCCTATGCGTACACTCACTCATTTACTTAAAGGTGGAAGTTTATTTCGCGGAATATTGCTAAAAATAATAACAAACTAAATTTTAAACTTAGTTCTGTTGGAGGTTTACCTGGTTTGGGTATCATAATTATCTGTGATACTTTCCACAGATCTGGAAAATATTGGATTCTGAATATTGCGTTAATTAGCATTGTTAAATACACAATTGCTTTTTTTGGCAGCTTTTTGAGTATTTCGGCAGTAATGAGATCAAATCCTGGAGCCTTTTTGTTTTCTAAGCGTAATATTGTTTTGTAAACTTCTTTTGGTGTTACAAGTTTTAGTGGGGGGCTTAGTTGTTGGTCGCTCGCCAGGAATGCATCAATCTCACGTTCAAAATCGATGTCATCAGATTTGTTTGGCTTAAACACCTAACTTAAATGGTGGGCAAATAGTTCAGCTTTTTCTTTAGCTCCGCGGATCCATGGACCATTTGGTGGTTTAAGTGGCGGTATACTTTGTTGTGGCCTTTTAAGGTCTTTCGTAATTTTCCAATAGTGAATAATTATCCTTTTTTAATGCTGAAAGAGAAGAATTTTTTTCTTTGAACATATTGTTTCTATTTTCCCGAATCATTGTTTTGAGCTCTCTGGCTGATTTTAGATAAAGGATTTTGTGTCCTTCTTGTCGACTCAATTGCCACCGTCTACGAAGTCGTCTTTTTTCTTGTAATTTGAGGCGAATTACGTAGGGTATGTTTTGAAGAGTTTCAGTATGTTTTAGACTCGGTGTAGAGCGCCAGGCAGCTGTTTGTATCGCGTTGGTGATATAGAATGACGCCTTCTCAATGTCATCTTCGGTTTTCAACTTAACATTGAGATCTATGATTTCTTCAAGGTGTTCAGAGAATGCGTTCCAGTCGGTTTTTTTATTGTACAATACTGGTTTAGATTTTTTATAGATAGCTGTTGTGCTAATGGTGGCTATAACGGGACTGTGGTCAGATAGGCAATCAGCCGATGTTTCCACTGCTACATATACATGAGATAATCCTTTTGTTACATAAAAGTCAAGAAGATCTGGTGTTCTATTCATATCTGTAGGCCAATAAGTAGGTTCTCCTGTTGATAGTGATGAGAGTTGAAGTTTTTCTAGGCATTTTTTTTAGTTCTCGTCCACGAGTAGTAGCTAGCCTAGAGCCCCAGTGTGGATGTTTACAGTTCCAGTCTCCGCCGCAAATGAACTTATGGCCGAGAGTTATGAAGTAAGTGGTGAGTGTATCTTCTTTCAGTTTGTTTTTGGGGGCAGTAAATAGCACTTATATTAATGGGACCCATGTTTGTTTCCACGGTGATTGTAGTAGCCTGGAGATATTCCTCTCTAAATTTGCTATGTAAGTGGTGTTTTATGTTCTTTTTTATGATGACAGCAGTTCCTCCATTTGATGTATTTCCGGGATGGTTTGTTGTGTATACATTATATTCGTTATATTTCACCGACTTTTGGTCATTAAGGTGTGTTTCAGATATGAGCGCAATATCTATCTTGTTTATCTTGATCAACGTTTCAAGGTCGTATTGGTTTGGGACCAGACCGTTGATATTGAGGGTGATAATACGCAATGAGGTAATTATTATTTGTTTTCCACTAGTTTGGTGATTAGGGCTAGCATTGAACCCACGAGTGCTATTAGTTGGTCTATCTTTTCAGCTTGTTTACAGATTAGTTCTTCTAGATTATTATATCTACGCTTTTCTTCAGGTATATGGTGGTAACTTTCGTCAGATCTAGGTTTATCTTTGCGATGTGTTCTCTGCGACCCTTCTTGGCCGTCTGTATTCTTATTGTCTTGCTGTCGTTGTCCTGATTTTCTTTTTGATTTGTCAATCCGTGTTTGTGTGTTGTTGTTAGTTTTTTCGATAGTTCCTGTTGTTTCATTGCTCGTTTTTTTCGCCGGTGTTTTGGTTTTTAAGGCTTTGTTCATGATGTCATTATATCTGTGGGGTCCATAGTTCGTTTGTGGAGATGGTATTACGTCTTTTTGTATTTCAGTTCTTGGTGTCATTTTGTTTTCATTTTCTATTGGAGTTCGGGTTTTATGGTGTGGTGTTTGTTTGAGTAATTTTATTTTTTTTCTCGACAGTATTTCTTTATATACTTGACAGCCTTTGTAGCTAGATGGATGAGCACCAGAGCATAGCGCACATACAGCAGGTGTATTTTTGTCCATTATACAAGATGTTGTTTTGTGTGGACCTGTACATTGACCTGGACATTTCACACATCTGTATGGCCTCATGCAATTGTTTTTTGTATGTCCGTATTGTTGGCATCTATTGCATTGGACTACTGTGATATTTGGTTTTCTAGGATCTTCAATTCTAACTACTTGATTGTAGATGTATTTTATGGTTTTTATTAATTTATTGTTTTCGTTTGGGTGGACATTGACGAAGAACACATTCATAGGTTCCTTAGTACCTTTTCTGCGGGCTGTAACTATCTCACCCTTTACCTTGTTTCCAGTTTCCTCTATTGCCTGAACAATTGCGTCTACTGGAGTGCTGTGGTGCAGGTTTTTAATGACAAATCTTGGGCATCTTTCTTGTTTGTATGTGAAAGTGTGCCCAATTAGTCCTTTAGCGCGTATATGTTCAATCATAGTTTTGTATATTTCAATGGATTTTGTAGATATTGACAGTTGATTCTTTGACAATATTCTGTAAAAGTAATCTTCAGTTTTTACGACCTCTGCGATGAAGTCTGTTAGCATTTTGAGGTCCTCTATACCGTATAGTATAATTGGTGGTGGTTTAGATGTTTTTTGTTTCTTGCTTTTTTCAGTTATGTCCGTATCACAGTCCAAGTTTAATACGAGATGATGTCATAGGCTTTGCTTTGTCCTTAACTTGTTCGCGAGATGTGTTAGTTTTAGCTAGCTTCGAGCTTTTTTGTTCGCTTCCATTTGGTGAGCGTAGCCTTTTTTGTTTTGGTTCCAGCTGTCTTTGCCAGCTCACGTTTGGTGATTGGTCCTGTTGTGGTGTCCTAGAAGTATCACTTGTAGACAAAGATCTTTGTCTATTAAATAACCCTGGATGGAAGAGTTGCTGTGTTAACACTTTTTGTTTGTTTAATGACGACGACGCATGGGGTTGCAAAATGTTGTCCCCCCTAGAATACGTGGGACAGCCTGATTGCTCAGGGAGGGATTCTCCGATATCATCGGTACCCTCCTGGGGTAGTTTTTCTTTAAATCTTGCTTCCATATTTTTCTATTTGTTTTTGTTTCAGGGTTGTCTCCCCTATCTAGGAATTTGATTCGGTTATGGCGCCGAATACTCGCCTTCGCCTTCCATACTTGGCTTATCGAAAACAAAATAGTGACAACAAATAAACCAGTTTCGACAAAATAGACGGATACCCCATAATAAAAAATAGTATAAACAAGACAAAACTTCATACTTCACATTCCAACGTTTCAAAGTAAAAATATAAATAAAATTATTTATGATTTACATTTTTGGAAGCGAAAGATCAAAAAAGTTTCTCTTTCGTCTGTATGTCCAGTCGACTAATCTCATACGAAATAACAAAAAACACACACATATTATGCATCAAACCACGCTATTTGTGCATATATTGTGTGCAAGCGCGGGTAAAAGTGGCTTCAGTAGTACAAAAGCCGTGTGCTTATTTAATTTTCTACCTGCACCCAGATTATACTATTTTAATGCAGCTTTATTTCTTGTTCGATGCAAACTTTTCCCTAATTAACTACATAATAATATTCTCAACTAATTCACTGTTATTAATAATACTATTTCGGTGATTTATATTCGAAAGGACAGACTGAATCGAACAAGGAAGCAACCTGCTTTAAAATAGTTGAATCAGAATACTGACGTTTCTTAAACAATCTCTACACAGTAATTCAGCATTACGTGCATTTACGTGACAGTATTAATTGTTGCATGACATGCCGATCGCGAAACGATCATGCGTGTATGCACACATATTGCAGGACGAAAAATTGAAGACTAGTCAATCAATGTACAGCGCGTAGTTTGCATGTCATTCACATCAATACAATAAACGATCATGCGTGCATTACAGCACGTAACGCATGTAATGCTGAATTATCGTCTAGGGGGTGCTCTACAATAAGTACACTCACTCCAACAGTTCACTGGTCTCACACTTCACTATACGTCCCTCGCTGACGTAGACCACACACGATCAGGAGTCCGACTGCTCCTGCGCGGTCGCGGGAGGCGGCTCGCGCTTGTTGATCTCAACCACAAAGTCCAGGAACTTGTCCGGCACCGCCAGACGGTTCTTCTGCCGTATGAAGTTGAGCGCCTGGTCCAGGGTGAGGTGGAAACAGTCCTGGCGGTTCACGTTCATGGTGGAACTCTCCAGGTCGCTGTGCGTGGCGCGCGTGTACGCGAGCTTGCGACTGTTGTGCTGCCCGGTTACTGTCACCTGCGAGATAATATAAGATTTCAGTTGTTACTAGTGAAAAGTAAAGTGAGTGAAAGCCAGATGTAGATATTGTATAGAACGATGTAAGTGGCGATCGAAAAGGAAGATCTTCCGACCGAGCGAGATAGCATGCTCAGTCAGGTAGAAGCCCACTGACGTTATATCAGATGTTGTACGAGGGCTGCTATTTATGTATCCGGAATTAAAAAAAGAAACAAACATATATCATTTAATATGGTTTTATTGCTTTTCAAAATATTCGCCGCGATGATCGACACACTTTTGCATACGCTGGAACCAATTTTCATAGCACTTTTTCCATTCTGATTGAGGTATCTCCAAAACGTGCATTTTGAACGCATCAACAGCCTCTTCGCGGCTCGAAAAACGTTGACCACGTAATTTGTTCTTCGCGTATGGAAATAAAAAGAAATCGTTAGGTGCCAAATCAGGGCTGTACGGCGGATGACCAGTCAATTCGATCTTTTGACCCTCCAAAAACTGAGTTGTTTCAGCTGAGGTGTGACAGCTAGCATTGTCGTGATGTAATATGATTCTGCGTTGTCGGTTGTCCTTTCTTATTTCTTCAAAGACTTCTGGTAAACAAATGGTCGTATACCATTCAGAATTAACCGTTTTACGATTCTCTAATGGCACTGTAGCCACATGTCCATTAATTCCAAAAAAACAGGCGACCATTTGCTTCAAAGTACTTTTTGCACGAGTAACTTTTGTTGGTTTCGGCTCATCTTGGAACACCCACACCGTTGACTGTTGTTTAGTTTCGGGGTCATATGCATAGATCCAAGATTCATCACCTGTGTAGATATTATAAACGGCTTTTGACGTACCACGGTTGTATTTTTTTATCATTTTTTTGCACCAATCGACACGAGCCCGTTTTTGATCCATTGTCAAGTTGTGCGGAATCCAACGCGAACATATTTTTTTTACAGCCAAATGTTCGTGTAATATCTTATGTATGCTCGTCATACTTATGCCTAAGGACGCCTCTATCTCGCGATATGTAACATGACGATCACGCATTATTAGTTCCCGCACAGCATCTATATTTTGTGGGACAACAGCTGTTTTTGGGCGACCTTCTTTATTTTCATCCGTGAGCATAGACCGCCCACGATTAAACTCACTGTACCAGTGATAAACAGTGGTTTTTGATGGTGCTTCATCTCCAAAAGTTGCGGTGAGTTGAATAAAGCACTGTTGTTGATTTAGCCCACGCCGAAAATCGTAGTAAATCATTGCACGAAAATGTTCACGCGTTAAATCCATGGCAAATGAAGACACGCAATTTTCAAAATGACGCCACAATGGAAAAATAATTGACAGTCACATGAAACAAAATGTATTCTTCAACCAAAGAGTTCTATTTTCAAATGTTGTAATTACTTTTTAAATATTGTTCTTGTAAGTGGCCAGTTCCGGATACGTAAATAGCAGCCCTCGTATACATATATCTTGCCATTCTCCGAAACATTCGATAGCGCGATGCAGGATTGTTAGGTTAATTGTGGGTTCCGCCACAATGTGATAAATATTGTTAGTTTATAATGAAATAATTAAATTATTATTAATATCACTTAAATTATAATATATAAATAAATATCATTCATCAATTGCTGAGCAATTTCGAACTTCGGCGGATTACTTATTTTCACAAATAAATCGGATTAATACCAAGTCACTTTCTTGTCAAGCTCGTGTTAAAACACCAATGCCAAATCGCCAGTACCTGCAACGCCATCGCGACTGCTGTATCAACCAATGAGAGCTCAGTGCGCCGCTACGCAGAGGCGGCGTAAGGCGTAGGCGACGTGGGTGTCTAAGGGGCCTCGCGCCTCTTGGACCACGAGGGTTTTTTAAAGGATTTACGAGTTTTAATGCTCAATTATTCATGGACAAAAAAATTAATACCTACATAAAAGTTCGAGTATCAAAAATTCTTTCTCTCAACAAATCCGTCCTCTTGCGTCGTCCATCAGAGGGCCTCGCAAGATATATCTTACCCACATCAAATTTAGGTCTTGCCCCGCCACTGCCGCTGCGCGTTTAGCAGACTTACTACCATACAATACTACATAACCCAATTAATTCGTTACACGCCAACTAACCTCGTAAGTGAAATTCTTGGCATTGCACCGCGGGCCGATGTACGCGACGTAGACGACGAGTCCCCAGCTGCCGACGTCGACGTCGACTCGCAGGTGGAACAGCTCGCGCGCCGCCGCCACCAGCCATGTGTCGTGCTGCTGCGCGCTCATCCGCATCGAGAACCGGTGCCGACGACCCACCTTGAGGATGGGCAGGTGCCGCGCCTGGATAACGTTAGAGCTATAACTCCCCGGAACGCCATCGCGACGTAGCCAGTAACATTACCACGTCACCTCTACGTCGCTGCAAAGCGCTGTTTTTAAACGTTTTTAAAGTTAATTAAGAAAAACACCGCTTTGCGGCTACGTAGAGACGCCAGACGTTGCTTGGACGTTGCCATGGTAACGTCACTGGCTACGTCGCGTTGGCTTCCCGGTGAGCTATAGCCCTTAGTGTTATTTTATAGCAATGGTACATCTATGATCGTTGGGGACCATACGACCTGAAAACCCCCAAGAAGGGAGCGCATTTCCTCTTAAAAGACCGTTAACGCACCTGCGACTCTTCTGATGTTACGAGTGTCCATGGGTGACGGTAGTTGCTTTCCATCAGGTGACCTGTTTTCTGGTTTGCCCTCTAATTTTATTTAAAGAAAAAGTAAGATCGCTAAGCGATCATCGAACTAAATATTTTAGAACCCCTGGATAAAGCGCCACCTATCGCGACGTATCAGTAATAAAAAGTAACGCAATCTACGACGGTGTCAAATGTCATTTTTACATCCGCAGTATATTATACCAATGTAGCTTTTTAAATTACTGTACTAACTGCAGTTTCGGTCGCATGCATATTATATTACAATTATCTTATACCTCTAATAGTTGTATATTTGTAATTGAAGCTATCTAATGATTAATTAATCCTTCGATCGTGGATTCTTGGAAATCTATTGCTATTCTATTGTGTCTCGCTCACCGGTGAGCTTATGGGGCCTGATGGGTTAAATAGGTTTTATACTGTGATATTCAGTTATGATCCAGTCGCATGTATATAGGTCCTCTATACATGCGACTGGATCATAACTGAATGTCACAGTTTATAACCTATTTAATTAATCATTAGATAAATAAATAAATATCTATGGAGTATGGACGCTTCACTCCACGTCAGTCTGGCCCCGTGCTAAGTACCTGAAGGACTTGTGTTACGGGTACCAGACAACGGTTATATTATTTAATACTTTTTATACTATACATATATTAAAGATTTTTATTGTATTATACACATATTTAATACACATCCATGACCCAGGAACTTTGAAAAACTTTTTGTTCCGTCGGCGGGATTCGAACCCGCGACCCCCGGCTTGAGCTACCAACAGCCCACCAACTGAGCCACAGAGGTCGTCAAAGCAAAGATAGCTTAAATGAATGACAAATATACAACTCACCTGGAAATGATAATGCAGTTCAGCGAGCGGGAAGGGCGCGCGCTCGGCGCACGCGGGCACGGGGCAGCGGTACCGGCGCGCGCCGCACGACGCCTCGTGCGCTGACCGCCGCCGCAGACGCGCCTCGCGCCCGCACCCGTGACGACACGGGTAGCGCAATAGCTCCGCCACCTCAAATATTGAACACAGTTATTTATATTTCAATCACAATTAAATTAGTAACAATTTGAGCAAAATATAGGTACGGTAATGGCTGGTTTACACGTATTAAGTAGATAAGTAGTCAACTAAATTCTAAGTTATGACTTATGACTTTATACTTACTTAACTAAACTAACTAAATTTGAACTTGCTACTTGCTACTAAATTTTGTGTTTACATGCAAATAATAACTTAAAGCTAAGTTAAAATTTTGTTAACTACTTATGAACTTAATACGTGTAAACCAGCCATAATTGACAACAGGTAACAGAAACTAAGGTAGCCCGATGGATAAACGATAAAGTGAAAGCAAATTGTTCAAGGCTTCCGTTGGTGATTTAAGAGCCATTTTTAAAATTTTATCAAGTGGGTAGAACGCAGACGAGCCCGATTAAAGCTTAGAACAAACCTACGCGTCAGTGACGGAGCGTCGAGTTGCGTCAGGTTGTCAAATGTGTTTTTTGTATACAAAAAACACATTTGACAACCTGACTCCATTGACCGTTATTACGGACCACCACGCACGCGTGACTTCTTAGTACGAGTGTCGAAGAGTGTTAAGCTGAGGCTTAACCTACGCGTCAGTGACGGAGCGTCGAGTTGCGTCAGGTTGTCAAATGTGTTTTTTGTATACAAAACAATACAAATGTGTTTTTTGTATACAAAAAACACATTTGACAACCTGACGCAACTCGACGCTCCGTCACTGACGCGTAGGTTAAGCCTCAGCTTAACACTCTTCGACACTCGTACTAAGAAGTCACGCGTGCGTGGTGGTCCGTAATAACGGTCAATGGAGCAGATATACGTACGGCCTCCATGGCGCGGTTCCGCACGGAGGAGAATGCGGTGCGGCAGACTGGGCAGGCGGCGAGGCGCGCGCGGCACCCCCCGCATACCAGGTGCCCGCGCCGGCACTGAGACATCGGCGGTTCCATCCACTCCATGCACACCGGACACTCCAGCAGACGGAGGACGCTCTACAAAAATATTAATGAATGAAATATGAATGATACTTAAGGCCGTATTCACACCAAACTGACTGTACACCGCTGAATGTGAGCGAGCGTTACGCAGTTTATTGTATTTCCATATATATTCACTTTTTCGTTCACACCTAACGGACAATACGCCATTACGCTAGGCGTAGGCGCGGACATTCGATACCGTATATTTTGTATGATTTTCACGTTCACACTGGGGCTCACGGTGAGCCTGCTCACATTCAGCGGCGTATAGTACGTTTGGTCTGAACACGGCCTTATTATTGTGCACAATCACAGACTTTACAATAACAACATACATAAAATAAAAAGACATAAAATGGCGAGAGTACACGAAGGCGGCCTTATTACTAACCCATCAATCCCCAAGCGGCACCCGGCTGTCGCATAACAATTGAAAATTTATTGTGTCTGCGATTCCCACGATCGAGTCATCCACGACGTCGTCCTTGCTAAGGTACAGTTAGCAAGTGTAGCGGCTATACTCAAACAGCGAAGACTGCGTTGGCTTAATGGACATGTACATCGCATGCCGACTTACAGGCTGCCGAAACGGGGCTTGTTGGGGGTGGTAGCGGATGCAAAGAGGGGTATTGGGAATCCGAAACTAGGTACGCTTTAAAGACTGTGTTAAACGTGGTCTCCTTCAACATCAAGCAGAATGCGTGGGCTGAGCTCGCCGAAGACAGAAACCGGTGCAGACAAAGTATATATAGCTCAGGGAGTCCGTTACCATGATCAAAAATGGTTCGACAGGTGTAGGTTGGCTGAAAGACGTGTCAAAGCAAGCCCTAGCGATAATTCACAACCTCATTCATCAAACAATGCTCTCTTGTGCACAAATTGCGGACGGTCTTGTCGGTCGAGAATTGGACTCTATAGTCATCAAAAGAAGTGTCTGAAACAGAAGCTTGCAGTCTGCACCCATATGACCCATGGGCGTGCGTACCATGAAGGCATAAAAGCACTGTTTACCTAATGATAAATACTTGCTATACACATATTTTAATTTAACTTTCGCACGTTTTAGATGACGTTAGTTATTATATAAAGTAAAAAATGAATACACTTAAAACGCCTAAATTTATAAAATAGCAAAAACTAATTTGCAAAACTTCATAAAAACATTATTATTTAATCGTAACGGCGCGCCGAGCGGAGATATATGCATTTGAGGCCTCTGGTCTGAGGCCTGAGGTATATGTGTGCGATGAGATTTTTGTATCGGTGCACAGATTGCAAACGCACACAGACATGAATATCTCATTTGCCTAGTACGGGCAAGTAGCTTCAAGGACTGCGGCAGCCGGCAGGTCTTCCGATTTCCGAACTTATCCGAGCGCCTCCGACGCGGCGTTCGGTTCGGGTTCGTTGCACTTCACACTTCGTTGCCTATTATAATCCAAGTAAAAATAATGGACGGAAATCTAATTACGCGTATGCATGTATAATGCATTTTTGTTTAGTAAGGTTTATATTTGTTTACATTACATTAATGTTAAGTATTTTTGGAACGCCATTTTCTTTTTTCATGTGATGAGCACTGTAACATATTATTTTTGTTTGCGCCAGTATATTTATAGTTTTCTTAGAAGATTTTTATTATTTTAACATTTAAAAGTTTGTACATTTAACAGTTTATTAGATATTAGTTATTACTGAGTTTCTAATTTCTATATTAAGTGCGTTTTTTGATTTCTTAAAAATGTTATTTGACTGTGAGGTTTGTGTTAAAAATGTGTGTTTATTAAAAATTAAAAATAACAAGTTTTCACAATTGTCATTCAGTGAAAAGATTCTAATTGTGATTTGTGTCGAAAGGTAGGTACGTGTACCTGAGTTACAACAATTAAACCAGCAACAAAAATGAAATGTAAGTAACTCGAAAGTTTCATGTTATTCATATTCATGTACTAATTTATTTTATCATTTTATAATATTACTAGCTGTCCCGGCAAACGTTGTTTTGCCATTTAAAATATTTCTACTTCATCAGTTGATATAAATTCTTACCCCCTCTTTTGTCCCCCAAGAGGGGTGGGGCGAAAAATTGTATACACCAGATGTTAAGTTGGAAAAAACAGTTAATAATATGTCAAAGTAAGTCTATTAAAGAAAAAAGTTTGATACAAAATCTGACCCCCTCTTTGGTTCCCTTAGTGGGGTGGGGTGGGGGGATTTTTAGTCACCAAATGTTGAGTCGGAAGAAGACAAATATATCTGTGAAAACCATATGCAAATCGGATCAGTAGTTTTCGTGTTAAAGCAAAAGTCTTATACAAAATCTGACTCCCTCTTTCGTCCCTTTAGAGGTGTGGGGGGAAATTTTTTTATACACCAGATGTTAAGTTGGAAGAAGGCAAATATATCTGCGAAAACCGCATTCAAATCGGATCAGTAGTTTTCGTATGATAGTGGAACAAACATACAGACAGACTGACAGACAAAAAACTAACTACATTTTTGGCTTCTATAGCGATGTAGTGACACCCCCGCTTATTATTTTTTGAATATCTTTAATGTACAGAATTTTCATTTCTACAGTTTTATTATAATGTATAGATAGCGGTCGCCCGCGGCTCCGCCCGCGTGGATGTCGGTTACCGCTGCAAAAAGCCTACCCAGGAAAGACACGGTCAGCAAAATGATTCCCAGGTCAATTCACAGAAACATCGACGACGCAGTCATTTTCCGCAGGCTGCACAGATTGTCTTTCTGTGGATGTTAAAGTTGTAAATGATGAGAATATTTAAATGTAATCTATACTAATATTATAAATGCGAAAGTATCTCTGTCTGTCTGTCTGTCTCGCTTTCACGCCAAAACTACTGAACCGATTGTAATGAAATTTTGTACACAGATAGTCTAAAGCCTGAGAAAGGACATAGGCTACTTTTTAACTGGAAAAAGAGGTTATAAGGGGGTGAAAATGCGTAAATTTGTTCAAATAAAGTTAGTTCCAAAAATTCATAACAGATGGCGCTAAGAGTCACCTACATCTCGCTATCGCTTGCTCATAAGTCTTTCTATAAGTGGTGGCACCATATTGAGTTAGGTTTTTCGTTTCGATTCTTTCGATTGTTATACACGTTATTAAATAACTCACTACTCAGTACTTTATCTATGCAGTGACGTAACCTTAAACCTACCAATGATAAATAGTTTATGGGTAAAGCTAATTAGTTATGTAATGGAGGCCCATTACTAAATAAGCTTTAAATTTGGTATAAATAAAGTTTACTTAATTAAAAAAATGAAATATTATGTGCACACTGCACAGCTATTTTTGGATATTTTGATGACACCAATTTTGTTGACACCACGCGCTATAAACTGAAGTCCACGCGGACAAAGTCGCGGGCAACAGCTAGTTAATAATAAGTTTTTACCTCTGACGGTAGTCCCAGAGTGCAACCGGTTGTTTTAGGATAGATAACTAAAGCGATTATTGTAGAGCTTTTCTATAAACAACATTAATTGACGTTAAGTTATTTTCAGGTAACAAAATAATAAATATACTGATGGTCGGGATCCCCGACTCGTGATAGAGCAAAACATTCTTTTCATAAATCTATTCCTACTGATTTGAATGTCCCTGGGATTTTTACATAATATTTATCGTTAGTGCAAAATATTTTTACAGGAAATTGGAGCCTTTTGAAAGGTATAGGCAAATCAGTAGGGATCATTGGTATTCTTGGTATATGAGCCAATTCACCAGCTGCAGGGCCGGTCATAATCTTCGCTACTGTGCACCCCCGCCTTGGTAGCGCCCACTTCGAAACGGGCGTAAATCGCAATTTTTAATTTCGCCATAACTTCTAAACCAAACGTCCAATTTTAATCATTCACAGACCAAATATTATCTACATAAACTGTACTTAGTGATGAAATAATTCATTTTGATAAAGATTAATAGCATGAGTAAAATAAATGCGTTTAAATGTAGTCCAAAAAAATCAAGATTTTTAAATAAAATAATGGTTGTTGTACCTCACTTGACATAGATAGGTATAGTGTGTCGCGGACTTTTTTGTAGATATTTAAAAGATCTACATTTACTTAGAACATTGTATGGTTCTATCTTTTATAGTTTAGGTAGCGTACGCAAAATAAGTAAATTTTCTGGTTGATTTTTTTCACCTTGTGTCAGAAAAACCCAAATATCTTACGGAACCCTACATTTTCCGAAATAAAATGTAGCCTATGTTACTCGTAAATAATGTAGCTTTCGAATGGTGAAAGAATTTTTTGAATCGGTCCAGTAGTTTTTGAGCTTATTCATTACAATTAAACAAACAAACAAACAAAGTTTACCACTTTATAATATTAGTATAGATATAGATATAGATAGTATAGATATACTTTATATTAAATGCGAAAGTATCTCTGTCTGTCTGTCTCGATTTCACGCCAAAACTAATGAACCGATTGTAATAAAATTTTGTACACAGTTAGTCTAGAGCCTGAGAAAGGACATAGGCTACATTTTTATAAGACAAAAATATATTATGTATCTAATTTCCATGGAAATATCGATGAAAATGAATTCACATTGCATTTCTAATATATAACAATAGATGGCGTTTTTATTTATTTTAGCTTAGCACACATGTGAACGCAAATGAACTTTCATTGTAGTTCCAACACGCGACAACAGATGGCGTTTTTTTGTTTCTTCATAACAGAACGTACTCATATCTAATCTAATATAATATATAAATCTCCTGTCACGATGTTTGTCCGCGATGGATTCCTAAACTACTTAACCGATTTTAATGTTTTTTTTTATGATGTGTTTACTATTAGAATATAATAATAATAATCATACGGAAATAAAATAAGATGATGTAATTCATGACATTAATATTATTCATTGACTAAAATTATTAAAAATTGTATATATGCTAGAAAAAAGATTAAATTGACATAATATTCTATTAAGTTTTTATAATAATTGTTATAATTATTAATATAATTTTAATATTATACTTCCAATTATATAATTGGAAGTATAATAATAAAAAAGTATAGGAATAAGATAAAAGGATAAATAATTATAGTAGTATTAGTTTAAGTAGATAAATCATAATTTAAAAGACTGTATAAAATTTGCACGCCACCCGAAGGCAAAATAAGAGAGGTTGATCATATAACTTTAACATCATATTGTACCTTATTTAAGCAAATAAATGATTTCTATTCTATTCTATTCTATATATTTTTATGCAGCATTTTTCCAACTCTTATTTATTACGAAACCGTATCAGTTACGACATTTTACCAAAGAGTATTTCCTATTTGTATTTTGATGTACTATCGATTGGCACATGTTTCATCCCTTGCCACCAAAATGAGGTATATTTTCCAAAATTTTCAACTTTATGTATACCAATTAGGGGGCGTCCACAAATTACGTGAGGTGTTTTTTTGAATTTTTTGACCCCCCCTCTGGTGAGATTTCGTGAGATTTTATTCAAATCCCCTCCCAAATCTCACGTGAGATTTTTCAAAATGTGGATTTAATACATAAACGTTTGGTTTGACAGTCGGTAGATTTTCTTTCGAACGAATTTTGAATGATTTTAATCGTATAACGATTACGCTTATGATTAAATCATACAATAACAGTACGATCTGCATGAAATGGACCAAAATACTAAATAGTACCTATTTATTTTGTTGAGAAAAAAAATTACGTGAGATTTGCCGAGACCCCCCCTCTCCCCAACATGAGATTAGGTGAGATTTGACTCGACCCCCCCCCCCCCTAAACACCTCACGTAATTTGTGGACGCCCCCTTAGGTCCCTTGCTCTTTGGTCTGAATTTAATCTTACCTGATTGAACTCTCGCACGGAACTTATTTCGTTATCGTCGTGATCTGAAACAAAAGTATGCTTTATTTTTTTTTTACTTCACACAAATTACATTATCTTTTTGTTTTGAAATGTACTGGAGATAAACTACGATAACATGGCGCGCCCCTCCAAAATTCAAAACGTTTGATGTGCGTTGTCAAAACGTTTGAAGTAAGATGTCTTACGCGGTCGGCTAGTTATGATTAGTTGACCAACAAATCTTGGTAATCAGTGAAATATTACGAGTACTATTTGATTGGTCGAATACTTACTACATACAAACTCTTTCATAAAGATGTGACTACACACATTGAAACAGTAATTTGGAGGGGCGCGCCATGTTATCGTAGTTTATCTCTACATCCTCTTATTAGTAAAAATATTTAGGCAATGTAAAATTAAAAATATTTCATTGACTTTGTCGATCATGGAACGTCCAGTACGCCAGGCAAAGACAGGCAGACTTAATTTAAATAAATTAATAAAAAAATGTATAGTTATTCACTGCGTTTTTGAAATTATTTATTAGGGTTCCGTACCCAAAGGGTAAAAACGGGACCCTATTACTGAGACTTCGATGTCTGTCCGTCTGTCCGTCTGTCTCCAGGCTGTAACTCAAGAACGGTAATAGCTAGAGAGTTGCAATTTTCACAGATTATATATTTCTGTTGCCGCTATAACAACAAATACTAAAAATAAAATAAAATAAATATTTAAGGGGGGCTCCCATACAACAAACGTGATTTTTCAAACATTTTTTGCTCAGTATAAATGATGACAACAGGCAGGCACTTGAAATTTTCACAAAGGCCTTATTTATATGTGTACTTTAATAATTAGAAATAATATTTAAATAAAATAAAAATTTAAGGTGGGCTCCTATACAAAAAACACAATTATTGGCCTATTTTTGCTATATAACGGTACGGAACCCTTCGTGCGCAAGTCCGACTCGCACTTGGCCGATTATATAAAAACGTTTTCGAGTTTGTTAAAAAGCAGATTGCATCGAGTAAGGAACTGAATATGTAGAATAAAAATATTTTGTAGACAGCATTGACTTCTAAATGTTTCATAGGTAAGGGATCGTTCAACAATTACGTGATCATTTTTGGCCGTTTTTTTAACCCCTCCCCCCTATGTGATCACAGCGTAATATTTTGTTTTACCCCCCCCCCCCTCCCCCTCGCCTTGATTACGTAATCTTCGTCCGTGCTTAAAATGTTTGCTGTTTATTAGCACTGACACGTATGTCATGTTTCTATTCCTCCAATATACCTATAAAAATACTGATGCTTGGAAAAGTCGATAAAATATGCCGAAAATGTATAACAATACCGAATCTGGTCACACTGTTCCACAATTTGTCTATATATAAATATATTTTAGTTAATTAAAGTTATAAAATGATGATGACGTAATCATGGATTCTCTCCCCCCCCCTCCCCCCCAAATAATCCAGAGGTATATACAAGCACTCGACCCCCCCCCCTTTCGGTGATCACGTAATTGTTGAATGATCCCTAATATTTAAATCAAAATTCAGATATTACACAAAATTTCATACCATCTGCCTTCCTTTTAACGGCTTGACGACTTGTATTTGGCTCATTAGCGTTGCTAGCAGCGTTTGATTCCTAAAAAGAACATTAAATAATCTTTATATTACATTGTTTTATACATAGTTGCTAACTTCCTTGTACAGATAGTTTATATTATAGCTTTCAAGACAGTCGGCGGATAAAGAGAAATAATACCATTGTGTTTGTCTCTTTCACATGCGCACCCGAAAATAACAGTATTTTCGGGTGCGAGTGAAAAAGATAAGCAACGATATGCATACTTTGATTAACATTTTATTGAACTAAATTTTAATATATTTCCAAACTAAATAAAAATACACAAAGAATAATAGAATGGATATTAAGTGAAGAGGAAGAGGACGTCCGAGTAAAACGGAGAGACAATTGAACAGCATTGTGGCCCAACACGGTAAAGGAGTCATGAAAAAAGATAGGACAGGCCTACGCCGATAAAATCAATAAATAGAGGAACTTATTTAAATGTTAAGTGTTAACTCAATGATAGATTAAAGGTTTATTTTTTTAATTGAATACCTCATTCGCCTGTTCAGTAGGTCTCTCCTCAGATTGTGCATTATCTGTGCGACCATTGTCTACGACCTCTACATCCGGTTCAATCTCAACCACTATTTCCTCAGAACGTGGATTTTCTGTTGCTTGTTCAGCTGAAAAAAAAACTTCATTTATATCCAACATAATACAAGCTAAAGTGAAAATTACAGTGTCAATCAATTAATGTATCATTATAACATGCATGTAAGGCGCAGCGCAGACGACAGACTATCCGTGACGCACTTTTTAGTCTGTGGGAAATAGAACCTATGCAATTATATGCAGTAACGCACACGACGCGCAAAAAGTCCGCATTTAATTGCATAGGTTCTATTTCCACAGACAAAAAGTGCGTCACGTATACTCTGTCGTCTGCGCTGCGCCAAAACAATATTTTAAGCCCTCGCGAACATTTCAATTATAAGTAGCTAATAAACTAATAAATAGTAATTTACCTGTACTGTTGCCATTTTCGTTGCTGTCATCATGAGATTCATCAAGAAAGACACGTAGACTACTATCATCGGCTTCTAAAATATTACAATATGATAATCGTTAATGTGATACTTGATAGTTAAGTTTTAGATATGGAATGCTTGAGAATTTATGATGGTTCTTCGCCAGGCAAAGGCCGAGCACAACTTTAAGATTGATCGGCGAAACTAAAAAGGGCGAAACTAAAAAGGTGAATGCGCACAATATCTGTCACCGTCTGATTGTGGTCAACCAATAGCTTTGTCCACACTGTGCCTTTTTCTGTTCGTCAAGGGCATGCGTTATAACTTATGGCGCAGTCAACAGCGAACGTGAGGCATGTCCGCGACGCATGCCCTCTGACCGTATCCAAAAAACAAAAATGACAATGTTGGCGTTGCGTCCGTTGACGCATTCAATTATTGAATGCGCCAAAACGAAAATTGAAGACGAAAGCGCATAGTGTGCACATAGCTAATAACGACTGGTCCGATCACTGCGCCTTTCCTTTCCATTTCAACCCAGTAATCTCAAAGTTGTGCCGTGTGCGTGCATTATGCTTAAAAAAAAGTAAAAAGAATAGCATACCATCATCAGAATGTGAATTATTGATTCCAGAATCTTGATTGAGCGCTTCAGATCGGTTTAGGCTGGGCTCCGTCGTTGTAACATCTATAGTTGGTGGTATGCCTAAACAACATAAATTGTTTAGTTAGACATTGTCTGCTTTAAGCAATAGTATTTAAGGTGTAAATAATAGGTTTTTAGTTTTTCAATGTTTAGTCAGGTTACATCTAGTTAATCTTGCTAGTAGTCTAGATCAGCTGGGTGACAATAATAGGCCACTCATTCGAATGTCTTCACTTAAATAAAGATAAATGTAGTTGTACACCAATCTGTTAAGTATATTGACAATTTTATATATATATATATATATATATATATATATATATATATATATATATATATATATATATATATATATATATATATAGCAATAGGCAGCGCGCGGTCAACGTTCTCGTGTGTACGAAGTACCTACGAACTCGAGAACGTTGACCGCGCAATCAGCTGTTAGCACTTAGCTCCGGGCTCCGGCCTACGCACGCGTCGAAAGGTCGTATGCGACGAATGAAGATACACTACGACAGAACACACAGAAACCCTAATGTATGTGGTGTCTTTTCAATTTTAAACCCATGAAGGTCGCCATGACGTGGAACTTAGAACTCTCACCTCTGACCTCTTATCTAAGTTACTTGCAGTGTTAAAAGTTTAATGGTAACTCGTAGAAAGCTGTAAGCAACTGTCTGTGCACAACTTGCTACAGTATGGCAAACTTAGAAGTTTGCCATACTGTTGTACTTGTAACTAGTCTAAGATTATTAGACTACATAGTTACAAAAATTTAATCGTAACTAAATAACGAAACCAATGCGGATGAACTGTCTATCCGCAATCGTCACTTATCAATCGAAATTACAGATGATACACGAAAAAACCTCATACATAAAACTGGCAATTAACTTACCTGAAAAATGTTGAGTGTGTTCTTACTTCTTTATGCATTTTGAAAATAGTCCTTAATACCAAGCAATAAGACCAGTGACCACCAACAACGTCAAAAACACTTCTCGTTTTAAACGAAATCTATCACACGGCACACCACAAAGTATTTTAACACAACTGAAATAATAATCAATTAACACTTAACACAATAACTACTACCACGTTTTGATACTTGAAGTAATTGTTAAATAATCAGACTTATCTCTAACAACAACCTATTACCTCAATGCCCAAATGGCTACTAAATTAGAAAAATCTATTTTAATTTTTAAAATAATGTTTATCGGCTTTCGGTGAAGACGTCAAAGGACACCGACACCTGCCGACACGGGCGGCGCACAGTGGATCGAATCGAAGATTTCGGGGACATAGAGACCGACTTTTGTTTTTCAAATTTTTCTTTGTGCCAATGGATAGAGCTAATTAATGTGATCAAAAGTTATTCTTTGCAATTTTTTCTTAGGCTTATTATTTAGGTAGAAAAAAACATATTTTTAAATTTCTTGTATGGAAAAACATATATAATCCCAAATTTTTGCCAAGTCCTGATAGATCCCGCGTTCAAACCTTTTTTTTCTTATATTTTGGCTACATTGCTAGTATTATGTACCATAAATATGTGCTTAAAGTTGCAACTTTGCCAGAAATAGAGGTAAGAAAATTACAAAAAAAATAATTAGTAACTATTGACTTTTCTAGTTTCTAAAACTATTGTAGGAACTTTACATGCATAAAAATAATTATTCTAGTAAAATAATGCTTATAATTACTTAAAATATATTTTTTTTAAAGAAACTCGATTCCATGTCAATATTATATAAGATCGAATATTAACTTGTAACATTGGTTAGCGCATTAGCGTTTAGCGTTAACGCATTAGCGTTTGATAATAGTAAATAATCCTTTGTAATGTGTATTTTCTAACAATCGCTTAATGACAATGAACCGAACAGCATTCAAAATAAAGAGCTTAAGTAATTGCATAAGTGCTTATGCTATACAGGATGTAACAAAAACAAGTGATAATACTTTAAGGTGTGTACGTGTTCCCTGTAGAGAGTTCACTGTGAAAGTAGCAGCGCTGAAAGACGAAAAAATTTTTTAACTTTTGTATGGGGAAACTCGTGACGCTCGGGCCCTTGCCCATACAAAAGTGTAAATTTTTTTTGATCTTTCAGCGCTGTTACTTTCATAGTGAACTCTCTACAGGGAACACGTACACACCTTAAAGTATTGTCACTTGTATTTGTTACATCCTGTATACCCTTATTAGCCAATCATTAATATAGTCATTAGTGTGGCATGGAATATATTATCTTTGTTAGGTCTAGAAAATAATAAAATCTTGTATTGTTTTGCTAATAGCATTGTGTTTTAAAAATTTGCGAAGGAATTAAAAAAAAATCCAATATTTAATACTTAAATTTTATTACTAAGTATCGAAGAAAACATTTAAAAATAGCATCAGTATGGTTTTTTAACAATAAAGATTGCAAATAATAATATTTTATCCATTTTAGCATCACGTACATATTCCCTATTAATAATAAAATTGAAAAATAAAAAGTAGTGAGTACATAAAAATTACTATACTTACTATACATTTTTTTCTAAATATGTACATATAACCTTTAACGTGAGTAAGATTTTTAAAAAACTCTTTAAAAAGCTTACTCACTATCAGAATCGTTATCCTGTAATTTGTTAACGTCAATAAACTCTATCTCAGAGTCAGTCGGCAAATTCAACAGAAGCTCTTTAGCCCGTGAAGAGAGAGCTATTTTGTTGAGCTTTGATAGTCTTGGTCTAAGACTTGTGATCTTTGGATCTGACGATGTCAAAAGATTATGTAAAATATCCTCATTTGTGGCTTTTCTACTTAATTTTCTGGAATAGCTCTCTCTGAATTTGCGAAAATCTTTGTTACGAGCTTCTGCTGCTTCTTCTGACAGATTGCCGATAGGTATAGTACCAAAATGCTGAATAATATCAGTGCTATGTATTAGCAATTTGTGCAAACTAGAAGGCATATAATACCAGGGGTATATATTTATGTAGAGTTCTGCAGTCTCTCTACAGAATAAAGAGAATTTAGAAAAGTTGACGCACTCTCCAGATGCTATAGTCTGAAGTCATGTAACCTTTCTATTAATTCTTTGCTTATACCAGTAATACGGGCTGCAGTGTCTGCATCCCTGAAAAATCTTCGGGCAGTATTGCCATCATTAGTGGTTCCCTCTCCTTGTTTCAGCTGGTCTATTAGTAAGCCGCAATCTTCTCTAAACGCTCTCTGTATTTCGGACTTTCTTAACTTAATTTTTTGTTGATTTTCACCCCTGCCACTCCATTTTTTTAAATCCATACGATATGCTGCATAAGAAAAATGGGACATTACTAATAATGAAAATGAATATTTTGTAAAATATCAATGACTCGCAGCTGTAAAAGTAATTATTAGCTAAGGTATGATAAATAAGAATAATTATTGTTACCTATGTGAAGAAGGCACTCCATACACCTGATCCAGCAGTGTAAAGATGACAGTCCGTACTGGTGAATTTCTTCATTCTTGTGTTTTTGGTCAAGCAGTTCAATATTGTTCATTTCCGATGGCTTTGCTTTGCAAATATCGCAAACGGCTGTCGACGTATCTGATAAATATGACGTTATTTTTCCGTCAATCATCGTCAAAAATAACTGGTGAGACACTTCAATTTGATTCAGTCTTGATGGCTGAAGCGCTTTTATTTCTTCTGTTATTCTGTTTTTAATTGACATAACAGTGGACTGGGTTTCTTTCGTAAATTGGAACATTAACGGACGACAGTAAAACGTGGATGGTGGTCTTTCGTTTTCCCAAACAATAGTTCCATCCGATTGTTGAAGCCTAACTGGCACTAGACTGGCCATAAAAATACTGGAATCTTCAAATTCTTTGTTTACTTTTTTTTGTACACACTTTGGCCGGAAGCTCCGTCAAAACCCCATTTACTTACAAGCTCTAAATTTTTTGTTGCGTCCAAATCCATATAGATTGCATCCAAAAGTCTTGATACAGTCAAGTTGAGTAAAGCTTGCAGTTTAATTGAAGCCCCATCCCCAGTAATACTTATATCCTTTATATCTGGATAACAATTCAATTTAGCTTGTTGCAATTTGTAATAGGATGGATATAGCTCTGAACCATTTTCACTCGCAGACTCTCTTAAGTTTATATATTGCCACTTTGATAACTTTAGCGAAACTAATAAAGCTAGTGCCTTATCAGGTGAATACGTATCACTCTTAACCTTCTCGTTGCTTAAGCATGCCTTGACTTTATTTAAATCTTCTGGGTGATTGAGTAAATGGTTCATTATTTTTGAAATTTCTTCGTTTCCACTGTTTTTTAAATTCCTTGTTGATATGGCAGACATTTCTTCCGGACAAAATGAAAGATTTTTATTTATTTCGTCTAAACGTCTCCGTTTTTGTCGATCACTTAAATCTTCAAAAGGTTTCCTCGGGGGTAAAGGTAGATGTGGAAGCGTCCGAAGTGGAAAGTGCTGGTGGTATATTCTCAGTATTATCATAAGCCTCGAGTTCTATTGGTTCAGTATTGACAACATCAAAATTGATTTCTTGGGGCCAATTTATTGACGATTCTAACCAATCACCATTTTTTTAAATAAAGTTAGCTAATACTCGGCTGCATTTTTCCCATCTGGCACATACATTAGAACAAAAACGCGTACAGAACTTACTAAGCACAGCACTATTTTCTTCAGTCACATTTATTTTCGATTGTAGAAAATCAAATAGTTTTTTACTATCTGACAAACTTTTCAGTTGGTCTCTTAATACCATAAATAAATCTATATTATTCACAAGACCGTCCATTATACCAAAATAAAGAATATTAAACACTGTGAAATGATATATGTAGTAGCACGTTTAAGCAATAACTAATTTTGAAATATCTATTAGGTACGGTCCTTTAATAATTTTCCAGACCTAACAATTAACAAAGATAATATTATTTTGTTCCATGACACCCTAATTAACTGATGGCTGGAAAAAAATATTGGCTAATGAGGGTATAATATAAGCACTTATGCAATTACTTAAGCTGTTTATTTTGAACGATTGTTAGAAAATACACATTACAAAGGATTATTATTTACTATTGTCAAACGGATTAGTTACAAGTTAATGTTCGATCTATTCACATGAAATCGAGATTTTTTTTTTCTAATTTTTAGTAATTATAAGTATTGTTTTACTAGCATAATAATCATTTTGCATTAAATATTCCTAGAATAGTTTTGGGAACTAGAAAAGTCATTAGTTACTAATAAAATCTTTTGTAATTTTCTTACCTCTATTTCTGGCAAAGTTGCAACTTTAAGCACACATTTATGGTACGTAATACTAGCAATGTGGCCAAAATATAAGAAAAAAAAGGTTTGAACGCGGGATCTATCAGGACTTGGCAAAAATTTGGGATTATATATGTTTTTCCATACAAGAAATTTAAAAATATGTTTTTTTCTACCTAAATAATAAGCCTAAGAAAAAATTGCAAAGAATAACTTTTGTTAACATTAATTAGCTCTATCCATTGGCACAAACAAAAATTTGAAAAACAAAAGTCGGTCCCTATGTCCCCGAAATCCTCGATTCGATCCACTGTGCGGCGGCTTGCTTTGTCCTTTGATGCGGACCCGACAAAGCGCCGCCGCACTGCCTAGCACAACGCACGTGTCGCTAATCCATTTCAAGGACAATCGTGTTGTACCCTATATAAAATTCAAAACTATTTATTTCAGTAGATATTTAAATTACCATTAAGTAATAAAAATTATAACTATTATTTAGTAGATGTAATCTCATTTTTAAAATGAACTCTATTAAGAGGTTATAAATTCAGAAAATTTTATCGGGATACATAGTCAAGTTGCATTCGATAATTTCGATACCTACATTACCGTGATAAAGTGATTGTTATACTATGGTACGCGTTATGCGTTATACGTATGCGCGTATACGCGTTTACGCATGCAATGAAAATACTTTAATAATATCTATTTAATTTTAAATTACTTTTAATTATTATTATCGCTATTCTTAACATTGAGTAGGTATTTGTTTTTTTTTAGTTTGACTGTAATCAATACTTACTCGTATGTAAAACAATTAATAACGATTTATCGATAAAAAATTATCGATAACTCAAAATATGCAGAGGGATACATCCCTATTATTTAACAAAGTTTTTTCTTTAATTTTATTTAGTCTGCTGTAAACACGCGCCGCGCTGGTGTACTGTGAAGTTTTTGTTTAAGTTTTGTAATTTTACGGATGTTCTGGTCTTATTGCTTGTTTTGTGACATTCTTAACTATTTTTTCACGTGATACGTCCGAAGAATGTGCGATGAAATGTGAATGAACTTTTAATACTCGTAAACCGTTATGGAACGAGGGTGAACATCGTCGTCGATAGACGATAGTGCGGTTTAAACAGTGCAGTAAAAAGTGTTTTTAAAAGAATTGGAATGTCTCCTATTTACTTTTGTTTCGTGTTTAAAAACTCTGCAATCTACATTGAGTTAGATGGAGCACAGCTCGAACTGCATTTCATAAAAGCAGACAGCTGATCACAGGTCAGTGAACATGTTATCAAGTATTTTTTTCCATAGTAACTGTGTATTGTATTTTTACAACCTGATTCGGATGTGAATTATGATTACTTTTCCTTTTTGACCGGAAGTAAAAACTGAGTATTTTTGAGTAATAAACCTAAGAAACGGTAATTAATAAATTCTAACATTTTATTAAATCGTGAAAACAATTGTAATTTAATAATCATTACAATATTGGTGGTTTATTCACTACCTACGGGCTAGGGCCTAGGGCACACCACGATCAGCTGTTTTGTCTAGCGCAGGGCCGCGTGCGCGGGACTTGGCGCGGGCGGCGCGGGGGGGCTGGCGCAGCCCGGGGCCGGCGGGGCTCCACTGGCGCGCGATATTATCGCGCATTTACATCAGCATTATACATACATTGCGTGTTGAAAATTTTGACTATTTTAAAAACTGGCGATTTAAAGAAAATTACTTGCACCAATGGATATATATCATGCCCTATAATAACCCCACGAAGTTATCGGAAGCGGTCTTTTGACACCACATATATATATATATATATATTTTTTTTTAATCTAGACAAGAAAGGACTTTTGGTTTAAGGATTGATAGAAATTTCAACTGGGCACTACACAATACACATTTTAGGTCTGAGCCTGCGGCTTGACCCTCTGAGATTACACTATGTGTATTTGACTTGAAATAGCACGTTATTCTAGCTTCTTTCACAGCAAACACGCCCCTATCGCAGCTCGCCGCCCGCGTTAGCGGTTTGCGGGGTGCGGGAAAGGGGCGACTCGGCCGGCCGGCGAGTGCGCTGCGCGCAGTCCTCAGTACGCTGTATTTTGCCTTGAGAGATGCACGTTAACAGTGAGACTGTTCGAGAAATCGGAACGTTTGTTATTTTGTGTTTCGGTGATTTCGTTTGTTATGGTAAGTTACCTATTATTCTCTAAGATGGTTACTATTTTTGGTCTTCGTTTGTGTATTTAAATTTTGTATTTCAGAGTAAGTAAATGCTAAGTTAAATGTGACAAGAGTTAAATGTTATATTTTAGTGTATATGAATTTTAAAATGGGCGAAAATTAATGGGCGAGCCCATTGGTAGTCCTACGTGACATTTTGTCACAAAATATAAGGCATTATTACAATTTTGTTCATGTCTCTCGGCTCGACAGCCAAGACACTAACCGTACGGTCGGCGCGCAGTACCGATCCGTCGGCTCGCAGTATCAACCCGTCGGCTCAGATCGCCGACCCGTCGGCTCAGATTGCTGGCCCGTCGGCTCAGATTGCCGGCCCGTCGGCTCAGATTGCCGACCCGTCGGCTCAAAATAACGACACGTCGGCTCGAAATGACGACCCGTCTGTTTAAAATTCCGACCCGTCCGCACAAAAATGCTAAGTTGTCCATTCAAAATGCCGACCCGTCGGCTTATAATACCGTCGGATAACGTACTGCGGCCGTCCGTTTAATATGTTTAAACATATGACGGTAGCCAGTTTTGACTTATATTATTCAGGCTGTTCTTTTGTCTACAGAAAATGGCTCTATCAAGAAACTTTACAACTCTTGGTGAGCTTGCTGAGTTGGAAGTACGAGGAGATCGGGAGCAGCTAGATCGCTTGATAGAGGTCGTCGATCAAGTTTACCCACCTACCTGGAGAAGTTTCCAAGTTATAAATTGGTCAAAGGGGCTATTTGGAGCAAAAATAGACTCCCAAACACTGAATAAGTTGAGATATGCCATTCCGACCATATCTCTCATTAAAGCTTTCGACCCAAACTGTTCTTCGGCTTCCGAAAAAACTTACAGAAATTTAAAATTGGAACTCTTAGAATGGGATTTTACGAGGGCTTTAATTTTGAGCCCAAAAGCTATTGCGCTGAAAATTCACGATTCTGCTGCGAATTTTGAAATATTTTCAGAAGCAATAAGTGACTTAAAGGCTTCCTTTATTTCAAGAGAGGAGGCAGAGCTCCTAATTAACGGGCAAAACAAGAAAGATGTTTCTTCATCAATCCCACACCAAAAACGAATCAAAAGAAACAAGGAATCTCGCGAAGAAATAAGAGTTCTAAAAGAGCAAACAAGAGTTCTGCAGGATATGATGTATGAAATGGCAGGAATGTGGACAGGAAAGAGAATCAGAATCAGATACAGAAACATTTTGTGAAGAGAACAAAGAAAACAGTCCATCACCATGTGCTTTTCAAGCACCTGAGATGCAACTCGACTTCGGGGAAGCACCCGAAGCAGATGCGTTTGATTCACCCCACTAATAAAGGAAGGAGAACCAAAAATCATGCATGCACCGGCTGACCTTTTAAGCCAGGCCATCGAGTGTCAACGTCTGGGGAAGGAATCATGGAAAATCTACGGTATTGCGAAGTAAATAAAAAACTACAAGCCAATCCTGTATTCACCTCTCTGGCGGTCAACCTACAGTTGACTAGTAGGACCCCTGATTGGATACCTTATGACCAAAGTGTTAAATATGATCTGACTTTGGGTGCTGTAACGCACGGCCTACTACTTCAAAGGAGACAGCTTAAGGAGGCACTTACTAACGTTGCTGCAGAGATTAAGTCTAAGACTCTTAACGAGTCTATAGTTAAACATATTACCGGACCGGACACAGAATTTAGAAAATCCAGCGATGATTTACTCCAGTACGTATGTGGTCGTCGCGCAGAATTAATTGAATTTAGACGTTCTTTATATAAACCTCCTTCAAAGGTTATGCATGGTATTTTACATAAAATACCACCATCGTCCACTCATCTTTTTGATGAAGTTGAGCTTTCAGAAACTTTTAAGCAAAATGGCGGTTTTTATAAGTTTTTTCCGTCATCCAAAGGCACGAATGACCTTAGTTTTAAGCGCCAGAGTGACAGAGAGTCCACAACTTTTCAAGCCCGTAAATATCAGCAACCCAAGAAAAAGAAAACTCAGCCCGGTTATTCATCATCCTCAAGCAGCAGAGACTTCCGAAAGTCGAACGAAGCGAAGCAGGATGGTAAGAAAAAGGGAGGGGGGATACGAAAGAAGAGTCATCGTCGCCTAGATCCCGATATAGGACAAAACCCTATTGACTATTCCCGGAAGCTACAACTGGCGGGACGTCTAAAGTTTTTTATCAACAAATGGGAGGCCTACGGGGCTCCAAATTATATATTAAATACTTTAAAAGGAATGACCATTCCGTTTACAAAGACGCCCCCACTTATGCCAGCATCCTCAAAAAATCTGATAAAACTGCAAACCAAAGAGTCTGTGCTTATGCAAGACGAGATACTGAAAATGTTCAAGATGGGAGCACTAGAGGAGTGCAAAGAGAAGTCAGTATTCCTATCTCCTCTCTTCCTTGTACCAAAATCAGATGGGGAACAGAGACCCGTATTGAACCTAAAGCCGCTCAACCGCTTCATGAAACCGAGACCATTTCGTCTTGTAAATCACCAAAGAATTCCCAGATTTCTGCAGCAGAACGACTTCTTAGCAAAAATAGACTTATCAAATGCATACCTACATATGCCAATAAAACCAGCACACAGAAGATTCCTGGCTTTGGCTTACAACAACCAATGTTACCAAATGACAGCATTACCTTTCGGCCTAGCCGTAGCCCCGGTAATTTTTGCTCGTCTAACCAATTGGATAGCGGCTCTACTGAGATCAAAAGGAGTTCGAATAATCGTCTACTTGGACGATTTTTTGATAGCATGCCAGAGTCAAAAAACCTTAGAAGAGCAAATAAAACTAACCACGAACATATTGACAGAATTAGGCTGGATCATAAATTGGAAAAAATCTGTTATAAAACCAACTCAAAAGCTGGAGTTCCTCGGAATTATGTGGGACACCAAAAAAAATGTAAAATCCATCAGTGCCGAAAAGATTCTAAAGATAAAAATGTCTCTCCAGCAAATACGGGCAACTCGCCATTGGTCTTAGAGAAGTGCCAAATCTTTACTAGGACTTTTGGTTTTCGCCGCCTTTGTAGTCCCTTTAGGTCTTCTAAATTGCCATTTAATGCAAAGAGCCGTGAACAAGTTAAACATGTTTCATTGGGATCAACGTCACCGAATACCCGAATCAGTGATTCACGAGGTGGTTTGGTGGACAAGAAATGTACACAAAAATACTCAGATATTCCCAAAAACCCCAACTCTCTTCCTGTCAACGGATGCTTCCGATTGGGGCTGGGGAGCAGAACTAGACGGCGACAATATATCAGGAGCATGGAATGCGGCTCAGAAACTATGGCACATCAATGTCAAGGAACTATACGCAATGTACGAGTCCATAAGAACAAATGTAAAAAGGTTAAAAGGACAATGCATAGTAGTTCAATCCGACAGTCAAACTGTCGTTTCTCATTTAAAGAAACAGGGGGGCACAAAATCAATAACTCTTCTAAAAATGTCCAAGCTTGTGTTGAATTTGTGTCACAAAGCACAGATAACAATTCAACCCCAATTTATCCCAGGACGTTACAACCTAACCGCAGACAGTTTGTCTCGCAAGAAGCAGTTTGCAGAATGGAGCCTGTCTACTTTCGTCACAAAGAAGGTTTTCCAGAGGTGGGGAGTTCCGGAAATAGACTTATTTGCAACCAAGCGATCAGCAGTGGTACCGCAATATGTAAGTCAAGATGCAAAGGACAAAAACGCAGTTTTTACAAACGCCTTCAGTCGAATATGGACTTGCAAACTAGCTTGGATGTTTCCTCCTCCAGCTCTAATCCCACAAGTCTTACAACATATGAACAAGGCAAGGGGATTTACATTATAATAGCACCCAGGTGGGAGAAGTCCTTCTGGAGAGTGGATTTGCGTCGAAGGGCCACTGCTCCTCCTTACACAATGCGCAACCTACAACACCATCTGGTAGACTTAACAACGGGAGCTCCTCCTCCAGAGGTGAAAAAAAATAAAATTGGAGGCCTGGAGAATTCGTGGTGGAGTGATCTAGTCAAAGATTGGACCTTAGATAACATTTCTCTGTTGGAAAGTTCCTGGAGAAAATCAACGCTACAATCTTTAAAGCACCGTGGGAACGGTGGCTTCGTTGGTGTGCAGCTAACTCAGTATGTTGCTCTAATCCAACGGCACCCCAATTGGCTCTATTTTTGTGTTATCTACATAAGAATTTAAAATTATCACCAGGAACTATAAAAGTCCATAAATCAGCAGTATGCACGTTCACAAATTCATTAAATGGTGTAAATTTAAACACACATCCTTTGGTATTAAGAATCATTAAAGGCATAGAGCTTTCTAAACCACCAGTAGTCAAGAAAAATATTTGGGATGTCTCAGTATTAATTAAATGGCTGTCAGACAATCCTCCAGAAGAGAATAGTTTATTCCAATTGTCAAGACATGTCGCCTTACTGCTACTTTTATGCTCTGGACGTCGAATTCACGACCTAACGCTTTTACATACAGGCTCGGAGGATATGCTATTAACTAGAGATTATATTATTTTTTGGCCCAGATTCGGGTCGAAGACTGACTCTATTCACTATAGACAGTCAGGTTGGAAACTTAAGTCAGGTCAAATAAGGAACTTGAATATTCCTTTTTGGATATCTAAACTATTAACGCTATCGGAAAATCGGAGATCTACACACACTGATTTAACAAATTTGTTTATTACCACAAAAGGTATAGCAAAAGCGGCTTCCCGTAGCGTTATCGCAGGATGGGTGCGAACAGCGTTCGATAACGTAGGTATTGTTGCACCCCCAGGCAGTGTTCGCTCAGCAGTGGCATCGAATAACTTAAGATCTTTGCCATTAGACGATGTACTGAGTAGAGAAAACTGGCGCAGTGAAGCCACATTCTTTAAACATTATTTTAAGGAGATCAGTCAAGTAAATTGTGATACTAACCTTAGTTCTAGTACTCCAAATGATTCCTTTAAATCTTTAAAATAATTGTTTCATCTCAATGTTGTTAAGACTGAATAGATCTCTATTAATAATTATTATTTTATGTTTATATTAAGAAAGTTAATGTACGTGTTTGGTTGAATATATTTTTGTTTTCTTGTCGTTTGATTTTATGTTCGTTTCATAAGGATTACATAAATATAAAAGAAGTTTATGGTGTAGTTATTGTGATTCGGTTAAAGATCGTAATAAATGTTTTTACCCAGTGTTTGTTTTTTATTATATAGTAATCATAGTAACCATCTAGGAGTTTCATGTAGGTAATTTACAATATTTACTTTCACAGTACGCTACTACGGCCGGCAGACATGTCTCAGAGGGTCAAGCCGCAGGCTCAGACCTAAAATAGAACCGTTTTTCCCCCGAAGGGAATAAAAACGGATATTTTGGGTCTAGCCAAGGCTTGACCCAGGTTCAAGGCCTTGCCACCGATTTTCCTTGAGACTGTACTGATGACCGCGCGCAGCGCACTCGCCGGCCGGCCGAGTCGCCCCTTTCCCGCACCCCGCAAACCGCTAACGCGGGCGGCGAGCTGCGATAGGGGCGTGTTTGCTGTGAAAGAAGCTAGAATAACGTGCTATTTCAAGTCAAATACACATAGTGTAATCTCAGAGGGTCAAGCCTTGGCTAGACCCAAAATATCCGTTCTATATTATCAGATGCAATGATATATTATATAAAAAAAACTCAAAGCAGATATGTTACTACCGCGCGCGTTGTGAAGCTTCAAATACGAGCCAATTGGGTCGCTTTTTATTTAGTCTGTCTCTTTTATGTAAATGGCATTTCGTATCTTTTGTTTCACTTATCTGTCAAATTTGTCAATGTTGTTCGGAAGAGATTTAAGCCGGAAAATAGTATGAACGTAACAGATCTGTATAAGTAGAATATCATTGATCAGATGCTTGTAACAGACTAAGATCAGTGTTAGGTAAATTCTATCAGCTCAAGAGAGTACTTTTAGACACTTTATTGCCCTCGCAGACTCTCTTCTAAGCTATGGTTTAATTGTGTATGGACGAACCTTTACTAAGTACATAAGGGAAAGTACCTAATGCTAGACACTGAACTAATAGATGACACTTATGACAAAAATACCATAAAAATAAGAATTACTCGAATTATTTCTCACCACTGTAAATTTTATAAGCTTCTCAAGCTATCTGTTGAATTGAAAAAATATATTAGAGACGCCTTCGGGAACAAAATTTTAAAGTGGGATCAGTTTTCGTAAATAATATGACCGCGTCAACACGCGCTCGGCAATTTCTTAGCAAATAGGTTAAGGAAGGCGAAATTTTGCACGTAAGTTTTGAATACATTTATTTGATTTTTTGTAATTTCTATTGATTTCATTGGATTAATGGTCATGTTGTATACACTAATTAATGTTTATTTAAGATTTTTTATCAATTTTCCCTAACAATATAAAGGGTGTCTACTTTTAGTTCTTGAAAATGTAAAAAACCTAATAGATGACATGGATCTCATCTTTGAGTTTTGCAATACATACTAAAGTTATTTTGTACTTTATTCTACTGCAAAAATCATCACTATTCTCTGAAAATATAAT
This sequence comes from Polyommatus iphigenia, assembly GCA_963422495.1. Taxonomy (NCBI): domain Eukaryota; kingdom Metazoa; phylum Arthropoda; class Insecta; order Lepidoptera; family Lycaenidae; genus Polyommatus; species Polyommatus iphigenia. Next base: position 13,935,096 of record OY730180.1, on the reverse strand, counting down.
TCTATTAACAATCTAAGAACTTAGAACTACTGCACCTAAAAATGGACATGGTGTCTAATATTAGACCTTGCACTGATCTAAAAATCGATTGCTTTAGTTTTTTAGCAGTAAAAAAAAGAAAAAGGAGAGCTGAGAAAAGAAAGAAGAAAAAAGAAGAGGCAAAAGACTCATGGAGACTAAAGACTGAAAATTATTTTGCTAGGAAAAAAAAGACGGGTTGCACTCCGCGAGTGCCGGCAGAAGTGAAAACTTGATTATTAACGTTGTGCATTTTATTAACCCATTTTTTATGAAAATCGATTATTAAAAAATCGTTTTTTTTAATTAATCGAAACCCTTATAATCAATTAAATTTTTAACCCATTTTTTATGAAAATCAATTTTTAAAAAATCGATTTCTTTAATTAATCGAAACCCTTACAATCAATTCGAGTTCGAGTTCAAGTTCGATTTCGAGTTCGAGTTCGACACAAAACACTACTCTCCATCTCCAACCGTCTTACGGTTTTTCCAAGGTTTTTCGATCAGCACGAGAATCTGACACGAGTTTCACAGTTTTTACCCATCCCACAAATTAAGTGCTCAACGCCGCTAAAGAAGTTTTCACTTTAAAAATATGAAAAATAAAATGAAAGATCACAGATTAAGGATATGGAAAGATAGTTTCAGCATGGAAGAAGAATGAATAGAATCTGGAGACAACGTGGATAATATTTCTGATGCATGTAGTTACTATGATGAAGTAAATGAAATCTTTTGAAAAATGGCAAATAAAGACCGAATAATAGGAAAAATGTAAAATGTAATGTAAAGTTCTATGTCAACTATTAGTTCATATTGGTGTCTACTTTTAGTGATGTTCGTTTTTTGTGATGTCATCTATTAGTACTTATGACTAAGTTTACAAAAAGACCAATAATATATTTTTTAATTGATTTGTCAGAGAACAATTATAATAGTTTTATTTTGTAAGAGTTACTGAAGACATGGAAGAAGTTATCAATCCTTTATATTCATAAATATATATTTTATAACGTTTAAATGTTTCATGTTTCCTTAGTGTCTGCCATTAGGTCTCTTCCCTTAATACATATTTAAATAATATTAAGAGCATACAAATAAGATTATTAAAGTACTTATTAAGTAAAAAGGAAAAAATAGAGTGTAAAAATGAGTATAAGAATTTATTTCAAACATGTAATATCTTACCCATTGATAAAAAAAAATATATTTAATCGGAATTCAGTATTACTATAGTGGCGAGTATAAGAAAGCAATCCATACTAATATTATAAATGCGAAAGTATCTCTGTCTGTCTTTCTGTCTGTCTGTCTGTCTGTCTCCCTTTTACGCCAAAACTACTGAACCGATTGCAATGAAATTTTGTACACAGATATTCTAGAGCCTGAGAAAGGACATAGGCTACATTTTGATGAGGGAAAATATCTTATTTCCATGAAAATATCGATGAAAATTAATTCGCATTGTAGTTCTTGTATGTGACAGCAGATGTCGTTTTTATTGCCGATGGCTCCGTAGCTCAGTTGGTTAAGCGCGTGGTCAACGCTCATCCCGGGGGTCCTGGGTTCGAGTCCCGCCGACGGAACAAAAAGTTTTCAATGTTCCTGGGTCTTGGATGTGTATGAAATATTATATAATATGTATCATAATAATATTTCAAAAATCTTAAATATATTTTATGTATAATATTATAAAAATATTAAAATGTACCTATATTTCCGTTGTCTGGCAGGTCTGTAAGCTGTTGTAACTGTCCTGTAGGCACTTAGCACGGAGCCAGACTGACGTGGTGTGAAGTGTCCATAAATATTATCATTATTATTCATTCGTAGTATTAACATTGTTTAAACATGCTCATACCTATCCGACATACAATGTTTAATACGGATAGCTGTATGAGATTTTTTATGAAATTTTAATTTTTACTAAATGTAAGACGTTTAATATACATTGGCGCCGGCAGGGAGGTGCCAGGGGGTGCACTTGCACCCCTTGGGAATCTCGGGATCAACAGGAATTGAAATAAAAAGCATTTTGTAACCCTATTACCATGCCGTACAAAGATAGTTCGTAATGTTTCGGCACTAAATGTATTATGTTGACGTAAATAAACAGTCACTATTGTTCGTAAAAATTAAAAAGAAATTTTTGGAAATTATTTCTGCCGGCGCCCATGTTAATATACATATTACATAATACATTTAATAAAAATTAAAATTACATAAAAATAGTAATAAGTATTGTTAACATGATTACAGTGCAGAGCTATCCCAATTCCCACCAAATAAAATTATATCTAAGGCAGTCAATTATAGGGCATTAATTTAGTTCGATAGCTATGTCCAAATAGCGCCATCTGTTGTCATATAATAAAACTAAAATAAAGTTTTATTATATGACAACAGATGGCGCTATTTGGACATTTATTAAGTTAATTTTTAAATTAGAATATTTTATTTTGGACATTTTATCACGGCATTCCCACGGAAACGGGAACCACTATACGCTATTAACTAAAGTCCACGCGGACGTTGTCGCGGGCAACAACTATATAAAGTTTAAAAAGTCTAAAAATTGAAGTAAATTAGTACTAATAAAATAAATGAGCCAAAAAAGAATCTGACCTATAGCTCATAAATGACTAAAAAATTACATATTGTATAGAAAACTTATCAGTCTTGAATCTGCTGTCAAATTATGTTAGTTCCAAAAATTCATAACAGATGGCGCCAAGAGCCGTCTACATCGCGCTATCGCTTGCTCTAGCGTGTTTCTATAAGAGGTTGTACCATCTCATATTAAAGCTTTACGATTCTTTGGATTGTTATAACTTATAAACGTACTTTTACGTAACTAACTACTCAGTACTTTATCTATGCAGTGACGTAATCTTAAACCTATCAATGATAAATTTTTGAATCAAGTTGTGTAATGGGGGGATAAATATAAGCTTTAAATTTTGGCATACTTAAATAAAGTTTAATTTAAAATAATGAAATATTATGTGCACACTGCACACACACAGCTATTTTTGGGTATTTTGATTTATTTTAAAAAGCTTTTGACATCTTTTTTGTTGACACCGCGCGCTATAAACTGAAGTCCACGCGGACAAAGTCGCGGGCAACAGCTAGTAGATAATAAATATAATACTAAAAGGGCTAGTAGAGAACAAAGACTGATAAAACCTAAAATTAAAAATTACTATGGAGAGAGGAGAAATAAGTATTTAGTACCTGAAATATGTAACAAATACAATATATTAAGGGATGAGGAAAAACTGTCACCCAAGCTTATTAAGAAAAAGTTAAAAGTCGAAGTGCTAAATGATTGAGTTTGTTATCAGTTATATCCTTAGATTAATCATTGGTCTTCGCGCTAAGTACCTGAAGGATTTGTGTTACAGATACCAGACAACGGAAAATTATTTAATACTTTTATACTACTTATACATATGTATATGTATTTAAGATTTTTATTATATGATACACATCTTAGATTAATCATTGGCGAAGACCAATGCTTAATCTATGAATCTAAAGTTATATCATATACTAGATAACGCCCGCAACTCCGTTGCGCCAAACCTCGTTAAATTCGCGGGAACCGTAAATTCCGAGATAAAAAGTATCCTATGTCCCTTCCCGGAATTCAAAGTATATTCATACCAAATTTCAGCAAAATCGCTTGAGCGGTTTGGGAGTGAAGAGGTAACAGACAAACAGACAAACATAAAGACAGACACACTTTCGCATTTATAATTTTAGCAATAACTATTATGTGATATGGATATCTTAGTCTAAATATAAAGAATTTTTCGGAATAACCTGTGCATCGAACTCTAAGTTTTATTTACACAAAACGATCACTCGAAAACTATCAATGCGGTGCCCCCGGCGCTGGGGCCCCATTTTAAACCAAGGGGTGAATTTTATTGCAAAAAATACTCGACAATTTTATCCCGCTGCCCCGGTGTCCCCATGTCCCCGAGGTAGTTTCGATTCCTATTCGATTATTGCAGGGTTAAACATCATTGATATCGCCCGTGCCTATTGAAGGATTATTGAATTTTTCACTAATTTGTACGGTCCATGTGGCCGGGGACGGGTTAAGATTGTATCTTTATATTTTACTAGCTGTTACCCGCGACTTCGTCCGCGTGGACTTCAGTTTATAGCGCGCGGTGTCAACAAAATTGGTGTCTTTAAGCTTTTTAAAACCCTAGTAGAGCTTGTCTAACTTAAAATGACGCGCCCCTCCCTCGTATTCACAGTACAAAAATGTTTCATTTATATCAACTTTGAAGTGGTGGGGCGCGTCATTTCAAATTAGACAAGCTCTACCCCTTAAGAGGCCGGGTACCCTTGGAATTTCTCATACAAACGTAATACCAAAATCATTTTCTCATACGAAAATATTTAACATGTTTGAGTTATTTTTCAGTTTAAAATAGTAATTACCTAGGTTCCTGCACAAAAATTTACTTCAAAATATTTAAACCCAAAAAAAAATTTTTTTGTTTTAAATTTTTTTTTAGTAAATTTACCACTAAATATTTAAACACTAAAAAATAGAGTAAAACACTAAAAAATATATAAATAAATGGTAAATTTACTACAAAATATTTAAATACTAAAAATATTTTTTAGAGTTTAAATATTTTACAGTAAATTTACTATTTATTTATATATTTTTTAGTGTTTTACTCTATTTTTTAGACAGACAGACAGAGATACTTTCGCATAATTATAATATTAGTATAGAAGTATAGATATAGATTATTATAAAGAGATAAACTTTGTTTGTTTGTTTACTCATAGATCTACTACTACTACTACTCATAGATACATATTACTCATAGATCTAAACTCCCCTCCCGCGAGCGCACCCCGCCTTGGTAGCGCCCACTTCGAAACGGGCGTAAATCACAATATTTTAATTTCGCCATAAATTCTAAACCAAACGTCCAATTTTAATCACTCAAAGACCAAATATTATCTACATAAACTGTACTTAGTGATGAAATAATTTATTTTGATAAAGATTAATAGCATGAATAAAATAAATGCGTTTAAATGTAGTCCAAAAAAATCAAGATTTTAAAAAAATGGTTGTTGTACCTCACTCGGCACAGATAGGTATAGTGTGTCGCGGACATTTTTGTAGATATTTAAAAGATCTACATTTACTTAGAACATTGTATGGTTCTATCTTTTATAGTTTAGGCAGCGTACGCAAAATAAGTAAATTTTCTGGTTGTTTCCGAAAAACTGAAATATCTTACGGAACCCTATATTTTCCAAAATAAAAAGTAGCCTATATTACTAGTAAATAATGTAGCTTTCGAATGGTGAAAGAATTTTTAAAATCGGTCCAGTAGTTTTTCAGCCTATTCATTACAATTAAACAAACAAACAAACAAAGTTTACCTCTTTATAATATTAGTATAGAAATGTATGAGTTAATGATGAGGCCCGCATGGAACATTAGAAAGTTAAGAAGCGTATTTCCAAGATGTTGTTAGAGTGAAATCGCCACATGTACGGCTCCTTTGACTATTATGTTTATTAGTTAAAATAGGTAATTATTGTGTACCCTAAAGATTTGTAAAGAGAAACAGTTCTCTAAAAGTAATAAAGTATTGTCTTATGTTTTTGACCGACTTCCAAAAAGGAGGAGGTAATATGTTCGGCTGTATGTATCTTTTTTTTTTGTATGTTCCACGATTACTCAGCCGATTGTGGTCCGATTTTCAAAATTCTTTTTGTGTTGTATAGGGTTTAACTTGAATTTGGTACCATGTTCACAAAAGTGGTGATCTGATGATGGGATACTTGAGGAATCGAGGGGACTTCTTGAAATTTGTATGGAAACATATAGTGATTTCGATTTTTTCTGAAGCATTCGAGGTAAATGCTACCAAAAAGTAAGACTTCGCACCAGGTTATATACCCTGGATCCGAAGGTACCAAACAGAACTTTTGAATGCTTATAGGTACAGGTTCGGGGATTTCGGCGTTGTTTAAACAACTGAAAGCATAAGCTAATACATCAATTTGATTAATCATCATCATCACAACCATCATTATACCATGGGTCATCACACTATGACCCAATTATTGGTACTTTTCGTGATATTTTGCATCGAAGCAGACGTTTTTGATAATGATTTCGCTGTTTGTGGACCGATTTTCAAAATTCTCGTGTTGTTGTATAGGATATAATCTTAATTTTGTATAACAATTACGAAAGTGGTGAGCTGATGATGGGATCTATGAGCAATCGAGGAAAATCCTTGAATTTTATCAAAACACTCATAGTGGTTAAAATGTTGTTTCTAGTAAGTTAAACATATGTTACGAATAAGAGAAATTTTATACGAAGGTGTCTCTTGGTCCAAAGGCACTGAACAGAACTCCTGAATCTTTAAAGATAAAAGTATGGAAATTGCAGCATCGCTTAGATAACTGCAAGCATTTACCACAATTTCGCTCACAGTGACATAATGTGAATAGTTAACATTCGTATTGGTTATTTACGCATAAAGCCTAATTTTGTAGATACTTAACTAAAAAGAGTAAAATTATTATTTTTAACAAAAAATTTAAACCGACTTCCAAGGTAAAAACAATAGTAATATGAACTAAAAGTATTAAATAACTCTTACTCTTTAATATTGCCTTTTTCAGAATTCGTCTAAATCTCAACTATTTCTGTACTGTATACTACAATCTTCATTACTTTGAAGTCGGTACCAGTCCCAAAAGTTTCAGATAATCTGACATTACTGAACTCACGATTAAATTAGCTGGTACCGACTTCAAAATAATGAAGATTGTAGTATACAGTACAGAAATAGTTGGGATTTAGACGAATTCTGAAAAAGGCACTATTAAAGGGTAAGAGTTATTTAATACTTTTTAGTTCATATTACTATTGTTTTTACCTTGGAAGTCGGTTTTAATTTTTTGTTAAAAATAATAATCAATATATTGTCAGAACAACGCTAAGGTATATTTACGAACAAATGTTTAACAATGCCTAAGAAACTAGCATGGTAATGGATCATATTGTGAGAAAGCTAGCAGATGTTTGGTATATTGTCTCAGTCCACAATAGTGTCTTTTATTTATATACATAGTTGTATACAAAGATATTATAAAAAATGTCAATGAGCGTATCTCGCCGATAAACCTTGGTTTGGCGAGGTTTAAATAGATTAGTTTTTAAGTTTCTTGAAATAAATAAATATAAAAAACATGACCCGGCCAAATTACATATTATGTTGGCCATCTCCCTTTAAATAAATTTCATTGATCGGAATTACGATCACTTTTCTTGGTTTATTATGTTTCATCATGCATGGTTTAACTTATTATTGTAATGATAATAATGTTACGGATACGGACACGTAGTGCCATCTAGCGTCAAACCAGCGAAACTGATCAGGAGAACACAGACAACATAAATCCCCTACTTAATACTAGATGGCGCCAAGTGTAGTTGTTTACCTGCGCGTACCTTCTAGAAAAGTCCAACCCTTGTTTACGTGAATTACGTGTTTACGTAAACAATCCAGAATGGAACGTTCCAGAAAGCGTCGCGGGCCATATAAAAGGCCGCAGGTAAACAAGCCGGCAATTCAGTTTCGTCTGAGCGATCTTCGAGGCGACTTCGAAGCGAAAACAAGTGATCAATAGTGAGTGATTGTGATTGTGATAGTGACTCGGCTACGACCTAGGACAGTGATAGTGCTAAGTGATTTGGATCTAGTGCTTAGTGTTTGGACTTAGTGATTTGTGTGAGCTAGTGTTTGTGAATAAAGTCTTCAAGAGAGTCACCAGGTCTTTCTCTCCGAATCCTCGAACCCTAGCACGTAACAATAATAATTTATTGATATTATTTCACAGTATGTAGTAAAATATTTTCATGATTTAGATTTTAGTGGCAAAATAGTGATATATTAACAAATATAAGAATGTAGCGGTTATGGATGTTGGTGGAAAGACATATAGACTACAGGCCCACGTCGAAAATGGATGGGTCAAATTAACCACCTGGGGACGTATATAGGACGATATTAGAGCATAAAATAATAAGATTTAGCACTATGCCGTCACTTGTAAGCTGTCCAACTGAGTGCTGGTGAGAATTCAAAAGTGCATGTAGGGTGAGTACATTTTGGTCATATGATCCTGTACGGCATTTTTACCATCGATAGACACATGAAAAATAATAAGAAAGCCCGCAGTGCCGTACAAAAATAATGCGCCAACAAGTCGGTATTTTTATTTTATTTTCAGCCAATTTCCATGGTAAATTTGGTCATTTGATTCAATACGGCATACGTTTCATACTGTTTGGATACAGCTTGGAATCAATTATTCCGCAACGCCGTACAAAAATAATGCGACAATAGAAAAAAATCGAGGGTTACAAACCCCTGTTTTTCAGGGGTCTGGGGGGTCATCTGAAACAGTACGGCTTCGGTTCCAAACATTATTTTAGCACTCAAAAGTACTATTAAAAATAATGCCGTCAAAAAATTTTTGTCCATTTTAATAATAATCTTAATTACATGGTATACTTTATTTTTTAAGCTGTAAAATTATTTGATTCTGTACGGGGACTTTATTTTTAATATGATATTGTAAAATACAATTGATATAGAGTATTGCCGTTCAAAAGAAACTGTTCTAAAAAAAAACAGAAATACAAAATCTGAAATTTTAAATATTCATAGATTAATAAAATAAAGCAATTTTCTACATTTTTCCTTCGTCTTAAATAGTATTAAGATAAATAAATTAGGAAAAAATTATGCCGTACATTTTAATGCAGAGTAAGTAAAGTTCCGTACCATCATAGAACAAAATTGTGTTTTTTTGTATGGGAGCCCCCCTTAATTATTTCTTTTTTTTAAATGTTACTATTGATATTTAAATTAAAAATAAAATTGAGTATTTTGTGAACATTTCAGGTGTCTACCTGTTGCCATTATTGATATCGAGCAAAAAATTGAGAAAAAATCACGTTTGTTGTATGGGAGCACCCCTTAAATAATTATTTTATTTTGTTTTTAGTATTTGTCGTTATAGCGGCAACAGAAATACATAATCTCTGAAAATTTCAAATCTCTAGCTATAACCGTTCTTGAGTTACAGCCTGAAGACAGACAGACATCGAAGTCTTAGGTAAAGGTATCCGTTTACACCCTTTGGGTACGGAACCCTAATAACACAACTATTTTTTAGAAAAAAATCGATATATTTCGTTGTATGGACTTTTCTTACATTTCGTTCTATGGATATTTGCTTGAGTTTTTTTTTTCTCCTACAAACCTTTGGACCAACAAAAATGTACGGCGTACAAAAAAATATGATCTATGCATAGCATACTTTCAAAATGAATTAATTTTATGTTGGTTCAAATGACCCCCCGGACCCCTGAAAAACGGGGGTTTGTAACCCTCGATTTTTTTCTATTGTCGCATTATTTTTGTACGGCGTTGCGGAATAATTGATTCCAAGCTGTATCCGAACAGTATGAAAAGTATGCCGTATTGAATCAAATTACCAAATTTACCATGGAAATTGGCTGAAAATAAAATAAAAATACCGACTTGTTGGCGCATTATTTTTGTACGGCACTGCGGGCTTTCTTATTATTTTTCATGTGTCTATCGATGGTAAAAATGCCGTACAGGATCATATGGCCAAAATGTACTCACCCTACATGCACTTTTGAATTCTCACCAGCACTCAGTTGGACAGCTTACAAGTGAAGGCATAGTGCTAAATCTTATTATTTTATGCTCTAATATCGTCCTATATACGTCCCCAGGTGGTTCATTTGACCTATCCATTTTCGACGTGGGCCTGTAGTCTAATACATATTATGAATTAGGTGAAAATGAAGATGCAAGGTGATCCAAATTATTATTTGTATTACATACGGTCACCTTGGCAACTGCGAGATGATCTGTTTCGAGGCCTTTCTAGGGGACTAACAGCTGCAAGAAATTTGAATACATAATATAATACAGTATACACAACTTTTATACTCACATATATTTCAAATGGCTTCTAAGTTCTATAGCCTTTATAATACAAATTAAAGTTTGTCTTGATAATGGAAACTAAATTATTTTACTTACGTAAAACGCTTCTATAGCTACTTAAACGTGGAACTTTCCGTGGAAGTTTATTAATTGCAATCATGCGTGCAATATTTGAGAAATTGCTCTCCAAATCGATACAGTGTCCACTATCAACTGGTTGGCACGAGCTAGGACCGGGCCTGAAAATGTAATAAATTTCAAGTTACAGTGGTTCTGAACCGGTGGACCACTGGTGGTCCCTGGAAGCATTCTAAGTGGTCCGCGAAGCCATCCTAATTATATGTGAGAATTTAGAAGTTAATAAAGAGTATGCAGACACAAAAATAACATTAAATAATTAAAATCTGTAACATTTAACATTTAGATTGTACCTTAATTTAGGTAAACCAACTGGGTGGTACCCGGCAAGACAAACATAATATTGTGGTAAAATGTTCTCATGACTAAAAGGTTCAGAACCACTGGTTTATACATTCATGAGTTAACTATACATTTTTATAGATTAAACCTGTTCTGGGACAACTAATATCACTATACCAAGATTATTAATTGTGAACAGGTAACAGAAGGATGGATTAAACTTATACCTTGCTGGATCACTAGTAGGAGGTATCCTACGAGGATGATGTAACATCCTCCAGAAGAGATCCCTCTCTAGTTTTGTTGGGTTCCTAATTCTCGGTGATAGAGAAGTCTTTGGTGCTTGTGGTTGCACTAAAAAAGGTTCATAAAAGTTTAATCATAAGCTAGGTATAACATTTTGATCATTAAACAATGATGGAATTTAAAAATATATATAACCAAAAAAACTGTAGGTAAAAATTTTAGACACACCTGTAAGTCTGGGTGCATTTGCTGCATCATTATCATTTGCAAACCTTGATGTAGCTTCTGCTGCATTGTGAGTATCATCATCATCATCTAGAAAAAAATATTATGTTCTTATGTAACTTCATATTACATTTTTTTTTTCTTTTTTGGATTTCCATTCACATTTCAAGACTAAAATTAGCCAAACTGGTACAGCTGTTCTGAAGTTAGAAGCAGCTGATCACAATGTTCAAGTAGTATGGAATTGTTACACAGTAATTTACAAAATGTTTTATGTATCAGTCATTGTGTATTCAGACTTCAACAAACTTATTAAAGATTCAACACCAAGTGAGCTTTATATAAGGACATGGAAATTTTATAAGATATTCAATTATTTATACCGCAACGAGACAACTGCGATAGACCTTTGTCTTGTTTGCCCCGTGTATTATTTTCCTCTATGATCTTGTCGTTTTTACTCTTTAGTAAAAACAACAAGATCATAGAGGAAAATAATACACGGGGCAAACAAGATACATTTAGACGTTGATGTCAACAACTAGCTTTTAATCATCAAATCCTTGAATGGAATACGACATTTTGAGAAAACTAGTAATATATAAACAAGTAAAAATAATTACCGGAACTCCAGGGGTAATCGGTGATACCGAGAGCCTTCTTTAGGTTTTCTTTCTGATTACCCATTTGTTCACTCGTTGGTGGGATCTACGAGGGTTGTTGTGTTTTAATTAGTATTTTACAGCTGCAAAGAGTTTTATGTCGAAACCAATTCAAAATTTTAAATTATTTTGTTGATCTTCACAAACCTACGCAAAATACAAAGTCACAGATTATTATTATTTTTTTTCTTCTTTTTTGGCAACTTGACACAAAGGATGTGTATGTTGTGCCACAGACAAGGTAAAGAGGTAAGGAATATGGCGGGAAAACCATATTCCTCCTATTATAATTTTCATCATCGTTTTCATGTATCGTCAGGTCTAAAGTCTAGTCAAAGTCTAAGTAAAAGTCAATACAGTCAAGGAGTCAAGTCGGTCGATTCAGTAAAGTGGTAGACGCTTTACTGAAACTTTCGATGGAGTTTTGGAGGGAACACAAAATAGCACGTTTCTGGATATTACATCACTTTCCTACACTTGTGCATGAACACGAATATCTAATGGTTAATATTCTACCAATATTACACACTAAAAACCCAGTTAACACAATTTTAGGAAAATAATATAAAAACACAACAGCACCCTTTTACATTCCCGGCAAAACTCGAGATTATTATTATATTGTACAAAGTTCGACAATTTTTTTTTTTTTTACTTCTTCTTCTTTGGCAACTTGACACAAATGATGTGTATATTGTGCCACAGACAGGGCTTCATAACGTTATCGAATAACAGAAAAAATATCGTTACGTACCGTTATTTTCATAATGGTAGCCAGATAACGTTATTTTTTATAACGATATCTAGTAAAATAACGTTATATTTACCGTTATTATTATAACGATATTTTTTCGTTATGTATAAACGAACAAATATCGTTATAATAATAACGGTAAATATAACGTTATTTTCTGGTATCAGGTATGCAATCGTGCACGGTGCACTAAATCTCACTCGCAGCCCACTTTTTTCGCGAGATTTGTGCTTGCCTACTTTTAGGAGTTTAATACATAAAGAAATAATAAAAATAATAGTTATTGTTTTGGACTAAAAATGGGACGGACTATATAACGTTATCAAAGAACATATATTTACCGTTATAAATCCTATATAACGTTATGACATTAACTGTTATTAATATCAATTTTTAACGTTATTTTTAATATCCGGTAAATTTTCATAACGTTATCTATGCCCTTGAAGCAGTAACGTTATGAAAAAATAACGTTATTTGAAGCCCTGGCCACAGACAAGGTAAAAAGGTAAGGAATATGGCGGGAAAACCATATTCCTCCTATTATAATTTTCATCGTCGTTTTCATGTATCGTCAGGTCTAAAGTCTAGTCAAAGTCTAAGTAAAAGTCAATACAGTCACAGGAGTCAAGTCGGTCGATTCAGTAAAGTGGTAGACGCTTTACTGAAACTTTCGATGGAGTTTTGGAGGGAACACAAAATAGCACGTTTCTGGATATTACATCACTTTCCTACACTTGTGCATGAACACGAATATCTAATGGTTAATATTCTACCAATATTACACATTAAAAACCCAGCTAACACAATTTTAGGAAAATAATACAAAAACACAACAGCACTCTTTCACATGCCCGCCAAAACTCTTGACAATTTGTTGATAGTTTGACAATTGACATTTTTTTTTTAATTCGTCCCGGTCGGGACAGGCAAAGGGAGCGTTGCCCATACAGCCATTTCTATGTTTTCTCTATTTAATGAAAGATAGTGAAGGCCGAAGCCAATTCTTTTATATTAACCATCTGAAATAGAGTTTTCATCAGGCTGAAGCCAATTCTTTTATATTAACCATCTGAAATACAGTTTTCATCAGGCCGAAGCCAATTCTTTGATATCAATAATATGAAATAAGTTTTTTCATCAGGCCGAAGCCATTTCTCATGTTTTGATAGTATTTTACTGTCCCTTCTTCAATTTGACACTTGACAGAATATGCCTAAAAAGTCTGCTAATAAACAGTTCAAAGTTATGTATATTAATTAAATAATATTTTATTACTAAAACTAAGAAAAACGAGATGAAAAGCAAATATAAAAGAGAATTATTTACAACCACAAAGTACTTATATATAATTAGGAAATTTACAACACATAACTGTTAAAGAGAAATATCTCTGTGTTACTATATACAATCTCAAGGTATATAGGTAATGACTGGTAAGTATTTATTTATATATCACCAATGGTAGAAAGGACGTACCTACTCATATATTGGCTTATAACAATCGGGTGTTTTCAGAAGCTGCTGAAGGGAGTGCGGGATGGCTTCAGCAGTTTTAAAGATATCCATTAAGTGATTAATAAAAATAAATCTTTGAAGAGTAAAACTGTTACAAGTAAAGAAAATGTGATCCAAGGTTTGTTCAGAATGATTACAGTACATAATTACAGACGGGTGAAGACAACATATTCAATCTGTGAAGATGAGCATTAAATCGACAGTGACCAAGTCTAAGACGGCAAATAGTAGAATAAAATTTCCTGTCATGAAATGAAACACCTTTAGTAAGCCATGGGACTGACAACTCCTGTTTAATCTTAGAATTCCATTTTCCTTTGGTTTCCATGATCTGTTTCCAAAAATTTGTAAATTCGATTTTAAAGGTTTCTTTTATTTTGACTAAAACATCAGATTCTGGAAGGCATATGTTTTTAATACAATACTCCTGAGAACAAGTGGTTATAGCTCTTGCTAGAAAATCAGACTGTTCATTTCTCTTAACACCAATATGTGACGGTGACCAGACTAAAACTATATTTTTTTTGTTAAATGTTGTTAATTTTGTATATTTTTCTCTAATATCATGGATAATATAGTTAGTTGTAGCACAAAATTTGGGGTTATTTAAGTTTTGAAGAACGCTAAGACTATCAGACACTATAATCCATTTATCATAAACTTGAGTTTCGATATACTCTAATGCAGACCGAACTGCTAAACACTCAGCAGTAAAAATACTTGTTAAATTTGGAAGTCTAATACCATATCCTTTCTTATCCTGTTTAATATATATGGCTGCTGATCATGGGCGTGCATACCATGAAGGCAAATATGCAGTGCCTACCTAATGCATGACTTGCCATACACATATATTTTAATTTAACTTTCGTACGTTTTAGATGACTTATGACGTTAATTATTAAATATTAATAGTAAAAAATATAATAGAAAAAAATGAACGCATTTAAAACGCCTACATTTATAAAATAGCAACAATCAATTTGCGAGAAATTAAACATTAAGTTAGGTACACGCGCGAACCGCATGACTCAAGGTTAAGGCAAGCAGATCTCGTGCGGCAGGCTCTGGGGTCATGTGTGCGTAAAGATTTTTGTGTCCGTGAACAGTTCCCACACGCACACAGACATGCTATATTATAGGCGAACTCCTGCCGCAGTAGCTGAGGCGAGCACCGGCGCGTATATAATACGTAACAATAGATGGCGTTTTTATTTATTTTAGTTTAGTGCAAAATATTATGTTGTATGGTAAATTTTGGTATATTTCCATGGAAACATCGATGAAATAAACTTTCATTGTAGTTCCAACGCGTGACAACAGATGGCGTTTTTTATTTCTTCATAACAACGTAATTATACTAATAGTTTAGAAATTATATCCACACTATTATTATAATTTATGCGAAAATATCTATTTTTGTCCGTTTGTCTGTCTGTTTTGCTTTCACACCAAAACTACTGAACCGATATCGCTGCATTACCAGTGTCAAAACCTTATGCACGCCGATGCTGCTGATACCGCCTCAGAAGTCTTTGAACCATCAGTATAGACTTGTATTAGCTTATGCTTTCAGTTGTTTAAACAACGCTGAAATCCCCGAACCTGTACCTATAAGCATTCAAAAGTTCTGTTCGGTACCTTCGGATCCAGGGTATAACCTGGTGCAAAGTCTTACTTTTTGGTAGCATTTACCTCGAATGCTTCAGAAAAAATCGAAATCACTATATGTTTCAATACAAATTTCAAGAAGTCCCCTCGATTCCTCAAGGATCCCATCATCAGATCACCACTTTTGTGAACATGGTACCAAATTCGAGTGAAACCCTATACAATACAAAAAGAATTTTGAAAATCGGACCACAAACGGCTGAGTAATCGTGGAACATACAAAAAAAAAAAGATACATACAGCCGAACATATTACCTCCTCCTTTTTGGAAGTCGGTCAAAAAATCATCCTCTTCTTGTAAAATTGCAGAGTAGTTCTTCTTCCTCTATTTTATTACATTACCTACCTGAAATTGTAAAAATAAAGCAAGACTATAACTTATATGAAAGTGACTTATGGCCTTGCTATATGAGCACATTTAGCTCTAAATATTTTCCACTAAAAATTGTAATTGATAATTCTTTGAAGTGCAAAGAAGATGTCTACCTTCTACTAAGTAACCTAGTTGGTTATCAACAAGTCTATACTGATGGTTCAAAGACTTCTGAGGCGGTATCAGCAGCCATATATATTAAACAGGATAAGAAAGGATATGGTATTAGACTTCCAAATTTAACAAGTATTTTTACTGCTGAGTGTTTAGCAGCGGGCCGATTCTGTATCGTGCATTTGTGAGTTAATAACTGAGTTAGTAACGAAACCGAGGAGTGAGTAACGGAAAGTGCCACTTTTTGTATTCACTTGCATACAAAAGTGAGACTTTCGGTTACTCACTCCTCCGTTTCGTTACTAACTCAGTGATTAACTCACAAATGTACGATACAGAATCGGCCCGCAGTTCGGTCTGCATTAGAGTATATCGAAACTCAAGTTTATGATAAATGGATTATAGTGTCTGATAGTCTTAGCGTTCTTCAAAACTTAAATAACCCCAAATTTTGTGCTACAACTAACTATATTATCCATGATATTAGAGAAAAATATACAAAATTAACAACATTAAACAAAAAAAATATAGTTTTAGTCTGGTCACCGTCACATATTGGTGTTAAGGGAAATGAACAGTCTGATTTTCTAGCAAGAGCTATAACCACTTGTTCTCAGGAGCATTGTATTAAAAACATATGCCTTCCAGAATCTGATGTTTTAGTCAAAATAAAAGAAACCTTTAAAATCGAATTTACAAATTTTTGGAAACAGATCATGGAAACCAAAGGAAAATGGAATTCTAAGATTAAACAGGAGTTGTCAGTCCCATGGCTTACTAAAGGTGTTTCATTTCATGACAGGAAATTTTATTCTACTATTTGCCGTCTTAGACTTGGTCACTGTCGATTTAATGCTCATCTTCACAGATTGAATATGTTGTCTTCACCCGTCTGTAATTATGTACTGTAATCATTCTGAACAAACCTTGGATCACATTTTCTTTACTTGTAACAGTTTTACTCTTCAAAGATTTATTTTTATTAATCACTTGATGGATATCTTTAAAACTGCTGAAGCCATCCCGCACTCCCTTCAGCAGCTTCTGAAAACACCCGATTGTTATAAGCCAATATATGAGTAGGTACGTCCTTTCTACCATTGGTGATAAAAGTGGTGTGTTCCCAGACTTAATGAAGCACAGCAAGGTGATGCCTCTACTTAAAGCTCGGAAGAAATCAGACCCAGCCAACTATAGACCAATATCCATATTGCCGACTTTAAGTAAAATCTTTGAAAAAATAAATTTAAATCAATTACTTGCTCACTTTAACTCAAATAATTTATTACATAATAATCAATTTGGTTTTACTAAAGGTCTGTCTACAACAGATGCAGGCATTAGTCTTCTGTGTAGTATTTTTGAAGCTTGGAAGGGGTCGCAGGATGCACTTGGTATTTTCTGCGATCTCTCTAAAGCATTTGACTGTGTGGAGTATGATACTCTAATAAGAAAACTACACCATTATGGTATAAGGGGCACGGCACTTAAACTTCTAAAATCTTACTTTACAAATAGAACGCAGAGGGTGGAAGTTAACTCCATAAGGTCTAATGGAACCAAAATAAAACTAGGTGTGCCACAAGGGTCCATTTTAGGCCCTTTTCTTTTTCTCATCTATATAAATGATTTACCTTATCTTGTTAAAGATAAGCATGAGATAGTACTTTTTGCTGATGACACTTCACTTATTTTTTATTGTGAAGAGGCGACAATTTAATTATGACGAGGTAAATAGTGCTCTCTCAAAAATAGTACATTGGTTTAATGCTAATAATTTACTTTTGAACTCTAATAAAACAAAATGTATAAAATTTATCTTGCCAAATTTTAGGCAAGTACAAACCAATGTACTATTAAATGATGGGAAAATGAATTTAGTAGACACCACTGTATTCCTAGGCATAACGCTGGATTGTAAGTTACAATGGGGTCCACATATAGCAAAACTGGCAGATAAGCTTAGTTCTGCAGCATATGCTGTTAAAAAAATTCGTGAAATCACTGATGTAGAGACCGCGCGACTAGTTTATTTTAGCTACTTTCATAGCATAATGTCTTACGGCATCCTCTTGTGGGGAAACGCGGCGGACATTAATACAATATTTGTGCTGCAGAAGCGAGCTATTCGTTCTATTTATAAGATGTCGTCTTTTGAATCTCTAAGACAAAAATTTAAAGAAATAAGAATTCTGACCGTCGCATCTCAATACATTTTGGAAAATCTCTTATATGTTAGAAAGAACATAAATATTTTCAAAAAGAAAAGTGATAATCATAATGTAAATACTAGAAATAAGAACAAGTTGGCAATACCAATGTTCAGACTAGCCAAAGTAAGCAAATCCTTTAAAGGCCAATGTATACGCCTATACAATAAAATCCCAGAAAATGTTCAAAATCTACCTTTAAACAAATTTAAAAAAGCAGTTAAAGAACGTTTGTGTGCTAAAGCGTATTATAAAGTCTATGATTTCATCGAGGACAGCACACCTTGGGAATAGGGTGGCTCCAGGTTACTTTTATTTTTGTTACATAGCTGTAAGCCATAACATTGTAATTTTCCATTCTTTTAGTAAAAGATGGCCCCGTGCGAGTTTCTTACGCCGTTTGGCGGGGTAGTTCCCGAACCGGTGGTAGGCAACGTAGTTTCTTCGTTCGACTTTCAAAAAGAGTATCATGATACCCATTTTGAATAAAAATATATTTTATTTTATTTATTTATTTCGAACGTCCTCGTCTCCAAGGTCGGCACGAACGCTGCAACTGCTCGAGCTTTGCCGTCAGTTGCTGTAGCTGCTGTAGCTGCTGCTCTAGTTGCTGCTCCATATCGAAATTCGAAATTTATTCCGCGCGCACTTCACAGTATTTATAGAAAACACTGAGCCTAATATTCATCACGTCGGGGTCACCAGTGTTGGGTATGCTCTAAGGTGATTATAAGAAAAGTTCGTAGGCTCAGATAATAGGCTACTTGACCTATATCATATTTGACCTATATTATATTATTTAAAAAATGCATATTTCTAGGAAATATGCATTTTATACTTTATGAAAATAGGAATTGTACTGACGAAAACGCTTTTGCGGTACTTCCGATTTGGATGTGACGTCATCCTATTTGTAATTTAATATCTTTTATTTATCGCGCTCGTTACAATTCATAACCTAAAAGAAAAACAGCTGATCATCATTCCCGGACGATATTACAAAAAAAACATTACTGCTAGCGCCATCTAGTTACGAGGCGCTAAACTACGTGACAAACGGGTCACCAACCCTAATCGATAGATTCACAACCAGTACCCGATTAATACACTAGAGGGCACTACCAACACCAGAAAATGGAAAATATTTTGCAAATTTTAAAACAAATTCAAGGAGATTTAACTATACAGAAACAAGAAATAAAAGAAATGCAAGAAAACATTACGAAAACTATAAATGATAACATAAATGAAAAATTTTTGGTGATAGAGAATAAAACCAATAGCCTGGAAACGAAAATTAATCAACAACAAAGCACAATAGATTATTTATTGAAACAGTTGAAAAAGAAAAATTTAATATTCTACGGAGTGGAAGAGACAGAGCACGGATATAAAGATTTACAAAATAAAATAATATGTCACATAAAAACTCACATGGAGATTTCAATTGAACAGTCAGAAATAGAACAAGTAAAGAGACTTGGTAAGAAAGGAAATAGCGCAAGACCCTTATTAGTAACACTTACAACGGTTGGACGAAAATTAGAAATTCTAAAGAAAAAGACTCTGCTGAAGGGCTCGCACTATAACATTAAGGAAGACTTTTCACGAGAGACCATAGCGAAACGAAAAGAATTACAAGAAATGGTAGAAAAGGAACGCAAACAGGGAAAAAATGCTGTCTTACGGTATGACAAAATAGTAATACTGCCTGGTAGTCCAAAAAACCGGAACACCGCAACTGATTCAAGGAAAAAACGGAACATGTCCTCGTCTCCTACTGATCCAAATGTAATGCCTAGCGGGAGTAATGCTAAGCAAATACCAAAAAGAAATAAAATTAATAACATCAAATCATACATGCAAAGCCCTATGCAACCGAAAAATCTCGACTCTACCTCCAACTCTACCGAGATAAATCTGTTGTCAAAAAACTAACAACTGAAGCCCCTCCTCCTAGCACCCTCCCAAGACGGCCGGTCCCCGTGGGAGGAGTAGACCAAAACCCTCAAGAGGAAATCATGCTCTACGTAGGAACTTATAATGTCAGAACTCTATCATCCTATTCTCGACTATTAGAACTAAGCTGCGCTATAAAAGATATCAGGTACGACGTCATCGGCCTGTGTGAGACAAGGCGAACGGGCGAGTCTATACAGGAATACAGCGATTTCATTTTGTTCTATATAGGACAAACTCCAGGTTTATACGGTGTGGGATTTATTGTTAACAAACGCCATAAGCAAAACATTATATGCTTCAAAGGACTATCGGAAAGAGTAGCTATATTACAGCTCAGTATTAATAACATAGAAATAAGCATTATTCAATGTTACGCGCCTACAGAATCCGCTAACGAAAACGACTTAGAAACTTTCTACACTGTGGTTAACGAAGCAATAAAAATAACAAATAAATATGTGATTGTCATGGGCGATTTTAACGCTAAAATAGGCCACCCTCGCCACGATGAAAACCTTATAATGAAAAGATTTGGCTCTGGAAGAAGAAACAGTAGAGGTGAGAGGCTTATACAATTTGCACGCGAAAATAAACTGGCAATCCTAAACACCTTTTTCAAAAAGAAACCCGGGAAAAGATGGACCTGGAGATCACCTAATGCTCTGGTAAAGAACGAACTAGATTATATACTTACAAACTTCCAAAAATCGGCTCAAGACGTACAGGTAATTAACGTTGATTTCCCTAGTGATCACAGATTAATAAGAGCAAAATTTAAATTACAGCTACACAAAAAAAGCAGGAAAAGCTACGGAACTGTTGGAAAGAGTTCTCTTAAGAATTATAGAGAAATACAAATGTATGAGGAAAAACTTAAAGAAAATTTAGAAAACTTTCCTACTTGGAAACAACGCTCTACAGTACAAGAACTAAATGATAAAATTGTCCAAGCAATAAGTAGTAGCCTCAAAAAGACCTATACACCTCCAGAAAATAAGACTATTCTTTCTACTAAGACGCAGAATTTGATCTATAGGAGACAGCAAATCCAAAAAATTAAACCAAAAACAAGAAGTTTAAAAAATGAACTAAAAGCTTTGTATAAGCTTGTTAGTAAATATATCCGGAACGATTATAACATACATCGTAAAAACACTTTTGAAAAACATATATTACAGTCAGGCAGCTTAAAAAGAGCAAACAAGGAACTTAGATTACACAAGACATGGATAGAAGGTTTAAAAACCTCGAATAATAATAATATAACTTGCAATAGAAACGAAATACTAAAAGTAGCAACTAGCTTTTACAAAAATCTTTACGAATATGTAGAGTCGACACCCACCATCAACACGTCGTTGGAATCACCTATAAATATACACGAGATCGACGTAGAGGAAGTAATAAAGGCAATTACGAAAACCAAAACCGACAAAAGTCCTGGACCGGATCAAATACCTAACGAAGCCTTGAAAATTGGATGCCCATACCTAGCTGTCCCTCTCACGCATCTCTTTAACCTCGTGCTTGAATCGGCTATAGTACCAACACAATGGACGGAATCTTATATAATTTTGATATATAAAAAGGGAGACCCAAATAATATTGGAAACTACCGCCCAATAAGCCTGCTGTCCTCAATATATAAAGTTTTCTCGTCCATCTTAGAAAAGAGAATCAGAGACAATATCGAAAGACATCAACCCGCAGAACAAGCGGGGTTCAGAAGTGGTTTCTCCACGATTGATCATATCCACTCTATAGAACTAATAATAGACAAATATCAAGAATTTAACAAACCACTATACCTTATTTTTATAGACTACCAAAAAGCTTTCGATTCTCTTTACCACCACTCCATATGGGAGTCCCTACAATCGCAAGGAGTAGACCCAGCATATATAAAAATCCTGAAAAACCTCTACCGTAATTGTTATAGTAGAATCAAGCTTGAAAGGACTGGACCTCCTATAGCCATCAGAAGGGGGGTGAGACAGGGGGATGGGATATCTCCCACCCTGTTCATTTCTGTTTTACAAAGGATTTTTGATAATCTAAATTGGGGAAATGTAGGTATAAAAATCAACAATCGCTATTTGAGTAATTTGAGATTCGCAGACGACATCGTTTTACTATCAGAAAATGTAACCGAGCTACAGTCGATGATAAACCTATTGTACACCGCAAGTAAACAAGTAGGCCTGGAAATTAACCGAAGCAAAACGAAAGTACTAACAAACTCTACAAAAAGTCCAATATACCTAGAAAATGTCGAGCTGGAGTATGTCGATTCCTTTATCTATTTGGGAAAACAAATCTCTTTTCTGAGACAGAGAAATGAACAAGAGATTGACAGGAGAATCTCCAATTCTTGGAAAAAGTACTGGAGTCTGAAGGAGGTATTTAAAGGAGATATGCCAATTGCCGTCAAGAAAAAAGTAATGGACACATGTATACTTCCCTCATTAACTTACGCTAGCCAGACATGGAAACTTACATATAAGATCAAGTCAAAAATAAGATCGTGTCAAAGAGGTATGGAGAGAAGTCTGCTAAATATCAAAAGAATACATAAAATAGCACACAGAAGCATAAGAAAAAGAACTAAAGTAGCAGACGCTCTCCATTACTGCAAAAAACTAAAATGGCGCTGGGCGGGCCACCTTTCGAGACTGACAGATAATAGGTGGACTCAAGCAATAACGGCATGGAAAGGGCCCACGGGCACTAGAACGAGAGGGAGACCTATAGCTCGATGGACTGACGACATAATAAAGGTAGCTGGCGAAGGATGGATGGAAGTAGCGAAAAATAGAGAAGCATGGAAAGCTCTAGAGGAGGCCTTCACCTTCGAAGCGAGGGGTTCTTACTAACACAAACATTAATCATCTTAACTGTTACTCACGAAATATTATGTAATTAGTGAGAAATAAAAGGCTTTTTTATTATTTTATTTATTTTATTATCGCGCTCGTTATATGTAAGTTTATTTGTACATAAATAATATGAATAAGCCTAGAAAGATTTATAAAATATATTTTCTTGAATAATTCAAATAAAACATCAGTTTTATATATTATCTCCATTTATTGTAGCTGGGAAATGAAATGGCCAAAACTTTTCTACAAAAGTGTTCAACATTACAAATAATTTCTAAATTCTTTTCTAATTTTTTGGCACTGTTAGACTCGTACGCTTAGCACATAAAACTTTTTTCAATAAAGAAAGTATAAAATACAAAAAACATGACGTCACACTATGGCGGTACAATGGCGGACAGTGTTTTCGGCGCCATATACAAGGCATATTTTTCAATCAACATTTTTATGGGTTTCTACTGTTTAAAACATTAAAATATTAGTTTTTTTGGTGAAAATGAATGATTAAGAAGCGATTAGAATGAAGAAAAAAAAATAGGTCAAGTAGCCTATTGTTTATTAAAACTCTACACAAAAATCGCTACGTACGCTCTACGGTTCCATAAAACATACTGGACTTCGAAAGTTAAAACTCTAAAGGAGCATTGTATTTAGCTCCGTGGTGTGAACTTTGCACTCTACATGTTACGACTTACGTCATAATCACAGACTACTTAGAAGAACTAACGTTGTCATAATGACCCTTACACTTTCAATATGGATTCTTACTCGAGCAATATCATAAGTCCTTTCGGTTTCCTCTTGAGAGTAGGTACTCGTTTTGTTTTGCTCAAAATGGGGGCATAATAATTTTAACTTTTTTACCCCTTTCATCTAAAACTTGCTTACTTAAAAAACCTTTTTCATCGTCATTTGCATGGACGTATAAAAAAAGGCGGACGGAGTCCCACCAGGGGTAGGACATTTCCATACAATGGCAAATTTAGGTAGCATAATCTGTGAATTTAGGTTTTAATCTGTAATTTTTAATCGACATCTGTGATCTTATGCCGAAATTAGTTGCCAACTAGTTAGTTGCTTTGTGGTATCACAGATGGCATCGTAACATCGTAGACCACAGATTAAGTATTGTCGTAGACTATACATCCTCTTTTTTTTTAAATAAGATTTTATGGCCTAGTAACAAAACCTTTAAGCCATGTCTTTTTTATACCGCATGCCGCAATGTTGTCTCAACCCAACCATTGTACAACTGAACAAGAGGAGTCTCTGATCAAACCGAAAGAGACGAGCGACTACAACGCATCTGTATCGCTGTATCTGCACGTATACGCGCAGTAGAGGCGCGTTTCACGATCGCCCCGTGTGCTTAAGTTACAAAGTTGCGATCGAATTTCGTTTGAATCGCGTACCGTATACGCGTGTAATCTGCGCGTCTTCTGCGCGTTTAAAATACGCCGGTCTGAATGCGGTATTAAAGGGTTTGTATAATACATCCTCTTTGGTAATGTCCAAAGAGTATTTATTATGAATATTTAAATCAATGTTTTGTCATAATATTGTCAGAAATATTTGACAAATATGGCAAATGTCCTCGTTTGTGCTTGTTAATTATTGTAATTTTGTTTCTAAAAACGGATTTTGTAATGGTTTTTGTTGAAATTAATCCGCTGATCCACGTTGAGTTGAGTGCAGTGTACGAATTTTTTGAATATAATATATTCTAATATGTCATTAGGATTTCGGTGTTTTCTATAATTCCATACAATAATAATTGTCAACATTCTGTGTAACATATGTAATATGTAAGTAAGCATATTATGTACCGTTTAATTACTTATAAATAAATAAACTGTAAACTGAAATTTGTTTTAATTTATGTAAGTATGTTTCATTATAAAATTTTCTGACTTCATGCTTTCTTACTATAAATTTACAATTCTGTTCAAGTTGATAAAGTTATTAATAGAGTTATTAAATTTCAGCTACTTACTATTTTACTTGTATTCAAGTTGATAAGTCAACGATTTGTAAACTTTATCAACTTTAATACAAGTAAAATAGTAAGAAGCTGAAACTGCATAGGTATATATATTTATATATATATTTATATATCTAAAAGTTTGCAGAAGTTAATATCAGATGGCGCAATGTAGCCATCAATTCACATTAGAGTTTTGACAAAATTCTGCGAGCGGGCGCTCTATGCCCCGTGTATTATTTTCCTCTATGAGTCCCAACTCCCACCATACACAAAACTGTGTCGTTCAAAGTCGGCCAGCTGGCTATATGTACAAGGTCCGCACGTACACATTCTTGCGCTAGTCCATACCATTTGACAGGCGTCAGAATGTGTGCGTGGCCGACTCTGAAGAAAAGTGAAGACACAGTTTTGTATATAACAAGACTCCGTCCGCCTTTTTTTCTACGTTCATGGTCATTTGTGAGTCACTATTTCTTCCACCTGATAAATATTCTATGAAACTATCACTGCAAGTTTTGTCGTCGGGTTTTGGAGACCATCATGGTGATCCATCAACACTAAAACAATAGTTAGGTACTCAAAAACTCTTTATAAAATGCAACTCAAATAAATTTGACTTGACTGATAAATGATAATGCAATGTTAGGTTATATCGAATCACATACTTTTTCATTTTTAGAGCAGATATCTGATTTAATTTCCTAGTGGATTTAGGAAAAACATAAAATTTGTACTGAGTACCTATATTTTGCTGTTATTTTTCCAGTCTATGATACAAAAACAATTAAGACCAATTTCTAAAAATTTCATAACAAGATTGACAAGTTTGTTTGACTACTATCTGAGCCCTATTGGTTGCATATTTTTCTTTAATTTAAGCGGCAATCGCTTTCTTTGTCCCCTCCACGGTCCACCCCAAGAAGTTTATAAGAAAGGTGGAGTGCTTACTTGTAATAAAAAAGTGAAGACAATTAATTTGACCTTGAAACCCTGTCTCACTCTTGGTGTGGATGCCTCCTTTCTCTAACATAGGGTATCCATAATGATCAATGTTTATTGGACATTTTTCTGTATCGATGGGTATTTTACAAATTAGTTTGATGGTTTTACATAATATAGGGAATGATTATTTTTTTTGAAAATAACACTTTCTGTCTGTATAGAATTGCATTATTTTTATGGAAATAATGGATTTTTTCCTTGAACTGATCACCCTTCTACAACAAAGTTCGAATTAAGAGTCATGTAAATTTTCACAAATTCACAGACTCATTCAGTTTCTGTCGTGGATAGAACAAAAGTATTGAAATTATGATTCTAATAATTATGAAGGAGAAGGTGAGTCTAAAAAATCGGCCAAGTGCGAGTTGGACTCGCGCACGAAGGGTTCCGTACCACTATAGAGCAAAAATAGGAAAAAAATGTGTTTTTTGTATGGGAGCCCCCCTTAATTATTATTTTATTTAAATTTTATTATTAATTATTAAAGTTTAAATAAAACTGAGTATTTTGTGAACATTTCAGGTGGCTACCTATTGTCATCATTGATACCGAGCAAAAAATGTTTAAAAAATCACGTTTGTTGTATGGGAGCCCCCCCTTAAATATTAAATTTATTTTGGTTTTAGTATTTGTTGTTATAGCGGCAACAGAAATACATAATCTGTGAAAATTTCAACTCTCTAGCTATTAACGTTCTTGAGTTACAGCCTGGTGACAGACAGACGGACAGACATCGAAGTCTCAGTAATAGGGTCCGGTTTTTACCCTTTGGGTACGGAACCCCTTAAAAGGAGAAGACTGTGCTGGGAACGTTACAAACGTAATACGACTACGACACGATGGAGATTCGTCGTGATTCGTGGTGGATTGAATGTAATTGTCGCCCATGATCAAATGAAGAGAACCATTCCAAAACATCACGAGATTTTAGCTACGGGGGGGACATACTAATGTCGTGACTGACTTTTACCAGTGAAACAAAATAA
Source organism: Polyommatus iphigenia (assembly GCA_963422495.1). Taxonomy (NCBI): domain Eukaryota; kingdom Metazoa; phylum Arthropoda; class Insecta; order Lepidoptera; family Lycaenidae; genus Polyommatus; species Polyommatus iphigenia. The sequence goes on along the minus strand of OY730180.1, from coordinate 13,908,008 downwards.
AACGCCATTTAGGTAACTATGAAGTCTTTTATTTATTTAAAAACAATATCCAACCCATATCCAACCCTTGAAACTTACGAATTTGTGTAACCCTTTAGTATTAAAAATTGTAAAACATGCATCACCAAACAAATAAAACAAGATGTTGGCATAATATAATAAAGGGTAATAGTGATCAATCAAAGATACATGCGCACTTTTTATTTGATATTTTAATATAACAAAAGAAACTAAATTTATTTTAAAACTTAAAATTTACAAGGTTTTTATACATGGCTGAAAAGTACAGTCTTATGTAGTTTTTGACGCTTGCCCCGTGGCTTAGTGATTTATCAGTAATTGATTATTATAATTTGCGGATACGATCAGCGGGGCTGAAATGGTCACACACACACAGGAATTGCTATGCGACCATTTTAGCCCCGCTGATCGTATCCGCAAATTAAAAAATTAATTGGCGAAATCTTTAATAATTTTTGTCTCGTGTGAATGAACAGAACAAGTGGCAGTTTTTCGTTTGACAGCTTGATATAATACCTTATTTCTTTTTACCAACAAATTTTCTCGAGCAGATCTTGTATGCTTTTTTTGTGTACGTAGGCTTCATGGTTTCAATATTTTCCTTAACAACCTAAAAAGAAAAAAATATGCAATTACATACTCCTATGCCACTATCATCTAGTACAGTGATCTACAACCTTTTTTTGATACGGGCCACAAAATATTGTAAATAATTTTTGACATAATAACATTTTTATTTTTAACATAATAATGTTTTGATCTTGACGTGTCGCGGGCCGCAACAAAAAATTTTTAGGGTTAAAAAGTAACGTTTTTCAAAATTACCGATTTAAAAGTGGAAAGAAATTCACGACTTTAACGGCGACTTTGCATTATTTTGCCGTGGGCGTGAATTTAAAAATGGTTTCACATCACGCGGGCCACATATTATTATAAAGTCCCGGCGGGCCGCATGCGGCCCGCGGGCCGCGGATTGGCGATAGCTGATCTATTATATTGACTTTTGTGTAGGTACAGGCGAGTACCTGCATAAAAGCTAATCACAAGAATACAACAAAATTGATCAGAAAGTCCCAGATGCCATATTATCTTAGAAGCAGGATGTTTAAATGCACCTAGCGGCCTTGAAGAACACTACATTCAGAATCATACATTCGGAATAAAGTAGGTCATTAAAATGATTTAATTATCATGAGAATGAAGTTTAATTTACCTGGCTAATGCTTCTTTGGTTCTCTACATTTTTGTAAAATACGTGGTCTGTTTGTGATTTGAAATGAATCAGAAGGTCCACATAATCGTTTATATAACTCCTGACTGTCCTGTAAACAAAAAAATATATTAAAGTTATTAACACATACACATCCTAATTTTCCAAAATATACATTTTTAATGGTTTATGTTACTTACAGGAAATCCAGAGCTAGTACTAGGCATGGATAAGGTCAAATTCTCAGATGGTTTCTTCAAGTAACTTGCTGCACCTGAAAATTTAAATTCATTTGTGATGTTGCTAAAGGCATTTGTGTGTCGCTTGAAACATAATATTCATTGTGAATGCTACAGCCAGGTAAAGACATTGCTAAGGCAGATGTATTATTTATTTCATCTTGCTCCTGAAAATGTCACATTCAACATTTAAATACCTACTTTGATTATGCAATACAACATAATATTATGTGCATATAACTCTAGAAAAATAAATTGGTAATGCACAATTATTAACATTATGCATGTCTCATGATCTCATCACATCATCGCATTGAAGTCTACAGCCGGATGTATGCCACAAGATATTATTTGCCATTTCATTACTAGCTGTGAGTTATTAGTTAATCTGATAAGAGATTATCCAGAACAGTAAACCTCCTTCCACTTGCTCTTAAAATGTCGGTATAAAATTTGAGTATAAATTCATGCATATTCACTTACCATCACCAAACTTTTGTCTTCAAAAAAAGGTAAGTTTGATGTAAGCGTCTGCCAGTGTGGTCATAATCACTTGTTTTTAAATGTAGACTGCAAATTTTTGCCTTTTCCTGAAATTGCCTTTCCATAGGCATGATGGACAACCACATGTTTCTACGTGTTACTTCTTTCGGAAATCTAAAACAATAAAGTTCTAAACTGGATTTAATGTTCATAAAACTTTCTACAGTCGATAATGTATGTATAAAAGCCATCGGATATGTCCTACCTTTTGCAAACATTATGGTTACCCTAGCACTTTTCACAATAATAAGTAATGATGGAAATAAATTAAAATTATTCATATTTATCACCACTTTATCACATTAATAGCTTACGGAACATAAAACCAGTGAATTATTTCTGGTATTTACATAGCAAAACTTACAATATTAGTTAAAGAAGTGACCGAAAACATTGAAAATAAGCAAATGAACAATCAACATTAATAATTGCAATTTGTGAACTTACGCGTGAAATTTTACGGCACAGCCTGGATACCACTCACTTCCACATCCATGTACAACACATACATGCACCATTTATTATTCTTCATTTAAAACTTTCACAAAAAAAGCCGTATGAAAACCTGAATCGACATAAACATCCGCCATTAAACACATCACGTAGAATGACGTTTTTTTGTTTTTTTTAATTAATAAAATTTTACGGACCTGGATTCTAGTCCTTTTAGCCCAGTCCTTAAAATACATTTCATTGTTTTTAACAACAAGTAACTTAACTTAACATTACACAGGGCATTACGGAATTAAAGTTTTTTCCCAACATTTTTTAAAAAGCTATAAAGCGGGTCCGCACTTAGGGCATTACGGAATTAAAGTTTTTTCCCAACATTTTTTAAAAAGCTATAAAGCGGACCATAAAAAGTATTTTTTTGAAGTAAATCTTTCAAAGACAAGTTGTCTATGTTTATATCACTGTCACTGTCATCTTTGTCCAATAATTCACTACTACAAATATATAATAATAATCTGTGTGCCATATTATGTTTTCCACATCGAAGAACCAGATGATTAAGAGTCTCCTCTTCAACGCCGCAGTCACAAAATGAGGTATTCACCATCTTCAATCTGTAGAGATGAGATTTAACTTGGCAATGCCCAAATCTCATCCTGTTCATAGTAACTATAAATGACCTAGACATTTCTTTCAATTCATGGTACCACGGTTTGGCGGGCGGGACCTTTTGTATATCGTAATACCATTTTCCTTTTTCAGACGACGTTTGGGTAAAGTATGCCTTGAACAACTCTCCCAGGCAGTCTTTCATAGGAGCATGTATATCTGTATACGGTATGTGCTGGAGTTGACTGTGGTCTTCGTCTGGATCTCCTCTTGTTGCTACATCAGCTTCTTCGTTGCCAGTAATTCCAGAGTGAGAAGGTACCCAAATGAATTTAACATTTTTACTATTATTATACATATGGTACAAAGTTTGCTTAATTTTTAATATTAAATAATTTGTATTAAATTTTAAAACCCTATTTTTAAGTGCAGTTATAACACTAAGTGAATCAGTTAAAATCAAACAATTGCTTTCATTAATTGAAGATATATACAATAATGCTTTATATATAGCATAACATTCAGCAGTAAATATGCTACATTCATACGCTAATTTTATACATTTTTTAATTTTTTTCTGAGGATCATAATAGGCTGATGTAACAATATTTAAGGTTTTCGACCCATCAGTATAAATTCTGTACTCATTATCTATAGTATTGAGAAGATCATTTTGATTACTTATTTGTTGCTCACATATTGTAACATCATGCATGTATGCATTATATTCAATATTATACATAGGCCAATGATTTTCTCTAAATATATAATTTCCAATATTTAAGTAAATGTTTATCATAATCCTTAATAGTTCTGGCAATTTTCTAGAAATAATGTTAGAAACATCAGTATATGGACCCACATTCATACTATTTGTTGGAACTATAGGAAGAATTCTATTTAAAAGATGATTATTTTTAGAGGCAAATACCTTTAAGCAAAATTGTTCAGCAATTTTTAGCCTTATAATAGTTAGTGGAGGTATACATGTCTCGGCCTCCATGATATGTATAGGAGTAGAGCACATTGCACCTGTTATGACTCTAAGAGCTTTATTTTGAATAACATCTATTTTTTTTAATAAGTTATAATTACAGTTGTAATATGCTAAGGTGCTGTAATCAAAGTGACTACGTACTAAACTCTTATATAACATGGATAAAGTTTTAGGGTCGGATCCCCAGTGTACTCCTGCCAAAGATCTAATTATGTTAAGACCTCCACAAGCTTTTTTGATAATTTGTTGGATATGATTTTCAAATTTTAACTTATTGTCAAGATATATCCCCAAAAACTTTTTTTCGCAGACCCATTTGAGACTGTTGTTGTGAAGTTTAACGTTAAATAAACTTCCTGGATCTGATTTAGAGAAAATCATGGCTGTACTTTTTTCCAAACTTATCCATAGCTTTAATTTTCTAGTATAGTAATTATATACTTGTTCTAATGCCTTATTTAATATATTTACAGCAATATTTACATCCTTATGACTACTATAAACAACAATATCATCTGCATACTGTAGAAATTTTACATTACAACTTAAAAGATATTTACAGAGTTGACTTGTGTATATGCTATATAACAGTGGCGAAATAGTGGCACCTCGCATTGTGCCTTTATATATATATGTCTAGGTCCATATAAAATGTTATTAAATTTAACATACATTGTTCTCTTAAATAAAAATTTAAAAATCCATTCACAGACTTTTCCGGGGACACCTATATCTATCAAGACTTCCACAAGGATAGTTGGATCAACATTATCAAACGCCCCCTGAACATCGAGAAAGGCACAAACAGTGGAAGAAAATGAGTGAAATGAATCTTTAATATCCCTTAATAATGCAACATAGCTTTCTACACAACTTTTACCTTTACGAAAGCCATACTGCTCCTTTGGTAAGATATTATTTGATTCAACATACCAGTCTAGTCTCACCTTAAGCATGTATTCAAATATTTTACCAACACAAGATGACAAAGATATAGGTCTATATGAGTTACAGTCATTTTCCGGTTTTTCTGGTTTAAGGATTGGTACAATACATTGTGTTTTCCATGAGTCTGGTATAAGATTGTTTGTCCATAATAGATTATAAATATCTAATAAAATTTTTTGGGCATCTTCATGCATGTAGCCTAATATTTTGTAAGGGATATCGTCTAAGCCTGGAGTAGTGTCTTTTCTAGATTTCAAAGCAAATTGGAATTCTTGCCATGTAAAAGTATTACTCAAAAATATGCTACTTGAATTGCCTTCCTGGATAAAATATGAATTTAATAATTTACTGTCTATATATTTTTCAGGTGGATCATCGGGTGCATACTTATCAAGAAAAGATGGAATCCATTCACTGTTTTTTGGTTTACTAACAGAAGAAGCTCTTTTAAATCTGCGGATATAATTCCAGATGACAGTAACAGGTGTTTGTCTGTTGAATGATTCACAAAGGTTTCTCCAACTATTCTTTTTCTTTTCCCTTAATAACTTTTTTTTAATTGCATCAATTTTTTTATATTCAATGAAATTTTCTATAGATGAATGTGTTCTATAAAAATTTAGAGCAGCTTTACTTTTTTTAACTGCTTCTAAGCATTCATTATCCCACCAGGGAACTGGTTTTTTCCTAATGGTTGGGGAAGTTATATTTAGTTTTGGAATACATGATTCTTTAACTGTATTTAATGAAACACAAAATTTATTATAAGTAGATAAAGGTTTGTTGTAATCAATAGTAAATGACTTAAATGCCTTTTCAGTTTCAGATGCAAAGAGCTTCCAATCTGCCTTGTCATACAGAAATCTTTCCGTTGGTTGACCAACTTCAAAATCTTGTGGATGGAGTTCAATAAATGTGAAAGTGGGATAATGATAGCTGCCCATTGGATCATCACTAACGCTCCAATGGCATAGAGGAGCGATTTGTGGGCTAACACAAGTAATGTCAATTGAAGATTGGCTATTACGCAAACTACCTACTGTTGTTGGAGCTCCCGAGTTCAGGATACATAGGTCACACTCATCTAATAAATCGTAAACATCTGTACCTCGAGGCTTGGTTTGAAGACATCCAAAAGCAACATGATGAGCATTTAAATCTCCGGATAGTATTATCGGTTTTGGTAAACTATTAATAATTTGTTTAAGTTGTCTAGATTTGAACCTTCCTGGTCTTGGTGGACTATAACTACATAAGATAGACAAATTACCAATATCAGTTTTAAGAACTATAGCTGCAGATTGTAAATCTTCATAAAAAGGCAGATTGACAGTAATGTATTTGAAATTATTCCTAATGAGTATGCCGACTCCACCACGACCATTAAGGCCATGTTGGTAAATAAAATTATAGCCTGTTATTTTAAAATTATGATTTTCTTTTAAATGTGTTTCATTTAACAAACATATATCAATGTCATTTTGGTCCAAAAAAGTAATAAGAAGAGGTTTTTTGCTATTAAGATTTTCAACATTAAATTGGCATATTTTCAAAAAATTACTATCCATGTTTAAGGTTATTTAATAATACTTCCTTTATTACTGATGTTGTCATTTTTTTATTACTGTTACTTAAATTTACTAATGTAGCTACTAAAGACTTTAAAATGTTGTCGCTTTTTATTATACCTTGTATTAATTCCTCATTAGTTATCTCATGTTTTTTGTGTGGTAAAGCCGGGAAATCAGTACTGTAATGTGCCAAACTGTAAGTGTGGTCAGTGTTTTTAGTCACATTTGCGTATGCCATTTTATTTTGTTTTTCCAATATTTTCTTTTGCTTAACCGGACAGTTTCTAGATATAGCAAGATGTGGTCCACCACAGTTGGCACAATGCAGTGCCTGATCATCAGGGCACTTAGAATAATGATGTTCCTTTGAACAAATCGAACATTTTTGGACACATTTACATATCTTAGCATGGTGATTAAATTTAAAGCACTTGTAACATTGCAGCAAAGGAGGGTTATATTCATATACTTTATAATTAAAAATATCTAATGAGACAGATTGTGGTAGTATATTGGAGAGAAATGTCACAGAAACCGTTTGAAACGGTTTCACTTTGCCATTAACTTTTTTGGTGAACCTTCTCACTCCAATAATTTCATAGGCAGAAGTTAACTTTTTGAATAGGTCTTCATTACTTATCCTAGTCGGTACATACCGTAGAACTCCTATCTTTTCGATGCTCCTAGCTGGGATGAATGCTTTGAAATTATTTTGTCTATGGAAGTCTTCATTGAGCAAGTAATTATTGGCATAACTTGCCTTGGAGAATCCTATTGCTATTTTATTGGCTGCTACTCTTTTTATTCCGGTTATTCCTTTGATTTCTTCTTTGAATACGGATGTTAGTGTTAACGGATTTTTGTTGCCGATATTGCTATCGGTTTGGGTGGATTCGGTATATACTATATACTCCTGAGAGTGGGACTTCTCAGGGAACAAGCGTCTGTAGCCGGGTTTACTATACGGGATGTAAAATGATTCATCTAGAACATCCCTGTCTTCGTCAGTATCAGGCCCTCGCGGCCTTTTTCTGCCGGGTTTCCCAGGGGCTGTCCCCCCAGGATCCTCCATTTCAACGTCTATTATTCCACCGTTTTGCGTTGTTTTATTATTAAAATGCTTTATATAAACTATTTTAAATAATTAATTTCGCAAAAGTTGAAAAAATACGACTTCTCTTTTTAAAAAGCCCGCCAACTTTTTCCGTAGAATGACGTTTCTATTAAATGTTGCCAGTAAAATAACTCTGCAAGATATCAAAAATTAGGGTAAAATAGGTAAATCGGAGAACTCTAATTTCGATTAAAAAAATACTATACTGCCTAAAATATGTAAAGTGTAAAAATACAGTTTTGTTTTTCATGAGATTGAATTATGATCACAAAACGAGCGATGGTTCTAATGTACAATATTTTTCTTTATGTTTTTTATTGATTACAGGTTGTTTTCTATTCTAGGAGGGTATCCATAGAAAGAGATGGCATACACACGTCGGGTCAACAGAGTTCAATTTTATTGTCTTCAATCACAGATTAAGGATATATATATGTCGCAGTCATCTGGTTTAATCTGCGATTCGATTGAATGACTAGCGTATTCATTGAATGACTCCATTCAATTGAATGACTCGGCCGAACGTCGATTGAACAATCGTCATCCAACGTCTAACTAGTTAGCGGATTGTAACATAGCCCTTTGAAAAGAGCGGACATAAAATCAGTCAGGCTATTATATAATTTTAGTTCATTTTTTTCCACTGCGGCGCTAGTAGTGGCCCATACCAATATGACCTCAAACAACTTGCGCAAAGAACACTGTTGATATTTTTTCCGATTGAGTTTTCTTAAAGTGCTTTATTGATTATAAATTAATAGTGTGACAAATGGATTTCACGATTATTACTCCGCCGCTGGCTACTCTTAAAGAAAAATTTGAGGTGAAACTGGCCGAATACGAACAACAAAATCAAGGTTAGTTTATTGTTATTGTTTATATTTTGTGCTATTTAGGGGTTTGTGTTTTAGTGTTCTTGATTGCGTGAACACAAACTTAAAATACAATAGGTAGGTAAGTACCTATAGAATTATAATATATTATGGCCGTGTCCTCAATCGTTATTTAATATCACAAATTATTGTTATTCAAAATAAGGTTGCAAACTCTTGGTCACCCTAAACAAGCATTACAAGGTCGGCTATATCGCCTATATACCATTCAACGTCTTCACTATAATGACGTTTAGTCAAGACGTTAAACGTTTCAGTCAACGTCTTGACTAGTTGTCCTTCAGTAATTCAATTGAATGGAGTCATTCAATGAATACGCTAGTCATTCAATCGAATCGCAGATTAAACCAGATGACTGCGACATATATAGATGTAACCTTAGCCCGTCATCGCGTGGCCATTTTGTGCTTATTTTCATACAAGTAGTGTGCGTTTATTTTCTTGAATATTTCTATTTTTCGATCATTTCGAAGCACATTATTATACAGAAAAGAAAGTCATTTAGTTCATGATATCGATAAACTATAGTTCAAGTAATGAGAATCCATAAACACACGTAAAAAGCTATGCAATTTTTGTAGACAAATTATTAATTGATGTAACATTTTTAGCACTAATGCCTTATATAGCACGAATAAGGGATTATTAAACTTATAAATTATCTTTTTAGCTTACAAAAATACCGATTGAAAAGCCCAAAAAACGTTGTTCAAAACTTACGTATTTAATGTTAAATCCACGTGTTTGAGGCATTCTTTGGCCATTCTTATGGTTTATTATTTAGCGGAACCACAAAACTCAACAATATCTAACATAAAATGTTCACTAAAAACCTTTATTAACACTTTTATTACATGAAATATGCAGACTGACTCCTTTGTTATGTCCGAGTAAGTAGGACATAACATTACACGCTTTTGACGCTTATACACCGATATAAGGCTCTCTCCTAGTGTATATTATCTCAATGTCTTCAATTCATTGTTTGAAGTTCGCACTCCACATTTACCTATAAACTTCTTGGTCCACCCACTTCGCACGCTCCGACTTCCGAGTAGAGCCGCTATAAAAACTAAAGCGCTTATTCCACTTATCCTAGCTAGGAAGTCCTAGCTAGGATCCTAAAAAATTTAGTCAAGTGGAATAACATTTAGAAGCTAGGATCCTAGCCTAGGATCCTAATGAAAAAAAAAGATGGCATCTGAGACCTAGTTTTGACAATTGACATTGACATTTGTTTCACTTTAACCGCCACCCGGCAAATTTTGCAGTAATTTTCATCAATTTTCATTGTTATTAGGTATTCCGCAAGGAAAATATTGAATGTTGTTCCGACTTTCAAGTCGAAAAAATTAACACTACAAAAATATAAATATTCATAAAAGTGCCAAATAGGTTTACGAAAGAAAAATGAACGAGCTACCGTACCAGGCGGAATATGCCAAATCTGGTAGAGCATCGTGCAAAGCATGCAAACAAAAAATTGATCAGGGTACCTTAAGGCTGGCCATTATGGTTCAGGTAAGGGAATTTTACTAATATTATTTCAATAACAAGGTTATTAAAATTTGCTTTTTAACCCATCAATCCATTAAATTATTAATCTTTTCAATAAATTACACGTAAATACATAAAATTTTACATTTCAAATGTATTTACAACATAAATACCCCAAAAAGACCCCAAAATTTTGTCTACATTGACTGCATAGAATTAACTTTCACGTAAAGAAACGCAAATGACAGATTGTAGTTTTATAAGGTTGGTAGTCAGTCCAATGAGTTTCTAAAATACTAGAGTGGCAACGTCTTACAAACGATTCTCAGAAATGCGTAACCACTTGATAGCCCAAAAGACAATGTCACTTCATAATGTTATTATGTCATTATGTATGGCAGATATGCCTGCAGGCATCTTCAAAGTGGTGACGCGTTGCTGTCGTAAACTGCCAATCTAGTTACGTTAGTAACATACAATATCATTGAGTCAGTCATAGTAGTGATGGTAGTGACGTAAATTAATCAAAAATTTTGATCTAATTTTGAGATTTTTAATAATTTATTTCTCAAAAACTACTAGGTTGCTTCAAAAACTGACTTCACCGAAAGACTTCTTGCATTGTGTAGTTTCTAACAAATAAACATGAAACGCCAGACCGGCGTCCCGTAAAGTACAGTATATCCATTACATGTATACTATTCCTATAATATGAAGGTTTGTAAGTCAATTAGTACACCACCCTAAAAGGTGCTTAAACTCATCTCAAACTTACATTCTGTGTGACTAGAGACATAGGTAACTTTGACAATAGGCTAAATCACTCATAAACAGTTAATGTTCATTTGATAGTAAATTTCAGTTTTGTTTTTATTTCCATTAAAAAAATAAAAAATAAAATCCTGAGACAATAACTTAAATAATTTTTTTTTTCAGTCAGCATTCCATGATGGAAAACAACCCAACTGGCATCATGAAGAATGCTTCTTTAAGAAGAAATGTCCTTCTAGCATAAGTGAAATTGCTAATTTCAATAAACTAAGTAATGCAGACCAGAAAAAAATTAAAAGCAAGCTAGGTAAACTTTTTATTTATTGTGTGTGACAAATATTGCTGGTAATTATTTGAATATTTTTAAAATGCTCTGGCTTATAATATGAATTTATTTATACAGCATCTCTCTAATACAAGGCTGCTCAACCTGTTTTACAGTGGGGCCAAACGGTGGATTCCGACATTTATAACGGGCCATTAACTTAGGCTTAATTAAATCTAATACCAATCAAACTTCAATGGGTTTTATAAGCATAAATTAATTTTTTGATATTATTGAGTATAATTGTATGTTTTTTAATAATTAATTTATGTTGGGTGATAAATCTGATGTTGACAGTAGCAACATTAGCAAGAAATATGTTGCTCAGTTAATGATGTGCGGTATTTATTTTTAACAATAATTATTAAGGTCTGAAAACACTTTTCACAGACATAACATTATGTTGATCCAAAACTGTATAAAAACTGTAACGCTAGATCAGTTATTGCAGGAAAGTCTTCTTTTGGTACCAATTTCCAGAAATCTGCAAAATCTTCGGAAGAATTTTGAGGTTTCGACGACACTTTTTCAACAAAAACGGTTTTCAATGATTGATGATTTTACAGTCGAACGAGTTCTAACTTCTACGTTCTAACTGAATATTGGCAGGGTAATGAACTATGTCAGTCAAACTGATTAAGAAAGGATTTATGAAAATTTGTATATTATCCTTTGCGGCAGCCAATTAGGCAGGATTTCTCAGTTTGGTGGGATATTCAAAACCTCCTTGTGCGGGCCATTTAAAATTGAGCCTGGGGCCTTGCTCTAATACATAATAATATGTTTGTTACTCAATTTGTTTCTATCGGCAGCTAGTGGTACTGGTGGAATTGTGATGCCAGAAGAAAAAGGAAAGAAAGGAAAAGGGAAGAAGAGAGACAATAGTGACACAACAGCTTTGGCTAATTTTTCAATAGAGTACTCCAAATCTAGTAGGGCTTCTTGTAAACACTGTGATATTAAGATTTGCAAGGTATGATAACATTCTTTTTTTTTTGTTGAAATGTTTTTTCTTACTACAGAAAGGTGCCTCAAAATGTCTTTAATCCTTCAAGCCTCATAAGGACTCCGGTGACCGCGACAACAATAGAATACAATAGTATTTCCAAGAATCCCTGATCGAACGATTAATCTTAAGAAAAATATTTTCAGGATGAAATCCGCGTATCTAAGTTAGGGTATGACCCCAAATTTGGTGACTATCCAATGTGGCACCATGTTAAATGTTTTGCAGAGAAAAGAGATGAATTTTTATTCTTTGCTGGAGGTGAGAGCATTCCAGGCTTTAAAAGTCTCAGTAAAGAAGACCAGCAAATGGTAAAAGATGAAATCAAGTAAGTGTGAAAACTGCATTATTATTATAATATATTTTAATTACAATTTTATGTATTGTCATGGTCCAGTGTGACCTAGAGAAATTAAATAATATGTTAACAATTTCAGAGCTTTGAAGATGGACGAAGTTCCTGTTAAAAAGCTTAAGTCTGAACCAAAAGACAAACAAGAGATAAAAGAGGAAAAGGCTTTTATGAAAAAACTTGAAAAACAAAATAATGATTTCCATAAACACAGGAATAAACTGAGTGAGCTGACCAAGCAGGAAGTTATTGATTTGCTTGAGAGTAACTCACAGGCTGCTCGTATTGGCATCAATGCGGTATTGTTTTGCTATTCTCTTTTATGTCTATAAAAATTATTGCACTAGTTGAGCTGTTGGCAGAGGCGGCGCAAGGCGTGGGCGGTGTGGGCGACCGCCCACGGCCTCGCAATCCTAGGGGCCTCGCGCCCCTTGGACAGCGCATTTTTTTAGGATTTACGAGTAGGTATCAAAAAATCTTTCAACAAAATCATCTTGCATCATCCATAAATCCAAAATAATATTTGCCTTGCAAAATATTTTTTGCCCACATAAAATTTAGATCTTGCGCTGCCACTGGCTGTTGGCATACACTTTATAATATTTTACACTTTATAATATTTTGGTCTTTTTGTTTTAAAAGGAGTTCATTGCTAACATTGTCATTCTTTGCTGTCTATTCTTTACTACAAATATCTAAGCAATCTGTTAATGAAGTATGATATAGACTGATTGTCATCCCTGCATATGTTTCTCAGGGAATATACTTGCAAACTAAAGGCAACAAAAAGACATACATATAATGAAACTGCGCTTTTCTTTTCAGAATCTAGATGCTTTGGCTGATTGTATGACATTTGGTGTTCTGAAACCATGCCCAGAGTGTGGAGGACAATTAGAGTTGGACACTTTTAATTACAAGTGCACAGGTAAAATAAATTATAATGCTATACAAGTATTGTACAGGTGCTACGAATAATAAAAAAAAAGGAAATGTAACTCCCATACTTCAGCCGTTTTAAATTTGGTTCTTTTTTGCACACAAAAATATGACAATAACAACATTCTTTAGGAAATAAAGCCGTTTAATAATTGTCACTTGTATAAAAACACAAAATTGTGTACCAAATACATTCATAAAGTATAGTCTGCCAAGAAAGTCATGACAGGCGGGAAAATTTTTAAATGAAATAAAAAATATGAGAACTTTATTAATTCGAGATAAAAATGTGCAAGGTGACAATATTTTAAATGTAATTAGCGTTCTCTGTGAAAATACAAAGAAAAAAATACACCTTATAAGCGTGATTACGCTTAGAAAATTTTCCCGTCTGTCATGACTTTCTTGACGGACTATATCCATGTATTCAGGTCACTTTTTGTAGACTCGCTCTACTCTTCCTTAGTTTTTATTATTCGTAGTACAAGAGTGACTTAAGATACAATGTATGAGCGAGATAGATGAAAGAAAAAATATGGGAATGGTTTTATCTCACTAGTTTAACACCCCAAGGAATGTCACCACAACATGTACCAGCTATAATGATCCAATGTAAATGTTCAGCCAGGATTTAATATATCTAAAGCGGTCCTAAAGCAATTTAACTAACAGGGCACTTTTTTATAAGAAAAAAAAACAACTAGAAAAGTTGGACTGTTTTTTTTAATGGGATGTAAAATTTAATGTCTTTTTAAGGTGATATTAGTGAGTGGACAAAATGTAGGTATGTAACTAAAGAGCCCAAGCGAGCTGTTATGAAAATTCCCGAGGCTTATAAAGCAAAGTCAGCCTTCCTAAAGTTCAAGTCGAAAGTTGGTGTTCGAATATTTGAGGTGGAGCCTCCACCGACTTTGCTTGTTGTAAAGAAGGAGGAAACTAACGGGTAAGATTATAATCTTTGTTAAGAATCTTATTTTTTATGTCTGAACCCTTAACTGTATTGTAGATATTCAACATAGTACCAGCCCCGGATCTTCAATTTTTTTTTAGGCGGGGCAAAAACTGAAAAATGCCGCCCCGCCTTTTTTTTGCCGTTGGGAAATGCTTGATGCATTCCCGGCAGCCTGGTTGGGCGCTTGGATATGTGGGACTCTTCGGGTGCTGCGGTACGGAGGAGCACCCTTGGTTACCCATCGCTGAGCCGCTGGACCCGCCTGAGGCGATAATTGCAGCAGCCCAAACAGCGGCATCTGCTCTACCAGCAGAACCATCCGCGCGGCTTCTGCCGCTTTCTCCGGGAGAGCGGTCCGAGGCTCCGGGCGCTCTTCTACCGGAAGAGCTCGTGCGATAGGCGACGGATTCCCCAATCCATCGCCCGAGCCCTATTATGTCGGAAGTAGCCGCTAATGTTGAGCGCGTCTTCGTCCTCCGCGTCTTCTCCTTATCGGGTCAGCTGCTTCATCGGCTTCCCGATTTCTCTCAGCGGCCTCCTTCTGCGTCACGATGGACTCGCAGAAAGTACAGACCGCCTACCAGGCTTCTCTCGACCGGACTAATGCTCTTATTATGTCCGGGAGTGTCAGGTCTGGCCCTATAGCGGCGCAGAGTTCTGCCCGTTGTGCGACCCAGGCTGGGCAGGCAGCGAGCGTGTGCTGCGCCGTGTCGTCCTCGTCCGTACAATGATGGCACTGGGGCGTTGGCTCCCGTCTGGCCGTATGGTGCAGGTAGTGACCGAAACACCCAGGTCCTGTCAGCATCTGCACCATCCGGTAGGAGAGAGTGCCATTACGCTGCGCCACCCAATCCTCCAGAGCTGGCCGAATTGCTGCAACAACTCTGTGACCGGCAGTTGGCGATGCCATTTGGTCTTGCCAGGTGCGCATTATCAGCATTCGCGCTTGGCGACGCCATTGGGCTGCCAGATCTGGTGGCACCCGTTCCCCTCTTTCCTTTGCTGCTGCTGTGCGGGAATAGACTTTCGCCTGCACACGGGCTTCCAGGTCCCATGGAGGGGTACCGGCTAATGCAAACGCCGCTTCGCCCGCCCCGCCTACCTACTTATGTTTATTTTCACCTTTATCATCCATATAATTTCAACTACTATGTATGATATATATAATATTTAACAGGGTAGGGTTTAAAATAAAAATAAATATGCATAATAAAAACAAAAATCAAATATAATATTATTACATTTGTAAATTGAAATTACAATTTTTCTCTTCGAGCTTTTTGTTCAGCAAATAAATTTATAGCCTTGTCATAAGGGTGATTCTACAAAAATTGGATAACTCGCTGTCACCAGTCAATATATATTAAATCACATTATATTTTAAAGATTTTATACTTAATTCTAAAAGTATGTAATCTCCTTTAATTGGTCACTCAATTTCAGATACGTAATTTAATTAGAAATTGTATAAAACTAAAAGAGTATGCTCAAAACGTCAGTTCTTTGGCCTGTCACAAACCCAAAAACGTTCAATCAAGAGACTGTCATTTTTTCGATTTCATCATCGATGACATCAGATTTTACGATTAATTTCAGAAAACTCGATATATAATTACAATCTTTAATGTACGTAATAATGAATGTCAGGACTTTCATAGTGTGAAAATATTTACAATGTATTTAAAAAAGAGAGGAAACTTTGTCATAGGTTTCATTCGTCAGTCCTTTGTGTAACTTTCAAATGCGAAAATTTTCACCAAAAAACACGTATACATGGTCAAATACCTATTTATTATGTTTAGTTGGTAATATTGTCAGCTAAGAACTGCAGCATTTCTTTGCCACTATTACAGTATGAGTGCTAGCTCGTCGGATATGACATAATCTTGCGCAGGGCCAGTCAAAAACTCAGTATTGTGGGTAATCGTTAATTCCTTATAAATCTTAATTTTATTTTGATTTCTATACTGTTTACTATGATTAGTAAAAATTTAATATATTGATATTAGAAAATACGAAAAGAAACATTTACTTTAATTATAACATTAAATTTATGTCGAAATCATCAGTCCTTTGGCGTCAGTCCTTTGCCTGGAATCGTGCCAACGGACTGACATGTTGCCAGAGTACTGATGTTTTTTCTTTAAGATCACTTTTATCACAACAATTAATGTATGCTAACCATTTGTTTATTTAATTTAGTGTAAAACATAATGGCGGCGGTAATTTGTGGTAGACAAAAGACAAATTTGACTGAAGGATAATATATTAAATAAGAAAAGAGAAGCTGAAAAGACTTTCTTGCCGAGAATCAAACTACCTCTTCAAATAAGCTGAATTGGCAAAGAAAAACATAGGTTACAAAATGTACTTAAGAAAAGGAGAAAGGGCAAAGAAAAAATGTTAAAGAAACCTCAAAAGCTAACGGTTAACTTGAAAAAATTGGTCAAGTGCGAGTCAGACTCCAGCACGAAGCCCTCGTGCCATAAAATATATATATATAATAGGAGCTCCCTTTAAGTGTTTATTTTATTTTAATTTTGTTATCTACTGTTAAAGAAGAAAAAAAATAGTATTTTGTGAACATTTCAATTGCCCACCTGGTGGGCAATTGAAATGTTCACAACTCTCAATTGACATTGAGTTGAAAGGACAAAAAAGTATATTCGTTGTATAGGAGACCCCTTAAAGAATTATTTTCTTATAATTTTATTGTTTATTATTAAAGTAAGAACAATATTGAGTATTTCTAGAGTATTTAAAATTACCTGGTTGTATTATTGACATTGAGCAAAAAAGGGCACAAAAAATAACTTTTCTTGTATGGGAGCCCTCTTAAATATTTATTTTGTTTTTATTTTTGTATTTTCGTTATAGCTGCAACACAATTGTACGACATTTGTGAAAATAAAAACTATCTAGCCATCGCTGTTCTTGAGATACAGCCTGGTGACAGACAAATAGATAGACAGATGGACGTACTGACGGACAGATGGACAAAAAACGAAAACTTTATTTCTGTTGTTGATATTAATTATTAATGTATACTGTTAAGTAAAAGTACTTAAACGTAAAAAAAAAATGTTTATTGCAATTGTCAAAATTCTTATAAAGGTTGTGATTGTGATTTCCCGTATTATTACAAAATATTTTTCGATATTTAACTTTCTAAGAACTTGATAAATTAAAATAATTAAAGTGATATAATTATAGTTTATAAGCGTTTCATAAATGCCACAAATGTCATATATTTCTAATATGTTTGCATTATTTAACAGTACTGTGTCATCCTTGTCAGTCCTCTGGCAGTCAAATTCAGAAAAATCTAAATATTTTAAAAACTACTCTAAAAAAATGACTGTCCCGATTTGCAACAATATATTCATTATATTACCCATCTTATAAACTTAAACATGTCTAAAATTACCATAAAAACTACAGTAAACAAAATATCCCTAAAACTTACCCAATTTTTGTAGAACCACCCATAATTTAACTCGTGTGCTAGTGTAACTTTTAGAAGTTTGAGAAGTTCGGAATACTTAGGTATTTGTTAGGAATAAAATTTTACAGGCCAAAAAATGTTTCTTTAGTGAGAATAAAAAACCACTGCCCCTTCCACCATTGAAGAATTTGCAATTTTACCTGCACGGGAAGTTTAAAGCACCCAAAGAAGAAGTGAAGAATCGCATCTTGAAATTGGGAGGACTTGTGACTAGCAAACTGACTGATACACTTGCAGCTGTAGTGTCCACCAAAAATGAAGTTGAAAAGATGAATCAGAAAATGCAAGATATCCAATACCTTTCTATAGAGGTGGTATTTTTGACTTCTGGCTAAGAACTCACAGCGGTTTTCTCCCGCGCCCGCCGCCGTTGCGGGCCCGCAGCCTTTGTAGAATACAGTTTTGTATGTAAAAAAAGCAAAACTCACGGCGCGTTTTTCGCCCGCGGTGGGCGCGGTTGTTTGCGGCTTCCGCTGCACCGGCGGGCGGCGGTCGCCCGCAGCCTCGGCGGTTTGCGCCCGCGCGCTCTGCGATAGTTTAGCGGGCGATCGCAGTAGCCGTAGTATGCCATCATAGTAGAAACCACCCGTCTTGCGATCATCGCCCGCAGAGTTTGCGGGCGATGATCGCGACCGCGGCGTCTGCGGGCCCGCACAAATCAGCGGTCTCGTGAGTTCTGAAATAAAAGCAGCTCCGCAACCGCGGCGGGCGCGGGCGAAAACTGCTCCGTGAGTTCGCTCACTTACCAAGTAATTATGTAATTTTTCAACTATCAAGTAATAGGCTACTTGACCTACTTTTTTTCTTCATGCTAATCGCTTCTTAATCATTCATTATCACAAAAAAAAACTAATATTTTAATATTTTACACAGTAGCAACCCATAAAAATGTTTATTGAAAAATATGCCTCATAAATGGCGCCGAAAACACTGTCCGCCATAGTGTGACGTCATACGCTTTGTATTTTAAACTCTCTTTATTGAACATTTTTTCAAGTGCTAAATGTACGAGTCTAAAAGTGCCCAAAAATTATAAAAGAATTAAATAAGAAATTACAAATCATTTGTAATGTTGAAAACTTTTGGAGAAAAGTTTTGGCCATTTCATTTCCCGTCTACAATAAATGGAGATAATATATAAAACTGATGTTTTAAGTGAATTATTCAAGAAAATATATTTTACAAATCTTTCTAGGCTTATTCTTATTATTTATGTACAAATAAACTTACATATAACGAGCGCGATAAATAAAAGATATTAAATTACTATGAGGATGACGTCACATCCAAATCGGAAGTACCGCAAAAGCGTTTTCGTCAGTACAAATCCTATTTTCATAAAATCATATTTTCAAATCGACTTTATTTATCAATCATAAGCTTTTATTTGGTGATAAGTGTGAAATACGGTTTCCTAGGCCAAGTTCTACTAGAAATATGCATTTGTTCAATGAAATTGAATATAGGTCAAGTAGCCTATTATGTAATTTTACATAACAGTGTTAAATAAATCTTTCACCGCTTCACGTCTAGCTTCTGAACCAATTTTGATGATATGCATATGGATAAACTATGCATTTATTAGATTAGTTTTCGTTTGAATTTCTGCTCGTACTAAGTCGTAGGAAACATCTGGTTATGTAATAAAATTTTGTAATGGTTAACAATGTTTAACATTATTAACAATGGTTAACATTACATTGCTCTGAACCTCATTTTATATCCTTATTAATTCTAGGTAGTAGAAGAGAGTTTTCTAGATCTTATCGATCCAGCCACCGGAACGATCGCTAAAACTCTAGAACTTATCAAAGAAAATAATATTGCTGACTGGGGATCTGATGTAAGTATCAAAATTATTTTATAACTAAAGCCTCATATATGAAATTGTTCACGTAACATTAGGTACGTGTTTAACACGTATTCAAATCGGCAGTTTCAGATAACTGATTTCAGAAAGAAGAAGAGTAAGAAAATTATTTATAACGGTTTTTTTTAATTGTTTTATTTTCTGGACAATAGACAACAAGTTTTTTGGTGAAACAGATAATTTGAGGGCACAAAAATTTGTAATAACATAACATTATCATTACAGCCAAAACAGCGCGTGCCGCAAGATGTAATAGACGGCAAATCAATTCCGAAGTCTGGCAGTATGTACAGCAAACCAAAATCCACCATTGAAAAGTTGAAAATTAAAGGTAACCCCATTTCTTGCATTTATCCTATCTATCATTGCTGCATCTGTAGGCGCAAAACGCGGGAGGTGAGATAACGATAATTAAGAAAATAATAGACACATATTAATTTATTAATTGCCTAGATCTAGGTGGAATCATGCACGAATTGTAGGTTTATATCATAGAGGACCCTGTCGTTATACGCATGTATCTAAGCTATAATAAATAATACATATATATTTTTATACATATATATTTTTATGTTACGCTGATTACGTTTGGTGTAAAATTACGGCAATACAGACAGTTTTAAATGTATATTACAAAGTTCACTTGATAAATAAATACCCTTTTGTATAGGATATCCCTATATTTAATATTTTCATTTTTTATTAGTACACTGATGCGAGAAAACGCGAAAAAGTCTGCGTTGTTGCGTCAGGGTACTAACGGCTTGTAACTTGTATAACCTATCTTCAAGGCTCGGAAACCTGGTTACTGGTTAGTCTTCGCGATCCTGTTCGTTAAAAAACGCCATACATTTCCAAAAGAGCATTTTCATTTCGATTCCGCTCTGAACGGACCGAAATTATTCCTGGTTTTGTTCAAAGAGTTAAATAAAACTGCTCCTGCTCATAATACCGGTTAGAACCGTTCGCGATTATTGTTCGCCCCGCCCACACACACACACCACGACCCTCACGGCTCACCCATTGGCCACACATTCAAAACAAATAATCAAGTTATGGCCTATTGGTTATTAGATGGTACACTAGAAGGGGATAGAAGATATCACTGCACTATAGTTACTTTCCCTATCTTACAGGCGGCACCGCGGTCGACCCCGACTCGGGGCTGGCGGATATGGCTCACGTGTACACGGACCGCGACGGCACCAAGTATACCGTCACGCTCTCCAAGACCGACGTCGTCGCCGGCAAGAACTCCTACTACAAGCTGCAGGTGCTCAAAGCCGATGATAAAGACAAGTGAGTCAGGTTCTATAAGGCCGTGTTTCCACCTGCAAGCAAACTCGCGGAAGTCTTGCGTGAGTTTCTTGCAATATTGTTTACATTTCATACTAATTCCTGCAATTTATTGCTGCAATAAATGTCGTGCGAGAAGCTCGCGGATAAATGCCATACGTCCTTACATATGAAATTGGCGTTTTGTTGTACAGTCCACTTTGACCTTATATAGCTCCTCTTTGGTTAAGAATTCCAAATTCAAATTTATATATTCACTTATTTGGTATACATTTGAGTTTCCAAAACAGCCATTCATTTGTTTTTTTCTTGATTATTTTTTCTTTGGAGTCGTTATAAATATCGCACAATGGAAAAATTGAAATGTCGCTTTATTTACGAATATGAGTTCTACTTCTCTACGTCTAGTTGGTACATAAAAATTTACTTTACTGAGAAGGTCAGGACAGTCAATTTCGTTGTTAATTAATTTTAGAATAAATATGAAATCAGAAATGTACCGACGATTAGACAGTTTGAATGTGAAATTTTTTACAAAGGGTAAAGTAGTTATCTGAATTTTGGAATATTTTATGTCTGTACCCATAGGTATAGCATAAATCGCCTTTGTATATTCTCAATCCGTGTAATATATTTATCATAGCATGGCTTCCATACCTGACAGGCATATTCTAAATGGGGTCTGACGTAGGCACAATAGAGAATTTTGAGGTAGGTATAATGAAGAATTAAAGGCTATTGTGGAAGCGGATCCATCGCAAACCACTTCAGAGTTAGCAGCAGGCTTCCACACACCACCACCACTTTTTGCTTTTGCGTTTGCTTCACTCAATTCATGTGGGTACCACATGAATTGAGTGAAGCAAACCAGAAAACACGCGTCGACTGCTGCTTTACATTGCTCAACCGTCACAATAATGAAGGTATTTTAAATCGGATCATTACTTGTGAATTGTGATGAAAAATGGATCCTTTACGATAATCGGAAGCGTTCGTCGCAATGGCTGTCCCCTGGAGAATTAGCCAAATCCTGCCCTAAGCGAAAATTGTCTCAAAAAAAGGCGGGTTGCACTCCGGGAGTGCCGGCAGAAGTGAAAACTTGATTATTAACGTTGTGCATTTTTTTAAACCCATTTTTTATGAAAATCGATTATTAAAAAATCGATTTTTTTAATTAAGAGGCCGGGTACCCTTGGAATTTCTCATACAAACGTAATTCCAAAATCATTTTCTCATACGAAAATATTTAACATGTTTGAGTTATAAGATAGTAATTACCTAGGTTCCTACACAAAAATTTACTTCAAAATATTTAAACAATATTTTTTTTTGTTTTAATTTTTTTTTTAGTAAATTTACTACTAAATATTTAAACACTAAAAAATTGAGTAAAACACTAAAAAATATATAAATAAATAGTAAATTTACTACAAAATATTTAAACTCTAAAAAATATTTTTTAGTATTAATAAAATTAATACTAAAAAAATTATTAATTATATAATGTAAATTTACTATTTATTTATATATTTTTTAGTGTTTTACTCTATTTTTTAGTGTTTAAATATTTAGTAGTAAAAAAAATTTAAAAAAAAATTTTTTTTGTTTAAATATTTTGAAGTAAATTTTTGTGTAGGAACCTAGGTAATTACTATCTTAAACTGAAAAATAACTAAAACATGTTAAATATTTTCGTATGAGAAAATGATTTTGGAATTACGTTTGTATGAGAAATTCCAAGGGTGCCCGGGCCCTTAATCGAAACCCTTACAATCGATAAAATTTTTAACCCATTTTTTATGAAAATCGATTTTTAAAAAATCGATTTTTTTAATTAATCGAAACCCTTACAATCAATTCGAGTTCGAGTTCGACACAAAACACTACTCTCCAACCGTCTTACGGTTTTTCCAAGGTTTTTCGATCAGCACGAGAATCTGACACGAGTTTCACAGTTTTTACCCATCCCACAAAAGTGCTCAACGCCGCTAAAGAAGTTTTCACTTCAAAAATTTACTTGTGAGTGTTTGGTGTACTAGTGCCGGTGTCGTTCACTACAGCTTTCCAAAATCTGGCCAAACGGTTACGACAGATATCTATTGTCAGCAACTACCAATCATGATGGAAGAACTAGCTGCTAAACAACCAAGGCTGGTCAATCGCTCTAGGCCACTGTTGCTTCAGGACAACGCTAGACCACACACTGCACAACAGACGGCCGCAAAACTGGAAGAGCTGCAATTGGAATGTCTGCGACATCCACCGTACTCTCCGGACCTTGCTCCAACAGATTACCATTTTTTGGATAACTTCCTACAAGGAAAAAATTCAACTCTGAAGTGGCAGTCAAAACCGCATTCAAAGAATTTATTGACTCTCGTCCCTGCCTTTTTTTAGTAGAGATAAACTACGATAACATGGCGCGCCCCTCCAAATGACTGTTTCAATGTGTGTAGTCATATCCTTATGAAAGAGTTTGTATGTAGTAAGTATTCAACCAATCATAATATTTCACTTAATGGCACTTATTACCAAGATTTGTTGGTCAACTAATCATAATTCATAACTAGCCGACCGCGCAAGACAACGCACTTCAACCGTTTTGACAACGCACTTCAAACATTTTGAATTTTGGAGGGGCGCGCCATGTTATCGTAGTTTATCTCTAAAGGGATCAACGAACTACCCTTAAGATGG
The DNA here is from genome assembly GCA_963422495.1 of Polyommatus iphigenia. Classification (NCBI taxonomy): domain Eukaryota; kingdom Metazoa; phylum Arthropoda; class Insecta; order Lepidoptera; family Lycaenidae; genus Polyommatus; species Polyommatus iphigenia. The sequence continues at coordinate 13,884,200 of OY730180.1, read as the reverse complement.
CAAAAAGGCATCGATAACAATGGTACACACTTTGATTAATTGATTAATTAAATATATTATACAAAAAAATCGACTTTATAATATTCCTCCCATACAAAACGCCAAAGGACCTAATATACAGAATATACAGGATTATTTTTTCACCAGTACAATAAAGTTTACCACGTCATTGGTCATGGGCGTACCCAAAGATTTCAGCTAGGGGGGGGGGGGGGGGCATTTTTTTACCTTCCAGGGGGGGCAGCTGGATCGTGTAGGATCTAATGATCGATTGTTTTTAGGGTTCCGTACCCAAAGGGTAAAAACGGGACCCTATTACTGAGACTTCGATGTCTGTCCGTCTGTCTCCAGGCTGTAACTCAAGAACGGTAATAGCTAGAGAGTTGAAATTTTCACAGCTTATGTATTTCTGTTGCCGCTATTACAACAAATACTAAGAACAAAATAAATTAAATATTTAAGGGGGGCTATTTAACGTGATTTTTCAAACATTTTTTGCTCGGTATCAATGATGACAACAGGTAGGTACTTGAAATTTTCACAAAGACCTTAATTATATGTGTTCTTTAATAATTAGTAATAATATTGAAATAAAATAAAAATATAAGTGGGCCCCCATACAAAAAACACAATTTTTGACCTATTTTTGCTCTATAACAGTACGGAACTCTTCGTGCGCGAGTCCGACTCGCACTTGGCCGATTATTTCTTTCTCCACAGCGCGTTCATAGATAATTCCGCCTAACTAAAGATATACTAGCTGCCATCTATTACTACTGTTACTTTATAGTTTTACAATAAAGGTTGTCTGGAAGAAATCGCTTCTAGCGATAAGGCCGCCTTTTGTACTTTTTACTCTTAGTTACTAAGTTTTGTATGTCATGTTTGTTTTGGTACAATAAAGTGTTTTCCTTCATTCATAGCTGTAAGTTTTCCTTTGAAATAAAATAAGAGGGACACTATCACAAAGTTTCCGTCATGGCTGCTTTGCGAGGAATGTGTTTTTGGAAACCAATAGAATCGCTTTGCCCGACTTCACTGAGCGCAATGATTGTATTGAAAACGTTTTAAAAACTTAAGATTATAGAAAAATTCGTGTAAAAATAATTACACATTTTAATAATGACATGTTTCAGATTCTGGCTATTTAGATCTTGGGGCAGGATTGGCACACCGATCGGCGGCGTCAAAACGGAGGATTGTAAGTCTCTGAACGAGGCAATCAATAAGTTCGAAAATCATTACCTCGAAAAGACAGAAAACCCATGGGAAATGAGGCATGACTTCGAAAAGGTAACATAAAAATTCTAACTTAATTTTTTTATGACACTCAAATTGTAAATACCGACAATGCAATATTTTCGAAATTTTAATATCTAGGTATAAAAATAATTAAAGTTATTTTAAAAATGGAATAAATTAAAAATAACCTAATGCACTATTTCAAACCGATCACTTAAAAACATTTCAATCTAACGATTTTAACAGTCACATTACTACAACAATATTTTTTAACAGTGAGCACTTATGAAGATTTTCATAGCCTTGAGGCTTGAGCCACCAAGACCAACATACAATTTTATTACACCATTACGCAATTGAGTTGAGATAAATAATATACTGACTCGAATTATTCTGTATTTGACTACCAATTTACATATTAGCTGTTTGGTGATTCTTTGTTTATAAAAAATTGTTTTTATGTATAAATAAAAACATTTTTGCCTTTTGCTTCAGATTCAAATTTTAAACTCATATTTTAAAGCTTGACTGTTATTTTGTTCTACTGTTGTGGATCTATACTAATATCATAAATGCGAAAGTATCTCTGTCTGTCTGTCTGTCTCGCTTTCACGCCAAAACTACTCAACCGATTGTAATGAATTTTTGTACACAGATAGTCTAAAGCCTGAGAAAGGACATAGGCTACTTTTTAACTGGAAAAAGGGGTTGTAAGGGGGTTTTTATGCGTAAATTTGTTCAACTTAAGTTAGTTCCAAAAACTCATAACAGATGGCGCCAAGAGTCGCCTAGATCGCGTTATCGCTTGCTCATACGTATTTCTATAAAGCTCCGTTTAGACCAAACGAGCGAATGCTCATTCTAGTAAAGCTCTTTTGATGTAAACTAACAACGAGCATTCTTTCGTTGTTCTAGTGTGTTCGCCACGTGTTCGGCGGTAAATAGGTAGAATGCTCTAAGAATCTCGCTCGTTTGGTGTAAACGACGCAAGAGCGCTCGAGCAATTGCCTAGAGCGTTCTTTCGTGTTCGGACGTGCTCGCTCTTCGAGGCGGTCTCTTCAAAGGGATTCTAGTGTTCTTGATATTTTTACTTTTTGGCGGCTGGTTTTAGGTAGTTTATCAAAGGTTATTTCGTAAATATGGATTGGAGTAATGAAAAATGTTTACAAATGATAGAATTATACCATAACAAAAGATGTTTATGGGATCCAACCTTTGATGACTATAAAAATAAATTAACTACTTATCGTTGACGAATGAGCAATGAGCATTCGCTCGTTTGGTCTAAACGGAGCTATATGATTCTCATCTACAGAGCAAAAATTCTTATTCTTGATGTTCTTGTTGATTCGATTGGTGTAAACGATCTAAAGTATGTTGTAACGAATTATAGTTTACACTAAACGAATACGAAAGAATGTTCTTGTGCTGTTCTTGCTCTATGTTCTTTTGGTGTAAACCCACCTTAAGAGGTGGTACCATGTTGAATTAAATTTTTCGATTCTTTCGATTGTTATACGCGTTATTAAATAACTCACCAGTTACCTACCAACATAGATATCAGAAACAACAGCGCCAAAACTACTGAACCGATTGTAATGAAATTTTGTACACATAGTCCAAAGCCTGAGAAAGGACATAGGCTACTTTTTAACTGGAAAAAGGGGTTGTAAGGGGGTGTTTATGCGTAAATTTGTTCAAATTAAGTTAGTTCCAAAAACTCATAACAGATGGCGCCAAGAGTCGCCTAGATCGCGCTATAGCTTGCTCATGCGTCTTTCTATAAGAGGTGGTACCATGTTGAGATAGGTTTTTCGATTCTTTCGATTGTTATACAGTATACACGTTATTAAATAACTCACCTACCAACATAGATATCAGAAACAGCCTACCAATGATAAATACTAAATAGTTTATGGGCAAAGCTACAGTTGTGTAATGGGGCGCTAAATAAGCTTTAAAATTTGGTATAAAAAACTTTAATTAAAAAAAATTAAGTATTATTGCACAGCTGTTTTGGGTATTTTGATTTGAGGGGTACCAGGGTTTTAAAAATCTTTTAAATTTGACACCAATTTTGTTGACACCGCACGCTATAAACTGAAGTCCACGCGGACGAAGTCGCGGGCAACAGCTAGTTGGTAAATAAAATAAAAAAAATACCTATTAACCCATCAAACCCTAAGCGGCACGGGGTATCGCATAGAGAATGCAATCTTGATCTTGCAAGATCAAGATTCCACCAAGATCTTGAGTGATCTTCCAAGATTCAATCTTGAAAGCCATCAATCCTGAATTTCAAAATCCTGTTCGCGATCTTGACAAAATAGTCCAAGATTGTAACAAGATTTCGAGATTTTGAGATTGTTCATGCCTGCGCGGTAAAGCGCGAACCACAGATTAGGGTATATATATAGTAAACAGATAAGCGTCTTAGAAGAGTTTGACGGCTCACGAATCGAACATTTGATCTATATCCTGTGGTTTGATCTAGCGCCATCTGTAGTTAAAACAAGTAAACTTCACAGGTGCGTATGTGTGTGTGTTAGCGTTTGTATGTGTGTATATTGCGTGTATAATGTATATGATAGGATAAGGCGCAGCGCAGACGACAGACTATCCGTGACGCACTTTTTAGTCCGTGGAAATAGAACCTATGCAATTGCCAAATTATATGCAGTAACGCACACGTCTGCGCTGCGCGTCGTGTGCGTTACTGCATATAATTGCGTAGGTTCTATTTCCACGGACTAAAAAGTGCGTCACAGATAGTCTGTCGTCTGCGCTGCGCCTTAACTTGTCCGATTTTTCAAAAAACTTGAATTTGTAAAAACTGAGTTTGCTATGTTTAATTTATATATAACAACTAGCTGTCCCGGCAAACGTTTCTTTGCCATATTATATAAAGTATATCGCCCGTATTATTTTATTGAATTAGTGACTAAATAAGTATGTCACCATGGCAACGTCCATCGCTATCCCGTGACTCGCGTCGCATGCATGAAAAAAACAATGGTCGCTCTTTATAGACAAATAATTTGCAATAAAATAAAATTGCGACTATAATTAAAGATCTAAGCTATCCTATCTCTCAAGTTGGAAAAAAGCACACATTTAAAAAAAACATTAAAATCGGTTAATTAGTTTAGGAATCCATCGCGGACAAACATCGTGACAGGAGATTTATATATATATTAGACTAGATACCCAATTTTCACAAAAACAAATTCTTTGAAACATCCATACTAATATTATAAATGCGAAAGTGTGTCTGTCTGTCTGTCTGTCTGTCTGTTACCTCTTCACGCCCCAACCGCTGAACCGATTTTGCTGAAATTTGGCATGGAGATACTTTGAGTCCCGGGAAAGGACATAGGATACTTTTTATCCCGGAAAAATGGACGGTTCCCGCGCGATAAAGGAATTTTGGCGCAACGAAGTTGCGGGCGTCATCTAGTACTTTATAATATTATGGCAAAGCAACGTTTGCCGGGACAGCTAGTTACATAATATATTAAATCATATTAAAATACTGGTTACTATCAATTTGCAGCAAAAAAAACGCATTTTTTTCAATAATTATTATGCTCAATCTCGAAAATCCCGAAAATCTTGATTCGCGACCAAGATCTCGACCCGAATCTCAACAAGATCTCGAACTGACCAATCTTGATTCAGAAAAAAGACGCCAAGATCTTGAATAGTCAATCTTGGTCCAAGATTGCATTCCCTAATGCCGCATAACAATTGAAAATTTATTGTGTCTGTGATTCGCACAATCGAAGTATTACTTGCTATTGCCAGATGCCCGGGTGCTACTATCCCATAGAGGTGGACTACGGTGACGAGCCCACCGCCAAGCTGCAAGTGGACAAGAAGTGCAGCCTGGCGATGCCCGTCCAACAACTGATCACCAAAATATTCGACATAGACAACATGAAGAGAACGCTCTTGGAGTTTGAAGTAAGTGGTTCATTATTATTAGCAGACAACACACACACAACTTCCTAAAGTAAGCGCGTGTCATAATATGGGGCCTGATCCACAAAGCGTATACACTCAGGTTCGAGAAAACGCTTGGTTAGGTTAAGTTCTGCATTTATTGCACTCGCGACAGCTAATAAACGAGCACCGGACTTAGCTTTGACCATGCAGAATTTCCTGAACTCGAGTGGAACGCATTGTGAAACAATGCGCTGGTTACCCTTACGCGTTTGTTACGCGCTACTGCTAACACCATTGATTTGTGTAATATGTCGTAGTCATCTAGTTTAATCTGCGACTCGATTGAATGACTAGCGCATTCATTGAATGACACCATTCAAATGAATGACTAAAGGACAACTCGTCAAGACGTTGACTGTGACGTGTAACGTTTTGACTAAATGTCATATAGTGAAGTCGTTAAATAGGATGCTATATTTTTTTTCAGTAGTCGTTAACAGGGTAGTAGTAGGTAAATCAACACTGTCATATTATTTTATTACAAAAAAGCACATTAAAGTAAATTTAATCGACAAAATATCAACACACTGCTATCAGCTATGCGAGCTGTTTGACGCCATATTTGTTTTTAGTGACTACTAGCGCCGCAGTGGGAAAAAAGTGAAATACGTTCAAATACATGGCTGATTTCATGTCCACTATCTTCAAAGGGCTATGTTACAAATCGCTAACTATAGTCCGCGCGGAACTAGTTGGCCGCACCTGAGGTATGTGAGCGGTGGGACGGAGAGGCAGGGGCGCTTCGCACAAGAGATTGCAATAGCAAGATGAGTCCGCCGATAAAAAGACAATCTAAGGAAATAATATTTAAAGTGCATACGTTTTTTAAAAAACGGAAAGCCGATGTCAATAGTTTAGATTTTAGAATATAAAACTGATCAATTGTCTAATGTCTTTAATTTATTCTTTCCAATAATTAAATAATATTATTGTTCACGATATCGCGAGATTGGTCGTCACTGTCTAATCTCATGTGCATTGCGAGCAGCAAGAAACCCCCTCACCCCCGTCCCTACCTAAGGCGCGGCCAACTATAGTCCGCGCGGAACTAGTTGGCCGCGCCTTAGGTATGTGAGCGGTGGGACGGAGAGGCGGGGACGCTTGATTTTGACAGTTCTGGCTAGATAAGACAAAAAGCACAAGACATTGCAATAGCAAGATGAGTCCGCCGATAAAAAGATAATCTAAGGAAATAATATCCCATTAGTCGTGGCAAAACGAGACACAATAGTTTTTTCATTGTTATCGCGGCCGGATGTGGCCGCTTGGGGCTTCATGAATTAAAGTGCATACGTTTTTAAAAAACGGAAAGCCGATGTCAATAGTTTAGAATATAAAACTGATCTATTGTCTTTTATTTATTCTTTTCAATAATTAAATAATATTATTGTTCACGATATCGCGAGATTGGTCGTCACTGTCTAATCTCATGTGCGTTGCGAGCAGCAAGCAACCCTCCCCCTCACCCCCGTCCCTACCTAACGCGCGGCCAACTAGTTCCGCGCGGACTATAGTTGGACGTTGAGCGACGATCGTTCAATCGACGTTCGGCTGAGTCATTCAATTGAATGGTGCCATTCAATGAATGGGCTAGTCATTCAATCGAATCGCAGATTGAACCAGATGACTGCGACATATACAAATTATATGAGATGAATCTATACAATATTTGTTTAATTTCATTTCAGTTGGATACTGAAAAAATGCCTTTAGGAAAACTTTCAAAGAACCAAATAAAAACAGGCTACAATGTGTTATCAGAGCTACTGAAACAAATTGATAAGGGCGACCCAAATGAAGGCAAAATCATTGACGCCACAAACAGGTAACAAAATTATGGAAATACTTATCGATACCCGCAACTCTGTTGCGAAGATATTCGATTATCGCGAAAACTGTACATTTTTCCGGGATAAAAAGTATCCTATGTCCTTTCACGAACCCCAAAGTATGTATACCTATAGTCTATACCAAGTTTCAGCAAAATTTGTTTAGCGATTTGGGCGTGTAAAGGTCACAGACAGACACTCTTTCACATTTATAATATTTGTATGAATATTGCTCATATTAATTGAATAATAAAAGACCTTCTATATTTTATGCCATTGCTTCAACTGATAATTTTGCGTTATAATTTACATTATTGTTTCAGATTTTATACCCTTATCCCACATAGCTTTGGAGTGGACAACCCACCACTTCTCAATAATAAAGAACTGATTAAAACTAAGGCAGAAATGTTAGATAACCTCCTCGAAATTGAAATAGCTTACAGCTTATTGAAGACTGGTAAGAATGATTTTGTTATTATTGAATCAAAATCACATAAACTGCCTCACTTAAATACGAATATTAATAACTTAACGGTAATTAAATAAAGATTCTAACATAAACCCCATTATCAGTCAAACGAAAAGCTTAGCGTGACTTGGCGCGCCCCGTATAAAAAAGTTTTGAAGACTTGAAAAGGAAAGTTAAAACTTATCAGTTATCACAAAAGAAAAAATCGCATAGGGTGTTGCCAACTTTTAAACTCACGCTTTACGCAGGTAGCAAAGGAATTTCTTGTCTTAACTTTGTCATTTGTGAATTAAAAATACAGAACTCTGATGGAGGCACTTCACATGGCTATTTGTATTTGCTATTGGCTATTTGTTGTATTTGACAACATTATTGACGAATACGCAAACAAGCAAATAAAGGCAAATACGACCGTCCACACATGGACGTCAAATACCAAACTTTTACTTGATTTTCTTTACTTGCCTATTTGACTCCTTTGATGTGCGTCAAAAACCGACAAAGGTACGGATACGTGTATTTGGTATTGGTCATATTTGTCAAATAGGCAAATAAGGCCAATATTTGTCAAACATACCGTCTACACATGGTGATTGTTTGGCGAATACATCAAATACGCAAATACAAATAGCCAAGTGAAGTGCCTCCATAAAAAATTATATTAACACAAACAATGAAAACGATATAATACGAAATGACGACATTTTATTACCTACCCTTTTTCAACAGGTAATTTGTTCTATTTCCAGATAACGAGGATGATATTAGTCCAATAGAGGGTCACTACAGGAAGTTGAAGGCGGAGATACAACCGCTGGACAAGAGTTCGGACGAATTCGCCATGATTGTGGAGTACGCTAAGAACACCCACGCTGCCACTCACTCGTCATACACGCTTGAGATACAGGAGGTAGGGTTAATTTAAGTAGGGTCGCGGAACACATTGAAATCCGAAAATGTCTCACTCGAACATAATATTATTGTTTTTGCGTAGTTGAAATGATGAGTCAATAAACGAATTTCTACGTGTTTTTTGCGAGAGAACTACAGTCAATGAGTAATCTTAACATTTACGATTTTCTATTAAAATGGCATGAATGATTTTTTTTTTTAATGATTGCCATGGTTCTCGTTTTAATGTGGAGTTTTTAAGCTTTTATTTCGCAGCAACTTATACTCTAGTGCACTGACGCCGCAAACGGCGAATAAGCGTATAACAAATCTTATTATATTACATCTCTGTGTCACTTTTTAGGACACACGGTGATTGTGTGCTAACCGATTATTCGTTTAAACTTTACAAACATGTGTTAACTATACATAATACTTAATTTCAGGTATTCAAAGTGGTCCGCCAGGGCGAGGACAAGCGCTACAAGCCGTTCCGCAAGCTGCACAACCGCCGCCTGCTGTGGCACGGCTCCCGCGTCACCAACTTCGCCGGAATACTGTCACAAGGTATTGTTTTACGTTCTTCTTCTTCTTTTTTTCTTATTATGGCGCTCGGCTTTTCAACCATGGCCAGTGTCAAGTAAAATATGTTTACAAAATTTAAAGTCGTTTTTCCAGATTATCGTCAAATCGAAAGTCTAGTAAAAGTCTAAAAAAGTAGTCACTAGTCAGTAAAGTCAACGAGTCAAGTCAGTTGATTTATTAAAAGTGGTTAGACCCTTTACTAAAACTTTCGATGGAGTTTTGGAGGGAACACAACACGGCACGTTTCTTGAAATTACTTGTGCCCGACATATTTAATGGTTAATATTCTACCAACATTACACATTAAAACCCGAAATAACACAATTTTAGGAAAATAATGCAAAAACACAACGTCACTCTTTCGTATTCCCGGCAAAACTCCTTCTTCTTCTTTTGGCGTAAGCCTTTACACATCCTTTATGTATGTCACCTAAAATCCAGGTAACGATTATTATGAGCATCTTGTCTTTTTTTCGACATTTTTATTATTATTCATGACCCGTTTCACATCTTCAAGCAGCGATCACGCCTGCGACATGCAACTTTTCTGTAAAGAATTCGCACTGGCTAAATGTAACATCGATAAAAAGAAGGTGTAAAATAAAAATAAAAATTGTTTTATTTCTGAATAGATTTGTAACAAATACTTTCAGTGCGTTGATTCTACTGCAACTGGTGCCTACCACCGGTTCGGGAACTTACCCGGCTTAATTACCTATAGAATCTACGAATAATAAAAACTATATTATAGAATGAAATAAGTCAACATAGTTATTTGTATTGCAGTGTTCATAAAAATTTGCTCGGTAGCGTTATCAGAAACATACACGCTTAGACTGATAAAATCACCTATGTGTTTTCCACATAGTCGTAAAAATTACCCTTTCCACCCAGGTCTTCGTATCGCGCCCCCTGAGGCGCCGGTGACGGGCTACATGTTCGGCAAGGGTATATACTTCGCCGACATGGTGTCCAAGTCCGCCAACTACTGCTGCACCGACAAGCGGAACAACGTCGGCCTGCTGCTGCTTAGCGAGGTCGCGCTCGGTGATATGTGAGTAAACTTACCCTTACTAATACAAATTATAATACAGTTAGTAGATAGCAGTACAGTGTTCCCAAAGTGATAATGCGCATAGGAATTTTCGTAATTGTTCGGCAACGATCGTTTTTCCCGAGCGTCGGAAGAAAACCTTTTATTGCGCAGGTCCAAATTGACAAATCATGTCCAAACTTGTTGGTGGCGTTGCCATGACGTGACATGATTTGGACTTGCGCAATAAAAGGTTTTGTGGCGCATGCGCCAAAAATACAGACAATTAATATGATATTTACCTCTATTTCTTTCGCACAAGGTGCAAAATGCAAAAGCATTATTTGGGGCTCTTACGTTTCATAGATTCGGGTGTTTTCGTGATTACGACAATTTCCGAAGATTTGCATGCGCATTAATAATTTGGGAGTACTTAACTTGTCTAAATCAATTTTTAATTTTGAATATGCCACGCCGCTAGTACTGCGTCTTACATTGTATTCTAGAGTAAGGAACTGTAGTGGCAGGAATTGTAAAGTAAATTAATTTTTTGTTTCCAACCTATTCGCTGCTCCATCGTTGCGCACGTTATGTATACGAGGTCTGCACACTGCATGTCACATAATTGGAAAAGTTTTATGATAAAGACTTCATATGCTGCGTAAAAATATCTTTACTAGTAAGTAAGGACTGTAACCGTCCTATATTAAAAATTATGATTTAGCTGCAATCTACGAATACTCGAAAGCTTTTGAGTTTTGACAAACATTAAAAATCCGTATTTTTTAGGGTTCCGTACCCAAAGGGTAAAAACGGGACCCGATTACTAAGACTTCCTTGTCTGTCCGTCTGTCTGTCACCAGGCTGTAACTGGAGAACGGTAATAGCTAGAGAGTTGAAATTTTCACAGAATATGTATATCTGTTGCCGCTATAACAACAAATACTAAAAACAAAATAAAATAAATATTTAAGGGGGGCTCCCATACAACAAACGTGATTTTTTTGGCCTTTTTTACTCTATATCAATAATGGCAACAGGTAGGTACTTAACTTTTTCACAAAATCCTTAGTTATATGTGTACTTTAATATTTAATAATAATTTTAAAATAAAATAAAAAAATAAGGGGGGCCTTCCATACAAAAAACACAATTTTTGGCCTAATCTATACATATAATAAAACTGTAGAAATGACGATTCTGTACATTAAAGATATTCAAAAAATAATAAGCGGAGGGTGTCACTACATCGCTATACAAGCCAAAAATGTGGTCAGTTTTTTTGTCTGTCTATCTGTCTGTCTGTCTGTCTGTCTGTATGTTTGTTCCACTATCACACGAAAACTACTGATTCGATTTGAATGCGGTTTTCACAGATATATTTGTCTTCTTCCAACTTAACATCTGGTGTATAAAATTTTTTCCCCCCATCCCTCTAAAGGGACAAAAGAGGGGGTCAGATTTTGTATAAGACTTTTGCTTTAACACGAAAACTACTGATCCGATTTGAATGCGGTTTTCGCAGATATATTTGTCTTCTTCCAACTTAACATCTGGTGTATAAAAAAAAAATCCCCCCACCCCTCTAAAGGGATGAAAGAGGGGGTCAGATTTTGTATAAGACTTTTGCTTTAACACGAAAACTACTGATCCGATTTGCATACGGTTTTCGCAGATATATTTGCCTTCTTCCAGCTCAACATCTGGTGTATAAAAATCACCCCCCCCCCCCCCCCCCCTATTATAATATATTATTAACTGTTTTTCCAACTTAACATCTGGTGTGACAACATTTTTCCCCTCACCCCTCTTAGGGGACAAGAGGGGTAAGATTTTGTATGCTGATGAAGTAGAAATACTTTAAATGGCAAAATAACGTTTGCCGGGACAGCTAGTTTTGCTCTATAATGGTACGGAACCTACTCGCACTTGGCCGATTTTTTTAAGTCTACGATAGCCATACAACTTTGTATATTATTTAATTTACAGGAAGGAGTGTAAACAGGCGGAGTACGTCAGGAAGCTGACGGGCGCGCACTCCGTGTGGGGCGTGGGGCGTACGCAGCCTGACTACTCGGCGGCGCGCACGCTGCCCGACGGTACTATAGTGCCCCTCGCCCCGCCTGTCTCCAAACCGGTCGACTCAAGCCTGTTGTACAACGAGTATCCTTTTTTATTCTACCTGATTCCCCCATAAAGTGAGTCTGCTCTAGGAGTAATTACATTGCAGAGAAGTGACTCGACACTTCACGTTACCATTCACGACCTAAAGTGAGCACTCGCATAGTTCTACTGTCGCGGCCCGATTAGAATGTCACACGTGTGACTTTTGGGGAGGGGGCCAGGCCCCCTCATTGTTTATCTCCAACCAACTAGCAACAGACTAGTTATAGCCACGATTAAACTACCATGGTCTTAACCAGACCAGTAGCTTAGACCCTATCGAAAAAAAAAATACTGTCGCGGAGTGCGGTTTGGCGTATGCGATTTTATACAAAGATTATTTGGAAACGTATACGTGAAAGCGAAGGAGATTAGTTAGCTGAATCGATGTGCCGCTCAGTGCGGTCTCGACTTTAATGTTTATATTGTGGACCTCCCTCATGAACATCGGTGACACTGGCCAACTAACAACTATGTTTTATAGTTTGATAATAATCAACTAAAGTTAAATGCCAAAAAGTAAGATTATTATTATATAGGTGTCGGTTGTAGTGAATTGTCTTCCCATACTTTCGCTATAAATGATCTGCAGTTATAAAATGAAATCCTGTTGAAATAAATTTTCTTAACCACTTATCAGATTTATTGTGTACGACGTCGCCCAAGTGAACGTGAAATACCTCGTGCAGATGAAGTTCAATTACTCTTATTAAGTTTTTTTTATTACTTTTAAAATCTCAAACGGAATTATCAAAATTCCAAATTATTTTTAATTGTTAATGTGTTCTCACAAACACTATCAAATCCACTCCGCTTGTTGAAAAGATAACAAAATATAACAAGATAACAAAACAAGAAAAGATAACAAAACAATTTTTGTACCCCTAGAAATATTGAGTACTTACACCTAAATTATGTAAAATGTTGACCCAATGAATAAGCTGTAAAAGTTTTGTCCTTTTCTGATTTCTGAAACATAAAAATTTCGCTTGATAGAACATGACAAAACATAGTATACCTAACTACTATTATTGATAAAAGGGTTTATGTATGATGAAAATTACTCCATATTTGTCTTGTGTATTTGATAGTGATTTGTAACTTTTTAAGTTTTTGTGCCATGCAATGTTATAGCTGCTAGAAAGTAGAGCCTTAAAATAAGTATTCATAGCTGTTTGGCTATCGTCTTGATTTTGTACCTGTAATGTCCACTTGCGCTAGTCTGAGGTATTACTTAGGCCGTGTTTCCACTGAAGCGGAGCGGAGCTTAGCGGTGCCCGAATTGACCAATCGTGCTATTCCAGCGGAATGACAGCGAAGTGGAGCGAAGATTTCGAGCATGGTGATTGGTCAATTCGGCACCGCTAAGCTCCGCTCCGCTTCAGTGGAAACACGGCCTAATCGTTATGGCAAAATATCTTGCCTTTCCATTCATGTTTAGAAGAAACGTTTATCAGACTGGCGTAAATGGGGCTGAATGTTTCGTTTATTGATCATTGTATGAATGTTATGTTGTTGTCATTATATTACACTTTATACCAATTTCACCAACAACTGTTAGGCTGGTTTTAGTGTCACGCGGACCGTCGGTACGGATCGCTCCGTATAAATGCAATATGCATTACGCTCTAAGGAGTGTTTTAGAGTAATGCGGAGGGGTCCGTACGGACCCGTCCGCATTACTCCTCAAAACTTCATACAAATCGATCTACGGAGCGATCCGTACCGACGGCCCGCATGACACTAAAACCAGCCTTAAAGGTATTGGCCTTATAAAATATTGTTATCTCTTTCCTTTTTTGTATGAATGCAAGAGTAGACATGATATTTTGATCAATTTATAATATTATAATAGCGCAGATTAATCAATTTATAATATTTATAATAGCGCAGAGTCGAAGCGCATTGAAGCGAAGTACCAAAACTGAACAATTCAACCTTAACTCCAAAGTGTTAAGTGTTAACGCACACATTATTTCGGAGAATTTAAAAAGGCGTACGCATTCGTGCGAATTGGCGCGGATGTGTCATGTGCCCAGCCAAACGCCGATTGATCTCGCAAAAGTAATGTGTGCGTTACGCTCTGGAGTTAAGGTTGAATTTGCTATGTTCAGTTTTTGAGAATTCGCTTCGTTGCGTTGCGACTCTGCGCTCGCGCTAGTATAAATTGACCCTAATTACAGGTGTTGGTGAGATTGGGAATATTCATCATTTTTATTTATATTATGTGGTCTACAAAATACATTTTTATTTCTTTCGGGTATATTATTGTCATCACAATTTGATTATGAATATTACCTACTTCAATATGTTAATTGATTCTTAATAAAACATTTAATTTCTTATATATTGTGTCATTTCATTTATGGGAAGGATATTCATATATAATATTGATTACAGCTTTATCATGGGATTATTTAACGCAAAACTTGATTATAAATGAAATAAAGAAACATGGGGAATAATAATAAAGGGAAAAATGTTCTGAAATGTTTCCACACGAGCCGCTGTCGCCAGCAGCTTACACAACGAGGACAACAATAGTATGCTGCATACACGTAGTGTATCCATTGTATAAAGGTTTTATAAGAATAAGGGGTAAAATATTTAAAGAACAAACAAATAACCGTTGCAACCCGGAACATTGTAAGCATTTTATCATGGACATAAGATTTAGTTAGAGGTCTTTGCATTTTATTTATCAGTATTTAACTACATTTAACCCATCAGTCGTGGCAAAACGAGACACAATAGCTTTTTCATTGTTATCGCGGCCGGATGTGGCCGCTTGGGGCTTCATGAAATAATATGCAGTCTGCCAAGAAAGAGTAGATGCAGTACTGTACAAAATTTTCTAAACGTGATCACGCTCAAAGGGTGGTTTTTCTTATTGGATTTCCCTTTTATAGTTCTTTGGTATTTCCATGGACCTATAAAAAAAGGCGGACGGAGTCCCACCATACACAAAACTGTGTCGTTCAGAGTCGGCCAGCTGGCTGTATGTACAAGGTCCGCACGCACACATTCTTGCGCTAGTCCATACCATTTGACAGGCGTCAGAATGTGTGCGTGGCCGACTGAAGAAAAGTGAAGACACAGTTTTGTATATAACAAGACTCCGTCCGCCTTGGTATTTCCATTAAATATTACAATTTCTTTATGGAATAGACTGGAATAACCGTTAATGATTAACCGTCTTCAGTTCATTGGTGAAAGCTTTGGAAAGGGGTATGAAGATTTTATATGGAGCCTGGCCGCAGGCCGACCTACTGTCCGCACTCCGCCATTGTGTTTTTCCGCGTTCACGAATATTTTTTTCAAAAATGGATAGCTCATATCTTCGAAATGTAACACTTTACGTGTGTAGCAGTACCTACAAAGTACCTACACGTTCGTTCGTCGATTGAAACAAAGAAAACAACACGCTCCGAAAGAAGCGCCCGCCGTCTTTGTATACGTTCGTCGTGGAAGATTGAAACAGAAGAAAATCGTCCTGCAAAGAACGTACGAGTACGTTCGCAATAACGAGAGAAACCGTCCGTGCAATATCAAGTGCATGTGCACCAGACATGAAGTAGCCCTGATAAGGACTTTTTCTAATAAGAATTCTTCGCAACACTTCACTACGCGTCTTCACATCGTGCCTACATCAAGAGAGGAATCTTCGCAGCATAGCTACGATCTTCATGGCGTTAGCAGAGCTGCATAACATCTTCACAAAATGGCGGCACAACTACTCACGGCGGCGCGGCGTCGAGCGGCAGAGAGACGACGTCGGTATGAAATTCGCGCGCGGACTGAATGGGCCGCGGCATGCGAGCCTATATTTATACTCGCGCGACACCAGCGCCGCGTATTGCGGGGCGGCCAGTTCTCGCGCGGCAATCTTTTAGATTTGTAAATATTTCTTATTCGATTTTTTTCTCTTTCTTGTTTTGTAAATATTTTTATCTCTTTCTTTACATCTCTGTCTAATCTAGTTAACCAATCACAAACAACCTTTTTACCCTTGTACAGATTTGTAATAATAATAATTAACTCATTTTTTTGTATATAAGCAGCGCATTTTTGTAAATAAATCACTTCAGTTCACCACAGTAAATTGAGTTTTACTCTTTACTCCTCCGACCTCTAGTGAACTCTTAGAGAGACCAACCGGTCCTCTAAACGTGGTTTTGTCCAGGGCTTCAAATAACGTTATTTTTTCATAACGTTACTGCTTCAAGGGCATAGATAACGTTATAAAAATTTACCCGATATTAAAAATAACGTTAAAAATTGATATTAATAATGGTTAATGTTATAACGTTATATAGGATTTATAACGGTAAATATATGTTCTTTGATAACGTTATAGTCCGTCAAGAAAGTCATGACAGGCGGGAAAATTTTCTAAACGTAATCACGCTTTTAAGGTGTATTTTTTTCTTTGTATTTTCACAGAGAACGCTTATTAAATTTTAAATATTGTCACCTTGCACATTTTTATCTCGAATTAATAAAGTTCTCTTAATTTTTATTTCATTTAAAAATTTTCCCGCCTGTCATGACTTTCTTGACAGACTATACTTTTTGTAAAATAAGTACTTAATTTAATCAGTCAGTTCAGTATGCAGCATGCACAAAATTAAACTAGAGTCTAGACGTGTCTGGTGACCAGTAGGTGTATATTATAGGAAAAATGACGTCTAATGAGAATGACACGGTCAGTAGTTCAGTACTCAGTATCTTTGTTCAAATGTTACTAATTTATGGTTTGTAGAGTAAATTATTGTATTGCCAGCACGTGCGCCGTGCGCTGGCTGCCGGGCGGACTCTGTTGTTTTGCAGACGACGGGGCGGGGCGGGCTTTTGTCCACGAAGGAATAAAGATTGCGTCTGCCCGTTGATGTCTGCAGCTGCCCTCGCCGCGTAGGTACACAAAGCACACTACGGGTGGAGGCAGTCAGTTCAGGACGTTCGTTCTAGTGGAGATAGAGAGAACAGAGCTAGCTGCCGCCCCGCGCCGCCGCACCGTCTGCGTTACTGCATTTTTTTTTATGAAATAAGGGGGCAAACGAGCAAACGGGTCACCTGATGGAAAGCAACTTCCGTCGCCCATGGACACTCGCAGCATCAGAAGAGCTGCAAGTGCGTTGCCAACCTTTTAAGAGGGAATAGGGTAACAAGGGAGGGTAGGGAAGGGAATGGAATAGGGGAGGGTAGGGAAGGGAATAGGGTAGGGGATTGGGCATCCGGTAAACTCACACACTCGGCGAAACACAGCGCAAGCGCTGTTTCACGCTGGTTTTCTTTGAGAACGTGGTATTTCTCCGATCGAGCCGGTCCATTTCGTGCCGAAGCATGGCTCTCCCACGTATACTATACGCATGTAAACTGGTTTGTGTGTGTGATCCACGGTGGGCAGCCGCAAGCAGCATTAAACTCCTAAAAGTATGTAAGCACAAATCTCGCAAAAAAAGTGGGCTGCGAGTGAAATTTAGTGCACCGTACACGATCGCATACCTGATACCAGAAAATAACGTTATATTTACCGTTATTATTATAACGATTATTGTTCGTTTATACATAACGAAAAAATATCGTTATAATAATAACGGTAAATATAACGTTATTTTACTAGATATCGTTAAAAAAATAACGTTATCTGGCTACCATTATGAAAATAACGGTACGTAACGATATTTTTTCTGTTATTCGATAACGTTATGAAGCCCTGGTTTTGTCCAAGATTATTTTTTGTTTGTATTGATGTTAGCTATCCATTTTTGAAAAAAAAAATCGCGAACGTGAAAAACACAGAACAATAAAAACAGTATTGTTCTATGGTGAAAAAACACAATGGCGGACAGTAGGTCGGCCAAAATCTTCGTATCCCTTTGTAGAGAAAAGAAGAGGACAAAGTAGGTAAGTGAACGTCAGCTATCATTTGTCAATGTCAAATGTCAATCATAAAAATATATCAATCATACGTCAATTTGTAAAAAACACTCGTGTGAAATTGTTGTAATTAAAGTTTATTTAGTTTTTAATTAAAAACATAAAAGAACTAGCGTAAACATCGACCGTAAAATAATTTTATTCATAAATGAATAAGACAATATGTTGAAGTACTAAACAAAATTCATGTTATTCTCATAACAAAGAACGTAATTGATTGTGTTTGTGTACGATTAGCTGCGAAAATGGAAGTTGATTTTGTTAAGTGGAACAACAAAGAGATACTGGATTTTCTGCGTAAAGAAAATATATCAAGCACTGTGATAGACATATGCAAAACTAATGAAATAGACGGACCATGTCTACTGTCTTTAATTGATCGTGATTTTTATGATTATCCATTCGACCAATTAAAATTAGGTGAAAGAAAGAAGTTTATTCTGTTAGTTAAAAAAATACAAAAGAAGAATCGCAGTGCAATGTGCGAACTGGGCTTACGCGAGGACCAAGTGCTTCAGAATCCAGCTACTAATATAAACTTTCTTGGCACCAATCTGTCTCATTTGAGCTACAACTTACACAGTCAGTTAAACAATGAGCTTTATGATAAGAATACTGAATGTGTCTCGAATTTTACACCGGACATACAAGCCTCCAGGCTAAAGCCAGAGGTGTGGAAGACAGCAATAGCATTAGGTAAAGAATACAGCATTGTTATTTATTCAATAAAAAATAATTTATTAAAAAAAACTGAAATTCTCTTGTTTTATAACCACTAATAATTTTATTTAATGTAAGTTTAGCAACAAATCATGTTTCATATTATAAATTGTATTATTCTCAGGCTATGTATTCCTGGTGACTTGGGTCACGGCTGTCGTGATGGTGATAGTGCACGACAAGGTGCCGGACATGAAAAAATATCCACCGCTTCCTGATCTCTTTTTAGATAATGTTCCACACATTCCATGGGCTTTTGATATGTGCGAAATAACGGGATCCTTATTGATGGCCATATGGCTGGTCGTGCTATTCTTCCATAAACACAGGTCAGTGATAATTTTTTTCTAAATCTATTGTTTCTGTAGTATCTTTACATACTAGTTAAATCATTTTATAAGTGTAGGCGCACACTACGCGACAGACGACAGCGACAGCTCGACGACTAGAAGCAATGACAGGCTACGGCCTACAATTTTCATATATTTTGTTCGAAGCTCCGCACACTTGGCGTCAGAGTCGCCGAGTCGCAAAGACAAGCTAGGAGAGCCGCGCGCGCTCGCGTGTAGTCGCTGCGTCTGGAATCGCTGTGCACGCGCACACACGACGACAGTCGCGCGACGGTCTTGCTGTGAGCGCTATCTAAGGTGCACGTCTTTATTAGTGTAGGCGCACACTAGGCGACACGCGTCAGCGACAGCTCTGCGTCTAGACGCGACTACAAGACGCTAGTTGCAAACGACAACGCCGCGTCTGACGCGACAACTTGACGCAACGACAAGTCGCCCTGTTTGCGATGGCTCTTAAAAGGGATATTGTCTAAAATCAAATGAAAATGTCTAAGAATGAAAAACATATTTACTATACTTAATCCTTCGATCGGGGATTCTTGGAAATTAATATAATTAAATACAATTGTATTCTATTGTTGTCGCGATCACCTGTGCTCGTAGGGGGCTTGAAGGATTAATAATTATTATTGTTTGAAGGTACAAAATGGATAGTAAAAAGTCAGTTTTTGTGCTCAGATACCAAAGTTCAAATTGATAATTGATAATAATTCATAATATTGTGAACAGTGAGTCACAGAGTAAAGTACAGTAATTATATATTGCAAAGAATAGATATTCCATGACTTTTGTTACTGATAAGTTGTAAAAATATAGTATCTTATTATTATTACTAAATACTAATATGTAGTAATATTTATAAGAGGCAATAAATTTATTTACACATGCAAATATAAAATATTAAACAATGCTTTCTGAAAGAAGTACATAAATGTAGAGGAAAAATTTAATTAAACATGATTATGTCATTGAATATTTATTTTTCTTTTTTAAGATTATGTCGTTATTATAATAAAATAACATTTTGTTTTGCAGGTAGTTACATGCACAATACAGACAATAATCATATCTTAAAATATTTAAATTCATTAAAATTATATTTTCAGCCATCCAACTATCATTTCTCATAGTAGTTAATTTAACAAAATTGATGAAAATTCATCAAACTACTTATTGTGAGACAAAGTTGTTTGACCGGCTTGTAAACTTAATTTTAACAAAGTCTGTTAAAGCTAAGATAATACACACATATACAGGGTGCAATTAAACCTTCCTGCCAAATTTTGATATATTGATCCTTGTTAAAAATAAAAATACACGTATTTTTTCTTTTATAGTCGCTCAGTACTAAAATGTTGAGAAATGGCTTCCGAAACTTATCCTAAAAACACTACAATTAGGGTTGGACCCCATCGTAGTTATGTCTATTGTGCCATCTGGCAGCACGGAATCGCATTTGTTCCGCCTGTGCTACCACGTGCTGCAGTGTGCTGCCGCATGCGAACGCGTGCTGTCGCATTCCGCAGACAAAAAAGTTGATCGCAGGCGTCGGTGAAAGGATGCGTTAGCATGCTATCGCGCGCTTCAGCGTTCCGGAGTCTCCCTGCCGACCATTGCATTTTGTCCGTGATGCCGATCGCCTCGAGGATTCCGCCGCGTGCTATCGCATTATGCTTTCTGTCTCGGTCTAGCAAATGGCAGTTCTAAGCGACAGAAAGAGAAAGGGCGACGGAAAAAGGCGATTCCGTGCTGCCAGATGAGGTCCAACCCTTCATGGACACGATGCGTCGGCCGCGCGTGATGTGCCCCCGCGCGCGCGCCTCATCCCGCGTCACCCCCTCTCATTCCCCCGCGCCGCGAGTGACCATTCTGCAACGATTTTAAATGGGATAAAATATGTTATTGAAAAAAAATAACACCCAATTTTTTGGTTAAATGGACTCTCCTGGAAAAAATTTGGCAGGAAGGTTTAATTGCACCCTGTATGTATAAATTAATCCCTGTTTCCCTTAATCATGGCATCAGCATCACACATGAAAGGCTGAAACGTTTTGATGAAATTTAGCTGAAATGTGTAGTAGACCATGTGGTACTACATAGGCTTCTTTTTATAGCGGGAAAATGAACAGTTCTATGTTCTCTTCAGTTCTCTTTATTTTGCGCGAGTATTGCAGCAAAATATATGAATAAAAGAAATGATCTTATGGAGGCACTTGACATGGCTATTTGTATTTGCTACCTACCTATTTGTTGCATTTGGCAAAATTATTGACGTATACATAAACAAGCAAATACGGCCTTCTACATAGTATGGATGTCAAATACCAAACTTTTACTTGATTTTGTTTACTTGCCTATTAACTATTTGACTCTTTTGATGTGCGTCAAAAATCGACAAAGGTACGGATACATGTATTTGGTATTGGTCATATTTGTCAAATAGGCAAATAAGGCCAATACTTTGTCAAACATACTGTCTACACATGGTGATTGTTTGGAAAATACATCAAATACGCAAATACAAATAGCCATGTGAAGTGCCTCCATTAGCCAATATCATTGATTGAAGTTCTTTCTCTGCAGGTTTATAATCCTGAGACGTTTCTTCGCGCTGGCGGGCACGGTGTTCCTGCTGCGATGTTTCACGATGCTGATCACCTCGCTGTCGGTGCCGGGGTCGCATCTCAAGTGCGAGCCGCGGTTCTACCCGCCGGCTGACGACCTTACCATATGGGGCCGACGGCTGCGCCAGGCGTACGAAATATGGAGCGGAGCGGGAATGTCCGTGAGAGGAGTCCGGACGTGCGGGGACTACATGTTCTCCGGACACACTGTGGCGTTGACGCTGCTCAACTTCTTCATCACTGAATGTAAGTTTGGAAAAGTATATAAGTCATTCGTTAGATAAAACTTTTTTTGAAGCTTTGAAGTAAAGTGACTGAATGGATAGTCCATTTAAAGTTGCCTTTTTTCTGCCACATCAGTTCAGTACCCCTGGGCCATGGCCCTGTCACGGAGCGCTCAATGAAATATATTATGTAGAAATAGTAATAAAGCACGAAAAGGGCTAATTAAAAGAACGCCTAAGGGGGGTATTACATTATCATTTATATTGGATCATTTATAGGATCATAATAAATATTATAGGATCCAATCAAAAATGATTATTTGATCAAATTATCATTTTTGATTGGATCCTATAATATATGATCCTATAAATGATCCAATATAAGTGATAATGTAATACCCCCCTAAGTCAAGACTCATAAAAGTTATAACTGATGCGACCTTTCGTATTTTCCTATTTAGAACTGTTAGATTTGTGGAATTTCACGTTCCAGTCCATTATACTTTGTAAACGACACGTAAACAAATCGCGTCGTCACATAGTTATATCTGTGTTGCATTGAAACGGTGCCATCGCAAACATAATAACATATGTCATAGTTTACGGAAACAACCATTGAGCACTGCGCACGCTATAAATCGCTTAGATCAGTGTTTTTCAACCCGTTGGTCGCTAGGCTAAGCTAATCTTCTGTACGGGTTGCCAGAGGTAGAGAAAACTTTCTGTAAGAAAAAAAAGTAAAGATTTACGTTATTGATATATTAAGCAGAAGAATTTTAACAAAATTATATATTCACTAACGTACATACTTATTTTTTTTTATTTGTGGTATTAGCATACATATGTACTTACATAATATAAAAGCATAGGGGTGGTCGCGAAATATGTTTTCTTTTAAAATATATATTAAAATATATATTAATAATAACCACCATTTAAAACGTTGAAAAACACTGGCTTAGATCGTATGAAAATATCGCTCACGAGTCACGACGGTTATGTAAATGTAATCATTAACATGAAATTATGCATTACATAATTTGTTTATGTTGTGATTCTATTAACATAGGCAATGTAGGTTGATGTTATTTCTTATTCATTTCCTGTATATTATTATTTTAATTGGAGAATTTAGATATAAATTGTAGGTCCCCAATTATCGACTACCTTTACCTCCTTAAAAAACCTAGAATACATACTTAGATATTATTGTGTTAAGTATGCAGTATGCACTGCAAAATTATTATTGTAGGTTTAATCCTTCGATCGTGGACTCTTGGAAATCTATTGTTTTCGCGGTCAACGGTGTCCTTATGGGGCTTGATGGGTTAATAGTTAACACCTACAAGTACATAGGTATGTACACACTTAATTTGTAGCTATTTCAATAATGGGGTCTTCGATTTAACAATGTTACATAAACACTTTTTGGACACATTGCAATTTTAAAACTATCAATAAAATAAAAAGATTGATATCTGGCAGTCTTCCAGTCGTCGATCGTCTCTTCCGAGTTCTGGCAATGAATTAAGATTTTTCTCTTGTTGGTACCTACACTACTTCTCCATAAACACACGTAGATATTTAATACTTTTGCAATTATAATACTTAGACGAGATGACGCCCGCAACTCCGTTGCGCCAAAACTTGTTTATCGCGCGCGAACGTTTTTCCGGGATGAAAAGTATCGTATACTAACTACTATGTCCTTTCCCGGGGCTCAAACTATCTCGTTATCCAATTTCAGAAAAATCTGATAGTTTGGGCGTAAAGAGGTAACAGAGTACAGACATTTGCGCATTTGTAATATTAGTATGATACATAATATCACGGGCGTATGCTTTGATAAGGGGGGGGTCCCTAACGTAAAAAACGGCCAAGTGCGAGTTGGACTCGCCTATGAAGGGTTCCGCAGCAGCAAATAGGGAACGTGTTTAGGAAATCAAAAGTATTTTTACCGGTTCCGTACCCAAAGGGTAAAAACGGAACCCTATTAACTATTAAGACTTAGATGTCTGTCCGTCTGTCTGTCTCCAGGCTGTATCTCAAGAACCGCTATAGGATATAGCTAGACATCTAAAATTTTCACAGATTGTGTATTTCTGTTGCCGCTATAACAACAAATAAGTACTAAAAACAAAATAAAATTAATATTTAAGGGAGGCTTCAATAATGGCAACAGATAGTCACTTGAAATTTTCAGAAAATCCTCAATTTTATAATATTATGTACAATTAAAATAATAATAATATAATAATATTATCTATGGACGCTTCACACCACGTCAGTCTGGGCCTGTGCTAAGTACCTGAAGGACTTGTGTTACTGGTACCAGACAACGGAAATATATTTAATACTTTTTATTAGTACTATACAATATATATTTAAGATTTTTATTATACGATACACATAATATTTAATACGTTCATCCATGACCCAGGAACTTTGAAAACTTTTTGTTCCGTCGCGTCGGCGGGATTTGAACTTGCGACCCCCGGCTTAAGCTTCCAACGGCCCACCAACTGAGCCACAGAGGTCGTCAAATAAAATAAATAGTAATTATTTAAGGGCATACAGAAAACACAATTTTTGGCCTATTTTGCTCTATAACGATACGGAACCAGCGTTGCCAGACGTCCCGATTTTGGCGGGACGTCCCGATTTTTTCATCAAAATTAAATGTCCCGCGCGGGATAGGCTCAGTCCCGCTTTTCGGGGAAAGCCCGAACGTACGTGCAGCGTGCTGAAAAGAAATGTGCGTAATGAAGATAAGAGTGTGGGAGGTGGAGGAGTGGATTTTCTTTTTAAACGTTATTATAACGCAAATAAAAAGATAAAAAAATAAAATATCCACAGCCGAACATATAACCTCCTCGTTTTTTGGAAGTCGGTTAAAAATTAAAAAACTTTTGATTTAATAAATTTTTTTACTTTGTCCCGCTTTTGACTGAAGAATCCCGCGTTTTCACTCAAAACGTTCCAAAGTCCCGAATTGGCACAAAAAAAATCTGGCAACGCTGATATGGAACCCTTCTTGCGCCATTCCGACTCGCACTTGGCCTAATATTTATTTAAAATTTGATTAACGGAATGTTGAATACATTTATTAAAAAAAGTAAGGAAGGTTAAACTCTAAAGTAATAAATTTACTCTTTACGTTTTATTGCTAATTGATCACGGTGCATCTAAACTTGCATACATTCCTCGCGCCCCTGCGACGAACTACGAACGCATCGCGGTACCTACTCTGCCTATGGAGAACACACTCCACAGTATAATAATAAATTATTATTCTGTGAATTAAAAAAAACACGTGTACGTCGCCGATTAAAATGGGTGCGGTACATAATATATTATCCACTAGCGACCCGCCCGGCGTCGCACGGGTGTAAATTTTTTTTTATCGTTGGGGAAATGCCTTTTTTTTATCGTTGGGGAAATGCATTCACGAATCCCCGGCGGTCTGGGGAGGGCTGCCGGCGTATGTGGGACTCCCTGGGGGCGGATGGCCGCGCCCGGGCATACCCACTAAAACCCCAACGGGTGTTCCTACTTTCCGCTTTTGGCAGAGCCACGGGATACGCGGGATACACAAAAATCGATAGCCTATGATCCTTCACGTGGTCTACTTCTTATCTGTGCCAAATAACATAAAAATTGCTCCAGTAGTTCGCGAGATAAGCCCTTTCAAATAATTTCCCCCGTTTTTTCCACATTCTCCTTTTAGTCTTAGCGTGATAAAATATAGCCTATAGCCTTCCTCAATAAGTGGGCTATCTAACACTGAAATAATTTTTCAAATCGGACCAGTAGTTCTTGAGATTAGCGCGTTCAAGTTAGCCCTTTCAAATAATTTTCCCCGTTTTTCCACATTTTCCTCTATTTCTTCGCTCCTATTAGTCTTAGCGTGATAAAATATAGCCTGTAGCCTTCCTCGATAAATGGGCTATCTAACACTGAAAGAATCATCAAAATCCGTTGCGTAGTTTTAAAGATTAAAGGGAACAAAGGGACATGAGGGAAAAAAAGCGACTTTGTTTTATAATATCTATAGATTTGACAAGTAAGATGGATAGTAATGGCACAATAGACATAACTACCAGTAGTTCGACTGCAAAGAAATGGACAGGTTTCTATATCTGTCAAATTCGTCGGGTTTCACTAGGATAAGTTAAAGGCTGGCGCGCTGGCTGGTATAATTTATTTTTAAAAGTAAGATTTTGAAATTGAATTCTGTCAGTTTTCTTTGCATGTGCCAAAATATAAACAACAACTAAAGTAGGTATTAAAACGACCCTAGCGACGACTTTTGTCATAATACGTCAAACTTACCTACATTTTTTTACATCAGTTCTAAGTCGGCATACTCTATCATTCTGTCTACTCTGGTAATGGGGGGGTCCGGACCCCCAGGACCCCCCTTATATACGCCCATGCATAATATACTATACTATGATCGTTGAATTTGGATATTATGCAACTGGGGTTGAAATTATTAAATGTATTTAATGTTAAACCGTATCTCCATGACATAAAATACATTTTTTAATAAATATACATATATTATATACTTACCTAATGAGTAATGTATTTAATGCATTTTCTTATAATTATATATATAATGTATACAGTATAACGGTAGTAGTTCCCTCGCCAATAAGGCCAATATTATAGTGTTGAACTTAGTAAGTAGTAACTATTTAAGTAATCTGTGGTTGAACGGATGAGATAATATTTTGTGATGCGTTCGCCCTTACTGCTAGTAATTCATCCAATTCTCCCCATTATCTGATATAGAAGGGAGATAGGTTCCAGTTATCGTGGGAAAGTCATGCTTCTTACAATATTATGCAGGCTCTGGTAGCACGACTTCGTAGAAAAAAAGCGTAAAATATCATGTACCTATGTGGGTTTTAACTTGCAATTGCTCAAATCGATAATCAGGTAACCCGACAGGTCGTAAAAATGTTCAAGAGATGTTTTACATTTTATTGCGATCGATATAGTAACTTTATAATCTAAGCGTGACTTTATAGTACAGTAATTGAAGGCAAAAATCAGGTGCAACCTCCGATTTCGTTGATTTGGATGAAAATTTGGAATTAAGTACTTTAAGCCTAACTCTACTTTAAAAGTTACATACGCTCGTATCGCGCTTTTTTTATTTTAGGGGTGAAATGCACCCCTTTTGTTGAAAATAGAAAAAATGCAGATTTAACCGTTCTGGCTTAACTAGTTGTGTTTAATTTGATAAAATAAATGTTTTTAATGTTTTATTCATGATATTTTATGAATATATTATAATTAATTTTTCAATCCTTTTAGCAACCATCTCTTTAATCGTGAAGAAAACATTTTTGGTATTTCTTTGCTTTAAAATCGTATATTTACATTACATAAAGAGTTTGTTTAATATTTATGAAATAATTCTTGGATAAGACTGAAATATAAACCCCTAGAAGTACCCCTTTATTGCGGAATAACGGTAAAAATTAGGTTCAAAAACTTATTAGGTTTAAGTTTTTGAACCCAATTTTTTCAGTTTATTTACTTAGTATTAATTTCTTATTAAGTTGTTTTTGCGAAATTTTTTCACCCCTGTAAACTACCCAATGTTTGAATAATAAGCTTTAAGTTTTTATTTTGAGTTTTTTATCAGCTTTAATCAGTTCGAATATTTTTTCATAGTTAAGATTTTTATAAGATTAAGATTAATATACAGGGTGCAATTAAACCTTCCTGCCAATTTTTTTCCAGGGCTTAGGTATCATTAGGAGAGTCCATTTAACAAAAAAAAAATGGGTGTAATTTTTTTTCTATGACATATTTTATCCCATTTAAAATCGTTGCAGAATGGTCACTCGCGGCGCGGGGGAATGAGAGGGGGTGACGCGGGGTGAGGCGCGCGCGCGGGGGCACGTCACGCGCGAGCATCGTGTCCATTAATTGTAGTGTTTTTTAGGATAACTTTCGGAAGCTATTTCTCAACATTTTAGTACTGAGTGACTATAAAAGAAAAAATATGTGTATTTTTATTTTTAACAAGGATCAATATATCAAAATTTGGCAGGAAGGTTTAATTGCACCCTGTATTTCAAACATTGATATTATTTAGTCCAAAATATTCAAACAACGATTTCAAACTACCCTCTGTGCAAAAAATTGACGCAAAGACTGAATCTGATACACTGAAATATATAATAGACGCACATCATTATAAAAAGGCCCTCTCTTATCTAATAGACATTTACAGTTTCGTTTACTTTCTGAATATTGAAAGACTTAAATTATTTAAAGTTTTACTTAAATTTTTTACTTAAATTTTTTAAAGTTTTACTAAATATACATTAAAAGATTAATGTATATTTAGTATGGGTTAGATGACACCTGCAATCGCGCTGGAACCGTACATTTTTTCGGGATAAAAAGTATCCTATGTCCATATCCAGTCCCGAGACTCAGAGTATTTTCATACTAAATTTCAGCAAAATCGGTTGAACCGTTTGGGTGTTAAGAGGTAACAGGTAGACAAAAACACTTTAGCATTTATAATATTAGTATAGATGTACCTATTGACAGGGTTTCCTACAATATTTGCATCCCAAATCTATGCTTCAAAATTGTTTTCAAAAAATTTTTTTCTTTAATATCACAATAGCTCTGTTAATTTTTAAGTTATCGGGTTTATTTATAGACCATTTTAAAGGTAATTTAAAGAGCTTTAAGATCGACTTGAAAAATACTTTTTGAAGCCCTTGGTTTAAAAAAAATAGGATTAAAAGGTCCCGGTTTCATGGTTCTCGCGGTAAAAGTTAGGCTTTAAACGTCTCTATCTTCGTTATTTTTCATCCTATAAAAATCAAAAGATTTCTTAAAAAATGGACACAAATTTCGCTCTTTATAATTTTTACGAAGGTTCAATATTTTTAAGTTATGTTCAAAACAAAATGATATTTACGAAAATTTGAATAATTTCGATTTTACTAAATCATTCTTTTTTGCAAAACTAGGCATTCTAAACCAAGAAATTTTTTTGAGGTCATTACTTATGCTAAAATAAAGAAAATCCTTTGGGGATAACCATGAATTTGAATTATTGTAGAAATGCTCAACGTTTTATTTTTCAATTTTTCCAAAAAAAATTTGTAAGGGTGATCTTATTTTTATCATAACTTGATCAATTTTGATGCTATTAACTTTTCAAAATGCTTATTAGAAAGGTAATTTTAAGCACTTTAAAAGGTCTGAAGAAAGTACATGTCATAAAATGCATCGGTTTGCCGTTATTTAAGTTTGAATGCTTTGACTTAGGTACTCGCCTCAAGAAAATATATATACAATCACCTATAGCTCACTTTGAATGAATATAGGAAGGTATTTCAGGGTAGAAATTAGTTTGTTTTTTATTGGCTTTAATTTTGGTAATTACACATTTTTCGTAAAAACCTATAGTTTCTTATTTAACTATGAAAAACCGCTTTAAGACATGTATTTTTTAACCGACTTCCAAAAAACGAGGAGGTTATATGTTCGGCTGTGGATATATATATCGGCGTGCGCGATTAACTTGTCTATTGGCAACTTATTTTGAGATAAGTTTCATAATGTATGTTATCTGTTAGAGCGGCCAGTACGTCCGAATGGGGTTTTGAGTGACGCTGTCTAACTGACGATGGACATTTGAGAGGTGACAACCATCACCTGCCAAATATCTAGAATTATTATGAATGTCGGAAGGAACGGTGTATGCTCCCAAACCCATCGGCTCCAAATCTGACGATATCTGGTTAATCACGTTTAGTGTAGATAACTAATATACGCCCACAATCTTGGAGGATGAATGCAATATTATTCCATGGCCATTGAATCAGTTTCAAATACCGCTCGACGATCCGATATCAGAACTGGGATTACCAAGTCAAATTTTTCTTAATGTTGGTGATAATGATTTAACGATTTTTGGAAAGCAAATTTCAGAGTTGGTAGATATCACAAAATGATAGAGTTGGTTTGTAAAATCAAATCCTAGTCAAAATCTATGCGAGATTAATAAGAGATCGATTGATAAGATATTTTGATATTTCCTGAATTTAACCCCGGATCTTTCGTAGAGTAGATCGCGGGCTCGCTATAATATGGATGATGCGTGTAATAGCCTCATGGTTAACAAGAAAAATAGCTTTGCTGGTATTAAAACATGGGATCAATTGATGGATTTTCAAGCACGCTTTAATTATGTTGAGATTCATGCTGCAACTGTGCACAGATTGTTTAGAGGAAATGCTGACGTCGGAAAGTGCATCTTTTCATAATATTATACTACGCGTTTCTTTGGTGTACTTATGAGATTATGGCGATCGTTATCTGTGGAACAGATTGTAATTGCAGTTGATCCATGAATCATGAATGTAACTAAAATTTATTTACCCTAACATTTACGATTGAAATTGATATTAGAGTTCAGTTGCAGAAATAATTATTGATGGCTTTAACTTATCATAGAAGGGCTTTTGAGAATACAATCTGAGTTTTTAAACGATGTAAAGATCACGAATGGATCAAACGAGGCGATGATATTATGATTTTGGCAAAATGGGTTACATACCTACGTGTTAATCGAATGTTCAGATAGGAATAGTTTTGATAGCGTTACTAAAATTCATACTGAGTTTTCAGGTACCAAAACTGTACAATAAAGTGTGCTAAAGATTTTGAGAAGTTGTGAGAAAGTCACTTCACGTTTGCTATTGGTCTAACGAAAGGATCACGTCTTGACAGAGTGGCCAAAACAAAACTAAGGATGACCAGATTGAACGTCGGTTTGATATTTGTACTGTTTTATGAGCTACTGTGGACTTTTCTGCATCTAAATTGGTGAGATGTTTTCATTCTGATTTAGTTTCAATGAATGATGTGCTCTTTGGCCGAGGAAAGTGTAGCCAGTACGTTGCTGGGCAGTAACGAATAAATCAATCAAAGTTTTAATTCGATATTGGAATGATACAATACTTTTAAATCGCAAAGTTATTTTGACGAGTATTGGTAGTGTTTGGTAATAATTTAGTGTGGATTGTAATTAACAATTAATGACTACAGTTGTAGTAAAGAATAACGCAATTTACAGTAACTATTTTACATTTGTTTATAACCAATGCATTTTAAGTAATGGTAATATTATGGTGGAAAGAGATTTGACAGATGAAAGGATCATGATATCTTGGGTACACCTATTTCGTGTAAGATCTTAAAGTCTTACTCTGGAATAGTTAAACCTGAATTGAAGCTGATCCCCAAAGTAAGGATTGGGAATTTTAGTGGCATCAGGCATGCGATAGGACTAAGATTTCGTTTTTGTGTTATTATAGATTCTTTCACCCTTTATCACACTGTGAACAGTGACGCAGTTAATTAAAATTGAGCTTTTTGATGTGTGTCTAATTGATATGTTTGAGGCATGCAATCGGAGTTTTGACATAACATTATTAGATTGAACATGATGATGTAACTCTGGTATAGTAATTTTACGTCAGGATGAGTCAGGAGTCAGGACGCACCGTAACGGCGTTAAACAGAAAAGCTTTATTATGTCGAGACTAGAGATTTGTATTTTGTTTTCATCAAAGTTAATAAATGCCTGCGTGCAAAGGTGGCATTTGTGGCAAAGGTGGCTTGTGTAGTAAAGTGGCCTATCATGAGGCAAAGGTGGCCTGAGTGGCAATGGTGGCCTATGTGGCAATGTTGGCCTGTGCGGCAATGTTGGCCTGTGAGGCAATGTTGGCACAATAGACATAACTACCAGTATTTCGACTGCAAAGAAACGGACAGGTTTCAATATCTGTCAAATTCGTCGGGTTTCACTAGGATTATGAACGGAATGTGCCTTGCGCTGGCTGATATAATTTATTTTTAAATATTTAAAATAAAGATTTCAAAATTGGATTCTGACAATTTTAATCGAATGTGCCAAAACACAAACAACAGTACGACCAAAGAGGAACACGTCCAGCGAATATGTCAAAGTTTTAAATTCGTAGGTAACAAGTCAACAACCCTAGCGACGATTTTCGTCATAATACGTCAAATTTAAAAATTTCAACATCAGTTCCAAGTCGGCATACTCTATAATTCTGTCTACTCTGATGTTGGTCTGTGTGGCATAGCCTGTGTGGCAAATGGAGCCTGTGTATAATAGCCTATGTGGCAACTGTAGCCTATGTAGCAAATGCAGCCTGAGTGGCACAAGACTTTTTGGTACGCGTTGACAATGGGTAATGTTGGTGGTATTCATGTTGAGTTGTACTTTATCACAGTTTGTTTATTTTGCAAAGTTTTATCATGACAGACAAGATGTTGTTGAATCTATGGTAATGTTATAAGAATCCAGTATGGTCAGTTTGGCCGAGCGTAGGTATAGTAAAGGAGCATAAAGTGTTCATTTTGTTGGTTTCTGACTTGGAGATAGGACACACGAGGACGTGTGATATGCAGGACGGCCGTATCAGCGTGCGCGATTAACTTGTCTATTGGCAACTTATTTTGAGATAAGTTTCATAATGTATGTTATCTGTTGGAGCGGCCAGTACGTCCGGATGGGGTTTTGAGTGACGCTGTCTAACTGACGATGGACATTTGAGAGGTGACAACCATCACCTGCCAAATATCTAGAATTATTATGAATGTCGGAAGGAACGGTGTATGCTCCCAAACCCATCGGCTCCAAATCTGACGATATCTGGTTAATCACGTTTAGTGTAGATAACTAATATACGCCCACAATCTTGTAGGATGAATGCAATATTATTCCATGGCCATTGAATCAGTTTCAAATACCGCTCGACGATCCGATATATATATATATATATATATATATATATATATATATATATATATATATATATATATATTTTATTTTTGTATGTTCAACGATTACTCCGCCGTTTGTGAACCGATTTTCGAAATTTTTGTTTTGTTGCATTAGGTTTTACTCCATTTTGGTACCATGTTCACAAAAGTGGTGACCTGATGATGGGATCCATGAGTAATCGAGGAAACTCCTCGAAATTTATATGGAAACATTGGTGATTTTGGTTTTATGAGAAGCATCCTAAGCATATGCTACCAAAACGCAAGATTTTGCACCGAGGTATACTATGGTTCCGAAGATACTAAGAGAACTCCGGATTCCTTATAGATACAAGTTTCGGGGCTTAGGCGCTGTTTTAAGAACTGAAAGCATATGCTACTATGCAAATTACATTCATCATCATCATCATCATCATCATCATCATTAGCACATCAGGGTCATCAATGTCACCAAAATTGAACATAACAAATTCATCCTTAAGTCCAGAGCATAAGGCACACATTTGACATTACTTCTGAGAAGTAAGCTGCTTCGATAATACAAGCACAGGATACAAGTAACACGCCTGTCTCACAACAACACATGAAAACAACCTAATTTCAACCTTTTGCATTGCGTTTAGCGTTATAGTACAATAACTGTCCTACCGTCTCGCTTGCTACAATCTGCTAGGGGGCTGTCAAGCGAGCGGCGCGGCGGCGCGGGCTGGGTACCAGACCGGTCACCGGTCACCGAGCCGCAGCGGCGACGGTCATCGAGATAGATAATATTATATGATTATACCTTAGTATGCAACCGCCATAGACCACGCGCACCTGGGACCCAATTCTCAGAATGTGAGAAAAGTTCATCTTCGAATAAAATACCGAATTATGAGATTTTTACGAGCGTAACACAGTTTGTGTATTCTCAAAACTTCACATTCAAAATATTTCGTGAAAAGATCGCTCGAGTCGAACGAGTGGGACCGGTTATTAATTATAGATACGTCCGAATTCGTATAACACCACAATGTGGCCGCTTGGGAGTTGAAGCGTTTGAGACCGGTTTCCTGCACGATACTTATAATTTGTTGCTAATAGTTTGTATCCTTCGATCGTGGATTCTTGGAAATCTATTGTTATTCTATTGTGTCTCGCTCACCGGTGAGCTTGTATTACAAGTATTACAAGATACGTAGAATAATACATATAAGAGCGCCTTCACATTACGTCGCAAGCATTGCGGCAGCCACGCTGCAGCCGCGCGACTTCCATGCAAATGACAGTCGCGCGGCTGCGTAATGTGAAGGCAGCCTAATACAGGTGTATTATTCTACGTACATAGTACCTACGCGATAGTTTACTACTTATTAAAAATAATAATTTCACTCTTTTTAGTTTTTAGTTACCTAACTAAAAACTAAAAAGAGTGAAATTATTATTTTTAACAAAAAATTAAAACCGACTTCCATGGTAAAAACAATAATAACATCCTTATAATATGAACTAAAAAGTATTAAATAATTATTCCTATTTAATAGTGCCTTTTTCCGAATTCGGCTAAAACTCAACTATTTTTGTACTCAATCCTCATAATTTTGAAGTCGGTGCCAGTTACAAATGTTTCAAATATTTTGG
This sequence comes from Polyommatus iphigenia, assembly GCA_963422495.1. NCBI lineage: Eukaryota > Metazoa > Arthropoda > Insecta > Lepidoptera > Lycaenidae > Polyommatus > Polyommatus iphigenia. Next base: position 13,849,639 of record OY730180.1, on the reverse strand, counting down.
CAGACTGAAGATCCAGCTATATTCGACTTCAAAATGATGAAGATTGAGTACAGAAATAGTTGAGTTTTAGCCGAATTCGGAAAAAGGCACTATTAGATAGGAATAATTATTTAATACGTTTTAGTTCATATTATAAGGATGTTATTATTGTTTTTACCTTGGAAGTCGGTTTTAATCTCATGCAAAAACATGATCTTTGATCTTTAATAACTCCGAAAGTATTGATTTATTCAATAAACTTTATATAACAAATTTTGCTTAGGTTTTGTGTGTCTATTGATTCCTGGGGTTATTTTTATATAAAAAAAATCACCCCCCTAGAAGGGTTGGCATCCACCCCCAGGGCAAAAGCGCAAGTTGACACTATGTCACCTTTGTTTCTTAGGGTATCCCCCACCTACTTAGCAATTTTCATGAAAATCGATGGAGGTTCAACGAAATCGGAGGTGAAAACCTTCATTGCCTCCACTATTAATACGTTCATGATTTTGTTATGGCTCTCGAGTCACGAATCACGCTTGCAATCCATACTTCCATAATCTAATACTAAGTAATATTATAAATGCGAAAGCGTGTGTGTCTTTCTGTCTGTCTGTTACCTTTTCGCGCCCAAACCGCTGAACCGGTTTTGCTGAAATTTGGCATGTAGATACTTTGAGTCCCGGGAAAGGACATAGGATACTTTTTGTCCCGGAAAAATGTATGGACTACGGTTCCCGCGCGATAAACGTGTTTTGGCGCAACGGAGTTGCGGGCGTCATCTAATGCATCTAGTAAATAATAACCACAAGAGTATAACTAGGTCACTGACGCGAGAAAATCTCTAACGCGTAAAGAAAGCTCCTATTCAATAACCCATATAGTACGAGACCCATTTGCACAAAAGTCTTCAAATAACGATTTTCGTTCAACTCATCTCCGCCATACGAATTATTCGTATGTACTTATTAGGCATATTTTCTTGAACACGAAAAGTGCAGTAGTCACTTCCTAAGTGTATGGAGGGGGTAGCTATGACGTCACAAAGATGGCCGCCGGGCCTATTCTATTCTGCGGATTATTATCTGCTGAACCGATTTACCCACTTAAGTAGGATGTCAAACGAAAGGTTAGTAAATAAGCATTATTTTATTCCGAAGAACTATCAATATGAATTAAGTACCAAGGGAAATATTTCGGAAAAACATAATTTCAAAAACATAATTTTTCTTTCTTATATGTATAACTTGGTAACCGTTAGGATAATGGAAGTATAAGTTATTATAAAATATTTGGCTGCTTTTATCAGCTTTCTAATGAACTTTAAATCATTACAATTATAAAGCTATAAACGACGGAACTGCAGCCGTTTGAATGAGCCTCGGTAGCGCTGAACCCATAGCGGTAGCTAAGCTACTAGGCTGGTTTTCTATAGAATGATAATAGAATTTTGAGTAAAAAGCGTGAACGATAGTAATAAAAATATATAAAAGTAAGCTGGTACTTATTCATAGGTTGTATTTACAGTTTTTTTAATGTGATCAACATAATAATATGTTATAGGTAGGTATGTGTTGCACCAATCTTACTGATAAAATTATTAAAAATATTTAAACATTTTTTGAAGTGAAAACTTCTTTAGCGACGTTGAGCACTTTTGTGGGATGGGTAAAAACTGTGAAACTCGCGTCAGATTCTCGTGCTGATCGAAAAACCGTAAGACGGTTGGAGAGTAGAGTTGTAACATCTAAATCGATTAATCGAACAATCGATTGTTTTTTTCGATTGTCGATATTTTTTAATCGATTGTAAGGGTTTCGATTAATTAAATTAAATCGATTTTTTATATATCGATTTTCATAAAAAATGGGTTAAAAAAAATTGTAACCTGGGTTTCGATTAATTAAAAAAATCGATTTTTTAAAAATCGATTTTCATAAAAAATGGGTTAAAAAAAATAATGCACAACGTTAATAATCAAGTTTTCACTTCTGCCGGCACTCCCGGAGTGCAACCCATCTTTTTTTTATTTTATTAATGTCCTTAACCTGATCTGCATCTTCTGAATAATTCCACTGGTAACAAAAGTCTTTAGAAGGGCCATTACATTTGTAACCGACATGACAAACCTATTACCTAATATCCAATTATCCACAACGGGATGAACGTCAACAAGCTTTACATTGACATCTATACTAATATTACTAATATAATATTATAAATGCGAAAGTATCTCTGTCTGTCTGTCTCGCTTTCACGCCAAAACTACTGAACCGATAGAAAGGACATAGGCTACTTTTTAACTGGAAAAAGGGGATGTAAGGGGGTGTTTATGCGTAAATTTGTTCAAATTAAGTTAGTTCCAAAAACTCATAGCAGATGGCGCCAAGAGTCGCCTAGATCGCACTATCGCTTGCTCATACGTATTTCTATAAGAGGTGGTACCATGTTGAGTTACGTTTTTCGATTCTTTCGATTGTTATACACGTTATTAAATAACTCACCTACCAACATAGATTATATCAGAAACAACTGCAGCCTAACAATGATAAATACTAAATAGTTTATGGGTAAAGCCAGGTAAAGCTAAAGTTGTGTAGTGGGGGGCTAAATAAGCTTTAAAATATGGTATTAAAAAGTTTAATAAAAAAAATATATTATATTATGTGCACACTGCACAGCTGTTTTGGATATTTTGATTTGAGGGGTATCAGGGTTTAAAAAGCTTTTAATTTTTGTTGACACCGCGCGCTATAAACTGAAGTCCACGCGGACGAAGTCGCGGGCAACAGCTAGTGATATTATAAGTTCGAGATCTTTCAATGAGATTGATTTTACGGATGAAATATCTGGCAATCAAAAAAAGATTGATGCTGTCGAAAGGCTTGTCGTGTCGGCGGTAACTTATAAAGTTGTGTCAAGTTTTAAAGCTTGAAAAACAATTTATTTTGATAGGAAATCGGAGAAACTTTTTTTTTTTTTTATTAAATAAGGGGGCAAACGAGCAAACGGGTCACCTGATGGTAAGCAACTACCGTCGCCCATGGACACTCGCAACATCAGAAGAGCTGCAGGTGCGTTGCCGGCCTTTTAAGAGGGAATACGCTCTTCTCTTGAAGCTTTGCAGGTCGTATAGGTCCGGAAATACTGCTGGTGACAGTTCGTTCCAGAGTTTTACAGTGCGCGGCAGAAAGTTACGCGAAAAACGCACTGTGGAAGACTGCCACTCATCAAGGTGATGAGGATGGTATGTTTTTCGCGTGGGACGATGGCGAAAAGTTGCCGGTGGTATGATTCCGAACAATTCCTCAGAGCACTCCCCGTGATACAACCGATAGAGGATGCAGAGTGAAGCTACATCTCGGCGTAATTCCAAGGGGTCCAAGCTGTTTGAAACACTATGGCAGTCAACAATTCGAGCGGCCCTTCGTTGGATACGATCCAGAGGGAGCAGTTGGTATTTAGGCGCCCCTGCCCAGAGATGAGAACAATATTCCATATGAGGCCGAACCTGCGCCTTGCAGAGTTGTAAGCGTTGGTCCGGACTGAAGTACTGTCTCGCTCTTTTAAGAACACCAAGTTTCTTCCAGGCTAATTTGGCCTTACCCTCTAGATGATATCGGAACTGGACTTCGCTCGATATGTTGCGGTGTTGCGACGAAACCGCTCGTTCTCGCGGTGCAGCGACGAAACCGCTCGTCCGCGCGGTGCAGCGACGAAACCGCTCGTTCGCGCGGTGCAGCGACCAAACCGCTCGTTCGCGCGGTGTTGCGTCGAAACCGCTCGTTCTCGCGGTGCAGCGACGAAACCGCTCGTTCGCGCGGTGCAGCGACCAAACCGCTCGTTCGCGCGGTGCAGCGACGAAACCGCTCGTTCGCGCGGTGTTGCGACGAAACCGCTTGTCCGCGCGGTGCAGCGACGAAACCGCTCGTCCGCGCGGTGCAGCGACCAAACCGCTCGTTCGCGCGGTGCAGCGACCAAACCGCTCGTTCGCGCGGTGCAGCGACCAAACCGCTCGTCCGCGCGGTGCATCGACCAAACCGCTCGTTCTCGCGGTGTAGCGACCAAACCGCTCGTTCTCGCGGTCGCATTTAAATCGAACCTAAGTAAAAGTCGGACTACGTCAGTAACATTGCTAATAGCTTGGTACTCCGTGAATATTAAATTTCTAGTTCCTACCTGTTGTTATTGGTATCGAGCAAAAAAATCTCGTTTTTTGTACGATACTTTATTTTGTTTTTAGTATTTTTTGTTATGTATATGCAACAGAAAATATAGGCCATTTTCTGTTGCAAAATTTCATTGTTTTTTAATAATAAACAATGTTCCGTATGTTGCAAAACGCTGCAAATTTAATACACGTTAGAAAACGGTAAGAAAAACCTAATTCCAAATTTGCAGCGTGTTACTAATTTTTTTACCCCTGTTATTAAAATTTTTTATTGTTTTTTAAATAATAAACAATGTTCCGCGTGTTGCAAAACGCTGCAAATTTAATACACGTTACAAAACGGTAAGAACAACCTAATTCCAAATTTGCAGCGTGTTACTAATTTTTTACGCAATGTTATTAACAAAAAACCTTTTTCACCCCTTTTCAACCCTTTCCGTACACCCCAGAACGCTGCAAAATCACACGGTAAGTTATTTTACCTTCTTTAACAACCCCCTAAAATTTTATCAAGTTACTAATTTCTTTCGGGTTTTGGCTTTAATGACTGGCCTATGGCCGCATACATACGTTTTCCGTTTGCGATTTCCGATTTCGTTTTCCGTATACGGAATTCCGTTAGGTTCTGAGGCGCTGCTTTGATAAATTAGGGTCATATAATAATAAACATAGATTTTTTGATTTTGAAATTATTATAAATCAAGAGAGCTTGGCCGTAGCCATAGGGGCTACTGCTAAGCACATTGTAATCATTATTTTTCGTAGGGATCCGTACAGTTTGTTTACTTAGTAGTAATCATATTTTTCTTGCATTCAAACGAAATTGTAACACTCACTACTAACTTAACTCGTATATTACTCACGTACAGGTATATCTCGTATTCGAACACATATAGCCCGAATTAAAACTCGTATTAAAACTCAAGAATACATAATTATTGCCGGTCTTATATCGAGGGGTCATCAGTGAAGCGATAGCGCGATGTAGACTGATCTTAGTGACATCTATTGGCAAAACATTGAACTAATTATTTGTATCAATATACATTAGCGAGGTCCGTAGCGACATCTATCGCATTACTAATGTACTACATACTACACATACACACGCGACATAGATGCTTATTTTTACAAACACGTTTTAACATTGCTTCTTTTTAATACGTCTTATTTTATTTAGTTACAATTATTAACTTTATTTTACATATCCCGCCCACCAAGGACTTGGTCCTTTAATAGTTTTTTACACTAAGGCTTTGTTAACAGACATAATTTGGAAACAGGCCGCTTTAGAAACCCTTTACTACAATTGATTATTACGACTCGTGTAATTTCATCAGGTCCAACATGTCTCTCTACGACTTTTCCTAATAACCATTTAGCAGGTGGAATACAATCATCTTTTACCACTACTACATCTCCTACCTCTAATTCCGATTTTTTAGTATACCATTTGTTTCTTTGATTTAAATTTGTTAAAAATTCTTTATACCATCTCTTCCAAAATAAATTTAGCATCTTTTGAATTAATTTATATCTATTTAAACCATTAACATTTAAATCAGAATAGTCTTTATCCATTAAATTTAACAAAGGCTCAGCAATTAAAGAATGGCCAGGCGTTAGTGGGAGAGGGTCATTGGGGTTATCACTCAAAACACTTAACGGACGAGAATTTAAACACGCTTCAATTTGGGTAAGTAAAGTTGACATTTCTTCGAAAGTCAAAGAAGTATCCCCAATTACACGTTTTAGATGAGCTTTCGTGCATCGTACTCCCGCCTCCCATATTCCTCCAAAATTTGGCGCACTAGGTGGAATAAAATGCCATGTTGTTTTTTCTACGCTCAGTAGCTCTCTAATTTCAGTGTTAAGTTCCGATTTAGCATTATTAAACATGTTCTTTAATATAGTGTCTGCGCCAACGAAATTTGTGCCATTATCACTGTATAAATCCTGGCAGTGTCCTCTACGCGACACAAATCTTCTAAAAGCAGCAATAAAACCTTTGGCAGACAAATCAGAAACCGCCTCTAAGTGAATAGCTCGAGTCACCATGCAAACAAATAAACAGATATAGCCCTTGTAGGACTTCGAACCACGTCCAGGAGAAAATCTTATGTTTATTGGGCCGGCGTAATCCACTCCAGAAATCTTAAACGCACGACTGGGCTTTAATCTATATTCTGGTAACTGACCCATCAACTGTGTCGTAGCTGCCTTAGAATACCTTAAACAGGTCACACAAGTACGGTAACACTTTTTAACCATGTCACGAGCTCTCAAAATCCAAAATTTTGTTCTCAAAAAACTCATCATAAGTTGAGGTCCACCATGAAGAGTCTTGGTGTGAGCATTCTCTATTATTAGCTGACTAAGATGATTCTTAGCTGGCAAAATAATAGGGTGCATCTGATCATAACTCATGTCAGATTGGGTCAAACGTCCTCCCACTCTTAAAACCCCATTTTTATCCAAAAAGGGGCAAAGCGTGCGTAATGGACTCCGTTTGGCAACATCTCTATTAGTTCTTAATGCACGTATCTCTTCTCCAAAATTATGTTCTTGAACCTGTACAACTATAGTTTGTAAAGTTTCTTCCATCTCATCTGGCGTTACAAATTTTGAATAAACTTTTCTCTCATCTATAGGTAGTCTAATCTTAAGAAATCTTCTACACAACGAAATTACTCTTAACATTTTATTTAACTCAGAAAATTTTGTCCATTCAAATTCAATAGGTTCATCCATTACAGCGAAAGTTTTCACACGTTCTTCTTCATGCGTATCAAGTAAATTAGGTTTAACAACTGAAATATCTAATTTAGACAAAAAAGTAGGGTCTAATTTAGACATAAATTATTGTAGCTGTTTAACTCTGTAGGTTTCAACCCTCTAGAAGCGCAATCACTTGGATTTAAATTTGTTGAAACATGTCCCCACTGCTCAAAATCCATAATCGTAAGTATATGCGAGACTCTGTTACTCACATATGTCACCCATCGACATGCTAGTCCTCGTAACCAAGCTAAAACAACTGTAGAGTCAGTCCATCCAAACAAATTACTCTTAGGGATTCCCATCACTTGAGAAACTTCATTCAATAATTTCGCTGCCAATGTAGCCCCACAAAGCTCCAATCTAGGTATAGATAACTCCTTCTCCATTGGAGCTACCTTGGTTTTAGCAGTAACAAGCATAACACTCACTTGCTGTTTCTCGTCTACAACTCTTAGATAAATAGCAGCTGCATACGCTGCATTGGATGCATCAGAAAACGCGTGAAGCTCAAGTTTACATCCTTTAGTACAACGAAGCCATCGTGGAATCAAAATATTTTTAGTATTAATTAATTCATTTCTATAACTCATCCATTCTGTTAACAACTCATTAGGTAATTCTTGATCCCATTCTAAATTCGCTTTCCATAATTTCTGAATAAATATTTTTGCAGTAATAACAACTGGAGAAATCCATCCAATAGGGTCATAAAGTTTAGCTATATCCGATAAAATACTTATCTTTGTAATAGGTTTCTGTGTTTCTTCCAAATTAACTATGTATTCAAAATTGTCTGTAACTCTGTTCCATCTTATTCCTAACACCTTCATCGTATTATCATTATTTATTGTTATGCATTTTTCAGTATTTATTTTATACTTCTCAAAGTATTCTACAACTCGTTCATTACTGCTACTCCATTTCTGTAACTCGAAACCACCAGACTTCATCAGTTCAGTCATTTCATTGTAAATAGTTAAAGCTTCTGTCTCTGTTTCACAACCCGTCATAAGATCATCAACATAATAATCATTCATAGTAATTTGAGCAGCAGCTGGAAACTTATTTCTCTCTGTTAATGCTAACTTTTGTAAGGTTTTCACAGCTAAGTACGGCGCACAAGCAGTCCCAAATGTTAACGTAGTTAGTTCATAAAGTTGAACCGGATCTTCTGGATTAGTTCTCCACAATATACGCTGATATTTAGTGTCATCTTGATGTACTTGTACTTGCCGGTACATTTTTACTAGATCAGCTATTAAAACTATAGGATGTGTACGCCACCTCATCAACAAATGACGCAAATCCTGTTGTAGCTTTGGACCTATCATAAGGTCATCGTTTAACGACACGTTATTAATGCCTTTACTCGAGGCATTAAACACTACTCGAACTTTGGCTGTGGTTTTATCCTCTCTCACAACTGCATGATGAGGAAGATACACGGGTCCACATCCGTTATCGCCATTTACTTGTTTCATGTGATTGAGTGTTATGTATTCCTCCAACACGTTATTATATTCTCTATATAAAACAGGATTTTTACTCAATCTTCTCTCGGTTGCACATAGTTTTCTAAATGCTATGTCACACGTTTGTCCATATTGACACGGCGGATCAATTGTTTTAAACGGTAGTCTAACAACAAATCTTCCGTCTTCTCTTCTAGTTGTAGTACGCTCGTATAATTTCTCACACTTCTTCTCTTCTTCTGTTAACTTTTTCTCAATACTATTAGGCTCGTTTTCAATTTCCCAGAATTTCTTAAATTGTTCATCTTCTCGTATTTGCACGTGTAAAGTAATTATTTGTTCTCCGTTTGACTCTTGTAATATTTTTCCAGACAAAATCCATCCAAACAATGTATTCTGCGCCAGTAAATTTCCATGTGGACTCTTTTTAACTCCATTTAGTAATATTTCTCCGTATACATCAGCACCAAGTAACATGTCAACATTACCTGGGGATGCAAACTCTGGATCAGCAAGAGGTAAGTATTTAAGTTCCAGTCAATCAGGGATACACACTCTTCGATTCGGCAACACTGAGGTAAGTGATTTTAGTACATAAGCATTAACCCAAACTTTTCTTTCAGGTTCGTGACGCGACTCAACTTCAGGACTGACAGAATATTTAATATTAATGTGACCGTCTCCCAAGCTACACACTTTACCATTTACATTTTTACGCTTAAGACCTAACAATTGTACAGTATGTTCAGTAACAAAAGAGGCTTGAGAGCCCTGATCAAGTAAAGCTCTAATAACATAAGAACCACTTTTAGATTTAGATTTTACAACAGCTGTAGCTAACAATACATTAGAAGTTTTAACATCTCCTCTCGAAAAATTTGCTATTATGTTATTTTCGTTACTTTCTGTGTTGTCTCTTTGTTCTTGTTTGTTCCTCAAATCTGCATAGGCGTCTTTATCCCCCTTCTCAAAATGAAGCATCGTGTGGTGCTTTTTACCACATTTGCGACAGGACGTGTTCTGGTAGCATTTGTAAACAGGATGCGTCGGTGCAAGGCAGTTGAAGCAAAGTTTCCTCGTCTGTACAATCTTTTGCCTTTCTAACACCGGCTTTTTCTTGAATTGGATGCAGTAATAAATATAATGTGGGCCACTACACATCGCACATTTTTGCTCAGGTTCTCTTTTTTTTATATCTACTGCTGAGTGAAATGTTTTAGTCTTTAAGGTTTGGTTCCTTGGTTGTTTACTCGTATCTAGCATCTCTAAAGTTCTAAATCTCGTTTCAATAAATTGTTCAAATTGTGACCATTTAGGTAAATCATCAGATGTTGAAGCTACATAAGTCTCCCATTGTCTCAGCGACTCATGGTCCAGTTTTTACGTCACCAGGTGAAGTATAATTGGATCCCACTGATCTGTTTGTATATCAAGATTCTTCAGTGCCTTTAGACAGGATGTTGTGGTATCCAGTAAATGTCTCAAAGCATTACTCGACTCGTGGTGAATAGGCTTTTGGCCAAATAAATTCTTCATAATTGCGTTACAGTTATATCGCTTATTGTTGTAGCGTTTAGTTAATTGTTCCCAGGCTTCCTGATAGTTCGCAGATGTTGTAGCAAAATTTCTTAATAATATTTCAGGTTCTCCCGACACACTCGATTTCAGGTAATGCAGCTTCTGTACAAGTGATAGCGATGAATTTTGATGTATTAAAGACACGAACATATCATAAAATGACTGCCATTCATTATAATTTCCAGAAAAGTGTGGAAGCTGTATCCTCGGTAGTTGCACTTCAGAATTGTTTGTCTTCAAAATTGGTAACTGACTTTCAGCAGAATCAGTTGCTGTGGTAGGCTGTGTTTGCATATCCAATGAAAGGTAATCCTTTAATAGCGCCTTGTATTGCATGAACAGTTCTTGAAACTGATCTTGCTTATCCTCCTTGAAGTATTCATAAATATCTAGTTCTTCCTCTGTTACCATCGCCATAATTTCGAAATGATTTTGGTTAAATGTCTCCTCCAATTTATCTAAAGCCTCCTTTCTTGTAGTCAACAGACTATGTTTCTTTCTCGTCTCCTGATTAGACTTCTTAAAATTCCGCTCAGATTTGACCAATTGGCCGTACAGTGCTTTTTGACCTTTAATTAATTTCTCCATTTTTTAATATTTGAAGTTTAGATTCAATAGCCAAAATTAAATTATAAGTCCCAAACACAACACTTGTTAAAGGAAAAGTTCAAATTTTTTTTTAATAAGTCCAAAACACTTCAAATTTTTCTAAGTATATAGAATAAAATCACAAAAGTTTTACAAGTCCATAGAATAAATTCACGAAATTTTTCCAAGTCCCAAGATCCACAAATTATTCTAAGTATATAGAATAAAATCACGAAAATTTCACAAGTCCATAGAATAAATTCACGAAATTTTTCCAAGTCCCACAAATTATTCTAAGTATATAGAATAAAATCACGAAAATTTCACAAGTCCATAGGATAAATTCACGAAATTTTTACAAGTCCCAAGATCCACAATTTTTTTTAAGTCTATAGAATAAAATCACTGAAATTTTACAAGTCCATATAATAAATCCACGGAATTTTTACAAGTCCAAGCTATTGATTTAACCACTGATTTTTCTAAGTCCATTTACTCACGGTTTTAGGGTCCAAATTCCTTTACCTCAGCACAACACTGTAATCCTTTGTAATAGAGTTCACTTTACACTGAAATCACTGTTCACTCACTTAGTTCCTTGTGCCTCACCTCTCGCAGTCCCTTCTCACTCCTCCCGGGTTTCGGCACCATGTCCAAAAATGAAACACTCACTACTAACTTAACTCGTATATTACTCACGTACAGGTATATCTTAAAGTTAAAACTCATAAATACAAAATTATTGCCGGTCTTATATCGAGCGGTCATCAGTGAAGCGATAGCGCGATGTAGATCTTAGTGACATCTATTGGCAAAACATTGAACTAATTATTTGTATCAATATACATTAGCGAGGTCCGTAGCGACATCTATCGCTTTACTAATGTACTACATACTACACATACACACGCGACATAGATGCTTATTTTTACAAACACGTTTTAACATTGTTTCTTTTTAATACGTCTTATTTTATTTAGTTACAATTATTAACTTTATTTTACACACTTTCCACCATCCAATTTAAAATTTAAGCTCGTTTAAACGTTTTCTGTCTCAATTTAAAAGAATGGGGTGAATATTTAAAACAATGTGGGAACTACAAAGACTCGACACTGCGGCGATGAGATGACCCATTTATATCAAGCGGCACATTTATACATTCTTTTGTTTTATATCTAAGGTTTCCTTGAGGTCAGTGTAGTTTCACAATGGTTTATATTTTTCCGTTTGTTGATTTATGCTTGTCAACTTTCCTCATTTATATTTTGTTTTCATAGATTTAATAATAATAATAATTGTTGATATAGAATTTACTGCTAGTGTGTAGTAAGTATTTACTAAGCTGCTACCCTGCTAACGAAGTTGCATAACGTGGGCACTGGGCACCGTAAATTTTCCCGGGATCATAATTAAGTATTATTATGCACCACAAAACAAGATTTCGTCAAAATCAGTTTAGCAGGAAACAGACCGATACACTTTTGTATTTATAATCTATGCTTATAATAAAATCGTAGAGGTAAAATTTTTGTACATTGAAAATAAACTTGAAAAAACGAGTCAGGGGCATGTTAGAAGAGTAGTAGAACACATTTTAACTGTTTTTAAAATTTTTGTTTCTCTGTCTGTCTGTTTGTTTGTCTGTTTGTCTGTTTGTACAGGCTAATCTCTGAATCCGCTGGACCGATTTCAACGAAATTTGGCAATTGGCATGGTGATACCTTACATCCCTGGTCAACATCTAAGATACTTTTTTTTAACCGACTTCCAAAAAAGGAGGAGTTAATGTTTACTTTGCTGTTTGTGGTCAGATTTTCAAAGTTCTTTTTTTTGTTGTATAGATTGTTAACCCGAATTTGATACCATGTTTGCAAAAACGGTGACTTGATAATGATTTTCTCGGGATCGGGAGGTATCGACGGAACTCCTTTACAACAAAAACATTATGTAGTAATTTTCACTGTTTAGGGTTCCGTAATTAATAAGGAACCCTTATACTTTATAGTTTCGGTCTGTCCGTCCGTCTGTCCGTCTGTCCGTCTGTCTGTCTGTCTGTCTGTCCGCGGTTTTGCTCAGAGACTATAGGACCTACAAAGCTGTAATTTGGCATGAATGCACATATTAATGACGCCGACAAAATGGTACCTACATGAAATCTTAAAAAAATATTATTTATGGTACCTTCCCTACACATCAAGCGGGGATGAATTTTTTTCGCGTCCACCCCATCGTGTGGGGTGTCGTTGGATAGATTTTTTAAAAATATTATGAGTATGCATAAATCATTTTCTGATTTAGGGATCCGTTTGTGAAATATTAAGATTTAAAGTGGAAAAAATCGTTAGAGTCCAGTGTCCCCCCCTTCTACCAGCTAAACGGTAACTTCTAGAAATGTGAAAAAATTCATGGGAGTAGGAAATATGCTGAATTTATATCACGGCTAAGAAGACTTCATAAGTTATTGAGTAATAGTCGATCAACTAAAAAAAATGTATTCGGTGAAGTGTAAAGGAACTTTTCGTTCAAATTCCTTTGAAAGTAACTGAGATGATGCTGTTAGTAGTGTAAAACACGTTACAAATGTACATTCATTGACCATACAAAAAAATTAAAAAACTAACGGTACTACGGAACCCTATATTGCGCATGGCCCGACACGCACTTGGCCGGTTTTTTAAGTAAAATTAACATAACATGCCACCAAAAAGTAAGATTGCCACCAAGGCATATCCCAGGGTATACCTAGAGCTTCCGAAGGTTCCGTTGCTGAACGGAACTCCTGATTCCTTATAAGAAGATAATATATTATGTAGGGGGTTCAGCGTTGTTTAAAATACTGGAAGCACATGCCACTATGTCAATTATATTAATCATCATGATCACCACTATCATTACACCATCCGTAACCACATTATGATGCTTTTAAGCAGTGTGTTTTCGCGGGTTCTGGATCACGATCACTTTTTGTCGGTTCGAGCGGCGACAACGCCTAAAAAAAAAAAGAGTTTGGTGTCAAAATAGGGGTTTTCGACCATGCCCGATCGATATATGCGATCCGTTTCTGCGTATTTGCACTAGTTTCAAAGTTAGCTTTTGTGTTTAACCCTCATTATCTACTATCTCCACGTTCCATTGTTCCTTCATAATTACAATCGCTACTTATTGCATTGTTATGCTCGCCTCAGTGTCCTATTGTTCGTAATGACTACCTGGGCTTATCGTTTACGTCACCTCACTTTCTTACAAGATTTTAAATAAGTAAATAAAACTTGATCAATTTTTCATTACATTTCTTTTATTTAATTAAAACATGTAATAATAATAACTCCCATAGTAGTATGTTTTCGTGCATTGTGAATCACTATTCATATAATGGCGCATTTTTACTGGTCGATAGGGCCCGCATGCGAGGTGCGGGAGATTTCTGAAACGCATGCCACGACCAATGACAATGCGCCATTAGTTGTCAATTAGTTGTCATAGACTCCCCGCATGTTGTATTATACCGTACGAGTTAACGACTAATGAAAATGCGCCCTTATATAGTTCCCCTCAGTATCTAATGAATATTGACAATGCATTCCTGCTAATAACATTTTTTTTGTGTCGCAATTCTCATAAACAATATTCCAAAGTCTTTTTTTTAACAATATAATTAAAGCTAAGGTTAAAATAAAACTTTGGTTTACTTTCAATCAAATTATTTATTTCGTATTACATACCACAGTTCATAAAACAAGATTCAAACATTTTATTCAAAAACATATCATTTTTAAGTGTGTCACTGCCAAATTCAGTCTGAAATTCTGACAATGACAGACGAATGACAGACAGATTTCTGACAATGAAATTCTGACAATGACAGACGACGTGATGTCACTGTCTACTTTGTGCTGTTGTGTATTATTGTATGAGTGTAATAAATTTGTAATTTGTATAATAAAACTTGATAAATTTTTCATTTCATTTATTTTATTTCATTAAAACATGTATTGAACATACTGTACAATATTATATCATTACACAAAGTGTTGCTACTAAATAACTTTTGAAACTCTACTAAACTTTCCCCATTGAACTTATAATACAAGGACATACATTTTGTAATCTCCACGTGTTAAAATCCAACCTCCTACAGTTCCACCCCATAAAAGCCTTGTGATATCGCATAGAAGCGCGCCTGCAGGAATCAAAGTATTGACAAATGTCATTTTTATTTATGTGCATGGCTATCTAGTGGGGTCCATGTGTAACATATTATCAGGATCCAAGTTGCTAATAAATGTATGTAGGGGTTTGAACATAATTATTATATTATATAGGCAGACGATTCGCAGCATATACAATAATATTATCTTCTAAAGTCTAAACCTTTACAAATTCTTCTCAAATAATTACGGATCTCTATTGTGTTCATACTGTATTATCACAGAACCAAACTGGTATATAAATCTTGTATAATAATAATATGTCACATATCCGTATAATGTATGCTTTATATATTTACTAACTATTACATATGAAATAATGAATGAATAAATAAAAGAAACATAACTTAGGTACAATATTTTATTTCATAATATCTACACGCTATTAGGTAAACACGCACACATACACACGTTACACATTATAACTCAAATATATCATACATGTGACTTTCCTTAGCTTCTATAGTCTACAGTTACATCACGGTTTTTATCTAGTTTTCTATAACATTATCAAACTCTGCAAATACAATACAGTTAATCGTTTGAGAGAGACTAGAATCAATTGATATCACATTTCCTTCATTAAGGAAATGTATACCAGTACCGGAAAATAATGTATGAGAGACTGAAGTGAACATATTAGATACCATTGAAGGATGGTTGTAGAGTTTTTGAAGGCACGTGTTGTCCATCTATGTATAAACAATATGAATTCATACCATAATTTTCAAAATTGAAAGGATTCTTACTAATGATTAAATGCTGCGTTATTTACAAATCCTATGATAAATCTTTTGAGTACTTGCCCCAAGAATATTATCAAGCGTTTTTTTTTCTCATCAGTGGAAAGTCGTACCTAATATCATAAACGTTATTCACAATTATTGAGTCATCCTAAACATCCTTTTAATGGTAAAGCATACAATAGATACACTTTCACATTCTTTACTGATTATTCCTGTGTCGTTAAAAGAATAGGATAACGTTAGATAAGACTGTAAAACCTCATATTATCATTTTTAAATTAAAAAATGTATACTCAATACCTAATATTTATTAAGTTTTCCTTTAACAAAAAAACACATAATAATTCTATAACTTATTATATTCTTAATCGTATAGCATATATTATGTTCCTTTATTATAGAGTACAATAATATATTTTCTTAATCCTTATAGTTAC
Organism: Polyommatus iphigenia; assembly: GCA_963422495.1. NCBI lineage: Eukaryota > Metazoa > Arthropoda > Insecta > Lepidoptera > Lycaenidae > Polyommatus > Polyommatus iphigenia. The sequence goes on along the minus strand of OY730180.1, from coordinate 13,833,676 downwards.
CTAGATACATATTTTACATTTATCATCTTTGAATTCTATCAACGTTGGCCCTCAACCACATACCGAAAGCTACCACCTCAACCCCGCTGCAATGACAACTTCTCTTAGATGTCTTGGAGAAGTTGGTATGACGATGGCAGTTTGACAGTTTTGAATTATTCCAGTCCAACTCTGCCATCACCTTTCCCAATTTGGGGCACCCAAACATTTCAATGTTTACATGTCTGAAGCCCAACGTTGATAGCAATTTTTTGTCAACTGTGCCCCCTTTATACGCCCATAAGTATTGTTTATATGGATCGAGGGAGTGTAAATGCTCCACTAAAATTTCTTGGGTTATGTCTCCATCGGAATTTCTGAACGCCATTCCATGAACATGGCGTTCACAGAATGCAATTTCCTTACTTATACCAACAAATACCAACCTCTTTGAAGTATATGTCACTCTTAAGGGGGAAGCCATCGATGTCTATTACATACCTAATGTCAATATCCATGTTATTATTTATATTATTTCTCGACATTATAGCGCGCACACACACTATTACTACTTTAACAGTCTTTTTTAAACTAAAAAAAATATACAATAATTGTCTTTTACACTTGTTTGTTGTCTATATGTCCGCACAGTCTATTGTTTTTGCATATGTCACACAGTCTATACCGTTAACACCAATGGCACAAAATACGAAGTTTAACAGTTCACTTGTCAACTTGCCCGTAGGTGATATGGTGTGACTTGTGAGCGAAATACTCTGCCGGCACTTCACCCAACAACCGTAACCACTCTTCGTGATCGATGTTTACACACCCCGCTGTATCCTCGAGATGCTCTGCGATATCATCCCAAATTTGAATCAACGTGTAAATGCTATCATCACTCAGTCCACTCCTTTCGTACTCGCTGGTGAGCAGTATATGTACGTTTTCACGCAATTTACGTAATGGGATAGGTCGCGTCCACAGCTTCAACAACCTGTTGGTTGATAAACATTTTATCCATTCCCTCTTACATCCGGCATACATTGTTTCTATTATCGACATCATATTTAAGGGTAGTTGGAATTTACACTGCAATACAAAAAAAAACATGATCACATGGAAAAGTTAACTGTCCATGTATTACCCTCTCGACCCCTGTTAATTATGTTTACACCCTGATTAAGTATTGCCAAAATATCTTCATCTATGTCGTTATATCTCGATGGTAATGCTACAACGTATCCATTGTCGAGATGTACCACTGTATGCAATGTATCAGCATGAATCTTTGATGGAAATTTGAAAGCTCCAATGATTTTATTAGGGATGTTTATCTCAAGATCCTCCAATTTTTTCCATGTCTTATTATAATTATTTAATTTTTTCAGAGCTTCCCCCATTGATATTTTCAAACTAAAACACTTTTTATACTCACAATATTCAAAAACTTCTAGCGGAAATATTAATTACTGTATTGCTCACGAGTGTGGTACTGGTTAAATGTGATTTCAAACAGAACGCTTAGGACTATTTATAGTTAAAAAAAGCTCTTAGATAAATTTTCTCTATTGTTCCTCACTACCACCTGATAATATATGTATACGACAGAAACCACTTCCTGTGATAATATTTTATTAATAATTATATTTTTAACGGTATTTAGTGATCATATTCACAATCTGTGCCCATATTCACAATCTGTGCCCCTTTTTTATTCACATTCAGACTTCCCGTAATGTCCTGAAAATATATGCATAGGTAATACTAAAAGTTCTACTAGGTGCACAAGATTTAGCGACGAAACCGGAATTTTATAGTTTATCGATTTTTTAGGAAAATTTTGTGACTGTCCAGCTACATAAAATCAAAATGTTTAACAAAAACAATTTATTCACGATTTTGTATTTTAGATATTTCAAAAACTTTAATGTATGATTTCCACTACAATTATATATGATAAATAAATTTTAAAATAATATAAAATTGTTGTATACAGATTACAGATACTGATAGCTTAATATATATCAAATATACACACAAAATGTATATAATGATAGTAAGCAGGATCTTCATAATTTTTTTGATACATCTGATTATCCTTCTGATAATAATAGGTATGGCTAAAAATCTTGTGTTCGTATGTGATTTGTTATTTTAACGTGAAACTGTATTTTTAAGCTTAGTCAATATGATTAATTTGTTTTCTTGTTATTAACTGTAAAACGTAAGTACGTTTGTTATGAGATAATTTTATACTAATGTTATGGATAATATATATATATATATATATATATATATATATATATATATATATATATATATATATATAAATACATTTTTATCCATAATTTTTGTTTCTATTTTGAGTCGATTGATGAATTACCTTCTTAAGATGGAAAGTGCTAAAAACAATGTTATCAATTGAACCAAGTCTAATTGAAAAGTTAAAACAACCTAGTAGTGTCGAAAATCCATTATTACGGGGTAAAAATGCGCCCCCTTTTTGAATTATAATTTTTTTCTTTATTTATTTGTCCCTTTTCGCACTAATTTTCGAAGAATATCTCTATATTTGTTAAAAAAATTTTTCTCCTTTTCTTTGAGTGGTACTTTAAATTGTAGAACGTTATGAATATACTCACAAATGCAATTTATTTCTTCGTCATCTCAAGATTTCAAAAGACCTTTAATATATTTTGGTTTCTACAAATTGATTTTATGTGACTTATAAAGTTTGATATATTTAGAGATTATGATAAACATGTTTTATTTATTTTTTGAGTGAAAATTCTATGTTTGATTGATTTGAATTTCAACATTGAGCATAATTGAATATTTTTATAAAATTAAAAAACATTTTATAATTTTCTAAAAGGTTTTTGAAAATAATGAAACAAGCTTTAATAAATTCGAAATATTTTAAATTAAAAAAAACTTTTTATAATTTTCTAAAAAGTTTATGAAAATAATGAAACAAGCATTAATAAATTTGAAATATATTGTATTAAAAAAACACGTTTTATAATTTTCTAAAAGGTTTTTGAAAATAATGAAATAAGCTTTAATAAATTTGAAATATATTTTATGAAAAAAAAACACGTTATGTAAATTTCTTAAAGGTTTTTGAAATAATGAAATAAGCTTTAATAAATTTGAAATATATTTAAAAAAAATAACACGTTTTGTAATTTTCTTAAAGGTTTTTGAAGTAATGAAATATGCCTTAATAAATTTGAAATATAATATTAAATTTAAAAAAACGTTTTATAATTTTATAATTTTCTAAAAAGTTTTTGAAAATAATGAAAAAAGCTTTAATAAATTTGAAATATATTGTATTAAAAAAACACGTTTTATAATTTTCTAAAAGGTTTTTGAAAATAATGAAACAAGCTTTAATAAATTTGAAATACATTTTATGAAAAAAAACACGTTTTGTAAATTTCTTAAAGGTTTTTGAAATAATGAAATAAGCTTTAATAAATTTGAAATATATTAAAAAAAAATAACACGTTTTGTAATTTTCTTAAAGGTTTTTGAAATAATGAAATATGCCTTAATAAATTTGAAATATTATATTAAATTTAAAAAAACGTTTTATAATTTTATAATTTTCTAAAAAATTTTTGAAAATAATGAAAAAAGCTTAATAAATTTGAAATATTTTTTTAAAAAAACCACGTTTTGTAATTTTCTAAAAGGTTTTTGAAAATAATGTAACAAGCTTTAATAAGTTTGAAATATTTTTTTATAAAAAACACGTTTTGTAATTTTCTAAAAGGTTTTTGAAAATAATGAAACAAGCTTTAATAAATTTGAAATATATTGAATTTAAAAAAAAAAGTTTTATAATTTTCTATAAAGTTTTTGAAAATAATGAAAAAGCTTTAATAAATTTGAAATATATTATATTCAAATTTTGATTGAAACTCATATGAGTAACATAAATTAAAACTTTATGTTTTTAAGAAAATCTTGATTAAATATTATATTTTACAATGTTGTAATACAATGAAACTTTAAAAGTTAAACATTCAGTACAATATTATACATATAAAAGTATAATATAAAAGTATGGCTACTCGAAACATAGTCTTTTTTTACTAATGATTTTTATACTAATGATTTTTTTTCTTTTGTAAACTAGATTGTAGTTTACATAAGAAAAAAAATCATTAGTATAAAATTATCTCATAACAACGTTCTTTATTAGTATAAAATTATCTCATAACAAACGTACTTACGTTTTACAGTTAATAACAAGAAAACAAATTAATCATATTGACTAAGCTTAAAAATACAGTTTCACGTTATAATGACAAATCACATACGAACACAAGATTTTTAGCCATACCTATGATCTCATCCATCCATCCCATCAGAAGGATAATCAGATGTATCAAAAAAATTTATGAAGATCCTGCTTACTATCATTATATACATTTTGTGTGTATATTTGATATATATTAAGCTATCAGTATCTGTAATCTGTATACAACAATTTTATATTATTTTAAAATTTATTTATCATATATAATTGTAGTGGAAATCATACATTAAAGTTTTTGAAATATCTAAAATACAAAATCGTGAATAAATTGTTTTTGTTAAACATTTTGATTTTATGTAGCTGGACAGTCACAAAATGTTCTGAAAAATCGATAAACTATAAAATTCCGGTTTCGTCGCTAAATCTTGTGCACCTAGTAGAACTTTTAGTATTACCTATGCATATATTTTCAGGACATTACGGGAAGTCTGAATGTGAATAAAAAATGGGCACAGATTGTGAATATGGGCACAGATTGTGAATATGATCACTAAATACCGTTAAAAATATAATTATTAATAAAATATTATCACAGGAAGTGGTTTCTGTCGTATACATATATTATCAGGTGGTAGTGAGGAACAATAGAGAAAATTTATCTAAGAGCTTTTTTTAACTATAAATAGTCCTAAGCGTTCTGTTTGAAATCACATTTAACCAGTACCACACTCGTGAGCAATACAGTAATTAATATTTCCGCTAGAAGTTTTTGAATATTGTGAGTATAAAAAGTGTTTTAGTTTGAAAATATCAATGGGGGAAGCTCTGAAAAAATTAAATAATTATAATAAGACATGGAAAAAATTGGAGGATCTTGAGATAAACATCCCTAATAAAATCATTGGAGCTTTCAAATTTCCATCAAAGATTCATGCTGATACATTGCATACAGTGGTACATCTCGACAATGGATACGTTGTAGCATTACCATCGAGATATAACGACATAGATGAAGATATTTTGGCAATACTTAATCAGGGTGTAAACATAATTAACAGGGGTCGAGAAGGTAATACATGGACAATTAACTTTTCCATGTGATCATGTTTTTTTTGTATTGCAGTGTAAATTCCAACTACCCTTAAATGTGATGTCGATAATAGAAACAATGTATGCCGGATGTAAGAGGGAATGGATAAAATGTTTATCAACTAACAGGTTGTTGAAGCTGTGGACGCGACCTATCCCATTACGTAAATTGCGTGAAAACGTACATATACTGCTCACCAGCGAGTACGAAAGGAGTGGACTGAGTGATGATAGCATTTACACGTTGATTCAAATTTGGGATGATATCGCAGAGCATCTCGAGGATACAGCGGGGTGTGTAAACATCGATCACGAAGAGTGGTTACGGTTGTTGGGTGAAGTGCCGGCAGAGTATATCGCTCACAAGTCACACCATATCACCTACGGGCAAGTTGACAAGTGAACTGTTTAACTTCGTATTTTGTGCCATAGGTGTTAACGGTATAGACTGTGTGACATATGCAAAAACAATAGACTGTGCGGACGTATAGACAACAAACAAGTGTAAAAGACAATTATTGTATAATTTTTTTAGTTTTAAAAAGACTGTTAAAGTAGTAATAGTGTGTGTGCGCGCTATAATGTCGAGAAATAATATTAATGATAACATGGATATTGACATTAGGTATGTAATAGACATCGATGGCTTCCCCCTTAAGAGTGACATAAACTTCAAAGAGGTTGGTATTTATGATATTTGGAAAGAGGTGATGTACCTGCACTATATTAAATTACCGTTATGGTTTCTCCATCTGGGGAAAAGTAAGGAAATTGCATTCTGTGAACGCCATGTTCATGGAATGGCGTTCAGAAATTCCGATGGAGACATAACCCAAGAAGTTTTAGTGGAGCATTTACACTCCCTCGATCCAAATAAACAATACTTATGGGCGTATAAAGGGGGCACAGTTGAAAAAAAAATTGCTATCAACGTTGGGCTTCAGACATGTAAACATTGAAATGTTTGGGTGCCCCAAATTGGAAAAGGTGATGGAAGAGTTGGACTGGAATAATTCAAAACTGTCAAACTGCCATCGTCATACCAACTTCTCCAAGACATCTAAGAGAAGTTGTCATTGCAGCGGGGTTGAGGTGGTAGCTTTCGGTATGTGGTTGAGGGCCAACGTTGATAGAATTCAAAGATGATAAATGTAAAATATGTATCTAGGTAAATATAAGGATTAAGAAAATATATTATTGTACTCTATAATAAAGGAACATAATATATGCTATACGATTAAGAATATAATAAGTTATAGAATTATTATGTGTTTTTTTGTTAAAGGAAAACTTAATAAATATTAGGTATTGAGTATACATTTTTTAATTTAAAAATGATAATATGAGGTTTTACAGTCTTATCTAACGTTATCCTATTCTTTTAACGACACAGGAATAATCAGTAAAGAATGTGAAAGTGTATCTATTGTATGCTTTACCATTAAAAGGATGTTTAGGATGACTCAATAATTGTGAATAACGTTTATGATATTAGGTACGACTTTCCACTGATGAGAAAAAAAAACGCTTGATAATATTCTTGGGGCAAGTACTCAAAAGATTTATCATAGGATTTGTAAATAACGCAGCATTTAATCATTAGTAAGAATCCTTTCAATTTTGAAAATTATGGTATGAATTCATATTGTTTATACATAGATGGACAACACGTGCCTTCAAAAACTCTACAACCATCCTTCAATGGTATCTAATATGTTCACTTCAGTCTCTCATACATTATTTTCCGGTACTGGTATAAATTTCCTTAATGAAGGAAATGTGATATCAATTGATTCTAGTCTCTCTCAAACGATTAACTGTATTGTATTTGCAGAGTTTGATAATGTTATAGAAAACTAGATAAAAACCGTAATGTAACTGTAGACTATAGAAGCTAAGAAAAGTCACATGTATGATATATTTGAGTTATAATGTGTAACGTGTGTATGTGTGCGTGTTTACCTAATAGCGTGTAGATATTATGAAATAAAATATTGTACCTAAGTTATGTTTCTTTTATTTATTCATTCATTATTTCATATGTAATAGTTAGTAAATACATAAAGCATACATTATACGGATATGTGACATATTATTATTATACAAGATTCATTTACCAGTTTGGTTCTGTGATAATACAGTATGAACACAATAGAGATCCGTAATTATTTGAGAAGAATTTGTGAAGGTTTAGACTTTAGAAGATAATATTATTGTATATGCTGCGAATCGTCTGCCTATATAATATAATAATTATGTTCAAACCCCTACATACATTTATTAGCAACTTGGATCCTGATAATATGTTACACATGGACCCCACTAGATAGCCATGCACATAAATAAAAATGACATTTGTCAATACTTTGATTCCTGCAGGCGCGCTCCTATGCGATATCACAAGGCTTTTATGGGGTGGAACTGTAGGAGGTTGGATTTTAACACGTGGAGATTACAAAATGTTATTAGACATTCGGTCACTGTTACTTTTTGCTGTCTCCGCTTTGAATAGAAAGAGGGATTACAATTCTTCATACTTCTATTTTCTTCTGATTAATTTCGTTGCGGGTCCCAAACCAGTTTGAGCATGTCCTTCGGGCTCCCTGAGATCATATCAAAGGGTTTTCGTTTTAAGGTTGGATACCGCTGTCGATCCTGGTGACATAGGAGATACAGTGGTGGGAATGTGTGGTGGCCGGTGGGCCAACGCCCGTAAAGAAATTACCCTTTGGGTAAGTAAGTGAACAACTTCAAGCGTTATTTTATTCTGGTTTAATTCTGGGAATCTGATAGTAAGAGGTAGGTTAAAGAGGGATAGATGCCTATATTAAATCCCGTCTTCTGTAGTCTCCTCCTCCTCTATCTCCGTCACATGTTCCTTTCTCCTGTCCTGTGGCCCCCATCCCCTGTCCAAGCCAAGCGGTGTTCGAAGAAAGGATTTTTCAAAACGATAAGTAGGTACCTATCTGTAATTCAAGTTTCCTGGGTCTTTGATGTAAATTAAAAATTTCGTGTGTAATATAGATCCAAATAAAATAGTCGTAGGTTGGTGTTCAATTTTCTAAATATCTATATCTCTACTAGCTGTCCCGGCAAACGTTTCTTTGCCATATTATTATATAAAGTATATCGCCCGTATTTTATTTAATGAATTAGTGACTAAATAAGTATGTCACCATGGCAACGTCCATCGCTATCCCGTGACCCGCGTCGCATGCAAGAAAAAAAACAATGGTCGCTCTTTATAGACAAATAATTTGCAATAAAATAAAATTGCGACTATAATTAAAGATCTAAGCTATCCTATCTCTCAAGTTGGAAAAAGGCACAATTTAAAAAAAACAAAAATTAAAAAAAAAAAATCCATCGCGGAAAAACATCGTGACAGGAGATTTATATATATTAGATAATAACATACATTCACGCAGACGAAGTTGCGGGCAACAGCTAGTATTAGTTAAGTATAAAGAACCGCGATCTACAATTCTATGTTTTCTAAACCACGTACGTAATGGACGCGAGCCAACCCAGCCTACGTTGACTTAGTAATGTAAAAACTACAATCTAAAACATTACTCACACGTACCTAGGAGTGAATCATGATTCATGACAATAAACCAATAAACTTATCAGTGGATCTATTCATCTATTTTTCAAGGGTTCTGCCAATTTTTGTACTAAAACACCCGATTTTATTGTTCAGTAAGACAGGAAAGCATTTATTTCTAGAAACGATATCCGTATTCCGTAGTATAATATTGCTAAGTACAATAATAATTTGTGTCAAACTGCACATTATAGCAGACGAATGATCGTACACGAGGCCAAAATAATTATTATGCTAATTTGTAGAACATTGTAAATAAGATTCTGACATTTCTTCTGGTGCTGCTTGCCAGATAAGCTATTTTGTAGCACCACGTGTAAATTTTTGACTAAAATACAAATACTGATGAACGTGGCAATTGGCATGCTGATGCTATGGTATTTATCCAGAAGAAAAATCATATTATTTATCAATATCCAAAACCTTTCCCAGGACCGAAAATCTTAATATCGAAAAATTTTAATATAAATCTGTTGTGCGGCTAATTGTATATAGGCGACAGACAGACAGCCACACATTCGCATGGATCCGGATGGGTTTTTACCCATCCGGATCCATATGACCGGACCTATGAGGCTATGAGCTTGGCAAATTACTTGTTATTGTTTCAAGGGTTTCAAATTACTTTGTCCATTAATTGAAATCTAGAACTGCAAACCTACCATGAATCGTGATTCATGACCTACATACTGTAAGTGCAGTGTGAGTCTGCTTAAAACTAAAATAATAAGTTTTGTTTTGATAAATATTTGTAGTAGTTGACGTCATTCCATTCTCCAAATAGATAATGATATTGATAATACATAATATAATAAAATTACATATTTATTATCAATGTAGGTCATAGACATATCGCCAATTGCTTCCTAGTTATAACTTTGAGTCGAGTCTCTTGGTAAATCCTTAAAGTATGTTGTGACATAAAGGGGGGATCTACGAAGTGTGACAAGGAGGGGGAGGGATTGTAAGTTTTTAATTTTTATAAATGACGTCACACTAGGGTCTCACAAAATATGCGACCACCTGTGTCAAGGGGGGGGAGGAGGGTGGGGTGGTCTAAAACTCATTGAAAATCGTGTGACGTACTTTATGGATGGTCCTTTGACCCTTGTGTGGGTATCGCGCAATGAACAAGAACAAAATAACAATAATAAGAATTAGTTTTATTACAGTTCACAGAATCGTGCCAGAACCACACTAATTCAGCAATGCACGGGAACATCTTTACACATACACTATAAACACTTCACACTTAATTATTATTTATTATCAATTCACAAGTCACAACACTACACTTAAATGATAAATCACTTCACTTCACTCTTTAACGAAACAGTTCTGGCTAGTTGGAAACAAGACTGGTCGTATTTTCTGGCGAATGGCGATTCGGGCTTCGGCACAGGAGGGGATGTTTCCCTCTCCATCACTCCCACTCCGACACGCCCCGAATCTGTCAAAGCGCGCCAAACTAGTTTCATAAAGATGGCGCACAGTTCCGTTTCCGTTTTTGATCGGATGCGACAAATAGGTATAATATATGAAATTAAAAATAAAATCATACTTTTGTTTCATGAACTTTAGATTCGTATTATAAATAAATCTACCCAGTCCCACAACGAAAAATTTCGAATGATAGTTTTACAATTTTAAACTACTTTTTCGTTGATTCTCATGCCACAGTTATTATGTAGTTACTTTTAGGTAGCTCTTGCGATTTCTATGTAATTTATAAGACGCTAGATACTTGTAAGCAAAAAGACTCAAAAAGTTGACTACGAACTTTCCAAATTTTATCTATCCTACCTCCTATCCTTCGGTCGTACGGCGTACCTCTATTCTTTGGACAATTTTGGCAACTCGTCTGACCCCACTATTGATTGGATTTGGTTTAGAGATCGGACAACGCCATGCCATGATCAAGGTTTTGGGCAGCTTATCATGAGCGATTACTCTCGTAACATAATGTTGTCAGTCTTGTCACGGAATAGGTAGGTACGTGGTGGGTACTGATAAATTGATAACATTATGTGTTTGATAAACTCTTGCCACGGCCCACGGCTGACGTTACAATCGGCTCTTTGTACCCTCGCTACAACTGGCATTGCTTGAAGGGCATAAGTTATATTTTGATATTTATACAAGGTATTCTATTACAACCAAGAAAGATGAACAACAGCTAAGCTTTGTTACCACCAATATAACTAAAATAAGTAATTACCTTAATTTGAACCATAAATTATTATAATGTTTTATAAATTATGGTTGAAAACCGATATAACGATGCACGATGCAGCTGTCAGCGACATCTATCCGCGCTAGACTAGCCTAGCTTTATTTTCTTAAGAGTGCGTCAAAGTTAATGAAGACCTAATTTTGACAGTCTTTTTCCACCTTAGCGTCTAAAATACTGAACCGTTTCTTCTCAAATCCCTTACTAACGTATACTTGAGTCCATAATGCACCACATTTTTGGGGCCGTTCCTTACTTCCTAAATCCTATTACACTGCCCTAAATTTAAGGGTCCCTAAATACAGTGTGCTGATATATACGGGCTTTATGTGATTATGTATTGGGCTTAAAATTTTTTTTCAGACACGTCTCGCAGCTTATACCTGCTGCACATCCTGACGTGGGTGATGAACATGTTCGGGATATTCTTCATCCTGGCGGCGCACGAGCACTACTCCATCGACGTGTTCATAGCCTTCTACATCACCTCGCGCCTGTTCCTGTACTACCACACGCTGTCCAACAACCAGGCGCTCATGAGGAATGATTCCTCCAGGTACGGTATTCTTTGACACTTGACGCCATAGCCCATAGGGTCAAGAGCCGTATTATTCGCGGTGATCATCAAAGTTGGTGTACTAACAACGTTAACAAAATGCCGCGGTTCATTACGTCATGCACCGTAACTGAGGCATCGGTACGCTTTAGGGTCAATTCAGACCGCAACGCGACGCGTAGATGCATTTCTAAAATTAATAGATTTCGCGAGCGTGAGACGTCTTGAAAATCTGTCAAATCCCGTTGCGATCCGAATTAACCCAGCGTACCGATGCCTCAGATAATATGATGCATCACCCAACGAATCGCGGCATTTTGTCAACGTTGTTAGTACCACACGAAATTAAAGTTAATTTTGTTAAATTAAACCAAAAACTACCAAACAAACAGGAAATCCTGTATTCATACAGAATCTCCTGTCTGTTTGCAATGATTGTAAAGCGCGAATACTGGAGAAAGACTGACCAAGCCTGAGCTTCGAATCGAGTAAATTGGACGCAGACGTCTCGAAAAATTGTCGTGAACAAAGAAGACCTTATTTAATATCTTCTCTATAAATAAATGCAAACCCTTTAAAAATATGCTGTTTTTAAGGTTTTATGAATTATGGTCTTATCGTTTTTTGTTAATGCAGATTGCAGAGGCTATTGGCCTGACGACACAAACAAAAAACAATCTACAGGTGGCATTTAAACATGTAAACAACCCCAATAGATGTTTGTTGACATTCCTTTGTTTAGTGCGCGTGTCTTTTATTTTATCTAACTCGAACTAGGTACTATTTATCAAACTTCGACTGAAGTGTTCAAGATAATTAAAAATAAAGGAGTCTTCGCATGTTGTACTGTCTTTGCCTACCCTTCTAAATGTGTATTAGAATAAAGAAGGGTAGACAAAGCTTTTAAATCATCAATATTAATTCATGAAGCCCCAAGCGGCCACATCCGGCCGCGATAACAATGAAAAAGCTATTGTGTCTCGTTTTGCCACGACTGATGGGTTTAAATTGTTTGTCTGTAATTTCAGGACACGCATCTGGTTCCCTCTGCTATCGTTCTTCGAGTCCGAAGTGGACGGGATAGTTCCGAACGAGTACGAGGGGCCGATGACGATCGCCAACAACCTTCGGAAGTGGCTGATCCAGCTCGTCACAGACGTCAAGACGTCGTCCGTCGCGAAAATCGCCGGCATTAAGCTGCAAGAGGGCGCCGCTATGGGGGAACACTCCGTGGTGAAATTGGTCGACGGCATCAAGAGGAATCTCAGCCTTATGGAGGAGTACAAGAACTCCAGGCAGCGGTTAGTCACGTTGGACAAGAATGTACAAGCTTGTCTACTCGATGAGTTGCCCGAGTCCGACCTGATCCACCACAATATTGTCACCGGGGAAATACCACTTCGGGACCTAAGCAACCCACCTTCTCCAGTCTCTAAGAAAACAATATGAAAGCTGCACGGTTTCCATTACATTTAGACTTACTAGACTGTACCCAAGAGTTAGTTTTTATTCCGTTATATATTTTATAATCTGTTATTGCATGTTTTTAATGATATCATTAGTTCATTTTTATATGTACAGTGATTTATTTTGCTCAATATCAATACATGTACAAATAAACTGAAGTTTTATTTATTTCTCAAACATTTAGCTCAAAATTAAATTATTAATTACCCTGGAAAGTGGCAATACAGTTGCTTTATTATGTAAGATAGCTACTAAAAATAATAGGTATCTACGGTCTACCCTTTGTCCAATGCGATGATACCAATACCATAATACTATATTTTGTTCATAACAACAGAAAGTAAGTCTTTTCTATTAACTATTTAAAAATTTTACATTGCTTATATTTTAACAGCAGTTCCATATTTTCTTGTGACCTGTGGGAAAAAAGTTGGAAAATCCTAACTGAAATTGTGCTGCCAACTGCTGCTAGATGAGCAACGGAAGGATAAATGCAGTTTTGAAATGAAATTACAGTTTTTTATAATTGTTTAATATAATTCATAATATGAAAAAATTAGTAAATTAAAAAATGTCTTTAAGAGTATAATTGATTAAATGGTTATATAAATAAAAAAAGAATTTTAAGAAAATAATTATAAAAAGCAGTTCTTTTATGAATTCATTAGATTCACATGGACTCAAGCTCAGCACCTCCCCCCCCCTCACATATATAAAGCTAGTGTCATGTTATCCAGTGAGCACACATTCCAATAGAATTTGTCCAATAAATATATTCTATACTCTTTTATCCTAATGAAAGCTTAACATGGCATTTAAAATCTTAAAAATAATACTCGATGAATAACTGATTTCATATTCAACAATAATTTTAAGTTAACAAAATTATATACTGATTAGGCCACTATGTGAGAGAATTTCATACAAGCGAGAGCTAACTTGAAATATAAAATGTGTATAATTATGTACATCAAGTTATAGACGCAAATAAATGATAGATGCTTCATAAATAGTGAGATTAATGGGTTGTGTTCACTTAGAACTATAAGTGTGATTTGAGCTGACAACGTGCTTACATGCTAGCATTACTCAGCTGCGGCCGCCTGCTCACTTTGTATAAGAGTTTCGGATGGGCTTTCCTTCTCTTTGACTACTTCTTTCTCTTGCGAAGCCTCCCGGGAGCCTGCAGACCCGTTTTCTTTTGATACTACATCAGTGTTGGACATTGTTGTGACATTTATAGCATTGGATTCAATTTGTTCCGGGGGCTTTTCAGTTTCTTCGGGAGTCTTTTCTCTTTCATCCTCTTTCTTTTCCTCTTCTGGGCTCTCTTTTGATGTTTCCTCCTCCTTTGGCTCTTCTGCGGCTTTATCCTCTTTTGGTGCACTATCCTCGGCTTCAGGTTGTGGTTCCTCGGCCACTCTCTCTACGCTCTCCCTTTCCTGTGAATTCTCCTTTGATCCCTTATCACTTAATTTTGCATCTCCATTGACAGCAACCTGTAAGGTTTAATTTAAGACTACTGAGTGTTCTATTATTAATTGTTAAATATATCTTTTATGGCTGTGTTTACATGCACAATAAAGTTATAAGTGAAATATAATATTTCATATATAAAAATTATTTTACCGTTTCTTCTGGTTGTGCAGGTTCTGGAGGAGTTTCTAATTTAAGAAACTGTTCCAAGGTGTCTAATTCATTCGCTAAATCAAACTGATCATAATCCTGAAAAAGGCAGAGTTCTGATTAAAAAAATGTTTGCATTTTGTACGGTACCTTTCTCTGGTACAGTCATCTAACAATTCTGGTTATGGGCAAATGAATTGTACTTACCCCACAGTACTCTTCCTCATTGAAAATCTGCGGAGGGAGCGGCGAGCGCGGATTGGGATCACTAACAGTAGCGCCGTTAGACTTCGAATTGTTTTGCATAAAGTCTTTGTCAGACTCCCGGCCCGGCTCTGTTATGTCAATAATTTCATACTTTATGTTCTTCGAATCTAATATCATTAACACTCGCTGTTGTCTCTTTTTCACCTGCATAGAAAAATTACATGGAAGTTAAAAAATCCGGTTATGAATCACAACAAAAAGATAATCAGAAAGTCCTGCATTCCTAACAAGTTATCGATGGATGCTTACCTCTTTGTTCCCTGAAATTCCACTAATATAAACCTTCACCACCATGGCTAAATAACTGAGCTCTGTTTTTTCTATAAATAAAAAATACTAAAACGTTATCTCAGAAAAAATAGGCTTGGCCATTAGACAATCTCTCTAATAATAATAGGGTATATTCTTAAACTCTGAACAGGTTACTAGTCTGTATCATTTGATGACTCGGCAGCCAATTAAATCTCGGTAAGTCGCAATGGCCAGCATGATGTTACAGTTTTGGAACACACCCGTATTGTCGACTGTTTTTTTTTTTCTTCTTTTTTGGCAACTTGACACAAAGGATGTGTATGTTGTGCCACAGACAAGGTAAAAAGGTAAGGAATATGGCGGGAAAACCATATTCCTATTATAATTTTCATCATCGTTTACATGTATCGTCAGGTCAAAAGTCTAGTCAAAGTCTAAGATGGCAAACTATCCACAGATCAGATATTAGTTACTACGTAAAACTATCGAAGGTTGAGGGAAAGGGAGATAGCGCGTAACATTATGGGTCTAACGAGGATAGTGATTGTACATCATGTTAGTGTACTTAAGGCCCTATAGACCCGAAAATTAGCAGGTCGATGTCTGTCAGTACGAATATCGACGTAAAGGACATTAAAATAACATTCATATCAGCGCGCCTTGTACAGTGGCGGTTACGACGCTCGCCGCGTACTTGATAGGGCGAAATAGGAGAAAAAAACGTTTTTTCTTTGATAATTAAACCAAAATGCAAAATGTAACCACAAATTATTCTTCTTTAAGTTATGAGCTTTTCGTAGATATGATTTTTGAAAGTAAAACTATCATAAGCTTCATGAAAACTAAGAAAAATATCACAAAATATTCGAATTTAGCCTCCTCTTCGGAGTTATTTTTGATCGAGTGAAGTTTTCAATATTATGTTTCGAACCACAAATTGTCAAAGTACATTAAGTAAACAACAATGTGTATTTTTTTTGGCTTTTAAAAGTCACTATTTGTTTGTTTATTATTGATTCAAAGTCATGTAAAATTGGGTCTATAGGGCCTTAACCATCGGTTCAAACAATAGTAATAATCGGCCAAGTGCGAGTCGAACTCGCGCACGAAGGGTTCCGTAAATCCGTACTATTATAGAGCAAAATTAGGCCAAAAATTGTGTGTTTATATGGGGGCCTCCCTTATATTTTAATTTTATTATTAGTAATTAAATTGCACATTTAATTGAAGATTTCGAAAAATGTTAAAGTGCTAGATCTGTTGAAGTATCGACATAAAGCGAAAAAGGCCATTTTATATTAGTGTACCTGCATGTTAGGGGCAGAGGGCGTTATTAGTTAGTATTTCTGTGTGTCAATTAGATGGCGTTTTTTTAATTAAACAGCGACGCGTTGTTGGTATTCCTGGGCGTCAATAGATGGATTTTACAGTTTTTTTTTTTGGTTTAAATTAAAAAAATAACTTCGTTCCATTCGGGTGTCTCTTGACACCTCTCAAGTTTTTTAATTGAATATATTTAATTTACAATAAAATCTTTTTATTAGGGTTCCGTACCCAATTTAGGGTAAAAACGGGACCCTATTACTGGTACTGGTTCTTCTCGCCGGCTTAGTTCCCGAACCAGTGGTAGGCATCATGTAGATCAGAGGTTGTTTACAAGGAACCAATTCGTGTTTTGTAGCTATTTAACACAAAAATTACCACACTTTTACACTTTTACCACACTTATTTCTAAATCTCCTCGCTCTGTAATATTTAATCTGCTATTAATATAATATTGTCTGTCTATATTCATAGGAGAAGTCAAATCGGGTCACCTAATTTTTATAGACCCCCGTTAACGACTCGTGGACCCCCATTTTTTTCCACGCAAGCGTAGACCCCTATCGGGCTCCCGTGGACCCCATGGGGTCCACCTGGACCACTTTGGGAATCAATGATGAAGATTGTAGACCAACTGCAACGGTAGGCAACAGGCGGGCCGCGAAACCGCGAAAGGTCGAATCTCGGACCGTGAAATATTGTAATGCATTTTATACCAAGTATCAATTAATACATAGATAAGGTATTCGTTATACCTTTATTTAATTACTAGCGGTCGCCCGCGTGGAGTCGGTTACCGCTGCAAAAATCCTACCCAGGAAAGACACGGTCAGAAAAATGATTCCCCAGGTCAAGTCACAGAAACATCGACGACGATCGATGTCGATGTTAAAGTTGTCAATGATAAGAACATTTAAATGTAATCTATACATATAATAAAACTGTAGAAATGACGATTCTGTACATTAAAGATATTCAAAAAATAATAAGCGGAGGGTGTCACTACATCGCTATACAAGCCAAAAATGTGGTCAGTTTTTTTGTCTGTCTGTCTGTCTGTCTGTCTGTATGTTTGTTCCTCTATCACACGAAAACTACTGATCCGATTTGAATGCGGTTTTCGTAGATATATTTGTCTTCTTCCAACTAAACATCTGGTGTATAAAAATTTTTCCCCCCACCCCTCTAAAGGGACAAAAGAGGGGTCAGATTTTGTATAAGACTTTTGCTTTAACACGAAAACTACTGATCCGATTTGAGTGCGGTTTTCGCAGATATATTTGTCTTCTTCCAACTTAACATCTGGTGTATAAAAAAAATTCCCCCCACCCCTCTAAAGGGACGAAAGAGGGGGTCAGATTTTGTATAAGACTTTTGCTTTAACACGAAAACTACTGATCTGATTTGCATACGGTTTTCGCAGATATATTTGCCTTCTTCCAACTCAACATCTGGTGTATAAAAATGAGACCAGTGAGACCATGAGAGAGAGAATAGAAAATGAGAACCCACCAAAGAGAGGGTCAGATTTTGTATTAAGTAAACTTTTTTCTTTAATGGACTTACTTTGTATTATTAACTGTTTTTCCAACTTAACATCTGGTGCTACATAACATTTTTCCCCCCACCCCTCTTAGGGGACAAAAGAGGGGGTAAGATTTTGTATGCTGATGAAGTAGAAATACTTTAAATGGCCAAACAACGTTTGCCGGGACAGCTAGTTATTAATAAGTTTTCACTTCTGACGGTATACCCAGAGTGCAACCCGTTGTTTTAGGATAGATAACTAAAGCGATTATTGTAGAGCTTCTCATGTGCGTGCATACCATGAAGGCAAAAATGCAGTGCCTACCTAAAGCATGACTTGCCATACACATATATTTTAATTTAACTTTCATACGTTTTAGATGACTCATGACGTTAATTATTAAATATTAATAGTAAAAAATATAATAGAAAAAATGAACGCATTTAAAACGCCTACATTTATAAAATAGCAACAATTAATTTGCGAGAAATTAAATTTTAAGTTAGGTACACGCGCGAACCGCATGACTCAAGGTCAAGGCAAGCAGATCTCGTGCGGCAGGCTCTGTTAAATAATCAACAGAGGTTATAAACTATAATCGACAGTGGTGTTTATTTATGTATCTTTTTATAATAGCTAGGCAGAGTTGGGCGCCGTAACAAAATATTGACTTGTAAGTGCTCTGCGGGCTGAAAAAGATTGGGAACCCCTGAATTAGTCACATAATATCACTGTGATATTACTATTTAACAATTTTTTCTTCTAAGGACTTCATCTGTCGCCGGGCCTTCGTCGTCAGTCGTCACATTTCGTCGCCCTGCCAGAAGAACAAATCGATTTTTTTTGTTAATTTTGGTAAGTCATAACTTTTCTTTTAGGGCCGCGCCACACCAGAATGGCAGCGGCGTGGCGAGCACTTTCAGTGTCATATGATAATATGATTTTAAACTTTATATTCGTTATTGTAATATATAGTACATCTCTTGAGAAGTCGAGGCCACGAGCGGCCACAGACGGCCGTAGACTTCTCAAGCGATACTATGTAGTATGCATTACGAGGGCTGCTATTTATGTATCCGGAACTGGCCACTTACAAGAACAATATTTAAAAAGTAATTACAACATTTGAAAATAGAACTCTTTGGTTGAAGAATACATTTTGTTTCATGTGATGATGTGACTGTCAATTCTTTTTCCATTGTGGCGTCATTTTGAAAATTGTGTGTCTTCATTTGCCATGGATTTAACGCGTTAACATTTTCGTGCAATGATTTACTACGATTTTCGGCGTGGGCTAAATCAACAACAGTGTTTTATTCAACTCACCGCAACTTTTGGAGATGAAGCACCATCAAAAACCACTGTTTATCACTGGTACAGTGAGTTTAATCGTGGGCGGTCTATGCTCACGGATGAAAATAAAGAAGGTCGCCCAAAAACAGCTGTTGTCCCACAAAATATAGATGCTGTGCGGGAACTAATAATG
The DNA here is from genome assembly GCA_963422495.1 of Polyommatus iphigenia. Classification (NCBI taxonomy): domain Eukaryota; kingdom Metazoa; phylum Arthropoda; class Insecta; order Lepidoptera; family Lycaenidae; genus Polyommatus; species Polyommatus iphigenia. Next base: position 13,813,993 of record OY730180.1, on the reverse strand, counting down.
CGTGATCGTCATGTTACATATCGAGTAATATAGTATGACGAGCATACATAAGATATTACACGAACATTTGGCTGTAAAAAAAATATGTTCGCGTTGGATTCCGCACAACTTGACAATCGATCAAAAACGGGCTCGTGTCGATTGGTGCAAAAAAATGATAAAAAAATACAACCGTGGTACGTCAAAAGCCGTTTATAATATCTACACAGGTGATGAATCTTGGATCTATGCATATGACCCCGAAACTAAACAACAGTCAACGGTGTGGGTGTTCCAAGATGAGCCGAAACCAACAAAAGTTACTCGTGCAAAAAGTACTTTGAAGCAAATGGTCGCCTGTTTTTTTGGAATTAATGGACATGTGGCTACAGTGCCATTAGAGAATCGTAAAACGGTTAATTCTGAATGGTATACGACCATTTGTTTACCAGAAGTCTTTGAAGAAATAAGAAAGGACAACCGACAACGCAGAATCATATTACATCACGACAATGCTAGCTGTCACACCTCAGCTGAAACAACTCAGTTTTTGGAGGGTCAAAAGATCGAATTGACTGGTCATCCGCCGTACAGCCCTGATTTGGCACCTAACGATTTCTTTTTATTTCCATACGCGAAGAACAACTTACGTGGTTAACGTTTTTCGAGCCGCGAAGAGGCTGTTGATGCGTTCAAAATGCACGTTTTGGAGATACCTCAATCAGAATGGAAAAAGTGCTATGAAAATTGGTTCCAGCGTATGCAAAAGTGTGTCGATCATCGCGGCGAATATTTTGAAAAGCAATAAAACCATATTAAATGATATATGTTTGTTTCTTTTTTTAATTCCGGATACATAAATAGCAGCCCTCGTACAATAATGAAGATAAAGTTTAAAATCATATTATGACACTGAAAGTGCTCGCTTCGCCGCCGCCATTTCGGCTTGGCGCGGCCCTTACTCATTAGATATATCTTTTTAGAAAATAAGCTTAAAAGCGAAACATTTATTATATTGCTTTAAAATCATTCACTCCATGTAAAGCATTCTTCACTTTCAAAAACCACACAATTTAATGAAACCGTACAGTAAAAAAAAATTTGGTTTCCTTTTTCAATGCTTCTAAATTTTGGTCAGTCTCTTTTACGTGTAAATGTGAATAAGTCTGTAATATGCTAATAATGGCACAGGCAGTGACGATGAAATGTCTGACGATGACGACGGGGTGTTCGTGCCCAGGGCTACGAGGATTTTTATGCCGGAGGAAAATGAGGTCGAGGAGGTGTTGCCGTCAGCTGATGTAAACATCAGTTTTGATTGGCCACCTCTTCCTTCCTCTTTCCTTCAAGGGTCGAACACGAGCCTGAACCCAGCGCCGAAATAGGATAAAATCAATTTGACTTTAGGTGGAGAGGGTTTTCATCTCTTAATATTCCTGAAGACGTAAGGCGGGAACCTTTCTGTGGTCTTAATAGTGGTCCCACGTTAGGTTACAAATATTAGCAAAAGAATTGTTAATAATTATAATATGCTTTACATTTGTGAATTAATTTTGTAAAATAAAGAACAACATTTTATATAAAATGTGTTTTATTTGGAAACTGTCCAGTAAATAAAGACAATACATTTGAACGCATATTTAGGCTATATCATTTTGGAATGTTACTACAATGTTTTTTCACAAGTGAATTTGTACAAAAATATTTGAAGTAAAAAAATACAAATAAATATCACAATGTGGAATAGGTTAGGCCAAGAGAATGGAATATATACAATAGTAAATAAATACAAATTAAATGTAATTTATAATAGTAATTATTTTAAATCCAATTTTACTAAATACATATTATTCATAATTTCTATAAGGAAATAAATAACAATAATAAGTAATAATATTACTATTGAGTGTTGCCAGAAAATAATAAATAATTCTGAAAAATTGACAAACACGAGAACCTATTATGGTTATTTCTCATAATTGTTAAAAACGATTGTATCGTATTAGTATTTGAAAAACCAGTAGAGCTTGTCTAACTTGAAATGACGCGCCCCTCCCTCGTATTCACAGTACAAAAATGTTTCATTTATATCAACTTTGAAGCGGTGGGGCGCGTCATTTCAAATTAGACGAGCTCTAACTGACTTTGAAAGTATTATTGTTTTATGATTTATCAACGATTTTAATAAGTCATGACTTCATGAGTCATGACATCTTATTTGTTTAAAAATTATGTGCGCTAAAAGCTTTAGCGTGCGCATACTTGTTATTAAAACTACTGCAACCCAAACCACATGTCTAGTCACAAAACTTCAAATTAAATGTTATATTTTGTTTTTTTTTTGACTAGCCGTAGCTTGGACCATCTCACTGTACATGACCCTACTTTTTTGTAATTACTATCAGATATTATTTCAAGTTTATTAGCTACAATGAAAAATTTAAAAAATCTAGCAATGTACCATTGAAGAAATTGATGCATTGTCATGGGCGTAGCGAGGTACGGGCAGGGGGGGGGGGGGGGGGGGGGGCAGCTGCCCCCCCCCCCCCCCCTAGAAGAGCGATCGGTCGCTAAAAGCTCAAGAGTTAAGTGGTGAGACGGGAGGCATTCAATCCCAGTTCGCTCACTCATATTTTGTTCTATTTGTGGTTCTATTGTGAGATTCTCGTTAAAAATTACGAATTCGAAGTTTATAGTCCGCGCGGAATTAGTTGGCCGCGCCTTAAGCGCTTATTCCATTTCACTAAATTTAGATATCTAAATGATTTAGTGACTAAATTTAGTCAAGTGGAATAACATTTAGTAACTTTCTAAATGTTATTCCACTTGACTAAATTTATGACATGTGGCTACAGTGCCATTAGAGAATCGTAAAACGGTTAATTCTGAATGGTATACGACCATTTGTTTACCAGAAGTCTTTGAAGAAATAAGAAAGGACAACCGACAACGCAGAATCATATTACATCACGACAATGCTAGCTGTCACACCTCAGCTGAAACAACTCAGTTTTTGGAGGGTCAAAAGATCGAATTGACTGGTCATCCGCCGTACAGCCCTGATTTGGCACCTAACGATTTCTTTTTATTTCCATACGCGAAGAACAACTTACGTGGTTAACGTTTTTCGAGCCGCGAAGAGGCTGTTGATGCGTTCAAAATGCACGTTTTGGAGATACCTCAATCAGAATGGAAAAAGTGCTATGAAAATTGGTTCCAGCGTATGCAAAAGTGTGTCGATCATCGCGGCGAATATTTTGAAAAGCAATAAAACCATATTAAATGATATATGTTTGTTTCTTTTTTTAATTCCGGATACATAAATAGCAGCCCTCGTACAATAATGAAGATAAAGTTTAAAATCATATTATGACACTGAAAGTGCTCGCTTCGCCGCCGCCATTTCGGCTTGGCGCGGCCCTTACTCATTAGATATATCTTTTTAGAAAATAAGCTTAAAAGCGAAACATTTATTATATTGCTTTAAAATCATTCACTCCATGTAAAGCATTCTTCACTTTCAAAAACCACACAATTTAATGAAACCGTACAGTAAAAAAAAAATTTGGTTTCCTTTTTCAATGCTTCTAAATTTTGGTCAGTCTCTTTTACGTGTAAATGTGAATAAGTCTGTAATATGCTAATAATGGCACAGGCAGTGACGATGAAATGTCTGACGATGACGACGGGGTGTTCGTGCCCAGGGCTACGAGGATTTTTATGCCGGAGGAAAATGAGGTCGAGGAGGTGTTGCCGTCAGCTGATGTAAACATCAGTTTTGATTGGCCACCTCTTCCTTCCTCTTTCCTTCAAGGGTCGAACACGAGCCTGAACCCAGCGCCGAAATAGGATAAAATCAATTTGACTTTAGGTGGAGAGGGTTTTCATCTCTTAATATTCCTGAAGACGTAAGGCGGGAACCTTTCTGTGGTCTTAATAGTGGTCCCACGTTAGGTTACAAATATTAGCAAAAGAATTGTTAATAATTATAATATGCTTTACATTTGTGAATTAATTTTGTAAAATAAAGAACAACATTTTATATAAAATGTGTTTTATTTGGAAACTGTCCAGTAAATAAAGACAATACATTTGAACGCATATTTAGGCTATATCATTTTGGAATGTTACTACAATGTTTTTTCACAAGTGAATTTGTACAAAAATATTTGAAGTAAAAAAATACAAATAAATATCACAATGTGGAATAGGTTAGGCCAAGAGAATGGAATATATACAATAGTAAATAAATACAAATTAAATGTAATTTACAATAGTAATTATTTTAAATCCAATTTTACTAAATACATATTATTTATAATTTCTATAAGGAAATAAATAACAATAATAAGTAATAATATTACTATTCAGTGTTGCCAGAAAATAATAAATAATTCTGAAAAATTGACAAACACGAGAACCTATTATGGTTATTTCTCATAATTGTTAAAAACGATTGTATCGTATTAGTATTTGAAAAACCAGTAGAGCTTGTCTAACTTGAAATGACGCGCCCCTCCCTCGTATTCACAGTACAAAAATGTTTCATTTATATCAACTTTGAAGTGGTGGGGCGCGTCATTTCAAATTAGACGAGCTCTAACTGACTTTGAAAGTATTATTGTTTTATGATTTATCAACGATTTTAATAAGTCATGACTTCATGAGTCATGACATCTTATTTGTTTAAAAATTATGTGCGCTAAAAGCTTTAGCATGCGCATACTTGTTATTAAAACTACTGCAACCCAAACCACATGTCTAGTCACAAAACTTCAAATTAAATGTTGTATTTTGGTTTTTTTTTGTGACTAGCCGTAGCTTGGACCATCTCACTGTACATGACCCTACTTTTTTGTAATTACTATAAGATATTATTTCAAGTTTATTAGCTACAATGAAAAATTTAAAAAATCTAGCAATGTACCATTGAAGAAATTGATGCATTGTCATGGGCGTAGCGAGGTACGGGCAGGGGGGGGGGGGGCAGCTGCCCCCCCCCCCCCCCCCCCCCTAGAAGAGCGATCGGTCGCTAAAAGCTCAAGAGTTAAGTGGTGAGACGGGAGGCATTCAATCCCAGTTCGCTCACTCATATTTTGTTCTATTTGTGGTTCTATTGTGAGATTCTCGTTAAAAATTACGAATTCGAAGTTTATAGTCCGCGCGGAATTAGTTGGCCGCGCCTTAAGCGCTTATTCCATTTCACTAAATTTAGATATCTAAATGATTTAGTGACTAAATTTAGTCAAGTGGAATAACATTTAGTAACTTTCTAAATGTTATTCCACTTGACTAAATTTATGACATGTGGCTACAGTGCCATTAGAGAATCGTAAAACGGTTAATTCTGAATGGTATACGACCATTTGTTTACCAGAAGTCTTTGAAGAAATAAGAAAGGACAACCGACAACGCAGAATCATATTACATCACGGCAATGCTAGCTGTCACACCTCAGCTGAAACAACTCAGTTTTTGGAGGGTCAAAAGATCGAATTGACTGGTCATCCGCCGTACAGCCCTGATTTGGCACCTAACGATTTCTTTTTATTTCCATACGCGAAGAACAACTTACGTGGTTAACGTTTTTCGAGCCGCGAAGAGGCTGTTGATGCGTTCAAAATGCACGTTTTGGAGATACCTCAATCAGAATGGAAAAAGTGCTATGAAAATTGGTTCCAGCGTATGCAAAAGTGTGTCGATCATCGCGGCGAATATTTTGAAAAGCAATAAAACCATATTAAATGATATATGTTTGTTTCTTTTTTTTAATTCCGGATACATAAATAGCAGCCCTCGTACAATAATGAAGATAAAGTTTAAAATCATATTATGACACTGAAAGTGCTCGCTTCGCCGCCGCCATTTCGGCTTGGCGCGGCCCTTACTCATTAGATATATCTTTTTAGAAAATAAGCTTAAAAGCGAAACATTTATTATATTGCTTTAAAATCATTCACTCCATGTAAAGCATTCTTCACTTTCAAAAACCACACAATTTAATGAAACCGTACAGTAAAAAAAAATTTGGTTTCCTTTTTCAATGCTTCTAAATTTTGGTCAGTCTCTTTTACGTGTAAATGTGAATAAGTCTGTAATATGCTAATAATGGCACAGGCAGTGACGATGAAATGTCTGACGATGACGACGGGGTGTTCGTGCCCAGGGCTACGAGGATTTTTATGCCGGAGGAAAATGAGGTCGAGGAGGTGTTGCCGTCAGCTGATGTAAACATCAGTTTTGATTGGCCACCTCTTCCTTCCTCTTTCCTTCAAGGGTCGAACACGAGCCTGAACCCAGCGCCGAAATAGGATAAAATCAATTTGACTTTAGGTGGAGAGGGTTTTCATCTCTTAATATTCCTGAAGATGTAAGGCGGGAACCTTTCTGTGGTCTTAATAGTGGTCCCACGTTAGGTTACAAATATTAGCAAAAGAATTGTTAATAATTATAATATGCTTTACATTTGTGAATTAATTTTGTAAAATAAAGAACAACATTTTATATAAAATGTGTTTTATTTGGAAACTGTCCAGCAAATAAAGACAATACATTTGAACGCATATTTAGGCTATATCATTTTGGAATGTTACTACAATGTTTTTTCACAAGTGAATTTGTACAAAAATATTTGAAGTAAAAAAATACAAATATATATCACAATGTGGAATAGGTTAGGCCAAGAGAATGGAATATATACAATAGTAAATAAATACAAATTAAATGTAATTTACAATAGTAATTATTTTAAATCCAATTTTACTAAATACATATTATTCATAATTTCTATAAGGAAATAAATAACAATAATAAGTAATAATATTACTATTGAGTGTTGCCAGAAAATAATAAATAATTCTGAAAAATTGACAAACACGAGAACCTATTATGGTTATTTCTCATAATTGTTAAAAACGATTGTATCGTATTAGTATTTGAAAAACCAGTAGAGCTTGTCTAACTTGAAATGACGCGCCCCTCCCTCGTATTCACAGTACAAAAATGTTTCATTTATATCAACTTTGAAGTGGTGGGGCGCGTCATTTCAAATTAGACGAGCTCTAACTGACTTTGAAAGTATTATTGTTTTATGATTTATCAACGATTTTAATAAGTCATGACTTCATGAGTCATGACATCTTATTTGTTTAAAAATTATGTGCGCTAAAAGCTTTAGCGTGCGCATACTTGTTATTAAAACTACTGCAACCCAAACCACATGTCTAGCCACAAAACTTCAAATTAAATGTTATATTTTGTTTTTTTTTTGTGACTAGCCGTAGCTTGGACCATCTCACTGTACATGACCCTACTTTTTTGTAATTACTATAAGATATTATTTCAAGTTTATTAGCTACAATGAAAAATTTAAAAAATCTAGCAATGTACCATTGAAGAAATTGATGCATTGTCATGGGCGTAGCGAGGTACGGGCAGGGGGGGGGGCAGCTGCCCCCCCCCCCCCCCCCCCCCCCCCCTAGAAGAGCGATCGGTCGCTAAAAGCTCAAGAGTTAAGTGGTGAGACGGGAGGCATTCAATCCCAGTTCGCTCACTCATATTTTGTTCTATTTGTGGTTCTATTGTGAGATTCTCGTTAAAAATTACGAATTCGAAGTTTATAGTCCGCGCGGAATTAGTTGGCCGCGCCTTAAGCGCTTATTCCATTTCACTAAATTTAGATATCTAAATGATTTAGTGACTAAATTTAGTCAAGTGGAATAACATTTAGTAACTTTCTAAATGTTATTCCACTTGACTAAATTTAGTCACTAAATCATTCAGATATCTAAATTTAGTGAAATGGAATAAGCGCTTTAGGTAGGGACAGGGGTGAGGGGGCGGGTTACTTGCTGCTCGCAACGCACATGAGATTAGACAGTGACGACCAATCTCGCGATATCGTGAACAATAACATAAATTAATTATTGAAAAGAATAAATTAAAGACAATTGATCAGTTTAATATTCTAAATTATTGACATCAGCTTTCCGTTTTTTAAAAACCTATGCAATTTTTAAATATTATTTCCTTGGATTGTCTTTTTTACCCGACTGCCGGGAGGGTTATGTGTTTAGCGCGTATCTTGTATGTTTGTAATATTCTTCCTTACCTTGTATCTTCAGAACCACTGAACGGATTTTCACATTTGAGGTATCGTTAGATTTGTCTTAATGACCCAAGTGTTCTTAGATAGGTGACATTAAAAAAAACCAAAATGACAGATGTTTGACGCCATATTGTGAGGTAAAAAAAAAAATCTACCAAGCATATCGAGTGGGGTATCAAAATAAAGGATTTTAAACACTGATTCTAAATATGTATATAACTTGCAGTTTTAATAATAAATAGAACAATAAATCTACACTAATATTATAAAGAGGAAAGATTTGATTTTTTGTTTGTTTGGCTCCGAAACTACTGGACCGATTTGAAAAATTCTTTTACCATTGGAATTCTACATTATCTTTGTTGAATAAAGGCTTAATTTTATTTTGGAAAAAAATAGGGTACCGTAAGATATTTGGGTTCTTCGGACGCAAGGTGTAAAAAATCAACCAGAAAAGTTACTTATTTTACGTACGCTGCCTAAACTATAAAAGATAGAACCATAAAATTCTAAGTAATTGTAGAACTTACAAATATCTACAAAAAAGTCCGCGACACACTATACCTATCTATGTCGAGTGAGGCACAATAACCATTTTTTATTTAAAAATCTTGAAAATTTTTTGGACTCCATTTAAACGCATTTATTTTACTCATCCTTTTAATCCTTATCAAAATAAATTATTCCATTACTTAGTACAGTTTATGTAGATAATATTTGGTCTTAGAATTAATAAAATTGGACATTTGGTTTTGAAATTATGGCGAAATTAAAATATTACGATAGTTGGCGTGTGCGCGTGCGGGAGGAAGAAAATCTGTGTAGGGTGCAGCCTGCGTATAATGACTGCGTCGTCGATGTTAGTGTCGGAGTCTGTGAATTGACCTGGGAATCATTTTGCTGACCGAGTCTTTCCTGGGAATGCTTTTTGCAGAGCTCACCGACATCCACGCGGGCGGAGCCGCGGCCGCCCGACCGCTAGTAATGAAATAAGAAAAAACCAAAATCCACCTGCATGGATAAATCCAATATTAATTAAAAATTAACTGACATTACTGAAACAAGATGAAAATTCAATGACAAAGTATTAAAAACAAATCGGTTGTCTGTAAAGTCGGTTTACTGACGATAGTTGAACGTGACAACGTCATAGCCTTAACCCCTCAGTTCCGGGAAAAATCTGTGCAAAAAAGTTGGCAGGTCAATGTGCAAAAAAATGGCGCCCGGCCTACCCTCTTTGTAAAATTAATGTAATATCCTTACATAAAATCCATATTTTATGTTTGTGTGAACTACATTATAATATATGTTAAATTTTCTATCTATCAAGCCATCATAATATAGTATTTAGTCCGATGTGATATTAGTTTCTAAATTATAAACTTTCGAAACTATAATTAGTGACTTGTTCAGAAGAAATAAACGAATACTTTATTCTTCATATATTAAGTCATACCTTGACACGTAGGAAATAGAGCACAATTTTGAATAGCCGAAATAATACTAGTAGCTCACAGATTGTTTATTTATTTTTCATTCAGAGTGTGGTCAATGTATCAAAGGTCATAACTAACCAAACTTCTTCATACAAAAGTATTCTCTAAGTCATCGAAATACGTAATATAATCGAAACAAAGAGCGCGGCCCAGGTGGGCCTTACGGTTGTTGAGAGACTTGAGAGTGTAAATGGAACGCCTCAGAGCTGTCATGTTTTTCGGGCGCGCACCCCATCGAATTATAAGACGTTATCACGTCAAAAAACAATGATTGGGTACGTGTTAAAACTAGAAACATACATTGAAACAGTACCAAACCTATGTACCCATTATAACGTATTGTAGGTACACTTTTCTAAGGCCCGTATTTTTGGTCAGTACTCAAGATGCATCTCGGTCTCAAGACGCGGTTCGGCTCTGTGATTGGTCCAAATTTTGACAGCTAACCAATCACAGAGCCTGAACCGTGTCTTGAGACCAAGATGCATCTTGAGTACTGACCAAAAATACGGGCCTAAGTGTACCTACGATATCAGCACGGTAGTTTTTCAATTTTTTATTAGATTGATTGTCGAAATGGTTAGATGACTACAACTAAAAAGTCGCAAATAAAATAAATTAATTAAAAATCAAAAAACCCGACTGCAAAAAATGTTAACTAAAAAGAACGAAACAAGACCTAATTCTGCCGGAGGCATCGAATCCATGTTTTAATTGATACGACTCTTGCTTACGAGTTTCATGCCAGGATAAATAGAAGGTTACATAGAAAAATGTAGAAGAAGAAAGTGGATAGTAAAATGCAGTCGGAGGCATAATATTTTATGATTTATGAATTAATGTTAAACTTGGTGCGACATGCCTCCGACTGCATTTTACTATCCACTTTCTTCTTCTACATTTTTCTATGTAACCTTCTATTTATCCTGGCATGAAACTCGTAAGCAAGAGTCGTATCAATTAAAACATGGATTCGATGCCTCCGGCAGAATTAGGTCTTGTTTCGTTCTTTATAGTTAACATTTTTTGCAGTCGGGTTTTTTGATTTTTAATTAATTTATTTTACTATCGGCGGACTTATCTTGCTATTGCAATCTCTTGTGCGTTTTGTCTAAACTAGCCAGAACTGTCAAAATCAAGCGCCCCCGCCTCTCCGTCCCACCGCTCACATACGTTACGTAAGGCGCGGCCAACTAGTTCCGGATTATACGGATAGGATTTTCTCAATCTACCCAACACCCCCACCCCCCCCCCCCCCCAAGACCTATGGCCCCTCCCTATATCGAATCCTGGCTACTCCCATGTGCATTGTCATTTGACGGACCTACGTCATTTGGTTGAATTATGTCAAATTAATGCAAGTCGTCACAATATTATGTCGGCTGGGTTTGAAATAACGCGACCAAAATACGTTGGTCTGCCATCTGCCTATCACCTATGAATCAACTTCTCTGATAGTATAAACAAGTGTAGAGAGTTAGCCTACTGGTCAGAACATTAAAATAGCCGCATTATTATCGAAGAAAGTAAGTAGTGATTACTGCTACTCAGATACTATTTAATATTTATTTCAATTTATTTTACTGGCAGCATTGAGTTTGACAGCTGTCAATGTTTCTGCTGTCTTCGAAAATGAATATTTTTAAATTACCTATAGTTTGTGCGTTTTAAGATGATATGGGTGACACCCACTGATCTCTATTATACAAGTACGCTAGATCGATGATGTACCCACTTGATTTTTGTGCCTATTTGAAGCGGAATCAGCGCCCCCATTATTAGGGATGAGAACTAAATTTGACGTAACCATTGGTAACCATGTATGTATTATATTTGTCTATGGCTTAATCGTTTGAATGGGATGTTTTCTTATTTTTAATCTCTATCAGACGGCGCGACGATAGACACTTCTAGATTTTCTATTGGTTCACCACCGATCTGAAATTATCTGCGGGTTGGCATCACTGACTACATATAGTCTGTGTTTCCAAAAAATATCAGTGTACTGTCAAGTCACGAAGAGCATACGCCTAAGCGATCATTGGCCTAAGCGATTAGGCCAGTATACTGGTAACAGTTTAGGAACACGCAAAATGTCAAACTGAAAACTGACAACTGAAAGAGAGTTTTGGCGGGAATGTCACTTTCAAAAGTTCTTCTACTTTTTATTGTTGGTGTGGTTTTTATTATTTTTTCTCAAATTGTGTCAAAAACCCAAATGGTTTTTGATGTTCATGATGTGATTATCTTGCACAAGTGCAGGTAAGATGTTGTCAAAACCAAAATGTATATTTCCTGTGACATTTGGTGTGAATATCGGTAAATAGGGCTATTTCTTCCGTGAGTTTTTACTAAAACATCGTTATAATAACTCTATTATCCTACTCATTGGAATATTATTGCGTCTTTTTCAAATTGAAATGTATCAAGTTTTACATTCTTTTGCCCAGTTTTGTAGCAATTATTGATGGTATTCCCTGGTATTACCGATAGTTTTCTACCCATACGCCATCTAGTTACTAAAATGGAAACTGTTTGACAATCAAATTTAAAAAATAAGAAAATCCCTCATCTGCAGGTTGGCATCACTGACTTCATATGGGCTGTGTTTCCAAAAAATATCAGTGTACTGTCAAGTCACGAAGAGCATACGCCTAAGCGATCATTAGCCTAAGCGATTAGGCCAGAATACTGGTAACAGTTTAGCACGCAAATTGTCAAACTGAAAACTGACAACTGAAAGAGAGTTTTGGCGGGCATGTCCTTTCAAATTTGTTCTACTTTTTATTGTTGGTGTGGTTTTTATTATTTTTTCCCAAATTGTGTTATTTGGGTTTTTGATGTTCGTTATTGGTAAAATATTAGCCATTAAATATCCGTTATCTTGCACAAGAGCAAGTAAGATGTTGTCAAAACCAAAATGTATATTTCTTGTGACATTTGGTGTGAATATCGGTAAATAGGGCTATTTCTTCCGTGAGTTTTAACTAAAACATCGTTATAATAACTCTATTATCCTACTCATTGGAATATTATTGCGTCTTTTTCAAATTGAAATGTATCAAGTTTTACATTCTTTTGCCCAGTTTTGTAGCAATTATTGATGGTATCCCCTGGTATTACCGATAGTTTTCTACCCATACGCCATCTAGTTACTAAAATGGAAACTGTTTGACAATCAAATTTAAAAAATAAGAAAATACCTCATTGTTTTCGTGTTTTAAAGTGTTTTAAAAGGTTTTACGCGATTAATGCCCGTTTTCACCAACAACACCTAAAATTTAGGTGTCCCTTAAGCCAATATTCCAAGTTTTGTTCTTGATGAATTGACAACCCCGTAACTCTTAGGTGACGTATATCACTACATAGTATAAAACAAAGTCGCTTTTCTGTCCTCATGTCCCTTTGTTCCCTTTAATTGCGGTTTTCTTTAATGGATAGAGTGATTAAAGAGGAAGGTTTGTGATAAATATGTATTTTAATTATGGGAGTTCGCTATTTTACAAGTAAAATATCAGACGGCCATTCTATAATGTCGGCTGTACACTCTCGCCAAGACACAGCGAGGCGGCCCGAGTGCGAGAGTGTAAATGGGTGCGCTCGCCTCGTCTCGCCTGTCTCGGACCCTCTCGGTCCGGTGTCGGTATTTTGCGCCCGAGACAAAGGGTCTCGCGAGGAAAGCGAGCGGATTACTGTACACTCTCGCGTTTTTCACTACTAGTCGCGCCGCTAGACAGTGCAGAACAGAAAAATAACAATAATAAACGTCATTATAAGTCATTAACTGTGAGAAATAAAATTAAATAATAATAATGATCTTTGGATTACAATGATATCTTTCGATGCAATGGTGAATGGTGATCATTGATCGTAGATATGTTTTCGCCATTTTTAGAAAAATAATGGTCCATCTTCTCTGAGTTCATATTTGCGATTGAACTAAGCGAAAATGTACATCATCGCACTCGGGCAAGGGGCTCTCGCACGAGACTCTCGCCCGAGAGCTCTCGGCGAGAGTGTACAGTCGACATAACAGATTCATTGTCAAGGCAACCGTCGTCGTCGCCACATACGTCACCTAAGTGTACGGGGTCGTCAATTCATCCCGTAAATTATAAACGTCACCTAATGGTTTGACGGATGAATCGCATAATAGGTTGTTTTATTTCAAATAAACGTCACCTAAGAGTTACGGGGTTGTCAATTCCTCAAGAACAAAACTTGGAATATTGGCTTAAGGGGCCGGGTACCCTTGGAATTTCTCATACAAACGTAATTCCAAAATCATTTTCTCATACGAAAATATTTAACATGTTTGAGTTATTTTTCAGTTTAAGATAGTAATTACCTAGGTTCCTACACAAAAATTTACTTTAAAATATTTAAACAAAATTTTTTTTTTTTGTTTTAAATTTTTTTTTAGTAAATTTACTACTATTTATTTAAACGCTAAAAAATAGAGTAAAACACTAAAAATATATAAATAAATAGTAAATTTACTACAAAATATTTAAATACTAAAAAATATTTTTTAGAGTTTAAATATTTTGTAGTATACTAAAAAATATTTTTTAGAGTTTAAATATTTTGTAGTAAATTTACTATTTATTTATATATTTTTTAGTGTTTTACTCTATTTTTTAGTGTTTAAATATTTAGTAGTAAATTTACTAAAAAAAAAATTAAAACAAAAAAAAAATGTTTAAATATTTTGAAGTAAATTTTTGTGTAGGAACCTAGGTAATTACTATCTTAAAATGAAAAATAACTCAAACATGTTAAATATTTTCGTATGAGAAAATGATTTTGGAATTACGTTTGCATGAGAAACTCCAAGGGTACCCGGCCTCTTAAGGGACCCCTAAATTTTAGGTGTTGGTGAAAACGGGCATAAGTAAGTAATATATAAATAAGTGGTGGTAGTTCATAGTAAAACTATGAAAGAGTGTATGTTATGTAAAACGCAGTACAAAAAGGGATGTGGGGTTACATTTCACAAGTAAGTGATTTTAACAGCTAATTTCTACGATATTATTAAACTTTTATTGATAATATAGGCACTTAAAAATGTGGCACTAATCTTATTTAATACCGTATTCACCACATATTTACCTTTGTTTTACCGATTTTTGATAAACAATAAAATTCAATAGTGCTGGAGTTTTCTGTCGATAAAAGTTATCGATATCTATAATAATTGTATTGAAATCTCCGATAACCGATTTTTATTATCAAATACATATTATTATGCTCTTAAAATAATTGACAGGTTTCCGTCTGACGAAGGAAGACTGGAATTATGGTTGAAAAAAATTGAAAAGCCTGGTTGGCGTCCGATAATTGCTACTACCGCTTGCCGTTACTATTTGAAGTGTACAAACGTTCTCTGTGAAAATACAAGGCGCAAAAACTACCATTTGATCGTGATTATGTTTGGAAAATTTATTTCAGCGTCTACTCTTTCTTGACAGACTGTAACTGTGTAACAGTAACTAATAAAATATAATGTTAAAGTATCGCACATATATTTTTATTATTTATAAATACCTTTCCTACTCCACCCCAATAAAAAAATGTATTCAAACGTTCTATATTTATTTAGGGATCGCATTATCCAATTAGTTAATTTCCCTCGCACTTCTGCAATCAGCGCCAAAATGGCGAAAATCAAATGAGATAAAAATTTGCTTGCTAGATCCATAAATAAATAGGGAACTTTTATATTATTACTAGACGTTCCGCGCGGCTTCTCCCACATAAATATATAATTTCACAGACAAATTGGTCCACAAATAATAGCCTATATAATCCTTCACGTTATACATTCCCTCGTTTTTTCCACATCTTCCTCTATTTCTTAGCTCCTATTAGTCTTAGCATGATAAAATATATAAAATGGGCTATCTGACACTGAAATAATTGTTCAAATCGGACCAGCAGCTCCTGAGATTAGCGCGTTCAAACAAACAATCTCTTCCTCTTTATAATATTGACAGACCCTAACTAATCTATACCATAGTATAGATTAGTTAGGGTCTAATCACACATAACACTTATTCAAGCTCTGTTCAGCTTTAATACGATACACTTTAGCATTACTTTGATAATATTAGAAATGAAATTAGAAAATACAATACAACAAAGTTTTTGTTAGAAGCTCATCTTCAGTTTTGTTTTTAGTTTTTCGTACTTAGTGCTAACTGGTAAAAATAAATGGATTATAGATAGGTACTGCTACTTCACGTTATCTACGTATGAAATCGTTGTTAATTTATTACGCCTATCTAAATTACGGAGAGGAAGTCTGTAATCTTTAATACAAATATATAGCGTTTGTATTATTTAATTTAATATTTTTATCCTAATGGTCGACATTATCTGAATCTGGAAACATTTCATCGATAACAGAAAAGACAGTTGTACATCACTAGTATTAGTTCCAAATACTCCCACTACTGCTATCAGCGCCAATATGGCAATTTTCAAACGTAATTTTTACGTCAAATTTAGTTCCTACCCCTAAAAATGGGGGAGCTGATTCCGCTTCAAATAGGCACAAAAAATAGCTGTCATTTCAAAGGTTATCATTAGTCCAGCGTACTTGTATAATGGAGGTGGTGACACCAAACTCAAAGGGTGACACATAATAATTGACAATAATAGGGAAGTTACCTAAAAAAAATTAATCGATAATTTAAAAATATCGAATCACTTCGTAAAGGAACTTTAATCGAAATTATCGATTTCGTACTGACGTTTCAATGGCGCCGGCGATTTAAGAGGGCCGCCCTTTTTATCGATTTGATTTCGATTCAACAGTGTCAATCTCTATTGGCATAAGTTCCGTTTCATGCATCTGACATTTTCAAATATTTTCGTAACAATAATTTTATAGTCCTATTTCACAGTTTATATTTATAATTTTATATTAATAAGTTAGCATTTAGCAACTTTTCATTTTTATTCATTTACAGTTATTGGAAACATTTGTTTTTGTAGTTGGAATATAATTTATTACGTTTTGATTTTTTTTTGTTTTCTTGTAAAAAAATCCGTAGCAAGGAATATGAGAACTGTCACCCATATATCATCTTAAAACGCACAAACTATATAGGATGAAGTATGCAGCATACTTGATCCTAGGAAATTACATACAGTCACGACTCACGTTACAAGGAATTATCTAGACAATTAAACGTTTCTTCAATAAATAAAAAATAAAAAGTAAACATAATATAATACAGTACATAAGTCTAAAGTGAAGAAAAACAATCCCCCAAGCTTAATATTTACAAATAAACGAGGTTAAGTTTAGTAGGGTAGTCTTTACTAATAATATTATGTGAATGTTTCTGTTACCTAAAGTCTAGATATTGCCAAGGTGGCGAGGTCTTACAACTAAATAAGAGTACAGTCTCACTAAATGACTCGGAGTCGCACGTTATAATATTATGAGATTGATACGTCATAACTCATAGCAAACTTGTGACGTCACACTTGTTTTATCTCGAAACGGTATTTTTTTTATCGAGAGTTTACGGTTTATTTATTCAATAAGGCTTGCCGGTCCGGTCAAAATTCAAATACATATTACTAAACTCATATATTATTATCAATACGTAATATTATGTGACATCACAAGTTGCATTTATTGAGTCGCATTAAGAATGGACTGAGCTTGACCCCTGTGTTTTATGAATTGCACTTACAAAGTAAATAGACGAGAAAACGATTTATATCTAAGCTCAATCTATAAAATGTCGATTTGATTATAATTAGTGATTTATTTACTCTATTGTAGACATACTCATCGTTACTTGCCTTTTTCACACTCGATTAAGATGCTGTAGTGTTTTCGCAACTGTGCAATAGGAGTGCGATAGCTTTGAATACAACATGAAAGGGCAATTCTTAGACTACTGAGTTTCGACTGTTACATTGAGCTTTTAAATCGTATTTACTGTTGTCCAGGTGGTTAGACAGGGGTGCCGAAGTCCGGGTCGCCGTGTCCAGGTAGCAGGCGGGAGGCGGGGAAGGGCGTGGCCGGCGGGGGCTCCGCTTCCGTCACGCGCCGCGCTGACCCTATCCTGAAAATATAAAGTTGCACACATTATATTTTATTTATGAACTTATGATGATACAATTCAGTTTTGTCACATTAATCAACGTTTATTAGGTATTATATTTAGAACAAGCCTACCTACCTAACTACCTTTATTAAAAAAGATACCAGACTAAAAATATGCTAAAAATAAACAAGATAGACATAAGCTTTCTCAAAATATCAACGAATGTATACTTAAAATAAGATCATAATATATATTGCAACGACAGACTGAGTGCCGACAGCTGATCTCCGTCTTAATCAATGCCATGTCACAGAATACATATTAGCTTAACAACAGAAATCTCACTCCCGAAACCCGTTTAAAAAAATAACGACGCAAGCTACGATACTATAAAGTTGAAATTCCGACGCGCAATGCTAAATTGCCTACGGATAAATTCACCTACAAGTGCGCTCTCTTTCTATCGCATAATACCTTTTCTTTCGAAATCAAGGTTCTCGCCTTTTAGAAAACAAAATATTTTTTTTAAATTACTATTGGTACGAATAGCAAACCTTTTTATAGTAATATCAAATTTCAGTAACCCAACCTGTATTTTAAAGTAGTTTTATATTCGATTATAATAGTGCAGGAAACTTTTACAATTTTAACATAGTAACTTGTGTTTATTTCTGTGTAGTTTGTGTGTTTCTTTGTATGAAATTGGTTTATTTGCTATGTTTGTATAGTTTTTATCTACTTTTTGTATTTAAATACCTTATTCAAATATAATAGGTACATACTTCATTGGCCTTTTTTAATTGTTCATTTTTATAAGATTTATAACGATTTTGTCACACCGGTTAAATCAGCATCATATTGTATTAAATTCCTCTATGATCAGTATACAGTAGATACGCGACGAAAAATCTTGCGCGTGCGTCACCGCTCGCTTGCCACCCCGCGAGTGGTACTTACAGTTCAATGCCTATACGCGCGAGTGGGACATGCCTGGCCATGTATGTAAGAGTGGCAATATTTTATCAATTTATTAAAGATCAATTGTCAATTGTGTTAAAATAAAAAAATTATAGATAGGATTATTATCTTACCGGAAACCTTTAGTATCTCTCCTCAACCGGGCGTCTCCGTTTAGTTTGGGCGGCTTGAGGACATTTCTCGTGGCTGTGGCGTTATTTTGCGGTGTTTGTGCTAGCGGCTCGTCCGACGTCGATATGAGGTCCGCTACGGGCACGCTCGTCGCTTTCAACTCGGATGTTGGCGTGTCATTAGCGCTTTGCGAGTTAGAGGAATCAATACCGTTGTCTAGGGCGAAGGATGCTGAAATTAAAAAGCGTATTTTTATGTGGAGCAACTTTTGGGCTCGAAGACGCGAGTTACGGCAAAAGATACTTGCGCCCTACCGCCACAATTTAAGACAGAGGCCTTAGCCGCACGAAAATCAATAGTAGAGCTCTAAAAGGATACTTGGAAGAGAGCTTACCCAAGAAGCATCACAAGCTGTATAACAGCTGTATTAAAGGTCGTTTATACTCTTAATGCTGTATTTCCAGGCTGCATAAAGGCTGTATAAGCGCTTATACAGCCCTTATACCCCTGAAATGGGCACAAATTATACAGCGTTTTGCGTTATATTGGCTGTACAGTAGCTGTATAAGCAAAAACAGGCTGTATAATAGCTGTTTTTCGGCTGTACTATGGTGTACGAAGAAACCAATACACTCCAATTATTCCATTGTAACTCACTTGTTCAGCTTTACGCTGTAAAAAGTCTGTTGAACAGAGTAACAAAAGAATTAAAACGAAACAGAAGATATATTTTAATGATGGCGTTTATAATAACTGTTGATTGAAGTAACATATTATAAACGCTGTGTTTAAGGAGATTCGATGGGGGCAGGATACAGTGCATTATCGTGCAAAAATAAATTTATTGTGGTTATATATATGTTTTGTGATAAAAAATAAACGCGCCAGCAAAATCATCAAGGAAGAGATATTAAATAAGGTTACTAAATATGGTTTTTATAGGTTAGAAATTAAAAAGTTTGAATTAATGGACGTAGAGCCTCGTTGGTGCATAGAAGGTTGTTGGACAAACTAAAAATATTGATAAATATAATAAATATTGATAAATATAATAACATTAGTCTAATTTTTATGTACTCAAATTCGTAATCTTCGATTTGTAATTGATAAAATGGCGACGATTTGCTAAGCAGCCTAAATTCTATTTTGATGGTCTTATAGCATTAATAGCTGTACCACAGTATAGCAATATCCCTACAGTAGTGAAACGAATGTACTTGCGCAGAGCAACGAAGGGGTACCCGCGGGGAAGCGGGCGGCGCGGGCCCGCGTATACAAACTCGCGGAGTTTGTATAACTGCCCGCGCAGGGGTGACGTTGGCGCGTTGTCTACGAATTTTGTGTTGTAAAACAATAACTTATAAACTATGGGATATAATAAGTGTAAAGTGTACGGATGTAAATCTGATTCAAAAAACAAAAAGGATTTAAATTTTCATAAATATCGGCTCACAGTTCACACTAATATTGTGTTGGTCTTGGCGGCATTTATTTGTATCTCTGTTTTATTGTTTACTTTGTAAGAAGTGTAACTTGGAAAGAAACAATATAGAATAAATTAAAAATCTGTCAATTACTCTGTTACATACTAATACGTACCTACCTAGCTAGGTACTCAGGGCCACACATCAAGTGTAACATGTTGACCTTTGTACCGCCCTTACCAAGCACGTAATAAGAGCGAGTTTTGAAGCGCTTCTGTTACACCTGATGTGTGGCGGGTGGCCTACCGTACCTACCAATTGCGTGATTAATAATTATTGGATATTTTATATGTATATTCGAATGCGTCTTCATTATTTTAATCCTTCGGTCGTGGATTCTTGGAAATCTATTGTTATTCTATTGTGTCTCGCTCACCGGTGAGCTTATGGGGCTTGATGGGTGAATTAAATTTTTAAATAGAGAACAAAATCATCTAAAAATAAAGTTTCACGTAAATATCTGGCAGTACGACATATTTAAATATAACACGCTGATTAAACAGATTAAATGATAACATTACAAGCACAATATTTTATTTCCCGTTTCGTGGCAACCCTGGCATATCTGCTCGATACCTACACCGGTGGCGGCATCGTGCGACATCAAAGGCGTTTCGTTACTGTAGGGATATTCAATATTGCTATACTGTGGCTGTACTATGTAGGTAATGGATATATTAGTATTCAGCTTTAAGCGGTTGATGGGCTGTATAAAGGAATAAATTTACTATTATTGCTGTTTATTACTGTCAAAGAGAGAAATTATACAGCTTTAGTCTGTAAAAGGGTGTACAATTACACCATAAAAAGAAGCTGTAGAAGAGAGTTTGGCTACTCCATAATACAGCAATAAGATTTGAGGACCACCATAATACAGCTCTAAGCTGTATTAAGTAAGTGACGGTATGCATAATACAGCTATTGTACAGCTTTAATACTAAAATTCGGATCAAAGCGTTACAGGAAACTTAAAGCTGTACATGACAGTTTCGATACACTGATTTAGAACTTTAAGCGTACTTTGACTTCTTAATACAGACTTAATACAGCTAGAGCTGAATAATTACTCCTAAACCGACATTATAACACTACAATATCTCTTCAACGCTCTTATACAGCTCTAAAACAGCGTTAAGTGCTATATTGGCTGCTTTTTAGATGTTCATTACGCTTGGTTGCTGCTTGGGTAGAATCAGTTTTTGTTCATGCCAAAATCAATCTTTCACTATATTTTATCGAAGTTAGTATTATTTTGGCTTAAAATCACTACTTTAGTAAGTGAAATATTGACATAAAATAATCGCTGCAAAATAAAGACGTACCGTGATCTATGTTGTTGTTGCAGTTGTTGGCGTCTCGCGTGTGGTGCGTCACATCCGGCGACACGACTTGTCGCGGCATGTTGTCGCTCATATTCTGCACCATATTGTTGAGATTGTGTGAGTTATGCGTCACGTTCTGTGACATATTGTTTTGCACATTATGAGCCATGTTCTTTGACATATTCTGCGTCATACTGTTTGACATATTCTGCGCCATGTTGTTTGGCATATTCTGCGCCATGTTGTTTGTCATAATGTAGGAATTTTGCATAACATTTTGAGACAAATTCTGCATCACATTGTTTGTCATATTCTGGTCTACGTTATTGGATATGTTGTGCGGCATGTTGCTGGTGATATTTTGCGCCATGTTGCTAGACATGTTCTGCAACATGTGGGAGTTGTCGGACATGTCCTGCGTCACGTCGGTAGCGTCGAGTGCTGTGTCGGGCGGCTCGTCGGAGGACGGCGCGTCAGGTGATATGGCGCAGTACGCTCCTTTCGTTCGCCAATCCTTAGAAAGAAATATCCACATATTAATTACTTTCTGACTGATATTTTTTTTACATGGTTTGTATGATACCTATAACTATACATAGTCCATAGCTCATAAGTATGAAGTTATGGACTATGGACTTTTTACCGAACTTTTTTCGAACCGAACCGGTGGTAGGCCTCATGTAGACGTTCTAAAAGTGTTAACTATGTTAACATATTTAGAAATAAATACTTTGATTTTGATTTTTTGGCATGTATAATATTGGAATGGACTATACACCATACCATAGAGAAAATGTCTAGTCTCTGACCATACTAATAATGCTTGTTACCTTTTCACACTTTTTTGCACTGATTTTGTCCTGAACGAGACATGCGAGTCCCAGGTCATACCTGCGGCTTCCTCTTCTTCTTGAGCTGCGGTCGGGGCGCGTGCACGGGCGTGGACACTGGCGACGCGGACGAGTACACAGACACCGCCGACGCCGCTGACACGGGCGCCATCTGTATATCGCGCAAAAGAATACTATCTATATGTAACATAAAACTCAAAGGCGACTGACTGACATGGTGATCTATCAACGCACAGCCCAAACCATTGGACCGATTGGGCTAAAATTTGGCATGCAGGTAGATGCTATGACGTATGCATCCACTAAGAAAGGATATTGATCAATTCTACCTACAAGGGGTTAAAATTGGGGATTAAAGTTTGTATATTATAATACTTCTTAAAGCGAGCGAAGCCGCGGGCAAAAGCTCGTCTTATAATTATACTTAGGGCTTGTTCACCACTTCCTGATAAAGTGCCGAATAGGCTATCCACAACTTTTTTGACCGATTCTCAGTACTCCATTTGTCAAGTTAAGTTGTGGATAGCCTATTAGGCACTTATCAGGAAGTGGTAAAACAGGCTCTTAAAGAAGATTAGTAGATTATTAATATACTTGTATCTACATATATTATTTTTTTTTGAGTATTAAATGTTATTTTAGAAGTAACATAAAACATAACGTTATAACAAAGTACTTACATAGTTTATTTCTTGTAAATTAGTGGTGAGGATTTTAAAGGCTATTTGAGTTTTTATTTTATTTCGAATGATAAATTAGCCTTCAGATTATGACTTCAGAGAACGACAAATGATAACACCGGTCACCGCAGGGTTCCTACGGTATTTTGTTTTACGAACAGAGGTAACACCATTGTAGATTGTAAATATTGAAATGTATATTGTATATGACTCATACTAAGTTTCTGAGGTTGTTTGTTAGGATATATTCAAAAGAGTTGTTGATATTTTTAAGTAATATTTTGACATCAGCCAATCAAAAATAGTAGTAAACAAATAAACTGCTATAAAATCTGGCCCTACGAATAATAGAAACTAAGGAAGAGTAACTGTGTCAAAAAAATTGTTCCGCGAGTCTACAAAATGAGACCCGAATACATGCATACTCTATGCATGCATTCGGGTCTCAATTTTGTGTACAAGTGACAATTATTATTATTGTCAACGGTTTTAAGCCCCGGCAAAAAAGAAGGGTGTTATACTGTATACATATAAGTTAAGGTTTTTTTTAAGAGTGGGTTGCACGAACTAACTTTAGCTATAACTTTAACCTTATCTTTTACCCCAATGCAAAATGTCAAATCTTTGGTTAAAGTTAAAATGGACGCCATCAAGACGCCATATTTAACCATAACCATAGAGCTCGACAAGGTTATAAATGCAGGTGGCGAAAAAAGGAACTAACGCTGTCATCATACAAAAACGCCATTTTTGACAGTTCTCCTTTACCAGCAGCGCCCCTGCCCACGTTCATTCATAACCTTGTTGGACCAGCTGTCATCTGTCAATTTCTCCGGTCAAAGTTAGGGTTAAAGTTAAAGGACACCATATTTAACTTTAACCATAACTTTAACCTTAACTTTAACTTTAACCTTTAAATTTAAGCCTTAATCTTTATTTTTTATAGAGAGATACAATAAGACCATGTCACTCTCGTAGAGAGCCATTCTTAAATTCTACACAATATAATTAATTTGTATCTCTTAATTTTAAGCCAAACAAAACTAATTTATACAAAGCAATTGCTTCCTTAGATAAAGGAGCAGACAGAAATGGAAAGAATACACTTACATCGTAAACATTTATATCAAAGTTATAAAATATATCTTGTCTAGCTACTTCGTTCCGGACACATTCCATCAGTATATGCTGGACGTCCTCAACCTTATCACACTCTAAACAATTAGGTGATGCCACTTTAAGCTTGTTATGAGTAGTATAATAATTTAGTAAAGAGCGTTAGTGTCTCGTTGCTATTATAGCACGAAGCGCTAGACAGGCGCCCCCCGCCGCGTCTCGCACTCCGATCACTCCGATCCGGCGATCGAGACGCGAGAGACGCCAACCAATCAGAGCCGAGTATTACTATTAGGTACATGCGCGCCATTTTATACTGTAGGCGCGCGCGTCGGGACTCGGGAGTTCGCGCCGGTCTCTGATACGAGTAACACGTACGATTCTCTCGCAGCCCGAAAGCCGGTCTTATGTAATAATTATAGGTGCATAGTTTTCATCAGTGTTGATCTCTTTGTAAATGTTCAATAAAACTATATTCTGCCATATTTTAGCGTGCGAAAAGGAACCAAATTCAGAACGGTTGACGTTTCCTTAGTTTTTATTATTCGTAGATCTGGTCACAAGAAGTTTTGACATGGCACAACGGCATGACATTATACCTCGAGGCGCGCCTCAATCTTGATGGAGTCGTCGTCCATGTCCAGTATGGCGAGGTTGTTGCGCACCGCGCTGTACTCCGCGTACCCGTCGCCTATTGAACCTCTTCTGAAATGGGACATTTAACCCTTAGTTACTTGTAAATTATAATATTCTTTAAAGTTACTTTTCTATTTGTAACTTATTAACACAGAAAAGCTTTTCAACTTGCATTCTCGCTATAATAAAACTAAAGTGTTCTCATAAATTGTCAAACCATCGTCAAACGCATTCTGATGGGTCAAACCTCAGGTCAAACCCTCCATAAATCAGTGCTTTTACATTTGTTTGTTGTATACAGGGTGCAATTAAACCTTCCTGCCAAATTTTCTCCAGGGCTTAGGTATCATTTGGAGAGTCCGTTTAACTAAAAAAAATTGGGTGTTATTTTTTTTCAATGATATATTTTATCCCATTTAAAATCCTTGCAGAATGGTCACTCGCTGCGCGGGGGAATGAGAGGGGGTGACGCGGGATGAGGCGCGCGCGCGGGGGCACATCACGCGCGGCCGACGCATAGTGATTCGTCCATTAATTGTAGTGTTTTTTAGGATAACTTTCAGAAGCTATTTCTCAACATTTTAGTACTGAGTGACTATAAAAGAAAAAATACGTATATTTTTATTTTTAACAAGGATCAATATTTCAAAATTTGGCAGGAAGGTTTAATTGCACCCTGTATGAGAATGCTATGTTGCTGTATACTTTTTACAATATTGTATTGTTAATAATTAAATTTGTTTTATAGTACAAATTCATATAAAATTAGAAAAGTTGTTATAAAATTATAGAATCGAGGCACATATTTGTATAGGTCTACCAGAATCTGATGGCAAATTTTGACGGCAGATTTTCAAAAAATATCCTTGATCATTGGATTTTATATATTATATTTTGCATGTTTCACACAGAGAATCAGCCGCTATAAAGAAAAAAAAGGATCAAAATGTTTTATTCCAATCACCCCGGTATTGCTAGAGTCCATTTACTTTCTCACTTTTTGCCATCAGATTCTGGTAGACCTGACGGACCTACATCATATGGTCGGCTTAATTCAATGTTAGCTGTGATCTGTCTGATGGGTTTGACTTAACACGACCAAATTACGTAGGTCCGCCATCTGCATAGGAATCAACTTCTCTGATAGTACCTGTGCGTGTAGTCCGGCGTGCGCGGCGCGGTGGGCGTGGCGCCGGAGCCGTCCGCCTCCTCGCCGTAAGACCCCTCCTCCGGGTACAGCGGAAACCTGCACACACAAATCAGTGTTGTGATGCGTAACGGCCCTTCCACACGACGTTTTTTTACGCTAGTTTGTATCGATACAAATGCAAGTTGAACGCTCAGCAAACGGAAGGAAGCCGACACGCTTTAAAATTTATATCTGCAAAAACGCGATGAAAACGCGCAGAAGACGAGCGCATCAGAAACGTGCGTCGTCAGTGCGCAAAAAATACGCTAAATATGTGTTAAGGCCCTAATATAATACAAGAACTTATGTTACCAGTTACATTTGGTTAATACTTATTTTATTACGTAAGTTATTTCGGGTGTTTTTATTCTGCATGCATGAATGTAAGATGGCGAGGAAAGTTCCCAACTAGCAAAATTTGGTCATATAATTTTCGAGACAAAGTTTTAGTTATAACTTGAGGTCAGTCCTTTTTGGTTATAAAGCATTCGTATTAACCTTTATATGACGCGAAATAGGCGCAAAATATATAACTTTTATTTGTATAGCGATCGTGTCATGGTCGTTTTAGTGGCTAAATATTCGTATAGCAGTCGTAAAGTGATTAATTTTTTAACTGTTTCGTCGTATTGTGATCCAGTAGATGTTGTATAAACATTGGGAAGTCGTCATCAGCATTACCCTTTTGCGAATACTAATTACTTTACAGTTCTGTTGAAGTAAGATAAAAGAAAAAGTGGCCATCATGTTGGTAAAAGTTTGTCTGCCATATTTATTATTGAATGAATGCTATTGACTATAATGTATTTGGTGTTAGTCGGTAACAATATCTACTTTTCTAAGGGAAATTAAATTTCTCGACGATCGTATATACGTTTTTTAACAAATTTTTAACGCCCCCTTCGAATAATTGCAAAATAATATTTCTAAATTTAATTTAATTTAAGATTTTACAATTACACGATTTTAGGTAATGATGATGACTTTTATATGATGTCTCATGACTATAAGTCGCATATGTGACCATTTATTTATTTTATCATCCGCCATTTTTAGGGTACAGTAACAAAGTGGAAACCCATGCATTTTATCGAATTCTCAATAAGGTGATAATTTCTGATGTCGAAAAATTTTTCACTAATTAAAGATTTGAAGTTATTGGAAAGTTCTATATTTTAGGGTTCCGTACCAAAAAGGTAAAAGCGGGACCCTATTACTAAGACTTTGATATCTGTTTATCTTTCTGTCTGTCCATCTGCCTGTCTTCAGGAGCTGTGTCTCAAGAACCGCTATGTTAACACTTCTTTAATAATTCTTTAATAATATAATTAAAATGAAATAAAAATATATTAAGTGTGCTCCCCCATAAGAAAAATTTTTGGCCA
Source organism: Polyommatus iphigenia (assembly GCA_963422495.1). Lineage (NCBI taxonomy): Eukaryota > Metazoa > Arthropoda > Insecta > Lepidoptera > Lycaenidae > Polyommatus > Polyommatus iphigenia. The sequence goes on along the minus strand of OY730180.1, from coordinate 13,786,590 downwards.
ACGTTTGCTCTACTGTATAGATTATAGAACCATTTGTGCGCGAGTCCGAATCGCACTTGGCCGATTATTTCTTGGCCGAAGTCGTAAAAGAGAAACATTAAAATATCATTAAATAACTAAAATGTTTAATAACAGTAAGTTTTAAAAGTATTTTAAAATCATAACATAAGTCAGTTATTTAAGTTCTCAAAATGTGAATATTAGGCTCATAAATATTTTATAATAGTCGTATAATGAGAGTCGAAAATCATGTAAGAAACGTATATATAACGATGTATTTTATAACAATTAAATATATGGACTTTACATGATAGCCATGTAGAAATCTTATCACTGATAAAGAGTAGTGTTATGGTCGGGATTACAACCAGATTATGATTGTTATATAAATTAATTTTATACAACATCAAATATGTATTTTAAAGGTCACATCTTCTATTATTATAGGATAGTCATATAATTTTGTCGTGTTAACGATTACAGGAATAAATTAAATGACTAAGCTCTTATACGACATATTGTTCGTTTAATATATTGTTACACGATGTTGGAAACTTTAATTACAACTACACGATTTCTATACGACTAAATGTCATTTAGGCTTTTTGTTAAAGGACTAATTTGCTAGTTGGGTTATGCTTCAATGTCGCAAAATACTTCGCAATTTACATACACAGATTATTATAATATATTATGATTTACATTTTACAAGATCAATGAATTTCGTCTGTTGGGATTCAACGAATTGGCGAAAAATTTATTAAAGGAGAGGAAGAGCATTCTAGTTAATGTGATAATGTTTCTCGACATCGCAACGTAGATGTGACATACACGTGGGCGTTGCGTTATTCCATCGCAGGTGTAACGTATATAAGCTTTATGATGCCTCTTTTTAGGGATCCGTACCCAAAGGTTAAAAACGGGACCCTATTACTAAGACTTCGATGTCTGTCCGTCTGTCTGTCACCAGGCTGTAACTCAAGAACCGCTATAGCTAGACTTCTGAAATTTTCACAGATTATGTATATCTGTTGCCGCTATAACAACAAATACTAAAAACAAAATAAATTAAACATTTCAGGGGGGCTCCCATACAACAAACGTGACTTTTTTGCTATTTTTTGCTTGAAATGTTCATAAAATACTTAATGGTAGTTGTACTTTAATAATTAATAATAAAATTTGAATAAATTGAATAATTAAGGGGGGCTCCCATACAAAAAATAGAATTTTTAACCTATTTTTGCTCTGTAGTGGTACGGAACCCTTCGTGTGCGAGTACAAGTCGTACTTGGCCGATTTTTATTTACCTGTAATTATCCTCTGACATGCGGTCGTCGTCGTCGGTCGCTATGAACTGTACGCAGAGCGCGCAGTCCCCCTTCACACTCTGCAGCGCCTGAACCGCCTCCTTGTGGCACGCCTACAAATACACGAAACACTAAGTTTAAAACTTCAGGGCCCTAAACTAACGTTCGCAAATCGCATGATGTATGTAAGACTTCTTCGCGAAGTGTAACGTAAACTGGATCGAACAAAATACGAAGTCGCTTTAATAGGGGTAGACAATGGGGAAGGCTCTTTTTGGTTCCCGCAAAATTATTTATTTACGTGTGCCGCAAAAATGTCTAGTATTTAGTAGAGATAAACTACGATAACATAGCGCGCCCCTCCAAATTACTGTTTCAATGTGTGTAGTCACATCCTTATGAAAGAGTTTGTATGTAGTAAGTATTCAACTATCAATCCCCGTAAGGCCCAAGTGGGCCGCGATAACAAAAGAATTGGCGATCGAAGGATTAATGTCACTTATAACCAAGATTTGTTGGTCAACTAATCATAACTAGCCGACCGCGCAAGACAACGCACTTCAAACGTTTTGAATTTTGGAGGGGCGCGCCATGTTATCGTAGTTTATCTCTACGATTCAGGTTTTGAAATTGGAAGCCCTGCTGTATGGTGAGAGGTAAGATGATGTGATGAGGTGAGATGATGAGAGAAGATCTTACCTGCGTGAGATCACAGTCATCTATGGCGAGTATGGCGTCGCCGACGTACAGCTGTCCGGTGAGCGCGGCCGGCCCGCCCGCCTCCAACTCCGAGATCAGGATCGGCACGCCGTGCTCGCGACCACCCTAAACACAACATTCCTTCAACTTTCCAAGCATTGTAAGCGGGCCCCAACACGATCAATTTTATTGCGCAACATCACACACAATATTTATTGTCTATTGAACAACTTATTTGACAACAAGATTGAAAGGCGTTAAATATTAACCCTAGACGGTCAATAATATTGCACAATACGTGATATTGCACAATTAAATTTATCGTCTAGGGGCCCACTAAGAGACATAATATTGATAAAACGACAGTTGATGCATATTGAGGAATTTCGTGAATGGTACAAGAACTCTGAATTATATGTTGCGCGTTTTCGACACACTGAATTTTTTTGTAAAAGTTGGTTACCAGAAGCGGCGTAAGGCGTGGGCGATGTGGGTCACCGCCTACGGCCTCGCGGTCCAAGGTGCCTCGCGCCCCTTGGACCACGAGGGAAAACAGATTTACGAGTTTTGATACTAACCTAACCATTGAGATACTATAGACTAGGAGAGAGCCTTCTATCGGTGTATAAGCGTCAAAAGCGTGTAATGTTCCTCCGACTCCTTTGTTATGTCCTACTTACTAGGACATAACAAAGGAGTCGGTCTGCATATTTCATGTAATAAAAGTGTTAATAAAGGTTTTTAGTGAACATTTTATGTTAGATATTGTTGAGTTTTGTGGTTCTGCTAAATAATAAACCACAAGATGAATGGCCATAGAATGCCTCAAACACGTGGATTTAACATGAAAAACGTAAGTTTTGAACAACGTTTTTTGGGCTTTTCAATCGGTATTTTTGTAAGCTAAAAAGATAATTTATAAGTTTATTAATCCTTTATTCGTGCTATATAAGGCATTAGTGCTAAAATGTCACATCAAATAATAATTTGGCTACAAATATTGCATAGCTTATTACGTGTGTTTACGGATTCTCATTACTAATTACTTGAACTATGGTTTATCGATATCATGAACTAAATGACTTTCTTTTCTGGATTATAATGTGCTTCGAAATGATCGACAAATACAAATATTCAAGAAAATAAACGCACACTACTTGTATGAAAATAAGCACAAAATGGCCACGCGATGACGGGCTAAGATTACATGTATACTATAATACTTTATCTATGAACCTAACCTAAACAACTGGTACATTACCGTGACGGAGATGCCGAGGCCGAGGTGCGGGGAGCGGCGCACGCACACGGTGCGGGGGCGGGAGCGCGCGGCGGGAGGCGGGCGCGCGGGCCGCGGCGACAGACCGCGACACACACGCACCAGCGTCTTGTGACGCTGCAGCAGGATCTCCGCCTCCACCTGACACACGAAAAGTGTCTTTTGAGTCCCTTAAGAGCATACGCTAACACTGTTTTTCCATACAAACGTATTCCCCAATTTACTCCCTGGACAATGCGTCTAGACTACTCTAGACAAATGATTTTTATGCAATATTGGGATCTGTTAAAACTATGCCTCTACGTTCGATTTTATTTAAAACTAATATAAATATAAAAAATGACTATTCGTAAATCGCCAAAAACGAATGCCGCGTACCGCGCCAATCAACCGACCATATTAATATAAATTTGAAAGATGATCTAGAGGCATAGACTCATTCTTCCTGAAGATGTTTGAAAAAATAATAATTAGATAGGCTCTATTTTGAAGGAGAAATCAGAGGAATATGTAACCTCGATTTACTGTATCTGTCTCTGAAGCGTGATGGCAATAGTTTCTTCGTTTAAATTCTACTGTACCCGCGTTCCCTCTTACAGCGCATACAGACGAACGCCACGTGTCGGCGGCACGCGTCGGCGGCAGTCGACGGCAGACGACGGCACGTGTCGGCGGCAGTCGACGGCAGTTGACGGCAGCCGTCGACAGTTTATAACGCTTGCAGTTGTGACGTAACGCGTAAAGGTAAGCGTCCACAGGTCGGTATAGTACGCAACGGACGTTTCGCATCAGACGGATATTTTTTTTACAGTACCTCTCACTGTATCGGCAGCGTACGGATTACCGACTAGCTAGTATGTTTATCTTCAAATTAGTCGAAACAAAGTTCCTAAGTCAAAATTTCTGCTTTCGACTTTTCCATCCATACCCCCCTTTTGAGCATTCATTTACTAGGCTAAACAGTAATCCATACACTGCCGATTCAGCGGACGTACTGTGAAAAAAATATCCGTTTGATGCGAGATGTCCGTTGCGTACGATACCGACCTGTGGACGCTTACCTTGCGGGGGTACGTCACAACTGGGGGTCTACCACCACCTCTACTAACCGACATCGTTTGACAGATAAGAATTTATTACTTTAACGTCAAGCTAGCGATCTTAAAAAAGTTGATATTTCACAGCGAATTTAACATTGTTTTGCATTTTTTACTGTTTTTTAGTAAAATTATATTTAAAAAGTGAGTATAGTAATGTTGTTGTAATCTTACAACAAAGTGTTCTGGAAACAAGATAGTTTTAAGAAAGGTCGTGGTAGGCCGCCTGCAAGCGTCATAAACTGTCAAAGGCTGCCGTCGGCTGCCGTCGACTGCCGCCGACTGCCGCCGACACGTGCCGTCGTCTGCCGTCGACTGTCGCCGACACGTGCCGCCGACTGCCGTCGACTGCCGCCGACACGTGGCGTTCGTCTGTAAGAAGCCTTAATATCAAGAGTAGCATAATAGTAATTCCTTGTTAGCAACTTGTATAGGCCGATAGTAATAATAATTAATTCCGTTACGAGTCTTACAGGATAAATATACATAACACTAGGGACTAGTCAATATAGCAACTTTTTATAGCATCACCAAGAGACTAGTCTTTGGATGCAATTTTATCGATGACAGCATAAAATAAATAAATACACTACTAAATATGGGTAACCTTTTCCAATAGATTTTTACTAAGAAAATATTGACGTCGAAATTCTAAAATTAGACAATGCCGTGTTTATAACTCTTTGAATAGTTAACTTCAATTGGTGAATATGAACAGACACTGTAGCTTCAATTCAGTGTTAATTCAGTGAGGTTAATCTGTAAGTATAACACTTTCTTAATGCACGAGAACTTAGGAGACTATTTCCAGATAATATTATAAGGGACTCGCTGTGGGCACAGGTAATCTACACTAATATTATAAATGCGAAAGTATCTCTGTCTGTCTGTCTGTCTGACTCGCTTTCACGCCAAAACTACTGAACCGACTGTACACAGATAGTCTAAATTGAATTGATGTAATCGTACCGCGAAACCGGCGGAAGCACTGCAACAGGCAACTTTGTTGTGGAAATTTGCAGTAATGTAGCCTACATAGAAACGGGAACTACCGCGAGCTATAAGCTGAAGTCCACGCGGACGAAGTCGCGGGCAACAGCTAGTATATTATAATTTACCTGTGCCCACAGCGAGTCCCTCAACTCGGAGCGCATGTCCCTGCCGAGCAGCTGCAGCTGCTGTATTCTCCCCGCTAGCTCCTTGTCCAGGTATTTTGTTGCTAATCTGGAAAAAAAGAATATTCTTATATTCGTCAAGCCTGAACTGTGATATTATTAGGTTGACTTTGAATATAAAGTCTGATTTACATTCTGAATGCAGCAGCAGACACCAGAATCACTGGATTCAGACGTAGGACTAAGCGTTGTATATTATTGTTATATAACACGGTCAAATTAACTAGGCGCACGGTTTAATGACGTATTGCATTCCAGCGCGGCGGTGCGTCAGGTTAATGTGACCGACGACCGTGTTATACATAATATGTTTTAAATTGTAATTTTCCATCTTTTTAGTAAAAGATGGCTCCGTGCGAGTTTTTTAGAGCGCTAGCAGACGAACGGCACGTGTCGCCGGCACGCGTCGGCGGCAGTCGACGGCAGACGACGGCACGTGTCGGCGGCAGTCGGTGGCAGTTGACGGCAGCCGTCGACAGTTTATCACGCTTGCAGTTGACGTAACGCGTAAAGGTAAGCGTCCACAGGTCGGTATCGTACGCAACGGACGTTTTGCATTAAACGGATATTTTTTTTAGTAGATTCACTGTATCGGCAGCGTACGGATTACCGACTAGCCAGTATGTTTATCTTTAAATTAGTCCAAACAATGTTCCTTAAATCGAAAATTTCTGCTTTCGACCTTTCCATCCACACCCCCCTTTTGAGCATTCATTTACTAAGCTAGTCGGTAATCCGTACACTGCCAATTCAGCGGACGACCTGTCAAAAAAATGTCCGTTTGATGCGTGACGTCCATTGCGTACGATACCGACCTGTGGACGCTTACCTTGCGGGGGTACGTCACAACTGTGGGACTACCACCAACTCTTCTAAGCGACACCGTTTGACAGATAAACATTTATTATACTTTTACGTCAAGCTAGCGATCTTAAAAAGTTGATATTTCACAGCGGATTTAACATTGTTTTGCATTTTTTACTGTTTTTTAGTAAAATTATATTTAAAAAGTGAGTATAGTAATGTTGTTGTAATCTTACAACAAAGTGTTTTGGAAACATGATAGTTTTAGGAAAGGTCGTGGTAGGCCCCCTGCAAGCGTCATAAACTGTCAACGGCTGCCGTCGGCTGCCGTCGACCGCCACCGACTGCCGCCGACATGTGCCGCTGACACGTGCCGCTGACACGTGCCGTCGACACGTGCCGTTCGTCTGTAAGAAGCCTTACGCCGGTTCTTCTCGCCGGGTTAGTTCCCGAACCGGTGAGGCACCTTAGTATCGACGTCCGGAAATATTTTTGTAAAAAAATTACTCTGAATAAAAAATATTTTGATTTTGATTATTGTAAGCAATTTTCAACATTGAGCAGCATCTTGTATTCTATTCAATACATTATACAACCTCAGGTCAACGCGGCAGTCCAGTTATACATTGATAGTGGGCGCCAGCTTCGGGTCGCTGGGCTGCAGTGGCGAAGCCTCCATAGAACACGATTCCTACCGGCTTACCTTGGCCAATTTTAATATATACATTTTTTATTATTAATAATTATAGCTTACCCCGCTTCCTACAATTTCATAAAAATAATTCGCCATGTATTTAAAATCACGCAAACGCACACATACCCGTTTTTACGATCGCACTCAGAACGCGTACGTACTGCCGAGGAACTCGCTCAAAACATCGGGAATCCAAACATTTGAAATGTATGAAATTCACGCACACATACACATTACTACTACATGCAAACGACTCGTCGATATTGTCGAACAACAAGCCGATCCCACATAGCCTACCTAGTCTTTATTTGTCATGTGTTAAGGTTTAGTTTCGCATGTTTCGCTTTAAAAGATTTCGTCCAATCACAACAGAGCTAATTGCACCGGCCGACCGGCGCGTGCTGTCATTTTAATTCACATAAACAATTATATTACGCGCTAATTTGCACTCATTTTGTACTGTTATTATTGTAATATGCAAAATTTTGTTTATTAAGTTAGTGGGCTAGCTTGATTGTAATATTATATAGTTTAAAAGAATCGAAAGTAGTGAAATTTTACTTGCCAAGTGTTGTGTTGTGTTTTTGTTTGTTACATCGTAAAGGTTGGTTTGTTTTACTTACTTTGTAATTTGTCGTGACACGGTTAGGTGAGAAATGGCAGCATTAGTACAAATTGACTGTTGTCTTACGGATTACCTATTATATTTTATAATAATATTAAATAACGACGACAGACGACAAATAACAAAATTAAACATTTAGGTACGTATTTCTGCTGATATTTCTTTGCTACTAGCTTTTGCCCGCGATTTCGTCTGCGTGGACTTCAGACAGGTAGCCTATGTTCCTTTCCATGTTTGACATGGGATGCATGCAAAATTTCATCTAAATCCAGTTTTTGCATGATTGAGTAACAAACATCTACACTGGCAAGTCAGGATTCACTTATTTTTGGTGTGTGAGTGTGAGTGACGTGTGCTTAAAACGGCTTTTTTTAAAGCCACTTTTATCATACTCGACATGCACTGTTCATATAATACCAGTGATGTCATGTATGGTGAAGGTGGTGAATACTAACAACACTAACACTGCATGCAACGCACACAATGCAAGCAAAGCACCCTAGTAGTTATGGAAAAGGTAAACTAACACACTTAATACAGGTATGTAATTTATTGCACGTTTTTTTTACAAGAATTGAAATTTTGCTTATTCACGAGTTAGCCGTTTTTTGGTCCGGCTTTACCTTTATTTTTTTTCACCCCACGCCACTGCTGGGCTGTATATTAACTGCTCACTGCATAATAATAATAACTCCCACACCGGTTTCGGTGACGGTGGCCGATTTCATTGAAACTAGGCCAGCTACGCAGGAGTGATTTTTTTATAGTGACCAAGTATGCGCGCAGTACACAAGAGCACTATCTATTCCTTTATTCTTATTACCCAGTGGGACGGCAGACCGACACGACTGGCGAGAGATCAGGCGCAGGACCGACTTTTTACATGTTCATCCGACGCATGGATCATCTTACTTGTCAGACAATCAGGTGATCAGCCTGCATTATCCTAACCAAACTTGGAAATATCATGTTTCCAACGCGGGAATCGAACCCACGACCTCCAAGTCAAGAGCCGCGCTCTATACCACCTGACCACGGAGGCGTTCACTGTATCCATATTATAAACCTATCATAGCTGTACCTGGCACCGAACAGCTCGGAGTGTAGCGCCAGCACGGTCTCTCGCAGCGCCGCGTTCTCCCGCGCGAGCTGCGCCGCCTCCGTCCGCGCGCGCACACTCTCAGCCACGTTGGAGATCATGTCACCGTCTCTACACGCTACTGCAACAAGTAAAAAAAATATTTACATACTATATTTTCCACAGTGATGATCCAATAGAAGAAATTACGAACGTGGAATAGCTGCCAAAGGTCTACGTTTACTCGTCTATGCATTACCATAATAATTGACGTCGATTGTCCATGCTATAGAAAACTTTAGAAAACTTCGCAATCATGGTTATTTATCATAGAGGTGAAAAATATGTCAGTACATATAAGTTTATTTTTTAATATGTTACGTAAAATTTAGAGCAGGCCTTGGTAACATTCACTTTAACTTGTAAGTTATAACTGCAATGAAACAGCATAAACCATAGACGAAAAAGTAAAAACAATACTACTTCTGAAGGCAACTATTGTTACCAACATAAAACATCTCCATTTATTAATAAACAGACGTGTTCCAACAACCCAAAATTAGTGTAAATTGATACTTTTTAATAACCACAAAAAACTTACCAGCCGCTCTCGCTTGTATCAGCTCAGCGCGCATATCCACAAGTTCCGCCTGAAAAAAAAGAAACATGAAACTTAGAACATGGAGTACTAAAAGGTGCTAAAGATTAGCAGAAAAACAAGAAACATGAAACCGTAGATTATGGAGCATTAAAGGGCGCTTAAGATTACAGAGCATGCAACAGTATTCAAAGGTATCAGAGATTCTTTAGGAGTGACCCTTATGACGGTCGCATAAAGATCCTGTTACAGGTAAAATAACTCTGAACATATTTAAAAAAAATGAAACCATAGAGAATAGAGCAAGGCCCGATAAATGCCCGTATCGTATATCGATTCACACAATAGCGCGCGAATCAATGACGCGCACAATCTGAGCGGGCGGGGACAGATGGGGCGCAATTTGGTCGCACACGCACGACGCGCGCTCGTTAATCCCGCCACCTACAACACCATGTGTTCTAAACCAGTGGTTCATCTTATAATTTGTCTTCGTTATAAATATTTAATGATCAAGCGTTAACTTGGACGCAGCGCGGCGTTCCCAATTTATATTAACAACTCTATCTTTAATCTAGGCTGTTCTATCACCAAATACCAACACTAAAAATCCTACAATTTCATTACAATTGTGTCGCTCCTAAAAAGTAAAGTCATGAGACGTTATGTTCAAGTGTGCGCATATTATTTTTGACCGACTTCCAAAAAGGAGGAGGTAATACGTTCGGCTGTATGTATTTTTTTTTATGTATGTTCAACGATAACTCAGCCGTTTGTGGTCCGATTTTCAAAATTCTTTTTGTGTTGTATAGGGTTTGATTCGAATTTGGTACCATGTTCATAAAAGTGGTGACTTGATGATGGGATCCATGAGTAATCGAGGGAACTCCTCAAAATTTATATGAAAACATAAGGTGATTTTGGTTTTATTAGAAGTATACTAAGCATTTGTTGCCAAAAAGTAAGATTTTGCATCAAGGTATACCATGGTTCCGAAGGTACTAAGAGAACTCGTAACTCCTTATAGATACACATTTAGAAGTTTCGGTGTTGTTTTAAGAACAGAAAGCATATGCTTAATGCTACTGTGCAATTTATATTCATCATCATCATCATCACTACCATTACACCATGCATCATCACATCATGGCCCTATTATTAGTAATTTTCATAATCTTTAAGATTGAGACGAGGTTTTCGAGCGTTATTTATGTTGTAAAGGGTTTAACTCGAATTTGCTACCATATTCATAAAAGTGGTGACCTGATGATGGGATCCATGGACCATGAGTAACCGAGGGAACTCGTCGAAATTTATATGGAAACATATGGTGATTTTGGTTTTATGAGAAGTATTCTAAGCATAAGCTACAAAATGTAAGATTTTGCATCAAGGTATGCCATGGTTCCGAAGGTGCTGAGAGAACTCCTAACTCCTTATAGATACACGTTTAGAAGTTTCGTCGTTGTTTTAAGAACAGAAAGCATATTATGCTACCGTGCAATTCATATTCATCATAATCATCATCACTACCATTACACCATGCATCATCACATTATGGCTCTATTATAAGTACTTTTCATAATCTTTTAGATCGAGACGAGTTTTTCGAGTAATTTTGAAAATTATTTTGTTCTTTTAAAGTATAATATTACTATACCACTATGGTACTACGGTTACCAAGTTGGCAATTTGATAATGATATCCATGTGTTATATGTATAGGGAGCTCCTCAAAATTTATAAGGAAACATTATATTATAGTGATTTCGATTTAGTTAGAAGTATGCTAAGCATACGCTACTAAGTAAGATTTTGCCACGGGTATACCATGGTTCCGAAAGTGCTTAGAGAACTCCTGACTCTTTGTTTTCATTGTTGTTTTAAGAACTGAAAGCATAATATTATGCTTCAATGTAAATTCTATTCAACGTAAAATTTTAAATTAAGTAAAGTTAATAGCTATGTGATAGTTTCATACCTAATTTATATCTATCTACAACTGACACTTATGTGTTTACCATTTAGTATATGAATAACTAAAAAGAGTGAAATTATTATTTTTTAACAAAAAATTAAAACCGACTTCCAAGGTAAAAACAATAAGAATATTAACTAAAAAGTATTAAATAATTCTTTCTCTTTAATAGTGCCTTTTCCAGAATTCATCAAAATCCCAACTATTTCTGTACACATAATAATATTATAGTCTTCATTACTTTGATTTCGGTACCAGTCCCAAATATTCCAGATATTCTGACATTGACTGAAGTCATGGTTTAATTAGCTGGTACCGACTTCAAAATAGTGAAGACTATAATATTATGTGTACAGAAATAGTTGGGATTTTGACGAATTCTGGAAAAGGCACTATTAAAGAGAAATAATTGTTTAATACTTTTTAGTTAATATTCTTATTGTTTTTACCTTGGAAGTCGGTTTTAATTTTTTGTTAAAAAATAATTACGTTAAGCGATTTTACAACTCTCATGTATCAAGTAAATGCCCTTTGAGTATTCAAAAATATAATAATTGGCTATTTTATTATATTTTTAGATAGCAATTAGCGTACCATACCTACTCCTAATCTTATTAAACATACGTATCGTCGTTAAACATTACATACAACAAGTAAATTGTAACTTAACACCAACGGTTAGCATCTCCTGACCAATAAAGCCAATTCACCACCATCACCTCCAACCCCAGCGGGCTGACAGTTGATACGATTTCTATTTATTTATGTATTCCCGTTAACTCGCGCCCGATGACGTCAATTTATCACACTTAAATGGCCGTACTTTGGAGACATCAGACAACCCTGCGGGCGCAGGCGTAACAACTGATATTTATTTATTTATTTACTTATATTATCTATAGGGTGTAACAAAAGTAAGTGATGATACTTTACGCTCTGTATCTGTCTTTAAATAGAGCTAACTGTGAAAGTAGGAGCGCTGAAAGAGTTACAGTTATTGTATGGCCGTATGGGCAAATTCAAAGCGTTGAGGCGTTTCTCACAAAAGCATAGGCCATAGAAGACAAAAGTTACTCTGGCGCTGCTACCTTCACAGTAAACTCTATACATATAAGGTATTGGAGGCGTTTCTCACAAAAGCATAGGCCATAGAAGACAAAAGTTACTCTTGCGCTGCTACTTTCACAGTAAACTCTATACATATAAGGTACAAATGTACTTACATACACCCTAAAGTATTACCTCTTAGTTTTGTTACACCCTGTAGAAGATATCTATCTCGATTTATTTTATAGCTATTCGCATGGGCAGGGCGCGGCCCGCGGGTTTGTCAATGTCAATCGTCAGAGCCGCGATTAATTAATGTCAATTTGACAACTTCCCGTGGTCCATTTCGGCAATTGAGTTTAGCAACTTCGGAAGCGGAATTTTATTTCCGTTTACTCAAACTAGCTAAAGGGACCCAAGTCTTTATTGCGATTACATGAGCTATTTTCTAGATTTTTGGAAAGCAACCAATTTGCTTGCAAAAAGTCAAAATGTCGTTACTAACTACCTAGTTATCCAAGTCTATCTGTCAACCAAAATATTATACTCTATCGAGTATTAACTATTGACGCACATACAGTGCGACAAGGCTTTAAATGAACGTGGGTGGTGGCGCTGCTCGTAAAGGAGAACTGTCAAAAACTGTCAAAAATGACGTTTTTGTATGATGGCATTGTTAGTTCCTTTTTCACCACGTTCATTTAAACTTTAAAGCCTTGTCGAACTGTACGGAATTTAACATCGATAGCGAGTGAACTTTGTTTCTTAAAAACCAAATATCCTCATAAGCGTGACCGCTCTAAGCTGCCATAACTCATAAGTCAGCAAATTTTACGTAAGCACCACATTAAATCTAAATTTTCTAGCTTCATCATCACGATAAGCGATGGCGCCTAGGCAATCCTGGAAGCTGTATCAGGGAGAAAAGTAAACGGTGCTCTCAGTATTTATGGGCTTATGGCGCAGTTCGAAGACGGAACAGATGACTTAAGCACCGTTGCACCCGCTCTAGGTGCTGATTAAATGCGCGTGGGCTGTGTTTACGATTATGATAAACTCTTCTGGTAAACGCACGTTAATAAACATGTATCCCTGCATTTTTAACAGCCATAAAGGTGTGCACACACCTTCGTTATGTTACTCTACATTTTACACAATATGTGATATGCAGAGGCATTACGTATTGTTATAAAGTATGTGCCTATAAAAAAAATTGCTGGATTTTTTTTGGCTCTTACAGGTTTACAAACGGATACCGAACATAGAACGAACCTAGATATTTTTAAGAGCTGCTCATTATTTATTTGGGAAAAGAACAAAACGAATGAGTAGGATTTAGGTAAGAAACAAATAATAACACAAACATGAGACGTTAAATAAAGTCATCTATGAAAACAATACTAAATCGTCAGTTTGTAAATCATTGATTACTTCAATACGGCTAAAAACTATCACAAGATCCTTTTACATTTAAAATACCATAATCGACGCAATCACCCCGTTGCTTTTAAACTTTTAACCGACGCGATAACTGAAATATAAACACAAATAGCCCATGAAAATTGATTTATTTGAAACTCGTTACTTTCCCCTATACAAACATTACTAATGAGTCGTGGGCAGATACACAAAGAGTTCCAAAAATGGACGGGAAGTGCGTAATTAAGAGCTAAGTCAGTAGTCGAAATTGTTAAGAAAACAGACGATGCAACGTGCATACAGCATAGAGTATAGACCAACGATACCCCATAAACGCCACCTACGCGCAAGATCGTTATCGCGGACCGAGTGGGAGACTACAATTGTGAATATTAATATGAACAAAGTGGAAAAATTCATACTATTATCTCAATGAATATTATGAATACAATGAATGAAAAACAGTTCGAGCAATTTTAAATTGATCAAAGTAGTTATCATAGAAATTAAACCTATATAACAAATTAATAGAATAAATTCGGTATAACTAAACCTAATGGGTAAGTTTGAGTAGTTAAGGTAATATTCCAAATTCTACAGCTCCTATCGGAATAAAATCTATTACCGATTCGTAAAGTAAAATTTTAAATTAGACAACGAAATGTTATAAGAAATTTTAAAGGAAGGAATGTATTAACCTAGGGAGTGCCTCCGCTGCCGGCGCCGGCTACCAAAAATATCAGTAATTGGAACCGGCGGTAAGTATACTGCCGGCAGCCGAGCTATAAAACAACGGCTGCCGGCGCTGGCACTCAAAATGGGAGCCGGTGATAATGCGTAAAGCGCTAGGTTCCAGTGCTGATACACAAATTTTAAAAAGAAATAATTATAATCTGAAATATATTCGACTTTACCGACTTCCAAAGGTGAAGGTTAGGTACCTATTTGTTCGGTTGTGGATATTTTAGTTTTTTTTGATGCATTTTCTTAGCTTAGCTTTACCTTAGCTACCTTTTTTCAGCTACCAAAAAGTAAGATTTTGCACCACAGTAATTATAAACCCCGTGGTATACTTTCGAAGGTACTGAACAGAACTTCAGATTCCTTATACATGTTAGAGAGTTTCAGCGTTGTATAAAGAAGCAAAGATATTGTATTATGCTACTATGCAGATCACATTTATCAGCATCATCATCACCACCATTAACTCATCAAGCCCCATACGAGCACCGGTGATCGCGACAACAATATAATACAATAGCATTTCCAAGAATCCCCGATCGAAGGATTCAAATATGCATCCTTACAATATGACTAGGTACTTATTATTTGTACTATCCATAGTCCTTTAGCTCAAGACTGATGTTTTTTATCATTATTCTGTCATTTGACAAGCGATGTTTGCCGAAAAGGCGCCGGCAGCCTATTCCGCAAACATCGCGTGACTTCGGCAAACTTCGGAGTTCGGAAAACGGCGCCGGCAGCCATTTCAGCAACCAGCGCCGGCAGCCATTTCGGCAACCGGCGCCGGCAGCGGAGGCACTCCCTATAAACCTATCTACAACTGCAGTATATATCATACCAAATCTTATGGACAACAATACTATTAAGACATTACATACAGTACAGTTATCTCCATCAAATAACAATTTGCAGTACAATACAGAACATTATCTGTACAATAGGGCCTAGGGCGACACACATTAAGGCTGGATGACACGGCTGTGCCCTTTCCTATCTCTCTAATTAA
Source organism: Polyommatus iphigenia (assembly GCA_963422495.1). Classification (NCBI taxonomy): domain Eukaryota; kingdom Metazoa; phylum Arthropoda; class Insecta; order Lepidoptera; family Lycaenidae; genus Polyommatus; species Polyommatus iphigenia. Next base: position 13,771,038 of record OY730180.1, on the reverse strand, counting down.
ATTACGAATAATTGGAACGCACGCTCATTCCAGCTTGCCCTAGGCGCGGTATGGCTCAGGCTATGCCCAACTAGCAAAATGGTCTTAGGAATAGCAGCTTATAATGCAAGAAGTCCACCAAAAGCCACAGAATAGTTTTGATTGATGTATGTTGGCTTATTATTGCACTTTGAAATGCTAAGCTAAGCATAGTCCTAAACTAGCACGATATGAGACTCTAGCTCTATGTCAAGTACATAAGTATAAATAAAATCTTATCCAAGACTAACACATCTCTACGCACGTTTTTAGAGGATTGTACGCATCCTCACAACAAAAATGTGTTGTGAGGATGCGTACAAGCCGTGTAGTCTTGGGTACGCTACTTATTGTACAAGCGACGCTAGAATTACTGAAGTAGCTGGCTGTTACAGCATTAAAAACATTGAATTGGAAACAGAGCATGCTCTCATAAATGATAATTAATCCTGCTAAAGTCTTGTATGTTGCGTTTTTAAAATCTTGAATAAACGCATTACGGATTTTTTAAAAATGGACACAATTGAAGCGATGTGGTGGATTCAGAAAAAAAGTTACGGCTAAATATAAAAATTTGCACAAAACGACAAGTACAAACATTATAAACCAAGAAAAGTGCAGTGAACAATCTAGTGGTTCCGTACATATTCTAGAACAGTAGGTATGTCTCTCATACTGTTAATGAATATTTTTAAATGTACTGTAGATAGAAGTAATGCTGCAATGTTACTTAAGGTTTATTAATAAAATATTAATAAAATATTTATTGTATATTATTTTTATAGTTTTATTTATAAAATGGCAACAACAATAACTTTAAGCATAAGTAGTGTTCGCAAGGTCTTCATTGTCTATCTGAAACAAATAATCCATTAAAATTATGAACTTATGACAAAGTCAGACTAGTAACCTTAGCTAATATTTATTTTAATCTTAAACGGTTTTTGATAACATTTGCAAGGAACCCCAATTTAACATGGTTTCTAACTGTCACACTCTAAATCGGAGCATAAGTCCTACAATAGCATAATGTCGGACTTTACATCTTATAATAGTTTTGTATCAGTTTGTATATAAAAAAATATATATTTAATTAAAATTAAAAGTAAAAATAACAAGGGGGCATTGAAAATACACCATATAAACACATATATATCAACGAAAAACTTACCTTCGCACTTAAAGCTGGGCGCATGAGGTCGCAGTCAGGCCAAATCACTATTATTTTAATGGCGTTATATATTGCTTATAATAATATAATTTGTTATAAATTGACAAACACGCGTGACGCACACACGGAGTTTTGTGCAAATCTATTAGTCTCATAACGATTCTAGTTTAGCAGCACTGAAGATATGTAGCACGATATAGTGCGTTTTGAAGATCAAATTAAGAGTAATTAGCATTTTTCCTGATCTGCACAAAACAAATTCAAAACCAAAGATCATGAATTTTGTGCCCAAACGCGGTATTAAAGTAGTCTATGTGACTGTTCTAAGTCTACTTCATACACCATAAGTCTTCACGAAAACGCAAATCTGACTTAATCAGAACCAAATTTTGCTAGTTGGGTGGTGTTAAGTCTTGATAGAGAAGGTCAAATCTGTGCCTAATAGCTATTAATAACTATAGTTATGACACTACGACACGACACTAAAATTAGGAGCACGTAGAGCAGCTCGTAGTTTCTTCTGGAAATGACAAGGATAGCATGAAAGAGCTTAATTAATTACCAAGCTTATCAGTACCCGGCCGAAAAATAGGTATTTCTAGATATCATTTACTGTAAAAATGACTAAGCTAGCCTAGCTGTTGATGCTTTACCTACTTGGGCTGGGCTTATGACAAAAACCTTAAAAGTAATTCTTACACGGGTATTCGGTATTAGTTACTCAATTACTCATACATTTACTCCAGTGTTTTTTTTTTTATGAAAATTGGGGCCGTCTATGGGCTGTTCGCCCATATCCTTTACTCCAGTGTTGCCAACTATGGGGATTTCCCACTAAATTTAGTGGGAAAAAATAAATTTAGTGGGTTTTTTAGGGGGTAAAATATCTTGGGGATATTTTTGGGGGTAAAATATTTGAAGAATGGATATTTTTTTTACTAACAACATTAGAGTTTGGTATTGATTTAAATAAATTTTATAAAGAACTGCAACAGCTACTAGATGGAACTGCTGCACAAATTACAATATGTCTATAGAGACAATTTAACCGTTGAGTTTTAATATTAAAAAAAGTATTTATTATTAAAATTAACATTTTCATAATAAATACTTACTGATCAATTACTGATTCTTCAATTTCTGGAATGTTGAATTGTTTTTTCATTCATACAATATAAAAATATATTGTAATTTGTAACTTTTGTCGGTTAAATTTTAAATAATTTTCTGACTGCCTTTTTTCGTTTTTACCGTGGTCGAAACGATCGCGATCGCCATTTAAACCGGCTGATGGTGTATTTCGGCGTTTTGAGCGCTTAGTACAACACACCCCAAGTAATTTTAAATATTTTTATTTTTTGGGGAGTTTTGGTTGAAATTTAGTAGGTTTTGAAGTTGCTTTAGGGGGAAAATGATTTGAAGAGTTGGCAACACTGATTTACTCGCGACCGTTAATTCGTACACGCATTAACAGTAAAAGCTCGTGGTAGAGACTGATTTCAGATAATGTCGAGAGGGAAGCCTCGCCAGTTAAGGAGATTGATTCATAGACAAACACACGACAGTTATTAGCCACGTCAGACCGCCCCGTCTCTTCGACTAACAGATATCTTCACGTTACGAAATGTAATTGGATTCTTATCCAAATAGGGTTTTGTATTGATGCTGTTAAATACGATATAATACTAAAACTGTCCACACGTCAGCAAATCACACGTTATTGGTGTAACTAAATCTTTAATCGCCTATTAAGTTAACGCTTTATCAAAGACTTTCGTTAAGTAGAAACTGCTGGAGTCACCCTATTATATACTTTTTACCATCAATTTCTGTGCCTCTATGTCCCTATCGGTAAAGATTCCATCTGCTTAGACGTTTAGAGTAAAACATTTATTACCTTAAACTACACTAATTGACTTAAATTACAAAGAGATTGCACAGACATAGATCAAGATCTATGTCTGTGGGGATTGCTAATAAAATGGGAATGTCGACCAAAAGTTTTATGCAAAATAACTTGTTAACAAACAATTTACACACGTTTTCAAGCATTTTATATAAAAAAAATCAGAAAGAAAAAATTAGTTATAACCTGTAGGCTGTAACGTTACAACGTAATATCTGTGGTAATATTATAGTGGAGTTCCCAGAGCGTAAAAATCGTGCTCACCTCCGATTTTTGCAATGGTGGATGAAAATTGAAAAGAAAAAAAGGAATGTGTAGCTGATAACATAAATAATAAAGTTTACCTATTGAAAAGTTGTGCTTTTGATTTTTAAATTATTCTCTTCCACTTCAAGTAAACTCATAAACTGCAAAATTTTAAAAGAAAATTTGCATATTTATTTCTTTTAAATATATAGCAAAATAATAAAATATATTATTATTTTTTTGATTTGTATCGTTGCTTATATTCCAAAGAAAGAAAATAAGTTGAAAAAATATATAATTTAGATTTAAAATTAATATTTTTGTATATAGATGAGCATACCTCCAAATGTGCTTGTTGTGTGCCTCGCCAGGTAAATGGCGTTACTATTTTTCTTTGGTTCTAAATAGGAAGTTTAAAATTATTTTTTAGGCTTAACAAAGCCTTCTATTTCTTAATGTGTATAACTTTTTAGCTCTTACTTTATTAAATTTTCTGAAAATGTAGCACAAACTTTTCACGGATATTTCGAAGAAAATCTGTATTTTATTTCTTTTGGTTAGGTTTTTACAGAATAAAATTGATTTTTTATTAAATTTTTTTAATTAATTATATTTGCTAAAACATACTTAAAGGAAAAAAGTACAAATTAGGTTAAGAACTGATATTTTTTGTATTCAGGTAAGCATTTTCCAAACATAGGTCGCAGCATGCGTCTTTAGTATGTACGTGAGATTTGTAGCACCTAATTTTTTTTCTGGCTTGAAGTAGAAAGTTTAAATATATTTCAAAGACTAGAAAAAGTCTTTCATTTGTCGATGCATTTAATGTTTTAGCTCTCACTTAAATAAATTTTCAACAAATATAGAAAAATATTTTCGGTCTATTTTACAAATTTTTGGAGATATTTAAACGATTTTAAGTACTTAAAAGTTATCATTTCTCTAAAAATTAAATACGCACAACAAGTAAGTTTAACACACTTTTCGTTACAACCCTTAAATCCACCCAAACCCTTTTATCTTGGTTACGACGAGCGTTAATCTCTAAAAACTTTGCAAAAACCTTATAGTTGTATTTAGCTTAGCAAAGCAAACTTTCTTTTTTAAAAATTGTGTATTTGGTTAATTTTCAACGTAAACAATCGGATAAGAGTCATTAAATAACAGGAACAAGAAAAAAAATTTTTTTCTGGACCGGTTTTATATGGTGAAATATTAATTTTTAATTAAGTAACTAAAAAATTAAAAGCACAAAAAATTTTTTGGTAAACTTTGCAAGTTATAGTGTAAAAAAGAAAATGACACCTCAAAAACAAAAATCCACTCACTATTACAATTTTCGGAGGTTAAAACCTCTGGCGACTGCAGTATTATAATTTATAAGTTTCTATCGCCGCTAGTGCTCTTTAAAAAAAAAGGAGATAGCAAATAGTTTTGTGGGATACAAATTTACTTCATTTTCACTTCTAATTTCTAACCGCGCGCGGAATCATCATCATTATTCCAGCCATCGCGGTGAAATGAAATGTAAAATATGTCCTAACACAGGCCAGAATGATTTCACATGGCAATGTCCGAACAATGTCCTAACTCTCATTAGCGATGTAAATGATCAAGTAGCACCTGGCTGCATTGTCCTTCGCTTTTCACTCGCTTATTGTGTATGCAGGCGATCCTCTCCGTAACTGTTAAACGACATTTTAAGGGCAGCCGAGGTTAATCAGTTGCAGGTATTCTGAGCACCCACGGTTATCTGTTTCTAGGAATACGAAAAAAATGTTAAATATTTAAAAGGAAATCAAGTCCCGGCTAGCCACCGATAAAAGTTCGGCTTTAATCTCAGCTGACAGGTTATTAGCAAAGATGCTTGTATCGGATATCCGTCGACGCGGCTTTTAAATGCCCTCAGTAATAAACTCATTTGAACTATTTGGGAGTTTTCGCTTCAAAGATTTCAATACTCCCAAAACGACTACGTCACTTGCGTGAGCACAATCATTACATCAGCTAGGTATCTATCTACACAACATGTTTTCATTTAACCATTGTTCCTATTCGAAGACTTATCTTCAATCGGCAGTAAAAAAATCTTAAGGCCTGTTTCTATTTTGAAATCTCAACTCTAGGCGGGATTCTGAAGTACCGCACCCACGCCGCACACACTTGACCGATTGTGCAATTACATCGAAACCGATGCATCGAGATCGCTCAGCAGTCGAACGAGTAATTGATGCATAACCATAAAAGTTATTTTAAATGGTACACAGCCTACATCGCTCCGATTTGAATATCTCGATGCGGCCTAGACAATGAGGACAGACTATGGAAAGGCGTTTGGGGAACTAACGGTCGCGATCACGGCGGGGTTTCGGTAAATGCTATGGGTTACGTGCGATAAACAAAGGAGTCCGTTCGTTATCCCATGATTGCTACTACTATCCTTGACTTGAGATATCAGAAAACAATTAATAGAAGAGCTTTAGCTTTGGTTTAATTTAAGGAATTAGAAACGTCAGAATTTGAAAGTTATTAACCACAAACATCGCAATATTTGTCCACATTAGATAACCTTTCAGCGTAGGGTTTTAGTACTGCGACAGGAACACGACAATATTCTTATGCAAATGTTGACAAAAACAGTAGCGAGTCACGACACTATAGGTTAGGTCTCGTTCGAAACACTCGAACATTCAAGAACCAACGATGGATTGATTTATTGTGAGTGCAAAGCGTATGCAAAATGTCACCAGACGTGAACAATGTACGCGGAATAGAGAAGCGGGTTACAAGCTGTCCCTGTTGTACTCGTAATGCGAGACGGTGGCGCTACGTCCCGGACATATAAAGCTATAATTAGCATTAATTAAATGTTCGCTTTGATTGTAATAAGCAATTAGCGTGCCGAGACAGTCGGACGTTTGTTGAAACGACGTAACAAGCGCTGGGATATTTTGTTTTCATTTCGTCTGGCAGGTAACAATGTTTGCTCCGTGGGCGGTAGAGATCTTTACCGTGCAGTAAGAAAAAAACTTGAGCGATTATTATAAGGTTTACAAAACAGTTCTCTACGCTTTCACGGCTTTGACATCAGTTAGTCAGTTACCAGAATTTAAGTCGCTCTGTAAAAACGAATTTTCGAATACATACATAGAAGGTATTTCATTGCATTTATCATACAAGATCAGCTCCAATCAAATTCTCTTGTACACACATGACACACAAGTATAACATATTACAACACACATGTGTATAAATAGCAAACATCTACCAAAGTGTCTATCGTGCCGAGAAATTGTTATGGCTGAACCACCTGGGCAATACGCTGACGCGGCGCACGTGAGATGCGCAGGCGCAGACTGCTCCGACATTTCCCGGTACACCATCTGATGCCGGTGACTCATGACGACATGCGAAAGTAATGCATTCCTATAATGCCGAGCGTCGGATTTAAAATTCTAGCTAACGATGCCGAATTCGTGATTCCGTGCTGTTTAGCCAACCATTCTCAGTTCTAGGATAATAATTTGAGTTTGTATTATTCAAAAAGAAATGTTATTCATGAAAGGAATCTGCTTGGCGATCAGTCTAATGAAATATTCTACCATGAGTAGTCTTTCATTGAAATGTAACAACTAATACACAGGCTGACATAATGGAATGCTAGCTCACCCGGAACACTGGATAGCGATATGCAGTACAAAATATGCAAAATGAAGATTGATATAAGGCACTTCGCTGTCTTCCTTAGATGGTATCTTTATTAATGTCGTGGTCGTAAACGTCACTCTAGCCGGTGGTTAGTGGTGCTGCACGACACTGCTAGTTAACTACATGGCAAAAGTAATTAAAAGGAGCTTATGTACTTAGCGCAAACAACCTCTACAGACAGGCTTACATGGAGTTTGCTCGAGATATAATACTAATTACAAACTAATTTGTGTCAAAACCATGAAGTTATGAAAAGATGAGGCACGAAAAGTGGATCAGGAATTCGTTATGGATATCGAACAACTGCCAACTTTTCTGGACAGGCTTTTGTAACTTTTGATTTATTTCATGGTTATAGAGATCTTCTACATCCATAGATCATAAGGGTAAATGGAACTAATTTAAATAAATCAACCGGATATATACGATGTTTAGTACCCGGACCTCGTGTCGTGAAACTTAACGAACGTTGCCTATCCATTTATGTGCATCAGGTAAAATTAGCAATAATCATCAAATGATAGTCGTAAACTTCAGAATGGGAAGGGAAGTCGTGATATGGAAGCCATTAATTAAACTTACTGTTAATGCAATTCCATTGAACCTGGCCATTGACTCCTCTATGATTATATTCCTAATCGTTTCGCAAGAACATAGCAAATATGCATTTATAAAATGACTAGATGACGCCCGCACCTCCGTTGAGGAAAATAATTTTTCCGGGATAAAAGGTATCCTACGTCCTTTCTCGGGAGTCAAAGTAACTCTGTAGTCTGTACCAAATTTCAACAAAATCGGTTTTGCGGTTTGGGCATGAAGAGGTAACAAAGTCAATAATATTATGTACTTACCGTATGTGTGTGCACCTCAGGAGTCAGGATGCGAAGTATTGCTGGATTTGGTCGACATAACTAGTAACACATCATAATATTTACACTGTGATAATATAATAAAGACTGCTGCTGTCTGTAATAATTATTCCTGGATGTTAAACGCCACGTGGCCAGTACATGATACTGCAGATTTAAAAACCTCAAGTCATAGATATGGAGGGTAGATGTGTCATGGCGAACAAATTAAATTATTTGACAATTAGTTTTTTTTTTTCTGTTTTTGATTGACATTGTTAGTAAAGTCGTTATAGTTTTTTTTCTCTGGATAATAAAGGCAATTTTTTTTTCTTCTATTGTTATTAATATAATTAATGTGTGGCTTTCTTTTAATTATGACAAATATAGAATTTATAAGTATTAAATTTTGCATGCTTCCAAAGCAGAATGTTCGATACTGTATAATATAACTTACTTTAAGATCTTTGTAACAACATTCTTTGCAAATAAATAATAATTATTATTATTATTATTATTATTAAACAGACAGGCACATTTAGCATATTTTATAATATAAGTATCTAGGATTAGTTTTCAAGAGCTTCTTTAATTTAAATTCATCACGCGTTGGAAATTCTGCAGCGGTGTGAAGAAAACAATAGAAATAAAACAATTCAAACACCAAGTTTATAATTTTCTCTACATAATATAATACCTAATATACCTCTGGATGAAAACTAGAAAATATAACTCAAATATATGCATCAAAAATATATAGTTTTCATCTTGTGTTTACAATTTTAACACACAATAATTATAGCAAAAGACGCGAACGCAAAACGCTAAGAAAGTACAACTCTCTATTCCTCAACAACTTTGACCAGCTATCATTACAATTAGTACTTAAATTAGTAGTTCAATAAATGTTTCTGAGAAATAAATACATAAAATGAATGCAGTTCTTGGTAACAATAAAATTCATTAGCCACATTAGAATGCTCCAGCACATATAAACTAGAAACGATTCTGCGAACGCCGTTTTCGTCGTGTTGGCCAAATTCTGATTTTTGAGCCACAGTTTTCCCTCTACAACAGTTTCAAAATGGCCAATAAAGCTAAAATTACATAGTATGGATAATTTATAGCAGCCAAGGTAATTTTTAATGCAGCACACATACTGTAATAAGTCTGGCGGGTGTCTAGACGTAGCGAGCCAGCAACATTATAATGATTAATTTTAAAGCCAAAATTGATGAATACTTTCTATATAGAGGATCATCATTAGCCAAAACGGTGATGCTTTCTCCTATCAATTACTAGAGATATTAAGTTGGCCTAGGGTTACCAGGCGTTCGGCAAGAGCCGGACATCTGGCAACTGTATAATCAGGCTTTTTGATTGCGTATCTAGTAAAAGTTTGCATCTATTGCATAAATAAATCCTTCTAATGTTAAACGATTTAGCGTCTTATTAAGCGATGCAGACCCTATTGATAATATTATAGTGATTAGTGACAGTTGAGATGATAAGTCTTCAATAGTAGGTGTCCGCCCAAACGAGCGTAATTTGTGAGTTGTGAGACGTAGAATTTCTGCCGCGTAAATATCTTTTCTGTTTTCATACAAATCATGACTCACAAAATTACGCTCGTGCGAATCAAAGGGTCTAAACACACTAGGCTAAATTACGCCGGCTAAATTTACGTGGCCGAAATTACGTTCAGCCACTTACGTCTGATGCGACACACTATAAATTACGCGAAGAGCCGAAATTTCGTGGCGTAATTTCCGTTGTGGAACGCGCGCGTAAGTATTTAAAATTCTCAGATGTAATGTGTGCGTTAACGCTTTGGATTTGCTATGTTCGGTTTTGATAATTCCGTCGCGTAGGTATAGTGTGTTGCTATACAAAACATTACCGCCGAATCGCTGCCGAACTTTACGCTCGACTCGGCTCGATGGAAATTCGGCTCGAGACAGAATTTCGGCATAGTGTGTCGTCTGTCGCGTTCCGTCCGTATTTTGTATGCGTTTGATACGCAGCGTAAACGCGGCGGAATTTACGTCGGCGTAATTCAGCCTAGTGTGTTTAGACACAAACAGGACTTTTGTATGAAACTGAATGCATCAGAATTCTGCCGAACCGAAATTCTGCGACTCACAAGTCACAAATTACGCTCGTTTGGCTTCACCCTTAACCATTGTAAATAATTGCATTGGGCATGGGAGCAATAATTACTGAAGGTGTAGTATGGTGGGCAGCCAACGTGTTAATTCAAATGTCCGGCTTCTAGGTTTGGAGACCTGGCAACCCTAAAGTGGGCCAAGCAAGAGACGTAACATTTTCGAAACAGTCACCTTTATCTCTGTCATTCATCACGAGCGAGGCTTTTATTGGGCGTATTATGTCAATAAGAGCGATCACTACAGCAAATACACACCTCTATCAAACTCGATCAATTATATCATAACTTGCATATGACCTTTACTTTCTGAAAGCGAAGGTTTATTTGAGTTGTCGTTACTCCACAAAGTAAAGTCAAGTCATACGGTAGTTTCATTAGAAGCTATTTCTAGTGACAAAATTATAGAAAAAGAATAACATATACGAATAGAATATCAGAAATCAATCTGCTCCTAATTACACAAACAGTAGGCCTATATCGGTTATTAAGGTTCATTGCACACATCAAGTCCAGTTGTTAGGTTTCAGTTTAGACATGTAGTTCAATTGCACGTATTAGCCGCATACGGCATAATAGACCAGCTGTTCGACAAGCGATCTAGTCCATTATCAATCACTGTTGTTTGACTTTTCATAAGATCAACATCAGCTATAGCTTAATATGATATGGTTCGAATCACGAGGCGAGTAAAACAACTTCATTTTAAATGTCAGTCAACATTTTTGTGACTATCAGTAGTTACTTATAGTTACTACCATACTAGGATAAAGCTATAGTTTGATTTAAAAAAACAAATGAAGCTTAAGCCTTCCTTGAAATTCCTTCCTGTTCAAACCTTATTTTTCTTATAAATTATTATTATTGACTAGATGACGCCCGCAACTCCGTTGCGCCAAAATTCGTTTATCACGCGGGAACAGTACATTTTTAACCGACTTCCAAAAAGGAGGAGGTTATAATATGTTCGTCTGTATATTTTTCAAGGATAAGTATCCTCTGTCCCTTCCCGGGACTCAAAGTATCTTCATACCAAATTTCAGAAAAATCAGTTCAGCGGTTTGAGCGTGAAGAGGTTACCTCTTTACGGCCAAACCAAGACAGACAGGAACACTTTCGCATTCATAATATTAGTACGGATAATGGACGATACCTGACAGAACGTTTTATACAACCTTTGTCTACGGGCAGAAAATAAACACATTCGCAGACGTATGCATTTTACGTATTCCAATGATGGATCGTTGGTCAGACACCGCGTCGAGGGAATGAGTAATCAATGAGCCTCTGGAACAGGTTGTTTGCGGTCGCAGCCGGAGGATGTCTAGGCACGGTCGAGCGGACCACAAAGATGCCGCTCTTCCTGTACCGGGTGTGGGTCCAGGGAACACATCACACACTACGCGTCACGACACGCTCGTTATGTGAACAATGACGCTAAGTAATTGCATCGTAACTACTAACTAGCTACTGTCGCATCGTGGACTGAAAATTAGATGGTATATTTTGCACAAGAAGCCTTTGGCCTTCCAAGAGAAGACACGACGTTAGTATTCATATATCAATTGGCTGCCAATTCCTGAATAAATGATCTATTAATGGTTTCTCAGTTTTTTAGACAGTTTATCTGTTCAACAGTGTCGTTGATTGGTTTTGGCGTAAGCCAATCTGGAAAGCTAGTGAATAGAATATAAACTCTTCCGATAAAACATCAAAACCACGAAACTACTCTTTCTAAAAGCTTGTTCAAATTAAGTGGTTACTGATTGCTTAATCTATAAAAACCGTCCTACGTATAAAAAACACTGTATTCAGAACACTCGGTTCAAAGCCATAGGTATTTACAGCTGTCGTTGCAGTAAGTCATAGTAGACTCTACATTGTAGAGTCTACAATATAGGATAGGAAAAAAATAAACAATAATTCCGCCAAAATTATTTGATACCTTGTATCGTAAATGGCGTGACGTGGCTGACAGACTGTGATCAGAGCCATTCAGGGGTCACGTACGAGGACTTAAGTTATAAATCAAAGTTGGGCGACACCAAATTGTAGCGAAACCGATTGTACGGTAAACTTCATGGTTACCTTTTAAATTATAAAGACAGTGGCGGATTTACAAATTCGCCGCATGTAATTTTTAACCGACTTCAAAAAAAGGAGGTTATCAATTCGACGCGTTACATATATGTAATATTTCCAGAACTGCCCAGTTTTTGTATATGTTAATCTATAACAGCTTCTGAACAAATGCGCCAAATTTCAAAAGTGTATGTATGTATGTATGTATATTTTTATGTTTGTGCACGCATATCTCCGGAACTACCAGTCCGATCTAAATGATTCTTTTTTTATTGTACTGGGTATTGTTCAGCTTAGGGAATACTGCAATCAAAATTGGTTCAGTAGTTTTTGAGATAGGGAATTTTAATTCTCAATAATATAATATAATATAATATAATATAATATAATATAATATAATATAATATAATATAATATAATATAATATAATATAATATAATATAATATAATATAATATAATATAATATAATATAATATAATATAATATAATATAATATAATATAATATAATATAATATAATATAATATAATATAATATAATAATATCTATGGACGCTTCACACCACGTCAGTCTGGCCCCATGGTAAGTACCTGAAGGACTTGTTTTACAGGTACCAGACAACGGAAATATATTTAATACTTTTATACTATACATATTATATTTAAGATTTTTATTATATCATACATATATTTAACACATCCATGACCCAGGAACTTAGAAATTATTTTGTTCCGTCGGCGGGATTCGAACCCGCGACCCCCGGCTTGAGCTACCAACGCGCTCACCACTGAGCCACAGAGGTCGTCAATTACGAACAATTTTGAAGTCGGTTTTATCTTTTTATAAAATACAGTTATTTCAGATTTTCTCTTGTTTGCTGATGCGATATTCTAAAAGGAGATAATGATAAAATTTATTAAAAGTGCGATTAGATTGCTCCTGTAGAGACGTTAAAGTATATAATATTTGTGGAGTACTCTAATACCTCGATCGTGGAAAAACCAGACACAATAGCTTATCTATTGTTATCGCGGCCGCATGTGGCCGCTTGGGAGTTCAAGCATTAATTAGTACGCACTGAGCTAAGTATAACTGGCCTTCGCGAGTTACGATTTACAAAGTTCTCCAATCGGCAAAAATCGTCACCGCCAAAATCCTATAGGTGAAACACAATTTACAACCCTCAGAAATGAGGAACAAGATGCAAGGAGGAGAGCTTTAATTACTTTAATGCCGCCTCTTAAAATCTGCCGCCCTAAGCCTACTCAGCCTGCTGGTAAATGCGCCACTGCACAGACGTGTGTAAATTGTTCGCTTTACATTCAACTGAGCAATGCTGGTGGAGAAGGTCTGTCTTATTCATTCATTCGAATTTATTCGTGATGCGGTTACGAGTTGCGACTCGAGGGAACAGCAAGCGAATGCAACGTCTATTCCTAAAGTCGGCACTACATATAGGCGAACGCGTTGGCCTACGCGTTGGCCAACGCGTAGGCCAACGCGTTCGCCTATATGTAGTGCCGACAAAACGCGTCGGCCAACGTCTAAATACCTACCGCCAACGCGCGAGTCGCCCGTTCTACACATTGGGCCGACGCGGTTGGCCAACGCGTAGGCCAACGCGTTCGCCTGTATGTAGTGCCGACATAAGCTAAATGTATTCCACAAACGCTGTAGAGAACATCCTTCGAGTTTAGACACAGTAAATAGCATACCTATACCCAACGCTGTAAAAACAAAGATAGTATGTGTTAAACCAAAAATTCCGTAACCATTTCGTAGCAGTAACAAAACATTCCGAATAATTAGGTAAAAGCTTTAAAATTATGATATATTCCGTAATCAAAGTACAGTTTTATCACCTACTAAAAACACATAAAACAGATACGCAGAAAGCTCTCTAAATACCGTTTCATTAGATTTCATTAGTGTTAACGATGTAAAGTGCGTTATCATCACGTTCGTATACAAGACAGTGAAGAAACGAGTAATAAAAATCCCAATAAAACTCTTGAATCTCATTACCGAAGCAATTAAGTAGAACAAACACGTCTATCATGCGATAGCAGCGCGGATGCGGCGGACCTACAACAAGGGAGAAGTTTCAAGCCTTGTGTCCACTGGGCCACGTTTGACGCAACACTGTCGGCTTTTGATTATTACAAACTACTATAGAAGTCCAGTGGTATTGTGTAGTTTTTGTCAATTTTGTATGGCTCTAGCAAATTGCTGCACATTCAAAATAAGTATTAATTTTGACATTGTTTTAGTCAAGGATATGGTCCGACCAAAGGTTAAATGAAAGGCTGGTGGAAGCTTTGGAAGGGCTTGGTCGTCCCAAATCGTCCAGCTTGTGATGATGATCAAATTCCACCGACGATCAATCTTCATCTTTGGCCAAACATTAATCGTCGGTCGCCGTTCAGCGCTAGTCTAAAAAAGGTTTATGCCCAATTTCACCAACGTCTGTTAGTGTTAAACTCTTGTAAAAATGTCATGTCTTCTCTTTCATTCATAAGGAAAACGAAAGAGGTAACGTGATACTAAATCAAGCACTAACCTTAACAGCCGTTGATGAAATTGGACCTGGATGCATTTTTGTCTTTTTTCCAAAAAGTTAATCATCCAAATAACTAAAACGCGACACTTTCTCTTATGCACTTGGCCGCTACCAGTTTCAGTGTATACGAGACTTCATCTTTCTTCCGACATCGACGGACAGACAGCGGGAGGAGATTGATTTACTGCCGTGATTTATGCACTCCCGCGTATGACATAACATCCTTGATAACGAATTTCGCGTGACTCAGACCTTTGACAGCGGATGCTACTGGCATTGATTTTATACTTCAATGAGATGAAGCGATAACGGTCAACAGAACATCTCATCGGTCTTATCACAAAAAACTAAACATCTATTGAACAGTTGTTTTGAGACCATTTTGTACTGAATTTTTCTCTAATCAACTGTTCAACAGGTGTTTAAATCTTTTGTAGTAAGACCGTTAAGTTTTTGAGGTAGCTTATTCGTATGATTTTACCGTTCCTCAAAATATATGCAAAAGGCAATCTATTTAATATAATATATTTATTATTTATATAATTATATAATTTGGTTTAAAATTCTAGCATAAAGTTACTCCGAGTAATGAGAAAGGATATGCGATGTTAAAATGTTTTTAGAAATAAGAATTTCATGTTTGAATCACGTAAAAATATACGCTTCCGGTCCGATAAATGATTTTCTATGGATCGGAATTGCAACAACATCCATTAAGGCATAAGTGCAAGAAATTACACACCAAATGTATAATACATGTTATTACAGGTCATTAGGCTCGCATTTACGCCGTTGACAGATGCAAAACAGACTATTAACGTACAGAAACAGATATAAATAATCCCAAGACTAGTGATTATATTTAAACAAGGCCACAGGATCAAAGTCATGGCCTTAATTATTTTTTCTTATTTGTTACTCTCCATATCGTGGCAGTCAAAACCATTCCTGAGACCACAGAATACATATTTGTGCTGAGACTAACTTTTGGTCCTTCGAGCCAGATTGAACTAAAAAATTTGAAATGTAAAATGTGTACGAACAATTAATTACACGTACGATAAACACAAAACACTATTACTACAACATCAAATCTTAAAATGTATTTTGTGCGTAAGGCCCTACGATTGCGACTTATCACGTCAACATAAAGTTTTCTGCTAATATTTGCTGCGCGGCCAATAACACCTGTCGCATATTTTATATGCTTTTAACATCGCACATCACAAGAGGTTTCACGCCCCAGACAGCCTTGACCGGCTTACATCCTTAATACTTCTTAGGAATAGCACTTACTCCTACTTTGTCTCTACTCTTGAGGTACGCCGACATTGTAAGGAACCTAATGGTCAAACATTTGCGTATTTATATATATAATATTACTAGCTGACCCGGCAAACGTTGTTTTGCCATATAAATAATTTTTGGTATGAAAAATAGATGTTGGCCGATTCTCAGACCTACTCAATATGCTCACAAAATTTCATGAGAATCGGTCAAGCCGTTTCGGAGGAGTACGGGAACGAACATTGTGACACGAGAATTTTATATATAAGATAAAGTGTGTCTGTCTGTCCGTCTGCTCTTCACGCCCAAACCGCTGAACCGATTTTGACGAAATAATAATGTATAGAGTCCCGGAAAAGGACAAAGGTCGTTTTATCCCGGAAAAATGTACGGTTCCCGCGCGATAAACGAATTTTGGCGCAACTGACTTGCGGGCATCAACTAGTATTCTATATACCTAATTTTATCAGTTTTTGAAATAAGAGTTGAAATTATGTAAATTAAAAACAATCAAATTTACATAATTTCAAGTATTTAGTTGTATGTAGTTTAAAGGACTTATAAATATTTTTAAATAATCTTTCAACAAATACCTAAAGTACCGTAATACAAATACCGAAATTAGCGGCCTCAAATGCAACGATAAGAGACTATAGAATGACTCTACGTTATTGATGAGCCAAAATTTGCTTAATTGCAGGTAATAATTTTATATTATGATGTTGATTGAAATCATCTCAAACATTACCGCTATGCAAATCATGAGTTTAGTTAACCGTTACATCTTACCTAATTATTATTTTTAACCATAAACAGAAACTTACAGATTGCTGTTTTGAGTATTTTTCTTTGATTTGTTTTTAATGTTCAACAGGCAAATTACTTTGTAATGTTAATACTAGCTATAATTATGTGACTATAGTGCTCCAAGGCTTTATATGAATGTGGACGGGGCGCTGCTGGTAAAGGAGAACTGTCAAACACATGTCAAAAATGACGTTTTTGTATGATAGAAGCGTTAGTTCTTTTTCTCGCCACATTCATTTAAAGCCTTGTCGAACTGTATTTATTTTCCTCGTAAAATAGAATAAAAAACATATGAATGAATGAATGACAATGGTATCATACGTATGCAATCAACGTCGATAATGTTTTACCAAATATTGTGTAGTTGTCGAAGCAACTCCTAGATAAATTAGACTTTCACTCCTGTAGTTAACATTCCAAGATAAATTGGAAACGACATTTTGATAAGCATTTCAATGGTACTTATAGAATAAATTATTGTTATTGAATACATTACTGCTTAGAATACATGTTTGTTGCAAATTATGTCGTGTACTTTAATAATGAACTACGAGTCTACGACAGATAATTCTACTTTTGCCCTTATTTGATTAGATTGTTTAGTTTGGATTGTAAAAATAACAAAAGAATATCCTGATTACAATAATTCATATCCTGAGTATAAAAAGAGCAAATTTTAGGATGATGTAACCAACTGTGGTTTAACTACGTAGAAATAGTCGGTGATCGTATCGATAACAATAAACGACAATATTAATTCTTATTTATTGCTCGTTATGCAAATGAAAACTATAAGGTGCAGATATATTATAAACCACTAGGAATGTTATCCTCAAATGACGTCATCCGACTCGACAAACAAGAACTGGACCAAGCATTTGCAAAATCTAAACTGCAACCTGATACTACAAATGACTTAGGTCTTAGCTGATATCGCTTAATCTGTGCAGATTGCATAATCTACTTGTTATCACGCTACTACGACCAGTGGCGAAACTTACTTTATTGAAGAGACAACCAAATACCAATATGTACAAGATCTACATATTTAGATGTCAGCTTAACACGATAAAAAAAATTGTTTATAGTACTAACATAGAGTTCACCGTCACATTTTTATGTTAATCCTATGAATAATATACAAAAGCGAAAAATTGCTGTAAAATTATTGTAAGAAAATCAATTTTATAGACACACTGATGAGGTGACAATTGGAGTCGAGGTTGGTAAAAGTTGGCGTGGCGACAAAGCGTCGTAAAATGGATATGCAATTTGCATTAACACGTTTTCTAATTTGTACATAACTACAGTAACATAATATAAATAAGCTAGATGTTAATAGAATCTCTTTAAGTACGATTTAAGTTATGTTATTTTTTTGCTCCGAGGTGTTGCATGGGTTGATTTCGGTGATAATAATTGAACCTAATTACTTTTTGGAAAGATCAGAAATACCAGTGTACAGAATAATTCTAAAGCATAGAGTAAGTTATCAAGCTCCTGATTCTGATCGATGCAATGTAACCGTACAAAGAACTATAAATTGTGTATCCAGTATCCAATACAATAAATCACGCCGATACAAACTAGAAACGTTTCGACCCGGGCTTTCTAGATCATAATGTAACCTTAGATTTTAGAACGCTTGCGGTGATAAAGGCGACTGCCCTAATAGGACGGTGACATGTCTACGCAGTTTAACTAGCATTTAACATAATTGATTTATCGTTTTATCATTCGAGTATATTGGATAGTAGTGAAACGCGAGCGGGCAATATATCAACCATTAACGTTATTCGCATCCCAAACTGTCCGCCCCGCTGCCTAATTGGTACCTAAAAGCTGCACGATTCAAACGATAAGATTGGAGATGCTGTGATTGTAATATTTGTCCAATTAATATCATTAGACAGCAAGTGAGATTTATTTAATCACTTAATTAGCCATCGAGAACCTAATTACCTTTTTTTTGATGCGCAGGGGAAACCGAGTTAAAAGCTGAAGCACCCCGGGGGTATGTGGGACTCACACTAAAACCACATGCGGTTTGCCTTCAGCCGTATAAGAACCTAATTACCTAGGACTAGCCTTGATATTACTTTGGTATTTAAGAAACGATTCCATAATTGCTTTTACTCCAAATTAGTTACATTAAATTGGTAATTTGTATAGCTAGATTATTATAGTTCCTAAAGCATTACTAATAAAATAAGTAATCTATGAACCTAATTACAAAAACGTTGCTACTTTAAGGTCACCGAGACATTGTATCACGTATCGATCACCTATAATTTTAATGTCCATAAAAAGAGACCTTCAATCGAGCCTGATTTAGTGGCTTATGCGTTTGACCTCGGGGCAGCTGAGGCAGTACAGGCAGTATAAACAAAGGCGGTCGTTTCCGACAGATGAGACGAGTGGTGACCACCCGGCGAGCTCGTCAGGCGAACACAGAACCTGTCCGGAGGGGACGCCCGCGCACTCAAATTAGCGAGACTGATTGTGACGACGCTACTGTATTTTTGCCAGTTTGTGGGGACTTGAGGATTCTTAACAAGCCTCTTTCATCTATACTAATATTATAAAGCGGAAGAGTTTGTTTGTTTGAACGCGCTAATTTTCGCTGGTCCGATTTGAAAAATTCTTTCAGTGATAGATATCCCATTTATCGAGGAAGGCTATATTTTATCACGCTAAGACTAATATGAGCGAAGAAATAGACGAAAATGTAAAAAAAAACGGGGGAAATTGTTTGAAAGTTTGTATCTATGTATTTGTAATTTGGCACACATGAAGAATAGACCACGTGAAGAGACTATAGGCTATATTTTGGGGAAAAATGTACGATTTCCCTGAAATTGCTAAATTACGAGGGCGAAGCCGCGCGGAACACCTAGTCGCCTATAATTTGGTATATTTTTTAAGTGTATGTATACCTACTAGATATACCTTTGTACACCTATTTGTTAAACAACTTAAGTTTCTATTATTTGTAACTGAGGCTTATGTCATTAATTAATTAATTATTATCATTATTGCATACTATTATAAGCTACTAGCGACCCGCCCCGGCGTCGCACGGGTATAAAATATAATATAGCCACTGAAAAAAATTATTAAAATCGATAGCCTATGATCCTTCACGTGGTCTACTTCTTATCTGTGCCAAATAACATAAAAATTGCTCCAGTAGTTCGCGAGATAAGCCCTTTCACATAATTTCCCCCATTTTTTCCACATCCTCCTATCAGTATTAGCGTGATAAAATATAGCCTATACCCTTCCTCAATAAATGGGCTATCTGACACTGAAAGAATTTTTCAAATCCGACCAGTAGTTCCTGAGATTAGCGGGTTCAAGTTAGCCCTTTCAAATAATTTTCCCCGTTTTTTTCCATTTCTTCGCTCCTATTAGTCTTAGCCTGATAAAATATAGCCTATAACCTTCCTCGATAAATGGGCTATCTAACACTGAAAGAATCATCAAAATCCGTTGCGTAGTTTTAAAGATCAAAGGGAACAAAGGGACATGAGGGAAAAAAAAGCGACTTTGTTTTATAATAAGTATATAGATTATTAGCTTTAGTAGTCACTATTTATAAATAATAATGTTAACAAATGTGTCCAGGAACTAGGTTTTTCCGTATACCACTTATTTGTGATTACTTCGGTATATGTGGCATATTATTTTCCCTTGGTTAAAGGAAAATTATATCAGGTTGGTTGCTCGGTGAAACACGGGTTTTCAAAAGTGTGGTTATTACTAATTGCGTTGAGGATAACGCATAGTAGCAGGCTATAAATATACGAGGACACCATGCTCCTGTTGCTAGTGTAAATTTATAGCAAAATAAATTGCTTAACAACCCAAAGTAAACAATACAGAATCAAACCTGTAAGCAAATAAACAAAACAAAGATTTAATACCTCTAGGCTCTAACTTGCTATACCTCTAAAACCAGCACGCCCTTGGCAATAACAAGAGTCAGACCAAATAAGATGTGACATGTGCAGTCGGCATGACACAAATGACCGCCATCAGGGGAGTGGTGTCCGTGCCAGGTAAATGAATATCCCTACATGGAGTATCATAAATATATTCAACTCGTTACATTCATTAATAACTTGAGGTTATTTTTAAATGCCATTAAAATAGACGGTGATCTCATGTATGATCCATTCAGTTATTTCACCTCGGAGTTTCTGTGAGGATGATCCTTACGTGGTCTGCAGAAATATCCTGTTAGAGGAAAAATAGGTCTGAACGGGCTGTAGATCTGTCTGCTTGATTCACGATACGATGCATCACAATAAGAGTAAGACCAAACAAAATAGAATGTTGCAATGGGGTGTTCTGGGTGTTGATTCACAATTCCCATTCGGCGCAGATGCAAAAGCCACTGCACGTTGTGCGATTATTATTGTTGGTCAAATTAACGCCTTGATTAATTATGGCGAGTTTCCAAATCCAAATCGATAGCCATTGTGAATTAGTCCATGGTATCATGTGCGGTGTACCCATGTATTATTGTTTCTAAGTGTCAAGAAACCAGAGCACTATAATTCCTGTAGAAACGTAAAAAAAATCGAAGTCTTTTCAACCGGTGCTTGTGTCTTTGACTATCGACCATCCCATTTTAAACGAAAACCTTCAAATTATGTAGTGTTTTTATATTTGTTTTAATTGTATAACATGGCGATAAAAATAGGTACCTACTTGAGTTGACGATGCTATAAAATTAACGTGACCATACGTCCCGCTTTCAGGCAGTCTGTCCCGCTGTCCCCCGCGAGGCCGAAATTGTCCCGCTTTCGCAAACAGACCAAACGACAATTAAAAAGTATTTTTATATTTGAAATGCCCCTGCAATGCCTGAAAGTAACGCACGCACACAACAAACGTGATTATTCTGTCATATTTTGCTCGTTATCAATAATGGCAGAGGCATAGGCACTTGCAATATTCTGAAATTGGGGGGGGGGTCCCGCCCTGACAAAAAAATAAATGGTCACGTTATATAAAATACCTATCCGTTGACTTTGCGAGTGGGTAATGTTTGTCCCTGCTATCAACTGTTTGTCAAAGTAAATATGTGACGAAATTTCTAGAGAGAAGATGAGTGTTTGTTGAATAATTGCCTTCCGAGTTACACAGTTGCATTTAATATTCTGTGCTTATTACTATTAATTTGTTATTTTTTTAATAATTTAGGTGGATATAGGGAATGCAATACCGGGATACCGGGATCCCGAAATACCGGGATCCCGCATACATTTTGCGGGACTAAGCCCGGTCGAAAATTTTGCGGGATCCCGCGGGACTGGCGGGATTACAAAGAAATATGATTCATACGCGTAACTTTGCGCGCGGGAGTTCGTGAACTGGCTACAGGCAGCCCGCTAAACAATTTACCTTCAATTCACTTTAAATGACAATTGAGCCAACCAGCGTGGTTGCTGAGCGAGCTTTTCCGGAACCGTTTCGGAATCTTTGGGCACGATTTTTAGTTTTTACCTATATTTCGATTTTTTTATAAAAGATGAAAATAAATAAGCTAGTTTTTTTAGTTTTTTTAACTATTATTATTACGAAGCCATTTCCAAAAAAATGATAAGTTTTTCTTTAATTTTTTTTAAGTCTGAAGTATGGAGGTGTTAATAAACCCTTGAAAAAAGTGTCCGACAAAGTTTGTTTTATTTAAGATTCTAAGAATAAAACGGGCTCTATCAAGTAAAGTCATTATAACGATTTATTTTAAAAGTTTAAGTCCACCCAGCGGGATCCCGCAAATACCGGGATCCAGCGGGATTGTGATAGTTCAATCCCGCAAATACCGGGATTGAAATTCTCTTGCGGGATTGCATTACCTAGGTGGATCTGAAGAATCTTTGCCTTTGACTGTCAGTAGGATAGCGTAGTTTAGAACTCTAGCGTCTAGACCAGTGGTTCCCAACCTTTTTAGAGCTGTTACCCGTATGGCCTGTTAGAGAAACTGATTTTACCCCCCCACATTCAGACGGTTTCTTGCCTTTTTTTAAAATGTTACCAGAGTTGAGAGGCCGCTCTCGCATTTACAAGTGGTAGCTAACGGCTGTTTTTATCCAAAATGTACAGAGTTTATATTTTTTTCTGCCAATTCATCTATTTTAGGTACCACCTTTGTTACCCCTTTAGAAGAGCTCTTTTACCCCCGCGGGGGTAATTACCCCCAGGTTGGGAACCGCTGATCTAGACCAATAAAAAAAACTCTATTTGGGCATCAATACGACCTTCATCAATTTGTTAAAACATCTATCTACATTTCAAACAAAACAGGACAAAGATAAGATGAAGCATCCACAAAATTTAAGGCTCTTCTTTATCATTTATGGCGCCAAAATGGTGAATTTACCAAAATATTGAGAATTGTGTAAAAGCTTCTCTATTTCTTGGTCATTATTTATCGAATAGATTCTGACAGTTGAACCCGCTGGCAAAAGATCGACTCTACCTTGGGAATTTTTTATCTGATTAATCATCATTACGTCACTGCTACTGTATGCTGAACACTTGATGGCGAAACTTATGTACCTATCGATAGTAGAAAGTTAAATAAGTAGCAGACAGTCAATATTTAATAAGATAGATGAAAGGTTTTAAAATATGGAGCTCGCCGGCTAGTTACAAGTTGCATTTCACGGCACAAAGATTTCTTCTTTCACTATTAGCATCTAATCAAGGGACTCATTTAGTATAATCTAATAGACGATTTATAGAGTTGAAACTTTCTCACGCGCGCCAGATACAGCGACCGTTTATGGTCGCTACTTAGATCGTGGCCTATGATCGTTCCCTTTGATGATATTTATGGCGCTCGTAATAAATGTAATTACTGAAGTCGATTTCGTACTATGACATACGATGTCCATTTCGAATTGAAGTGGGTCAAAAATGTTTATCATCTCAATTCTCGATATCCGCCGCATCAAAGTCGATGAGGTATCAAAATTAATAAGCGGGCCCTACTTACGAAACGGTTACGAATTTGCTTATGAACATAATAATTGTGTATACTGTATATTGCTTATGAACATAACTGAGCACGTTTAAGAAAAAAATTGGTGGAAGTCAAATTATGTTGCAAGAAAACAAATCGTAAAACGATTCAAAATTGACAAGAAACTACTGCATAGTTAAACCCTTTTAAAATATAATATAATATTCTATGCTACGAAGAGATGTCGCCGTTCCAAGTGATTTTACGGTGTTTCTTAAATTTTATGAATAAAAATAGTAAATAATAAGAATTGAAGATACAATAAGCATAAAAGTAATATCTAAGCTAATATTTAAAATTCGTACGCAAGTAACGAAAATAAGTAAACGTACGTAAACAAGGACAAACTCAAACTCAATTTTTTTTATTCAGAATACATTTTTGCAAATATTTTCTGAAAATCTACATAATGCCTACCACCGGTTGTGACTTGTGACACACACAAAGATGTGGATATAATATCACTTGCGAAATACGATTGAAACAAGCAGTTCAAATGATCAATAAAACTAGGGAGCGAAAGTGAAACGCGGAGAGGAAAACGTCTGAAAAGGCTTCAGACGTGGGGCGCCCCGCCCGCCCGTATGCGCGTACGCACGAGCGTCGCGAACTCGCGACGCAGCGCGCACGCCAGACCGCTCGCGGATGCTGCGGCGCACGCACCTGTCGCGCTGCCCGCGCCCGCCACGATACATCGCACCAGTGAAATGATTAACAGTGAATGTTTAGTGACAGTGACTGCAAATAGATAGAGTAATTGCGTCTACGCTCCCCGACCTATCCCTAAGTGAGTATTTTATCAATCCAATACTCTAGAGTCTAGATATAATTCATATCCTTATCACGAGAATGTTTAATATGCAATATACAAGGAAAATTGATTTATTTAGGACAAGACATAATAACAACAAGGAAATTGATTGCAAGTAACAAAAAACAATATAAGAATTTTTGCAGACAAAAATCCTGCTAAAAACATGTAACATTTTTAGGATAAACATGTTTTATATTATATGCAATCCTAAAGCTAACACAACCAATAAAAGTCTGTTTACAGACTAATAAAGATAAATAAGTAAGATTAAATATTATAAATCTGTCTTTTTTAAAACGATAAATTTTATATTTTACACAAATATTTACAGAGGATTGCACGAACAATAAACGCGACAGTGTCTCCAATGTAGAGTCAAGAGTGAAATGTAACTAACTTTCGCAATTTTTGTCATCAAATATAAGTTAGCAAAATTAAGTTATGCAAGACAATGTGTAGATAAAATCTTGAGTCATTTGTCAACAGAAACTTGAAACGTGTGAAATTCAAAGAAATTAAGTATAATTCAGTGTTTTTCAATCTGTGGGACGCGTCCCCTAGGTGGGTCGAGAAGCCTTACTCGGGGGGTCACCGACAGAAAGAAAAAGTTGAGGTATAATAGATAAATATACCAAACTAGGAAAGAATCATTACCTAACGTTGGTAGCCTTTTCATAAAATTATTTCGTTGGCTTTCTATGACACGAGGGGGTTGCCAGTATATTTCAATCTGTAAAGGGGTCGCGAAATCAAAAAGATTGAAAAACACTGGTATAATAATTAATAGTTAGAAATAGGTATACCCTAGTAATAGGTACTTTCGATCGGTCACAGTCCACAGAACTTTGCACTGAATATTTCAATTATTTAGCCTAAAGTGAGTGTACATTTAATTTACATACAAAGATGTTACGATTCTCGATTTAATATAAATTTTTAAAACTACTTAAACACGTTTTGCCGGTTTTAGTTAACAAATGATATAAACAACTAAAACATGTAACCAAAACGATAATAACCTTGATGCCAAAATGCAAATTCTCAATATCATCATAATAATAAATGTACTTCTAAAACATATCAACATTTTTTTAATGCAGGAGCCTAAATGGTGTCATAAACATTGTTTAAACATTTAGGAAAACAACATCATGTGCACTTTTTACCTTGTTAACATCGACTTTCTTCTATTAGTCCAATCAATACTGACAAGAATGAAGAAAGTTGCCCTTTTCATTTTCTGTCCTGCTGTCACTTATGTGGATACGGACCTTTTAAACAGGATTCATCAGCCTTTAAAGTCTTCAACGTTTCTAATTATTATTATTATTAAGTTTCTAATTATTATTAAAGGATAACCTTTTAAAATGTATATTTAAATTTTAATTCCTAGATTTCATATTTATTAAAATCTATAGATATTTCTTACAATCTACAATTTAAAACTATTCTTAAATCTTATCTCCGTATAGTATTTTGTAGACCACAAGTCGTGTCTTGTTTTATGATTGTTTGAAATTATTTACTTCATTCTCTATCATTGAAATATCTATTGTTCGCAACGAATAACGACATGCTAAAATTGAAACGATGTACCTCCACTCTTAACATGGTAACCAGTGTGTCATATAATTACAAAAGCAAATATAAAACAGTTATATTATCTTTCTTATCTCTAGGTTTATAATCCTTTAGAATCCTAATAGCAAACATAGATTCTCAAAAAAATAAATATTTCCCAGACATTAGTATAAACATAGTATAAACAAGATATTTAAAAATATACGTATAACTACGCGAAATTATTAAATCAGTTTAAAAGGAATTTGTAAAACAACATCAATCACCAAATACTTTTTTTTTGTTTAGCTAAATAAAAAATATAATATTTTCCTAGCACCTAGTGCTAGGAAAAAGTTATATTTTTTATTTTCTTATTGTTTTTTTAATCCTATGTAGCTGTCGCAAATTTTATTTCAAGCGAATACACTACCAATAAAGTCACAAAATTTTACACAGCGCACCAGACACTTACGGCGTTGAAACCGTAATTTACTGTCCGTGCGGAGAATTTACGATTCAAAAACAAAATAATAACCGGGATCATTAAAATATGAGACAAACTGATACGTTCGTGGTAGAATTAGTTTGGCCGAGTTTGACAAGTAGATCAGTGGATGAATATAGATTGTAACTCGCGCCATAGATCCCACACACTATGATCGCAAATCAATTGATACTGCGATCATCATAGAACTGAGCGTGCCAAATTGCAGACTTCATACTCTCTAGTCTCTACCCACCTACAATAAGCGACACCCATTGTCTTAGAGAAGAAAGTGCTCGGCTCCTCCAAGGAGAAGAACCGACTTCTAGTGTAAATTCCCAACATCAGTTTAAAGCTAGCTTAGACCCATAAATTTGAATTGACAATGTTAATTGAACAGAATCTACATTAAAAAGAAATGTAGTTGCAAAGTTCAAAAGTATCAAAATTCAAATACCTTTAAAACATTTACCATTTACTATGCAGTAGTCGGTGATAACTGATAATAATAGGCGATGGTAAATATAATACGATAGATACATTATATTTACAATCACCCATTCCGCATTCGATAGTAATGACTGGTAATGACTTGAGGGATAGTAAAATGCGACACGCTGGTTTATAACTACCGGGTGGAGCATAAAGTGATAAACTCAACAAGGAGAGTTTCAGTGTTAGCGCCGTTAATAACATAATTATTTAAAGCTACTACCGTATCATTAACTATTAATTAAGAAAACAAATTAAGCATGAGCTAACACGGAAAAGTTAAAGCAGCTTAGCCTCTACCTAATACATGAGCACACGAGTATGAAACGTGAAGAATTTCCATTGCAACTGTATCTGTGCTCCCGGAGCACGTCCGAACTCAGACGGTTGAAGAAATTGCATTCATAATCAATTACATTCCAGCCTTGCACCCGTTTAGCTTCCCATAAACGCTTTACATAAGTCCGTTCGGAGGTACATTACCTTTCACGAGACCTTATGCCTACGATATAAGGATCAATCTCACAGTCGCTTCGAAGCAAAATAGTTTCCAATACGACTCAACGTATAATCGCATTACTGCATACGCCAGGTGTTTATTACCCGGAACGATTGTAATTCGGTTTTGTCCTTCACTTGTTACGAAGACGTAGCAAACGAGAGAACGAGTAATTTTCGTGTTAACCTTAGGAATTAGAATGATGCAAGCATGGAATTATAGTAATTAATATGTGGTACGTCAATTAAATAATGTAATAATATAATCTTCGAATTGAGGAAAAGGCTCTATTTAAAAACACAATACGCCTCGGATTCGACTTTTGGTTTCCATTCTATTACATTCGAGTCGAAATAATTTCGAAAAGTTTGTGAATACGCGGGTACATAACTGTGGAAGCAGTTTATTAGTTTCCGATGTATGCACGACAACGTAGCGCACACACTGGTGCTGGCTCCCGCGTGCCACAAGTGCCTTGTATTTGCCCACACCAAACAATGCTCCCGACACTTCGTCTGGCCAGATAATGTCCCGACAAAAAACAACACTTTTGGGGAGGTATCTAAACAAATACTAAGCTACTGATATGGTGTGTACTCGTTCATTTTGTCACGCTAACCGAGTTGTGTCATGAATCATGATCCTTTAAAGGTTATGTATTTTCTTTTAAATTTCTTCCGCCTTCGCCTGATGATCCTCTCAATTTCCCACGTTCAGCTCTATCCTATAATACCCTTGGTATTGAAAACATTTGTTGTAACACTAATTCGGCCACTGGTCTTTCTCTGAGACTTTGAGAGACGTGGTGTGCTACTCCAATATATAGTAGTTCCGACGCAGAACTTGTAACTTCTTTATCTAATGGGCATACATCACACATATTATTATGGTCTGCCATTATTCGTGTGAAGAAGAAACATTGTTATCTTAACCTCCTTCCTTTACACGTAAATCAATTGCAAGATGAGGAGAAAGTGTTATTACGTCACAGCTGCCTTCGGAAAAACTAACAAACACACAAATTATGTTTTGGAAATTCCTATTATGTTGCTATGGATCAAGACATTACCGACCATAGAGCATTATCATATTATGTAAGTTATGGACTACTCCAATCAAATATATCATCATTAGTGTTATTATGTTTGGCATTTATATAAAAAGCATATTTTAAAATAAAGTTTTATGTTTTATTTTGGGTATAACATAAGCAAATTTTGTCTAAGAAAAGAAATAATTTATTGCTAAATTATATTGAAAGAGTTTGACTGATTTATGGATCACATAAAAGCTACATAATATAATAATATATTATACTCTATGTTAGTGACTGTAGAAGTTTAGCCTTAAATCGTCATCAGATTTTCTTTCCTTGTCATAAAATTTAAGACTGACCTAATGTAGTCATTAACATACTGATTTATTAAGTTAAGGTGGCAGTTTTAATATGTTAAAACATAAACATGTCAGTAGGATTATTAGGCAATAAAATAATTTAAATATCAAACGATGTTAATAATATTATTTATAGATTAGTTCTAATTGAATGACTGTAGAATATAAATAGAGCAAGGTCTATTAAATACACGTATGCTAACATTTTGCAGTAGGTACCAGACCAGCGATTGTTAATTCAACTGTCTACACAGGCATTGAAGATAGCTTTTTACAATTAAATAATGAAACGCTGTACATATAAAGGAAAAAATTATAGAACCGTTTCTTACACTTGAATATAAGGATTCTTTAAAAATTGAATACCTAAAAGAAGCCGTAATTGATTTTAAGAGTGAAACCGTTAATAATAAACATGTAGAAACCGTACTCGTTGACCAAATACATAGTATCACACACAGTAATAAAATAAACATTTTTAGCATCATTCGCAAATATTAGCATAACCCAAGTGGTGCTTCTTATGAATCATAAATTGTGGCGCATATCTTCGCCGAATCTAATTGACGGGTGCGGCCGAATTTGCACTTAAGCTATACAAAATCATATGCGTAAATCGTTGGGACATTATTTATTTATAATTTAAGATAATTATATTTAAATAAGGCAATTTACATGTAGAGCGATAAAACTCGTTTAGGAACCAGAGATTAAAAGACTTATGGAAATCGTAGCAACGCGAAAATTGCACCGACATAATGAGACGGAGCTTAAGCAGACAGATTGGATTTAATACATTCTCGAGAAACAATTTCAGCACCTCTAGTTATAGGCTAGTTAGCCTTACACGCTCGTTCACCGCATAGTCGGCCCGTTTAAACAATTACACACCACGGATAAACTTAAACGCTGCATATCTTGAAAACAAATACATACTAGAAAATTTTAGCTAAGAAAACCCACGAACTAGGAAGTAAAAGTGAGTCGGGCCTGCTTAAACATATTATGGTAATTTTGAAGATAATAATTAAAGCATTCACAAGTGTGCCTTTGTTCACCTCCATTGTGTCATGAAGCCCAGAAACGGTACTCACTTAAGCGTATTCACTTTTATGTTTAAGGTTCGTTGTTTTAAAAGGTGCATAACAAAGGTGATACATTAAAAAAGACATTGAACCTGACACACGCTGACCCTGCAGCACGCCAGACAAAGCCGAGTGATTCAGCTGACGCTACATTCCTGTGGTTAAAATCTACCATGTCATTACAAGCCTACGACACACCCCACATTAGCTATTGTAATTTGCAATATGCTAGCATAATTCAAAGTAACTAACCTATTATTAATACCTAAGGAAATGAAAATGTACTGAACTGAAATTATCACTACGAAGTTAAATTTACGCTCCCAAAATATTGGTACGATAATGAATTATCATAAAAAATATATTTCTGCTCATTATGTTCGCGTTATAAATAGAACAAGAAAAGGCCAAAATAAAAATACCCGAAATCAAAGTACGTAAGTACATAAGAATCGTAAAAGTTCAAAACACAAAATGCTTCGCGTATAAAAACTAAAACCGATACCGAACCATTCCAAATTTATTAAAGCCCAAAAATATTATCAAAATAGTTAACTTTCAGGATAGTCGTAATTCATGTCAGTCTCAATCTAAGAAAACATGTCGAATCATTTAATATTTGGAACAGGAAGATGTTCACTTTTAAGAGTACGCCGTAAAAGCTCAAGGGGATATTTTTTAAGTTTATAGTTATGCAACTCTGCGCTATTCTATACGAGGGCTAATACATTATGTAGTTATATTTGATATGCGATAACTAAACTGGGCAGTGTTTTTGTTTCCACATGAAGACGACACAGTGATACACAACTGGATTGGGTTAGGACTTAGGAGGCCTCAATCTTTTTTTACAATTGCACATCATAAAGATCTTAATACACGATAATGTTGATTTTAAATTGAATGAAGTCATCGTATAAGCTGCAAAACTTTTGATGTGACCTCTGGAATAGGTTAATTGAATAGCTACTCGCCTACCTGGGAAATATTAAGTAATTATTAAGACATCATTCTAAACTCTGAACATGGTATTATCAAACAAAAAGTGCGTGGAACGCAATCACGCGCACGTTATTATACTCGGGTGGGTCCACGAAGGTTTTTGATCTTTATAAAATAGTTACGATACATGATAAATGATAATATAATAAATACAACAAAAGAACTTGAGCGGCGCGAGACATAGAAAATAGGGTGGAGTCACGCAAGGAAGTGATTCCTACCGGTAAGGCAGTAGTCAGCATAAGGATTGAAGTTTACTTGGAAAAGATCTAGTGATATAAAATGTGTTTACTAAGAACATCAATCAAAAAAAGTAAAGACCGCATTTCGATGATTAGTTATGACAAGGAATCACAAAAATCCACGGGTTATCTTCCCTTTTTGTCAGCATTCAATCGACGGACCCGAATGTTTTAAAAGCTTATACAATCCATTAGACTTTGTTTTAGTACGATGCTGTAAATGTCAGATTAGTAAAAACAAAAAAGGGTGGCGCTTTTAAAATTCATGAGAGCTTTAGAATCGAAAATATTATTGGAGTCAGAGGCGTGCGTTCTCTGAATTCCTGTCTTAGAATATTTATTATCCGCTAAGTGATTGTTAATTCGTGTATTTTTTGCTAGAATACTTAATGTCCATTATGTGGACGTAAATCAAACGAATGACACCCATAAAAAAATTATTCGCAATAAAATATTTTAAATATCACGTCATTTTGTAAAAGATTTATGTAATTTAAAGCTTTAGCATGGACCAGGTTTTAAATTCCCCAATCTCTACCTCAACTTTGACCGAAATTCTCTCTACCGTCTTGCACGTGTCTAGTTAATTTTTACGCGGCAAAACGAGTCGAACGAGAGTTTTAATGAAATTGTAGTGGATGTTGTAATGGTACCAAAAGGTCAGTTTATCTTTGGCACTACAGTCAGACCGGCCACTGGTCAGTCGGCCGGCAACCGCCGCCGCGCAGTCTGTCGTATTCGTTTAACCCACTTACGCCCTATGCACTTAACATCACAATTAGCTTGCGTTTTCCTACTTCACTGTTTGCAATTTAATAGCGAATGCCTACGTAATTGAAAAGTTCCAGGAAAACACTCGTGCATTTCTCAACCACCGTTCCGTTTATTTATTGCTACATTAAAACAAAACACATTTGTGTTTTGTGAAGGACGACACGACCTAAGCCAAGTTGATAAGGCTATAGAAGCATTCCTGCCGGAGATATCAGCAAGGTTTATTGCTGCTATTACAAGTGCAAACAACTCGACGCGTCACCGACAACACGCAATGCAATGCATTTGGTGCATCATAATAAATTGTAGAGCCTAAGACTAAATTCAAATGCGAGTTTTATGAGGGGTAGATATAATAATCCATAGACGCGAGTTAGCCTTTCGTAATCGAAAGCAAAAAAATATTCAAAACGTGGATGGATGCTTTCTATTGTAAAGATATTATGGCTCCCGTGATATTAATATTTACACTACTCTACCCACCCTACCTGTAGGAGCCGTTGAACGTAAAAAAAATATTACAGAAGATGATAATTCCTATTGGAATAAATTGGCAACAGTGAGTCATTTTTGCAAAAGCTCACAATCAGAGTCTCGAGTCTCGACGGGCGGCGACATTCCACGAAACACGCTGCAGGTAACAGACTCGCCGTATCTTACTATGGAAATTACTTTTATATCCGACTTGCATTACTAGGTATGGCTAGGTAAGCGGTGAGTGGAGCACCATGAGGTTTTAGTGGGTAGTTCCTCGGAGAGTCCCACACACCCCGGCCGATGTCCCCATTCCGCCGGGAATGCGTAATGTATTTCCCCATGTATAATGGCTAGGTGACTTATGTAGCTGTTAAGTGTTAGAAATTGAATAAAAAGATAGGCAAGAAGGAATTAAAAAATATATAACAAATCGCCATTGAACCGTAAAAGCTCTGTAACATAAAATATATCGATTGAATGTCGTAAAACATATCGAAGATTTTTAATTTGCAATCAACATAATCCACGAATAATTTAATTGTAAAGAAATAACATAAGTACTCATAAAACTAATTCCTGAAGAGATTCACTCAACCGAATCATATCGATAGCTTTTGTTATGAACTTTCGTACATTAGGATGAGGATATGATATTTTTATGGCTGGCTTTTAACTCCGTCTCGGTGACCTCGACCGGCCAGCATTAGGACTATTAGAAGTTTAATAGGAAAGCTTTTAATGCTATTAGGCTATAGTTATGGTAATACGGCGTGATAAAAGTTTTTATGAAATCGGCCACACTAATAATATCTCCGACCTCCAGATCCAAATGTGGGACGGATAGGACAGATTATCAATCTGATGTCGCGTAGGCTACAGTATTTAGTAATGAATGATCGTTAAATAGAAAATATTAATCATATTTATCCCATTAATATAAGGTGTTTAGGTTTGTATACTAAACTGTTATTGGTTACCAGTGACATCACATTAGTCAATGAGATGTGTGGGCGTGAGTTGCACTCCTAACAATATGTTTGTCGGTTTTGGGGAATCAAAATTAACAATTTTATCTTAGCAACAAACAAAAGACGATTTGAGAACATGATGAGTATATAGCTTCTAAACTTTGCCAAATTACAAATACAGAATGTAAAATCTTCCCAGACGTAATAAATTAATAAATCACAATTTTATAAATACAAATCAGTAACGGAATCAAATATTTAACTGAACCCTGATGTTAATGAGGATTTATTTGCTTCGTAATCCTAACTAGGAACTACCACATAAAAAGTGTTCTATGCAGCTTAAGTGGAACAGTCTGTTAAGGATTGTGGCCGGCAGCATCCGGATTGACCGACTTAGAGCTGATTTAAAGAGCTCGTGTCCATTGTTGACGAAACAATCAATCATGATGATGATGTTAATGAAAAAACCGCGCGTCCAACGCGAGAACAGTACGTGGTAATTTGTTTTACGACGCGTACGGACGTAAAAGCTTTAAAACAAACAAACAAAATACTCAATTTCACATTTCATATTGACAGACTCTCGCAAAGTATTACAAAGTAATTTACTTTTTATGGTCTCACCAATTTGTCAGCGTGAAACACGTGAAAAGGACTTTCGACTACAAAGCTTCGTATCGTCCATTCAGACATTTTAATTTGAAAACGGTAGCCGCGTGACTCAGCGATGTCGATGCGATTAATTTTCTCCCGTACAAAGTGTCTTCGTCCCTTGAATCAAATTGATTCGAAATGTGGGAACAGGCCACGTAAACAAAGAAGGATCTCCTGCGTAGAGTGGAAGCTTACAAATAAACGTGATCTCACCAGGAAGCACGATACAATAGGACGAGGGAAGAACGCGGAGGCCAATGACTCAAGTGAAAACAAACGTATCTGTTTTAGAAAGACTTTAAATAATCTCATTAGGAATAAAGTTTTATTTCCTGTTCGATGTCTCCTTAAGTTTTATTTTTACACACAAACCTTTCAAATTATAACTTATAACGTTAATTCAACGTAACACAAAACCGCGGCGGGTTCTAAACATATGTGACAGCCTATTAACCTTTACATGTATAAATGCACCACACAATACGCATAAAAGCTTTTGAAATCAATATTGTGAGCCACACAAACAAACATAATGAAATACTATATTATGAATATTGTTTTGCATTCGTAGATCCAATATTTGATATGCAGGAAGATATTCACCACGATATCAATACACCGTTGGCAATTCATGTAGGTCTACAATCTGCGTGCAATAATACTTTTATTACACGTCATTACTCATTAGCAATTTGAATATAGACTGGCGCAGTTTAATTACAGCGTAATAAAACAAAAAGTCTGCCACCTGGAAGTGGGCAGTGGGCCCCAGATCTTGGCGCACCTCCAGCCCCACTGAACTTTGACAAGCCGCCGCTACAAATCGCCATTAGATATACCACATCCCACACTTCGACCAGACAAAACGATTCGACGATTTATTGTATACTTAATACTTATTTTCAATTAATTGATACTTTTCACCCACACGTTTAAGCTATTCTCTAATTAATGAGATAAAAATATCAGTTAATATAAGACTAGAAAGTAGAGATACGGCTAGACTATTTTAAGCCGTGATGTCTTCTTAGCATTATGTTTTAACATCAATGTTACCATAAAATCGTTCCATCATACTTTTAGTATACTTTTTATAACAATTAATATTCGC
The DNA here is from genome assembly GCA_963422495.1 of Polyommatus iphigenia. NCBI lineage: Eukaryota > Metazoa > Arthropoda > Insecta > Lepidoptera > Lycaenidae > Polyommatus > Polyommatus iphigenia. The sequence goes on along the minus strand of OY730180.1, from coordinate 13,735,642 downwards.
TGCGTCCATGCAAATTAATTTAACATTGACGCATTACACGTGAAGTTTAAAAACTTGTCCTTGTATCGACAGCAGGCATACTGGCATTGCAAGTTTTAATACATTGAGGTCATTGCACTTCAAATATGTGCATTCCTTTCCCTTTTAATTGGTAGGACTCAACATTAACTTTAATTTGAAGAGATTTGCCATTATGGCAATAAAACTCATTAAAAATAATATCATAAAACGTTGTCGAAGAATCTTTGCGCAACGCAAGTTTTAATTCAAGTACACGTCTTCTTATCAAATTAGGACGCATTCTCCAAGACTCAACATGACGAAACGAAGCATCTATTAATATTAGGTTGTCATATGCAATCATTAAAATGCTTTTGCATGGATGAATGTCGCTGACATGTCGCAAAGCGTATCTTCCAGCTTCAAAATATGATCGAGTGCCAAGTTGATGTATTGAAAAGCATTGCCCAACGTTTAGTACAGATACTAAACAAACACCGACATTAAAACGGTCGTCAGTATAAAAAGATACCATGCATTAACAAAATATGTTATTAAAATGATATACGCCATGCAATCGACGGCTAATGGTGGGTTCAATTAATTTATAGTGAAAAAATCTCACAATAATAATATGACAAAGATTTCGTAACCCGATACGAGCAGACATCACAGGACCGATGAAAGGTCGACCTCGTGCGCGTAGGTTCGATCCGACAATGATATTAATCCACGGGGTCCATGAACTGCGACGGAATGCAAATAAATAGACACTCATGAGCAGGATGAAAGAGCACACCTGCCGATGATGCGGGAATAAACAATGACGTCCACGCGCCTCGAATAATGGAGCGGATCACGGCGCGATCAGATCGCCCTTCCGGAACCACCCATTGATCTCGAGAAAGCAGTTGTAAATTCGAGCACACCTTTGAACAACTTATAAACGTAGTTGTAAACGCATTTCTTTTCAAAGCTCCCAATTTCCAAGAAAACAAAATAAACAATGGAACACAAAAGGTGGTATAATCGGAAAAACAAGAAAACAATGGAGCTTACTTATACGGTTAGTGTGGCCGCTACTTCGGAACGCATTTATGAATGGACAAGTTTAATGTGGCTCATGAATAAACACAAGTTTTCTTGAACGCCGAGATTGCAGACGCGGTGAATATGATCATCAATCATGTGTCAGGAATCATTACTCCGCGCTTCATGTAGAGATTCTTGGGAAACGTCGTTCAAGTTCATGATAGTTTAAAAAATCCGTGCGACCACCGTCATCATCATAAACAACAATTTGTTGTTTAGTTTTTTAAGTTATTTTAACATTTTTTTAAATCAATGCATGCTTGTTTTTTGTCTATGGATCAGTTTTACGCGGCGGGCTTACAACACTCTCCGAATCCAGTACAATGACGCGCTGAGGATACTGCTGAGAAAGTCGAGGTACTGTAGCGCATCCACGATGTTTGCACTGGCAGGAGTTGATGATTTCTTTGCCATAATTCGCAAGAGAACTGCATCTACAATGGAAAGACTTCGAAATAGTACCAACAGTATCCTCAGAACGTTAGCTGGAAAAATTGACAGCCCGTTTCAGAAATACTGGACAGGTGTGCATCTTAGTTGTAATAAGAAGTAGGTTAATTAAAATTGTTTTACTAACAAATACTAACTCTTTATCATTACTTAAACTTTATTATTGTGTACGAAACTACTAACCAAGCTACTAACACATTTGTTTTGTTTTGTTTGTTATTTTTTGTTTTTGTAAAATAAATTATGTAATATCACCTGTAACTGTTAGGCTACAATATGGGCTATTTGGCCTGAAATTAAGATATTATTATTATTATTATTTGTCTCTATATCAGTCTCTATCCGTACCACGTATCAACATATTGTTTTATTGGCATTTGATACAATTATGGAATTGCCCACTTTTATCTTCAGTTGCGGTCATTTGCATAAATTCACAATAAGATGAGCATTTGCAAGAACAGGTATTGAGACGGCGGGTGACGAAACCAGTCAGTCGTCCCTTAGTTTGTCGGGGTGTTGACAACGGAAGTTTATTCCTTGGACGTGATTTCCTTAGACTCGGTACAGCTTATTTTATTCCTCGAAAGCAATATCCTTGGAAAGAATAGGAGAATTGGAATATTTCTTACTCCTCCTATATCTCTTCTGATTAATTTCCCAAGGGCCAAGACAGATTTAGGTTGTTCCTTTGAGATACCTTGATATCATATCTAAGGGTTTTCGTGGTTACCGCTGTTGGTTCTGGCGACACAGGAGTCGCAGTTGTGGGAATGTCTGGAAGCGAATGGCCCGTTTAAGTAAAAGAGCGTGTATACATATTACACGTGTCAAGTTGAACTTCTGTCCAAAATCGTCGTAACGTAATATTATTATTGTTTTTACCTGTTTTTACCCTCTTTTTCATGGCGACCTTGAAATTTAAATCCCAATGTGTCAAGAGAAATTTCACTACAAAAACTTGGTGTAACTTGCAGGCGGGGCGATGTTAAGTGCGACCGTGGCGGCGCTCGCGTGCCTCTGCCTGGCGCGAACCTCGCCGGCCGAACCGCACACTCTACGTGCGTACACTGTCAACTCCTACGTCAATAAGGTAAGCTTTTCTTAGGACTGCCTGCGTTTCCACCAGAGATGTGTTGTGAGGAATGTGTTTTTGAGAACCAATAGAATCGCTTCATTGGCGTGACCTCGCTCAGCGCAGCGATTCTATTGGATTTTTAAAACCCCATCCTCGTAACACATCTCTGGTGGAAACACAGCCTAAGGGCCTGTAACCTGATTAAGGATCTTCTGATAACAGTTAGCTAGATAGCTCATTTGCATTTGCCTCATCACACCATATAAAGAAAGCAGTTACAAAATCTTTACAGATAACGTGTACTTATCTGGAAATTTCTAGGTGTATAAGAAACAGGCCCTAAGATTAAAATAAGATACTTATAAGATTAATAGAGCACCGGCTGCAACAATATTTTGTCCAACTAACTGAGACAACATTTAAAGAGAGACCCGTAAAATAAACAATATTGGTTGCCATGCTTGTAATACTTAAAACTTTAAGTTCTAGACATGTTATAACTGCTAGACCACTAGACTGATATAAATGTTGATAATTTAACGATCAGCAAAAGTCATTTAATTTACCTTTAAGTTATGTAAAGGGGATACGCTTTAAATATCTAAAGTTAGGTACACGATAAAGTAATCAGCAGAAATGTAAATAACGTACAATTTTGTGGCTCAATTTACTTGGAATCAAGTTTATAATTTAATTACAAGACTACACATTAAAGGCGTTTATTTTAATAGATCAATCTCACTATAAATTAGGATTTTAAAGTAACGACATAATAATGTCATTAAAACCAGATCATGACGTGAACGATTCATAGGCGCGATTTGCGTTAACTTGTTAGAAAACTTGTTAATTCTAGTAGCAAAAATTGTAACGGTATAATTATCTAATGCGATAATGATCTACGCGACATTAATAAATCAAGTTAAATGCCTAATCAAAAAGGAATTTTGTATTCTGCCGTTTTTTTGCTATTTTATGCTGGTTATTATTATCAGCCTATATCCCACTGCCAGGCAAAGACTTCACCTATGGAGCCCTATGGAGGGCTGACAATAATACAGCCTTTTAACTTTGCTTTCTTTGCAGGATATTGCTAACATCTTAGCCAGCATTGACGAGAGATTGCGAGTCATAGAGACCGTTAGCACGGTGCAAGCGAAGCAAGCACGTCGCCTGGACGTCATACAGAACAAATTAGGTAAGTCTTGGTGTTTACACGCCCGCACTTATCATTGTTTAACTTGTTTTGGCTGTCATTATCATTATCTTGATGTTGGTAATCTTAACGAAAATAGGAATCTTTCTCTTTAACTTTATTTTGTTTGTCTCTATCATTCTTTTCACCATAAACGTGTCTTAAACTTGCAGTTAGTTTAAAGATGGTTTTTGTTTCAAACGTTGCTGGAAGTGCACCCATAAATATTGCTATAATAAATAGAAGTGCAATTCTAGGGAAACTCTGCGTCGGCTGTCACACAAACTTTGAATTATATCCAAGTTCCTACGATGCACGTGGATGCGCTGTTTGAAGTTCTGACCCAAATCGTGTTGCCAATTGCATGAAAATTCACTAATTCTAAACACTCCTGAATCAGTCGGCTCTGTCACAACTCACATCCTATTTTAAATGGCTTTCGCAATATCATCGCATTTAATAGGAGCAATTTCAATTGCTCCATTTCATTAATGAACAGGAACAGTGCTTAATCAATTAATAAGAGCATAAAGTTAAAATATTATGCGACATCAATAACACTATACTGCGTTAATGTAATTGAAAGGCGAGGATTGTTTAATGCTTGTGTGAATATCATTAAATCAAGCAGCTTCTGCAGCAGCAGCACTTAACATTTTAACAGCCGCAGTTTTTGACATATTTCATGATTACTTGATTTGTAGTTATATTATAATGTAGAGTTAAAAAATGTATGGACTTTTAACTCGAAAAGTTTTTTCCTTAGGTTATCATTTAGTGTCTGTGGATCAGGCAATAAGAGACTTATTTCAATATTGTTGTGTAAATAATTTAACTTGTGCATTTCCAGATCGTATAGAAACCACATTATCTTTAAAACTAGAAAGAGCTCAATTGGTTGCTGAAAAGTTAGAGCATAGACTTCACAAGTTGGAAACAACAGTTCAAGTAAGTTTTACAAAAAATGATGGATATCTTCGTTCATATTCGAATGAAAAGGAAAACCATTACTTATAATGCAAATATCTTTTCAGACAACAATTAAGGAGAGCAGCCACCACATAGAAAAAAGTCAAACCAAAATAGCTGAAATCGCTCAAAACTTAACGAGTCACTTAAGCACCCATACGCACCTATTGGAGAAGGTACAAATTAGTTATCATTATTATTAATAGCCTATACTAATTTAAAGATAAGTTATTAATATTTTATATAGCTTGAAGCTAAAATTGCAATTTGCAGTTAATATTACATAACGAAATGGTTAAGCATAAAACTTTTATAGTCGCAATTTTCTCCGCGCTACAAATTGGCTATAAGACCTGAAGCATAAGCTTCTCGACGGCTAATTAACTGAAGCCTCTTCAACCGATCTCGATTAATTTGTCCAGGTTAGCGGTTCCTATACAGACACTTGGCGCCGAGGTCTCTTGCTGGAGTCGATGGTTCGAGACGGCATGACCCTGATAAACGTGACTCGGCGTGAGCTCGCCGACGGCCTGCGAGCCCTGGCCAGGCGGCAGAGGGACGCCAGGCTCACCCCAGCTGACCTGGAGGTGGCCTTCTCCAAGAGAATACACGAGAACAATTTCAAAATTGATTTGAAGGTTAGTTTAGTTTTCGAAATTGAAATAGAACAAATCTACATGTCAGTCGGATTGGAATTGAGTCTGATAATAATTAATATCTACTTATGGACTAGGTCCTAGGAATTAGGATAATTTTTTTTCTCATTTATGTAACTCAAATATCTAACCAGAATTGGTTAGATATTTGAATTTTGAAGAGTAGCAAACTATGGTTCTCGTAGAGTATCCGATTTTTAGTCTCTACATGAGAAATAAAGACTAAGCAAAGAACAAGGATAGACTTTAGATAGGATAGAGGATAGATATTGGTATTATACATTATACAAATCTTTCCTAGCATTACGCCATGTGCAACAAATCAACTAAGTGCATCAAAGCTTGAAGCACATGAATATTTTCGCTGCATTTGTACAATAATCACGTGGGGTCGGTGTGTATAATTTTCTGTAAAGTTATTACCTTAACTGTGTGGCAAGGGCCCACGAAGGTCCGCGTAAGTGATTACAACATACCTTTGCATTAGCGGACACATGCAAATCCTTACACAAAGCAATGCTCATATTTTTAGTCATTACTGATTACATCCAACTTGAAATATTAATTTTAAGACAGTCTATAAACTGTAAATATCAACGAAGCCTTATAATATATAAATATACCTTAACATTTTTGAAGATTTTTTTTTTTATAAAATAATGTTAACTTTTAGCATTTTTAACATTTATCTGGTAATTTCAAAATCTTATCCGCTTTCTCTATTTCCTATTTGTTATTATGTACTACTTGTGTTTACGCTGTGCGTAAATATGTAAGTAATGTTCGTAACCAATGAAAATTTTATATTTTTCTGGCTACGAGTTACGACATTTTAGTGTAATTAATTTTAAAGTTCGTTTTCAAGTAGGTACGTTAATAAAATCCTCTTCGCTGCGCTTCGTTAATCTGTCTGCGCTGAATATCTTTAGTATCCCCTGACATTATTAATTTTAGAGCCTCTCCAATGAGTCGATTATTATTTATTATGTTCGTAGACCCTAATTCCTAAGGGCCTCTAGCTCTCACAATGATCAAAGTTTAGACTTTAGGGTTGTAATGATTGGCTAGGAGAAACTTATTCTTATGGTGAAATTGGTGAATCAGGCATAGATATCCTAGTCTACATAGCAACTAATATTCACAGATGCAAGAAGTGTTGGACGCTCAGAAGCGTTTCATCGACTCGTGCCAAAGAGTTCAGCTGGACGACCCCACTCACGTCGCCGATGTGCTGGGCAAGCTGATTGATTCACTTATTAATAAGTAAGTTCTTTTTATTTCAGGCAACATTACAAAGGACAAGTGGCATGTCGCTTGGTTTGTAAGTGTATGGACGGCGGATACTGCATCATGCATGTCTGAATCCTATTTATGAATGGAGAATGCTTCAAGAATTGTGACCAATTATTACTCCTTACTTTTCTGTTTAAAGATTTGGATCTATATTTTTTAGGTCTTTTAGTTGAGCTTTAATTCTATGAAGTCTATCTTTAGTACTTATTGACAGGCACCGTAGAGAATTTAGAATTAGATATTAGATACCCAATGGCCAATATAAACAATTTTTTAAAATAAATTTATTTATAAACGATTAAAATTATTATTTACAGGACTGCTTCAACATTCCATGAATTACAAAAAATCCAACTCACAATGAGGAATCACGACACGAAAGTTATAAAACTACTCAACACCCGCCCGGCACAGGTAAACCTCTTACTAATTCACACGTTCGCTTTTATAGTCATTAAAATGGAACAAATTAAGAGTTAATTAATATCATTTAGAGAAGATGATTTTAATTGTAAAAGATGCAATTCTTTACAAAAGGGTCAATAAAAATGAATTATATTTTATTTTCAAATTACTTAGAAAACTTTTGGTATTGTCCTTAATCATGCCTACCACCAGTTCGGGTAAAAAAATCTAATTCGGCTTATAGAACCGGAATGGATAAAGTATAGTTACTTTTCTTTGTATTAAAAAAAAGCATCACATTCTCTAACTCAGGGCTGGCAAAGACCTATAACCCACTAACTAGCAAAATTATACAAATTGTATACCAAATTTTACGTTCGCTTTGTTTTCAGAACGACGTAACATGTAAGCGGATAGAGAATATGTTCAGAAACACAACACAGTCAACCTCAAGCGGGAGGGAGTTACAGCAACTGACCGAGAAGTTCATAGACTTGACCAACAGAGCTGACTCCGTGCTGCAGAAGCTGGAGTCCCGAGTTAGCGACGACGGAGACGGACCGGCGGGACCATCCGAAGTCACTGCAGCTGCTGATAGGTTGCTCAATAAGCTGAACGGAATTAGGTGACTATTACTAAAAATAATTGTAATATCAATAGAATCCCTAACCACTAACACAAAAGGATACATCACATTGATTCCTCGTTATTTGTAGAGAGATATCTAGTTATGGCCACTCATATTTTGAGAGCGATCGTTTCAATCCATCGCAAATGAGCTGGTGATAAACTGGTTTCTAATGGGAGGTTCCAAGGTATCTGCTTTTTAGGAAATCAGTCCATTCATACCACAGTCCACAGTTTTAGGCACTCACGGAGTTTGTGGCAGAGCACTTTTCTTATTCTCGAAACAAGAAATAGCTTCGAGAATAAGAAAAGTGCTCTGAAAAGCCGAAAGGCTTTTCTTCCAACAGCCTTGGTAAGGGCTGGAGTCTGGACTCTCCATATCCGTAGGTGCAATAAACTACCTCAATATTTGCGTAAGCACAAGAAATAAGTTCATACCAGTTTATTTGCTAAAGATCGAAACGTTGCTCGAAGTAAGTTGCCGCCCTAAGTGTTTTTAACTTTGATGAGCATGTGAGAATTTGCATTAATAGCCCGGTCTAATTATACGCAAAAAAGTCGTAACCTCGGAATAATTCGCATAGAGCTGAAAATTGAAGAGACGTTAAATACACCATTACAAATAACACCTCAAAAGTCCCCGGTTATCCTTCTTGTGCAAAAAATTTCATTCATGGTCAAAGGTATGAAAATTAGGTTTTTCCTGTTTTTTTTTCCAAACTGTACATTTTATCACAAAAATAGGTAGTGCAAGAGTGTAGACCATAGAATTCTCTACAAAAAATATTCAGACACTTTTTTCACACGACTTACCATTCCTTATAAATGGCGGGCTTAAAGTTTGGGAAAATCATATCTATGCTTATATTATAAAGCTAAAGAATTTGTGGAGTTATACTGTTTTGAATTGAAGAATTCGTTTTTTGTTGGATAGTGGGCGATTCCGCTAGAGACGACCCTCAACACGAATTTTTAAAGTATAGCATATGTTACATTTTTTATTGAATTATAAATAAAAAGATGTATATTTACTAGCAAAAGAACTTTTATGAGTAAAAATTGTAATTTGAATGATTTAGAGCATTTTCAAGTGATATCATCTAACGGCACGAGAAAAACTGCTTATGCCACACATAATCATTTTTACTCTAAATCACTAGCTCGAAGTTGAATTTCATTATATAATATTGACTGTTTAACATAAGTTTCTATTTCGGTGCAAAAAAAAAAACAACAATTTTGAAATACTTTTCAAACATTATTGAAGAAAAATTGCCATTGTTGCACCCGCGATAAAAAAGGTACAAAAGTTTAGTTTTCTCGCTAAAATATGTTGTTAATAATTTAAAACTTTCAGGAAGGAGAAATGTGATGGAAATTAGAATTAATCATTGGAACAAACTATTTTATTATTTTTAATAAAAAAAACAGAACCTTTAAAGTGGTTGCGCCCGCGATCGAAGCCGTACAATTGGAAATGCAACAAATTATTTTTTGAGTATTCTAGTGATTTTCGTCTTATTTCATATTATTAAGGTAAACAATAACGTTAGATTATATTTGTTATCAATACTTTACATGTAATTACAACATTTATAAAAATTTGAATGGAGTAACATCGTGTTTTTTATTTTTCGAAATATTTCATGTATTACTTAGCAGATGTTTCAAAATGATGATTTATATTCTTTTATTTTTAAATATTTTAGAAGAAATGCTACAAATGACGGGAAAAATCATAAATATTTAATATTTTTCTTTGAAAAAAATATTTTTACTTATAATTCTCCCATATTCTTTTAAATTATAAATATAAATTTTGAATTAAAGGTTTTCTGTAGTTCGGTTTTATAACAATACATCGAAAAAGGTTTGCTTAAGTTACATTATTTAATTGTTTTTAGTGATTTAGACGATTTCTTTTCGCAGATCGATAAATGACTGATAATTAAAAATTAATAAAATTTTAAATAGTATTATTACAATTTACTAATAATATTATGTATTGCATATCAAAAATGTAGAAATTAGTCGCAGACTTATGAATAAATTCAATTTCTTTAGACTCGTTGCGCCCGCGATATTCTGATGTTGCACCCGCGATCGCGAAAATTGTTAATAATTCCTAGTACTGATTACTTTAATTAATTGTATCTAGTTAAATCATTTCTTTGTCTTATACACTTTTGAAATATGGGCTAATAAATTACTAAAAGTTCCACAATTAACAGTATTCTCAAATGAACTCATCCGAGTTCTTAGTAGAGGACCATTTTGGTTGCACCCGCGATAGTACTTCAAACATGTTTTGTGGCTTTTCTTAGATTTAATTTTAGTTTTCATTTACAATTTATGATTGAACTAGTTAAAATGTATCCCTTTAAAAGATAATTTATTCATAAATATGTTTTATTTTGTCAGTAGGACTCTTTAAGTGCGTCAAAATTTTGCACCCGCGATAATGGAATCGCCCTAGTCTTATTTATCGAGGAAGACTTGAGCTATATGGGCGATTCCATTTCGCGGGTGCACCAGTTTGACACACTTAAAGCTTCCTACAGGCAAAATCAAGCATATTTATTAATAAAATATCCCGTGAAGGGATACATTTTAACTAGTTTAACAATGATTTATAAATGAAAACCTTCATCAAATGTATGAAGAGCCACAAACAGGTCTGAAGTGCCATCGCCGGTGCAACCAATTTGACCCTCCATTAAGAACTGTGATGAGTTCTTATGTGAGTACTGGTTATTGCGAAACTTTTACAATATAACTTGCCTATATTTCAAAAGAGCATAAAACAAAGAAACTATGTAACAAGATAAAAGTGATTATAGTAATAAGTACTAGACATTATTAACCATTTCTAGGATCGCGGGTGCAACATCAAAATTTTCTAATCTCTTAAAGGTGAATTAAATCGTAATTCTCTAACAAATTTTAAAATTTTCGATATGGAATATATAATTATACTAGTAATTTGTAATAAAACTACACCAAATTGCAGTTTTTTTTAATTTTCAGTTGTTTGTTGGCCTGACAAAATTAATCGTCTAAATCACTAAAAACGGTTGAATAGTGTAATTTATACAAAAAAATTCGACGTATGCTGTATAACTATACTACAACTAAACATTAATTTGAAATAAATGGTATTTTAATTAAAAAATATGGGAAAAAACATCGCGTCCCTCAGATGATAATGCTTAAAAACGCTCTAAATTATTCGAATTCCATTTTTTACCGATAAAAGTTGTTTTGTTAGTAAATACACATCTTCTTACGTATATTCCAATTGAAAAATGTAACTAATAACACATTTAAAAAATTCTCGTTAATTTTCTCTGTAGCGGAATGGCCCATATATAACATCACGTTGGCACCAATAAGAGCAAAGAAACAGAGGAAAATGGGGAAAAACGGGAAAAAATATTTGAAAGAGCTTATCTCACAAACGGCTGAAGTATTTTTTATGTTATTTGGCACAGATATAAAGTAGACCACGAGGAAGGACATAGGCTATTTTGTTTCTCGGGAAAATGTACGGTTTCCGTGAAATATATAATTAAAAAATTATAATTAAAATATTAACATGATTACGAGGGCTGTTCACAGGCAAACATACTTCTGTGTGACTTATTACCATTACCAAATCTAAACTTTTCGAGTCTCGAAGAGCAACAGAATGCTTGCAAGTCACTCAGAAGTGTGTCAGGCCGAGAACATTTAAATTTTTTCAAACAACCCTAGTATGTAGTACTAGATGTTAAGCGTGGCTCCGCCCGCGTTAATTATAAATTTCACGGAAACCGTAAATTTTGCTGCAAAACAAAATAGCCTATGTCCCTCCACGTGGCCTATTATATATCTGTGCCAAATAACATAAAAATTGCTTCAGCCGTTTATGAGATATGCTCCTTCAAATAATTTTCCCCGTTTTTCCCCATTTTCCTCTGTTTCTTTGTTCCTATTGGTGGCAGCGTGATGTTATATAGATCAAGTCTTCTTTGATAAATAAGACTATCCAACAAAAAACTAATTCTTCAATTCAAAGCAGTAGTTCCACAAATTCTTTAGCTTTATAATATAAGCATAGATATGATTTTCCCAAACTTTAAGCCCGCCATTTATAAGGAATGGTAAGTCGTATGAAAAAAGTGTCTGAATATTTTTTGTAGAGAATTCTATGATCTACACTCTTGCCTTACCTATTTTTATGATAAAATGTACAGTTTGGAAAAAAAACAGGAAAAACCTCATTTTCATACCTTTGACCTAGAATAAAATTTTTTGCACAAGGAGGATCGCCGGGGACTTTTGAGGTTTTATTTGTAATGATGTAATTAACGTCTCTGCCAATTTTCAGCTCTATGCGAATTATTCCGAGGTCGAATGTTTAATTTTCCTGGGGTATAAATGCTAGAGCGCTAAAACAATTTGTAAAGACTTTTAGTACGGTGATAAGTACATACTAATTAATGCCAAGGCAACTGATATCCTGTTACAGTGTACACTGTACAATGTGCATATTGCATTTAATGACCAAATATTTAATGACCAGTGTCATCCTGAGAAAATATTGTCTAGACCAGGGTTTTTAACCTTTTTAATACGTCAAATATTTTTATAATTACGCTGCTAATAAAATACTAGAGTTTGCATGGTCTATGGATTGAATCACTTTACCAAGCCAAATATTTAATGACCAGTGTCATCTTATGAAAATATTGTCTAGACCAGGGTTATTCAACCTTTTTTATACTACAAATATTTTTATAATTACGCTGCTAATAAAATACTAGAGTTTGCATGGTCTATGGTGTGAATAATATTATTTAACCACAAAACGATTTCTCTACTCAAATTAATCCTCACAATATATTATGTTTTTAGAAGCGAGAAGAGCTCAGAAGAAGATGACTTTTGGGATGAAGACCAGGAGGCCACTGGATTGGACAGTATGAACGATCTGATCGAAGAGGAGGAGTATAAAAGCATGATGAGGGAGAGGAACAAGATAACCACGACAGAGAGCGCACCCACACGACCGCACCGGAGACATCTGCACAAACACCCATACGACCGGGGACCTACTTGGAAAGAGTACACGGGCAAATAAACTATTGTATGTACTTATTATAAAAATAAAGTCATTATAATTATGGTCTTTTTTGTTACCTAAGTTAATAGTGCACAGCAGGGTTGAATTTCGAAGAACCTTTTATATAATGTTCCTCACAATCTCCTCTCTACACTGAACAATCCATACATTCCATATTAGTCTATAGTTCTATAATAATATTATAAACGAGAAATTGTGTTTTTTTGCTACCTCTTCACGCCCGAATAGTTAAACTGATTTTTCTTTAGTATGGAGATACTTGGAGTCCCGGTAAACTGTAAAGGACATAGGATACTTTCTATCTCGGAAAAATGTATGGTTCAACCGGGATAGACGAATTTTGGCGCTACGGAGTTGCGGACGTGATACAGTAATATAATAGATGCGAAGGTGTCGTCGCTTGCCTCTCTAACTGACGTATCTGACTTTTTTTTCGAAACTGAGTATATCTACACCATCTTAATCAATTTTGCAAGACGAATCGATTTGTCTAATCGAGGTATCTGTATGTTTTACCAGTTCTGAGATATCACAAAGGTTGGGGCAGGCGTATCTACACTTTCTTGAATTATAGAGCTCACTAAAAGACTTATGTCACTTACGACGTTTAGTAAGAATTTGTTTGCAGTACTTGTAAGATCTATTGGCGACGTAAGTGACATACTAGTCCATTGAAATGTTACAATTTTAGGACCGAATATTGCATTTATTAGAGGACGCAATTTTATTTTTGGAATATTATGTTGGGGGGGGGTCAATAGAAGCTTAACCTCAAGTTTGTGGGGTCGCCACTCTTGTCCCCCGGCCGCCATCTTGAAAAAAGGGATGACAACACTATTTTCGTGATATCTCGGAAACTATAAGTCTTACAAAAAATTTTTATGACATAATTTGTTGCAAACTATTTTGCCTACAAATGTGTTCATATAATTTTTTACCCTAAATTAAAAATTTAAAAAGTTATGAGCAAAACAGTGAGAAATTTTTTAAAAAGGTTTATTATCACTCCTTAACTCCGGCCGGGCCGGGGGACAAGGGTGGCGACCCCACAAACTTGAGGTTAAGCTTCTATTGACCCCCCAACATATTCCAAAAATAAAATTGCGTCCTCTAATCAGGGACCGACAAGCGGCTTAATATAAATACCCTTAAAATAGATAACCCTTTAACAAAATATCCCAAAATTAAGGAAACACTGTTTATAAGATAACCCAGCTATTAGGGTTACCCTTTTAAGGGGGATATTTAAGCAATATCGATAAACTAACCGCTAACCTTTTCTTGAAAGGGTTACCCCTTTAAAACAGGGTAAGCGCTTAATCCAGTTCGAGCAGTATTTGGCTTTCCGCTTTCCTTTGAAAGGGTTACCCCTTCAAGTAAGTTAAGCGCTTATCAAACCATATGAACTGGGAAACCCTAAGACAAACTTAAGCGCTTACCAGGGTTTTGTTTGAAAAGGAAAGCGCTTCCTGGTTTGGGTTTCCGCTATTCAAGGGGTTTTATCCCCACACGTCCGATTTTTGGTTCTGATTTGTGATTGGTATTTCATATTAGTTGGCAATTTAGTTTCTTCGCGTCTCTTGCAGATCGCTCAACGCAGTGCTTGTTTGCGTACTAGTTTAGCGATCGTGTGACGTATTGTGATTTGTGAATTGTGATTAAAGTGAGCATTTTTTTAATGATGGAGGCAACTGAGGAACTAAAGGAGTATATTCGCTGTGCTCTTGAAAGTAAGTAATTACCTCACAGAACACTAATAATTACCTATCTACTTATTGGTAAGCAAGCCGTAAAACGAGCATACATAAGTAGATATTTTATATTTATCTACTTATCTATCAGGAATTCAGGAGCTGTACTCTCAAACGGCACATTCAAATCTTCGGACTCGGCCGAATGCTGCTGTCCTACAGCCTACTCTAACAACGTCATGTCACGTTTGTTAGAATAGGACGCGGCATTCCGAGTCGTTCGTTCGTTGAGTCTCAAAACAGTTTAACTTTAGGCAATAGGCCCTTCGCTGCGCTAAGCGCGAGCCCGCGACGGTGGTCGCACGGCGTGCTTGTTTCATGTTTTTGACGGGTGGCCGCGCGACGGACGCGGGACGACCCGTTTCACGAAGCGTTGCTTTATTAAAAATTAAAAAACATAAAACAAGCACGCGGCGCGGCCTCGCGTCGTGGGCACAAGCTTAGTGAGTTCGCTTAGTATTAAACGGTTATTTCAATATAACAAACAGACACTCCAATTTTATATAGTGCATATATATGTATAGATATTATACTGAGTCACAGATTAAGTATTATAAACCTCATTGTACTGAGTACTTTCTATAAGTTTCAGCGGCTCAAATTCCCACTGCTGCCATTAGCACAGCTGCCAATCTAGGTGAATCGGCACTTAAAACAGGTAAGATATTTTGTTGGCACAACTAGTTACAAAGTTACGATAACTATCGACATTGTGTGGAAATGTTACCGAAAGTAGTCACAAAGTTACTGTATTTTTAAAATGGTATCTCCTTGATTTTCTGTTCACAGTTTCTCAAACTTTGCCTAACAAAAGAAAGCTCCTCCGAGTTAGGATACCTCGTACCAAGCACCCTATTCAAACGAAATAAATATTGCATTATGTATATTCATTATTATTCTTTTTCAGATCATGATTCGCCAGACACAAAAAATATTGAATATCAGTTCTGATATTAGTTACTTACATTAACTTACTGTGCAGCAAGTACAAACATCGATTAGCTACGAAGATTCTAACAAGTAATCTTGATTCATGTCAAGTAGATAATTTACGCCGTCGAATTCGACTCGTGGAATAGTGAAATAAAAATAGTTTTTTCTTTAATTTTTATTTTATTATTACCCCTAACGTTATATCAGTACAGGAATAAATACATTTTGGGAGATGCAAAGCATGCATAAAAGCACAAACTAAAATCAAACAGACTAAGGAATCTAGCCAGAAATAACTAAATAATCGGCCAAGTGCCAGCCGGACTCACGCACCTAGAGTTCGTCTCTAGGATAGAATAGGCCAAAATTTGTGTTTCTAGTATGGGAGCCACCCTTATTTTTTAAAATAAAACTATTATTAATTATTGAATTAGACATATTATTATAGTTAGGGCTTTGTGAAAATATCAAGTGCTACTTGTTGCCATTATAGAGCAGTATGGGAGCCCCCTTTATTTTATTTTTTATTTATTTATGAACTAATTATGATAACCAACAGTTTTATTATATTTTTGTCAAAAAGGAGGAGGTTCTCAATTCGACAGTTATATAAGTTCTAACGTACTTTACTCATCTTTTTATTTTAATTAAACGGCAAACAGGCAGTTTACACAACACAAAGTTTTAGAATGACTGGCATTTGGTGATATACATTTATCAAAGTTAGTGTTTAGTTTTTACGTAACTTTACTACACATGTTACAACCCAGTTACTATATATTGTTACGTCGTGTCCCTGGGCACCTCCCCCGTGCCATCGTGAGCTTTTTCACGGTGACACGGGAGGGGTGGCTGAACGCCGGTATTTGTCCGTGGGAGAGCCATGCTTCGGCACGAATGGGCCGGCTCGACCGGAGAAATACCACGTCCTCACAGAAAACCGGCGTGAAACAGCGCTTGCGCTGTGTTTCACCGAGTGAGTGAGTTTACCGGAGGCCCAATCCCCTACCCTCCTAGAAATGCCGCAGTTGAAAAACAATTTGTTACCCCAGGAGGGTACCAACTGCGTTGGACCCCTCCTGGGGTAACAATTCCCTCTCTGGACGTCCATGCTCAGGAACTCCTGGAACTGAACGTGGACGTCCAGGCTGCCCCTCGTATTCTGGGGAGGGCAAAACTGCGCTCCAATCTGCTCGGGGCAAGAGCAAACACACAAAGGCACCCCTCTCGATATTAAACGTGGACTTTTGCAATATCAGGGGATTACACTCCAACCTTAATGCGTCCATTACCACCTTGAGACGGCAAAGCCGGCTTTGCTCTTTTTAACCGAGACGCAGATATCATCTCCGAATGACACATCATACCTTTCCCACCCAGGGTATTATCTCGAGCACTCCTTTCTACCCAAAGCTGGAGTGTGTGTGTATATCATAGATGATATCAGCTCTCGCCGCCTCAGCAATCTTGAGGTCATGGACCTGTCCATCTTATGGCTCCGCATAGATTGCGACGACCACCCTCGCGTCTATGCATGCCTATATAGGTCCCATAGTGGTGACCCCGAGACGGACCGACTCTTGGAGCACCTGCAAGCTGCTTCAGATTTTGTGCAGCAGCAGATCCCATCCGCAGAGATCATAATACTTGGCGATTTTAATGCCCACCACGCCGACTGGCTCAATTCCAGTAAAACTGATCATGCGGGTAGATCTGTCTGCAACTTTGCCCTTGCGAACGACTTGACACAACTGGTCACTACGCCTACGCGAATCCCAGATGTGGATGGTCAGAATCCTTCCTTGTTGGACCTCCTGCTGACTTCAAATCCTGACGGCTACCAAATATTTGTAACCGCACCACTTGGTTCATCGGATCATTGCCTTGTTAGGAGTTCTGTGCCACTTACGGCGGTGTTAAGACAGCGTGCTGTTAAATACCGTCGTGTGTGGCACTACAAGTCAGCAGACTGGGATGGGATGCGGTCGTTTTTTGCATCCTATTCTTGGGGGCAAGTGTGCTTCTCGCCGGATGATCTCGACAACACTGCCAACTTTGTTGCCGATGTGGTGATGCAGGGGATGGAACTTTTCATTCCGTCCTCTGTAGTGCCAACTGGCGGCAGATTTTGTCCCTGGTTTGTTTCTTCCCCCTAAAAAGCTTCTCGACGGAAGCAGGAGGCTTACCAATCCTGGGCCAACGCAGTGTCTGCTCGGGATTTAAATACCAGCACATATAAAAAGGAGTACAACCTTGCCTCTAGGTCCCTCAAGAAAGAGATTACTCGGGCAAAGCAACAGCACGTCAATGGAATTGGCAAGAGACTTGAGCGCCTCCCCTCGGGAACCCGTGCATTCTGGTCTCTGGCCAAAGCTATTGAAGGAAATTTCTGCAAGCCAACCCTACCATCCCTACACGTAGGAAATGGGTCGTTGGCCCAGGACGCAAAAGACAAAGCCGATCTTCTGGGCAAGCTCTTTGCGTCAAACTCGACCCTGGATGACGGGGGGCAGAAACCACCGACCATACTCCCCCAATATTTCTCGGCAAAATGTCACTGAGAGTCGAAACGAACTTGTGTCTAAGGTGGAGAATTCATTGGAGAAGGTCTCTGAATGGGGTAGACGTAACTTGGTCCAATTCAACCCTGCCAAGACACAAGTCTGCGCGTTCACCACTAAAAAGTCACCAATGGTCGTATATCCTCGTTTCGAGGGCACATCTTTAACCATCTCCCCTAGCATTGAGATACTTGGCGTCAACATATCGAGCGAAGTCCAGTTCCGATATCATCTAGAGGGTAAGGCCAAATTAGCCTCGAAGAAGCTTGGTGTTCTTAACAGGGCGAGACAGTACTTCAGTCCGGACCAACGCCTACAACTCTACAAGGCGCAGGTTCGGCCTCATATGGAATATTGTTCTCATCTCTGGGCAGGGGCGCCAAAATACCAACTGCTCCCTCTGGATCGTATCCAACGAAGGGCCGCTCGAATTGTTGACTGCCATAATGTTTCAAACAGCTTGGACCCCTTGGAATTACGCCGAGATGTAGCTTCACTCTGCATCCTCTATCGGTTGTATCACGGGGAGTGCTCTGAGGAATTGTTCGGAATCATACCACCTGCAACTTTTCGCCATCGTCCCACGCGAAAAACATACCATCCTCATCACCTTGATGAGTGGCAGTCTTCCACAGTGCGTTTTTTGCGTAACTTTCTGCCGCGCACTGTAAAACTCTGGAACGAACTGTCACCAGCAGTATTTCCGGACCTATACGACCTGCAAACCTTCAAGAAAAGAACGTATTCCCTCTTAAAAGGCCGGCAACGCACCTGCAGCTCTTCTGACGTTGCGAGTGTCCATGGGCGACGGTATTTGCTTACCATCAAGTGACCCGTTTGCTCGTTTGCCCCCTTATTTAATAAACAAATAATAAAAAAATACCATACGCTACGTGTGGAAAACGTGTGTACACATTTTTTTCTGTAACAAGCGGACACGGTTACAACACGTAGAAGCAAACCCCCACACAGTCGCAAGGTGTCGTATCAGCTACGAAACTGTTACGACTTGTTACAGATTTACAAATCTGCGACCGAAAATGGCTACATGGGATGGCAACAGGTGGGCACTTGAAATTGTCACAAAGGCCTTATTTATATGTGTAATTCAATAATTATAATAATATTTAAATAAAATAAACATTTAAGGGGGGCTCCCATACAAAAAAAAAAAACAATTTTTGCTCTATAACGGTACGGAACCCTTCGTGCGCGAGTCCGACTCGCACTTGGCCGATTATTTCTATTCTATTTTTACTTTCCTTATCTGATTCTAATTTTAAATTGACATTTTTTTAAATAATATTTATAATGAAAAACATATGTACAACATATCATTATATTAATGAAAGTGTAGTTGTTAAGTTAATTAAAAAATTAAAACATTTTTTTTAACGAGAAAAATAAAAACTTATTTTAAGCTGAACGGGATTCGAACCCGGGAGCCGGGACCTCTGTAGACTGTAGTCTGTACTCTTTCTTATAGTGTGTGTGCTTCCGTGTTACCGGCACGCGACTACAATATTGTTATATTATTAAATATCTATTATCTGTGTCACAATGTTAGCTAGCGTACTCATCCGAAACGGCTTTACTGATTTTAACCAAATTTTATATGCATATTCAGTGGATCTGAGAATCGGCTACTGGGTACTTTTTATATTGATAAGTGCATTTGTTGAATAAAAAATAGTAAATTATTACAACTCGATACTGACGGCGACCACTGTTTGTGGGACGGGATAGCGACGGGCGTTGCCATGGTGACATACTTATTTAGTCACTTCAATAAATATGGGCGAAATACTTTAAGTACCTATATTGGCAAAACAACGTTTGCCGGGACAGCTAGTATGTATATATACCAGATAATATATTGAAAAAACGACAATGTAACTGTGTATAAGTGACATTTTTCAATTTCAATACAAAGCTAGAAACAAATTATCGGACGTTTTCATATGTCGCGTAAGTATATTTATCAGTAGTGAAAATATAATGTACTTACCTTAATTTTCTTTTTACATAGCCGGCACTGGCTGTGATTATTAGTCTCTTCGTAATCAAAATATCTATGTACTGCATCTTTTTTTAGTGGAGGCATACTTAGTAAAATTAAAATTAAAATCTGAATGAAAAACCACGAGAAATAGAAAATATCTTTCGGATTGCGCCCGCGCGGAATTAATCAAAGAATGATGCAACAAAAAGTACACAAACAACTAACAAGTGTCAAAAAAAGCTGAATGAAAAAACCACGACAAAATATGAAAATATCTGTCGGATTGCGCCCGCGCGAAATTAACAAAATAATGATGCAACAAAATGTACCAAAACAAACAACCGAGTGCATTTCAAACAACAAAGATTGTACTACCTACTATACCAATAAGGCATACTTTCGAATGAAGAAGCGGGGCGACGTTTGATGTGCTGTCTCACACGCGCCGACGCCGCGCCTTCGGGTACAGCACAAAGGAGTTTACCGCAGTACACATAAATACGAAACTCGCTTGAGACGTGAGGCAGGAAAGCGCTTTATATGTGTAACCTCTTAGTAAAGGGTTACCCCTTCATAAGGGTTTTTTTGTGAATTGGTAAAAATTTGAATTGTTTGTGGGTAACCCTAGGGTAACCCCTTGAAAAGGTTACCATTTTAAATGGTAAGTGGAACGAGTGGGACATCAAATCATAGGGTTTTTAATCAACTTAAAATATTCAGCCGTTCCAAAAACCCTGATAAAACCCTTTAAAGGGAAAGCGGTTCCGGTCCCTGCCTCTAATCAACGCAAAGCAAATGTAACATTTCACTGGACTATACGTAAGATGTATGATATGTTTTTGGCTACTTTAGAGAACGATGCAATAAAACCCTGTTTTGCAACCTACCGCAGAGTGTTTAAGGCAAAAAATCTGAGTTTTCATCATCCCAAAAAGGATCAATGCAGTTTATGCATGGCGTATCGTACCGGTAATTCCGAATAAGGTTAAGTACTTACATAACTAAGATGTGATCTCTAAGATAATGTTTTATGAAACTGTTAGTTATCTAATTAAACAGATGTTGATTATGTTTGAATTTTAAACAATGACGTTATAGAAAAAAAACTGTTGTTTAAGCTTAAGTTACAAACTCTTGTTAAAAAAAACACAAAAAAAATTTAGTTACAATTTGTTATTATGGTTACGTGTTTGTAATTTGTAACTTGTAATTTGATTATAACCGATTATTTCTATACTTACCCTGAATTTTATTACATGAATTATAGTACAAATTGCCCGACGTAAGTTACAACAAATACCGTCCAAATCGAAAACAAAGTTCTCTCAAAGAGACGTATCTGCTTTGAAAATGTATTATTTAAATAATAATAATATTTAAATAAAATTTATACCTACTATATTTAAAATTTGTACTCTATAAGATCAATGTACATGCAGATTTTTATTTTGTTCACGCCGATAAACGTTGAGCTGCCTCCAATTTTAGGTAACCATAAACCAAATAAAGCTTGCCCTGAACATTTTGCTCAATGTCAGTTACGTCAGTTAGAGAGGCAAGCGACGGTGTGTCTGTCAGTCTGTTACCTCTTCACGCTCATACTCACTCTGAGTCCCGAAAAAGGACATACAAACGAATTTTGGCACAACAAAGTTATGGGCATCATGTAGCATAATAAATAGTTTTATATTTTATTGTATGATAAAATTAAATCTTAAAATTAGTGCACAATGAACTTTCTTGTCATGTAATATTATTTAAATAATATCCAGGATGTTTGTTACTCTTACAGCTTACTGATTATAAGAAGTATATTTACTGATGATAATAACTGGTATTTTGGTATCAACATGTAACATGATTAATTGATTATACATATTGTTACGGATACGGACACACAAAGCCATCTAGCGTCGAACCGGCAAAACTAGGGGACACACTACACATAAATCCCCTACTCGAAACTAGATGGCGCTAGTTGGTACATGCTCGAATCTCCTAGAAAGTTCCGACCGTTGTTTACTTGTTTACGTGAATCGAGTAAGGAACTTCCTAGAATTCGAGTCGCCCATATAAATAGGCGCAGGTGGACGGCCCGGAATTCAGTTTTATCTGAGCGATCTTCGAGGCGACTTCGAAGTGAAAACAAGTGATCAATAGTGAGTGATTGTGATAGTGAACCTACGACTCGGCTAGGACCTAGGACAGTGATAGTGCTCAGTGATTTGGATCTAGTGCTTAGTGTTTGGACTTAGTGATTTGTGTGAGCTAGTGTCAGTGAATAAAGTCTTCCAGAGAGTCACCAGGTCTTTCTCTCCGAATCCTCGAACCCTAGCACGTAACAATATTATTATGTTCATGTTTTTACTTTTTACCTTAACAAATTAACAGCCAAAATGAAACCAAAAGTATTTTTTTAACAAAACTTGCATTTATCTTCAGTTTATATCTTAAATAAATGAAAAATAAAAGAAAATTTAAAAAAAAATTGAAATCCTCCCCTTCAGGGGAGTGTACTCAGTTAGGTACAACGGCGTGTTATGGGGTACTTAGGTGTAATAAGGTTTAGAACTAACTTTTTTGATAAATACTTTTTTATTACATTTTTTGCACTGACAACGAACTCCTGTATGATGTTTTACATTTTGAAACTATTTACAAACATTTTTGGGGTAGTAATCGATACAATCTTCATGTAAACTAGAGACTGACGAGGAGGATAACTTCGTTTTTCATTATATTTTCTGACATAATTAAAATGTTACGATGTTTCGTCCAAACAGAATATAAGCCATGCTACCATCAAGAGTCGTAAGTGGTAAATGCAAACGCTAATCATTGACAATAACAAAGGAAAAAACATAATTCAAATAAGTAAATAAAATCTATCATCATCTTTACCCAAAGAGGTGATTTGCGTACCGTCTTTTCTCATAATTAGTAGTAGTATCTGTAGTTGAAGCTAGTAAACTTTTGTCCTTGATATCCACTAATAGGTATAAGAAGTAAAAAGTATACAGGATGATTTCTGGAGTCATATTTCTTACTTACGAAGGAGTGTGTATATTAGCTTATGTTACCATAACACTTTGCAAGTGACAAATTTTGTAGTATTATAATATCTATTCTAGTTGATACTTGCTTCATTGTTACTGACAAGATAGATTCCTCTTACAAGGTTTAGCTACTGTCAAATCTTTTAGCTGCTATTTTACCTGCGTTTTTCTGTCTACAACGTCGGTAATTTCAGGACAAAGAAATGTGTAAGAAAGCGGACATTTACGCTGTGATATAAGTTTTCTGGATGTATATGATAATTTTTATTTGTAAAAGGAGCACAAAATAGCTTTCCCTTAGTATTCATAACGATATAAGATGTTAAAATTAATCAAACTCAAAATTAAAAAATTCTGAAAAAAGGAAAATTTTGCTAGTGGATTCGGCCGTTGTACCCAACTAGGTACAGTAGTGTTTGAATCACAATTTTTCCGTCTTTTTCAATAATCTACCACTAACTTGTTATTTATTATATAGATAACAATGTGTTTAATAAAAAAACAAACACATAAAGTGGCTGAATATTATATGATTAAAATAAAGAGAGAATTTATGAGCTTACTCATGCAGGTCGCAAAACTGTAAGTTTCAAACCTACCTTATGACTAAAAATATTGGTTGCCAGTATAAATTTGCTAAAAATGTTGAAGCTTTGTCTTTAATCAAATATATAAAATAGAAAACTGACATGTGATACCACAAAATTTTGAACTATCCTTAATTTTGTATGTGTACCCAATTGGGTACAGCGGTGGTAAATGGGTTAAATCCCAAAAATTCTTGAAACATATCCACTATTCATTTAATAATCCACATCAGGTAATGATTAGGCCCAGATTCTATCCACCTATTCATAAGCCCATAGTAAATTTATAACCTGTCATGTTAAAAATTGGATTTAATTTATTCAGTTTCAATTAGGTTTTGTGTAAAAAATACAAAAACTTTATGGTATTTTAACCATACAATGAACAAAATTTCTAGTATTTTTTTTTTTTGTCTGTGTACCATATCATACAAGTATACACATACCATCACTAGTATGACACCAGTTTTACTTAACCGATTCATTGCGGCGCACATTTTTTGAAAACTTTTAGTAGTGGTAGCATACAATTTTCTCGTGACACGTTAGCCGTGTCATACGCCATAGAAGTTGTATATGTCTCGCCATATATGTTGCAAACATTTTGTAGGTTTCAAAGTTAGAAAAATGATAGTCCCTACTTTTTTCAATTCACAGAATATTCAGAAACGAAGCCTATAGGGTTGTTTTACTTGGAAAATTAAGATGGTTTTCTTCAGAGTAAAACCTTCTAAAGTGTAATTTGAGGGTGATACAATCATTTTCTAAATGACACAGCCACAGAAATAAGATCTAGATAGAAGCGCCATGTCGCTCCATTTGTATGAACACGAGCGTGCTGCGTGTCACTTTTTTCATACCTACTGTGACGTCACAAGAGCGCTTTAGTGATGGGAATACCCGTACGCGCGGAATCGATTCAAAGGAATCGCCGCGCCCCGCCTCTTTTGCCATTTTAATAGGTATATCGATTTTTTAATCGATTATTATTCGAGTTCATAGACAGAGGAATGATAAATGTTAAGATACGTGCTTGGCAGGACAGCTAGTAATATAATATTATATTATTCTAAACTAAATCACTAAACAGGAACATAAATACATATTACATAACTAGCTGTTCCGGCAAACGTTGTTTTGCCATTTAAAGTATTTGTACTTCATCTGTTGATACAAAATCTTACCCCCTCTTTTGTCCCCTAAGAGGGGTGGGGGGAAAAATTTTATACACCAGATGTTAAGTTGGAAAAAACAGTTAATAATATAAAGTAAGTCCATTAAAGTAAAAAGTTTGATACAAAATCTGACCCCCTCTTTGGTCCCCTTAGAGGGGTGGGGGGAAATTTTTTTATACACCAGATGTTAAGTTGGAAGAAGACAAATATATCTGCGAAAACCGCATTCAAATCGGATCAGTTTTCGTGTGATAGTGGAACAAACATACAGACAGACAGACAGACAAAAAACTAACTACAGTTTTGGCTTCTATGGCGAAGTAGTGACACCCCCGCTTATTATTTTTTTAATACCTTTAATGTACAGAATTTTTATTTCTACAGTTTTATTACATGTATAGAAAATGTATAGAAATATAATTACCGAGTCACAAAATATCCCAAAGCGTGTTTCATGTCTGTTTCGAAAATCGATTAATTAGAATCGTGAATATGTACAACACTATTTGCTTCATTTGACAGAATAATTTTCTAACTAAAGCGGCAATGTATTATGAATCATGCGGTACACACGCAGTTACGTAGATTTCATGGTAAAAACTACAGCCACACACGATTTACATTAAATTATTGATTTTAAAATAAAGGACACATGATTTAATAATAAAATTACTTACCGATGATAAGAAACGTGTCCACTATTTATACCAATGTTTCTATTCGAATTTCCACAGCCCAATACGGCACCGATTGACGTCCGATTCCGATAACGGTGGAGCTCAGACTAAAGAACAGACTTTCAAAAGATTGAAATGTGTCATCGTTTGGGAACGCGATGGCACGCAAAGTACATACACATGGCCTATCTAACTAGATAGAGGTCTGTGGACACAGCTATGTATGAAAATACTATATGACAGGGCTGCCGTGTCATCCGCACTGAATCGGTTAAACATGTAGAGAGCAGCAATGTTTTTAAATAATTATGTAGGAACTAATCAATTTTATTAAAACACTTACCTCCAGCTTAGCACTATTTTGGAAAATAGTAAGAGCTTTGTGTGTTAGCTGAGCGAAGCATGAACTCAATGTAGCAATCTTTTGACGGGCAGAGAAAACAATTTCTGGATCTTCCGTTTCCAACTCCGCTGAAAATATAATATTTAAACTATAGTGATTACTGATTTCAGAAATAATTCTTACTAGAATCATATTTCAATTAAATACTACAATAAAAACATTATTTTTAATCTCAAGTTGGTAAAAATAGTAATGGAAACATGAGTACCTAAGTATAATATTATCAATCATAATAAATAATATAAAATTAATTGAAAAGTTAGAAGCCTCTCATATGAAGCTGCCCCTTTACAGTTTGACTCATTAACGTAAGATCCATTAATACATTATTCTTTACAATTTACAAGGATCTGTGCAGTAAAATAGTCAATAATTTGTGTTACCTAATAATAGGGTATTTGTAATTGAACCTACTTACATACAGACTCAAAAAGATTATCATAAACTAAACACAGTACGGGGAGCTTTATCTTTTATTATGGAATAGAAATACGAATATTATTGCTTAAATTTCTCGTAAACAAAATCTGATAGCAATGGTGATCTATTAATGTGGCAGATTAACAAAGAAATGTCTTCAGACTTGTAACCAAAATTGCAACAAAGAATTATAACATGGAATACTTACTTATAGAAGTATCTAATTCGACACATGCTTTATCAAATTCCTTTTCTAATATATCTAACCAACGAAATCCCACTCCGGTCGTCGCCATCTTCACACCAATAATTTGTTGACAAATGACAACAATAAAACAATATAATGTCAAAATGACTTTTATTTTTTTAATACCTACCTAGTCTTTAAGCGCTTATTCCATTTCAATTCATTTTAGTAACTTTCTAAATGTTATTCCACTTGACTAAATTTAGTCACTAAATCATTTAGATATCTAAATTTAGTGAAATGAAATAAGCGCTTGAGCCTTTTTACCATTGACATTAATTTTTTATAATCCTTGACAGGTACTCTGGAGTCTGGACTCTAGACTACTGGATTCTAGAGTCTAGACTCTGGTGAGTCTAGAATCCAGTAGTCCAGACTCCAGAGTAGTAGAGTCTAGAATCTAGACTCTGCAGTCTGGAAGTCTGGAGTCAAGACTACATATTAAGACTAGGATAAATAATAAATATGGTAAATCGGGTAATAATAAAATCCCTCCATATATAGTCTCTACTCTCTAAGCATTGGTGGCCTTGCCTATTGCGAGGCTCCGGGCGGAAGGTCTTTGCGAGGCCCTGGGCGGCAGGTATATTTTGTCTTACGAAAAAATACCTTGTGAGGCCCCTGCAAGAGCGAGGCCCCGGGCGATTGCTATCCAAAGTTGTTCTTGTTGCTATCAGTGTATTAATTTGCTCTATGGCTATTGCCCTGTTCGCCACCCCCCACTCCCCAGGGGCTGCCACTTGCCAGACCTACTATATATATATATATATATATATATATATATATATATATATATATATATATATATATATATATATATATATATATATATATATATATATATATATATATATATATATATATATATATATATATATATATATATATATATATATATATATATATATATATATATAGTATATATAGGTAATAGGTCTGTTTCCTTTTAACATGTAAAAATACATCACTTTTGCAGCCTAAAAAGCTATATCATACCCTGTCCAAAAGCTAACGGTTACCGAGATATTCAAGATTTTGTATTTTTTTCAAAAACACCCGATTTCAAAGGAAAACTTTAAATAAAAAAAAAATCTACCTATTAATTTCTTAATCTTTAACATAATTTTAGTTCTTAGGTAGATAAACTACAAATACAAAAGTTATTTATCCATCTAAACAGGAAACAAAAATTAGCAGAGTGTTTCAAAAGTCTTAACAAAAAAAAATGAAAATGATTTTCCCTCATTTCACCCCTTATTGTTTAAAAAATCAATAAGACATTAGTCGTACAAATTACTTAATTAAATTCCTTATTTATTAAGCTATCCAAAAAGGTATAATTTGTGTGCAAAAAATTCACAAACATCTGGTAAGGTAAGATAATAACTCTCAGCACAATTTTTTTGGCTTACAATTTGTTCAGGGTTAGGTTGCCAGGTAGTCAAATTCTTTTGTTATCGGAGGAAGAAGCGATCTATTATTGGTCGGTTTAAAAAAATCCGGTTTCTTCGTAACTGTTCGCGTCGGTTCGTAACAGTTCGGGTCTGTCTAAAGAGCAATATGTAGAGTTTTTGTTTAGTTAACGCTTCTCGTCCTGAGCGCGCTGACGTTTTATTTGCGATTCCTTTTGATCAAGTTTGTTTATCAAAAATGGCATCTTTTAGCAATGAAGAGTACGCTGACATACTGTACTGCTACGGTTTTTGTGATGGCAACGCAGCCGCTGCACGGGAAGAGTACCGGCGTCGTTTTCCCCGTCGAATTAATGTACCAAGTGCTGGAGTTTTTTCCGCGGCGTACCAACGCGTGCGGGAAAGTGGCTCTGTTCATCAAAGGCGACGTGATGCAGGAAGACCTCCTCGTTATGTTGCAGAAGACGAAGAGAGAATATTGGAACGTTTTGCAAGAGATCCGACCACCTCTACAAGAATTGTAGCGAAGCAACTGGGTTTAACGCAGTGGAAAGTGTGGTTCACCGTACATAGCGCTCGGTTATACCCTTTTCACTACACACCAGTACAAGCATTAGAAGAAGGAGACCCTGCAAGGAGGCTCGATTTCTGCCGCTTTATGCTGCACTCCGATGAAAACGATTATAACTTCTTAAGAAAGATTTTATGGACCGACGAGTCGAAGTTTGAGCGTGACGGCATAACAAACTACCACAACATGCACTTTTGGGCTCCCCAGGGTGGAAACCCCCACTTGGCAAAAGAAGGTGCTCATCAAAGGAGGTTTTCCCTGAATGTTTGGATGGGAATTTTGCATAATCATTGCATTGGGCCGTTTTTTCTACCGGACAATTTAAACGGGGAGTCGTATGAAAATTTCCTGAGAAATAATCTTCACGAGCTCATGCAAGATATACCAGTTGAAACCCGAAGAGGTATGATATACCAACATGATGGATGCCCGGCACACTACAGAGTGACAGTTAGGCAATGGCTGGATCAAAATTTCCCGCAGCGTTGGATTGGCCGCGGCGGTCCAATACCTTGGCCCGCGAGGTCTCCAGATTTGACTCCTTGCGATTATTATTTATGGGGCCACATGAAGTCTTTAGTATACGCAACACCTATTAGCGATGTACATGAACTGAGGAGAAGAATAATTTATGCAGCAAACGAAATCCGAGAAACTTTAACAAGTAGAGTAACGCGATCTAATTTTCGCTTAAGATTACGCAAGTGCATCAGAAATCGAGGACGACAATTCGAACAGGATTTACCGTAATAATTATCAACTTATTATGTAAATAAAATATTAATTTTTATTCAAAGACTTTTATTTAACTTAACCTGACGTAGCAAATGTTTATTTAGACTTTTCCAATTTGCTAATTAGAATTTTACTACCTGCTAGTTCAGGTAGTTAGCAGGTTCTTCATTTGGACAAATCGGCGTAGGGTCCTTAATATTCCCTAAGTAAGATGTTATTTAGATTTTTGCATTACAAATTATACCTTTTTGGATAGCTTAATAAATAAGGAATTTAATTAAGTAATTTGTACGACTAATGTCTTATTGATTTTTTAAACAATAAGGGGTGAAATGAGGGAAAATCATTTTCATTTTTTTTTGTTAAGACTTTTGAAACACTCTGCTAATTTTTGTTTCCTGTTTAGATGGATAAATAACTTTTGTATTTGTAGTTTATCTACCTAAGAACTAAAATTATGTTAAAGATTAAGAAATTAATAGGTAGATTTTTTTTTATTTAAAGTTTTCCTTTGAAATCGGGTGTTTTTGAAAAAAATACAAAATCTTGAATATCTCGGTAACCGTTAGCTTTTGGACAGGGTATGATATAGCTTTTTAGGCTGCAAAAGTGATGTATTTTTACATGTTAAAAGGAAACAGACCTATTACCGGTCACCCTGTATATATATATATATATATATATATATATATATATATATATATATATATATATATATATATATATATATATATATATATATATATATATATAAATTATTGGGTATATAGGGTACATTATTAATAATTATAATGTTATAGTTATATCTATAGACTTGCTGAGCTTCGGTGCTAATATTCGGACCATATTATCAGAGACATTTACTCGCTATGCAGAGGCGGCGCAAGGTGTGGGAGGTAAGGGCGACCGCCCACGGTCTCGCGGTCCTAGGGGCCTCGCGCCCCTTGGACAGCGCGTTTTTTAGGATTTACGAGTATCAAAAAAATCTTTCAACAAAATCTTGCATCATCCATCAGGGGGCCTCGCAAAATATATTTTGCCCACATACAATTTAGGTCTTGCGCCGCCACTGTCGCTATGTATCCGTTTCAGAACATGGTAGGAAGTGGTTAGTTTGTGCAACAACAGGAGAGACAACTTGCCTCCTCTGGATTTCTTTGTAGCGTTTATTCAGTTCAGCAGCAGACAGCAGTCATCGGTGTAACAGCTAACTAGTCAAATCGACAGTCTTAGAACTTAGTACCCTACTTAGTACCTTAATTTAAAACAAAGCATTAAAGAAAAAAGACGTCAGATGTATGATAACTATTTTATTTACAAATAAAAAATCTGTACAACATTCGCTATTTAGCGTACCGTATTAGCTTAATAAATAATTGGTATGTTAAACTTAATTAAAATAATCAGTTATTAGATTATAACCCATATTTCAATTAGAAATAGCTTAAATAATTGTATGTGCTAGCGCACATACATATATTATATATATCGAGATATTATACAGTAGGCTGTAGGATACCTACACTCTGCCCGCGAGCTACGAAGAATGGAGTAAAAGAGCGACCAAGACTGACCAGCAAATTACTATGAGTTAATGATAAAATTCCCCTTAACATTTTTAAAAAATTCTTAGGAGCTCGTATCTCTATTTTATGCGATATTTTAGCAAAAATAACACAGTAGTTAAGTAATCCAATATTCCGATCATTGAACTAAAAACTTTACAAGAATCTTAGATAAGATAACATAATATGCTATCTGTACCTTTTACAATATTATGATCTTAAACGATTCTTAACACTGTCCAATATAACGTAGGAAATTGTGAAAATAACGGTTGATAAATAGCAGAATTCACTATTTCCAGTATTATAAACACACGCCTGTTTTATACTAATTAAATTATTAGTTATTAATTATTATTAACATAATTTCTGCATATATATAAGTGAGTAGTTTTAATTCAACGCGTGATCTTTCAGTATTAGTATTCATAACTAATTTTCCTATATAACTATAATAGCAGGTTTAGCATGATCACATCAGAAAGTCGTAGGAATAGAAACGCTGACAGTTTTAGGGACAAACTGACACATTTTCTTAATGAATCTGTCACTGTCTATTCTACTGTAGAAAGTATCTCTCTTTCTATGTTGACCATGCTAAATGTGCAAGGAAAGAATTAGCTTTACATTTGAACAGTAGTGAACACGATCGACTTAACAGTTTTTCAAGTAATAGTAAACTAAATATAAGGATATAATTACTTATTGTATAAATGACATGAGAAGTTTAGACAAATAATCATTTTACAAGCTTAAACTAATAGCTGCGATTATACAAAACTGCCCTTTTCATGTTACCCAAAATGTAAAAACTGAAACAGCTAAGACTTAGCTGTTTGTCCGTCCGTCTCTCCGTTACCAGACAGCCATAGACCAGTGCCGGTTTTAGCACTAATAGCGCCCTGGCCAAGATTACTTCGGCGCCCAGGTCGTGTTGCCCCTTTTTGTTTGCCTTCGGCACCCCCTTTTTATACGGCGCCCTGGGCGGTCGCCCATCGTCCCTCAACGCTGCTACTGCGTAGTAGGTACACGGTGAAAAAATTTTACATTGAAAACTACTAACAACCCACCCCAAACCAAAAATTAAATTGGTCGTTAGCTAATTAAGATTAACGTACATACAATATTACTAAGAAGTATACATAATCAATAATCATAGAGTAATAATAATTCGTCTATGACATAATATACATAAATTAATTTAATATGTATAAAACTGCAACAACACGGCGAATTTAATTTTTTTACCTGAACAAAAGTTGTTGTTAATGTATATTTTAACATAATATTTTGGTAAATATACATTTTATTTAGCATAAACTACACTCTCTAAGCTTGCGATTTAGATATTGAAAATACAATGCAATTAAAGCCCACTTATCGATGTCTAAAAACGTTTGACATAATTTTAACAAGACAAGAAAAAGTATTTAAAACATACATAGGTAAGGAACCCATATCATATATCTCTTCCTTTGGGAAAGTCGGTTAATAAGACAGTTCTTTTGCACTTTTAACCATAAGCAGATATTAGTTAAAATAACTTCATAATAATGGAGATATGACATGAACTAAACGTATAATAACTGCTATTACCATGAATTATTTCGGTACTCGTTTAAATTAGCAACAAGGGGGCCGTTCATAAAATACGTTCGCATACAAGGGGGAGGGAGGGGTTTTGCCGAGTGTGAGTTGTGACAAGATGTGACAAGGGGGGACAGGGGGTCTACGGCAGCGTGACGTTCGCCGTTCATTAAAAAAATTTACTGAGTATTCATTCTCTCGACGCAGACGCTTTTAACTCTCTTCTCAATTTAATGATTTTCATTAAAGTGAATTTTCAAATATCAAAAGTGTAATATCAATCAAAATTTATCATGTTTAGGGGAGGGGGGTCTTAGTTTTTGTGACGAAATATTTACAGGGGGGGTCACAGAAAGTGTGAGGTCAAAAGTTAATTTTAATGTGACGTATTTTATGAACGGCCCCAAAATAAAATTTATGGTTTTATAGCATTGTTTATATTAATTAGTTTAAAATTAAATAATAATTAATTATACTTTCACCTTTTTTCTTATTAATATATTTACGCAGCGTATAACTATTCAACGTCCTCTAGTCTTTGTCTGTCGTGTGACTTTTCCAATGTACCAGAAAACAAGTAGACCCAGTATACTGTATACTCAATGGCTGTTAAGTATATTTTGTAAAGGGATAAACCTTTACATTTAAATTAAGAAAATAATTTGAAATTAAGGCTGATTTTAAAGTCACGCTGTCCGCTCACTGACCGTCGTCGGCGCCGACACCGCAGCGCTATCACGTATCTTGCGAGAGCAATGCGATAGCAATTATTGCGCGATAATTGCTCCGAAATCGCAATTTCGTATCACGTATCAGCTAAAACAATACGAGTGCAATCGATCGCTATGCATGACACCATTGTTTTTATAGTTTTTATACCCAGCAATCGCTCGCGCGATTATTGCTAGTGGATTATTGATCGCCATTTATACGTGATAGCCCTGTCGAAATGTATGTTATTAAAAACGCTTCCTACAATTTCATACATCTCGGGCAATCAGTGCCGACGGTGCGCGTACGCCGTACAGTCAGCGTGACTCTAAAATCAGCCTAAGTGATTCTCAATAGTTTTATTCTCTATGTCACAGTAGTTCTCTTTCATCTTCAAAATGATAAGGTCTCGACGTATAGGCCTTTACCTAAGGCGATTTGCAGACGACGGGGCGGGGCGGGCCGGTCAATTTCGCCGCGAAGGATAGCACAAAGGGAATCCTATATTACCAACGCACACGGCGTGCAAAAAGATCGCTGGCGACAAAAATCCCGCTGCCCGTCGTCTGCAAAGCGCCGAAGCTGTGTCACTCGCGTAAGACAGTCTGCGATAAAAGCGTCATTCGAGAATCGAGGCTTGAGAATCGAACCTCTGGTTTTGAATCGGAAGTGGTGGCTCATACTAAAAATATTAATACTTCCTTAGTCATATCAGAAACTTAGTAGCGTGCATGGGTGTCTTATGTTAACTATACATTTCTACATTAAAACATACAACTATATTTTGTTCAACTATTTCTGACACTTCACATTCAAATACTAAGCTTGATTAAAAACATATTACATATAAATCACGTACACTTACAAAGAAAAGTTACATACCATTGAATAATAATTAAATAAACTACTAGTATGTATATTAATTAATATAGCAAAAAAACTTATGGACTATTTTGTACCTACTCAATACTCAATTTTAACTAATTTTCATCTAAATGTAAACAAAATGTTGAAATTCGGCCAATATAATATTATGTCATTGCACTTAATTTATTGCGCGGCAATATCATGTGACATACAGTTTAACAAGGCTGTTTATGAACGTGGCGAGAAAAGGAACTAACGCTTCTATCATACAAAAACGTCATTTTTGACAGTTCTCCTTTACCAGCAGCGCCTATTGACATCATTGACATATTCATTTAAAGCCATGTCGAACTGTAATATGAATTGGTAAAATTATACATAGACATTCATTGACTGACGGCCGAAATAAGAGACATTTATGATT
Organism: Polyommatus iphigenia; assembly: GCA_963422495.1. Lineage (NCBI taxonomy): Eukaryota > Metazoa > Arthropoda > Insecta > Lepidoptera > Lycaenidae > Polyommatus > Polyommatus iphigenia. Next base: position 13,701,068 of record OY730180.1, on the reverse strand, counting down.
ATGTATAGGTCTACCAGGATCTGATGGCGAATTTGAATGGCAGATTTTCAAAAAATATCCTTGATCATTGGATAAATTTATATATTTGCATGTTTCACATACAGAATCAGCCGCTTTAAGAAGAAAAAAGGATCAAAATGTTTAATTCCAATCACCCCGGTATTGCTAGAGTCAATTTCTTTTCTCACTTTTTGCCATCAGATCCTGGTAGACCTGTAGGCTGTAACTTAATCATAAACTGTAATTTAACGAAGAGTTTGATAAACATGTATGGAGTTTTAGTCAAAATCTTTGTTTAATTAAAGTTAAGTTGTCATTAAATGCCTCTGAGGGACCTATTAGACAGAGAGCGGTCACGCGTTCAAGCGTTCTGACTTCTGCGTTTGGTCAGTCAGACAGGAGCCATTATGACGCGGTCAGAACACCCCCTGTGTGAGTATCTCTATATAACGTACCTAATACAACACAAATAACAAAGAACGCAAAACTGACCGCTTGACCGCTCTCTGTCTGATAGGTAGCAGAGAGCTTTGTTTCCATTTAGATCAAAATTGATATAAACAAAAGAGTTTTTTTTATTAGATTTTGAACAACAGCATGTAAGTAAAGGCGACACTATAATATTTTTAACTTCATGAAAAACGATAACACTGCACAAGTATTATTGATCATACAATAGTTACAACTACAATATAATTATGTATTTAGTTCATGATATTATAAGTTTAAACACTTACGGATTTTGTCGCGGAGCACTTTTATTAATCCCGACGTTTCGGCTACTTTACAGCGGCCGTGGTCACGGGCGGACTGAGGTGACAGGTGTCCAATTTCTTGAAGTTATCGAACTACCCGACGACTCATCAATATTTGTTTGCGTTCCGATCTACGCAGAACGAACTCACAGTGTCTTATGATACCTCGGCTTCAAGACACTGTGAGTTCGTTCTGCGTAGATCGGAACGCAAACAAATATTGATGAGTCGTCGGGTAGTTGGATAACTTCAAGAAATTGGACACCTGTCACCTCAGTCCGCCCGTGACCACGGCCGCTGTAAAGTAGCCGAAACGTCGGGATTAATAAAAGTGCTCCGCGACAAAATCCGTAAGTGTTTAAACTTATAATATCATGAGTGATACTCGCGAAAACTTAAGAAATCATTATATGTATTTAGTTATGGTAATAATGTGTTGCTTTAAAAAAAATCTTGATGTTCTTTGGTATTTACATAAACTTTATGAGCATTCAGAATAAAAAAAAATTTAGATTGTGATAGCTTTCTAGCCACTTGTTTCAATTTAATTGTGGATTAAATATCATGTTATATGTCTCTATCTCTTTTTCTTATAAAAAAAAAAGAAAAATATATATTTTTTTAAAACGATTGTGCATAACAGTTGTTCTTGCAAGAAATATGCATCAAAATCCTATCAATGTTTTAAACTGAAAATTTGTAGCTGTTAAATATTCCGTTAGAATCAATGGTTATTTTATACAAATATTAGGCTAAGCTGATTGGTTTGTTATGGCTATAAGGTTTGGTCACATGACAACCAACATGCCCAATATACACAACCCTGCTAATGTATATTGTATAGTCTTGGATTCGGGAACACCATTAAGGTGGTAAAAAATATACGGTCTTGACACTTAACACCTGTTGAACAGTTGATTAGAGAAAACTTCAGTACAAAATGGTCTCAAAACAACTGTTCAACAGATGTTTAATCTTTTGTGGTAAGACCCATAGTCTCTAAAACATTACCAAACGTTCAGTAGAAGAAAGGATTTGCCTTATTTATAAAATGAATTTGATATTCAAAGATATTTCATTATAATATCCCAATCAACTTAATATTATTCCTTAGCTGGTTAAGATTTTGAACCAACATAGAGTTAATATTTAACATCTTCAGGTACTAAGCATTAGACCCTATTGCTGTTTCTGTTGCATTGTAACCATCTTCTTATATTCTCGTATTCTTAAAGCCCGTATTTTAATTTGGAGGTTAATTTTTGTAACTGAGCCATAATTGAATCAAATATCTAATCGGAATCAAAGAATAACCAAGTGTTAACTTGACTCATTAAGAGATGACAGAAGACAAAGACAGATAAAGACAGCCTATGAATTTGTTAAGGTACAATTCCGTGCATCGCGATCGATCGCGGCTGCGCACGACCTACGACTGTCGTAGGCCGCGCGCGACCGTGTCTTGAAGTTAATATGACATATTAACTTCAAGACACGATCGCGCGCGGCATGCACGGAATTGTACCTTTAGTCCCTAAGAAGGTTGATAGGTGATACACATGACAATGTGGTTTAAAATAAAAATTTTATGATGCTTAGGGCCGAAACGCTAACCGCGGCGCCGCAAATTGCAGCGTTATGACGTTACATTTGTTGACAATGATTCAGTTTGTTTCTGGGATTACTAGTATAATAAATATCAATATTTGTTTTATTTTACCTCATAGTCAAGACCAGCATTTCCAAAGCAGTAATGGGTTTCCTTCCTTTTACATTATTTTCCTGTATAACGTGAAATTTTAGTGGTTGTTTTCCCGCAGCAGAACGATTAACCTATAGTAGCACTATCGAAGTATGCAAGATATTTTTTGAAAATTAAAAATATTTTGTATGATGTACTATGGCAACTTTATGCCGATAGGCGCGAGCGTATAATAAATATGACTCGTCCGAATTTTATTTATGATTTGAATAAAAAAAACTTCAAATCTATTGTACTACTAAGATAGAATCATTTTACTGCGGGAAAACAACCATTAAAATTTCACGCAGTATTTTGATAACCCGCTTAATAGCTCTTATAAGTACTCATTCTAAAGTAGTCGAAATAATTTTCGCCTATCTTTAATGCTTTGTATTTTCGAGAAAACTACTCGCCATCGGGATTCATAGCCTTATTAAATTGATGTATCCAGTATCTACTGTGTCATATATTACTTAAAACCGAGTAATGTCTGTCGAGTAACAAATAAGCAATAAGTTTCTTTCGACGATCCATGCCAGAGACACATCCATTCACAATAAAAAATCACGAGGAACTCCGAACTGGTTACCCTGCCAGAACGCTGTTTTTCGCGACGCCGCGCCGCTAAAATCGGCGGTGGCGCCACTGTCGATTTCAGCGGCGCGGTGTCGCAACGCGGTTGTGTTTCGGCTCTTAAAATTGCTACTTTTTAAAGTAGTAGCTAGTAGTGGTCTACCACTCATCTCATAAGAATGATTTGCACAATCTACAGACAGATAATGAGTGACACTACTCACTAGAGTGATTTCATATGGGTATATGTGACTGTGAGTCAGACAATATACAATATACATTATACATATCAACCTACAGAGTATACATAATGTAGTGAATCATTCATGTAAAATATGTCAAAATGGCTTGCTTTAATCTGTACAGTGTAAGCCCAGAGTAGGTGCCAATTTCACCAACTCTTGATAAATGATGAGGGGCAAAAATGTATGGGCTCTGGTATAGGGCTCAACAGGAATGGATTGTATAGTTTTAGGAAGGTATACCTATGTACATTAATGACCAATAGGGAGCTTGTCAAGATTCGTTGTACTTTTTGAGTAAAGCCATGTTAAAAGTGACATCAGCGCTCATACATTTCATGCTGATAACATCACGTTACATTATAGCATGATTATTTTTAGGGTTCCGTAGTCAACAAGGATATTATAGTTTCGGTCTGTCCGTCCGTCCATCCGTCTGTCCATCTATCCGTCCGTCCGTTTGTCCGTCCATCCGTCCGTCTGTCTGTCCGCGGTTTTTCTCAGAGACTATAGGGCCTACAAAGTTGTAATTCGGCACGAATGCACATATTATTTATTAATGATGCCGACTAAATGGTGTCATCGTTACCTGCTCCGCCGTCCAAGGGTGAGCAGTATGAGGGAGGGGTTAAACTACTACTGTGAGCGTAAATCTAAGGCGTACTGTCTAAGACAAGACATCCGTAACCTTTCTAAGTGCAAATAAATCTTACCACATAGACGACAAAAACTACGTCGGTAACGCCGGCCTTGTACGTTTACTGTACATTATTTCAAAAAGTACAGTTGCTAGGGGCTGGGCGCCATATAACTTTTTTACCTACTCACTAAAAGCTATCTAATGGTATATATTTTATCTCTGTTGAGCAATATACCAAAATGCCCATGATCCTTTAATCATTAATTAAAGCAATATATTTATTATTATGTCTCTCTCTTTTGGGTTCGTAAAACAGTCGTATGGAATATAAAAAAATAACTAACACTAACTGCTACTACTGCAATTAGGACACAAGGTATCTACATAGATGATTCACTGCAAATTTAACACTCTTAGTCCATAGGTACACAGCTTAAGCTGTGTAAAGTGTGGACCTAACACTAATAACCTCCAAATTAAAATGTTGACCTATTAATATACTATGTATAGATTTTATCTATTAATGAGTACTATGTCATATATTGCTATTTAAATAGCTGTGCATGAATAATTATACATACAAATTTTTATAAGCATACTTAAGCATTCCTAGTATCTATATTAAGAAATTATACAACCATTCTTCTCAGGAATATGTCCGTCTGATCTCTCTATTTCGGATAACATTGCATGGAACATATCTGTTACAGACTGAAAAAAGCAAAAACAAAAATTAATTTCAGATATGGGGTTTTTTTCACTGCACAAGCATAACTTAAAATGTTCTAGACAGAATGTCAACATACCTCATTTTGTTTTGCACTAGTTTCTACAAATGCAGCATTCCATTTTTCAGCTAGTCTACGTCCTTCCTCTGTGCTAATTTTTCTCTCTAAATGTAAATCTGTCTTGTTACCAACTAATACAATTGGCACACTGAAAATACATTCAATGATATATGAGTTACTGAATAAAATTGTACGAATTTCAACTATGAAACATTTGATAACATAATATTTAATCCTTCGATCGTCGAATCATGGAAATTGTTTTTCTATTGTGTCCGGATCACCGGTAATTATGGCTTATGGGGCTTGATGGGTTAATGTTAAGTTAAAAGTTTCAAACTACAGTAGTTACATAAAATATACTTACTGAATTTTTCCAATCATATCAAGAAGTTTATCATATATAATTTGTACAATTTGAAAACTTTTACTTGATGTTATGGAATAGACTAAAACATAACCATGGAAGTCCATGCTGTATTGCAGTGGGAATATACTGTACTCATCCTGCCCAGCAGTGTCCACAAGTTTCACCTCGTATTCAGTAGAATTTAAACGAATGAATTTTGTAAACGCTGAAAAATAAAATATTTGATAAGCATCTAACACAGTCATGTTCATATTTTATTTAGGTGAAACACAAACATGAATGGGTTTCACCCCCAGGCATTGTATAGTGTGTATAAAAAATCCAAACATGTGACCAGTCTCCACAACAAAGTAATATTATAAAGAAAACAATACACAAACAACTTACTGTTTTCGATGGTTGGGTCGTACGAATCTACAAACTGTCCTTCGACAAATTGAATAATTAACGACGACTTTCCTGAAATTTTTTCAATATTATAATAAAACGTCATAACATTAAATGAATAGTGTGACGCATTTGTTTGAGTACCAATGTTTCAGAAAATGATACTTTACCGACTGATCTGTATCCCATCATAGCAATCTTCCTCTGTTTAGATGGCATTTTTATTATTTATTTTAATAACACAGCATGCAAAATTCAATACAATGTGTTTTTGATAAAAATTGTAATCAATCACACACAGTGCCAAACTTATTTTAGCTGCACAGATAACTTACTAGTATAAATTTGTTTAGCTGTCAAAACTAAATGTCATGAAAACCAATGCTGCCAACTACCTTCCTCCTTTGATTGTCTATGGTTCACTTATGCTCAGCATGGTATTAATATATACTACGTATAACGTACGTTATACGTAGTATATATGTATATATTAATTCCATGATGCTCAGTGTGTCAGCCATGACGTACGGTATTTCCTCCTCTTTTTAATATTTGGCAACTCTGTGAATGACAGTGACAACTGAAAATTGTCAAACCTTATTGACATTGACATTTGACACGATAACTCAAGACGTATGAAATCATCACGAATTATAAAAACAGAAAATAATATTTTTTTGGATATAAATTATTTGTGCGTAAATTTTCTGCAATCTTCTTTGTTTATACAGTAAACGAAATCTAAAGGAATAATATTTTACTATCTACAATGTCTGCGAATATTCCGGAGTGTCCACCCAGTTTAAAATCAATTCAACATTATCTTAAAACTGCTGCTGAACATGATACGAGGGACCCCATTGTTGCTTATTGGTGCCGTTTACATGCACTCCAGACAGGACTTAAAATTACTACAAAAAAAACTCCAGAAGAAACAAAAGTTTTAATGGGTAAGTGAAGATAAGACGCTTCTATTAATACACTTATATTTATCTTTTATATACAGTTCTTTTTGTGTATACCTACAATTGATAGTAAACAAATATACAGTTATTGTAGTAATTTCGTTCTTTCATTATGTTCTCTTGAAAACTATTTTGAATGACATTGATTTTTGTAAGTAGGCATGCACTCCTAGCTAAATAAATTGTGTTTTAACAGCAATCATGGACTGGTTAGAGGAAGCGAAAACAACATACAAAGATAATGATGCAATATCAAATGAGGTAGTTGCTCAGGCTCATTTAGAAAATTATGCTTTGAGATTATTCCTTTACGCTGACAAACAAGATCATGAACAAAGCTATGGAAAGTAAGTTTTTGTCTTTTGCATATGGAATGGACAATAGGTTTGCTATTTTCTAGCTAATATTTAGTTATTACATGTTTTAATTCATGAAGCCCCAAGCGGCCACATCCGGCCGCAATAACAATGAAAAAGCTATTGTGTCTCGTTTTGCCACGACTGATGGTTTAATTGGTAAATACTATAATTTCTGATGGACATATTCTTTTGTTGGCCTGAAATGTAAATTGCGTTATTATTCCACACAATTTTCTTGAGTTCAAATCCAAATTGGTCATAAGTTTCCAGTGAGAGATACATTTAAATTGCACTTTGCACTAAGACAGACAATTTAAATTGTTTCATTATTGAAATTTAATATTTAACCCAACTTTATTTTACTGTATATTAAGTACAAATAAATAAACAAAATTAATGTGTGAATTTATTGATGAAATGCAATGTTACCAAACATACTATAATTTGAAACTATTGATTTTTACAGAAATATTGTGAAAGCATTTTACACAGCAGGCATTATATATGATGTGCTAACCACATTTGGAGAACTGACTGATGAAGCAGCACAAAATAGGAAGTATGCCAAGTGGAAGGCTGCCTACATTCATAATTGCCTTAAAAATGGGGAAACTCCTGTACCTGGTAATTTTTCGACTTAATTTATTACTTATGTTTTCTTGCACCATTATTGTTTCAAATTATGCAATACTAGATGACGCCCGCTACTACATTGCGCCAAAATTCGTTTACAGCGCGGGACCCGTAATTTTTTTCCGGATAAAAAGTATCCTCTATGTCCTTTTGGTCTTGAAGAGGTTACAGACAGACAGACATTTCGCATTTATAATACTAGTATGGATTAAGGCTTCGTTTCTTGTTCACCAACCCAGCCAAATCGCGAATTAAGCCATTTCTTAAAAGTCAGACTTTTCAACCTATAGTTTTTATAAAATGTCAAACCATTTTTTGTTTTAATTCCTCAGGACCCATGCAATCTGAAGAAGGTGGTACCGAAAGTGAAGGCAACCCAGGAGATATGGGCAGTTCTGATGCAGCAAATACACCCCCATCAATTGGGTTTCCACCTGTTGATCCCACACCTCCACCATCTGTACCTACAAGTTTTAATAACTCCTTACCGGACCCTAATGCTGCTTTGAGAGCCGCTTCACAGCTGCCACCGGTGCCATACACTCCGGACCCTAACCCTGGTGGGTTTGTGCCGTATGATCCATCCCAGCAACCTCAACCCACACCGACACCCATGGTGTACAGCGACAGCGTTGCACAACTTACACCGGACCAAATGTCCAAAGCCCAGAAATATTGTAAATGGGCAAGCAGTGCTCTGAATTATGACGACGTCAAAACCGCTATAGGTAATCTTAAAAATGCTTTAGAGCTGCTACAGACTGGACGTGATCCTGCTTAAATTAAGAAAAGTAAGTGCTTATTTTGTTGTAAATTATATTTTGATTTGGCTGTAATTAAAACATGCTATCTCCACTTTGGTAGTGACAAATGATTCTCAATTTTTTAAGAAACGAGCAATGTTGCTTTCAAATTAAGAGTCTATTCAATTTAAGTATTTGCAAGCAGGAGCATTCAAAATTGCATTATGTGCCTTTAAATTAAATTAAGAATGCTCTGTCAATTTCTCACAAATGCTCAGATTTACTGCAACTCATTTCACAAAGAACAAGGGGGATTTTTGTATGGAACCCGTACCCAAGCTGTAGCACGTTCAGACATATTATATCAAATGAAAGGGCTTGATAAACTGTACATTTTCTTGTATGACATAAATTCTCTAAACCATGGGAGAAAAAACTTAACGAGGGTAGAAGGTAAGAAAAAATCCAAAAAAGCACCCTGTATTATTTCATCAATTTATAGTGTTACTGGTAAGGAATCATTTCTGGAAAGTAATCGTATATGGCAAACTTGAGGAAAGTGTTGTATTTTAGTAAATTGTTTCGTATTTTTAAGAAATGTATAGGAAAACCATAAAACCTTAAAAATCTAACCTTTCCTGGATACACTATAAATTGATATAATAATACAGGGTGTTTTTTGGGATTTTTTCTTACCTTCTACCCTTATTAACTTTTTCTCCCATGGTTTAGAGATTTTTCGTCATACAATAAAATGTTCTAATTTTCAAGCCCTTTTATTTGGTATATTATGTCTCAACGTGCTACATTGGTGGGTACGAAATGTCCGGGCTCTTTCTTTAAAAATATTCCTAAAATATAACTGACGAAAAAGTATTATTTAAAAGGATTTAAGTATATTATTTTTATATTTTGAAGGTAAGTTGTGCAATTAATTTAATAATAAAATAACTATGTATCAAATGTTTTAAACATGATTATATTGTGTATAGTATAATTTATCTAAATACTTATGTAAGTACATATTTTCCAAGTTGGCAAACAAGTAAAAGCCTTGTGTGTAGTGCTATGTGCAAATAAAAAATTATATTACTTATTAATGAAAATAAACAAATATTGTAATTTCTAATTATATTTTATTTATTATATCATTACTGGTACATTTTATAATAATTATTGTTTGCATGAGTTGTTATCAAATTATGAAAACAATATTTTAGTCTTTTTGCGTTACTTACAATAACCGTAAAAGTTAAAACATTGCATCATGACTGACAGTTTTTTTTTTAATAATTTACAACACAAATGTTATAAATTGACAATACAATAGATGGCGCCACTGACTTCACAACATGCAAAATATTATCAGGTAATCGTTATTATTGAGCAAACATTAAACATGTGCATTATATTATATTTCTAATGTACTATAAAGTGGCAGTTTGTCGGCCCATCTAATACAATACCCTCACAGACTTCACACTACAAACACATTCACACAAAACGAACCTAGTACGCATCGCTTACAATAATATCACTTTAAAGTATAAATTCTTACCTACGTAAAACGTTTTGTGAAAATGTAAAAAATGTCAATCCACCTTTCGGTCATAAAATGTCTAAAACGTTACAGATACATTTAAAAAAGCGTCGGAACTCGCGCCCAATGACTAGCAACAATCACAGTGGTAGCAAACGAACTATAATTTGTGCCTCTATTAAAATGAAGTGCGCTGGGCTTTATTTGTTTGTATGTATATAAAACACTAACTACAGACTAGTAATAAGTTATTGCGGGGATAAGTCTTAGTCCCTCTTGAGTCCGTTCCCGTTTTGGGTGGCGGCGGCCTTCTCCATCTCCTCTCGTCGACTTGTCTGGTACCTGAAACAAGCTCTACAGTTATTCGCAACCAGAAAATTCGAATACATTTGTTTTAGCCTCGTATCATTTGCAAATCTTGATTAAATTCGAGGTAGCCATTACTGCTGAATATAATAAACTAGTACGTTCGATTACGAAATCGAGGTGCAAATTATAGTAACGAGGAAAGATTAATAACATCCATACAATATTGTACTCGCGACAAGCAATTCTTCACAGCGGAATCTTGGCCGAGTGCCAATCGTGGGCTAGTCAGCGATAGAACTAATTTTATGTAGTAAATCCCTGTTTACATTCCATAAAAACTAGCCAAGGTCTATGGAAATAATTTACTCCTTCGTATAAATCAATATCCGCTCTTAACTGCGGTTTAAATGCGTTCTCAAATATAAGCGTTCAAAAGTCTTGAGGAACAAATACGAAATGTAATAGAATGTATATATCTATACTTATAAAATTACATGTCCTGACTGACTGACTGACTGACTGACTGACTGACTGACTGACTGACTGACTGACTGACTGACTGACTGACTGACTGACTGATTCATCATCGCTGAGCAAAAACTGTTAAAGTTACAGCTACGAAATTTGGTGAGTAGGGTTGTTTTATTAAGTAGACACCCACTAAGGAAGGAATTTTGAAAATTTTACCCCGAATGGGGTGAAATAGGGGTTGAAAGTTTGAATGAAAGTCCGTCATTTCTTGAGTTAGAAACATGAAACTTTATTTTTGGGTTACTGATTAAAAATGAATGGATACGTATTTAAGCGTTTTTGGAAATTCTACCCCCAAAGGGGTGAAATTGGGGTTGAAATTTTGAATGAAAGTCCGTTATTTCTTAAGTTAGAAACTTGAAATTTTATGTTTGGGCTACTGAATACTGATTAAAAATAATTGGATACGTGTTTAAGCGTTTTTGGAATTTCTACCCCCAAGGGGGTGAAATAGGGGTTGAAAGTTTAAATGAAAGTCCGTCATTTCTTAAGTTAGAAACATGAAAGTTTATTTTTGGACTGCTGATTAAAAATGAATGGATAAGTATTTAAGCGTTTTTGGAAATTCTATCCCCAAGGGGGTGAAATTGGGGTTGAAAGTTTGAATGAGAGTCCGTCATTTCTTGAGATAGAAACATGAAACTTTATTTTTGTGCTACTGATTAAAAATAAATGAATACGTATTTAAGCGTTTCTGGTAATTCTACCCCCAAGGGGGTGAAATTGGGGTAGAAAGTTTCAATGAAACTCCGTCATTTCTTGAGTTAGAAACATGAAAGTTTATTGACGTTTGCTTAAATAGGGTCCCGTTTTTACCCTTTGTTTAAGGAACCACAAAAAGGGGAATCCATCTTTGTTATTATACTATGTTAATGCGGACGAAGTCGCGGGCAACAGCTAGTAATATGATATACCTATAACTTCATATTTAATTTTGTTTCTATTTTTCCATATTATGTTTTACTAAATTTATGTAGTTGTTATTTGTCTATTTCCATAACTAATTTTAACCTCTGACCATACAAAATGTGTAAAGAATAACTAATATGTTCAAACAGCGAAGGGTACAAAAGCAGTCAATAACGAGCGTTATGAGCTATGTATTTGTGACGTCAACTATACCCACGTCCCGAACGGCCGCCACTGTTTATAGCTGATGATTGTATATTTATGCCAGTGATCCGATTACTAATTTTAAATCATCATCGTCTCCGCTGATCAGCAATAACTAAAGCTATAGCTTAGTAGTCAAAATTATTAACGTTTATTCCCGTGGTGCTTCCCCTTCAGTTCTTTGACTTTCGGTCACTGCAACTTTGTGCTGTCTCCCACTTTGTATGGGGAGGGAATCTGGAATTTTTCCTACTCCATATATTCTTCTGATTAATTTCGTTGCCGGTCCCAAGACAGCTTTAGCATGTCTCTCGGGCTCCCTGAGATCATATCAAAGGGTTTCGTGGTTGGATACCGCTGTCGATCTTGGCGACACAGGAGATACAGTGGCGGGCCGTGGGAATGTGCGGTGGGCCAAAGCCCGAACAAAAATAACTAAAGGATATGTTTCCAATCGTGTGAGATTTTCTTGTTTGAATTACGTTGATTTCAAGGTCGAATCGGGCTTAATGGCTTTTTAAAAGCAACATCTAGCCTTTAAAGCTTAAGAGCCTACTTAGTGAGGTGGGTTACCTAGCGCTTTATTGTTCAGAGTTGGAAACAAATTGATCCATTACAAAGCAATGTTGATCAAAGGGAAGGGAAAAGTTGACGATGCCAATATCGTAAAGCTAACTGTCAATCAACGCTTATCATTGTTGCACGAATACCAATAGCATAACTCATATTATAAAATCTTGCTATGTTATCTTCCTGACCGATCGTCGATCGACTTGTGAATTTGACATATTATTAATAATATGTCAAATTCACAAGTCCTGTAGTAATAATTAATAAAATATAATTGATTATATTTTATTAATTATTACTACAGGTTTTTTAAAACTCCTCTTTTTGGTAGTTAGCCTAATAGTTATTGAAGACTTCTTTACCCTATTTGTGTCCAAATATGATTGCTTTGGTGATTGCTGCTTAGTGACAATCATTCCAGCTTACTAATTGTTATGCTTAATAGTTTGAAGAAAATCATAGTCAAGTGCTCAAGGTGGATATGGGAAGCCGATTGATCCGATTGGACTAATTGCAGGCCGACCTTAGTCCTTACCGGACTCGTGCATACCCACGGAAATGCACAAACCCCGTCTGATACGACACACTATAAATTACGCGAAGAGCCGAAATTACGCGGCGGAATATTAGTATTAATGTCTAAACACACAAGGCTGAATTACGCCGGCGTGAATTCCGCCGCGTTTACGCCGTGTTTCAAACTCATACTAAATACGGGCGGAACGCGAGAGACGACACACTATTCCGTCGCGTATTTGTATGCGTTTGACATTTGCGGCGGAATTTATGCCGGCGTAATTCAGCCTAGTGTGTTTAGACACTTAGCGGCGGAATATACAATATTAGTAGGATCAAAAGTTTGTGGAAGTTGATATCAGATGGCAAAATGTAGTCATCATGACATTTCTGCGACAATCGAACCGAACTTCCGTCGCGTATAATTTGTTTCTATATAGTTTCTATGTAACAAAACATTACCGCCGAATCGCTGCTGAACTTTACGCTCGACGCGGCTCGACGGAAGTTCGTCTCGCAACGGAATTTCGGCATAGTGTGTCGTCCGTCGCGTTCCGTCCGTATTTTGTATGCGTTTGAAACGCGGCGGAATTTACGCCGGCGTAATTCGGCCTAGTGTGTTTAGACACTGTCAGCTTGGCCTGCGGTAAGTCCGACCAAATCGATTGTCTTTCCACAGAGACCTTAAGCATGAAGACAATAACGCTCACGTAGATAATAGGAGTAATATGTCCATCTTACCACACAACGAGCCGTCCACTGAGCATGAAGAAGAAGACAAGAGCGGGGGCGCAGCGGTCGAAGGGGTCCCCCACCATCAAGTGGGAGTACGCCGCGAGAATCATCAGCAGCACCAGACCGATGTTAGCCGCATTCTTCACTTTATCTTAAAAAATAACGTGAGTTATTTTATTCAATACTAGCGACCCGCCCCGGCTTCGCACGGGTATAAAATATATTATAGCCTATGTCACTCACTGAATAAATGATTAAAATCAATTCAGTAGTTTTTAATCTATAGGTACTAATATTATAAAGAGGTAAACTTTGTTTACTCAGATCTACAATCTACATACTACTACTACTGCTCAAAGATACATAGGTACTACTCATAGATCTAATTTCTAAACTCCCCTGCCGCGAGCGCACCCCCGCCTTGGTAGCGCCCACTCCGAAACGGGCGTAAATCGAATTTTTTTAATTTCGCCATAAATTCTAAACCAAACGTCCAATTTTAATCATTCAAAGACCAAATATTATCTACATAAACTGTACTTAGTGATGAAATAATTTATTTTGATAAGGATTAATAGCATGAGTAAAATAAATGCGTTTAAATGTAGTAAATAAAAATAAATCGAGATTTTTAAATAAATAAGTGGCTGTTGTACCTCACTCGACAGATAGGTATAGTGTGTCGCGGACTTTTTTGTGGATATTTAAAAGATCTACATTTACTTAAAACATTGTATGGTTCTATCTTTTATAGTTTAGGCAGCGTTCGCAAAATAAGTACATTTTCTGGTTGTTTCCGAAAAACTGAAATATCTTACGGAACCCTATATTTTCCAAAATAAAAAGTAGCCTATGTTACTCGCTTAATGTAGCTTTGGAATGGTGAAAGAATTTTTAAAATCGGTCCAGTAGTTTTTGAGCCTATTCATTACAATTAAACAAACAAACAAAGTTTACCTCTTTATAATATTAGTATAGATATTATGTGCCTTCAAGATGCAACATTTTTATTATGTAGTAGCAGAGGCAATTAATATTACTTTAATGTACTTTCTTGTATTTTCCTTGTGGTCAATTACTAAATATAAACATGGATTACAGGCTAGTATAACAATAGGAAAAACCAACACTAGCATATCCAACATTTTAAAATAACACTGGTTCGATTGTGGTAAAGTTATAGTAAATGCAAACATATTTTGTTCATAAAATAACAAAACGTACATTTTGTAAAAAAAATATTTATTTATTCGTATATCGTCAATTTTGTATATTTTTTCTTCTCGTCGGTCGATTCGGCTTCCTTTATTCGAGTAACTAGTTACACAAAAAGGAAAGTAAAATAAGTATATCAAATTATTACGCCTCAGGCCGTACGTTTCCTACAGCGGAAACTGAGACCGAAAACTTCCTAATGCCTGCGTCTAAAAAATACCAAAGTAAAATAAAGCATCTAAAAATAATTATTACGGACGATATCACACGGCTGGACGCTGGACAAAATAGAACTGAAACTTATAAAAATAATATCGTTCTCAATTTTTTTGCGTTTTGTTTGTCACTCAGCTTTGGATATCTATTTAATATTATGTTTATTAAACACGTCCGGCAATCTGTGTAGCACATTACGAGGGCTGCTATTTATGTATCCGGAATTAAAAAAAGAAACAAACATATATCATTTAATATGGTTTTATTGCTTTTCAAAATATTCGCCGCGATGATCGACACACTTTTGCATACGCTGGAACCAATTTTCATAGCACTTTTTCCATTCTGATTGAGGTATCTCCAAAACGTGCATTTTGAACGCATCAACAGCCTCTTCCCGGCTCGAAAAACTTGACCACGTAATTTGTTCTTCGCGTATGGAAATAAAAAGAAATCGTTAGGTGCCAAATCAGGGCTGTACGGCGGATGACCAGTCAATTCGATCTTTTGACCCTCCAAAAACTGAGTTGTTTCAGCTGAGGTGTGACAGCTAGCATTGTCGTGATGTAATATGATTCTGCGTTGTCGGTTGTCCTTTCTTATTTCTTCAAAGACTTCTGGTAAACAAATGGTCGTATACCATTCAGAATTAACCGTTTTACGATTCTCTAATGGCACTGTAGCCACATGTCCATTAATTCCAAAAAAACAGGCGACCATTTGCTTCAAAGTACTTTTTGCACGAGTAACTTTTGTTGGTTTCGGCTCATCTTGGAACACCCACACCGTTGACTGTTGTTTAGTTTCGGGATCATATGCATAGATCCAAGATTCATCACCTGTGTAGATATTATAAACGGCTTTTGACATACCACGGTTGTATTTTTTTATCATTTTTTTTGCACCAATCGACACGAGCCCGTTTTTGATCGATTGTCAAGTTGTGCGGAATCCAACGCGAACATATTTTTTTTACAGCCAAATGTTCGTGTAATATCTTATGTATGCTCGTCATACTTATGCCTAAGGACGCCTCTATCTCGCGATATGTAACATGACGATCACGCATTATTTGTTCCCGCACAGCATCTATATTTTGTGGGACAACAGCTGTTTTTGGGCGACCTTCTTTATTTTCATCCGTGAGCATAGACCGCCCACGATTAAACTCACTGTACCAGTGATAAACAGTGGTTTTTGATGGTGCTTCATCTCCAAAAGTTGCGGTGAGATGAATAAAGCACTGTTGTTGATTTAGCCCACGCCGAAAATCGTAGTAAATCATTGCACGAAAATGTTCACGCGTTAAATCCATGGCAAATGAAGACACGCAATTTTCAAAATGACGCCACAATGGAAAAATAATTGACAGTCACATGAAACAAAATGTATTCTTCAACCAAAGAGTTCTATTTTCAAATGTTGTAATTACTTTTTAAATATTGTTCTTGTAAGTGGCCAGTTCCGGATACATAAATAGCAGCCCTCGTACCTAGCTAGATAATGTATCTAATAGTGCGTTCAAATTAGATGTTATTGTGATCGTAAAAAATATTTTGGATAGTAATGCATTATTTCTCTTTTTTCCCTTAAATTTGTATTAATATCTTCTGTCCTTATTTTATATTTATAAGCTAAAGAGCCAATTCCATCAAGCCTATTAAAGCTGGTGGAACCATTATGTAGCAGCAGTTAACCTGACAGATTCGCTATGCGTTTCATCGACTGCATCGATCGACTGCACATTTACTCTGGTTAACAAGTGCCATTTTCATCAAAACCTGATCTCATGCACCGAAAATTATGATTTTGGTCTCATTCGATTCGGAATAGCATCTAGAATAAAAAAGTGAAAAATTCAAAATTGTTGAATTTTTCCAACGTATATCTCTTCTAAGCCCTTTTAAGATTAGCTCAAAAGAATAATAAAAATTTCTAGATTTCTTGTTTTGAAAAAATCCGCGTTTTTATGTTAACATTAAAATGGTGACTATTAACAAATTAACAAAAGCATAACAATTAAACAAATTGTGATAATTTATTTTTGTTGACGGATTATTGTTTATTGATATGTCTACTTAGTACCTAATTTCTTTTATTTCATTAAAATAATATTTAATCAGCAGGGCAATCGCGCTAAATTTTTTCAACTGAAACGCAAATGAAACTCGGACGTTGATCGACTTTTGGAACGATTCGGTATCGCGCTAACGTTTTGACAGCTAGTTGAGACGTTACTGAACCTCAGCCCGAGCGCAAACGCTGTCAAAACAAAAAGTTGATACAATGCAACTTTTACTCGCACGTTTCTGAAACGTTTCTTATTTTGGTGTGTTAAATTGACGAAAATCGATGGAAAAATATAACATAAGCTATAATCAAATTATAATATAAGCTTATGTTTTACTTCAAAGCTGTAAAATAACACTACGGACTATTTTAGTTTGTTAAATAGTGAATTGAATTTTGACATTACTAATTACTTCTTTACGTAAATATTTTTTACTTTTGTCACAAGTCACAACTCACAAGTCACTATTCAACACTTATATGGCGTTTGTAAAATACATATTATAGTAAAACAATATTATGAATTCAACTACGTAAATTAAAAACTCCAAGTACTAATCATTCACATTCATATTAAGTTCTACCAACACAACTTCACCCGTGTCATATTCATCCATATGTAAATGAACAATTTGTCAATTTACCAATTAACACATGGGAAAAAATTTGTTCATATTTAAGCCAATCAAAACTAAATCAGAAGGGCGCTGATTGGTCCGCTGCAATGTCTGTCTAAAGGTCAAACGTTGCGCTTCGTTCGAGTTCCATCTAAGGTTGAGTTACGGTTGAAACGATAGCACGATACTGAAATTTGTTCAGACGCAGCGGAACCAAACCGTAACTGAACCACAACCAAAGCAGATGTGAACCTGAATTGAAACGTTTAAAAATAACGCGATTGCCCTGCAGTTAAAATATATTTTTTTAGTTCACGTGGCAGATTGCGGCAATTCACGCGAAACCCGAACTACGCGTTTTTACCGTTACTTTCGCCGCTCAATTAAAGTTATATGGATTGTTGATAGGGTTCCAGGATCTAGAACTTTTTTTAGGAAATTTCTAGATCTTTAAGGATCTGTTTTCAAATTTTGATTATCTCAAATAGTTTTCGAAATATGAAAAAAAAACCAAACCCTTCTTTTTATGTTTACTTAATTGCTTATAACTTTTGCATTTTTTTTTCAGCCCCTCTTGGAATTTTGATAGAATGTTCTAGATGCTATTCCGAATCGAATGAGACCAAAATCATAATTTTCGGTGCATGAGATCAGGTTTTGATGAAAATGGCACTTGTTAACCAGAGTAATTGGGCAAATATCTATACTAATATTATAAAGCGGAAGAGTTTGTTTGTTTGTTTGAACGCGCTTATCTCAGGAACTACTGGTCCGAATTAAAAAATTCTTTCAGTGTTAGATAGCCCATTTATCGAGGAAAGCTATAGGCTATATTTTATCGCGCTAAGACTAATAGGAGTTAAGAAATAGAGGAAAATGTGGAAAACACGGGAGGAAATTATTTGAAGGGGCTTATTTGAACGCGCTAATCTCAGGAACTACTGGTCCGAATTAAAAAATTCTTTCAGTGTTAGATAGCCCATTTATCGAGGAAAGCTATAGGCTATATTTTATCGCGCTAAGACTAATAGGAGTTAAGAAATAGAGGAAAATGTGGAAAACACGGGAGGAAATTATTTGAAGGGGCTTATTTGAACGCGCTAATCTCAGGAACTACTGGTCCGATTTGAAAAATTCTTTCAGTGTTGGATAGTCCATTTATCGAGAAAGGCCATAAGCTATATTTTATCACGCTACGACTAATAAGAACGAAGAAATAGAGGAAAATGTGGAAAAAACGGGGGAAATTATTTGAAAGGGCTTATCTCACGAACTAGTTGAGTAATTTTTCTGTTATTTGGCACAGATAAGAAGTAGACCACGTAAAGGATCATATAGGCTATTTTTTGTGGACTAATTTGTCTGTGAAATATCTAATTAACGCGGGCGAAGGCGCGCGGAACGTCTAGTATTTGATATAAGAGACGAAGAAAGAGGACTCGTGTCAAGGGAGACTGGACTATTTAGCTGTAGTAATTAAAAAATGTAAGGAAGACAAATAAAAATAAACTTACGGCTAGGAACAAGGGCGAGCGCCAATCCGAAGAATATTTCCAAGCCCCCGACCACCCGTCGATACCATTTCGACGGTATCTTGAAGTCCAGCATTTCAGTGAGTGGAAACACTTTTGCATATCTGACGTACTCCTTTCGCTGCAATGAAAATTTACATATTAATAATTTTCGCACAAATAACAATCAATCTACACTCTAAGTCTACAGTAAAAGCCTCAGCCGAAGACCGAAAGCAAGGGTCACCGCCAGCCGCCAGGGGTTTTAACTAACTTTTTATTTGAAAACTTTGATAGACTTCTTAAGTAATAAAATATTTACACCGAGTGTACCAATGGAAATTAAAATTAACCTATCAACTATCGAGTCCCATAAGAGCACCGGTGATCGCGACAAAAATAGAATAACAATAGATTTCCAAGAACCCGCGATCGAAGGATTAATAATGTTTTGTCTTTAGAAATGTGGCTTGACCTACGATATAAAAACTAGGCTTGACAGATACGGACGAAAACTTCTTTAAATAGAAATATTTTTGCGAGGGCCTAAGCCCTAAGGGATTAGCATTTTATAGCTTATACATAACTAGCTGTTGCCCGCGACTTTGTCCGCGTTAATATAGTATAATAACAAAGATGGATAGTTTTCCCCTTTTTGTGGTTCCTTATACAAAGGGTAAAAACGGGACCCTATTTAAGCAAACGTCAAACGCAAACGTCAAAAAACTTTCATGTTTCTAACTCAAGAAATTACGGACTTTCATTGAAACTTTCTACCCCAATTTCACCCCCTTGGGGGTAGAATTACCAGAAACGCTTAAATACGTATCCATTCATTTTTAATCAATAGCACAAAAATAAAGTTTCATGTTTCAAACTCAAGAAATGACGGACTTTCATTCAAACTTTCAACCCCAATTTCACCCCTTTGGAGGTAGAATTTCCAAAAACGCTTAAATATCTATCCATTCATTTTTAATCAGCAGTCTAAAAATAAACTTTCATGTTCCTAACTTAAGAAATGACGGACTTTCATTTAAACTTTCAACCCCTATTTCACCCCCTTGGGGGTAGAATTTCCAAAAACGCTTAAACACGTATCCAATCATTTTTAATCAGTAGCCCAAACATAAAATTTCAAGTTTCTCACTTAAGAAATAACGGACTTTCATTCAAACTTTCAACCCCAATTTCACCCCCTTGGGAGTAGAATTTTCAAAAACGCTTAAATACGTATCCATTCATTTTTAATCAGTAACTCAAAAATAAAGTTTCATGTTTCTAACTCAAGAAATAACGGACTTTCATTCAAACTTTCAACCCCTATTTCACCCCCTTCGGGGTAAAATTTTCGAAATTCCTTCCTTAGTGGGTGTCTACTTAATAAAACAACCCTACTCACCAAATTTCGTGGCTGTAACTTTAACAGTTTTTGCTCAGCGATGATGAATCAGTCAGTCAGTCAGTCAGTCAGTCAGGACATGTAATTTTATAAGTATAGATAGGTTAAATATATGTACTTTAATCTGTACCTATCTATGTTATATTGTATGTTTTGTATGTAACAGCTCTCCTTCGGACTAGGCTCGAAGCCGCCCTAATTTCACCAACGCCTGTTAGTGTTAACAGCTTGTTAAAATGTCATGTCTTCTCTTTCATTCATAAGAAAAACGAAAGAGGTAACGTGATACTAATTCGAGCGTTAATTTTAATAGTCGTTGGTGAAATTGGTGCATTAAAAATATTTAATAACATACAAGTACTTGCTGCGAGACCACTGCATTCGAAAGTTTGATAACCTACACCAATATACCTACTGAAGGCCAAGTTCACGAAGAATCAATTTTATGGAGGTCCGAGGTGCCTCCATTAGAAAGTTATTGAGTATTCTTTATCTTTTTGTGTAGTGATTAGTGACTAGTGATTGAATCTAGCTTCTCTATATAGACTACAGGTTGGTTTGGTGGTCAGCTGATATTATCGCCACTCACACGATTCATAATACAATTTTTAGGTTTTCTGTATCATGATTCATGCGCTTAATAATTAGGTGTAGGTAAAACAAATGTGTTCTTTAAAGAAAACAAATATTTTCTTTCATTTAAAGTACAAATTATATTTCATAATGATTTCATACATATAACGTTCAAGCCTAACATAATAATTGATCCTTTATTACAAAACTAGATGATGCCCGCAACTCCGTTGCGCCAAAAATCGCTTATCGCGCGAGAACCGTACATTTTTCCGGGATAAAAAGTATCCTATGTCCTTTCCCGGGACTCAAAGTGTCTCCATACCAAATTTCAGCAAAATCAGTTTAGCGGTTTGGGCGTGAAGAGGTAACAGACAGACAGACAGACAGACAGACACACTTTCGCATTTATAATATTAATATGGATGTATGTATAACTCAAATTATTTGATTTTGCCTTCGGAGCGGCAACACGAGACAGCAACGAAATATTAGGCGGCAGGCCAAATACTAAAATAGAAAGGCGTATTGCTCCGAAACAAAATATTAATGCACCTAGCGACCTTTCTAAATTTTATTCCTAAAATATAGAACGAAATTATTAAATATATTTTTTTAAGATTAACGTTAGTAAAGATTGGTACATAAATTATGCACTTACCAAATCCTTGTGCAATTCCTTAGAAATAAACGGTGTTAATTTTGTGATGCCAACAAAAATAAAAAATACACCAAGAAGAATTGATAAACTCTTTAAAACTATTGAACCCATTATTAATTAAATAATTTACAAGTAGTCGAGGAAATTTCAGGTACTCTTTGAATTATTTATTATTTTGTCACATTTCAAATCTAAGAAATAAAAACATGGTTGGAATTTTCAGCTTACAAAATTATTTAACTCATGCTAAAGCCAATATTAAAACATTATAGTCGGAGCAGAAACGGACACGTACGCGTTTATCGTTCGCGCCGGCGCGAAAAAAATCCATATCTATTTTTTTAAGAAGCGTCTTGCTTTGGCATAGGTAATTCAAAATTGGTTGCCATATTCAAAATTAGTAAGTTGTCAAATAAAGATCGTACGATCCGCTGCGCCGGCGCGGCGCCGTGTTTTCGTGTTTTCTAACATCATATTATTAACATTTTTGCCATACAGAATAGGGACGTGGCGGGTTGCTGATATAAATGGAAAACATCCCTCAGTTTCTTATGTCAATGGCCTGCGGCTACCATTGACATAAGAAACTATAGTCTGTCAAGAAAGTATGGAGGGTAGATGGAGGAGAACTATCTTTGGGGGATATTTGAAAAAGTGTCCAGCTGTACGCAGTAAATAACAGTTGAAAAATCCTCCAAGAGTGGCGCTAGCTGCAGCAAAGGGTATGGAATGAATGTAGCCGTTGGTGACAAAATATAAATTGAAGTTAGCCGAATAGCCGAGTCACAGAATTACTGGGTTAATACCAATATATTTTGAAAAATATAACCTAAAATAGCTGAAATAAAAGCTGCTAAATGATTTAAAATTTACCCTGTTGCTACTGTAGCGCCACCCTAATTTAACGCATTTCAGCGGACACTTTTTACATATACAGAGATAGTTCTCCTCCATCTACACTCCATACAAGAAAGCAACAAGAAAGTCATGACTCATGAATCATGACAGGCGGGAAAATTTTCTAATCGTAATCACGCTTTTATAGTGTATTTTTTTCTTTGTATTTTCACAGAGAACGCTTATTACATTTTAAATATTGTCACCTTGCACATTTTTATCTCGAATGAGGCATTTTCTTATTTTCTTAATTTGATTGTCAAACAGCTTCCATTTTAGTAACTAGATGGCGTATGGGTAGACAACTATCGGTAATACCAGGGAATAGCATCAATAATTGCTACAAAACTGGGCAAAAGAATGTAAAACTTGATACATTTCAATTTGAAAAAGACGCAATAATATTCCAATGAATAGGATAATAAAGTTATTATAACGATGTTTTAGTTAAAACTCACGGAAGAAATAGGATATTTACCGATATTCACACCAAATGTCACAGGAATTATACATTTTGGATTTGACAACATCTTACCTGCACTTTTGCAAGATAACGGATATTTAATGGCTAATATTTTACCAATAATGAACATCAAAAACACAATTTGGGAAAAAATAATAAAAACTACACCAACAATAAAAGACGGGTTGCACTCCGGGAGTGCCGGCAGAAGTGAAAACTTGATTATTATCGTTGTGCATTATTTTTTTTTACCCATTTTTTATGAAAATCGATTTTTATTTATTAATCGAAACCCTTACAATCGATTAAATTTTTAACCCATTTTTTATGAAAATCGATTTTTAAAAAATCGTTTTTTTTTATTAAATCGAAACCCTTACAATTTTTTTTTATCCCGTTTTTTATGAAAATCGATTTTTAAAAAATCGATTTTTTTTTAATTAATCGAAACCCTTACAATCGATTAAATTTTTAACCCATTTTTTATGAAAATCGATTTTTAAAAAATTTGATTTTTTATTAATCGAAACCCTTACAATCGATTAAAAAATATCGACAATCGAAAAAAAAGACGGGTTGCACTCCGGGAGTGCCGGCAGAAGTGAAAACTTGATTATTAACGTTGTGCATTTTTTAACACATTTTTTATGAAAATCGATTATTAAAAAATCGATTTTTTTAATTAATCGAAACCCTTACAATCGATTAAATTTTTAACCCATTTTTTATGAAAATCGATTTTTAAAAAATCGATATTTTTAATTAATCGAAACCCTTACAATCAATTCGAGTTCGAGTTCGAGTTCGACACAAAACACTACTCTCCAACCGTCTTACGGGTTTTTCGATCAGCACGAGATTCTGACGCGAGTTTCATAGTTTTTACCCATCCCACAAAAGAGCTCAACGCCGCTAAAGAAGTTTTCACTTTAAAAAACAATCGATTGTTCGATTAATCGATACTACTCTCCAACCGTCTTAAGGTTTTTCGATCAGCACGAGAATCTGACGCGAGTTTCACAGTTTTTACCCATCCCACAAAAGTGCTCAACGCCGCTATAGAAGTTTATTTATTTTATTTCTTCCGTGAGTTTTAACTAAAACATCGTTATAATAACTCTAATATCCTACTCATTGGAATATTATTGCGTCTTTTTCAAATCGAAATGTATCAAGTTTTACATTCTTTTGCCCAGTTTTGTAGCAATTATTGATGGTATTCCCTGGTATTACCGGTAGTTGTCTACCCATACGCCATCTAGTTACTAAAATGGAAACTTTTTGACAATCAAATTAAAAAAATATGCAAATGCCTCATTATTATGCTTTGCACAAACCTACGCGACCACGCGACTGCGAAGCGGCAGCGTCAATACAAAACACACATTTGACAAGTTGTCAAATGTGTGTTTTGTATTGACGCTGCCGCTTCGCAGTCGCGTGGTCGCGTAGGTTTGTGCTAAGAGTTTTGTTATTCGTAGGTGCTAAGCATTATGAAGAAGACTGACTTATCGTTTTCGGCATCTGCACTGCCCCGGGGCAGGGTGGGCTGACAGGATACGGATCCGCGTGCTTCGTGGATCATCATAGTGCAATACGTAGTTTATGTTCTTAATTTAAATTTCGGCTGTTTCCGTATCCTGTCGACCCACCCTGCCCCGGGGCAGTGCAGATTCCGAAAACGATATAAGTGATTACCTTTGTATGTGGCAAAGTACACCTCCGGTGTCAGTGCCAAAAGCCAACAAAAAAAAACACTGTATTGCTATTTAAAAAAATTGAAGTGTCAGTTGAGCTGTCAAAACTCAAAAAAAATCTGAAAATCGTGAAAGTAATGTCAAGTTGGGGGTATTACATTATCATTTATATTGGATCATTTATAGGGTCCAATAAAAATGATCATTTGATCATATCTGCATATTACATTATCATTTATCATTGATCCTATTTTACGTCATATGTGGTTTCAATAGCCAATGGGGAGCGCTAACGCTGACAGGTATTGACATCAGTGTTACTAGATCTCAGAGAATTCGATTTGTCAAAAGACATCGTCATTTTTAATATGGCTTGTTTTTTGTTATTTCAGCAAGATTATTCAAGTATATAGAGTGCGTTTCATCAAATAGTTCCTTTGCTGTCATGTTGGCACTAATGCAAATTAATGTTGCCACATTACCCTTACTGTGCTACCTTAAATTAGGGGAGATAATATGTTATCCCAAAATGCACTCAAAGAAAATTGTACATAAATCTAACAACTTTCGCGCGCGGCTCTGCCTGCGTTAACGTCTATACTCTATCCTTCGGGGACCGTTCTTTTTCCCGGAATAAAAGGTACCCTATGTCCTTCTTCATACCCCGGACAACGCGTACCTATGAAAGTTTCTCGTTTTTTATGATCCGCTTAACAACAAAATTCACTTTCGCATTTACTAGCTAAAAGCCGAGCTTTGTGAGGGCTCGCGTCATCACACCTTCACTGACTGATGATAAAACATTTACATGTAAATACTATGTTAAAACACAAATCAATAGGCGTCATAGTTTGTCCGTAAAGTGTACCACAAAATGTACAGGTTGTGAGATGTACTAGGTGTACAAAATGTACAGGTTGTGAGATGTACCAGGACCTAGTAACTAGGTGTACAAAATGTACAGGTTGTGAGATGTATTATGATCCGCTTAACAACCAAATTCACTTTCGCATTTACTAGCTTAAAGCCGAGCTTTGTGAGGGCTCGCGTCATCACACCTTCACTGACTGATGATAACACATTTACATGTAATTTGTAAATACTATGTTTAAGCACAAATCAATAGGCGTCATAGTTTGTCCGTAAAGTGTACCACAAAATGTACAGATTGTAATATGTACTAGGGCTCGCTTCGCTTGCCCTGATATTGTACTAGCTTTTACCCGCGCCTTCGTTCGCGTGTATGTAGTTTTCGTAACTAGAAGTGCGTTTCATCAAATAGTTCCTTTGCCATCATGTTGGCATTCTCTGGTAATAACGTAAGCATGGTAGACACGCTCTGCAAGTATTCATAGGTTTTACTGTGTTTAAGGGTGATTAAACTGACGCTGGTAACCCTATTTCACTAAGCCGTAATGGCGGCAACCCGAGTTTAATGGAATTATTGGGGCCTAGTTACGTTTTTCACTTTCACAAAACTCTTTCACTCTTAGCACCATCATTGTTTCACCACTCTTGAATGTTTTCGGCATAATTTTCTCACGAAATCACAGTAAAACTTATGAAAACTCGCAGAGCATGTCTACCTTGTTTACATTATTGACAGACAGGAATGCCAACATGACGGCAAAGGAACTATTCGATGAAACGCACTATAATTAGAAAAAGATTTACATTACATTATTTGAAACATATTAACGAACAAGAAATTAAACTCTTTTTTTTTAATTAAATAATTGGCAACACTAATTTCTATGATCGTATTAGATCCAATCTCTCTGTTTAATATTATGTGATGGAATAAAAGTATATTAAAACTTAAACATCTTCTTTATTATAAATTAATACAACTGTGTTTCAATTTACAACTTTCATCTTCTTTTTCTTGAATAGTCTCCCGGCGGACCCCGCTCCGCGTGACCATAGACTGACTGTTGTTTATGCTCATTCATAGCAATTAGCACAGACTAACATATAGGACACTCTCAGCCATTGAGATAATATATCCTTAATCTGTGCTCTCAGCAAATGTCAAAAATTTAAAATCTATGATCAAGGAAGAAATCACAGGGGTGAATCTTCGAAGAAAAAAATTAAACCCAATTTTTGACCATCAGCAAGGGTATCATAGAATTTTTTTTTTTCTTGACGTGAAAATTGTCTATACTAGAGTATACCATAGATACCGGAAACAAAACAAAGCCTGTCAAAATGTCTTGAATGATGAATCATTGCAATTTTGTAGCGGTTGAGTGAAGACGTCGAGTTAATTCTCCGTGCTTATCCTCCTGTTTCAAAGTTGTGATATTTGTGTGCCAGTACCTATTCGTGGGTGTTGAACAACAACATGAAGAATAAGTGCTGTGTTCCGCATTGCGAAAGCAGGCGTAATACTGTTAGTCTTCATCGTTTTCCAAAGACTGAGATAGGACTCAATAAGTGGTTGCAAAAGTGTTCTAAAAGTGGTGATTTTACGAAGTTTAGTTCCAAGGAGCTACGTAAAATGTTTGTTTGTCACAAACATTTTGAAAAACGGTTTGTGACTTCTACATTTCGCCTTCGTCAATCTGCGTATCCTACATTATTTTCTTCTGAAGAAATCAATACGGGAATACCTATTGCTGAAGAAATTGACAGTGGTAAGTAGGCATTTTACATTTTTACAATAATTATCAATATTTAATGTTTCAAAATAGAAGCTACATTACTCTGCCAGTACCTTGTGGCTATTACAATACTATTACATTTAATATATAATATATAATATTTTAGTCTGAACTGTGTACTGTAAAAATAGAATTTGGACTATCTTATACATAAAATATTTTTTTAGAGTTCCTTACCTGAAGGGTGAAAACGGTAATTGAGACTTCAATGTCTGTGTGTCTGTCCATCTGTCTCTGGAGATACAGCCCCCCGAGACAAGTGGCAAAACGCTAACGCTACAAAATGTATGCGATTTGACATAAGTCATCGCTTCGCTAGCGAATACTAATGTCAAATCCATACATTTTGTAGCGTTAGCGTTTTGCCACTTGTCTACACCACAAGAAGAAGAAGAAGTCTAGCTGTAGCTGTTTTTGAGATCTGCCCCCGTGGGCAGATCTCAAAAACAGCTACAGCTAGACTTCTGAATTTTTCACAAATTGTGTATTTTTGTTGTCACTATAACAACAAATACTAAAAACAAAATAAAATTAATATTCAGAGGGGAGACTCCCCTAATACAATAAACATGCTTTTTTGCTTATTACCAATAATAGCAACAGGCTACTGAACTTATCACTAATTTTTTTTTTACAAAATCATTCGTTATTTTGTTCTTTAAGAATTAAACCAATAATAAATTAAAGTAGAATGTAAAAAATTTAAGGGGCTCCCATCAAAAACACAATTTTTGGCCTTTAATTGTTGCTCTATAATTATTTACAGTTCTGAACCCATAGTGCCCGAGTCCAACTTGCACTTGGCCTATTTTCTATTTTATTTTTATAAAGACTCTTAAAAACATTTTGTTAAATGAGATAATAAAAGCTAATATAATTGATATTATCTTCTGTTTCAGAAAATTGTACTCATTCACTGGATCATAATTATTATTACACACAGAGTGTAGAGAGACAAAAACATGATGATCATGCCTATTGCAAGCAAAGAAGATCACCACTGAGAGAACTTCTAGCACAAGAAAATACAGTTTTATGTAAGTGCTTGATATTAACAATTTATTTTTAAATTAACTTCAAAAAAGTAATTCTTTTTTGTTTTACTTGGTTTTGTTCAACTTAAGGAATAATGCAAGTTTCATCAAAATTGTTTTAGTAGTTATTGAGTAGTAGTAATTGTAGTCACTTTCATATTTTTAAATACTAAATTAGTAAAATAATAGTTTATCAATAAATACTTATAAAATGTCAAAGTTTGTGAATAATGAATATTATATATGAAATTTATAGTTAATTAATACACATTAAGTGAAAGTTTTTAAAATCAGTCCAGTAGTTTCTGAGCCTATTAATTACAACTAAACAATTAACAAGCAAACAAACAAAGATTACCTCTTTATAATATTAGTGTGGATATACATTTTTTTCTTGTAGTCACAAATTTTTTTATCTTTTAAAGTATGTTCTTTATACATATA
This sequence comes from Polyommatus iphigenia, assembly GCA_963422495.1. NCBI lineage: Eukaryota > Metazoa > Arthropoda > Insecta > Lepidoptera > Lycaenidae > Polyommatus > Polyommatus iphigenia. The sequence goes on along the minus strand of OY730180.1, from coordinate 13,672,089 downwards.
TTTTCAGACATCAATAAACCATCTATATCTTCAAAACCTGTCACAGAAGGTGCAGATGATGAGTTCAAACACCATAATATGTCGATAGGTAAAATATTATTATTAAAAAAAAAATCAAAATATTTTATTTCCAAATAGGTTAACAAAGTTAACACTTTTAGAACGTCGTGTCTACATGAGGCCTACCACCGGTTCGGGAACTAACCCGGCGAGAAGAACCGGCGTAAGAAACTCGCGCGGGTCCACCTTTTACCAAAAAGGTGGAAAATAACAATGGTAGCTTAAGCTAATTTACACTAAGTATGTAAGTAAAGTAAGTGAAAATGTGGTACATTTATATAGAAGTGACCTATGGTCTGTAAATCAGTAACCTTATAATAAGCCTTAGCACACAAACGTTCTTTAACAACTTTTTTAAATTTATTGATTGAAAGATTTTGAACGTTTTCTGGGATTTTATTGAATAGGCGTATACATTGACCTTTGAAAGATTATCAATGATTATATTATTGACATACAATAAATTATATTTATTGAAAGTTTGTGAATATTTTTTGAGTATGGCTGAATAGATGTTACACTTTCTCTGAAAAGCTTTTGTACTGTTTTTATAAAATTTTGTGTGGTAGAACATTACTTACGCTCAGAAGTTTGATTAACATGAAATTGGCATCACATAAAGATATACTTAACAATTATTAACAAGCAAACAAAGTTTCCCTCTTTATAATACTTATAAGTGTAGATATACATTTTTCACTTGTAGTCACAATTTTTTTTTATCTTTTAAAGTATGTTCTTTATATATTTTCAGACATCAATGAACCATCTACATCTTCAAAACCTGTCACAGAATGTGCAGATGATAAGTTCAAACACAATATGTTGACAGGTAAAGTATTATGAATGATTATATTAACATTCAATGAATAATATTTATTTATTTACTGAACATGAGTATGAATAAATTATTTATTTATTTTCAGAAACAATAGTCCCACACAGTACAACTTTAAAGGTTTCCAGAAAACCTTACATAAACAAAAAGAAATTAAATCCTGTGTCTTTAAAATTACTAGCAGAATATAAAAAAGCCAAGAGGAAGTTAAATTTTTTGACCCGTGCTAAAAAAGCTATGAAATTATCAAAAATGGGATTGTTTGAAAAATTAACAGCTGGTGTTCATCCGTTAACAAAAAAGATAATTTGGATGCAGATTAGCCAAGCTACAAAGGAAACAAAAGGAAGAAGATTTTCTGATGACGAAAAATTAATAGCTCTAGCCATTATGAAGCAAGGTCCCAAGACATATAAATTTTTAAGAAGAATTTTTATTCTACCTTCAGTGAGGACTATAAACAAAATGATTCAAAAATTAAAAGTGGACTCTGGCATCAACACTGCTATATTTGATGCTATAAAATCTGAAGTAAGTATTTAAATTAATATTGTGATGTTTTGTTTAAAAAGGTGAACAGAGTGATCATTAGCATAATATTATGTAACCTTTTTATTTTTAGGTGCAAAACTGGCCAGAATCAAAAAAGTACTGTAATATAATTTTTGACGAAGTGGCCTTAGAACCTGGTCTCTCTTATGACAAACACAAGGATAAAATAAGTGGCTTTGTGGAATTGAACACCATAACAAATAATTATGCGGACCACGCTTTAGCATTTATGGTGCGAGGTGCTTTACACAAATGGCAGCAACCTATAGGATTTTATTTTTGTGAAGGTGCTACTTCTTCTAATATTTTAAAAAATATATTAAAAGAGGTAGTTAATGCAGTTACAAACACTGGTTTACTTCCCGTGGCAATAGTATGTGATCAGGGGACAGCATTTCAATCTGCTATCAATAAATTAAAAGAAGAAACCAGAAGAAGTCAGATATTGTTGAATGAGGCTATAGGTAAGTTAAAAAACATAAATTAATTATTAAAATTAACCTAAACACTTTACCCTTATTGTACAACTTAATGTAAGTATGTTTAATCTTATTTTTTATTTTTATTTTCAGATAACACAGTGAAAATAGGCAAGCAAAATATGTTTGTAATGTATGATCCCCCACACCTCATTAAAGGAATCAGAAATAATTTTTTAACGAAAAATATAAAATATGGGGGAAAAATTTCTAAGTGGAGTGACATTGTTGATGTATATAATACAGACTGTAAGCATGCTGACATGCGCATGCTTCACAAATTGAATGACGAACATGTTATTCCTGAAAAAATAAAGAAAATGAAAGTAAGTAGAATCCATATTCATACTACTATTATAAATGCGAAAGTGTGTCTGTCGGTCTGTCGTCGATTTTGCTGAAATATTACTAGGGATATTTTTATCTCGGAAAATTTACGGTTCCCGCCCGATAAACGATTCTAAGATTTGATTTGAAAGGCATGACACTACGATGTTGCCACTTTCCAACAGATCTTATATTTTGGTATATTTTATCATGTCAATATTATAATTTATTTGGTTGGAAGACTGCAGACCAAGTGAGGGCAAAATATATTTTATCGTATAGCATCTGTGTGCGGTAGCTTGCTATACCTACTATTGACCTCACTTTGTCTATAATAATTGTTGTATTAAAGTGTTTCATAACGTTAGTCTTTAGGATGACCTTATAGTTATGACACCGACATTATAACAAGTATTATACTTTATCATATTATTATATTTTGTGTATTATTTTTAATTCTGCATATTTTGTGTTATATTATAATAAAAATAATATTTTCTAGGTAAGGAATTGTACTCGTGTTTTAAGCAAGACTGTTGCAAGTGCTTTGGCATACACTGCAAATTTTTGTAAGTATTTGCTGGAAATTCAAACTTATCAAATTAGTTAACCTTATCTTAATAATCCATATCCTTACTTCTTTTTTATACTTCCACATTAATATTATAAATTCGGAAGTGTATCTGTCTGTCTGTCTGTCACCTCTTTACGTCTAAACCGCTGAACTAATTCTGCTGAAATTTGGTATGAAGATACTTTGAGTTCTGGGAAAGGACACAGGATACTTTTCATCTCAGAAAAATGTACGGTCCCAGAAAAGGGTACGAGTTGCGGGCGTCATCTAGTTTTATATAATCATAATATTATAATATATGGAATACTGGAAATCTTTTGTTATCGCGGTCCACTTGGGCCTTACGGGGATTGATAGGTTAAATATGTGCTTATCGATAAATAATAAAATGTAGTTACTATCAGTTGACAGCTCAGACAATGTTTTTTATATAAAAATGTATATTTTAAAATTATCTTTTTTTCATAGCTCACTATGCTGATGGGAATCCAGTAAGCGAAACGTTAAAACATACGTCTGAAACAATATCTTTTTTCGATGACTTGTTCGACTCATGCAATGGTGCAAATATTACGAGCAAAAACCACGGCAAGCCATTACGGCAAGCAGTCACAAAAAATTCGAGACACGTGATTTTCTGGAAGTCGGCAATCGAAAAATTAGAAAAAATTAGATTTGTAAATAACAAAGGCCGAGAAGTCATTGTGCCATCTCAAAAAAACTTTATACTAACGTTAAAAAGTTTAATAGGTATCTGGCAATTTTTTGAAAAAAAGGGTTTTAAAATTATGCGCCCCAAATATTTTAATTCCGACCCTATCGAAAATTTTTTTGGTCAAGTCCGAGCATATGCATATAGAAATAATGACCCCAACTGTCAATCGTTTAAGAACATATTCCGTTCATTATTAATCACACGATTTATTAATTTCCATTCGCGAAGTTTTAACTGTGAAGATACTTCAGGAGACCAAATAATTAAATTAAAAAACTTATTTACCGATAATAATCCCGAAGACAAAGTTAATGAACCTACAATAACTTTGTCTTCGGAAATTCCAATTACAGAGAAGTCTCCTGAAGAAATTGAAAATATTGTTGATGCAGCTAGGAAAGAAAGAATAAGTGTACACTCTCGTGCATACACTGTGGGATGGGTTATAAGAAAATGCATCAAGAAATTTCAGTGCGTTGAATGCAAAAAATCTTTGACACAAAATAATGAATCTGCAATTCATCAATGGATTTCTAACAGAGAATTCACAGATTTCAAAAATAAATATAAATTAACCTATCCCACAGAAAATGCACTAAGGTATTTTTCAGACATTGTAAAGAAATCAAATGAATATTTGGAATCACACCCAAGTAAAGAAAATATTTCTAAAGAAATAATAAAGGCTGTGTCCAAATATTCATTTGATTTCTTCAATTGCCTTAGGCATAAAAAGGCTTTTCAACAATATTTTGTGATTATCACAGTTAAATTATGTGTGTTTAATTGGTGTAACACAATAAATAAAATTTTAAAAGGCACGGATATAAGTAGGTTGAGAGTTGGTGGTCTGCCAAACATGCAAAAGAAAGCTCTGTTAAAATTTCAAAAAAAAATTAAAAAAAAATACAAATGAGTTTATTGGTTTAATTTATCTCCTTTAATATTATGTTATGAATAATATTTTTGTCTCTAGTTAATAGGTTTCTAGCCCTAGAAGTCAACTTAAGTGCATACAAGTTACTTATGTAATATTTTAATAAAGATTTGTCCTTTCAAAATTTATGTCATTGTTTAGTGTCAAGCAAATAGAATCGTATTAAATACGAATTCTTCACAAAAATATTAAATTAATATTTATACGCAGAGCCCAGCTACAAAATCTTTTTTTTTTAAATTTCCCGCTCTTTTTGAAAGGACATCAAATTTAAATTTCCCGCTCATGTTGGACAAACTTTAATTAAAAAAAGAAGAAGGTGTATAAAAAAAAAGCAACGTCAAACTCTAGCATACCGTTCTTGTATTGGTTGTTCTAAGATTCCTGTCTGATACGTAGTATCCCCTTAGTAGTCTGAGGAAGAAATGAATCATTTAACTCGTATCCCTAAGTAGTCTGTGATTTAACTTTATTACATTAACCAATATAAATGACTCAATGATCTAGGATCCAATATAAATGATAATCTAATACCCCCCGTTGTGAATTGCGATGTGACTTGTGAGAGCGCAAAATTTTTAAAAGTTATTACTTAGTAGTATGGAGTTCATCTACACTCCATACTTATTAGGCATAAAATTTAAGGATCCTGAATAACCTGATAGATACATATGCATTCTATATAATTTGTGAATATATTTATCTGTCTACGATATTAGGATATTAAACTATAAACGGAGCATAACAAAATACGAAAATACTTACATATTATTACATCTCAATGTATTATCCACATAATAGCTGTTATTATTAAAATATACATAATATTCTATTTACTCATAGGCACAGTTCTAACTTAGATTATTGAGTATTCTGTTTGTACTAATATTATGTATTCTGTGATTCTACTCATTTATGCCACAATACAGTGGTCCCGTACTTATCCTATTTAATGTATATTACCAAAGCATGTGCCAGTTTGCCAGACCTTTGCGAAGTTTTACCTCAGAAGTTTATCCGTTCAACTGCATTGTTTGTCAATATTTCCTGCCAAAAAACTATGCCCAGTTTCTGAGGTACGGTTTTGCAAATGATACCTTACCTCAAAAACCTGTCACCATTACCTCATAAATAAAAAAGACGGTAAGTTAAAATGAATGTATATTTTCTTCAGATATATTTATATTTAAAAGGTGACTCTTATATTCACTCATAAAAGCTTTGGAACCACATATTAAGAATTGATCAGAAGCACTTGGATTAAGTTCATCTAAATCTTTTGTCACCAGTTTTCTTTTTACAATGGGCTCTTCATATTTTAAAGATTCATTACCATAATATGAACTTAGAAAAACAGTGTATGAAAAATTCCAAAATGATTTATAAGCGTATAATTGATTTCGGAGTAATATATTCTTAACATCGCAACAGCAAAAAAATAGAATTAATAATGTCATGTCCTCTTCATTATTTAATATAGTCTCTATAATAGATATAAAGGGTGCTATCCCTGTACCTTGAGCAACCATAATGATACGCTTGTATTTATTTTCTTCTATTTTATATGAACCATAAGGACCTCTCCATAAAGTTTTTTCACCCTTTTTAAGATTAAATAATACTTTTGACACCAAGCCATCTTCATAATTTTTTAAAATAATATAAAAGTCGTGTTTTCCTTCACCATTTTGACAGGCTATTGGAGTGTAGGCTCTTGTACATGTCTTAAATTCAGAAACATATTTAAATAAAAAATGTTGTCCAGGTTTCCACATAACTTTTTTGTGTAGAAGTTTTTCAGCACTGTTAAATTTCATTATTTTAACTGAATCAGTAATATAAGAAATATCTGAAATCACAAAACTTCGGTATTCAGTTTGTGAAATTCCGTTACTGGATGGATTTGAGCAAAATTGTTTGCTTTTTTTTAATTTTTCGTACATTTCTAACTGATTCTCGTATACATCAAAGATACATGGATCGCAACCACTGTTACAACAATCTTCCTTATTTGGCTTAACTGGTTCTTCCATTATTCCCTATCCTTCAAGTGATTTTAGATAATGAGTTGAGTAGCCTGAGTAGGTATCCCAGTTTTGTATTATAATTTATTTTACTACCTTGTATAATTTCAAGAACATTTTATTACTAGTACTATTCTCATACAAATAGAGTTTAAAGTACAATGACAAATTATGCGCAAAACGCAAAAATAAGTTTGGATTATTATTATACTTGGATGACATTGACAGGTCACGAGAGGCCAGTGACAGGACAAGAGTTAAGAGGCGCGGACGGCGGAGTGCCTCTGCTGCCGGCGCCGGTTGCCGAAATGGCTGCCGGCGCCGGTTGCCGTAATGGCTGCCGGCGCCGTTTTCCGAAGTTTGCTGAAGTCACGCGATGTTTGCCGAATAGGCTGCCCGCGCCTATTCAGCAAACATCGCTTGTCAAATTACAGAATAATAAAAACATCAGTCTTGAGCTACTTTAGGACTATGAAAAGTACAAATAATAAGGTCATAATGTAAGGATGTATATTTTAATGGTGGTGATGATGATGTTGATAAATGTGATCTGCATACGAGGGCTGCTATTTATGTATCCGGAACTGGCCACTTACAAGAACAATATTTAAAAAGTAATTACAACATTTGAAAATAGAACTCTTTGGTTGAAGAATACATTTTGCTTCATGTGAATTGTTCCCGAACATAGTTTATGAACGCGATTGTAATGTCAATGTCATGTTAGTTGTCTATCATACTTGTCATGTCTCCCTCGCTTTTGTACACCACTCTGTGCTAAAGAATAAAACCTATATTTCTTCTAATAAATAGTGTTTTAATTATACATATTAAATTAGAAACATGGTGTCAGAAGTGGGATATATATATAGACTACATGTATCTCACAATGGAGTATCAAGTACACTTCGTCTGGCTAGAGCTAACATTTACTGGCCAAACATGTCGGCAGACATAAAGGATTTTATTCAGAAATGTTTAATATGTGCAGCTCATTCACCAAGTTTACAGAAATTAACTCTGGTGTGTCATGATGTTCCTCTATATCCTTTTCAATATATTTCTATGGATGTTTTCTCAGTTGGCGATCTGCGATATTTAGTATCTGTTGACCACTACTCAGATTTTTTTGAATTAGACAGCCTAACTTCACTTACTGCCAGAGAAATTGTACAAATATGCAAGAAAAATTTCGCAAGACATGGTATTCCTCAAAGAATCTGTACGGACAATGCTACAAATTTTGTTAATGAACAATTTAGATCTTTCACACAGGCATGGGGAATAGAACATGTGACATCTTCGCCTCATCACCCAGAGTCTAATGGCAAGGCTGAAGCAGCTGTGAAAATAGCAAAGAAATTAGTGGTTCAGAGCCTTCAAACTAAAAAAGATTTGTGGTATAGTCTACTTCACTTAAGGAATGTTCCAATTGAAATGGATAACACCAGCCCAGCACAGAAACTGTTTTCTAGGCGTACACGTACCGGTCTACCTTGCACACTACAGCACCTCAAGCCTCAAGTTATCCCTCAGGTTGCAGAGAATATTAAAAAAAGAAAAGAGAAGATAAAGAGAAATGTAGATAAGCATTGTAGACAACCAGCCCTTTTAACTATTGGCCAGAGAGTGATCACTCAGCTACATCCTGAAGTTGATAAAAAGTGGAGCTTTGGTGTTATTACCAAAGTTATTAATGATAGATCTTACATAGTCACAGTTGATGGGAAAGATTATAGAAGAAACAGGGTCCACATTAAACCTTTCGCAGGGGATCAGTGTCCTGAAAATAAAACAACTAATGTACCAGTTACTGAGCAACCACCTCCTGACCCTCCTGTACATAGTGATGCTGCTGGATTTCATCTGTACACACCATGTCAGCTTTCGGAGCCCTATATCAATGAAAACGTTCACGAGCAGCTTTCGGAAGAGCCACCTCACAGAAGCAGAAGTGTTCGTACTAGAACTAAACCTAGTTATTTAAATGATTATGTATGCTAAGCTTATTTTTGTAAAGAAAGGGAGATGTTCCCGAACATAGTTTATGAACGCGATTGTAATGTCAATGTCATGTTAGTTGTCTATCATACTTGTCATGTCTCCCTCGCTTTTGTACACCACTCTGTGCTAAAGAATAAAACCTATATTTCTTCTTATAAATAGTGTTTTAATTATACATATTAAATTAGAAACAAATGTCAATTATTTTTCCATTGTGGCGTCATTTTGAAAATTGCGTGTCTTCATTTGCCATGGATTTAACACGTGAACATTTTCGTGCAATGATTTACTATGATTTTCGGCGTGGGCTAAATCAACAACAGTGCTTTATTCAACTCACCGCAACTTTTGGAGATGAAGCACCATCAAAAACCACTGTTTATCACTGGTACAGTGAGTTTAATCGTGGGCGGTCTATGCTCACGGATGAAAATAAAGAAGGTCGCCCAAAAACAGCTGTTGTCCCACAAAATATAGATGCTGTGCGGGAACTAATAATGCGTGATCGTCATGTTACATATCGCGAGATAGAGGCGTCCTTAGGCATAAGTATGACGAGCATACATAAGATATTACACGAACATTTGGCTGTAAAAAAAATGTTCGCGTTGGATTCCGCACAACTTGACAATCGATCAAAAACGGGCTCGTGTCGATTGGTGCAAAAAAATGATAAAAAAATACAACCGTGGTACGTCAAAAGCCGTTTATAATATCTACACAGGTGATGAATCTTGGATCTATGCATATGACCCCGAAACTAAACAACAGTCAACGGTGTGGGTGTTCCAAGATGAGCCGAAACCAACAAAAGTTACTCGTGCAAAAAGTACTTTGAAGCAAATGGTCGCCTGTTTTTTTGGAATTAATGGACATGTGGCTACAGTGCCACTAGAGAATCGTAAAACGGTTAATTCTGAATGGTATACGACCATTTGTTTACCAGAAGTCTTTGAAGAAATAAGAAAGGACAACCGACAACGCAGAATCATATTACATCACGACAATGCTAGCTGTCACACCTCAGCTGAAACAACTCAGTTTTTGGAGGGTCAAAAGATCGAATTGACTGGTCATCCGCCGTACAGCCCTGATTTGGCACCTAACGATTTCTTTTTATTTCCATACGCGAAGAACAAATTACGTGGTCAACGTTTTTCGAGCCGCGAAGAGGCTGTTGATGCGTTCAAAATGCACGTTTTGGAGATACCTCAATCAGAATGCAAAAAGTGCTATGAAAATTGGTTCCAGCGTATGCAAAAGTGTGTCGATCATCGCGGCGAATATTTTGAAAAGCAATAAAACCATATTAAATGATATATGTTTGTTTCTTTTTTTAATTCCGGATACATAAATAGCAGCCCTCGTAGTAGCATAATATAAGTACCTTTGCTTCTTTAAAGAACGCTGAAACTCTTTAACATGTATAACTATTATGGAGTCTGGTGTTCTGTTCAGTACCATCGGAAATATACCACGGCGCACGGGTTTTATAACTGTGGTGCAAAATCTTACTTTTTGGTAGCTGAAAAAATGTAGCTAAGGTAAAGCTAAGGTAGATGAAAATGCATCACAAAAAACTAAAATATCCATAGCCGAACATAATAATATATTCATAAATAACCTTCACCTTTGGAATTCGGTTATGATTTATGAAGTCGAATATTTGAGATTATAATTATTATTTCTTTTTAAAATTTGTGTATCGGCACTGGAACCTAGCGTTTTACGCATTAATACCGGTTCCCATTTTGAGTGCAAGCGCCGGCAGCCGTTGTTTTAAATCTCGGCTGCCGGCAGTATACTTACCGCCGGCTGCCATTACTGATATTTTTCAGAACCGGCGCCAGGAGTGGAGGCACTCCCAATACCAAAATCATTTTCTCATACGAAAATATTTAACATGTTTGAGTTATTTTTCAGCTTAAAATAGTAATTACCTAGCTTCCTGCACAAAAATTTACTACAAAATATTTATTATTTTTAGTGTTTAAATATTTTAACACTAAAAAATATAGTAAAACACTAAAAAATTTATAAATAAATAGTAAATTTTATTTTGTAGTAAATTTTTGTGCAGGAACCTATAGTAGGTAAGTAATAATTACTATTTTAAGCTGAAAAATAACTCAAACTTGTTAAATATTTTCGTATGAGAAAATGATTTTGGTATTACGTATGTATGAGAATTTCGATGGCACCCGGCCCCTTAAGTGATATTATGGGAAATTGGACTTTATAGTCTGTCAAGTGCACTGACCTCCATAGTCGTGTTCGTTTGCTTTTTAAACTGCGCATGCGCGGCTTTTTTGTGTGTCAGTGTCATCAGTGTGAGTGTCATATTCTAAAATACCGGTCAATTTCTGTCAAATTTTAGAAAATCTGACAGATTTTAGAACATGACAAGGTATTTTAGAATTTGGCACTCACACTGACACAAAAAAGCCGCGCATGCGCAGTTTAAAAAGCAAACGAACACGACTCATTAAACAAGGTCAGTGGTCAAGTGTCATCAGTCATGTATACCCCCATGGTCATCCCTTTCAAATCAATTAAGTATGGAGTGTAGATGGAGGAGAAGTATCTTATATGGGGGATATTTGAAAAAGTGTCCAGCTGTACGCAGTAAATAACAGTTGAAAGTGGCGCTAGCTGCAGCAAAGGGTATGGAATGAATGTAGCCGTTGGTGACAATATACTTAATAAATAAATAGTAAATAACAAAATAAATAATACCAATATATTTTGAAAAATAAAACCTAAAATAGCTGAAATAAAAGCTGCTAAATGTTTAAAATTTACCCTGTTGCTACTGTAGCGCCACCCTAATTTCACCCTAATGGGATGTTTTCTTATTTTTAATCTCCACCAGACGGCGCGACGATAGACACTTCTAGATTTTCTATTGGTTCCCCACCGATCTGAAATTATCTGCAGGTTGGCATCACTGACTACATTTAGGCTATGTTCCGTTATATACTGCGACCACTGCACAGTGCTATCACTGTAGAAAAAATCGTTCCGTAATGGAGTTGCTGTACACTGCCGCAGTACCCTAGTGAAATATATGACGTCATCAATCGTCGGCATATTATACTGTGAGCACTGGCGTTTTCGAGGTAAGGCACTCGCAGTACTTTGATCACGTGATCAGTCAACTGTCAAAAATCAACTGTCAAGTGTCAAAATCACTCGAGTGTCTAACGTTTTTAAACAATACCTACAGTTTAATCCCAAAGTTATAAATTTCTGTAATTAATTTGGATTAATAATAATAAAACACTGGAAGAATTGCAAAAATTAACCATATTAGACTGTGTTGAAAATGTTCAATACGAGCTGTCAAAAATGCGGCTGATAGTATACTGGATTGCGTTCCGTTTTAAATAGTAACCAGTATACTAACTATAAAGGAACGGCTTCGCAGTATACTAAAATGACGTCACACTCTGCAGTGGTCGCAGTATGTATGATCGGAACATAGCCATGGTCTGTGTTTTCAAAAAATATCAGTGTACTGTCAAGTCACGAAGAGCATTGGCCTAAATTACACGGTCAATATTATCCCGATTCTAGTATCACGGGATTCACAAATAAGTACTGCGATACTGCGATTCGGCCTATTACACCATCAATATTATCACGGAATCGTGATAATATTGAAGCGTGTAATACCTGCCATACGCCTAAGGCTTCTTACAGACAAATGGCACGTGTCGGCGGCAGTCGACGGCAGCCGACGGCAGCCTTTGACAGCTTATGACGCTTGCAGGGGGCCTACCACGACCTTTCCTAAAAGTCCTAAAACTATCATGTTTCCAGAACACTTTGTTGTAAGATTACAACAACATTACCGTACTCACTTTTTAAATATAATTTTACTAAAAAACAGTAAAACATCTTCTTCTTTTTGAAAATGGCTCCTTGGTGAGTTGCCAATGTCAGAGTGAGTGACGACTGACGAGACTCTGTGTTGACGAAGGTCTAATGACTAAACAAGTGTACGGTTTACTAATCTAAAAACGAAGTCTGTTGAGAGTACCTAAAACAACACAAACATTTAGGGTTAGTAACTAATTACAATTTTATATTGTTAGTATCTATATATGTACATAACACTTTAATAAATGACGTATTCACAAAACATAACACAGATTTAAAATTGATAGGACGGGGAATGGTTCGGGGGAGAAGATCATACAAGGAACAATGGTTTTTAGGACAAGAGAAAAATATATGGTCCAGAGTACCTTCGTCTAGCCCACGCTCACAACAGTAAAACATGCAAAACAATGTTAAATCCGCTGTGAAATATCAACTTTTTTAAGATCGCTAGCTTGACGTTAAAGTAATAAATTCTCGATGTCGGTTAGTAGAGGTGGTGGTAGGCCCCCAGTTGTGACGTACCCCCGCAAGGTAAGCGACCACAGGTCGGTATCGTACGCAACGGACATCTCGCATCAAACGGATATTTTTTTCACAGTACGCCCGCTGAATCGGCAGTGTACGGATTACTGTTTAGCCTAGTAAATGAATGCTCAAAAGGGGGGTATGGATGGAAAAGTCGAAAGAAGAAATTTTGACTTAAGAACTTTGTTTGGACTAATTTGAAGATAAACATACTAGTCAGTCGGTAATCCGTACGCTGCCGATACAGTGACACGTACTGTAAAAAAAATATCCGTCTGATGCGAAACGTCCGTTGCGTACTATACCGACCGGTGGACGCTTACCTTTACGCGTTACGTCACAACTGCAAGCATTATAAACTGTCGACGGCTGCCGTCAACTGCCGCCGACTGCCGCCGACACGTGCCACCGACTGCCGTCGACTGCCGCCGACACGTGCCGTCGTCTGCCGTCGACTGCCGCCGACGCGTGCCGCCGACACGTGCCGTTCGGCTGTAAGCGCTCTAAGCGATCATTGGCCTAAGCGATTAGGCCAGTATACTGGTAACAGTTTAGGAACACGCAAATTGTCAAACTGAAAACTGACAACTGAAAGAAAGTTTTGGCGGGCATGTCACTTTCAAACTTCTTATACTTTTATTGTTGGTGTGGTTTTTATTATTTTTTCCCAAATTGTGTTATTTGGGTTTTTGATGTTCATTATTGGTAAAATATTAGCCATTAAATATCCGTTATCTTGCACAAGTGCAGGTTAGATGTTGTCAAAACCAAAATGCATATTTCCTGTGACATTTGGTGTGAATATCGGTAAATAGGGCTATTTCTTCCATGAGTTTTAACTAAAATATCGTTATAATAACTCTTTTATCCTACTCATTGGAATATTATTGCGTCTTTTTCAAATTGAAATGTATCAAGTTTTACATTCTTTTGCCCAGTTTTTTGTTTTTTTATTACTAAAATAGAAACTGACAATCAAATTTAAAAAATAAGAAAATGCCTCATTTATCGCATTTCAGCGGACACTTTTTACATACAGAGATAGTTCTCCTCCATCTACACTCTATTATCCATACAATACTGCGACCACTGCAGAGTATGACGTCATTTTAGTATACTGCGAAGCCGTTCCGCAAAAAGGAATGACACTACGATTTTGCCACTTTTTAAGTCTGTCAAGAAAGTCATGACAGGCGGGAAAATTTTCTAAACCTAATTTCACGCTTATAACGTGTATTTTTTTCTTTGTATAACTGATAACACGGTCAAATTAACTCGACGCATGGTTCGATCACTGATGACGTTATTATGGAGCCGGCATGTTAAATAACAAAATTATTATCTACCTGATATTTGTAAGTGTATCTCTTAACAAATTGTAATAAGCTATTATAACACTGTCACATCAACTTGACGCATCGCTGGAATGTATTTTGCATCCCAGCGATGCGTCAAGTTAATGTGACCGTGCTATATTTACTCGTATTTGTATTTTCACAGAGAACGCTTATTACACTTTAAATATTGTCACCTTGCACATTTTTATCTCGAATTAATAAAGTTCTCATATTTTTTATTTCACATATAAAATTTCCCGCCTGTCATGACTTTCTTGAAGATACTTATATTTAATTTTTATAAAATACCTACCTAATATTCGATATCTCAACTTGATCTCAACAACTACTTAACCGACTTTGATGAAACTTGCAGTACCTATTCCATTAACCTATCAAGCCCCTTATGGGAGATCGCAGACGACAGACTTTTGTGCGATCAAAGTCTGCGGCTTCCATACAATCTGATGTCGCGCGCCATGCGGAATGTATGTAAGCCGCAGACTTTGATCGCACAAAGTCTGTCGTCTGCGATCTCCCTAAATAAGAGCACCGGTGATCGCGACAACAATACAATAACAATAGATTTCCAAGAATCTGCGATTGAAGGATTAATTACCAAAAATAGCTAAATGATGAAACATAACAAAAAAAGAATCACTGAAATCAGACCTGTAGTTCTGGAGGTAAGCGAACACAAACATAAAAGTACCTACAATATACACTTGAAAGTTCAGACTTTAGAGTCTGAACAAAATATGAATCATCTGAACTTCAGACACTGATATTGAGTATTGACTAACCTATTATACGAAAACTGGGCAGTTCTGGAAATATTCCTTAAATACTATAGGCACTGGTCGAAATGAATTAATAGCCTCCTTTTTTGAAGTCGGCTAAAAATTGGACTCCAACCCACGCATTGTGTTAGGACTCCGGGAAGACCTAAGGAAAAGTGAATTCATATAATGGGTGTTGAACTTTTTATAATTTAAGTAAATAAGTAGGTAATTGTTCTTAATTCTAATAGACTTTGAGGTTTGAGCAATGTTTAGATTTTGAGATTTATAAATTAATAATAATAATATATGTAGGTTAAATTTTGTTATATTTAGCAAATTGGCAACACTTTTTAAGTGGCGACCTCTACACCGACGCTTGCTTAAACGCCGCGCCGGTTGAAGCGCCCCAAGCCCGCCATAATTCTCTTTTTACCAGTTCCGGTATCGGTGTAAACAATTTCTGTAAGTGAAAATAATTAAAATAATAAATTTGTAGAAATAAATCGTTAAATTGAGTATAATAAATGTGTATATGTAAAACGTGCATTCGTAATTTAGTTGGAAGTGTTTTCTCTTGTACGTGTAAATTATCTAATGGCAGACTCCATTAACTTCGTACCTACTTGAAACATGTAGTACCATGGTATAGAAAACGCGAACAGTTCGTTGTAATAAAAATAATTAATCGTATTAATCATAGTGATCCTGTTAAAACTATAATTTGAACACTCATTTTGTTGTATGCGAAGCTAGGTAATTTGCATTTCGCGATCGGTAACAAGCTAAAGGCCAAGGCGTCGTTTCGGTTATTGACTTTTTTTGTTTACTTGTAACGTTTTCCTTTGTTACCCACGGCATTACTATGCCTGCATTACAACTTATTTGTTAAAAACGTTATTTCTTTTCAGTGGGAATATTCCGTTAGCTATTAATCAAATTATCTAAAATGTCAGACGACGGATCAACAGTGGTCGAGAAGAAGGGACGCGGCAGGCCTAAAGCTAATGGAACGCAAGCGGTTTGTTCAAACTTTATTCGTTTTTAAAATATTTAAACATAATTTGCCATATATTTAGTGTACCAATATTTATATTTTTAATAGGAAGCTAAAGCAGACACAAAGAAAAGAGGCAGATCTGCAGCAGCTCCTGCCAAACCTAAGGAATCTAAAAATTCATCGGACGATGAGCAGGCGCCAGTCGTCAAGAGGGGGAGAGGTAGACCAAAAGGAACCAAGAAGAAGGCCGTAGCTCCTAAGGCAAAAGTAAATATTGATTATTAATCATTTCTAATTCTAATGCTTTTGCTCTTTTCAGTACCATAATATTCGTCTACAAACTTAAAATCCTAATATTCACAGTAGAACTATTTGATGAAAAATTTAATGATTGAATAATTTACAGAGCGGTGAAGGCAGAGGTCGTGGGAGACCTCGTAAAGATGCAGCCCCACCTAAGAAAGACGCCGGCTCCACCGAGGAGGAGCAGGAGGAGGATGAGGACGAGGAGGAGGGTTCCGAAGACCAGTGAACACGCACCATCTCACTCCTAGTGTTATTTGTGGGACACGGTAATTCCTATGTGCCTCATATGAGCAGATCACTATGTACATATAGTGAAAACAATAATTTATAACTACTTTGTCTCATCACTTTCAGGATACTGTAATAAAATGTTAATTCCATCATGTTAAAGTAATAAGAACATTCACCATTGGCTTTATGGATTGCTATAATGCTTCAACTCACAAAGTGGTTGAATTCGACCATGATAACAATAGATTTCCAGGAATCTACTTTTGAGGGAATAACAAGCACAATTTATGAGCCTCTTGAATGTCATTGTCTGTTTTCACTTTTTGCATCCATTAGATAGCAGCTCTGAGCCATCAGGAATTATCGTCGCATCACAAGTCCTATTCAAGATTGTTCCCAAATTTTAATCATGTGAGAAGAAAAGATTATTTAAAATTATAAGATTGGTAGTATATTACCGCAAAGTATTATGTGATTCAGTGCATTTATAAGAAATATTTTCTAAAAAGTCCTCATCTTACATGGCTAATGTTTGGGTCGACACAGCTCCCTAGAAACGTACAAGTCTAAGTATACTTTGTAAGATCATTTTTTGTAGATTTATTCTTATTGTAACAAAAGAGCAAGCTGAATATTTCTTACAGTTTAATTCATCAAGCCCCAAGCGGCCACATCCCGCCGCGATAACAATGAAAAAGGTATTGTGTCTCGTTTTGCCACGATTGATGGGTTAAATTTACATTGACAACCATTTTTCCTGTATGTATAGAAGTTCAATCTAATACATTGTAATTAATTGGCAAAAGCAAACTCAGTAGATGAAAAAATGATGAAAAGCTTCATGTTCATGTAATGAAGTTTACAGCTTGCGCTTGTAGCTATTTTGTAATCTCTTGGTTTATACTATAAGATGACTAATGATAATTATTCTATTTTGTAGACATATTCATTTGACCTTTTTTTAAGATCAAGTATTATTTTCGATGAATATTTTTTTATCCATAGTGAATTTGTTGAGGAAACTTTATGAATAGGGCGAAGTAAATGTGTTCTAATAAAAATCTACACCCGAATCAAATGTGAATGTCTATAACATTAACTTCTTTTGACTGTAAACTTTTTCTTTTAATATTTTTTGATCAGCTGACTGACAGTATTCTTTAGGAATTATGTGGATGTGCGTGAATGTACAATTTTAGATCAGTATGTAATAAATCTATTGAAGAAATAATTGGTCTTTTATTTTCTATTTGTAGAGCCGTGGTCCCCAACCTTTTTTTCATACGGGCCACAAACGTCTTGGTCTTGGTGTCACGGGCCGCAACAAAAATTTTTTAGGGTTTAAAAATAACGTTCTTCAAAATTAACGATTTAAAAGTGGAAACACGTCTTTCGCGATGACAACATTATTTTGCAGATGGGCGTGAATTTCAAAATGGTTTAAAATGTAGAGGATACTTCATGGATAGGACGAAGTTAGGCTGCGTCCCCATCAGACACGGCACGGCGCCGTACCGTAACACGGTGCCGCGTACGGTGCACCGCGCGCCCTATTTTGGGTGAAACTTCCGAACAAAAATTTTGTCCAAACTTAAAACGAGGCACTTATTTGGAACACATAAAAATCGGCCAAGTGCGACTTAGGTTCGCGCACGAAGGGTTCCGTACCATTATTATAGAGAAAAATAACCAAACAGTTATGTTTTTTGTATGGGAGCTCCCTTAATTATTAAGTTTGTAAGTAATTTGTAATACGAATTTACCCAAAATTTCCTCTGTTTCTGTTTCTTTTTCAATCTTCGTTTTAGAACAACAAGAGAATAATTCTTTCCCGATCCATATGCAGACAAGCAATCTCGTTCGAGCGCAAATATCGACTGAATAGGGACGCACCGTACGCGGCGCCGTAGCGTATCACGGTGGCGGCGTCGTGCCGTAACACGGTGCCGGCGCCGCGCCGTGTCTGATGGGGACGCAGCCTTATACTCCACTCGGGCTATAGTGTATGCGCGCACGGGCAACTTAGTTGCTCGGCGACTTATTTGTCTCTTTCGAAAAAATAATCGCCATGTTGCCGGGGTGCGCGCACGAGAGCGACAGCAACCCGACTTTTTTCAGTTTTTCTAGACCAGTGTTGCCATATATATAGATATCTCCGTATTTATACAGATTTTTGGCGAGTAATACCGATAATTAATACTGGATACAGATATTTATACAGAATTACAGAATTTTGTAAATATGATTAATTTTGTAAAAATTCAACAACGCAACAAGTTAAATACAGACACCATTGAAGGTCTTTTGCATACAAAGTAACTGATTGGTGCAAAACCATGCTATAATCTAGATTCTAGAGGTTGATGAGCAGTTGCTGTCGAAATTTAACAAAAAAATTACAAATGAAAATAATATTTCGCTCTTATTGCTGTTTTTTATTTTATTATGATAAGGCTTTCACCACTTCCTGATAAGTGCCGGATATTCTATCCACAACTTAACTTGACACCTGACAAAGTATGGAGAATCTGTCAAAAAAGTTGTTGATAACCTATCAGGCACTTTATCAGGAAGTGGTGAAACAGGCCCTTAGTGTGTTTAATTTTTTTTATTAGATTTTAAATTTTTACTGGCTGACTCTCGGGAAATTTCATACTATGTTTATGAAATTGAGAGTATACCCAAAAAAAAAAAAAATCCGTTACTTTAGAATGAGTGTCGAAAGTTTCGATGAACTGTGATTTGGCATTTACGTCTGAGTATTCTTTTATTTATTTTTTATTATACAGTAATGGTCTGCTTTCTACTTCTTAGTTCTTCAATTAGTCTACTATTATCAATATCTTCTTTGACCGGCATTTTACTTGGCATCTCGGAACATAGAATGCGCGCGCGTATCCGTCCGTACACTGCAGCTTACGCCCAAACTCACGCTGCGGCGGTCGAGTGGTAAATAAAGTACTCTGTGAGTGGCAACTAGCCGGTCGGCGACTTTTTTGTTGCCCGTGCGTGCACTTGCATAGAAACCAATAGGGAAGGAGACAGTTGCGTCGCGGGCTCTGGGCAACGAAAAAGTTGCCCAGAGTTGCGTCGCTACGTGCGCGCACTTCCATACTAGCTCCTAGACTTGATCAAAAGACAAATAAATCGCCGAGCAACTAAGTTGCCCGTGCGCGCATACCCTAACTTGTCGCTAGCGGTTGTGCTAGCGGTCATTGACTCCCTGTCAAAAACTTGTCATTTTCTATATAAACCGCGATTGACAATGAAGTGTCAGATATTGTCAATCGTGGTTTTTATGGAAAATGACAAGTTTTTGACGGAGGCAATGACCGCTAGCGACAAGCTCGAGTGGAATATATTAGTCGTGTTCGTTTGGTTTTTCAACTGCGCATGCGCGGCTTTTTTGTGTCAGTGTGAGTGTCTTAATATTATTCTAAAATACCGTAGAGTGTAGACAGAGTAAAAGTAATTGAAAAACCAAACGAACACGACTATTGTGGTAATATACCTATCAGGTATATTAACTTTATGGATAATATACACTAATACTTTATCTATGATTGTGTTCCAATAATAAAGATCAGCCAAGTGCGAGTTGGACTCGTGCACGAAGGGTTCCGTACACTGATCTCCATTATACAAGTACGCTGTATATAATAGAGGTCAGTGGTTCCGTACCATTATAGAGCAAAAATAGGTAAATGTTTTTTTTTGTATTGGAGCATTTGGAGCCCCCCTTAATTATTTATTTTTATTTAAATATTATTATAAATTAAACTGAGTATTTTGTGAACATTTCAAGTGCCTACCTATTGCCATTATTGATATCGAGCAAAAAAAGACCTCGGAACTTTGAGTATTAATAACAGTATACTACTGTTAATAATACTCTAAGCCTCGGAATAATTCGCATAGAGCTGAAAATTGGTAGAGACCTCGTCTCTACGAGGAGTACGGTGGGTAGAGAATTGGTAGAGATTGGTAGAGACTAGAGAGATACACTATTATAAATAAATGTGGTCGCTGAAATAAAACCTCAAAAGTCCCCGACGATCCTCCTTGTGATAAAAATTTTATTCAAGGTCAAGGGTATGAAAATTAGGTTTTTCATGGGTTTTTCCCGTTTTTTTCCAAACAGTACACTCTAATCACAAAAATAGGTAGGTAGGACAAGAGCACAGATTACTAGTATATATTGTAGAGACAAGAGTGTAGAATGTAGATCATAGAATTCTCTACAAAGAATATTCCTGACACTTTTTTCATACGACTTATCACTTATAATTTTATAAAAGGCGGGCTTAAAGTTTGAGGAAATCATATCAAAAGAATTTGTGGAACTACTGCTTTGAATTGAAGAATTCGTTTTTTGTTGGGTAGGTAGTCTTATTTATCGAGGAAGCAGTGGCGGATTTGAAGTCCTGGCCGCTGTAGGCCCCAGGCCATGTGCCGCCCCTTTTTCAGCACCCATCATTACTAGATACATAGTTCATGAATTACTTTATCCCCATTTTTAACCCCCGACAAAAAAGAGGGGTGTTATAAGTTTGACGTGTCTGTCTGTCTGTCTGTGTGTTTGTCTGTCTGTGTATGTATCTGTCCGTGTATGTATCTGTCCGTGGCATGTGGTGGCATCGTAGCATCGTAGTTTTTTTGTTTGAAAGCTGACATGGTCGAGAGTGTTCTTAGCTATAGTTCATCATCATCAGCCTGCTCAGTGCTGGAAAATCGCAGTTTATCTCGTTCGTGAATGGCAGTTAGCAACTTGCAGTTGTTTGATGAGTTTTATATTTTGCATTCTGGTTCGTGATATTTATGAATAACATATACATTAATGGAAAGTTGACTTGGTGCTGCAGCATCACCTGGTAATCAATAGGATACCCAGCTCCTCACCAACTTAGAGCAGAGGTTTCGTGTTTGGGCTCATTTTGATTGCGACAATCAGTAAGACGCAGATAAACAGTAAATATTTGCATGCTGCTGCTACAGCATCACCTGGATTCTATAGGAGCCGAGCTCCATATGAACCCAAAGTGGAGGTTTCGTGTTTGGGCTCATATTGACGGGCTCATCCAAGAGGACATTCATAGACGGTATTCTTTGCATATTATTCTGCACTATAACCAACAAATTTTAAAAAGCATGAAATAAAATTAAATTAAAACATTAAAAAAAAACCCTGCCAAAAAACTTTATATAGTAAAGAAATAATATTTACTGACTTTAAGTTTTTAAATAATTCCTAAGTGTAAAGTGATATTTTAGTCCATAATTGTTGTCAAGGTGTGTCGGGGGACCGCTAATGTACTATCAGAGAAGTTGATTCCTAGGCAGATGGGGGATCTTTTCTTTACTTTTTAAAGTTTTTTGGCGGGGTTTTTTTTTTTAATTTCTTAATTTAATTTTATTAATAGATTTTTTTTAATCGTTTTTTTACTTGTTTTCCAAATATTTCGTTTTCTATGCGTTTTACGTTTTTTGTATAAAAAGAAAAGTTGTAGAGACATTTTTTATACCTTGAACTGTTTTCAAAATACAGGGCGTAGAGCGCGCGGTCAGAGAATGACTTGAGGTCAACTGGTAGTCTCGATCAAAAACGGATTCCTGGAACCAGTCATGACTATTTTACCACCTGCTTTAGATGATTTACTCAATACAATATCTGTAACTGCAAAAGTGGCTGTGGCTCAAGATGTGGATGCAGGAAAGCGGGGTTACAGTGCTCCTTAGCTTGCGGCCAGTATAATTATACAAGCTTGTCTCAATTCTGTACCATATCAGATCGATAGTGATGATGATAGAACCTTTGACCCAGAAATCATGAATTACTTCGAGACAAATGTCGTTGAAGAAGGTAATGAAGAGGAAATTCCGCAGCAGCGGGACGATGACGATGATAAAGAAGATGACGATGAAGAAAAAGAAGAGAATTGAAATTAGAACTTGTTCCCGAAATTTTTATTAATTTTGACTATAGTAAATCTGTAAAATGACACGTTTAATAAAAACATCAAATGAAAATGTTTTTTTTCTTCTTCATTTAAGTATATAGAAATTCATTAGTATTTAAAATTTGATAAGAATTAAAATACAATTGAAGTGCTTTCTTAATTGTAAGTGTTAATTAATAAATTGACACTTTGGGGGGCGTCCACAAATTACGTGAGGTGTTTTTTCGAATTTTTTGATCTGATGAACAATCTGGATGAAATGGACCAAAATAGTATTATTTTGCTGAGAAAAAAATTACGTGAGATTTGCCGAGACCCCCCCCCTCTCCCCAACGTGAGATTAGATGAGATTTGACTCGACCCCCTCCCCCCCCCCCTAAACACCTCACGTAATTTGTGGACGCCCCCTTGGTAATTAAAAAAAGATAACTAGCCAAAAAAATATCTAAAAGTTAATAAAAATGATAATTGTATGTTTAGAAATAAATTTACGAGTTACCGCGCGCTCTACGCCCTCTATTTTGAAAACAGTTCAAGGTATAAAAAAATGTTAAATAGAAAATTTGTAGAGAATTTAATTGTCTACAACTTTTCTATTTCTACAAAAAACGTAAAACGCATAGAAAACTAAATATTTGCAAAAAAAAGAAAAAAAAACGATTTTTGTGAATTCTGACCAATGACAATTATTATATGTGAATTTTGAGAACTGTTTTAGGATGCCAAAACAATTAAGTTTTTACGTGGTAATATACTGGCCATCTCGATTTTCCGAGGTCAACCCCCTATAGTGACTGGGCTATTTAGGCGCGAATAGCATTAGTTATGTTATGACTTATGAGCCACTGAAGAGAGGTGTACCTCGAGTGGAGTCCTGGGCCGAAACGGGTTAAACTAAACGTACAAACTATTTTATATGTACGATGTTCGAAATTATTTATAATTTTGATACGCAAAAATAGTGATATAGGAAGATTATAATCAAACGGTACGCGAGCTTTTAAATATCTCACCAAAAACAGCCAAATTTTAATAACCGAGAAGCCACCACGCATCTTGACTGCACACAACTGAGACCTTGTAGTTTATGTTTTTTAATTTCCAAAATTTAGTTTGTTAAAAAACAAAAAAATACATATAACGAAACTTGATTCCAGTACGTTTTATTTATATATGGAGATTCAGATACTGAGACATTATTCACTATTAAAATATAGCGTCCGTCCAGAGTCGCGCCCATTGCCACTAGCTTCACATTGCAGTCGCACTTACAATTTTTTTTGCACGATTTGCCGCCCTCTATATCCCTTCAGCTGTGGCGGCCATATTGAAAAAAAATGCGCATCTGTGGGGCTACTTCTGGATGTTCACGCGTGACGCGTTAAAATGACGATAACTCTAAAATTCCATAAGGAGGGTGCATATTATAACTATGTCATTGGAATCTGTATGAATTAAGCTGAGATAATAAAAATAAATTAATCCAATTTTGCTATGTTAAGTTTTATTAATTTTAATTTGAAATCGGAATTACAAAAAAAAAACAGTTTTTTGTCCTTTGAATAAAAAAAAAAAAGAAAAATTATTTAAAATATTTTTATTAAATTTACATAAATATACGTTATTTAACATTCATCAATAAGAAAAACACACTTCTTCATAAATTTTTTTCAACCCACAAGCTTTACAAAAAAAACGGTTGTCTGTAAAGTCGGTTTACTGACGATAGTTGAACGTGACAACGTGCCTCTTTGTCGCTCGTTCCGCGCTCTCGCTTGCACTTCAAGCCTTAAATGGAACGCCTCAGAGCGAGGTAACGCCGCATGAGTCATATTTTTTCGTGCGTGCAGCCGGCTCCATCGAATTATAAGACGTTGTCACGTCAAAACTCATTTCCCCGACTGTACATTTCTGCTTAGCACAATTTTCCCCGACTGTACATTTCTGCTAAACAACTCATTTCCCCGAGTGTACATTTCTGCTTAGCACAATTTTCCCCGACTGTACATTTCTTCTAAGCAACTCATTTCCCTGACTGTACATTTCTGCTAAACAACTAATTTCCCCGACTGTACATTTCTGCTTAGCACAATTTTCCCCGACTGTACATTTCTGCTAAACAACTCAGTTCCCCGACTGTACATTTCTGCTAAACAACTCATTTCTCCGACTGTACATTTCTGCTTAGCACCATTTTCCCCGACTGTACATTTGTGCTAAACAACTCATTTCCCCGACTGTACATTTCTGCTTAGCACAATTTTCCCCGACTGTACATTTCTGCTAAGCAACTCATTTCCCCGACTGTACATTTCTGCTTAGCACAATTTTCCCCGACTGTACGGTGCTCTGTGCGGTGTACTGACGATAGTTGAACGTGACAACGTCATAGCCTTAAATGGAACGCCTCAGAGCGAGGTAACGCCGCATATTGCGTCATGTTTGTTCGTGCGCGCAGGCCCCATCGAATTATAAGACGTTCTCACGTCAAGAACAAAAATCGTCAAAAAAAATATTTTAAGACAAGGGTCAAGTTTGAAACTTCTAGGAATCGTCGTAAGCGTGTTTTAGAGCCATTAGAAGTGACTATAGCCCGTCTTTGTTATATTAAGTACACTTTGTGCAAGTTAGAGCGGTAAAGATATAGTTTACGATAAAGTGTGGTTAAAATAAAACACGAAGGTGATAATCGTGCTCCAGGATAATCTAGCTTATCTCACGAACTGCTGAAACAATTTTTGTTATTTGGCACTGGGCACAGATGTAGAATAGACCACGTGGAGGGACATAGGCTGTTTTGTTTTTCAGGAAAATTTACGGTAAGTTACTATGCGAATTATTCCGAGGTTACGATTTTTTGCGTCTAATTAGACGGCTATACACAGACATAGATCAAGATAGATACCGCATGTGTATGTACTTCGCGTACCATATCGCGTTCCCAAATGACGAGCAATGCTCGTCTTTCAAGTCTGTTCTTTAGTCTGCTATCGGAATCGGACGTCAATCGAAATTTTAAAAATGCCAAAATGCCTAAAAGTGCCATATTGAGCTGTAGAAATTCAAATAGAAACGTTGGCCTAGATAATGGACACGTTTCTTATCAGTTATCATTTGTACGTCACAGTAGGTAGGAAAAAAGTAACACGCTCGTTTTCATACAAATGGAGCGACATGCGGTATCAAGGTGTCGGCAACAGATATTTACATTTTACACAATCCGTGAAAATATCAAAAATCTAGCTATAGCTGTTCTTGAGATACAGCCTGTAGTCAGACAGACGGACAGACAGACAGACATCGAAGTCTTGGTAATAGGGTCCTGTTTTTACCCTTTGGGTACGGAACCCTAAAAATGGGAAATTGGTAAAGTTGCCAGCAAAAATTGTTAGACTACCAACTAGCAGAAATCGCTAGTTCCTATTTATGTTAAAACAATATATTACGTATAGGTTACTGTAGGTAGACTAGGTAGGTATAATAATATTATAGTTTGGAGTTGCCTCAAATATTTATAGTACCTACTGGCAGAAAAATAAGATCTAGTAAAAAAATCCATACAACTACGAAAGTGTATCAGGTGGAACACACATCAGTTTTTGGCGATCCAAATCCGATGTTGTAACACGTGTTAAAAATGCGGCGAAAATAAGACTTCTACACTAATGAATGACAATGTTCACTTGCTTGGTACATTTTATACAATGTAGAGACATTTAATTCGGATGGTAAATATGAACGTTCAGCTTCCTTTGACTTTCTGCAATAATGAGACTATGCATCGCAGTTTTGCTATAAAGTTGTGAATAGTTTCTTTCTGGTGTATAAACTTCGATGCTTTGTGGTCTCCTCCACGATGCTCTATACCAACTTGTCCAGTATAATGAAAAAGATTCATCACATATGCTACTCTGTGCTTGGTGATACCGAAAATATTTAAAAAGAATTTTTGGCAGACAGGTATTCTTTTTTTGTCAGCGATCACTCCATATTTAATTGTCGTCTGTTTCTTCCCTTTATATTTATGACGATTTTTACTGCTTCGATTTGTTGGTACAATTTGACACATTTTTAGCAGGTTAGCATCTTGATCTTTTTTGCTTGCATGTGAATAAGTTTTGATGAATTCTTTGTAACTGGGCTATAGTTATATTTTTGCACTTAAAAGATGGTGTGTTGTGGTCGCAACAGTGTTGTGGCAAACTTTTTGGTTCGTACCTGAACAAAATAGGAAAAACTTGGTTAGAACGCTTTAACTACTAAAAATGTTTTATAATGTCACTATCACATATTTTTTATAATGTCTTAGAGGTTATTATTATGACCCAGGGGGAAAATAGCTTGTAAAATATAAAAATTCTAGTCACTCTTTGGCTATTTACATAAGGATCATCTAAAGGATAGATTAAATAAGTAACACTCTGTCTGTTAACCATAATATTAATGTAAAAAATCTCGTCAATCTGTTGATAATTAAAAAAGGGGACAACCCTAGGAGGATGATAACCTTAGTAACATACAATATCATTGTGATAACCATACAACTTACCGCCGTTTTTTCAACACGTTTTTTTCCATGTTTCGGGATTTCTGCTCCGTTTTCTCGCAGAATTATTGGTCACAGGCTTTGGACTTTGCTCCATAATCAAAATAAACAATAATACTGTAGCAAAACACTAATAAAGCAATAAAATATCTGAACAACTTTTTCACTAAAACGGCACAATCCACCATTTTGTGACATGACCTAATGAACGCTTCTGATTGGTCGACAGCGCAAGATTGCCAGGTATGGTTGTAATACTAGAAAGATTGCCAGCTTTGATCCTTATTCCCGTTTAAGATTTTCTAGCGCATATGGCCGACTATGGTTGTAAATGTTTAGTGTGTTGTATTCTAATTTAAAATTTCTGTGTTTCCATATACTTATCTCAATTTTGCCTAATAACCTACTTTGCCGCCTTTGATTTTATACGACTCATCTGTCTGCCTGTCAATCTGTGTGTATGTTACTTCATCACGCTCTAACCACAGAATCGATTTTGCTGTGAATATACTTTGTGTATATTTTCTTTGTTTATATTTGGTACGAATATACATTGTGTCCCTTGGGACACAAAGTATAGGACTCCCTCCACGACCGGCCGGTCCCGTCCACCTCAAAAGGGACCGGACTTCTATCAAAGTTAGCCGCCGGGATTAATTTAGCTAAGCCGGGCAGGTTCCGTCTAATCCGGGGCTCCGGCCAAGGATGGCTTGCCAGTTGTTTAGCAGAAATGTACAGTCGGGGAAATGAGTTTAGAAGAAATGTACAGTCGGGGAAAATTGTGCTAAGCAGAAATGTACACTCGGGGAAATGAGTTGTTTAGCAGAAATGTACAGTCGGGGAAAATTGTGCTAAGCAGAAATGTACAGTCGGGGAAATGAGTTTTGACGTGACAACGTCTTATAATTCGATGGAGCCGGCTGCACGCACGAAAAAACATGACTCATGCGGCGTTACCTCGCTCTGAGGCGTTCCATTTAAGGCTTGAAGTGCAAGCGAGAGCGCGGAACGAGCGACAAAGAGGCACGTTGTCACGTTCAACTATCGTCAGTAAACCGACTTTACAGACAAAGGACAAAAAACTGTTTTTTTTTGTAATTCCGATTTCAAATTAAAATTAATAAAACTTAACATAGCAAAATTGGATTAATTTATTTTTATTATCTCAGCCTAATTCATACAGATTCCAATGACATAGTTATAATATGCACCCTCCTTATGGAATTTTAGAGTTATCGTCATTTTAACGCGTCACACGTGAACATCCAGAAGTAGCCCCACAGATCAGTCCCTTGGGACACAAAGTATAGGACTCCCTCCACGACCGGCCGGTCCCATCCACCTCAAAAGGGACCGGACTTCTATCAAAGTTAGCCGCCGGGATTAATTTAGCTAAGCTTAAAGGTTAATTTAGGTTTTAATTTAGCTAAGCCTAAAGCTAAATTAGGTTCCGTCTAATCCGGGGCTCCGGGCAAGGATGGCTTGCCCGGAGCCCCGGATTAGACAGAAGTTTGGAGGTTCGCGTAACGAAGCCTCCGCACTCCCGTCCTACGCCGTTCTGCTCCGCGGCCTCTTTCTGCGTAAGCACAGTGTTTTAGAAACCCACAAAATCGGACATGACTGATAATGCAATGAGTCGATGGCGTCTTATATTTCAAATGCAAGAGTAGAACTCCCGTGTGCGCATTTTACTCCGTTTTTGAGAAAATTAATTTTTAAATTGCTCATTTTTGAACTCCCTAAAAACAAATTTATTTTATTTAAATTAATTACGAGGGTATGTAAACTTGCTATATAGCTGATTACATTAATCGTTAAGAGACACAAATGTACTTTATTTCATTCCTACAACTCAAGTAGTTCCTGAGATTTTAATTTTTTTTAATATTTAGACTTTATTTTTTTTCTGCTTTCCTACATGATTTCCGCAACTGTTTTCCATACTGAAAAATACTTTGGTATAGTTTTTAGACTACAATATTTTTATTTTTTGCGAATCGTTTGTAGTGCCAGATATTTACGAATGTCTAATTTTTATTCGCCCCTTTAAACATTTTAAGAGCAAAGTTTCATCGAATCTTAATTTTTTTTGAATAATCAATCAAATAATAGGAAGAAACATTTTATTCTTGATTTTAATCTTCATAACCTTAGTCGTCAAAAAATTCTGTCCTCCCGTGTCAAATTTATAGTGTCGTTGATATCAAGAATAAAATGTTTCTTCCTATTATTTGCCTGATTATTTGAAAAAAAATAAGATTCGATGAGACTTTGCTCTTAAAATTTTTAAAGGGGCGAATAAAAATAAGAAATTCGTAAATCTCTGGCACTATAAACGATTCGCAAAAAATAAAAATACTGTAGTCTAAAGACTATATCAAAGTATTTTTCAATACGGAAAACAATTGCGGGAATCATGTAGGAAAGCAGAAAAAAATAAAGTCTAAATATTAAAAAAAAATAAAATCTCAGGAATTACTTGAGTTGTAGGAATGAAATAAAGTGCAAAATTTGTGTCTCTTAACGATTAATCTAATCAGCTAGATAGCAAGTTTACAAACCCTCGTAATTAATTTAAATAAAATAAATTCGTTTCTAGGGAGTTTAAAAATGAGCAATTTAAAAATTAATTTTCTCAAAAACGAATTAAAATGCGCACACGGAAGTTCTACTCTTGCATTTGAAATATAAGACGCCATCGACTATTGAATTAACTTATTTATGTCCGATTTTGGGCGTTTCTAAAGCACTGTGGAAAGGACGATTTCGCAGAAAGAAACCGCCACCTGCCAGGCCTCATCGCTCTCGAGCATGCAGCGAACCATGCTCGAGAGCGAGAGGTCCCGCCCAAGCACCGCCATCAGATCATGGTGCTGGACGGCCCAACGATCGCACAACTCGAGCAGGGCCCCCGTAAGGGCTACTGGCGCCTGTGTGCACACAAGGATATTGGCGCCCCTTTAGGCAAATTTTTTGGGTCCTTGGTTTTGGCGCCCCTAAAGATGACGATTTGGCGCCCCTAGAGGATGGCGCCCGTGTGCATTGCACACATTGCACATATGGTAGCGGGGGCCCTGACCTCGAGGGTGTGCTGGACCGTGTCCTCCGCAGCGCCGCACTCATGGCAGGCTCCCTTCTGGCAACCACACAAGTACACACCGAAGCATCCGTGTCCGGTGAGTACTCCTTGTGACTTGTGAGTATAGTAGGTATTCGTTGGGTGAGTAGTGAGTACCTGTGTGAGGCGGAAGGTGAGGGGTTTTCTCTTGGGGCACATTCACGCCGCAAAAACTGGACACAGAGCCTGAGCAGTACGTTGAATAGGCAGTCGGCAAAGACCGTCGCAACAAGCTCCCACGGAGGGTCTTCCGCCAGGGCAGTAGCTGCCGCCCAGGAGACCGCACCGTACCCTCTGGGCTTCAGAGCCTGGAGGGTACTGTCAGGGTGATCAGTCACCCTCACCGCTATGACCCGCTGCGCTTTTCGCAGCTGATATTTTTTTTTGTCACTCACTCATATGAAGTAGTATAATTTTGTATGTGACGAAAATGAAAACGAAACCATTTTGATTAAAATCATCGATTATTCTTCATGCCTAAGGGCGCCTCCCTCCCTCCTTCAATCAGTTCTAGACTGAGATCATCCGGTGAGAAGCATGGCCTGCGGCCTGTCCCAATGGTTAAAACTTAAAAGATTATAATAATTGGTAGAAAATAAAAAAAATATTGTGGCAACCCTAAAAGTGTTTTACGCTTGACATACGCTTGACGCTTGCTGCTTGATAGGAATTAAAAAATGCCATTTTGCCAGTTGCTACTTTGTTGGGTTAACTGAGGTTACGTTTGACTTTACAAACAATTTTTTATTAACTTTTTGGACGAAAATCGTGTTTATACTTATATTCTAAAACTGCTTAGACATTTTTTTATTATTTACAACGAGTTTCGAAACAGAAATTAATGTGCAATTAAAGTTTCTTCGAAATGATTGTGAAGTGTTGGACTGTTATGTTCTGTGTTAGTGCCTTCAAAAGTTTTAAAAGTTGATCAACTAGTTTCTATAGCAATATTGTTTAGTGATAATAATGTTTATATATCAGTTTTTTGATGTGAGAAGGAAAAACATTATCTATTTATAAGGTAAGTCAAAGGTTTTATCAATTTATGTACGTAATAAGAAGTGTGTAAGTATGTAACAGTTTGCCTGTTTGTTTTTGTCTTAGTTAGATGAAGTTTTCTTTTTGTAGTAACTTTGACAAATAATTTTAGAGACCAGTATCAATTTCATTCCAAAAATTCATGATAAATAGCAAGTTACTTCCTTATAAAATATGTATGATATACATTATTCCATAAATCTTTTATGTGGCAAGCATTAAAGGCTCCCAAAATAGGAGAAAAGATGGCTTATTCATATTTAATTGATGGTCGCTGGTCAAAGCCTAACTTCATTATACTCTTTTAGCTGAAACATTATTTTCTTTAGCGGAACATTACTGTACTCTCTTAACTCTTAACCCTCACTTCATGATTCTGTCTTTTCACTGTATTAGAACTTAAGGCCAGCCGCCAAAAATTGTTATATTGTGTGCATATTCTGTGGTTTCATATCTTGTATGTGTACATTCCTTTTCTAACTAAATGTGGATTCCTGCAGCCCTCTAAGATTTATTATTTTTTTAAACCTAAATCAGAATATTTGTAGCCTGTATAAAAAAAAGATTGAGTACAATTGAGAAAGTTATACAGTATTCTAATTTAATCCTTCGATTGTAGATTCTCGGAAATGCCATTGTCTTCTATTGTTGTCGCAATCACTGGTGCTCGTACGGGGCTTGATGGGTTAAATAATTTATAACAAACTCCTAATAGGTGCAACACTGTTTGCAGCGGAGCACAAATGCATCACGGTGACTTCCAATGACAATCTATTAAATCATCGGAAGAAGGGAAGAAATAACCAAAACCCTAAATTTTCTTAGCTTTTGTAAGCAAGACACTAAGGCTTAGGAACAGACTGAATTTTTCACTTAAGGTTGATTTTTTTTTGTAAAGTTAGGTTAAAGTTGATTTCCCATACATTTCTTAAAAATATGAAACAATATACTAAAATATAACACTTTCCTTAAGTTTGTCATATACGATTACTTTCCAGAAATTATTCCTTGCCAGCAACACTATAAATTGATACAAATACAGGGTGTTTTTTTGTGATTTTTTCTTACCTTCTACCCTCGTTAACTTTTTTCTCTCATGGTTTAGAGATTTTATGGCATACAAAAAAATGTACAGCTTTTCAAGCCCTTTCATTTGATATATGTCTCAACGTGCTACAGCTTGGGTACGGGTCCCATACAAAAATGCACCTTGTTCTTTATGTAGTAATAGTATGAAATTAGCTAATTAATGTCGATTGTTTTTTTGTATGGGAAACAAACCACCTTAAATCCCAAAGATTTTTTTACCTATAGGATAGATGTGAACACAAATAAATCAAGATAGAATGGCGATGCGCGTGCATTGCTAAAGAATCACTCGTGTCAATTTTTGCACAAGCCACGCCCCCAATGTTTTGTCATTGCTAAGGAAATAATGATGTGACATGCACTGAAAATATCGGAGACATATCAGTATTATCGATAAACAGTAACCGAAATCAGTGTTTTATCGAGTCAGTAAATATTAGTATTAAGTGTGTAGTAATTATTAACGTTATAAATAAAATAACAACATAATTAGACAATGTTTACTTTTATCACATAAACGAAATATTACAATTCATGGGCAGTAGTTTTGCCTATTCAATGCTGGCAAACAAACAAACAATTAAAATTTTTTCAGTTTTTATAATATTGTTATAATACAAATTATGTATTATAAAACATCATTTGAACTGAGATTACCGATAATAATTATCGGTAATCCTGGTTCAAGTTCAACGCTCTACTAGTGTTGCTTAAATTACGATTTTAGTTATTAAAATAAATGACTTATCCGTGAAAAGAAATACCTCCTTTTGACCGATTCACTTTCGTACTTCTGTTTTTAGAATTAAACACTGCACAGTGAGGCATTTTTTGGACAACACGATCTCGACTCGACATCAAGTTGAGATGTGCATGCTGACTGAATGAACTTTCAACAAATCTTACACTACAGTACAAGATAAAAACACGCGTACTCCGCCCGCTTAGGCGTTCTATCTTCATTTATTTCTGTGGATGTGAATGTGAATGTAACATATATATTTTCTTAATTATTTTTATTCTTATTTTCCTGTCCATTTTAAATACTGTTTAAGTACATCTAAAACTCAGCCTCTTCCTCCTTTAATTCATGAAGCCCCAAGCGGCCACATCCGGCCGCGATAACAATGAAAAAGCTATTGTGTCTCGTTTTGCCACGACTGATGGGTTAAGTTTAATCCAATAGGATGTTGGGAATAAGGCCAGGAGGTAATACAACTACTGCTCCTGTTAAAATATCCGGTGACACTCGACTCGCAATCTTATATATAAAAATGGATTTTCAAATGTGTTAGTCGCGCTAAAACTCGAAAACGGCTGAACGGATTGGGCTGATTTTAGTCGTAAGACATTAGTAGAAGTCCAGGGAAGGTTTTAAAGTGACACAAAGTTTCACCGGGACAGCTAGTGGCCAATATTAATTTGGTCTTTAGAAAAACCTTTTACACCATAAACCATGTCAATCTACTCAATACTCATGCTATGTTACTTAGGCTATGTTCCGAAATGTACTGCGACCACTGCAGAGTGTGACGTCATTTTAGTATACTGTGAAGCCGTTCCTTTATAGTTATAGTACGAGACCCATTTGCAAAAAAGTCTTCAAATAACGATTCCCGTTCAACTCATCTCCGCCATACGAATTATTGGTATGTACTTATTAGGCATATTTTCCTGAACACGAAAAGTGCGGTAGTCACTTCCTAAGTGTGTGGAGGAGGTAACTATGACGTCATAAAGATGGCGGCTGGGCCTAATCTATTGTGCGGATTATGTAATATCTACCTATGTTTTCTAGTATATTATTAACGTTAATAAATTTTGGCTTTTTGCTAGTGCCGGATTTAATCCACACAACACTTGGAAGTTCCTCAAAGAAGTGCATAACGAGGAGTAGCACATCAGTGTCGTTGCAATTTATTATTAAACGTTCAAAACCCGATTGTTTATCATCCCATGTAGTATGAAACGGGTATCAGCTTCTTCTTGTGTACTTCTCAAATGATCCACGTTTCTATGTGTATTAGTACTGACTGTTCTGCTTCCGAATATCCACCTGAAGTTAAAAGTTCCTGTGTTGTGTCAAGCTTTGATGCTTGAATAGCAATTTCTTTTGATAGGAAATCGAATAAACGGGCTTTGTTTTCAGTTGAGTGTATGAATCTATTCCATTTAGCAGGCAAAAGTGTTTCACGTCCTGTTATTTGATGCTCAATCGGGATGACAGATGTTCGCCGCTTTTCACGAGTGCGGAGTGCCAGATTTTAATTTTAATTTAAATTCAATTTAAAAACATAATACCACTAAAGCGTCAAAAAAGTGTCAAAGTGACATGCCCGCCTAAACTCCTTCAGTTGTCAATTGTCAGTTTGCTTTTGTCACTTATGTCAGTGTTTAAACTGTTTTCAGTAAAAATTAAAAGTAAAACTTAATTTTAAAAAAAATAAAGTAAAATTACCCATTAAGTTCCCACGTGATTTTTCATAAAACATTTTTATAATTCTGTTTTTATAAAAAAAAACTCGCGGGTACGAATTATCTTAAAATGATGTACATTTTAAGATAATTCGTACCAAATGGCTTAGCTATCGTTATCAGTTCAGCGCTACCGAGGCTCACTCAAACGGCTGCAGTTCCGTTGTTTATAACTTTATTGCAGTGATTTTAGGTTCGCTAGAAAGCTGATGAAAGTATCTAAACATTTTATAATAACCTATATTTCCATTATCCTAACGGTTACCAAGTTATATACATAAGAAGAAAATTTTTTTTTTTGAAATTATGTTTTTTGGAAATATTTCCCTTGGCACTTAATTTACATTAATAGTTTTCGAGAATAAAATTATGCTTATTTAATAACCTTTCGTTTGGCACCCTATTTAAGTCAATCGGTTCAGTAGATATTACATAATCCGCACAATAGAATAGGCCCAGCCGCCATCTTTATGACGTCATAGTTACCTCCTCCACATACTTAGGAAGTGACTACCGCACTTTTCGTATTCAGGAAACAGCCTTGTCGAACTGTATGTTGAATGGTTAAGTCATTGGTAAATATTCCGTATCGCGCCACCAGCGATTTTGAAGCCGTTTTTTTTTTACAGTCGCGTTATAATCTGTAAACATCAGAACTAGTATTGTTATGATGGCGCATTTCTGGTTAAAAAAAAATAATCCAATTTTCAAAGTATTCGGAATTGATTCTCCTGTATTAAACAAAATTAAACAAATCTAGCATAATACATAGAATCGAGACTGACAATATTTCAAAATCAGAAATACAACCCCCTATTGACAAACTACTACTCGTACAAAAGAAAGTCGACGGAGCCCCGCTACGCGGGGCTCCTATTTCTGGGTGTTGTGGTCTACGTTCCAACCTAACCTAACCTACTTTTGGACTTTTTGGATTGTGTTTGTTTTGGCGGGGGCTGCGCCCCCCGAGCCCCCTTTTAGGGGGGGTGCGCCCCCCGTCCCCCTCGCGTCCCAAATACAACCCCCTATGACCACCCCTTTTTATTCAGTCACGGATACCGAAGCGGGGGGGCTCGGGGGGCGCAGCCCCCCGCCAAAACAAAAACAAACACAATCCAGAAAGTCCAAAAGTAGGTTAGGTTAGGTTGGAACGTAGACCACAACACCCAGAAATAGGAGCCCCGCATAGCGGGGCTCCGTCCACTTTCTTCTGCCAGAAATAGTCATGCGCCATCATAACAATACTAGTTCTGATGTTTACAGATTATAACGCGACTGTAAAAAAAAAACGGCCTCAAAATCGCTGGTGGCGCGATACGGAATATTTACCAAGTCATTCTTCTAAAATGTACGAATAACTAAAATTAAAAATAAATGATGAAATGAATAATTATTATGCTTGTATACTTTATTATGTACATCTACAGGTGGTAACAAAACTAAGTGATAATTCATTTTTTTTATAAAATAAGGGGGCAAACGAGCAAACGGGTCACCTGATGGAAAGCAACTACCGTCGCCCATAGACACTCGCAACATCAGAAGAGCTGCAGGTGCGTTGCCGGCCTTTTAAGAGGGAATACGCTCTCTTCTTGAAGGTTTGCAGGTCGTATAGGTCCGGAAATACTGCTGGTGACAGTTCGTTCCAGAGTTTTACAGTACGCGGCAGAAAGTTACGCGAGAAACGCACGGTGGAAGACTGCCACTCATCAAGGTGATGAGGATGGAATATTTTTCGCGTTGGACGACGGCAAAAAGTTGCAGGTGGTATGATTTCGAACAATTCCTCAGAGCACTCCCCGTGATACAACCGATAGAGGATGCAGAGTGAAGCTACATCTCGGCGTAATTCCAAGTGGTACAAGGTGTTTGAAACACTATGGCAGTCAACAATTCGAGCGGCCCTTCGTTGGATACGATCCAGAGGGAGCAGTTGGTATTTTGGCGCTCCTGCCCAGAGATGAGGACAATATTCCATATGAGGCCGAACCTGTGCCTTGTAAAGTTGTAGGCGTTGTTCCGGACTGAAGTACTGTCTCGCTCTGTTGAGAACACCAAGCTTCTTCGAGGCTAACTTGGCCTTACCCTCTAGATAATATCGTAACTGGACTTCGCTCGATATGCTAACGCACTTGGCGTTAATTTCAATGCTAGGGGAGATGGTGAAAGATGTGCCCTCAAAACGAGGATGTACGACCATAGGTGACTTTTTAGCGGTGAACGCGCAGACTTGTGTCTTGGCGGGGTTGAATTGGACTAAGTTACGTCTACCCCATTAAGAGACTTTATCCAATGAATTCTCTATTTTAGACACATGTTTGTTTCGACTCTCAATGACATTTAGCCGAGAAATATTGGGGGAGCCGGTATATACTGCATCACCTGTACTATCATCCGCATAGCAATGAATGCCGTTGGTCTGTAACATGTCATTGATATGCAGTATGAATAGGGTAGGCGATAGCACACAGCCCTGAGGGACACCAGCATCAACAGACTGAGTTTCCGAGCATTCGCCGTCAAGTACGACCTTTATGCTTCTGTCTGCTAAGAAACTTTTTTGTGATTTGCATGGGCAAGCGCCCTGGCGTAAAGATATTCCCATACAAAAACAAAAAAAATCTTCTCTTTCAGCGCTACTACTTTTACAGTAAACTTTATACACGGGACTCATACACAGTACACACACTAAAGTATTATCACTTAGTTTTGTTATACCTTGTATACTAATATTATGCAGCTGAAGTGTTTGTGTGTTTGAAAGTGCTAATCTCAGGAACTGCTGATTCGATTTGAAAAATTCTTTTTGTATTGGATAGCCCATTTATCGAGGAAGGCTTTAAGCTAATAAATAATGCAGTTTTTTTGTATTTTACTGAGTATTCATGTTATGATTGAATTTACTTTTAGTTGAAAATACGAACTTAAAATGCCTAATATCTCGGCTCCGATATAGTTTAGCTATATTATGTCCCCCATAATAAAGTTTACTCCTCTTGATATTATCTTTCATAATATGCCGGTTTGGTGAGTGGCCGCGAGATTTGAAAATTATGCCAATATTACCCAAACCCCTTTGTTCCTTTTACTTAGTAATTTTAGACGTATTCACCGTGACACGTGCCATGGAATTGTCGTGAAGGATTGTATTGAATGCCTATACAGTATACACCCTATTACGCGTTTCGCATCTTAATTGGCTTTATAATACCGTATACGTTATTTATACGTAACCTCGTTGGCGCTCAAATAGCTGCCTTGATAGAATGACCATAAGACAAAAAATGGAGTATTAGAATTATGTAAGTAGTTGCACATCGATAGGTTGACAAGCACAATGCAAGTGTAGACCGTACAGTCGACGACAAACTGGCCACGTCTGGAGAACCTAAACATCATAGCAATAGTGTCGATAGAACACTGCTTGTGAAGGACTGTACAGTAATAAACTTATTGAAATATGAAAAATGCGCCCAGCATTAGTATTCCTCAGCTCATTCCGGTCCCACTTGTTATTAATGCAAAGTTTTAACCAAAGGTAAGGTACTGTACGACTAGTTACGCGCATTTTAAACGACAGCGAACGAAAAGGCGGATAAAGTTTAATTGCCGGATAGAGAAAATTATTTGAAAAATGTTTTACACCAATGCTTATACCTCCATTAATGTCCCTACTTTTCCCAAAATTAGTTTTGGGAAACGTAGGCACACAACAAGTTATTGTTTACGCGGCGAAATTTCGATTTTTTGTCTACGAATAGTTTCATAATGAACAGCATTTCTAGAGGTTCAATCGTTCTCTTAGACAAAGCAAAATAATTTTTAGGACTTGATACAGTAATGTTAACCTGCAGTCACGTCAAAAGTATGGTAGGTAAGTAATCGACCGTGTGTAGCCTCAGTGAGTCATTTGGTCGGGTCGATGTTTCGCGTCGGTGTTGTATTGTTGTTCGCGATGACTTATCACGGGTCCGCGTGAAAAACAAATCTCAACAAGTTCAAGGGATTTGGTGGTTTATGTTTGATCCAGGCGAACTTTTTGGTTATTAATTTAAAGCCTTAAAACTGCACGTGTATGTCTCATCCGTGACATCGGATGATTAAAATCATAAGCTGCGCTAAGTCGGCCATCGTTCTCAAACCTCACCTAGGGATGGGGATTCTTGCCGAAAAAGATCGATTTTTAAATCGATTCGAATCGTGACCTGATGAATCGATCCACAAAAAAATCGAGGTCTAAAAGATCGATTTCCAAAAAATCGATCTGTTTTCAAATTAGTTTTTACAGTGTAAGTATATATCAATTTAATAAAAAACAAGACAAATTACATAATTAACGATCTTTGAATCAGTAAAATCAGGGAATTCTATAATAAAATTATTTTATTAACCATATCAAAGTATCAGTTAAGGTGAAAACAAGACGTTTTTTTTTCCTTATTTTGGCATGCACGATTTGTGAATTGTGCGTCAGCCAAGCCAGTTAGGAGGTTAAAGGTCCCTACCTTAAACTATAATACGAAATTTAAAATCAGATTCAAGACTCGAGGATTATTTATTTTCTTTAAAAAAATTGCAAATTGCAATGTCAATCATGTTGCGGCCGCACATGCGTAGTGATTCGTGCTTGAGACGATACCATTGGTCATTGGACGATCTGCATGTATCGTCCAATGGTATCGTCTCATAGCACGAAGCTTCGTGACGATAGACGAATCGCGGCTCGCGGCATCACACTTCTCAGCACAGATACAGAATACAGATACAAAAAAAAAAGACGGGTAGCACTCCGGGAGTGCCGGCAGAAGTGAAAACTTGATCATTAACGTTGTGCATTATTTTATTTAACCCATTTTTTATGAGTTCGAGTTCGAGGTCGAGTTCGATTTCGAGTTCGAGTTCGAGTTCGATTGTTCGATTAATCGATTTCGATGTTACAACACTACTCTCCAACCGTCTTACGGTTTTTCCAAGGTTTTTCGATCAGCACGAGAATCTGACGCGAGTTTCACAGTTTTTACCCATCCCACAAAACGCCGTATCCTACGAATAAGGGCGCTATTGCAAAAATACTTTACAGGATAAGGTTTTTTGTGTTTATTTAAAAATATTGTTAGGCAACTTTTAGAAATTAATTATGAAATTATCGCATAATTACGTAGCGGTTGCAATAAACTTTAAAATAAGACGTTTAATTTGATATTTCGGGTAGATTTGTCCCTTATTTCTTTTTTCGGCGGGGTAAAATAAGTCTCATCAGACACAAGTAACGTTATGCCCTTTTTGTACGGATTCAAACGGGTCGTAAGAGCATTTATGTCTTTTTACTGATCATTATCAAAGAATTTCCCTTTTAAACCATATTGAAAAATCGGCCAAGTGCGAGTTGGACTCGCGCACGAAGGGTTCCGTACCATTATCGACTAAAAATAGCCAAAAATTGGTGCTTTTTGTATGAGATGCCTTAATTTTTTAGTTTACTTTAATTTTGTCTCGTCAATTATTTAAGTATAAATACAACGCAACACTTTTTTTCAAGAGCTTACCTGTTGCTATTATTGACATAGAGCAAAAAATAGCAAAAAATGACGTTTGTTGTATGGGAGCCCCTTTAAATATTAATTAATTTAATTTGTTTTTAGTATTTGTTGTTATAGCGGCAACAGATATACTCAATCTCTTAAAAATTCTTGAGATAGAGCCTGGAGACAGACGGACGGACAGACAGACATCGAAGTCTTATAGGGTCCCTAGGTCTTTACCCTTTGGGCACGGAACCCTAAAAAACAATATAAACAGGCATAATATGGAAAAACATACTTTAAAGTTAATAATGAGGAACGTTTTCTATTTCTCGACCCTGAAAGTAATCAC
Organism: Polyommatus iphigenia; assembly: GCA_963422495.1. Classification (NCBI taxonomy): domain Eukaryota; kingdom Metazoa; phylum Arthropoda; class Insecta; order Lepidoptera; family Lycaenidae; genus Polyommatus; species Polyommatus iphigenia. Next base: position 13,631,419 of record OY730180.1, on the reverse strand, counting down.
AATAACTATTGGTTTCCTTCAACTTGTAATTAAATACTTGTATATGACGTGATAAGACTTCGCAGTTTTATGACAGTTATTTTAAATTACCAAATAACATTATGACTAACGACTAGTTACTCTGACTATTATAATATATTTTGTTAACTTTTATGACAATTAGATTATCCAAGAGCCAGTGATAACCAGATTTTTGTCATTTTATAAAAGCTGAAAGTTTTCCTGTATGAACGAACAGCAACTATAGATTTTCGATCGGGTTTAGGAGGTATCCAGTTTTGAAGGTCTACCTAGCCTTCAATACAGTGTAAAGCATTTTTATTTTCTTACTTCTTACGGGAATTGTTCGGATTCTAATAATTATACTGAAATAAAAGCAAGTAAGACTTCTCACAACCACAATATATTTTCAAGTGAGACAATACAAATTTTCCGTTTGATAGCTACATCAACTTCTTTCTTAAACTATAATGTGCCAGGAATGTAAAACTATATCTAAATAATATTTACACCTTAACACTCCCACTTAAATATTTTAATAAAATATATTATTATAATAAAAGCCGTAGTAAACATAAAAACCTAGAGGCACAAAAACTAAATAATAAAACACACAAACTAAAGAAACAATTATTCAAGAAGTCAAAATCCTATCTCTATTATTAACATATTTAGATGTGGGTAGAGCTTTTGTAAGAAAATCAGCTAACTGAGAGGAGCTTTCTACAAATTCTATATTAATAATGTTATTCTCTACCTTTTCCCTGATGAAGTGGTATTTAACATCAATGTGCTTTGTTCGCCTGTGATACACTGGATTGCGAATAAGTTTAATTGCGCTCTGATTGTCTAAATACAACTTAACGGTCATCTGTGGTTCTTTAATATCTGCCAATAATTGTCTTAGCCATAGAATTTCTTTGGCAGATTCACAGGCTGCCATATATTCCGATTCTGTCGTAGATAATGCAACCGTATTTTGTTTTCTACTTGCCCATGTGACAGGACCACCATTCATTAATAAAATATAGCCCGTACTAGATTTTCTCGTATCCAAATCAGAGGCAAAATCAGCATCAGAATAACCTATCAGTTCACTACTACAGTTATAAGAAATACATAAGTTCTTGCTTTTGATCAAATACCTAATTATTCTTTTTACAGCATTTATATGACAAGGCTTAGGATTATTTAAATATCTGCTAACTATATTTAAAGCAAATGCTATATCCGGTCTCGATACTGTTGCTAAGAACATTAAAGCTCCCACTGCTTCCCGATACGGAAACTTTGACACATCATTATCATCATCATCACCATTTTTAGTTAATGTGACATTATTATCAGCAGGAGTACTGCAAGGGATCGCTCTTACCATGTTAAATTTTTTAATGATACTTTCTATATAGTGTTTTGACTTACTTTTATGGCACTTTCAGTTCTAGTTATTTCCATGCCTATAAAAGATGCAAATATCGCCTTTATCACCATTATTAATCATCTGTGGGTACTGTACTGTATTAAATGCCAATCTTTTCGAATCATCATTGTTTAAATTTTGGTAATAATTTTTCCTTGGAGCTCTACAGTCTCTAGCGAAATGCCCACGTTTGTTACAGTTGTAACAGACAAACCTGTTGTATTCTCGTGACATGCCAGGACGTGATTTAAATTCATTTCCTTGATTCATTTTTTTATTTACCGAAATGAAAGCATTTGCACTCTCTTCCTGATTAGTGAGACTTGCCTCCTCATCCAACAGTCTAGCTGTTAAGTTATTTATAGTTTGACACTTGGGATCTAGTGACATCCATGCTTGCCTTACTGACCGATATTTAGACGGTAACGTGCTTAAAATCTTTGTAATCACAGCCATATCGCTTATTTCTTTGCTGTTGTCTTTTAATTCTTTGGCTAGACTTTCTACTTTCGAAATATGTTGCGCAATGCTATCTGATGGCTGCATTTTATACTGATAAAACCTTTCATGTGTTAGTAATTTGCATAGTTCAGATTTCTGTTCATATATTGACTCTAGTCTTTTCATTACATCCTGCGCCGTCTCACAATTCTCGACAAGAGAGATTTGGTTGAGGTCGATCGATGATGTGATGATGAACATGGCCATGCCATCAGCCTGTGACCACACTTTAAACTGATCATCATCAATAGATGGCTGAGGCGCAGATATGTCGAGACCTTTTGCCTTTAATGCACACTTAATTTGGAATTTCCATTGCCGAAAGCTTTTACCGTCAAACTTATCTACACGCATTTCCATTTCTGTAGTAAATATATAAATCTCGTAATACCTCTGTCCAACACAAAGTTTCGTAGTAATTTTTCCAATCTTCTTTTATCAATCCAGCTGCTCTTTACTCTGCTTTATATTTATAATGTCTGGGCCTCCATAACCTGTTCGGATTCTAATAATTATACTGAAATAAAAGCAAGTAAGACTTCTCACAACCACAATACATATATTTTCAAGTGACACAATACAAATTTTCCGTTTGATAGCTACATCAACTTCTTTCTTAAACTATAATGTGCCAGGAATGTAAAACTACTTCTAAATAATATTTACACCTTAACAGGAATATTGGAATCTCATCTCAAAGTGTCGGGGATTTTCGACATTTACCTTATACTACCAGACACCCTTAATTATTCCCTGAAATGCCAAAAGAGTACATTTTAAGGTGGTATGGCAGTGGGAACTAACTGGTATAAGTTGTCTGGTAGTAGGGAGCAATTATCATAAGGGTCCGGCAGTGGGAGACGAGATTCATACAGTTATCCCTAGGAAAAAAATTGCCTTAAATTTTATCGAAGGTGCGGTAGACTTTCAAAACTGGATACCTCCTAAAGTATTCGCGACCGAAGCTCTATAGTTGCTTGCCATTCTTACCTCTATATTATGAGTTACTAGCTTTTGCCCCCGGCTTCGGTCGCGTGGAATTCGAAAATCACGTAAAAACACGAATATTTTAGGAACACGATGTTTTTCCAAAACCAAAAGTAGCCTATGTTACTCTTCATTCTTTCAACTAAGTCTATGCCAAAAATCATGTCGTTTAGTTGCTTCGCTAGTGAAGGAAGGAAAAACAAACATACTTTCCCATTTATAATATAAGTATAGGCTATTAGCATATTATAGGTACAGGAAAACTTTCAGCTTTTATAAAATGACGAAAGTCTGGCTATCGCTGACTCTTGGTTTAACTGTATGAGTTACAATATGACGGAGCGGTGCCTATTCCACTCCTACATCAGCTTAGCATGATAACGCCAATATTTTGTATTTGAAATGAAATGCTTTTAAAATAAGACGGTATACGACATCCCTTGTGTTGCTTTTGCTAGAGTGTGATGACTGATGATACATAATGATGTATCATCGGTCATTTTTTACCTAAGACGTATCATCAGTCAATTTGTACCAAATTTTAAGTACATCTCTTGTGCTGTGCATGAGCACAGCACAAGAGACGTACTTAATTTTGGGAACGTTCAGTTACTAAACAGTTCGTCCAATAAAGAAAAAAATTAAATGTATTAAAAACAGTTTCGATACACTCACTCTCAATACACCAAAAGCTCTTTACCTGAATGTTTTAATAAACACAAAACTTTTTTTCATTTTCTTCAAGCACCGGGGACTGTTTTCATTTTCTAGGACCTAAAAATGTAAAAAAGGCTCAAATTATACTGTAGAAGATTATTTTATATTTGAATATTCTTGTAGCACACAACCTTTAACTATTTTTCTATACTACGGAAAGAGCCACAAAGCTCACTGCGGCTTTTTAACAAAATTCGTAACAAACCGTTCTAAACTTTCAATTATATACTTTTCGAAATGTTTAATAAATAAAAGGCAAATTCATGTAATAATTTTGCCAATAACAACAGTTTAACTAAAGAAAAATTAAAGAAATAAATTACGTACATAGAAAAAGGCCACAAAAGCCATTAGGGCAAACGATTTCCTAGTATTAGTACTAAGAGACGATTCCGTGGAAAAAGGCCACAGACACAATAGTGTCTTTTTTCAAGGTAATTGCTTTTAAGAATATAAAACATTTTTTGTACTTACTGTGTGTTCCCCTTAATGGTTTTTCATCACAACCTGCTTCATTTTAGGCATAGCTTATTTCTGTAATTGTAATTTAAAGCATATGTCTAATTAACACAAAGTAATTTAAACAAGAAACAGTGCAATGACGCATACGCGAGTTCGCGGAGTAAGGGCGGGGTGGCGCGAGCGCCTGGTCTCCGCCCCGCGCGTCCTTTTACGCACTCCAAGAAAACGGTCACTGAAGCGTTTGTTGCTTTTTTCGCCGGGGAATTTAAGAGCTAACAAATGTGGCATTTTTTAAAACTTAATTTACTGGTTATTAAAATTAACTTTTTACTATTTTTTACACTGAAGGTTATAGATAATGAGCTGCCGATTTCGATTTTGCAATAAAAATAAAAATCCATAGTGACCAGGGCGCCCCTATTCGTAGGATACGACGAAAAGTGCTCAACGCCGCTAAAGAAGTTTTCACTTCAAAAAGACATACAGACGAACATATTATTATAATCTCCTCCTTTTTGGAATTCGGTTAAAAAGTCAAAAAGTATTATTATTATTAACAGCCGTTAGTGTCCCACTGCTGGGCAGAGGCCTCCCCTGCCTCTTTCCACGTGACTATGGAGTGTAGATGAAAGGAGGAATATCTCTGTATGTAAAAAGTGTCCCCGGAAATGCGTTAAATTAGGGTGAAACTAAAGCTAAACTAAACTAAACTAAGGTGGCGCTACAGTAGCAACAAGGTAAATTTTAAATCATTTAGCAACTTTTATTTCAGCTATTTTAGGTTATATTTTTCAAAATATATTGGTATTAACCCAGTAATTCTAGTAATAATTTATATTCCAGTAATAATTTATATTTTGTCACCAACCGCTACGTTAATTCCATACGTTTCATTCCATACGTTTTGGCTGCAGCTAGCGCCACTCGTGGAGGATTTTTCAACTGTTATTTACTGCGTACAGCTGGACACTTTTTCAAATTTCCCCCATATATGATAGTTCTCCTTTCATCTACACTCCATACACGTGACAAAAAAATTATAAACGTATTTTTTTTATTGATGAGAAGTGAGGCGAAGGATACTAAACATACAGCTCACCCTTGTAATACGGGCCTTCAAACAGAAAAATCGTAACTCGATTTTAGGGTGTCTAAGATCGATTCACGAGATCGATTCAATGCGTTGGATCGATTAAAAAAATCGATTTTTTTTGCTCCAAAAGATCGATTTTGCGATTAATCGATCTCAGATCGCCAACCCTAACCTCACCGTAGCTCAAATCCTCAAACAGCAAGGAGGAAGTTATTGTTATTCTACTGAATCGAGGAGAGGAATTGAAGAACTGTCAGTAGGTCACAGTGGGCAGCGTCCTGAATTTTTAAGTACGCTATTAAGCCGTCGCTGCCTCAACTTCTGTGCGCTTTTCACTCGTTGATTGCTTCCACTTTCTCACGCCGTTTACACAACATGGGCCTTTCTATGAGCTGCCTCTTGTGACGTTCAGTCAAACTGGGGATTTTTTTTCTTTTCGAAACATCCTTGTACACACAATATGGGTCTCATATTCAAAGGATCCAGTGAATACGGTTATCGAGTTTTCGATTCCGTTAAAGTTACATCTGGACTCGGGCTACCTTGTCAAAACATGTCAAAACTTTGTACAATAAATAAACCCTTATTAATCTTTCAGGCCCCGCGCGAGCACCGGTGATCGCGAGAACAAAAGAATACAATGGGAATTCCTAGAACCTCCGATCGAAGGATTAATAAGTTTCATAATGACCAATTCAAACCTAATGTAGAGCCGATTTCTGTGAGATGTGGTTGGATAGATTATATCTAAATCATAGAAGACGCTAATAAGTTTCATAATGACCAATTCAAACCTAATGTGGAGCCGATTGCTTTGAGATGTGGTTGGATAGATTATATCTAAATCATAGAAAACGCTGGTATGGCATCTGTGAAAGCAATAAAGTCCCTAAAATTAGTTTATTATTGTTGGTTATGGCACGTGCTAGTAATTTATAGTGTCGGGAACAATGCACTTGAATGAGGGGCTGCGGCAACTGGCGGCGCTGCATCACCGTCCGATTGCGACTAATTCAATTAAGCCTGAAAGTGGAACGAGTTTACAAGGGTACCCATTATACTCCGACGGCTAGGAAAGTGGAAAAAAATACAATTCTCCACCTAATTATGTTTATTTGAACTTTGAAACGGCAGGTGTACTACAAGGTACAAAATGCGAATGAAACTTTACCTCGAGGCAAGTCACAAGGTAATTCAAACGAGGTTAAAGACCCTATATGACAAAAGTTTGCTGGATTAACATTATGTTAGTTTTACATTTGTCCTGCCAATGTTAAATTAGTTAAGGTAATGTTAAAAAGATTAAAAGTATCTACAAAAGCTATGATCCTTTATGGTACTGCTTGTATTTAAGCTGATCCATCCAATATAAGATTTTCCCATTGCACAATGATTCAGTAATAAATTAACCTAACCAATCTCAATCTACAAATCATACAAAATTGACCCCAAGTCTCGACGTCATGACCTCAAGATATTAAAATATATTATGTGAAACGAATTACGGGCGTTAACCTGTCGGTGATTATGTACGTCTCTCGTCCCCCGGTGGCCGGTAGTCGGTACTAATCTAATAGTGAACCTATCGATTCTACCTGCACATTCCACCGGCTCGGCTTCTTGAAGGGCATGAGCTAAATATACTCACAATTGACCATTACATAACCACTGTAACAAGGTCTTAACTTATCTACTAGTCTTACCTACTTTACGTTTATGGGCTTGTAGAAATAATGTACTTTCTGCTTCGACAAACCATAAGATGAACGTTATTCGAATACATATTATGTATATTTTGTTTTTGATGCGAAATTGAAATTAAGAGCTTGAACAATAATATGAAATATCTATAGCGTTATCTTAGGGTCGTACTCTTAATAAGTATTTTATTATTAGGAACCTGGAATTAAATACGAATAAAAGTTGAAATACACAAAGTTTTTAAAATTCGTTTTACAAACGTAAAAAATATTTAATATTAGATTACATTTAAGTAGGTTAATAGTGCTGTCGTTTGACAACTTTCACTACTCAAACTTCGAGTCGCAGTCACAACTCACTACTCGCATCTATTCACGAATGCTAATGATAATCTTGCTGATGAGAACCAAGATAAAGCACGAGAAATCCCTCGAAATGTGCCAGTATTATGGTACTGAGATTACTGAGCAGAAATTAACACGATGAAGCGCTAAAAAATCCTGGAAAACGTTAAAAGAAAAGTATTGGATACAAGCAATATCTTTAAAAAGTATGTATATGTCGCAGTCATCTGGTTCAATCTGCAATTCGATTGAATGACTAGCGTATTCATTGAATGACACCATTCAATTGAATGACTCGGCCGAACGTCGATTGAACGATCGTCCCTCAACGTTCAACTAGTTAGCGATTTGTAGCATAGCGTTTTAAAGATAGCGGACATGAAATCAGTCAGGTAATTAAACGTATTTAAATTTCTTCTACGAGTATATATTTCTTATAATAGCACTGTGTTGATATTTTATCAATTATATTTACATTAAAGTGCTTTATTTGTAATAAGTAATAAAATAATACGAAAGCGTGGATTTATTTTTAACTATCCCGTCAACGGCTATTTGAAAAAAAAATATAGCATCCCATTTAATGACTTCGCTATATGACTCTTAGTCAAGACGTTAAACGTTACAGTCAACGTCTTGACGAGTTGTACTTTAGTTATTCAATTGAATGGTGTCATTCAATGAATGCGCTAGTCATTCGATCGAATCGCAGATTAAACCAGATGACTGCGACATATACATATTGCTAAAATTGCAAAAAATAAGAAACGGTACCAGAATATTCGGGACTCTCGAGTCTCGACGATTCAGTAATAATTATTAGTGACCGAGTGATATGAAGAGTGAAAATAATAACATTTTAAACGTAATCAATATGTAACGACACATATTGTGTGCTTTATCGACGGTTGTGTGTTTGTGAAACGTGTTATGTTTCATCACCGGGATCGCTGGTGCGATTTTTACACGAAACCAGCTTAGGAAACAATGGCTTGTAGGAGGATTTGAATTCGGTGGTGTTATTGTTTTCGATTATCTTGGATGTAGGCAATTTGCGATGTTACGAAATGTGGAGCTGGATACTGGATACTGGATATCGCAATTGTCCGAACGTAATTCTATCGGTGTCGATTGTCTGGTGAAAGCAACTGTAACTTGAAACTGTTTTTGTATTAGAACTTAGCAGATGCTTGAATCGGAATGTACTCTTAGATCGATGTCATGAACCAACTGCTGAGAAAGGGTTAAACGGGTATACAAACAGAATCTATTTTGACGAAATTTTATACACAACGGCATTATACAACAACACGATATCACGAAAGGGTTAATAATAAAGACAGAATTTTCAGAGACACTGCTGAAATAGTCTCTTTCTATAATACAGTACTAACTGTTCTATGAGAATAGTGCTAAGAACAGTAGACGCACCTTTGTCAGCATCAAAATTACTTTCAAGTTATATCAGCGTTCGATTAGGTGAGGGATTACACGACGACTGAAAATTGAAAGCACGTTAATAGCTTTTAAATATTCTGTCTGTTGGGAGTTCCGATTTATCGACTACGGTGGGCGATTTATATTCTCCCGAATGTGCGTAAATCAACCTGCTGATCGAAAAGGTCGCGCTCTACATAGAGTGTTTGATTTTTTAGTTTCTCACCTCAATCTTTTATGCACTCCATGACAGATAGAAAACATTTGTAATACAGGAAATGAGATGCTTTCAATGATTCAAATTACTAATGATTGATGAACAATTAGTTAAGTCACTTAAATTTTTTAGCTATTCATATTAATTCACCTTTACCAACAAACAGTTATTATGTCAATGATAACTGTTAACGTCGAATTTCCAGAAATTAAAAAAGAAGCTCAACGCTTAGTACATTTTATTACACTTCCTTATTTGCTTTGTTGACAATAACAACGGAATTTTCGTGAACAGTCAATGGAACATGCGTGTGACAAAAAAGTTACGGTGCACGGGGTTTCCGTACCAGGCTCCGACCAGCCCGGGGCGGCCGGGCCGAGGTCGATACCATGGTGTACCGGCTTAATACCACCATTAGTACACAGGATTCAATTATGTGTTGAGAGGTCCCCAGGTTTTTTGTGTTGGGTAAAAAAGTTATGAGTAATCCGCAGGTACAGGTAACCAGAAGCTTGTGGGTAGTTCATAGTTCAGTATTAACGCTATCGCGTTTGTGTTTTTCATACAATGCCTACTGTATCTTCTTCTAAGTTCTAACCAGGGTTGCCAGGTTTTTTTCAAATAAATATCGAACAGCGAACAAAAATCGGCCAAGTGCGAGTCGGATTCACGCACGAAAGGTTCCGTACCATTATAGAGCAAAAATAGGTCAAAATTGTTTTGTATATTTGTAAATATCTAACCTAATTACCTTTAATATAAAGCTGATTGCGTCAAATCTGACAATTGAATCGTTTATTAGGGAGACAAAGTAATCAAAAAAAAAAAAGTGTGTCAGCTCCGACGCACGACTGGAGTTTACTCCTTAAGTACGAGTATCTAATCATACGCAAAAAGAGTTTATTGAACTGAAAAAAGATTAATATCATATCAAAGGGTAAATTCATAAATTAATGAAAAAAAAAATCCGAAAGGCCAGGATCGTATAGAGGGGAAAAATCCAGGAAGAACAAGCCGAAGAACCCCACATCCAGGACAAACAGTTGCCAAGTTATAAGCACTCAAACTTTGACATTGACAGCTCGGCAACTGTCAAACATCGAACAAAAGCGGCCATAACTCCGCTTCCAATAGGCCTAGAGGAACGGGGTTTCTTCTAACATCAAAGGAAACACCTCGGCTACCCCCTCCCTGAATTTGAACTAAATCAGAGACATCAATTTTTTTTTCTCAATTCTAAGGTCAGAATCAAATAGAGGAGAAAAATCCAGGAAGATCAAGCCGAAGAAACCCATATCCAGGACAAATAGTTGCCGAGTTACAAGCATTCAAACTTTGACATTGACAGCTCGGCAACTGTCAAACGTCTTACTAAAGTAGCCATAACTCCGCTCCCAATAGGCCTAGAGGAACGGGGTTTCTTCTAACATCAAAGGCAACAAACACCTCGGCTACCCCCTCCCCGAATTTGAACTAATCTACTACTCTACTACTTTTTTATCTGAATAATGTGTACATTCTATATGTATACCTAATATTTACCCGGGAATACCCACTCTTTAAACTTTAAAGGATTGTGCATTCAAATCTTGTTAAAACAAATTAGAAAGATGCGCACTAAAGGTGCGCACCAAAAACGTGACACGATTTTTCGTTACTTGTTAGTAGGTTTTACCCCTCGGATTTTTCTCATACCGGGCGCCTTATATATGAAAATCGATTCTTAAGGAGTAAACTCCAAAAAAAAAACCGAACCGCCCATACTTTGGTATTTTTGTCATACCGAACACCGAACACGGTGCTAAAATACCGAACCGTTCGGTAGAATACCGAACACCTGGCAACCCTGGTTCTAACCCAATCAAAACAGTACATATAATTTGGTCGTGTAAGCAATAGTTGTTCATGTTTGTAGAATTCGCGACGTAGTATTTTGACAAAACGCGGAACGGTTCATTGATAGCGAGCGTTCGGTCACGGCCGTTTGTGAGAGCGAATACCGGTGCCTCGGCGGTGTCGTCACAATTTCTCCCGAGCCGGTCTTCCACCAGCTCGCCACGCGGACCGCATACCGGCCGCGGCCCGCGAAGCTCTCTCTGACGCGCCGCGGCGCCGGACGGAACCCGAACGATGTCCCACTATCACTCGAGCTTACGTTCGAAAGGAAAAAAATGGAAAGTAATGCCAATGTTACGTTTTTTATCGTCTCGTCTTGTCTACGTTGACAAATCGCCAAATACGGAGTTGAATTGTATTTTCGGGCTTGAGATGCAGAGTTATGTAGTTAATCTTCATTTTTTCACAGAGATTCAGAATAATAGTTTAAGAATCTATTCTTACGTTTTAATTATTGCTATTCTCAAAACGTGAGTTATAGCGTATTATTCTCTTCTTTCGCTTTTGTTTCACACGATAAACGAGTAAGCGTGATATAATATTACCTATGGAATATGGATGATATTAGGCGCGACGATGGAGCTTGAATAATAAATAGCGAACTTAACCGCCGCTGATGACTCGCATGCCTACGATCTGACTCACGTTCATGCTTTTAAACTTGTACCTCACTCGGTACTCCGTTTGTATACACAATAGACCTATCGAGAGCCTCCCACCTAAGTTTATACCCTGTTATTGCTGAGAAAGTTACTTTATGAACATCAAAACACGAAGTAAATTACATAAAAACTAGTCGATCGGCTAACGAGGTTACAAATGCATTGTCGATCACCGCCGAGCCGGTTTGTCGCGTTAGATAAGGCGTGGGTTGGGCGCGTGGTGGCTTCGGCGACGAAGACGATAAACTTAATTGTGGTTGCGTGTGAGCTGCACTCCGTTACATAACATGGAATCTATTCTCAAAGGCCGCGTTCTCAGAGCGCGGTGTGGAGCGTCATGCGAATCGCGAACATCGGGTTTCACGGTTCCCGTAACCCGAGTTAGATGAACACGCGATCGTATGAATGGTGGAGCCCATTGTGTGTGTCTGTGTGTGTCACTTGTGGTCTAGACTCTAGACTAGGCTGCGGAGTCATTGAGCGCGGAGACCGCTGCTATTTAGTGTCAGGGCTAGATGCTTAATTGATGACACACAACAAAATATATTGTTGTTAATAATTTCTTGTGTCCAAGTTTCTGAATTTTTGGTAGAGTACCAAGAATTCGAACGAACCGCGGAGTCTCACGCACTGTTATGACTCGTTTTCTCGTCGAGTACATGCAAATTAGAAAACTCGAAGCTTTTACTCCGTCGACGTAATGCCGGTAATGACGATTTAATTTCACTTTCCACACGTTTTCGACGTTTTCTTCTCGCGGTTGAGGCTCGAGGCAGTGCCGTAGCTACCGAGGGGCAAGGTGGGGCGGTGACCCCGAGCTTAGGTGCCCTTTAATCTCTGATTTACAATCTATTAATTGTAGATATTTTGTGTTTTTTACCCGATTGCCAGGAGGGTTATGTGTTTAGCGCGTATCTTCTATGTATGTAATATTCTTTATTACCTCGTATCTTCAGAACGGCTGAACGGATTTTCACATTTGAGGTATCGTTAGATTTGTCTTAATAGCCCCAGTGTTCTTAGATAGGTGACATTAAAAAAAAAAACAAAATGGCGGATGTTTGACGCCATATCGTGAGGTAAACAAAAATAAAAATTTACCAAGCATATCGAGTGGGGTATCAAAATAAAGAATTTTAAACACTGATTCTAAATATGTATATAACTTGCAGTTTTAATATTAAATCGAACGATAAATCAACACTAATAGTACAAAGAGGAAAGATTTGATTTTTTGTTTGTTGGGCTCGGAAACTACTGGACCGATTTGAAAAATTCTTTTACCATTGGAATTCTACATTATTTTTGCTGAACATAGGCTGAATTTTATTTTTGAAAAAATAAGGTTCCGTAAGATATTTGGGTTCTTCGGACGCAAGGTGTAAAAAATCTACCAGAAAAGTTACTTATTTTACGTACGCTGCCTAAACTATAAAAGATAGAACCATAAAATTCTAAGTAATTGTAGAACTTACAAATATCTACAAAAAAGTTCGCGACACACTATACCTATCTATGTCGAGTGAGGCACAATAACCATTTTTTTATTTAAAAATCTTGAAATGTTTTTTGGACTACATATAAACGCGTTTATTTTACTCATTCTTTTAATCCTTATCAAAATAAACTATTCCATTACTAAGTACAGTTTATGTAGATAATATTTGGTCTTTGAATGAATAAAATTGGACATTTGGTTTTGAAATTATGGCGAAATTAAAATATTACGATAGTTGGCGTCACAAGGCGGGTGCGCGTGCGGGAGGAAGACAATCTGTGCAGGGTGCAGCCTGCGTATAATGACTGCGTCGTCGATGTTAGTGTCGGGGTCTGTGAATTGACCGGGAATCATTTTGCTGACCGAGTCTTTCCTGGGTATGCTTTTTGCAGAGCTCACCGACATCCACGTGGGCGGAGCCGCGGCCGACCGCTAGTAATAAAATAAGAAAAAACCAAAATCCGCCTGCATGGATAAATCCAATATTAATTAAAAATTAACTGACATTACTGAAACAAGATGAAAATTCAATGACAAAGTATTAAAAAAAAACAATGATTTGGTACTTAAAACTAGAAACATACATTGAAACAGTACCAAACCTATGTACAGACCTATTATAACGTATTGTAGGTACACTTTTCTAAGTGTACCTACGATATATGGTTATATCAGCACGGTAGTTTTTCAATTTTTTATTAGATTGATTGTCGAAATGGTTAGATGACTACAACTAAAAAGTCGCAAATAAAATAAATTAATTAAAAATAAAAAAACCCGACTGCAAAAAATGTTAACTAAAAAGAACGAAACAAGACCTAATTCTGCCGGAGGCATCGAATCCATGTTTTAATTGATACGACTCCTGCTAGTTACGAGTTTCATGCCAGGATAAATAGAAAGTTACATAGAAAAATGTAGAAGAAGAAAGTGGATAATAAAATGCAGTCGGAGGCATAATATTTTATGATTTATGAATTAATGTTAAACTTGGTGCGACATGCCTCCAACTGCATTTTATTATCCACTTTCTTCTTCTACATTTTTCTATGTAACCTTCTATTTATCCTGACATGAAACTCGTAAGCAAGAGTCGTATCAATTAAAACATGGATTCGATGCCCCCGGCAGAATTAGGTCTTGTTTCGTTCTTTTTAGTTAACATTTTTTGCAGTCGGGTTTTTTTTATTTTTAATTAATTTATTTTATTAACATCAACTTTCAAATACGTCTCAGATCAAAGAGCTTCGTCAACGTCTTAAAATTCTTAAAGAAAGTAAAATTTACGTCTTGCGAATTCCGTAACCGCTGTTTGGTTCTTTATTTATTGTCCCAGAGTCCTCATTTGCCTATCTACGTCACTGGCTCGAGGTTATTTTGTGCTACAAGTGCTACGGAATGCGACATTGAGTGGCTTAGGGCGGTGATAGGACGTGCACTTGTCACGCCCGTATGCACTCGAGGGGTCGTTTTTGCACCCCCCGTCACTCACATTCCCACGGTTGCTCACGAACTCTAACGGGGGAAACGAGATAATACATTAAAATTTAAAACAACAAAACATGAATTTCTATTTGCATAACTTTATTTGTGTTAATTAGGCGTGTTACGGTTGTTTTTTGCGTTGTTTGATGTTTGAAACTTTGGAGTATTCGCGTAAAATATTTACGCGAATTCACATAGCTTAATATAATCATAAGTCATTTTAGCATTCTGAAATAAATTATTACATGCTTAGATGCTTAGATTTTCGTGTTGAACTTTGCATTTCTTTTTTATTTTGCATTATTATATTTTGGTAGTTTAGCAAAAACATGTAAGTTACAAAACAGCACACTGTTAAGTGATAAGATTGAGTATTTGGTTGATTAGTGATTAGTGATTACATAAAATTGATTACATTCGTATTACAGCTCCTACACATAAAGTATATCAACAGATTACCGGGCAACATTTTAAATTCTAGTAACTTTTGCAAAACAATTATAAATTATTTCTTACATCTTTTAATTGCAAAATCAGTACATGGTTTGACAGGATATGTAATTCTTGGTAATAAAACATTGCAAAAAGAAAGTGTGAAATTATTGCCTTTGAGTAAATTAGTAATAGTTGGTTGGAATACGTGTTCAGTTTTATTAGTGCAAAAATGTAGAGTTTCTCAGTCATAAAATAAAACATTTTGTTTAGTTGGGCTGATATTTGTGCAATCTAGAGCATCTAAAAAGTTTTTACACACAACAAAAAATACATAATATGTAATAATAATATTCATTCTTGATCAAAAGCTAAAATATTGTTTAAACTTTAAAGTATAATTAGTAATGGGCATTGTCCAAAAAAAATCACATGTACTTTTATATTTTTTTTCGTTGAAATAGGTTATTTTAAGAATATAAATTAAATATTTTTTTAATTCATTGGCTAGTTTTTTTTAATAAATTTTTAAAGGTTTCGGATCTATGACGTCATTATCGGCGGCCGGCAGCATTGAATACAATAAAAATTAAAAAAAAAGAGCATTGTCAAGTATTAACAAGGTGTTAAATGAATGCAAGTTCTCTTATTTATGTGAAAACTGATTCGAGAAGCATACCAAAAGTTCAAAACATAATGTTGGTCGAGTTTATTGCTAATTTAACGTATAGCTTCCAGTGATGACGTCATTGAAGGTCAAACTAAGGTTAAACATATTTGTTTAAAAATATAAGTAACTAATGGATATTTTTTGAGTTTATATACAGAATAACGATCACTGACCTTATTCCTCGAAATGTTTTTGTAATGGGCACAATTAAAAAAAAATGAACAATCCCCATTACATTTTCATAGTAATAAGCTTAATTCATGAAGCCCCAAGCGGCCACATCCGGCCGCGATAACAATGAAAAAGCTATTGTGTCTCGTTTTGCCACGACTGATGGGTTAAGGCTTCTTGCGTTGCAATTTCCAACACGATGTTTCCATACTTTCAAGTTTCATAGAAAATTTCCCCGTGTTCAAAGAAAATGTCCGCGGTGGGCGGTGTCTGCTGGCAGTCGCGCGGGCGGCGGTAGGGTTGTCAGATCGCCAAACCTGGTAGCAAAAAAAAACAGCTATCTAAGCTGGACTATGGTATAAAAGGCCGGATATCCTGCTGCTTGAGGAGTTAGGTCAGGCATCGCGCAATTTTCTGTCTAACAAGGCGTAAAATCGTCAAACATTAGTAGGATTCTCATAATATTATTATACATTTGCAGATGCACAACTCTACAAAAGCAAGGCTACTTTAAACTTTGGCCGGACACGCAATTAAAAAAACATGACTATATGGGCTCGCAGACATAGCTGTTTCTCTCTTGCATTCTCATTGCATCTCAAATATCTGCAATTTTTTTTAATTATATATTTATAATATATGATATTGTAATGTTTTTGCCGCCGATATTTGCGATGCGCGTATTCAGCTATGTATGGGATGGGCTGTGTCTTTACTATTTAGCCCTATGTCCAGCTTTATCTGGACGCCTGGCAAGTGGCAACCCTATGCGGACGGCATACATGCGCCGGCGCACCTCCGTGTCGTGTTTGTATTCGGAACGTAAACATGTGGCTCGCCGGAACCTATCTAACGTGTATCTGGAACATTAGATCATAACACTTATCGAACAAAGGTTTGATAAAGGTAAAGTATAGTCATCGGTGATATTATGTTATGTATTGCTAATTAATTTACTACATCCTTGTCGCCTTCATAAATAATAGGTAACAGGAATATTTTGAAAACTCGAATTATGAAAAAGCTATTAAAGGATCTTTCGTTACTCTTCTCTATATTAGATGTGACTTTTTGTTTAATAGCGTGTTTATATTTTGACTTTAGTTAAAAGAAAGCCGGTGCACTTTTAATTAATCTGAGGTTTACTTGTTGTTCAAAGAAAAAAGTGTTTAGCACACTTTAGCAAACTTTATGTAGAGTCCTTTCGCAACATTCTCTATTTAAACGTACTTCGTGTTACTCAACTATTCCTTTGAATCGGCGTGTAAAAGCATAACATATTATATTATAGTGACTCAAAAACCATAATTTATGGATACCGCACATTTTCGGTTATCGCACCATACCACAAAAATTTAATGCAAACTTTGTAGCGTTCGTTTCTTTGTTTTATGAAAGGAGAAAGCCAGCGGGCCATTTCTAGAAAAACGTCAATGTTCTTGTAAATTGATTGATTGGAACGATCCAATCGAGCATTCCTTAACGTCAGTACGTAAGGTGGAAAGTGAGAACTACCTGACTTAGTTATTATACGTATACTGTTATGTAAACTATTAATACGTGATTATGACGAAGGTTGGGTGGGGTTGGTTTCCTAAGAAACGTGCCCGCAACGATTTTATCCATAAGCCGATTTATTATTGTTAGCCGGTTGTAACTGCACGCCGTGTTATGGTTCGTAATGCTTCCGCTGCGCTTCGGTCGTGTACATTCAGTACACCTCCGAGTTTTTATGGGATCCTTATGTCGGTGGCATAAGGGTTCATTGGAGATCTCATAACATTGACCGGACTGTACTTATTAAATCAACATCTCCAAAAATTCTATCTTTACATTGAGCAGATGATGGCAGATGGTATGTAGGTGAGGATGAGAATCGTGACAAAAGCTTTGTAATAACTTTGATTGTGCAAGATGTTAACACTATTGAAAAAATAACAGAACAGAAAAGAACGTCTCTAAATCTTTGTGGACACAATTTATCGAGCAAGGTGCTCGATTAGACATCGCGTGTTACAAATTCACAAATCTTGCTACATTCCGTACGGCAACGACCCAGTAAACAAAAACAAAACTATGTTCTACTGGCATTCTACTTGTGAGTAGAGGGCTCGTTCATCGTTGCTACCGTAACGAATTTGAGTAACACACTTGTATCATATTACGGCTCCGCTGAGCAATAACATAAGTCTTTGAAGGTGGCTAAACTAAATACAGTTTCCTATTTCCTAATCTACTGTGCCAGAAAGAAGGTGTTGGCTTACAATCAAATCTAGGCATAACTACTTTAAAATTAAGTTTAAGATAAACTTTTTGCGAGATATTTCGGAACTGGGTTAGCTTAGATAAGCTAAGTCATGCTTATATTATTGTACTTACTATATAGTATGTAATATTCACCGTAAGCGCTACAGAATATGCCTGACTCTGAACAATTCGTTTTCCACTAGTAAGGTCTTGCATGGGCAGACAGTCGCACTAATTGTGGTTTAGCACCGGAACTGCCTAACTACCGAAAGGAAATCCGCAACCACCGACGAGACAGCGAGCTCTGGCTATGACCACACATCTATTGTGTTTGTTGATGTACCGTATATTATCTAGGGTAGTATCTCCATCTACCGTAAATTCAGACCCTAATATGAACCTTAGACCTAAACTAGTAGGTCGTTAAGTAACGGTGCGTCCCCTTTTCTTAGCTCATCTAAACTAAGTTCAATAATTCGACAAGGACAAGACGAGCGAGGCAGCGAAACTATGCTTGAATTACCTACTTAATAGCGTTTCCGCGGCTAAGAAATTTTTGGTCCACTTCATGGGTGAGGCCGCCAATTTTTGCTGATACGAGTATGACGCAGAAAAATTTTGCGAGAGAAAGAAAATTGGCGAATATCTACGCTGCTTGTGACGTTGGAGCACCAAAATTGTAGCGAATTTATACCTCTACACTATCATAGCGTTGAGAAATATGACGTTATTATTCGTAGCGTTGGAGCACCAAAATGATAGCGTAGAGCAGGGGTTCCCAATCTTTTTCAGCCTGCGGCGCACTTACAAGTCAATATTTTGTCACGGCGCCCTACTTTACCTAGCTAAGTATGTATTACAAAAAGATACATAAATAACCACCTTTAATGATTATAGGTAGGTTGAGCAAGTAAAATATACTATTAAACAAATATTTAATTATCTGCCTGCTTTCTATAATAGGGTTCATGACTAAATTTTTTTCTTATTGGTAATTGAAAGACCCTTAAAAAATAGAAATATCGCTGAAAGAATTACTCTGATAGCTTAAAAATTCACCAAGATATGACAATTCAAACATCTCATAAAATAGACCTGCCCGAAACGCTCCATACAAAGTGCTACGAAAGACTGACGTCACTCTTTCGTAGTTTGTACGGATCGGGAGAGAACTTTGTTCGATAGGTATATTAAATATTGCGTTTATGAAAATGGTTTCATAACAAAAGTTGCTTTTAATTGCATAAGCTATCGAATGGTATACAAATATTAAGAAATTTAATTGAAAAAAAAATCGACTTGATTATCCAACTTTGAAGGCGCATAGCAAAAAAAATACAAATGCTATCGAGCTGAAATTTTGGGAACACTTATTTTTTACCGTGATTTCTTTATTTTATTAATAAAATTCGCTAATCTTTGACCTTGTCATCATCCCTATTCATATTATAATTTTATTTTATAAAATTTGTGGTTATGGATAATGATGGAGGATCGACTTACGGCGCGGCGCCACTCTCGCCTTTCCGCGGCGCACAGTTTGGGAACCCCTGGTGTAGAGGCTATCATAGCGTTGAGAAAATCAAACTTATCCCTGTAAATAATACACAATGTGGTTTTTATTATAGCCCCAAACATGGCCCTTTTGACTACTCACATGATGCATTGATAGTTTTATGTGCAACAGTAATATTACTTACATTTGTGTCACAAAAAACTTCATTTGAAATAAAAAAGACGGGTTGCACTCCGGGAGTGCCGGCAGAAGTGAAAACTTGATTGTTAACGTTGTGCATTATTTTTTTTAACCCATTTTTTATAAAAAATAATAATAATAAAAAAAAAAACGATCGTTTTAATTAATTAATCGAAACCCTTACAATCGATTAAATTTTTAACCCATTTTTTATGAAAATCGATTTTTAAAAAATCGATTTTTTTAATTAATCGAAACCCTTACAACCGATTAAAAAATATCGACAATCGAAAAAAACAATCGATTGTTCGATTAATCGATTTCGATGTTACAACACTATTCTCCAACCGTCCTACGTTTTTTCCTTGGTTTTTCGATCAGCATGAGAATCTGACGCGAGTTTCACAGTTTTAACCCATCCCACAAAAGTGCTCAACGCCGCTAAAGAAGTTTTCACTTCAAAAACTGTGTACACAGCCCGACTGAGGTTCAAATGTGAACTGTCGAGAAATGGCGGATATTACGAGATTTTCCATAGAATACGTAAAAACTCAGCGTTGCCGCCTCCCAATTTTACCTTCCCTAACACCCAACGATAACAATAAATCGGTATTATTGATAACGTTTAAAATGTGGGGTAGAATTAATGTTTCTAACGATTCATTTGATTTTAAAGAGTTTATAAAGAAAGTTATCTTAAAATACTATAAGAATTAGATGAGGTAATAGCCATTTATATGGGTGGTTCTACAAAAATTGGGTAACTTTTAGGGATATTTTTTTTACTGTAGTTTTTATGGTAAATTTAGACATGTTTGGGTTTATAAGATGGGTAATATAATGAATATATTGTTGCAAATCGGGACAGTCATTTTTTAGAATAGTTTTTAAAATATTTAGATTTTTCTGAATTTGACTGCCAGAGGACTGACAAGGGTGACACAGTACTGATATATTATAATGCAAACATATTAGAAATATATGACATTTGTGGCATTTTCTTAACAGAGCGAGACAGTACTTCAGTCCGGACCAACGCCTACAACTCTACAAGGCGCAGGTTCGGCCTCATGGAATATTGTTCTCATCTCTGGGCAGGGGCGCCAAAATACCAACTGCTCCCTCTGGATCGTATCCAACGAAGGGCCGCTCGAATTGTTGACTGCCATAGTGTTTCAAACAGCTTGGACCCCTTGGAATTACGCCGAGATGTAGCTTCACTCTGCATCCTCTATCGGTTGTATCACGGGGAGTGCTCTGAGGAATTGTTCGGAATCATACCACCTGCAACTTTTCACGCGAAAAACATACCATCCTCATCACCTTGATGAGTGGCAGTCTTCCACAGTGCGTTTTTCGCGTAACTTTCTGCCGCGCACTGTAAAACTCTGGAACGAACTGTCACCAGCAGTATTTCCGGACCTATACGACCTGCAAACCTTCAAGAAAAGAGCGTATTCCCTCTTAAAAGGCCGGCAACGCACCTGCAGCTCTTCTGATGTTGCGAGTGTCCATGGGCGACGGTAGCTGCTTACCATCAGGTGACCCGTTTGCTCGTTTGCCCCCTTATTTAATAAAAAAAAATTATATTAAACGCTTATAAACTATAATTATATCACTTTAATTATTTTAATGTATCAAGTTCTTAGTAAGTTAAATATCGAAAAATATTTTGTAATAATGTGGGGAAAACACTATCACAACCTTTATAAGAATTTTGACAATTGTAATAAACATTTTTTTTTAACTTTTAAGTACTTTTACTTAACAGCATACATTAATAATTAATATCAACAAACAACAGAATTAAAGTTTTCGTTTTTTGTCCATCTGTCCGTCAGTACGTCCATCTGTCTATTCTATTTGTCTGTCACCAGGCTGTATCTCAAGAACAGCGATGGCTAGATTGTTTTTATTTTCACAAATGACGTATAATTGTGTTGCGTCTATAACGAAAATACAAAAATAAAAACAAAATAAATATTTAAGAGGCCTCCTATACAAGAAACTAGGGATTGCAATCCCGCGCCTTATTCAATCCCGCGGGATTGATTTGCGGGATTGGCCAATCCCGCGGGATCCCGCGGGATCCCGCATGTTTGAATTTATGTTATAAAATTGAATAAATTGAAACTATAGGTTTATGTTTTATTAAAAATCAACTTTACTAATAGAAAATGTCTCGTATTATGCCACAAAAATATTTGTTTTGTAACAAAATAACAATGAAATTATGTGATCACCCTAGTCTTGTTAGATCTTAAAATTAAAATGCTTTTAATACCTCAGCAATCTTCAAGTCAGGGACCTCTCAACATTATAATTTATGGCTTCGCATTGATTGCGACGACCACCCTCGCGTCTATGCGTGACTATATAGGTCCCATAGTGGTGACCCGAGGGCCGAGACGGGCTGACTCTTTGAATACCTGCAAGCAGCTTCAGATTTAGTGCAGCAGCAGATCCCATCCGCGGAGATCATAATACTTGGCGACTTTAACGCCCACCGCGCCGACTGGTTAAATTCCAGTAAAACTGATCATGCGGGAAGATCTGTCTGCGAATTTGCTCTTGCGACCGACTTAATACAACTGGTTGCTACGCCTTCGCGAATCCCAGATGTAGACTGTCAGAATCCTTCCCTGTTGGAACTTCTGCTGACTTTAAATCCTGATGGCTACCAAGCATCCACGACCGCATCACTTGGTTCATCGGATCATTGCCTTGCCACTTACGACGGCATTGCGACAGCGTGTTGTTAAATACCGTCGTGTGTGGCTCTACAAGTTAGCGGACTGGGATGGTATGCGGTGGTTTTTTGCATCCTATACTTGGGGGCACTTGTGCTTCTCACCGGATGATCCCAACAACACTGCCAACTCCGTTGCCAATGTGGTGATGCAAGGGATGAAGCTTTTCATTTCGTCCTTTGTAGTGCCAACTTGCGGCAGATTTCGTCCCTGGTTTGGTTCATCCCCCAAAAAAGCTCGCCGGAAGGAGAAGGCTTACCAATCCTGGGCCAATGCAGTGTCTGCTTGGGATTTAAATACCAGCACATATAAAATGAAATACTCAAGAAAGAGATCACTCGGGCAAAGAAACAGCACTTCAATAGAATTGGGGAGAGACTCGAGCGCCTCCCTTCGAGAACCCGTGCATTCTGGTCTCTGGCCAAAGCTATTGAAGGGAATTTCCGCAAGCCAACCCGTGTATGGTATACATACACGTCGAAAATGGATCGTTGTCCCATGACACAAAAGACAAAGCCGATCTTCTGGGTAAGTTCTTTGCGTCAAGCTTGACTCGAGATAACGGGGAACAGAAACCGCCGACCATACCGCGATGCACGAGCGTCATGTCGGATATTTGGTTTCATCAACGCTCAGTGCAAAAGGGCTGCCTTTTAAGTTCTGTCGTTTGTAAACTTCCCGCGATTATTTAAAAAAAAAACCATGTGGGATTTTAAGCTCTTTGTGTTTGGATTTCAAAAACAAAAGAAATTTTTCAGATTGGTCAAATAGTCTTAGGGCCCCCGCGCATTAGGCGGCGGTCGTGCGGCCACGTCTGCGACCACACTCGTATGAGTAGTGATTTGATGAGTAAACTTTGAATATTATTTTGTTTTCTGTATACAAAAAACGTGTGGCTACGGCGACCAGTGCACGCACACTGAGTAATTTCATACCAATTCCCGTATCTCGTTGTCCGCGGCGGCCAAGTGGCCGCGTGTGTGTCGCGATGTTATTCGTTGGCCGCGCGACCAGAGCGTGGCCGCTGGCCGCTGGTCGCGTAATGCGCGCACCTACATATATTGTAGAAGAATTAGTTGGCCGCAGCGACCTGGTCACGCGACCTGGCCGCCTAATGCGCGGGGGGTCTTATTGTATCGTCTATTCAAAGGTGACAAGTCGGTTGTAAAAATGGAAATGTTAAAGGAAAATTTCCGTGCCATAATTTTTTACAAATTACGAAGTTGATTATCGCGACTTCGGCGTTTTGAGGAGATCACTTCTGTACTTAGTAATGCAGGACCATGTCTTAGGATTATAGAACGCTGGTATTTAGAAGCTGAAAGTGGACACCCTAGCCTCAGTGACCAGCCACGTGATGGTCGTCCAAAAACCACCGTAACGCAAGAGAATATTGAAGCTTTGCAGCAGCTAGTCCTCGAAGACCGTCATGTGATATATCGCGAAATAGAGGATTCCTTGGGCATTTCAGGGACCACAGTCCAAAAAATCCTGCACGAAAAACTTGGAGTAAAAATGTTAATTTCTCGTTAGATTCCTTGTTTGCTTAGCGACGATCAAAAACAGCCCGTGTTAGTTTTTGTCGCAAAACTCTGCAGCGATTCAACCGAGAAGAGTCAAAGCACGTTTTTTTTTTTTTATTTATAAAATTGGAGCCGTCTATGGGCTGTTCGCCCATATCCTTTTATTGTTATTTTATCTATACTTATAAAATTACATGTCCTGACTGACTGACTGATTGACTGACTGACTGATTGACTGACTGATTCATCATCGCTGAGCAAAAACTGTTAAAGTTACAGCCACGAAATTTGGTGAGTAGGGTTGTTTTATTAAGTAGACACCCACTAAGGAAGGAATTTTGAAAATTTTACCCCGAAGGGGGTGAAATAGGGGTTGAAAGTTTGAATGAAAGTCCGTCATTTCTTGACTTAGAAACATGAAACTTTATTTTTGGGTTACTGATTAAAAATGATTGGATACGTGTTTAAGCGTTTTTGGAAATTCTACCCCCAAGGGGGTGAAATAGGGGTTGAAAGTTTAAATTAAAGTCCGTCATTTCCTAAGTAAGAAACATGAAAGTTTATTTTTGGACTGCTGATTAAAAATGAATGGATACGTATTTGAGCGTTTCTGGTAATTCTACCCCCAAGGGGGTGAAATTGGAGTTGAAAGTTTGGATGAAAGTCCGTCATTTCTTGAGTTAGAAACATGAAACTTTATTTTTGTGCTACTGATTAAAAATGAATGGATACGTATTTGAGCGTTTCTGGTAATTCTACCCCCAAGGGGGTGAAATTGGGGTAGAAAGTTTCAATGAAAGTCCGTCATTTCTTGAGTTAGAAACATGAAAGTTTATTGACATTTGCGTTTGACGTTTGCTTAAATAGGGTCCCGTTTTTACCCTTTGTATAAGGAACCGCAAAAAGGGGAAAACTATCCATCTTTATTATTATATTATGTTAACGCGGACGAAGTCGCGGGCAACAGCTAGTTATTTATATTTTTCGCACCAAGGATATTTGATATAATATTATTAATTTTAATTAATTGCAGTCCATCACGCCATGGACTTTTTTTTAAAATATATATAATAGAATAGATTATATATAATATAATATATACATATAATAAATAAATATAATAAATTACATAATTATAATATTGATGTTTTGAACGGTGTGGCGGCCAGTAGATCCTACATTTTTCGATTTCCTTAGATTTTATGCTGCTCCACCCTTTGCCTTTAGATGTTGTACATTGGCTTGGTGGAAAGGGGTCACTTAAGCTGGGTGGAGTTTCTAGGGTGTTAAAGGGATATCGTTCTGTGTCGAATCTACCAGATGCCAGCCAGTGGAATCGCCAGGTTGGGTTTTAACAATCTGTTTAGGACTAAGTTAGTGTTATAAGGTTTACGTTTTATTAGTTGGTATTTTATTTTTGCCGATCTCTGAGGATCACAGGTCACGACCCGCTATGTGGCTTAGGACTTTATCGTTCCTGTCTTTTATAGCCATTTTTATGTTGTAATCTTTTATGTGTTCGGTTGACACCTCCGTGGTTCTTTTTATGAAGCTTGCCACAGCGTCTCCATCAGTGTCAGTGTAATAGACACAGGTGTTAGTGTGCCGGGATATAGCTACGACTGCATGAGGAACGCTGTCATGGATTGCCAGCTTTCGGGACTTGGTCTGTATGATGATCACCGAAGGACTCGTTAATCCCTGAGCGTCATTGTGAGGACGCGAGAGTCCGTTCCCGATCCATAGCCTGTATTAGTAAGGGCTGCTTTCTCCTCCTGTGTGTGGTCAAAGCACGTTTATAATTTGCTCAATGGTGACGAGTCTTGAATATATTATGCTTATGATCCAAATTCTAAGTAGCAGTGTACTGTCTGGATCTTCTAGAATGAGCCAAAATCAACCAAAGAAACAGAGGACTTTAAAACATTTTTTGCCTCCATATTGCGGAAAGGTGGTTACATCGCCACTATTGTACCCGAAGATTGCATAACGGTTACCGCTGACTAGTATACCACAGTTTGTTTGCCACAAGTCATCACCGAATTTCGAATAAACCAATTCAAGACGTCGTATGGTCCTGACCATGACAATGCATGTTCGCACATCGCCGGTCAAACAAAGATGTATTTGTGAACCCAAAACGTTGAAATTTTAGATCATCCGCCTTACAGCTCTGACTTGAGCCCTAAGGATTTTCACCTGAAGAAGCTGTTTATGCGTACAAATCGGCCATTTTGACTACCCCAACTTCGGACTGGAATAAATGTTTTAAAAACTGGTTTGAACGCATGCAAAAGCATATTAAATATCGCGAAGAATTCTTAAAAAAACTATAAATGGTGATAATCTATTAGATTGTATTTATTTCAAACGACAAAACTTAAAAAGCAGCCCTCGTAGCCCTCCGTTCCCTTGATATCCTATTAAAGTCGAATGGGCCTGATGGAATCTCTCCTATTGTGTTAAAAAAAGTGTGCTCCAGAGTTGGCTCTGATCTAAACGCGTCTTTTTCGGCTCTTCTATTCTTCTGGCATTGTACCGGCTTCCTGGAAGACTTGGTGTACCCGATCCCTAAAAAAGGTGACCGCTCAAATCCTTCCAATTACAGAGCAATCGCTATAACCAATTTATAATATAATGGAATCAATTATTATTATCAATAGCCAGCTCCTTCGATACTTGGACAAACAGTACGGGTTCCGTAAGGGTCGCTCAGCTGGTGATCTCTTGGCATACCTAACTCATCGTTGGGATCAGGCGATTGTGTCGAAGGGAGAGGCATTTGCTGTTAGTTTGGACATTGCGAAGGCCTGTGATCTATTTTGGCACAAAGCGCTGCTATCAAAACTTCCATTCCATCATATGGGCTCCCCGAGAAATTATGCATATGGGTCATGCGGGATCCGCGGATCCGCGTTTTGTAGGTGCGGGATCCAGCGGATTAAAAATTGGCGCAGGATCCCGCGGGATTGCGGGATCCCGCTTTGCGGGATTGCAATCCCTACAAGAAACGTGATTTTTTGTGCTCTTTTTTGCTCAATGTCAATAATGCAACCAGGTAATTTTAAATACTCTAGAAATACTCAATTTTGTTCTTACTTTAATAATAAACAATAAAATTATAAGAAAATAAATATTTAAGGGGTCTCCTATACAACGAATACACTTTTTTGTCCTTTTAACTCAATGTCAATAATGGCACCAGGTGGGCAAATGAAATGTTCACAAAATACTATTTTTTTCTTCTTCTTTAATAGTAGATAATAAAATTAAAATAAAATAAACACTTAAAGGAAGCTCCCATACGAAAATAGCCATTTTATGGCACGAGGGCTTCGTGCTGGAGTCTGACTCGCACTTGACCAATTTTTTTAAGTTAACGTTAGCTTTTGAGGTTTCTTTAACATTTTTTCTTTGAACCTTCTCATTTTCTTAAGTACATTTTGTAATCTATGTTTTTCTTTGCTGATTCAGCTTATTTGAAAAGGTAGTTTGATTTTGATATATATATTTTTTACTAATCATAGTAAACAGTATAGAAATCAAAATAAAATTAAGATTTATAAGGAATTAACGACTTACCCACAGTACTGGGTTTTTGACTGGCCCTGCGCAAGATTATGTCATATCCGACGAGCTAGCACTCATACTGTAATAGTGGCAAAGAAATGCTGCAGTTCTTAGCTGACAACATTACCAACTAAACATAATTAATAGGTATTTGACCATGTATATGTGTTTTTTGGTGAAAAATTTCGCATTTGAAAGTTACACAAAGGACTGACGAATGAAACCTATGACAAAGTTTCCTCTCTTTTTTAAAGGCATTGTAAATATTTTTACATTATGAAAGTCCTGACATTCATTATTACGTACATTAAAGATTGTAATTATATATCGAGTTTTCTGAAATTAATCGTAAAATCTGATGTACAGTCTCTTGATTGAACGTTTTTGGGTTTGTGACAGGCCAAAGAACTGACGTTTTGAGCATACTCTTTCAATTTTATACAATTTCTAATTAAATTACGTATCTGAAATTGAGTGACTCATTAAAGGAGATTACATACTTTTAAAATTAAGTATAAAATCTTTAAAATATAATGTGATTTAATATATATTGACTGGTGACAGCGAATTACCTACCCAATTTTTGTAGAATCACCCATATAGTATTCATAACATATCCGATTTATCTTTAAATCTGTCATACTTACTGCTAAAGCGACAGTTAAAGTGCACCTCTTCCACGGCGGATTGTATATTTTAAACTATTTTCTTACCTTTTTTATGTTTAATTGTAAATATATTTTTAGACTATTATTGGAACTCAAATAATTCTAATGCATGCTTGAGTACTTTGTTTTCTTCGTTAGAATCAGTTTTCGAGCATAAGATAAACACAATACTTTTTAAAATACAAAGGGCGGAGAAAAATAATTGCAAAATCAGCAAAAATTGGCGGCCTCGCCCTCATCTTAAATAGAGATTCGCAATCATGGTGGCCATTATTTTTATCGTGGATAGAGTGTGAAGCTTCATAATGCAGTTATTTTGCCCTCAATCTCATGTCATTGTCAATTTTGTATGGGAAATGCACATTGCATTGGTATGTCAATGTTGTAATGTTGTAAAGTTTCCAACTGTCAGTTGTCAATACGTCGGAAGTTCACGCATGGGCGCCGACCTTGCCCGTTCCCGCTGCGGACGCGCCGAATGTAATCCGCCGCGTTTGGAACAATGACGGTTTTGGGTGGATGATGTAATGAAAGTTTTGTTCTCAAATATTTACCTGCCTTATATTATGAATGAGACTAACTAACCTAACCTAATCTAAGTTTGGAAATGTTTCTAATAACACCCCATTGCGTACTGTCTGATCCTTGATTCTCTGTGGGCCCTTAGAATAAAAGAGCCTCAAAGGCTGAAAAGCCAGATCATATCGAATTGTCAACATGAATCTCTGGCTCATGTACGTAATTAGGCTAATGGATAATACATTACACTGAAACGATCAGAACAACGACCCCAGCTCGCGTAGCGCGTGTTACATTTCCATCTGCTATTGTTTCCAGGGCGGGAATTTGATGCGACGACAAGATGGACGCGGCCGACAAGCGGATGTTGGATCGCGAGGCGCTGCGCAACATGATCCAGCAGTGGAACGCCAACCGCCTCGACCTGTTCGAACTGAGCGAGCCCAACGAGGTATGATCATCCATTTCCATCACAGTCTATACCAGGGGTCACCAATTAGTTTCGCTCGGGGTCCATTTTAAGAAATGACATGACCTTCGCGGTCCGCACATTCACAGTCATTACGGAAATTTATTTACATTAATTATCAATGAGAAAAGTGACAAATTTTATTGCTTGTTTGGAGTGAAATTGGAACAGGCTATTGAAGATGAGAGGCCTGGAGATGTTCATCAGTAAGTCGAGACCGAAATTTATTTGTAACTAAGTTCATCTTCGAAAATGCTTTGTCCGCACACAATGGGTGGGCGATCCGGATGCGGACCGCGGTCCGCCATTTGGTGACCCCTGGTCTATACTGTTTTGCTTATCCGCAGTTTAACTTTGAGGCATGTATGCCGTTAAGTAGGGGTGTGTCGTGTGTACTGTGTAAGGGTAAATATTACTTAAAGTACAAAACGCAGAAAAATAATTTGGCATCTGATTTCATAGTTTTTTGATAAAGATGATCTCTACATATTGGTTCAGGATTGATAAATCTATGTATAGCATGCTGATGTAGTTACCAATTTGGGCGTGTAAGATGAAGTAATAGATTTTCATCGGAGTTTGGTGGTGTCCTAAACTTAAGGCTGCTCTTTCGAAAAAAGCGTGCAGATGAAACAACTTTTCATCGACATTAACAGAGAAATTATATCTGAAAAAAATAATTAGTAATGTACATGATATGATACGTAATTTGGTTTTGCCATATTTTTTCTATCGGTATCACATAATAAAGAAATAAAAAACCAAATCACCTCCAAATCGTCGATTGAAACCACTTTACTCCTTCATTATTTATCAAAAGAATATATAAAAAATATCTACTGCTTTGCAATACATAAGTTAATAATTTGGTTCTTTTACTTTTTTGAAATATGTATTATATTAAGCCTTAAAAAGGTTTTTTCTCCTATTTCGCCCTATCATGGACGCGGCGAGCGTCGTAACCGCCACCGTACAAGGCGCGCTGTTATGAATGTTATTTTAATGTCATTTACGTCGATATTCGCACTGACAGACAATCGACCTGCTAATTTAGGGAGAGGGCCCTTAAATAAGACTGCATGGTGATTGATGCTCAACAAAATGAGAGCAAATGATGTTCAATTGAAACGCATGGTGCAGTGGATGTTTCGTGGTAATTAGTGAAGGTGATACCTACTAATTATAGAGGTACTCTATAGCCAGGTGCATACATACATTGACCTTACAACCTCGATGTTGACATTATAATGCAGTGTAAATTGGAAATAGTATCATTCTCGCTGTTGCTTTCGTAAGTCCATAAATAAGAGGTCTAGTAAGCTCTTAGAATTCCATGAGTTATTTTATGCACGACCTACGAGAGTAACGTACAGAGTTCTATTATCAGACCCGTCAATCGACCAAGAACAAGTTATAAGTCATTAGTGCCGAAAGTGCTCATTATTCTCTTACCGTTTACCCGCAACGGAACCATTAATACACTAATTGTCCTAAACTTTCGCTCTAATGGACCTAAATGCACGGAAAAGAGTTCTCACTGCACCACTTCAGAAGTTCTAATTAAGTTACTTCTAGAGAGTCGTTTAAAGAGTTTCCCAGTTCCTTAATTTCTACGAAAATATTTTCATTTATTGGATTTTAACGCCGATTACTTTAATTGGATTTACCTGCTTGATGCCTTCAGTCAACCGTAGATAACACGAAGAATCGGCGCTGACCGATGTTCAACTACACTGTTCACCAAAGTAACTGTCAAGTAAACCAATTCTGCATCTGCCTGAGTATTGGCGATGGCCTGTGTTGATTCTAGGAAACTTTAAAGAATTCCTGCATAATATATTGGCTCAATTTATTTATTGATGCAATATTGGTCAACAAGATTGTTTAATTTCCGGTCAGAACTCCGACTAGACATTAGGCAAGCTCTAAGGTCAATCAGAAAGGCTTTATCTACGTTGACATGTTAATTTAGATACCCAATAATTTTCTTATCCGTTTCCTTCCGTAGTCAAACACACCTTTTATCTCGTTTATGGCAATTATGGTTTATTACACTCACATTTTGCGGATTTGAGCTGGGTAACTATCCACTAATGTCTAGATAATTACACACACATTAATTAATAATTAGTAATTTCAAACTATTAATTCAGTGTTTTCTTAAAATGAACAATTAATATTCCATAACTGTTATAAAGCGTTATTTGATTATTATTTATAGGTTCTTTATTACTATTTCCACCTTTCTTTGCAACAATAATTATTGCAATCGATAAACTTTCTCAAACGACAATAAGAACCTAATCAGTAATCACTAATGTATAAATGTTGAATTGGTTGTTATTACATCATAAACTTTTCCTTTAGCTGGGCTAGATCAACCAGACCTGAACAAAGTCAGGGTCTGAGTTCTGTTCCCTATAATATATATTTTTTTCTAGAATGTAGAGATCATTCTCTTGTCTTTTGCTTTAGCAAAAGACAAAAGCATGATCTCTACATTCTAGATCTAAATGGTTTTCTAAAAAGTTTCTGTATTTTTATTCTCTAGTTTTTTTAGTTTGCGTTATATTTACCTTTAGTGAGTCATGTAATTGTTCAAACAGTAAAGATAAGAGCTTATCTTACCGAGAATGGGATCAGATAAGACAAGTTAAAAACCTTTCCGCTTCTTACAAAATAATTATAAACAAAGCATGCTGGATTAGAAGATTTTTTCAAGCAATCCAAGTTATGCATAAAATATTTGAATGGCAACCGGATCATTAGTCATGCTGCAACGATTTCGCTGCATAAATTAACAATAATAAGGAATATCTTTTCTTATGTTTACAAGAATTTCGATCATTGAGATCCGTGTCATGTCCTTTAACTCGTATGAGTCGTACTCCTTTAGTTGTTACAATCAGATAACTAGCAAGATGATCCAGGGTTTGTACCATGAAACTGTTTTGAGACTCAAACAATCGGACGAGAATGCCGCCTCCTACTCTAACAAACGTGAAATGACGTTGTTAGAGCAGGACGCGGCATTCTTGTCCGATTGTTTGAGTCTCAAAACAGGCCTTGTACCATGAAACTGTTTTGAGACTCAAACAATCGGACGAGAGTGCCGCGTCCTACTCTTACAAACGTGAAATGACGTTGTTAGAGCAGGACGCGGCATTCTCGTCCGATTGTTTGAGTCTCAAAACAGTTTCGTAGTAGGCCTACAGTTTCGAAACGATTTCGAAACGACGACGTGCTACAGTTTTTAAATGATTGCACCACATAACTTAATTCAGATGTATCTTAAGCGCTTATTCCACTTATCCTAGCTAGGTTCCTAGATCCTAAATCGTTTCCGATTTAGTCAAGTGGAATAACATTTAGAAGCTAGGATCCTAAATCGTTTCCGATTTAGTCAAGTGGAATAACATTTAGACAGCTAGGATCCTAGCTAGGCTCCTACCTAGGAACCTAGCTAGGATAAGTGGAATAAGCGCTTTAAAAATTATTCGTTTGCAGACAAATATAATACAAACTCGTAAAACAAAGGAACAATGCAGCGCATATCGGCGACAGTAGATGATAGGCGTAGCGTGTCGTTTGCCCCCGTCACCGCGCTTACGGCGCGGGCGCACAATATGTAACGGTGCCCGTGCAATTTGCTCAATTGTGTGTCTCGTGTTCCAGAACTTGGAGTTCCATGGCGTGATGCGTTTCTACTTCCAAGATTCGGGTCAGAAGATCGCGACCAAGTGCATCCGCGTTGCGTCAGACGCAACCGTCAGCGATGTTATAGGTGAGAAACGAGATTATTCTTCTTCTATTAAATTCTGTTCCTTAAGAGCCTCCGCAGACTGCAGACTTTTAGTCGGCCGATAGTTTGATCGAAAGCTTAGTCAGTACGAAGATGTATGAAGGTGCACACTAAAGTAAACGATTTGTATCGGCCGCTAATAATGTAGTGAAACCCAATTTGGTCAAACTATCGGCCGACTAAAAGTCTGTAGTCTGCGGGGGCTCTAATTACGTTCTAATTCTACGCTCTAATTATGCAACGATGGTGCTGCGAACTAGTGTCGCAAGTCCCAAAATATACATTGATTATTATTATTTACTAGGCAAATGCTGTTTACAGTCCTTATTACAATATTTTACGACATAACAGAAGTAGAAAAGATTCGTAATGGTGAAGTCGTAAATGGCAAACATACTTTATCTAGGTAATTGCAAAATTACATTCTTCTGTGCAGCCTGTATAATTTGTATTGGATGCAAAGAAACACATTTAAGGGCGTTCTTTACGGAGATACCGTAATTTACCGTATTTCAAGCCTTATAAACTCATCATTTGAAAGCTACAAAGTTACAATAAAAATACAGCAATAATCTTCAGTATATCAAAATTCATTTCCCCGTTTTAAATTTTCTATTTTTGTTTGTTATACTCATGATATCAGCTTCCAAAGTAAAACCAATTTATTAAAATTCAAGCATACATTCAGCATCTCCTTAGGATTTACAAATTACTTTTATTTGAAACACACGCCAATAGATCGACAATATCATAAACTACATATTCCCCGTTTTAATTTTTTTTAGGACAATTTTGAACTAAGATAAGTAAAAAAAATAGGGTTTTGGTGCGATCTCGGCAACGCGGCAAATGTATGGCCAAGGGACGTTTGCTCGGGGGACGGCCTTAATTGGAATGCACTGACTGAGAAGCGATAGTTTAAATGACAGGAATTAAGTTTGTTCCGGGTTGTCAGTTGATCCTGCCTACTGCCTGTGCTACTGCCTCATTTTTAAATCCTCCTGGCTCAAATATTATATTCTTATCTCGGACAGGCCTGTGAACAGATGACTGAATAATTCAGAAAGATGCATGGAACGGTTTTATCACGTAAATCGTAGGAACTCTGTTGAACAATAGTTGAATAAATCTTTCAAATCTTCCTTGATTAATGTGAAAGATGTTTTATTATCACAGGACCACAATGACGAGAATAAAAGACATTCTTTTTATAAAACTGTCATTCATCAGCGAGAAAATGGCTAAATACTTTTCTTCTGAAATCTTTATTATTTACAGCCTCTAAGACAGGTTTTAATTTTTAAAACGCTTTTGTCATTTTGAACTTATGTCTTGTTTACCTATATTCGTATTATACAGGATGTAACAAAACTAAGTGATAACTGATATGAGACCTCACTGTGCAAGTAGCAGCGCTAAAAGACCAAATTATTTTTCATTCTTGTATGGGCAAGCGCCCTAGCGTCTCGAGTTCCCCCTGGATAAGTATAAAAGTAAAAAAAAATGTTAGTCTTTCAGCGCTGCTACTTTCACAGTGAACAAGGAACACGTACACACCCTAAAGTATTATCACTTAGTTTTGTTACACCCTGTATAGCTCTAGTATCCTACCTTAAAATCTTGTAAGTTGTATGCATGCACATGTAGTGCATTTTAAACACTATGAAGTTATCATACAACAAACTAATGTTGTTCGCATGTTATTCCAGAAACGTTGATCGAGAAGTTCCGTCCAGACATGCGCATGTTGTCCCTCGGGTCGTACTCGCTGTGGGAGACGCACGGGCCGTCGGACGAGCGCCGCCTCGAGCCGCACGAGAAGCCGCTCCTCGTGCA
Organism: Polyommatus iphigenia; assembly: GCA_963422495.1. Taxonomy (NCBI): domain Eukaryota; kingdom Metazoa; phylum Arthropoda; class Insecta; order Lepidoptera; family Lycaenidae; genus Polyommatus; species Polyommatus iphigenia. The sequence goes on along the minus strand of OY730180.1, from coordinate 13,596,646 downwards.
GCTCAACTGGCACGCCGACGACCGCGAGGGACGGTTCCTGCTCAAGTGCCTGCCAGATAACCAAGTAACGAGTTTTTGGAGCGAAGTTCCTTATCGCGCGTTGCGAAAGGGGGCTAGACGGAAAAAAATTAAGACGAAAAGTCGTTTCTCTCTCTCTCTCTCTCCCTCTCCCTCTCGCAGTGAACAGTGTGGTGTAGCGACGATTTTTTTTAATAACTTCGTTCCATCGACGGTGTCCCTTGACAACTCGCAAGATCTATACATATTATAAAATAAAGTCGCTTTTCTTTCCCTCATGTCCCTTTGTTCCCTTTAATCTTTAAAACTACGCAACGGATTTTGATGATTCTTTCAGTGTTAGATAGCCCATTTATCGAGGAAGGCTATAGGCTATATTTTATCACGCTAAGACTAATAGGAACGAAGAAATAGAGGAAAATGTGGAAAAAACGGGGAAAATTATTTGAAAGGGCTAACTTGAACGCGCTAATCTCAGGAACTACTGGTCCGATTTGAAAAATTCTTTCAGTGTTAGATAGCCCATTTATTGAGGAAGGCTATAGGCTATATTTTATCACGCTGAGACTAATAGGAGAATGTGGAAAAAAACGGGGGAAATTATTTGAAAGGGCTTATCTCGCGAACTACTGGAGCAATTTTTATGTTATTTGGCACAGATAAGAAGTAGACCACGTGAAGGATCATAGGCTATGGATTTTAATCATTTTTTCAGTGGCTATATATTTTATACCCGTGCGACGCCGAGGCGGGTCGCTAGTATTTTATAAAATAAAGGAGTAAACGAGCAAACGGGTTATTGATGGAAAGCAACTACCGTCGCCCATGGACACTCGAAACATTAGAAGAGCTCCTATTGCGTTGCCGGCCTTTTAAGACGGAATACGCTCTCTTTTTGTAGGTTTGCAGGTCTTATAGGTCCGGAAATACCGATTGTACGGAAAACATGGGAGAGGAAGGCGCAAAGTACTTTTGGGTCTCTTTAATGGGATAAGATGTATGTTTTTTATTGGAGACTGACTTCCTAACGCGAAAAGAGTAAATTTTAAAGGGAACTAATTTTTTGAGCAGTTATTTAAATATTTGAGATGTTATTATGATCAGTTGAAAAAAATATTGAGCAGTTATTTAATTTTATAGCGGTTGATTAATTATTGTGACTGTAAAACATGGACAGTTATAAAAAAAACAATTGAGCGATAAAAATGATGGAATGAGCGGTTCGATAAATGACTGAGCGTTAAAAATGATGGAATGAGCGGTTCGATAACGACTTAACAGAAGGCCTTCTTAACCACGGATACTGCAGCGGGGGGAAGAGGGGAGAGCGCGGCCTTTACTGTTCAATAATGTTTTCAATTATCCATTTCATTATTTTTTACTACTCATTTTTGTTTACTTTACTGCTTAGTTTTAACTGCTAAACTAGTTATTAAACGTGCCATTAAATGGCAAAACAAAAATTGCATACTTCTAATATTATGCTAAGAGCGGTATTTTTAGATGCGACCTTGAGTCAGTAACGACGATACTGTAATATGTAACCCTATACGTAAATAGACCAGCTGTCTACCAATTAATATACATAAGGTCAACAAGATAATATTGTTTTTCAGGTGCCTGTTTCTACAATTAACGAAAAGTCGGACCAAAACTTTAAACGAAAATTATCTAAGAGAGAAAAGAAGGAACTGAAGAAGAAAGAAAAGCTTTCGAGGCTGAAATCGGATTCCAACAACGAAAATCGACCCGTGGCAGAAAAATTGTACACAGGTAATTAATTTACCTACTTTAATTAATTAACTTTGTCTATTTATATTTATAAACAACATTTTATTTGTAATTCACGCAAGTAAGATGTATGTTTCAATTGATTCCTAGGCAGTTGAGACTCTACATCGCTTGGTCGGCTTATGTCAATTCAATTTTATATGTGATCGGTCGGATCAGGTCAGCCATCTGCCTAATCAACTTCTCTGATAGTACCCATCACCATGGAACTGGCGCTGCATATTAATTATGATAAACAGTGTGTGTGAATAAAGTGGGAGGGAAAAGGCTCAACCACTTTCTTTTAGGGAAAGTATAGTCAAGTGAAAATAGTTACCGTTTTTTGCATCCAACTCAAGATCTATTAAAATACCAACTAGTTATTTGTAAACCAAAGTTGTAAGCACTAAAACAATAGCTGTTGAATCATAAAATATGTTACTGTAATTCGCCGTGATGGGAGTAAAAGCGTATCGAATTTTCAGCGAACAGTTGTGACGCAACGCGGATTGCACCGCATATTTTATTTACACTCGTTCGAATGGTGCTAATCGTTTGTTTACATTGCGGAGTATTTGTTACTGATGTTGCTAATCTTTTGCGCAATGATCAAGATTAAACAAATGTAAATAATTGAATGAGTTTTTCAAAACTTGCATTGCGCACTTTTAGTAATATCTTCCTGAAGTTTTTAATCTGCAGACTTGAGGCTTAGTAAAAACGTTATTTTAAAGTGTAAACTGAGTACATTGTAATGAAACAATAGGTCAGATTATTTGTGACTATGTATTAGATCGCATCTTAAGGTGCCGGGTACCCTCGAAATTCTCATACATACGTAATTCCAAAATCATTTTCTCATACGAAAATATTTAACATGGTTCCTGCACAAAAATTTACTTCAAAATATTTAAACATTAAAAAAAATATTTTTTGTTTTTAATTTTTTTTAGTAAATTTAGTACTTAATATTTAAATACTAAAAAATAGAGTAAAACACTAAACAATATATAAATAAATAGTAAATTTACTACAAAATATTTAAATACTAAAAAATATTTTTTAGAGTTTAAATATTTTGTAGTAAATTAACTATTTATTTATATATTTTTAGTGTTTTACTCTATTTTTTAGTGTTTAAATATTTAGTAGTAAATTTACTAAAAAAAATTTTAAAGCAAAAAAAAAATTGTGTTAAAATATTTTGAAGTAAATTTTTGTGCAGGAACCTAGGTAATTACTATTTTAAATTGAAAAACAACTCAAACATGTTAAATATTTTCGTATGAGAAAGTGATTTTGGAATTACGTATGTATGAGAAATTCCAAGTGTACCCGGCCTCTTAATTAATAAAGTTCAATATGCTGCATGCGGGCCCCTATACGATCAATTTCATTGTGCAATATCACGTATTGCGCAATATTATTGATCGTCTAGAGTTGATATTGAACGCGCCTGCTTTTCAATCTTTTTGTCAAATAAATTGTTCAATAATATTGTTATTTGTTGAATGATATTGATCGTCTAGGGGCCCACTTATAATGTAATTTTTATTATATACAGAGCTTCCGGAGACTTCGTTCACGCGAAGTATCAGTAACCCGGAGGCGGTGATGCGCCGGCGCCGACAGCAGAAACTCGAGCGGAAACTGCAGCAGTTCCGCTCCAAAGATGGCGGACCAGACACCGGTGAATGCAATTTATACGTCTAATATTAAACGTCTGTAAACCAACCCAGTTACAAAAATACTAAACCGGCAGAAACATTGGTTGTTGTTGCGGTTTGTTAAACGTGGCTGGTGTCCTCGTCTGTCATTAGCCGCGTACTGACCAAGCAAGCAGCCTCGTTGCCTCGCCCGAGCGCCGAGCGTGCCGCGGCCCGAGCCGAGCGTTGTCGGTTTTTGTCGATGCTCAAAGGCGCCTCGGACGTTTGCCGCGCACTAGCCACGTACTGACCGACCGAGCAACTGCTGCGCGAGGCTGCCTCGCGAGGCAGCTCGCTTGGTCAGTACGCGGCTAATGACTTCCCTGTTCACACTTTTGAACTGAGACTGTTCAAAAGAAAAGGTCAGAGAAACAATTATATCTATGCTGTCTAGAATATATTTTACTACATGGTTTATTAAAAGATATTCATGTGAAAGTTCTCTATTGCCTCATTTTAAATAAAAAAAATGAATAAAATAAATTGTATTATTTGTACGCAGGTGGAACGTTGAAAATATACGGATCGTCGCTGTGTCCTGACGTGCCGTACAAGACGCTGCTGCTGTCGGTGGGCGACTGCGCGGCGGGCGTGCTGCGCGAGATGCTCGACAAGTACGGCCTGAGCCGCCACGACCCCGCGCAGTACTGCATCGTGCAGGTACGTCACTACTGTAGCGCGGACGTGCCGTACAAGACGCTGCTGCTGTCGGTGGGCGACTGCGCGGCGGGCGTGCTGCGCGAGATGCTCGACAAGTACGGCCTGAGCCGCCACGACCCCGCGCAGTACTGCATCGTGCAGGTACGTCACTACTGTAGCGCGGACGTGCCGTACAAGACGCTGCTGCTGTCGGTGGGCGACTGCGCGGCGGGCGTGCTGCGCGAGATGCTCGACAAGTACGGCCTGAGCCGCCACGACCCCGCGCAGTACTGCATCGTGCAGGTACGTCACTACTGTAGCGCGGACGTGCCGCACGAGACGCTGCTGCTGTCGGTGGGCGACTGCGTATGTAAATATGTCACTGACGTCCTGATTTAAATCTGATACCTGTCCAGAATGGATGTTCAATAACACAAGTCAAACAGTTCACCAATTAGAATAAATGCATTAGAAACTGGGCGCTAGTATCTTTTACTCCCAAACGAAAATATGAGAGGTATTTACAAAATCGTATATGTACCCGAAGAGACTACAATCAATCCATATGCGAGTGAAATAGAATAGAAGCGATGTTCGCGTCCACTCCGTAGTACTGTAGTACAAGAGGTTTGTGTAAACACCGTTGTCCATGAAACCATCAAATGAGCCCGTCAAAATGAACAACTTTTTCTATGAGAACAATGCTGGGAATTAAAAAAATCTGTCTTCATACCCACGAATGTTTCCGCAAACATTCGTTTAATCAAAATGGTTTTTAGTTAAGTTCCTTGGCGGACATGCTAAATTTGCCATATTACAATTTTGCTTCGCTTGAACCAACCGAACGAAACGCAGTACTTTTTAGGTTCCTGTGTGTAATTCATTGCATAAGACTACTATGAGACGTAAGACGGATTTTAAAACAATGCCCTATTCCCAGGTGGACACGGCAGACAATTCAGAGTACATACTGGAGGACGACGAGTGCCCGCTCGCCATCGTCATGACACACCCGCACCGCAGTGAGTAATGTGTTATATTTTATACTTACAACATATTTGTTATCTCTTTCGCACTAGGCCGCCGCTATATTTCTGTTTCTAGCGTACGTATAGGTTGTAGCGTTTGGCGCCGTTAAATACGCGTTTTCTTCAAATATGTAATCGAAATAATGTGTATTACAATTAAGATGACTGCATATGCAAACTTTTAATATATCCTCCTTTTCATAAGCTAGCAAGTTCAAATTACATTTTATAGAACTTATTAATTATTTTTCCAATGTTAAAAAGAGTTGCGTTAAGTGTTATCCGTTTACTGCGTATACGTAAATAACGTGAGGTAGGTTTATAGGTACGAGCTTCCAAGATTTTATAGGATCCATGTTCCCTACTCATTATTCAGTTTCTACCCTGCCTTGCATTTGACGATCCATCTATAGTCCGCGCGGAACTAGTTGGCCGCTCTGCCGGTATGTGAGTATACGGGCAGAGCGGCCAACTAGTTCCGCGCGGACCATAGTGCAAAACAATATAGGCTGATTTTTTCCTCAAATATTTTTAAATACACAAAGAAAACATTTGGATTTTTCCTTAGATATAATGAGTATGTTTTAAATACTATTTGTATATTGTATTGGCACAACATATTATGAATATGTTTTAAATACTATTTGTATCTAACTTGTGTTCTATCAGCAGCTTAGTAAATAAACAACATTATTAGATTTCGCGAGCAAAATTCATGCACCGAAGTTAGCAGCAAGCGCTAAAGTTCATAAACAAAGTTACGACAAAAGTTCTTTCTGGAATTCAAGTATTCAAATATGAAATTCGAATGTTCGGAAAAGCAATAAAGTTCCTTCGAAGTTCATGTATGTATGTAATACGTATAACGTGTTATTAGAATAGGGAAAAATGTTACAGGTGTAACAAATGTTAAATTATTAAAAATGTTACATTTAATAAAATGCAAATACAAGCATGTATTTGCATTTTATTAAATCGCTTGTGTCGTTTTTCGGAGGATTTTTTATGAAATGAGGCACAAAAAGAAGCAGATCAATCATGAGTGGTAAGCAAAACTAGTCGTCGCATTGAGAAATGTGTTTGTGGTGCCTGAAATCTTAAAACCCAACTCAATCATAATAATTATTAATATCTATATCATTGATATACATAAAAAGGTTATAACTTAGAAGTAATTATAAATTAAAACTTACAGTGTAGCTAAGGATAAAATATTGTGAAATAATAACGTCTGTATTTCACAATGTGGATATTTTTCTTAGCAAGCTATATAAAATACTAGATGACGCCCGCAAGTTCATTGCGCCAAAATCGTTTATCGCGCGGGAACCATACATTTACAAAATTTCATCATAATCGATTCAGCGGTTCAAGCGTGAAGAGGTAACAGACAGACACAAGGGCGTCGCCAGCCGATGGCGCGGGGGGGGGGGGGAGGGGGGGGGGGGGGGGGGGCAAGTTGACTTTACCTACTACAGTTCATACTTTTCTCATTCTCTATGAATTAGAGTGGAATTGGTGAATTCGTTCGAGTTTCGACGTACGGGAATGATTGTTCAAGGCTTGAACTTCAAGAAAATCAACTCAAAGACTTAGGACTTTTGGTTTTGGCAACTTTTTTAGAATCTCTAGGGGGTGGCAGCTGCCCTTCCCTGCCCCCCCCCCCCCCCCCCCCCCCCTCTTGGCAACGCCCTTGGACAGACAGACACACTTTCGCATTTATAATATTAGTATGGATAAGTAAGAATAAATATATTAAGCTCAAGTGAAAAGCTTCAATGAAGTATTCAGTTTCAGAGAAATTTATGTGAGAAGTTGAGACAGAGAAGTTAAACAACTATCAGTTGTCGGCTGTCTAACTTTCAACTTTTATCTTGAACATTATGGATTTCTTGTTATGTGCCTAATTCTATTTCATATTAAATTTCTTAGTGGCCACTTTGGTAAAAGAATTAGTATTCAAGCCACAAAGCTCTCAAAATAATTTAAATTTTAGTCAATTTTTCAATTTACTTACTCTGAAACTATTAATATTTTTATTTTTATAGTGTATGTAATATTTTTAAGAGCCTTATGCTGTCCCGCTGCTGGGCGAAGTCTTCCAATCCCGAAAGGTTTCAACTGTAGGCCAGTCTGGCTCATATTTTCCTTAGATTGTAAAGACCTACTGACTAATATTCGGGTGTTTAATTGTAATTTTGCTATTCACCTCGTGGTTTAGACCATAGAGACACATTCAGTATAATTGTGCTGAAATCTCCATAAACAATTAAAATTGTATAAGTTTGTGAAGCTGGTTGGATTATAATAGGTAGCGTTAGTAATAAAATTAACTATTACTATGTAAGATTTGAGAGTGTTTAACCCGGGCAAAAGCTGCACAAGAGAAAGTAATATTTAAATGGTCCATAAACATTAGAGAATCATCCGCGAACCATCCATTGTGTTTTGAATAAATCTCTCGATGACCCCATTATTTTAATATTACATTTACGATACCGTAAATACCTGGGTACTTAGTCAAATTGTATTTGATAGTTACGATATCTCGGTTATCAAATGTATGAAATTTTGCTGTGCTAAAGGGGCATGGTGCTTGCGATACCTTAAAATTTAAATGAAATCCCAGGCCCATACATTTTTGGGAATTATTTAATTTCACACGTACGGAAGCCTCCCACAACTCGTGTCCTACGACATTGCTGGGTTATTTATAACATCAGTCTAACTTTTCCGTCGAAATTATCGAATATTATTTGACTAAGCACCCAGCAGGCTCAACAATTTCACGGCGTCACCCCAACGCTGTAAAGATTACGTGCTTCGTCAAAATTTCTCTTTGATCAGTCAAATTAAGTCTGGTACCGTATTTTGAATATTATGCAAGCAAATTCCCAGCTGGTCGTTAGCGCGACGCTTCCAAAATTACATTCGGATAGAGCTTTATTACATCGAACATCTCATATAAATGGTAATACAGAATACTGCAATGTGTTCTGGTGGCACTTCACATGGCTATTCGTATTTGCGTATTTGATGTATTCGCCAAACAATCATGTAGACGGTATGTTTGACAAAGTATTGGCCTTATTTGCCTATTTGACAAATATGACCAATATCAGATACACGTATCGTACCTTTGTCGGTTTTTGACGCACATCAAAAGAGTCAAATAGGCAAGTAAACAAAATCAAGTAAAAGTTTGGTATTTGACGTCCATGTGTGGAAGGTCGTATTTGCCTTTATTTGCTTGTTTGTGCTTACGTCAATAATTTTTCCAAATGCAACAAAATAGCCAATAGCAAATACCAATAGCCATGTGAAGTGCCAGCATTAGAATCCATACTAATATTGTGTCTGTCTGTTTATTTGTACTCGCTGATACCACAGAACTATATGTTTGTAGAGATATTGTAAAGTGTAAGTCTCGGGATAACATGGGATACATGTACGTTTTCTGCGCGATCAACAAACTGCGCTAGTGAATGTATGGGTAACTTCTTATTTTTTTTTTAAATGTAATAAGGGGGCAAACGAGCAAACGGGTCACCTGATGGAAAGCAACTTCCGTCGCCCATGGACACTCGCAGCATCAGAAGAGCTGCAGGTGCGTTGCCGACCTTTTAAGAGGGAATAGGGTAATAGGGGAAGGTAGGGATGGGAAGGGAAGGGAATAGGGGAAGGTAGGGAAGGGAATAGGGTAGGGAATTGGGCCTCCGGTAAACTCACTCACTCGGCGAAACAGAGCGCAAGCGCTGTTTCACGCCGGTTTAACGGTTCTACTTTGCAATAAACACTAAGCACTTTAACCGAGATGATTTATTCTTCGAGCTATGACCGGATTGAATATGCGCGGCCTCCCTAAAATCTGGGAGGCTAAAATGGTCGCTTTGGAGAATCATACTCGTATTAGGAATCATAATATGATTATTTTAAATGTCTAGTAATGTCTAGTAATTCGTACTAATTTGACATTCGTCAGTTTGACTGTTTTGACGATTCAGTTTCTGAATTGATTTTAGAGGAATTGCAATAATGCGACCATTTTAGCCCCCCAGGACTCAAAACGGAGGCTCAAATCATATTGTGAGGATTTGATCGATATTTGTGAGAATGGGCCCATATCCATACTTACTAATATTATAAATGCAAAAGTGTGTCTGTCTGTTACCTCTTCATGCCCAAACCGCAGAACCGATTTTGCTGGTATGGAGATACTTTGAGTCCCGGGAAAGGACATAGGATACTTTTTATCCCGGAAAAATGTACGGTTACATACTTACACACGGGTACCCGCGATAAACGAAATTTGGAGCAACGGAGTTGCGGGCGTCATCTAGTGTCAAATAAAACATTTGACTGACTTACATCCTACATTACATACTTACTAAAGTTTATCCCCTCATAAAAGTTAAAAGTAATGTCCACGGGTAGCGGTAAACACTGCCATCAGGAGATTTGTCTGATCGTTTCCCGGTGTGTTCCATTAGAAATAGGTGTCATCAAGCTTTCAGTAATGAAATCCAATTAATTATTGTCGGTTTACTTCGCGCTTCATTTTGTTTTGTATTTACAGAAGTTGAAGTGGAAATATAAGGCTCCGCGAGGCTTCGTTAACCACTTTATAACGTTCAAGTTAATTTAAATCGGGCGTGTTGGACGTCATTATGACGCTTTTGGTTAATGGGCTCTAACGTTGTTTTAGCTTATTTAGTTTTCAACTAACGGCTTTTGTATCCGGCTTATACAGAATAATATTTTTTACTGGACACTATAACTTGAATAACTGATAATATTGAGTACCAAATCACACATATGTTTTTCAATAAATCATAATCAATCTATACTAATTATATTATAAATATGAAGAGTGTATTCTCCTGTTTGAACAAATATATATATATTTTTTTCATTAATTTTGATGTAATTTTGCACAGGTGTCAGGTACATAGATACTTGTACTAATATGTATTCTGTGACATAGAGTAAGGGCTAATTTACGGTTCCCACGAGCCGCACGGCACGTCTAGTTTTTTATAAGATCCACTATCGAATTTTCTATTCTCTATAACATACACAAATTCTCCATATTCAGTGTTAATCTCGCTTTTTCATGTAGTATCAAATATGGCCCGCTCCGTTAAAAATTTACTCTTATTTGTTTTGCTTTATCCAACGGTTTATTTGCGTCTTTTAACGGTTTATAAAGTGCTTATTAAATTGGAGCTCTTGATAAGCCGGGGTACTCTCACAATGTCGCCCCTTCAACGATCGTGATAAAGAATAAACGATGTCTTTTGTGCAGTAAAAAGTCGCCCATTATGTATTTCATTTATAACAATATTATATTCTCCGCGAGAGATACGGCGAGGATTACGTAAAGCTTGGTGTTTTAAAAAATCTTCGAACATAAAGGTGCTCCCTCACCGGGAGCATTTGCTTGTAATGTTACGTTACAGAGTCGAGCATTAGTCATTACATCAGTGAGGGAGGAGAGCCGAGTATTACAATGCGCACCTTGTTATGATACAGTGTGTAATATTTTGATACAACTTGTAACATCAATTTGACATTATGGAATCAACTAGTTATGGAATGCTACCCCCCTCCCTAATGTAATGCTCAAAGTCGAATATTTAATATTACATTACACGTGAATGCTTGTCGGTCAGGGAGGTATTTTTGTAATGTAATGCTCAAAAACGACACGTGAATGCTCCCGGTAAGGAAGCACCTTAAAAGTCATGGCTATAGGCTTGTAAAAATGAAGATGATGATAATAATAATAATTTATGTAGTTTTTTTTTTTTCTTCTTTTTTGGCAACTTGACACAAAGGATGTGTATGTTGTGCCACAGACAAGGTAAAAAGGTAAGGAATATGGCGGGAAAACCATATTCCTCCTATTATAATTTTCATCATCGTTTTCATGTATCGTCAGGTCTTAAGTCTAGTCAAAGTCTAAGTAAAAGTCAATACAGTCAAGGAGTCAAGTCGGTCGATTCAGTAAAGTGGTAGACGCTTTACTGAAACTTGCGATGGAGTTTTGGAGGGAACACAAAATAGCATGTTTCTTGGATATTACATCACTTTCCTACACTTGTGCATGAACACGAATATCTAATGGTTAATATTCTACCAATATTACACACTAAAAACCCAGTTAACACAATTTTAGGAAAATAATATAAAAACACAACAGCACCCTTTTACATTCCCGGCAAAACTCCTTAGTAGTTGGTACGTCGCGTTGTCGCGTCGAGAAATTGCAGAGCATAGACAATAGACATACGTGTAAAACAGGATTTCATTTTTATGCCATGATTGTTGAATTAGCCAAAGACTTTTATTTAAACCGAGTTTAAATAGAAGTCTTTGGAATAAGCTCCCAATAAGTACTATTTTAAATTTTCAACGGTGTTGGGGTCTAAACAGTACCTTTAATGAATGCTCTACATTTTGAAGTTCATGTTATAACTCTGTTCTGTTACTGTTTAGTTTATTTGTTAATAAAGTAACTAAATTCACTTATGTTGTCCTTGTTTTTGCCCTAGAAGGGACAGCGACTGTGTATTACGGACCCCTATAAAAATAGCAGAAATAAAAAGTTGAAAATTCGTATAGCTCTTCAAATTTAGGGGAACTCTTTGTGATTGCTCGAGTGGCATTAAAAAGGGAAATAATTGATAACCATAGAAACAATGTAGCGCAATAAAAGTCTTTGTGTTGTAATTACTGGCGTAGAAAAACGACACTGTTACTCCATTAGCGCGGGCTGGGAGCTTCGGTGCCTTTAACCTTTACAAAATATTATTGTTTGTGTATTGTCTGTAGGTCTGTGGTCGCGACAAGCGGGGGTGTAATGGATAAGTTTTTGATAGAAACCCAATATCTAATAAGAATTGTTGTCTGATTGAAAATTAAACCTTTGATATTTTTCGTTAAATGTCAGGTACTTATACGGTAACAGCTGGGAAGCTTTGATTGAACTGAGATATAAAATAAACGGTATACAAATTCTATATGTAGGTGGTTCTATTTTTTCGGTCCCATTTGGCCATTTTTGTAGAATCATTTTTTTTTAAGATATGACGACAAAATTTTGTATTTAGGCTTGTGTACGTATACTTACTCTGATCCCTAAATTGCCTTAGTCTGCTATTTATATTTACGATATAAATAGATGGATGGTAATGATGCAACAGACGGAAATGAAAATAGATAAGATGGAAATTTAAAAGATTGGATGGAAATGAAAAATAGTTATATGGAAGCGAAAAAAATTAAGGAATTTCATGTTAGATAAACAGAATACTTATTACTGTTTTATTTTTATGAGTAATAAGACCAGTGTCAGTTATTTAAATCACCTCTACTAAAAAAATTAACAAAAATATAAGACTTTTGTTCAAAAGTAGGAACAAGTCAGACATTATTATTTTATTTCAAAAAATGCTACCAATCTTTAGTTCTACTATATTATGATCGTATACAATCAACATTCCATGTACTTTACCAAACTATTAACTTACTAGAGTTTTTAAGGAAAACACTATTTTAAGAAATAGTTTCACAAATCGCAGTTCTATGCAATTTAGCGCCGACTAGTTTGGTAAACTTTAGTAAACTCTTGAAAATAATATCCCAATTTGTTACACACCACTTTATACATTAACAAGCATTAGATATAGTGATGTTTAGCAACAAAAATATGTATTGTGTTCCTGTAACTAATAAAATCTTAAATTCTTAAAAAACAGTTTTAAATCTTAAATATTGTGTTTAATCACTTAATTATGAAGTACTAGCTAGATTTGTACTACATGGATAGGTACTTAATAAAAGGAAAATATATCTATTATCCGTGTGTTACTAAAAATACTAGTTATTTGAAAATAATCACATATATAGTTTCATTATGAGATTAACATGAATAATCCTATTCGAAGATATATTTTCCATATTTATTTGTCAGAAATGTGTGCTCGTCGGTTCCTTGAAGGCTCCTGAAGCATATCTTTGACAGGGCGTAAATCTACAATATCTATATAGAGTTCCACAATCCACAAACTAGGTAAAAATCTTTGTTTTGAACGTCAGTGACTTCTCCTAAGTAAATATTGTCTCAGACGTAATTAAGCCCCCCTTTTCTATCTAATGGCAAATAACAGTGATGAGACAGACAACGAACCCCCAAAATGGAACCGTTCAAGTGAACCAACAGATGATGAAGCAATCCATTCTCTGTTTTTGAGATTAGCGGTAATTTGGTACAAAATGACTCGCAGCAAGAAATATTAAAAATTGAATGTAATATATAGATAGGATTTGGACAAAATCTGTTATAAAATACTAAATCATACCAAAAAAATCGGAAAATTGGTTTAAAAATCGGAAGGAATGGATAAGAATGAAGTGGACGGAAATGAAGTTTTGGCATTTAATTTAAATTTTTGTTGCATTCTTATATTTTTCAAAAGCCCTGCAACATATCTTTAGAAGGTATTTCAATAGCCTTTATCATAATGTATTATAAAAATCACTAGCAACAAAAGTGATTTAAATAAGCAATGAATGGTAATGAAGGCTTACCCGTGACAAAACGAGAATTTGCAACTAAAAATTAAATTTTCTCCGAGGAACAACACATCCTATCTCGCCTATAATGTATGGCAAACATGGGCGCTGGGGTTCCGAAACATGTTTGCACGTAGATCTACAGAGTACAGATGCAGATTTGGTCAAAAACATAAAAACCATTAGCTTATAACGATATGAAAAATTTCGCGTGACAAAATTAAAACCTACGTTCTCTCAATGTTGCACATGCACGAGTTCATTCTTATGTTTAAAATGGTTAATATGAGTATTTAAGCTAATGTTCCAGTTCAAAACATGATAAGATTAATTACGAAAACTCTATGAAAATTGTGTCTAAGCTAAGCAATCTGGGAATGTACAAGCGTTGGAAATGAAATTTTGGCTATTTGATTTTAAATATCTTTTTGATTAATTATCTTACGGTAATACACAATACGTGGCAAAGTAGAACACTATAGACTTAACATTTTAAAAGTATTTGATCGAAAAAAATTATTTCGTAAATATCAAATTTTGACCCCGAAAGCAAATGGGACCGAAAAAATAGAACGACCATGTATACAAATGTATGTTTATTTGTCTAGTATCTACCATTTCTATGTCCAAACAGCTGAGCCACATGACGTATGTATGTACTGTGTACGCTGTTGTTTGAATAGCAACCACGGTACTATGAAATATCGTATTCGTAGACTATACATTAGGTATACTGTGCTCTACATCTCTATACAGGGTGTAACAAAACAAAGTTATAATACTTTAGGCTGTGTATTAGTCTCCCGTATAAAGTTCACTGTAAAAGTAGCAGCGCTGAAAGAGTAAATGTTTTTATTTTTGTATGGAAAAACTCATGACGCTAAAGCGATTGCCTCATAAAAAATCGATCTTTGAACATAAGGAACACTTCCTAAAATATTATAACTTTGTTTTGTTAAACCCTGTATACAGTCGAAAGTTCTAAGAAACGTATCCCGATTTCCGTTTGTATTTTATGAGATGGAACCGCGACTTTGTGCTCGATAAATCCCGAGGGAAACTTCCGGTAGACTATACTCTATGTAGGTACATGTGAGCCAATTATTATCAACAGTAGTCTATCGGTTTCGAAGATCGAAGAATTAAGGCAACGCAAAATTTGCAAAGATGCATTTTTTTTTCTTTTTATGGTATGACTGGTATCATGCCATCCTACCTACCATAACCCTACCAAAACATTACACACAGGCACGACTATTTTTTGTTTGTCATTTTGAATAAGAATAATAAGGATCCCCAATCGGACCCTATCGAACCAAATTAGTACCGATATTGAGACGAAAATGGCTATATCGACTTGTTTCAGTTTTAATTAATATTAACCCTATCCCGCATTTCGCTCCAGATGAACCGAAGCGGTCTTCGGCCCGTGACATTTACCGAGCGAGTTAGTTAAACTTTGAACTGGTAATGGTTCTATTAAGTTATCAAACAACCTCCCTGACACTTTCAATTAAAATTCATTTAAGTACGTTCTTAGTTGCTGTTATACAACAAAAAAGACGGGTTGCTCTCTGGGAGTGCCGGCAGAAGTGAAAACTTGATTATTAACGTTGTGCATTTTTTTTACCCATTTTTATGAAAATCGATTTTAAAAAAATCGATTTTTTTAATTAATCGAAACCCTTACAATCAATTCGAGTTCGAGTTCGACACAAAACACTACTCTCCAACTGTCTTAAGGTTTTTCCAAAGTTTTTCGATCAGCACGAAAATCTGACGCGAGTTTCACAGTTTTTACCCATCCCACAAAAGTGCTCAACGCCGTTAAAGAAGTTTTCACTTCAAAAATATGGCCGTACAGTCGTACACCGTACAGTGTTTTACTTAAGCTTGTCTATACACATCTTAAACGTCTTTCAGATGGTTCAATAGCTTTTTCTTAGCAACTTAGTAACTGTGCACCTTTACCTAGTAACTGTGCACTCGTTATATTAAGACCGGGCTGCCAAAAATATCAAAACACGCTAGCCCCGCCTACATACCCCGCTATCCTCCAATCGTGATATAATGATTCCATGAATCGTGCCCGCATGAATTGTACTTTGAGACGCAGCTAGTAGTGAACAATATCGCGTAACAAGGGTTCCCGCATTATAGCACTAAAGTAAAGATCGTAAGTCCCAAAACAGTTTTTTGATGATTACTTAAAAACTAAATACAATACTAATATTTCCTTTAGCTCTATGATTTTGCAAACTGTATGATTGTAGTAGTGCAAGTTATTTAATGATAGCAACTGAATAAGTGGAACAGGTATTTGTTGAAAAGCCCAGAAATTTTCATAATTTCGAAAAATAAAACTATCGAGTCAAAATAAGTGAATCGTGTTTTCCGTTAGGCTAGTATAAGATAAATATACAATGATTAAATAAATCTCAATTTCATTTAAGTCAATCGTCTTCCGGGATCGAAATACTTATTAGAAAACACATAGCATTTGACAGCTCGCTCTTAAACGTAGTAACACAGTCGCGGCTCGCGCCGTTGCATAGCCGCGTTGTGGCTTGTGGGGTATCAAGAGCAAGTGCATTGTGCACGTCGCACATGCGGGTGCAATTCAATTAGCAGGTACGGGCAGATGTTAGACAGCAGTAGACTAACTCCTAGCACGGACAATGCTCGGTCCCACAATGGGCGGCGGGCGCGGGCGGCAGGACGCGGCAGTCGGCTCGCAGACGCCGCGCCGCGCGCCGCCCGCACCGTGCGCCAGCCATGGATTGGGGCATACGTCGTAAGTTCCACCCGAGTATATTCCGCGAGTCCCCCCACGAGTGCGACCCCGTAGCCCGCGGCTCCGGGCCCGCTCGGCCCCGGCCCGCCGCGCGATCGAGGGCGATAGTAAACAAACGCATGTGCTCCCGCCGAGACCCGAGTAGTCCGACCGGTGTACCCGCAGATGTCGGTCCACTCGGCTGAGGTGGTATTTTTAACTCGTTACGCGGTTCGATGCCCGTCGCTCGCCGAATCCGTATGCATAACACCCGCGGCCCAGTGCATTTCGCCGAGTTTTATACTTTACTCCATGTGACCGTAAGTTGCGCAAAGTTTGCAGGCGACTTTTAAAGTTATCGTCGCCCGGCTGGTCCGCGCGTGGCGTTCACTTTCGTTTACAACTTTCGAACTCGCATCTATCGCGGGCCACGTCGCGGGTCAAAAAAAGTGTTTCGTTCCGCAGCAGTTCGTCCGACTCAATAGAGGACACTTTTTATGGCGCGCCCATAAAATGGGAATTGGCAGTGGTGACGCGACCTTTAGCGATATCCGGGACGTGACCCGCTCGGGGGAAGAATTGGCTCCTTAAACTTTATTCGCGACGTTGATCATGCGAACGTTTGTTTTTATGGTTAAATGTTCCCCGGTGGCGACTGCTCGGATATTCAAATGTCACCGTTAACAATAGTGTAGACGGCAGGGAATTACACGTCTGGTGTGTAAGTGGTGGTGGGTGTTTGACCTCTGAGCGACACCGTAATACGAGGTTTAATATCATCGCGTTGTACGACTTGCGCCGTGTCATGTATGATTTATTGCTCATTCAAATTGGAAAGGAACTCTATTTATTCTAGTAAATGGAGCGAAAACAAGCTAAAGGTTATTCATCAACGATAGAAGATATAACTTTCGAGAAGTAACTTTAAAGTTTATAAAAACTTTATAATAGTCATTAGAGTAACAATTTTTATCAGTAACACACATACGTTTTTCCGTATGATTCGTTTCACATAATATTAAAACAAATAAGCTTCTAAAAGTTTAGTGAAAATTCATAAATTTAAAGGAAACAACTTACAGCACCTAGCTTCTTAATCAAATCTGGCACATAATTACCGAAAGTGCCACAATAACTGGACCCACGTAGGGCCGTTTGTAAATGTCAAGGAGAGGAACAGATGTTATTTACCGACCTCATAAACCGCTCCCAGAAGACGCCGACGATATAGGCTGCGAATTACGGCGGACGTACCATATCCCACATGTCAAATATTACAGTACATACTAGCCTTGGGTCAGAGCTTAGGTGCGCACACAATGATTTCGAAGTAAGGATGAGCTACCTTCTGTCTTTGATGCACCTATCTTTAAGCTAACTATGGCTATTGCTTTGAATCGTACACTTTGAACAGGTTGTTAATATTTACAAAAATATAAGCGGATTTTTTTAAATGCAATGCACGCTCTACCTTACAGATCAATACAAATTGCTTTGTGATCGAAATACGAAATGCTAGGTGATCCGTTTTTGATTCCTATGGATTGGACGTGCAGCCAAATTCATTTTTACATTTTTTTTTAATTACATACAAGCTACCAGTTTTATTGTTGTTTAACTCTATCATTGCGCCCCATCTTTGTGTGATGTAGTTATAAAATTGAGAGAGCCTTGGCTCTAAAGGGGCATTATTTTTTTAGACATCGCAATACTTAATTAGGGCCCGTCCTTTCGGTCAATACGAAATGTCAAACATAGCCCACACACGGTCTGTCGCAGTGACCACTCCACGCAATAATTAATGAACCCGAATTCTATGGCCCTCGATTCTAATGATTCCCCGAATTAGATTTTGTATTTAACAAGGGTTTTTGTTCTATCTGCCAAATATGTCGAATGTCGATGTAATATCACAGTAGATGATGCCCGCAACTTCCGTGCGTCAAAACTCGTTTATCGCGCCGGAACCGTACATTTTAGCGCCATAAAAAGTATCCTATGTCCTTTTCCGGAACTCGCTATCGAGTATCTCCATACCAAATTTCATCAATCAGATAGACATAATTATAGTACTCCCAGCTCTAGAACCAATTTTTTTGTGATTTAGAACAAGCAAATTTTTTGTGAGTAGCTACATTTTGTTAAGACGAACAACATTTTTATTTTTGAAAAATCTCGAAAGTGGTAGCTAACAGAGGTAGAAAGGATTTCATACTTTGACTTGATGGTCCTAAAATATGGATTGTTTTATTTGTAGCACAAGGCTAATTATATAACTATTAACCTACCAATATCCAAAAAACAGCTGGTTAGGGTTCCGTTTTAGGGTTCTATAATCAACAAAACTTGGTTGACTACTGTACCCTAAAACGGAACTTTTTGTAACATATTACATATCAGACAAGGACTAAGTACTATAGCTATAAGTTTGTAAATTTGTGTACTTATTAATGTACATTGTACACACAGTAGATAATATGTGATATAGTAAGTAAATATGTGTAAAAAAATTAATAAGCATTAAAAAGGGATATTATTTTTAAAAAGCATCGTAATAGTTTTATATACTAGTCCTGTAGAGTTCTCCTGAGACCAGACTCTTTCAAGTGAAATTCCACACTTTCTATATACTTGTTATTTTCCTTTCAGACAAATTGTCTCTTTATGTCGCGACAAAACGCCGTTTTTTCTACACATATTTTCCTGAGTATAAATATGTCCGTCCACCATGGAAATACAATACAGTATAGAACGATAGCTCTCGTACATTTGACGCTCAAATGTGGCTCCTGTTACTGAAACGAAAATTGTATGACCGACCTGAGTATGACAATGACAACTGACAAGGACATTAACTAACTAGAGGTGCGTCAGTGCCGCACACAGAGACGTTCAATGATGAAATAACTTCAATTTAATGAGGAGTTTGACAGATAATGTATGGGACTTATATCATTATTCAATTACAGTTAAGTAAAGGTCTACCAGGATCTGATGGCAAAAAGTGAGAAAATAAATTGACTAGCAATACCGGGGTAGTTGGAAAAAAACATTTTGATCCTTTTTTTTCCTTATAGCGGCTGATTCTGTGTGTGAAACATGTAAAAAAATAATCCAATGATCATGGATATTTTTTGAAAATCTGCTATCCTTTGCCATCAGATCCTGGTACTTGGTAGACCTATAATAATAATTAATATTAGTCTCTGGGTGCGACAGACAGTGCTTGCATTTTGTGGAAAATTTTCGTGGGACCATTTTCTTATTCAATAACACCTCCATAGTATTTATTGTTCCGTAATTATCTACCTAATGGTAAATTCGACCCCGTATTGACATACATTCGAGCAATAAACACAAGACACTTGTATCATAACTGTCCGTCCCGAATTAAGTAATCGATTGGGGGAGGCTTTCCACTGTATAGAGTATACTTACATTCCGTATCGTAAGGTAACATGCAAACTATTTGTAATACTTGTATTTAACTGAGTGTGATATTATTGCTATACTGTGACTGAGTTGTGAGCACGTGTATTTACCTACTGTTCTGATAATTTTTCTATAATTTATAAACATAATGAAAATATTCAATTTTTTTATTAGATATACCTTTTGCACACAACATGGTATGAGAGGCGGGCTTAGTAATAAAGGCAACATACAACTTTCAAACTGTTTCATTCATATCTTCATTAAATTTCATATCACGAAAATAAATTTTTTAAAGTAAAACTTTGCTCTATATTTTCCTCGAAAAAGTACAAAATCATGCTTATACAAACCATTTTCTCACAACACTTTGCTCGTCCTAATATTTGCGTTAACCTTGAGGTGGATTATTTGGCAATTTGCGTATTTTAGGTATATTGTATCGGTAACGCAATGTTTTAGAAAGGCTTTCGCTAATAGCGGCCGGGTCAGTGGTCAGTCACGCGAGCGAGTGTACAGTCAACGTCACCGGATGTGTTGGTGGTAGAGTGTTAGCTAGTGTCCCAGTTAGTATTGAACTAGGAATAAGAAGTTATAGAGAGTGCAAGCGCTGCCATGTCTTCGTATGGACGTGGAGTCCAATTTGACGACTTTGGATAAGACTTTTAGGCAATAGCAATTTTGGACACCAAAACTGGGACCACTGCACCTGAGAAAAAAGTGAGAAGGCGAAGACATTATCATTCACTTAATGTTTTGTGATAACTTTCGTGTTTTTCCGTTTTTTATACTTTTTACATGGTATTGCGCGTCGAAATTATGTAGGTCGGGACACGGTCGTGAACTCTCAATTTTATATACACTATGTCCTAATTACCTTTGACCTTTAAGTTCACATTTTTCCTGTATCATTACAAAGATATAATGACTCTATAACGGTGACGATGAAAATAGTCATACCAATTGACATGAAGAAATGTGGAGTGGAGTCAAGAGTAAGTTCACGGCCTTCCTCGACATGTGGGATCAGATTGTTATGAACACATACCGTAGATTACATTTTTCATGTTTAGATACTAGTAAATATCTTTTATACTATTGAATGCAATAAAAGTAATCTTAGTAATTTATTACTTGTTCAGTCCGTTAACGGTTTGCTATGAAACTACAAAATGGCATTCCTATACGTCATAACGTTTGTTTCACGTTTACTAGTATATGGTTAATTTGCTTTTTGATAGAGTATTGCAAAATAGTATACTTAATAGCGTATAGCTTTTTAACGTTACAAGTCTTTTCGCAGTTTTAGATCCTATAAAATTGGATGTTCAAATGTTAGGATCTACCTAATGTCCTTTTTGTAATACGGCGGAGTCTTTTGAAGTTTTTTCGGTACAAGTATAAGCGAGGGTAGACGTTTCAATTTCATCCCCCGAGTCCTCGGGCGCTCGTTCGTCTTCGCCTGTAGATATGTGCTCACTGCTACAGAATAATGGCCCTATAGACAAGACGTTTTCTTTTTGTATAGAATCGCAGATTAAAATGTAGGGAATTGACATGAGTCGAATGTCGACTTCATATTATCGAACGTTTATGTCAATTTCATACATCTTGATCGGCGATTCTATAAAGAAGCGATATAGAAAACATCTTGGCTGAAGGGCCTGATTACGTCGCCGCAGATTCCTCGTACCAGTCAATGCTTACTCCTTGTATTTCATGTTTAATACGAGGAGTTAGCTTTTCTTATATTCGTAGTCAGTAAAATAGTAAAACTACAGATAAGGGCACATATTATGACCTAATGGAGGCACTTCACATGGCTATTTGTATTTGCTATTGGCTATTTGTTGTATTTGACAACATTATTGACGAATACGCAAACAAGCAAATAAAGGCAAATACGACCGTCCACACATGGACGTCAAATACCAAACTTTTACTTGATTTTCTTTACTTGCCTATTTGACTCCTTTGATGTGCGTCAAAAACCGACAAAGGTACGGATACGTGTATTTGGTATTGGTCATATTTGTCAAATAGGCAAATAAGGCCAATATTTGTCAAACATACCGTCTACACATGGTGATTGTTTGGCGAATACATCAAATACGCAAATACAAATAGCCAAGTGAAGTGCCTCCATTACACGTTATTTCCCGTATGTGCGTTTGCTTTAAACGGAGAGTAAACTCATGTAATAATAATTAATATTATATGATTTTTCTTGAGTATGACAATTATTTTTTGCCCTGAGACACAAACTGTGATTTCATTGAGAGAAAATAAATGCACTTAATTTTATCACATCTTTCATACCAAGAACCTCTAAAAATCTATGGTACCAATTATTTGACTTATGTAAAAATCAAATAAAGCTCTCTCACACCGATGCCGATTATTTTTATCGAAGTTTTGTAGGTCGTCGTTAAAGTGGACGAAAATTGAAAACAGTTAACAGAGATTTAAGAGCCCGTATAAATATTAAAGTTGTCGGAGTCGTCCTTATCAACAATCATATAATTTTATGATACTGAAAATGAATTTGTATAAAACGTAGCGGAGAAAATTCTGAGTGTCATTTTATTAAGATGATAAATACGAGGAAATTTTATTAGTTCTTACATACTATTTGCGTGGTTTATGTACAGAATATGTTATGTAGTCTTCAGACATCAAAATTACGTTGTTTATTAAGGTTATACTTATACTTTAATAACTTTGCCAGGTCTATTTTTAATACAGGTGGAAAATAAAAGATTTTTATTATTTTAGTTCCTACAGCTTCTTTTCATCGACATTCTTAATCCGACGATAACAGGGGTGTTATTATTGTATATAAGGTTTATAATACATACTAGCGACCATCCCCGGCGTCGCACGGGTATAAAATATATAGCCACTGAAAAAATGATTAAAATCGATAGCCTATGATCCTTCACGTGGTCTACTTCTTATCTGTGCCAAATAACATAAAAATTGCTCCAGTAGTTCGCGAGATAAGCCCTTTAAAATAATTTCCCCCGTTTTTTCCACATTTTTAGCGTGATAAAATATAGCCTATAGCCTTCCTCAATAAATGGGATACCTAACACTGATTTTTTTTTCAAATCGGACTAGTAGTTCCTGAGATTAGCGCGTTCAAGTCATAAACGGTTTCGACTGTATAATATGTAGTACATTACAAAAGTATTTAGTACAGTAGAGGTATTCACTATTCTGCAGTCTTCACAATATTTATTTTGTGTATATTGTTGGTTGGACGTATATGAAATTCAGTGGTTTGTTGGGAATGGGATATATTGTACGAAGTGTAACGTGCTCGTGACAACCTGTCGTTTGCGATTCACTGTGGCCTGTGGGAGAAAACCTACGTCTATCTACTCTCTACGTGACAATTTTCAGGCACACGCTAATACCAAAGTAGTATTCTGGATCTGTCCTATTTCAGATGCTGATGATGATAGTTATAAACTTTAAATATAATTTTTCAGAAAGCTTTAAAAATCATCTTTGCTTGTCTTTGCATAGCAAATACTTTAATTTAATGTAGATAAGACGAAAAAACTACGAAAGTTTTCTGGAGGACGGTCTTAAAAATTTTATTCATTTATAGTTTGCTTTGCATTATTTTCTTTTAGTTTTAAGAACAGAGTCGTTGTTGTCTAGAACTTTTTAATTCTAGACTTATCTTTTACCCATTAGCGTTAAGTGCAAGTAGCTAGTAATGAAGTGTTTAGTAGTTAACTCAGTCGTTATCACATTAGCCTCCTCGCAGGCAATAACTCACTTATCGATTGTACGGAAGGGAAAGGTTAGCACGTTTTTCGATTTGGGCGGAAAACTTCGTTACGTCCCGACTCCCGCCTTTGTAAGCCAACAAAGAAACGTTCAAGATACACTACACGTCGTATGTAGATTGTAGACGTATATATTTTGGTCGCTGTTAAGCATTTGTAGACGTGAGTGGATGAACACGATAACTAACAGTAAAAAATTGCTGTTTTTTTTGCACAAATAAAGGCTTTAGGGCCCGAAAAATGATTTGAAATTAATAAAACTGTACTATATTTTATTGGCAAAAAAAGGTGATGAAGTAGATAAGTTACGAGGTTTGTTCTTTATGGAAAAAATGGGCTGTAAATGTCTGTATGTTACAAAATGTTAGTTATCGTGTTCATCCACTCACGTCTTCATTTGTGTACTAACCCACAACATTTTTGTTTAATTATGAATGCAGTTTTGTTCTAAATAATCTAAAGAACATAACTGCATTCACAACTCAATAGTCAATACTTACGTATTTTTTGTGGGATGGGGGATGGTACACAAATGCTTAACAGCGTCCAATTTTGACGTTTGACTTGTTACTAATATTATGTATTCTGTGGTTTGACGTAGTGTGTAGACTGTAGGTACATTCTAATTTCTAGGGTTATATTTTATTTACGCACTCTTGTATTTGTTTAGTTAAGGTCACGGTCTTGCACGCTTGTCACGAAAACTTTTGTAACTTGTAAGAATGTTAAAATAATTAATGCCATTACTTTTTATGTTACATTTATACAAATCAGTTTTTAACGGTGTTATATTCGGGGATGCTAATGAGTTTTAATAAGTTTATTTCTTGTTATGAATTAATTAATATTTTTACATATATTTTTCATTAACATCTCTACGGAAAAACTCTATTCAAATTGCGTTTCACTAAGCTTTATATCGCGCACATGTGTTAACAAATTGCCTAACACATTTGTATTTTCGCTTATATATTATGGAAATTACATTTTCATAATCACTCGAGCACTTTTCTTGATTAACAATATTAATTAACGTAACAAGGCGGCCAAAGGATGACCCCAAACTACTGTGATGTTGTTGACCTAAATAGGGCCTAATTCGATCCCCTTAGGAGCCTGTTAATGTTTTGAAAAGCAGAAAAAACAGTCGCCAGGCGACTGATGGAAAACATGAAAACTTTTTTGTTGTGACGGTCTGACATATCAAAAAAGTTCTGCGCGTAGTTAATTTTACTAATGCAATAAATTGCAAATGCGCGAAGTATTGCTGGACTTTATTCATAAAATGTTTATGGACTACCTACGCTTTTCGCTTTTTCACGTTCTGACAAAGTATCATAAATGTTTTTTGTAACTACTTAATACCTCCAGTAATAAGTGGCAATTATCTCACAGCGCTATTATGCTTTGTAACTTACGAACTTAGTCGCGCTTGCAAGGTTATTCGCAATCTTTGGATGCCCCCTAGGGGAGTCCATAAATTGGACGAGACGTTTTTGACGACTTTTTGACTCCCCATGGTCACAAGATATCACGAGATTCATCGCAACTTCCACGGTCCACCTAATCTCTCCTCAATAAGAATAGCGATTGACTTTGGATTGTCATTTCTTGGCATTGTATGTTTATAGAGGCAGACTCATATAATTTAATCTAAGAACGTTGCATTAAAATACGTAGTCTAAACTTCTTCTTCTTTATTATGGCCGACTCAGTGACTTGCCAATTTTATTCCACCTAATCCCTAATCTTTTGCTGTACGCCATTATAAAGAAGCGACAGCATGGGCAGCTGGACAAATGTCGATCGAAAATGAAACCTATTATAGTTGGGGTCATAAAGTGGCATATTGCGGCAAAGATCGGAAAGCAACCTTAACATGCAATATATCGTAGTATCTGGCGTATACTGTATCAATGTAAATCAGCACATGTTGCGTGTCGTATCATAAACATAGGTTACCGGGAGTTGGCGTCTCTGATAAATGACATCACAAATTAGCGGCGCGCCACTCTTTATTAATATCTAGTTTACGTTAGTTACAGTAAATAGGCTCTAATATTACTGTGATTAAGTGCTATGTCGCCATCTTTGTTTAAATAGTTTATTTGTCCTATGTCAAAATATGATGTGACAAGAATACATACATACGACGAATTGATGCATTCCACGAAAACCCTTTGATATGATCCCAGGGAGCCCGATGGGCATGCTAAGGCGCAGCTAAGACGACAGACTATCCGTGACGCACTTTTTGTCTGTGGAAATAGAACCTATGCAATTATATGCGGACTTTTTGCGCGTCCTGTGCGTTAAGTGCATATAATTGCATAGGTTCTATTTCCCACAGACTAAAAAGTGCGTCACGGATAGCCTGTCGTCTGCGCTGCGCCTAAAGCTGTCTTGGGAAAAGAAGAAGAAAGATCAGAAGAAGATAGATTAATAGCAGTCCATTTTGTGTTTTTTTGGTAAACATTGTGTAGGGTAAAACGTATAAACATATCCCAGGAATGGCTAGATTAAATCAGAATTTCAGTGAACGTCGGAAAAATCAGATAATACGGTGATACCGCAACGAAAGCGAATTGCATTTCCACAAATGTTTGGAACGCTCATCCTCATATCTCCTGAGTCGTGTGAGTTGTACTAGCTTACTACATTTCGTATAATAATTTTGCTGATATTTAGAATGACTGTATACAAAAAGTTTTTCACTTGCATCGGGAAATACGCAATAAATTAACCTAGCCATTAACCTTATATTTTTTAAACTATCTGTTCTTTCTGTTTAATAATAAAAAATTCTCATATTTTACATGAACGATATCACTTCAAACTTTGTTCCATAAAGACTCCAGCTTTGTAGTCATAATTAAGTAAGTATATGAAATTATTGTTGTGTGCCAATATGTTTAAATACCATTTTATATTGGTTGTGGTAGATAACCATGTTTGCTATACAAAATCGACGATCTTAGACGTCAACGCCACTACTGGTTGCATTGGTAACAGCTTGTATTGGTCACAAGCACCAGTGTTGAGAGGCCACGTATAGTAGTATTATCTCCACATTTTATGGCGATACAAAGTTCTAGTTCGACCTACTTAGAGTAATATAGTGTAAATAAGTTAGATAGGTCACCGCCACTCGACAGCTGTCCACGGAACTTTCACTAATTTTCTCTCATTTTTATGCAAGTCGAGTGGTGTTTGAGTTCAGAAGTTTGCTCCACAAAATATACAACGACCCTAAAACTGATTCAGCAACTCTTACTGTTTTGAATAAAAGCTATCATTTATGATATTGTACGCAATATCATAAATGCGGAAGTATATGTGTCTAAACACACTAGGCCGAAATTACGCGGCGTAAATTCCGCATGATTCCGCCTGCAATGTATTTTAAATTACCGATGACACTTTTCCGTCGCATTCGTCCGTATTTTGTATGCGTTTGACATTGCGGACGTAATCATGCGGAATTTACGCCGCGTAACTTCGGCCTAGTGTGTTTAGACAATTTCTGTTACATCTTCAAGCCCAATCTGCCGAACCAATTATGCTGAAATTTGGTATGGAGATATTCTGAGTCCCGGGAAAGAACATAGGATACTTTTAATTCCAGCAAAAGGTTCAGTTCCTTTTGACTCAACGGAGTTGCGGGCGTCATCTAGTAATTCTATTCTGTATGCAACTAGCGACCCGCCCCGGCGTCGCACGGATATAAAATATATAGCCAATGAAAAAATGATTAAAATCGATAGCCTATGATCCTTTAGTGGTCTACTTCTTATCTGTGCCAAATAACATAAAAATTGCTCCAGTAGTTCGCGAGATAAGCCCATTCAAATAATTTCCCCCGTTTTTTCCACATCCTCCTATTAGTCTTAGCGTGATAAAATATACCCAAGTAACAAAATCTGGTCTTGTAGTGGTTCCGGGGCCAGGACTATAACAGGCTAGTAAACGTTTATAACCACGGAAAAGGGCCCATTTTATACGCGTACTTTTGCTAATAAAGCACTCATAGTAGACTTGCCTAGTACTACTTAGAAAAATAATACACTTGTTGTTGGACTACGCAGAATTATCTGCTCCCACGAAGCCAACTATGAGCATCTTATAGAACCCCAGGCAGGCCTGTTACGTACTCCGCGCTTCTATTACTAGCTACTTCAAACTAGAGCTGTAGCAAACCGTATGTATTCGGTACTGAGTAACGGGTACGCCACCTAGAACCGAGTAACGAAACGTTACTCACGAATGCGTTTCGTTACTCGCATTTTTCGTAATTGCCATATTTTTTTTTTTTTATATGTTTTTTGTACTAAAATGTCGCGACGAGCATATCGTGTACCAGCTGATGATAAGCGTTACCTAACGGTTGCAGCATTCTAGGTTTAATTTAATTTTTTTGAAAAAATATTTTATAATCCGGGTTTCCTATACTCTACTCGGCGAAAAATGGCGGTAGCCACAGCGGTAGCGGTCATTGACTCCCTGACAAAAACTTGTCATTTTCTATATAAACCACGATTGACAACGAAGTGATGATGTTGTCAATCGCGGCTTTGTATAGAAAACGACAAGTTTTTGACAAGGAGTCAATGACCGCTACCGCCATGTTTCGCCGAATACAATATAGAACATTTTTTTAAATTATTATCAAGCAAATTTTTCGTGAGTAGCTTCATTTTGATAAGACGAACAACAATAATAATAATAATATCTATGGACGCTTCACACCACGTCAGTCTGGCCCTGTGCTAAGTACCTGAAGGACTTGTGTTACAGGTACCAGACAACGGAAATATATTTAATACTTTTATACTATACATATATTTAAGATTTTTATTATATCATACACATATTTAATACACATCCATGACCCAGGAACATTGAAAAACTTTTTGTTCCGTCGGCGGGATTCGAACCCGCGACCCCCGGCTTGAGTTGCCACACACTCTAACCATTAAGACGACGCCTTGATAATTTGGCTGTAGCGATGCCGATTTTTCTCAGCAATGACTAAAGCTAAGAAATTGAAGTTCATTGTCAGTATTCATCATGTCTTTGTCTTTGAATTGCCCATAGCATAACACGATTGGACAACTTTTATAGCACAGAATAATCAATCGAAAAGACCTCTGTAAAAAAAGGGATTCCTATTTTTCCAACAGAGGAGAGTGATTTAAGGTTCCAAAATTTGTACATAAATTGGTTCAAGCATGCACTTTAATTTGTGCATAGCTTATATGAAATGTATTTATGGTTTTTAAATTATGCGACAAAAACCATTTTGTCGCTTACGCCCTCTCCATTTTTTGCTGTTCCATTGCTTGTTTTCTATGAGAGGCCGGGCCGGCCTCTCATAGAAAACAAGCAATCTAAAACATATCCAACACGGTTTCTTACTTTAACGCTGCGTCACCTTAAGCCACGGAGGTCGTCAAAATTAATAAATAAATTAATGCAAAAATTCTCGAAAGTGGTAGCTAACAGAGATAGAAAGGATTTAAATGTATTGATGGTTCTAAAATATGGATTGTTTCTTTTTGTAGGACAATGTTACTTTTAAATTAATAACTATTATCCTATCAAAATATATACAAAAAATCAGCCAAGTGCGAGTCGGACTCGCGCACGAAGGGATCCGTACTGTGATAGAGTGAATGTAGGGAAAAATTGTGTTTTTGTATGGGGGCCCCCCTTATTTATTTATTTTATTCTAATTGTATTATGAAATATTAAAATATGTATTAATAAATAACTCAGGATTTTGTGAAAATTTCAAGTGTCGACATGTTGCCATTTTGGATTACGAGCAAAAAGGCAAAAAAAACACGCTTGTTGTATGGGAGCTCC
This sequence comes from Polyommatus iphigenia, assembly GCA_963422495.1. Lineage (NCBI taxonomy): Eukaryota > Metazoa > Arthropoda > Insecta > Lepidoptera > Lycaenidae > Polyommatus > Polyommatus iphigenia. The sequence continues at coordinate 13,567,038 of OY730180.1, read as the reverse complement.
ACCTAAATATTAACTTTATTAATTTGTTTTTAGTATTTGTTGTTATAGCGGCACCAGAAACACACAATCTGTGATCATTTCAGAAGTCTAGCTATAGCGGAACGAGATACAGCCTGGAGACAGACAGACATTGACGTCTCAGTAATAGGGTTCCGTTTTTAACCTTTAGGTACGGAACCCAATAACCAACAAAACTTGGTTGCTACTTGCTATGTATGAGGTATCAAAATTCAAAAGTATCGAGTAACGAGTAACGATACATTAGTAACGAGTACGAACAGTTAAAGTAACGAATACATACGGGTACGCTTTTTTTCGTTACTTTTACAGCTCTACTTCAAACATTAATTTTGTGAAATTTTTGTGAGGTGGATGAAAAAAATAAAATACTAAGAAAAGGTAAGTTAATCCACTAACTCGAGGAGGTCAACTTAGAGGGTTAAGTATTAATACGAAATTAATTAACACTCACTAAATTTCTGTTCCGACTTTTGACAATAACAAAAATCTGTTACAACTATATAAATGGCATTCGTGCAAGCGATAGCGCGATGTAGAAGCACCTCAGCGACATCTAGTGAAAACAGCATGAAACTATTTTTCTTATACGATTTAAATTGGCACTATAAATTACTATTACTGGCGTGTGACCTTATAGCGGATTTATAATTACTTCTTGTAGTCTATTACAAAATATGTAACTTTCTGGAGCAAGTTTTCTCAAGTATATTTACACCTTTGAAACACTCGTATAAGGCATCTTAGCCTTTCTTTACTGCGCCTATAATCTCGTTCTATACACGACTATAAGTCAACTTATAAGAACATGTTTACTACAAACCCAAACAAACTCCGTGTAACCTGTTATAAGCTTGGTAGTAGCACCTGGAACCACTAAGCGAGAGTTACTAGTGCTGCAAGCCTTTAAACTGTGCACTATAGGAGAATTTTGTTACTTGGGTAGCCTATAGCCTTCCTCAATAAATGGGCTATCTAACACTGAAAGATTTTTTCTAATCGGACCAGTAGTTCCTGAGATTAGCGCGTTCAAGTTAGCCCTTTCAAATAATTTTCCCCGTTTTTTTCCACATTTTCCTCTATTTCTTCGCTCCTATTAATCTTAGCATGATAAAATATAGCCTATAGCCTTCCTCGATTAATGGGCTATCTAACACTGAAATATTCATCAAAATCCGTTGCGTAGTTTTAAAGATTAAAGGGAACAATGGGACATGAGGGAAAAAAAGCGACTTTGTTTTATAATATGTATAGATGCTATCTAGAATCAATGTCTTGGTGAGCATTGATATAATTTGTGATCGTCTTATAGAATAAATTGAGAATCACATTTCTTTATTTTATTTAGAATAGCAAGTGGCAACACCCATTTTTACAAAGTGCATAAAACGAATTACGTGTAGCACATGAGCCCAATAACAGCTATTTACAGCTTATTAATGTAATGTAACCTCAGAATACAGAACAAACTAACTAGCCAGAAGTAATAATGAACCGGTGAACCGCGTATCACTTTTCTCGTAACTTAAACCTTCCCTGGACTTTTCAAGACTAAAATAACCAAAATCGGTTTAGCCGTTTTCGAGCTTTAGCGAGACTAACAAAATTTTGAAATTCATTTTTATTTATACAGTAAATACTTTCAAAAGTTTTGAAAAATTCCTTAATTTTTTCTTCGCATTTATAAAGGAGTATAATAAACTTTATGATTTATGTTTCTCGTACGCGTTCGGCGTTGTGCGTTAACATTTTCGGTAATATTGCTCCTGGGAACAAGAACCGCGTAAACTTCTCACAGTTATGCCAACAGTGTATACTGTATAGTATAGTATAGCTATGTTGTTCGCCACTCCTACTACACAGTACAACAATCTATGACCTTAACATTGTTAGTATGGCCGCGATTACGTAGTGATCGTAACCTGGACTACTAGCGTTTATACGACTTTACGTAACTCATGACTTTAGACTTGTTTGTTAAGGACAGGCAGAAAATAAGTAACATATTTTAGTATCCCTAATAAAAATAGTCAACATAATGTATACTCTATATAAAGTTATTTTTGATACATTGTATATTTTGTAAGTAACATTATATACATTGTGTGCTTATGCAGCGCTTAAAATTGTTTTATTAGTGAAGTGTGAAAGTATATAACACGGTCACATTAACTTGACGCATCGCTGGAATGCAATAAAATGCCCGCTCCATAATGACGTCATTGAACCATGCGTCAAGTTAATGTGACCGTGTTATAAGTGGCAATAATGTAAGTGATTATTGCATTAGAATGTGAATAACCTAATGGGTTAGTTATGATACGTTGTTGTAAAGATTAAATAAATTCTAAAATAAACGCTTTTACGATTTAGAATCGGTACCAGTCCTAAACAAAAACTTTGAGAAAACTGGCATATCCTATCAACGCCAGCCCGAAAGAAAAACCGAAAAACATTTGGGAAACATTCAAAGAGAACCATAAAATATTATATTTTGAATTTGGAACTTCACCTTTTCGAAACATCCATAGAGAACCGTAAAGCCTAGTATTTTGAATTTGGAAGTTGTGTAATGGTGGGAAAGCAACAAGTGCGGTGATTAGTCCACGTGTCACGCAAACAGCACAGGGCGCCCGCCCTCCGTATCGCCGCTACGAACTGCTACGAACCGCTACGAACACACTAGCTTCAAAACGTTGTCCGAAGTCATGGTTTGAAGTAGAATCCATATTAATATTATAAATGCGTCTGTCTGTAACCTCTTCACGCTTAAACCAATGAACCGATTTTCATAAAATTTGGCATGGTACCCTGAGACCCGGGAAAGGATATTGGATACTTTTATCTCGAATAAAGGATAGGTTTCCCGCGCGATAAGCGTTTGGCTTGTCGGAGTTGTTGGCTAGTAGTTTTAAAGTAGTAACGCTAAGTAATTAGTTTTATTGTGCATGTAAAAATGAAAGAAAAGTTTTGTAGAGGTATATTTTAAACGGAAACGGAACAAAGACGCGTTATCGTTTGTACAAAGCGCCCACGCCGCTTGGAGCTTGTTTGTTGTTATATCTCTCGCGATATGTTGTTAAAGATATGCACAAACAATGAAGATGTAGACGTAGGCTGATACAAAGTTAGGTAGGTAGGAATGTAGAATACCATGTTAATGCCTTAAATATTGTTTTGAATTTTTTTGTAATGTTTCTTAAAAATAAAAACATTTTCGCAATATTTCAAAATGTGCAATTAAACATCATAATAATATTACTTTTTAATGGATACTGAGTTTGTTTTGCCGCTTCTTCGCGGCGCGCGTCCGTCGAACTCGGGTTGACTCTGGCTTATTAGGTTTTTTTAGTTGACATTCCAAATTCGAAACTTAAGGGAAAATACCTAATGGCAGACACTTTCAGGAAACATGAAATGAAACATTTGAATGTTATAAAATATATATTTATGAAAATAAAGGATTGATAACTTCTTCCATGTCTTCAGTAACTCTTACAAAATAAAACTATTATAATTATTCTCTGACAAATCAATTAAAAAATATATTATTGGTCTTTTTGTAAACTTAGTCATAAGTACTAATAGATGATATCACAAAAAACGAACATCACTAATAGTAGACACCGATATGAACTAATAGTTGACATAGAACATTACATTTTACATTTTTCCTATTATTAGGTCTTTATTTGCCATTTTTCAAAAGATTTCATTTACTTCATCATAGTAACTACATGCATCAGAAATATTATCCACGTTGTCTCCAGATTCTATTCATTCTTCTTCCATGCTGAAACTATATTTTTAACCGACTTCCAAAAAGGAGGAGGTTATATGTTCGTCTGTTTATATTTTTTTTTGTATGTTCAACCATAACTTCGCCATTTATGGACCGATTTTCATGATTCTTTTGTTGTTGTACAGGGTTGAATTCGAGGTTGGTACCATGTTCACAAAAGTGGTGATCTGATGATGGGATCCATGAGGAATCGAGGGGACTCCTTGAAATTTATATGGGAACATATGGTGATTTCGTTTTTTTCTGAAGTATTTCAGGCATATACTACCAAAAAGTAAGATTTTGCACCAGGATGTACCCTGGTTCTGAAGGTACCCAATAGAACTTTTGAATCCTTATAGATACAAGTTTGAGGATTTTGGCTTTATTTAAACTACTCCAAGCAAAAGCCAATGAATCCTACATTATTTCTGCTGAACATAGGCTAAATTTTATTTTGGAAAAAATAGGGTTTCGTAAGATAAATGGGTTTTTCGGACGCCAGGTGTAAAATCAACCAGAAAAGTTACTTATTTTGCGTACGCTGCCGAAACTATAAAAGATAGAACTATAAAATGTTCTAGTAATTGTAGATCTTATAAATATCTACAAAAAAGTCCGCGACACACTATACTTATCTATGTCGAGTGAGGCACAATAACCATTATTTTGTTTAAAAATCTTGAATTTTTTTTGGACTACATTTAAACGCGTTTATTTTACTCATGCTATTAATCCTTATCAAAATAAATTATTTCATCACTAAGTACAGTTTATGTAGATAAAATTTGGTCTGTGAATGATTAAAATTGGACGTTTGGTTTTTAAATTATGGCGAAATTAAAATAAATTATTTCATCACTAAGTACAGTTTATGTAGATAAAATTTGGTCTGTGAATGATTAAAATTGGACGTTTGGTTTTTAAATTATGGCGAAATTAAAATATTACGATAGTGAGCGTCACCAAGCGGGATGAAGACAATATGTGCATTGTGCAGTGTGCACTGTGCACCCTTCGGATAATGACTGTGTCTGCGTCGTCGATGTCAGTGTCGGAGTCTGTGAATTGACCTGGGAATCATTTTGCTGACCGAGTCTTTCCTGGGTAGGCTTTTTGCAGCCGTAACCGACATCCACGCGGGCGGAGCCGCGGGCGACCGCTAGTAATATTATGTACAACTAAAACAACAAGCTATAATATAGCCTTGTCGTCTCATAATATGTAACTAAAAAGGGTAAAATTATTATTTTTTAACAAAAAATAAAAACCGACTTCCAAGGTAAAAACAAAAGTAATACTTATTCATAATCTAAAAAGTATCAAATAATTCTTATTCCATATTATAGTGGCGTCTTCAGACTTCGCCTAAACCTCAATTATTTCTGTACTCAATTTTCTTGCTTTTGAAGTCGGTACCAGCTTACCTTAGCGTAATTGCTATGTCAAGGATCTCAGAACTTTTCCGGGCTGGTACCGACTTCAAAAGCATGAAGATTGAGTACAGAAATAGTTGAGGTTTAGGCGAAGTCTGAAGACGCCACTATAATAGGGAATAAGAATTATTTGATTCTTTTTAGATTATGAATAAGTATTACTTTTGTTTTTACCTTGGAAGTCGGTTTTTATTTTTTGTTAATATTTTTATTTTTCATATTTTTTTCCTAGAAAATTTATTTTCAGTCTTTAGTCTCCATGCTTCTTTTGCCTCTTCTTTTTTCTTCTTTCTTTTCTCAGCTCTCCTTTTTCTTCTTTTTACTGCTAAAAAACTAAAGCAATCGATTTATAGATCAGTACAAGGTCTAATATTAGACACCATGTCCATTTTTAGGTGCAGTAGTTCTAAGTTCTTAGATTGTTAATCTATACTTATAAACTTACATGTCCTGACTGACTGACTGACTGATTCATCATCGCTGAGCAAAAACTGTTAAAGTTACAGCAACGAAATTTGGTGAGTAGGGTTGTTTTATTAAGTAGACACTCACTAAGGAAGGAATTTTGAAAATTTTACCCCGAAGGGGGTGAAATAGGGGTTGAAAGTTTGAATGAAAGTCCGTCATTTCTGGAGTTAGAAATATGAAACTTTATTTTTGGGTTACTGATTAAAAATGAATGGATACGTATTTAAGCGTTTTTGGAAATTCTACCCCCAAGGGGGTGAAATTGGGGTTGAAAACTTGAATGAAAGTCTGTCATTTCTTGAGTTAGAAACATGAAATTTTATGTTTGGGTTACTGATTAAAAATGATTGGATACGTGTTTAAGCGTTTTTGGAAATTCTACCCCCAAGGGGGTGAAATAGGGGTTGAAAGTTTAAACGAAAGTCCGTCATTTCTTAAGTTAGAAACATGAAAGTTTATTTATGTGCTACTGATTAAAAATGAATGGATACGTATTTAAGCGTTTTTGGAAATTCTACTCCCAAGGGGGTGAAATTGGGGTTGAAAGTTTGAATGAAAGTCCGTCATTTCTTGATTTAGAAACATGAAAGTTTATTGACGTTTGCTTAAATAGGGTCCCGTTTTCATCCTTTGTATAAGGAACCACAAAAAGGGGAAAACTATCCATCTTTGTTATTATACAAAGATGGATTAACGCGGACGAAGTCGCGGGAAACAGCTAGTAGAATTATATTTTCAGAGAATAGTGATGATTTTTGCAGTAGAATAAAGTACAAAATAACTTTAGTATGTATTGCAAAACTCAAAGATGAGATCCATGTCATCTATTAGGTTTTTTACATTTTCAAGAACTAATAGTAGACACCCTTTATATTGTTAGGGAAAATGGATAAAAAATCATAAATAAACATTAATTAGTGTATACAACATGACCATTAATCCAATGAAATCAATTGAAATTACAAAAAATCAAATAAATGTATTCAAAACTTATGTGCAAAATTTCGCCTTCCTTAGCCTATTTGCTAAGAAATTGCCGAGCGCGAGTTGACGCGGTCATATTATTTACGAAAACTGATCCCATTTTAAAATTTTGTTCCCGAAGGCGTCTCTAATATATTTTTTCAATTCAACAGATAGCTTGAGAAGCTTATTAAATTGACAGTGGTGAGAAATAATTAGAGTAATTCTTATTTTTATGGTATTTTTGCCATAAGTGTCATCTATTAATTCAGTGTCTAGCATTAGGTCTTTTACAATTCAAATTCTGCGCAAAACTTGTTATTCGGAAAAGTTAGCTCATAATTATTGGATTTATTTAAAAAAAACACATACCAATTTTTTAATTCGAAAAGCCCTTGAGTGTCGCTCGATATGACGTAACGTGGTGAGTAGTGTGGCACAAATACCACAATTAGTTCACAGTCGGTGTCGGCCCCGTCATGGCGGACGGTCACGGGACATGTTCTACAACAGATCCTTCAGCTCGCGACTCCGGAGCGGCCAGAAGGAGGTAGTCCTCGGTAAACTGTAATTTTTGAATTACGATTCGAGTCCCAGTTTTAATTGAAGTCTGCTGTTGGGTGTGTGCAGTCATACTTTCAGAAGAAGCCATTTATTTCTTTCGGATTTTGCTTATACAGTGTTAAATGTACAATGTGATTGACATCTTCGGATAAAAATGACTAAATAAATAGATTGTAAATATCGAGGGTAGCCGTAGAGACAACTGTTTGCACAATTCGCAATTGGCCTTTTTATTTATCGTTTTATTTATAAAAATAAATGCTGTTGTACGAAAATCTAAATCGCTCGGTCAGCTATTCCGATGAAGGGTCGGCGGCGATGAGTGTTCTGTGTGTTTTATTGGAATTGTTATTCGTTATCTACGATCGAATTTATTGGAATCGTCGCGTGTGTCGACGAATATTTATTGATCAATTTATTTTGTGCGATATACTTTTATGATTCATCGCAATACTTTGTATACTTTATATTTTATTGTCGATTTGGGAATAATTTTTGACGTCATTTTAATTTGTAATGTACCTTGAAAGTAACAAAGCCCTGAGTTTAATCAATAGCTCCTACCTTTATATTAAGATAATTATAGATGTTTTTCTTAGTCAAGTAAACACAAAGATCGATATTCAATAGCCTATGTCTGAACTCAGTCTGCAGGAAAAGCTTGATAGAGGTAAACATGTGAATCGTGTAGCTTTTGTTTATCTTTGTCAATGTGTGTCGATTGCTGACAAAGCGGAATTTATGTAGGAGAAATATTGAATTTTGTCCTCAAATGTGCTTAATGTAGCAGTCAATACATATCAGAAATCTCTATCATGATTTGTGAAAAAATTAGATTTTATTTTGCGCGTGTTAGAGTTCTTACACCTTTGAGCTTTTGTACAATAACTGTATTTTAAAAAGATATAAAACCGACTTCAAAATTGTATGTAATTGAGAATTAAAACTCCCTATCTCTAAAACTACTGAGCCGATTTTGATGAAACTTGCACTATTCCCCAAGTTGAACAATACCTAATACAACAGAAAAAGAATTACTAAAATCGGAATAGAAATTTTAGAGATATGCGAACACAAACATAAAAACATACATACATACATACACCTTTGAAATTTGGCACATTTATAAGAGACGCTGATATAGACTAACATATACGAAAATTGGGCTGTTCTGGAAATATTACATACATACGCGTCGAATTGATAACCTCCTTTTTTTGAAGTCGGTTAAAAAAAACTAAATTGAAATCGGTTCATCCATTCGGGAGCAACAAAGGAGTCGTCAAACTTATAGCACCCCTCTTTTTGCGTCGGGGGTTAAAAATAATAGCAATGAGTTTGTGTGTGTTTTGTTGTTGTTGATTGTGGATGGATGTTTATAAGCACACTGGCAATATCTTGCGACTATTGGCGGCAGTTACCTGGCCCTTTAGCCAAGCCGTTTTCTTTAACGCTTCTTAACAGGATCGCCGATCAAAATGTATGGAATTGACATAACGTGAGTCGAATGTCGACTTTATTTTATCGAAGGAACGCTTATAATATCATTTCATTTAATCATTTCATACATTTTGATCGGAGATTCCATAAAGAAAACGTCTTGGCTAAGGGGCTGGGAACTTACACAACTTGCAATCATTAATATTTTCGACAAAAACATTGGATTTGACATCGCGCGTCGTTAAGTGTCATAGCGCTTGCGATGTCTTCTGCCCTTAAATTTCAATTCCTAAAGTAGCCCGCAAACGATCAAACATCAAACACGTCAAACATGTCAAATACGTACAAACTACGTGTTTGACGTGTTTGAAGAAAATTTGGATTACTAGGTGTTTGACGTGTTTGACGTGTTTGATGTTTGATCGTTTGCGGGAGCCATTACTTTTAAAATTACCGAATGTAAGTTGTCTAATTGCCCTGAACTTTATAAATACTTTATATGGAACAGTACGCCTATCGATTTGACCAGCACGGCGACCTGCAACATTGATGAACCTAGGCTGTGAGTTACATACGTCGACCGCTTAGTTACTTTAAAATCACGCGTGGTTATCGGGAAATATATAAAAAAACGTCCGGGGTCCATCCACAAATTACGTCACAGCTTAAGTTCAGTTGATATACATCCCCGCGTTCCATTTAGCGTTAAAATCGATTAAAACGCTCAAAATGCCTCCTATTTTATTCGTTTTTAACGCTGAATGGATCGCGGGGCAGTTGTCACATTTTGTATAAATGTATCCCCGCCATGTCAAAAAAGCGTGACATGGGGGAGGGGTTAAAAAAATCTAAATGTTCGTCACAACGTATTATGTGGATAGTCCCTTGGATGTACCAACATTGTAACTGCAAAGTAATACCAAGTCGATTCAAGACTTTTGCAAATATTTTTAAAATCTTCTTTCTTTTAAACTAGTTAATAAAATTAAAAAGTTGTCCAGGACGGACTCCTTTTGAAACTGAAGAAGATAAAACGTAAACGTAAAAGTCTTACGATGCATCGCGTTTAGAAGTTTCATGAGTTGGGTTAAGCGCGCCGCAATTTAAATATTTCGTTACATACATTTGCTTGTGATCTCGAGGTATAGCGGACAAACCGCGCGTTCGCATTTAAGATTTCGGACATGCTTAGCAAAGCGGGTAATATTATAGTAAGGAACATCAGAGACTTAAATGATCGTATTGCATGCTCTAAGCGTAGTATTGTATAAAACTGCTAATAGTCAGGGAGCCCTAGAATTTTTTTTTTTATTACTAACAAGCTAATTTTTGTGAGCAGCTTCATTTTGATAAGGGAGATCGCAGACGTCACACTTTTTGTGTGATCGAGTCTGCGGCTTACATACAAACTGCATGGCGCGCGCCATGCAGTTTGTATGTACAAACAACATTTTTATCTGCGAAAAATCTTGAAAGTGGTAGCTAACAGAGATAGAAAGGATTTCATACTTTGATTTGATGGTCCTTAAATATTATGGATTGCTCTATTTGTAGGACAATGTTTGACGACCTCTGTGGCTCAGTTGGTGGGCTGTTGGTAGCTCAAGCCGGGGGTCGCGGGTTCGAATCCCGCCGACGGAACAAAAGTTTTCAAAGTTCCTGGGTCATGGATGTGTATTAAACTTGTGTGCCATATAATAAAATCTTAAATATATGTATAAGGTGTATAAAAGTATTAAATATATTTCCGTTGTCTGGTACCTGTAACACAAGTCCTTCAGGTACTTAGCACGGTACTTAGGTCCATAGATATTATTATTATTATTGTTATAAAGACTCAAAATGATCACGCTTCCCTTGAGCTTCTTCGGGGTCGTGTGAGAAATGTAAAATTATAATATTAATTTAACCCATCAGTCGTGGCAAAACGAGACACAATAGCTTTTTCATTGTTATCGCGGCCGGATGTGGCCGCTTGGGGCTTCATGAATTAATGCTCAAGTGTACATGCCACTGTATAGTATACAGTACTATATTGTATAGTTCTCTATAAAGAGCGTTAAACTGTATACATCGGTTGTATAGTGGTAGTCGCCAGCCGCGGTTTCCCATCGTTATGTCACCGTGTCAGCGTGCTAACGACTCGCGACTAATGGACCGTTACTTCGCCTGTATGAAATAACAAAGATTCATTGTCTGCCGAGCTTCGCGGCTAATGCATATAGCAGCTAAATACTCGTATATTATACTTACTAGCAGACAGACTCCATTTTCATACCTTCCAATTTCTAAAACCTCCGCACTCAGAAACAAATATTATAACATAACCTGTAATTGATAGATGAGTTTGATAGATAATGTATCGGGCTTATGTCAAAATCTTCATTAAAATGATGAAAAATTACAGTTAACTAGTTAATATTTGTCTGTGAATGCGATAGTGAATCAGAATTTTTCGGACTCGCTTTGCCTGAAATGTCATGTCAGCATGTCACTTTCATTTTTGACAGCTGACATGTTTTCACTTGACACACATGATATTAATATATTTAAAAGCTTTGACTGTATCAAAAACATAATATTGTGTTTTAAGACTTCAGCCTTTAATGATATTTAACTTTGGTACCCTACAGGCTACACCCAGGCGTGCTTCAAATGAGATTTAAATGAAATTCTGTATGAATTTATCAGCGTCTACTAAGAACGTTGTCTGCAAGTTAATATGTACTATCAGAGAAGTTGATTCCTGGGCCCACGGTCCAGATGGGGGACCCACGTACTTTGGTCGCTTTACGTCAAACGCAGCCGACAGATCACAATTAACATTAAATTGACATGATCTGACCAAATGAAGTTGGTCTATCAATTGCCTAGGAATTCAATTTCCTTGATGGTACACGTGTGCAAGCGCCCTTAGTTTTACACTTTTAACCCTAAAAGCTCTCACGTGTTGGAGTAAATTTTATTAGAATACACTACAGCCAGTGAGTGCTGTGTGAAAATTGGGTCAGGCTGCCAACCGATGAGGCGTCACGCCAATCCCACATCTAATTTCTATGCTTCGTATTACTATACCAGTCCACGAGTGCTTCGAGCCATGCATTTTATCGTGACAGGATTATAATACTGTATATCGCTGCACGACTTTTTGTTTATGACCAGAGTTTATTTCTTTAATAGCGGTTATTGGTAAATATATTTTGACGTTAGAGATAAACTACGATAACATGGCGCGCCCCTCCAAAATTCAAAACGTCAAAACATAATATAAAGTGCGTTGTCTTGCGCGTTCGGCTAGTTATGATTAGTTGACCAACAAATCTTGGTAATAAGTAATAACTAACAAGTGACATTGAGTGAAACATTACGAGTACTGGTTGATTGGTTGAACACTTACTACATACAAACTCTTAAACAGTAATTTGGAGGGGCGTGCCATGTTATCGTAGTTTATCTCTACCCAATAAAAAGCGCTAGTGAAAAAATAAAAAAAAATCTCAGAAGCTCATAGTACAACGATTATCCAGTAGACTCACGTTCGTCTTCATCTAATCTTGTACATGCATAGGCCCGCGATTGGAGACGTCTCTATTCTCTGAGCCAACAAGCCGTGGCTTATGTCCCGTAAATGAATATTTATGATTGTTGACCCAAATAAGCCGACTAGTTGAACTAACTTGAAGTGGGTGTGGCATTATCATTAGCCTCGGAACTCGACTGAAACGAACCCAAATGATGTAGGTCGTAAGGATCGGCTCTATCTTAGGTAATCCATTGATGGGATGGGAAGTGTCTTGTTTATCGCAGTCATTCCAAAAGGAAATATAATAAATTCCATGCACGATCATAATATGAATGTAGGAGTATAATATCGGGTACATATTATAATACTAGTTGGTAACTTTGGTACGTTGAAATTATTTTTACGCGTGTAAACAGTTTTCGCGATAAAAAGTATCTTATTCTCTTCCCCGGGACTTAAACTACAGCTTGAAGAGGTAACAGACAGGCAGGCACACTTTCAATTCATAATATTACGGAGAACGAGAGCTCTGTACAAGAGATAGAGCTGTTCTCGGCTTACACAAAGTTTAAGTCGAAAATACAATTGGAGAACAAAACAAAGGCAATCCTAGGTTGAATTAAAAGCATTAAACCCTAGTCTCCGATATAATTGTGTACAACGATAAGACGGCTTATTAACTTCTCCAGAGTTTATTATTTTAATATAACAAAAACCGTGGTCTGTATAAAAGTCTTAAGTTTATTGAGTAATTTGTGCTCTCTATTTTTTGAGTAATCCATACTTCCATAATTAATACGAAAGTGTGTCTGTCTGTCTGTCTTTCTGTCTGTATGTTACCTCTTCACGACCAAACCGTTGAAACGATTTGCCTAAAATTTTGTATGGAGTTTGGGTCCCGGGAAAGGACATAGGATACTTTTTATCCCGAAAAAATGTACTGTTCCCGCGCGGTAAACGAATTTTAGCGCAACGAAGTTGCGGGCGTCATCTAGTATAATATTTATATTTATAATATTTCTATCTTGTACGCTGAGGTAATATCAAGGGTACGTAATTTTGACTATTATTGTTTATGTCACCTTAGGTCTTAGGCTATAGCCAAAGAACATAGTTGACTCAATATAAGCATAGGTGAAGCCAAGCTCTCTGTCTGAAGACACTTTAAAATCCTTTTAGGGGACACTTGGAGTTAGGGCCAGGTCCCAACACTGCGTTGCGGCGTCGCATCGTATAAATCTACGACGTCGCAGAACGCATCGTGAAAATTTCCGATATAAAAAGTGCTATGCTATATAAAATTTTTGCATTGCGACATCGCATCTCATTTATGTGCGATGTTGTTTTTGCGATACGACGCCGCACAGTTGTCTGAAATCGCTAAATAGTGGACATTCGCAAAAAAGTTCGATTTTGGTGTGGAAAAAAATACCATCCGATAGATTTTAAGAGGAGTAACAATAAATCATTATTAAGTTAAAAAAAAAAATAATAGTTACGAAAATGTTGTATGGGAAAGAATCTATAAATAGATTTTTTGCAAAAACTACTAGGTCATTCTGGTTCATTTTTGAAACAAGTAAAGTTCTAGGGGTATTTAAGGTTTACAAAAAAAATTACGAAAATTTACGTGCAGCCTTTTGCAGTAGAGGGGTTCAAAATTTTGAAATAATTTTACTAACTTTTTAGGTGTGGAAAAAATACTATTCGAACGATTTCCTAAAGAGTAACAATAAATCCTTATTAAGTTTTTTATAAAAATGTATTTTTTAAGGTGAAAAAAAAATTACTAAAATGTTGTATGGGAAAGAATCTATAAATAGATTTTTTGCAAAAACTACTAGGTCATTCTGGTTCATTTTTGAAACAAGTAAAGTTCTAGTAGTATATAAGGTTCAGAAGACAAAAATACGAAAATTTACGTGCAGCCTTTTGCAGTAGAGGGGTTCAAAATTTTGAGATAATTTAACTAACATTTTAGGCGTGGAAAAAAATACTATTCGATAGATTTCCTAAAGAGTTACAATATATCCTTGATAAGTTTTGTACAAAAATGAATTTTTTAAGGCGAAAAAAAATAATTACGAAAATTGTATGGGCATAATCTTATATATAAAATTCTCGTGTCACAATGTTAGTCCACGAACTCCTCCGAAATGGCTTTACTGATTTTTACCAAATTTTATATGCATATTCAGTAGGTCTGAGAATCGGCTACTGGGTACTTTATAATATATTGATAAGTGCATTTGTTGAATAAATAATAGTAAATTATTACAAACTGAGACTGACGGCTACCATTGTTTATGCGACGGGATAGCGATCGACGTTGCCATGGCGACATACTTATTTAGTCACTTCAATAAAATAATATGGGCGAAATACTTAATATATTATGGCAAAGCAACGTTTGCCGGGACAGCTGGTCTTATATATAAAAATTGATTTTCAAATGTGTTAGTCGCGCTAAAACTCGAAAACGGCTGAACGGATTGGGCTGGTTTTAGTCTTAAAATATTCGTAGCAGTCCAGGGAAGGTTTTAAAGTGACACAAAGTTCACCGGGACAGCTAGTATATTATATAAAACGAGTCCTTAAAAAGCAAAATTAAACTAAAACTAACCACTTGCTGACTAAACTATTGTAATTATAATAAAATAAAAATTGTTAAACACACTAATAACTCAAACAATTTCAAATGAAACTTATAAATAAACAATAATAAATAATAATCAATTAAACCAACGTGCTTTACAAACATAGTGGATCTCCAATGCTATCATCGCCTTGTAATGACACAACTTCACTTTCTTCGTAAACTTCTAATAAAAGAGGTCTTTCAAGCAACAGGTCGACTGCGTCTGGATGAAATTCTTGGTGTTTATTTTTAGACAACTTTGGACGAATGTGAGACAAATATGGATCAGAGCTTATTAAGAAGTTGTACAACAAATCTTCATTTGTTTCTGCTCGACTCGTCTTTCTAGTATGCATCTCTCTAGTATTTCTAAATTCTTTATTCCTTGCCTCTGAAGCTTCTTCACTCAAATAGCCAATTGGAATAAAGCCAAAATGCTTACAAATATCAGCACCATGTGTAAGGAGTTTGTGAACACTTGCAGGCATGTAGTACCACGGATAAAGTTTTACATACAGCTCTGCTGTTTCCCTAGAATAATTTCGAAAGTGATCTATATTGATAAGCTTCGTAAATATAAGTATTGTTGCTTTTTAAGGACTCGTTTTATATAATATATTATACTCATACAATTTTCATAATTATTTTTTTTCGCCTTAAAAATTCATTTTTGTACAAAACTTATTAAGGATTTATTGTTACTCTTTAGGAAATCTATCGAATAGTATTTTTTTTCACGCCTAAAATGTTAGTAAAATTATTTCAAAATTTTGAACCCCTCTACTGCAAAAGGCAGCACGTAAATTTTCTTATTTTTTTCTTCTGAACCTTATATACTACTAGAACTTTACTTGTTTCAAAAATGAACCAGAATGACCTAGTAGTTTTTGCAAAAAATCTATTTATAAATTCTTACCCATACAACATTTTAGTAATTATTTTTTTTCACCTTAAAAAATACACTTTTATAAAAAACTTAATGAGGATTTATTGTTACTCCTCTTAAAATCTATCGGATGGTATTTTTTTCCACACCAAAATCGAACTTTTTTGCGAATGTCCACTATTTAGCGATTTCGGACCACTGTGCGCCGCAACGCAGTGTTGTGGCTTGGCCCTTAGGGTGCATAAGAGTACTAAACTTTGGGTATTTTTTTTTACAAAAACCTTCCAAAAATAAAGGTAAAGGCTCTCGTGTGCTCTTCAGTCGACCGCCACCGACTCAGACCCACTTGAAAGTCATTAAGACACACATTTGTTTTTTCTACACCGAAATAAAAGCTTTTTGCGAACATTAGCTAATGCATTACATATTCATGTACTTCTATTTATGTTTAACCTTCAAGAAAACTTCAGTTTTTGGCAATAATAATTGTATTTTCTGTATGTATACCAACAAAACTGCTATACAGGGTGGTATAAGTGGTAATACTTTGTGATATGTGTATGTGGTCCTTACATAGAGAACAATGTGAAAGTAGAAGCGCTGAAATAGTTATGACTTCTTTGTCTCGTATGAAAAATACCCCGACGTAGTGAATTTGCCTATACAATAATGGACGAAAGTTACTCGTTCAGTGCTGCTACTTTTAAGGTGATGTAAAATATAAGGGACACATACACACACCTAAAGTAAAATCTCTTAGTTCTGTTACACGCTATATATTGAGCAAACGAGTACGTTATAAATTGATAGCCCGCATAACTTCTGCAACGGCTGCCATTGTATGTTATCTCACTTGCCAACTTTATTTGGAACTATTTTCGTCTACGTCACAGATATATGAAATTTGTACTGGGAACTTACTGGTATGTGCGCCAACACAAACTTTTATAACCGCTGAATAAAGTTAAAACTTACTTTTCTATTTTGGAGGGCCAAATTAACTTCATAATTATTACTACATGATACCCGCAACTCCGTCAAAATTCGTATATCGCGCGGGAACCGTACTTTTTCCGGCATAAAAATTGTCACAAACAGACACACTTTCGCATTCCTAATATTAGTAAGTATGGGTTGGTATATTTAAACATGGAGAATATTTTTAGATGTAAAGTTTCTTTGCAAGAAATTCAAAGTCCCCGTAAGTTACAAAAGTATCAATATCGACAACGTTTAAGGGCGTTCCTTACGGAGATACCGTAATTTACCGTATTTCAAGCCTTATAAACTTAAAGCCTTATAAGCTACAAAGTTATAATAAAAATACAGCAATAATCTTCAGTATATCAACATTCCTTTCCCCGTTTTAAATTTTCTATTTTTGTTTAATAAACTTACTCATGATATCAACTTCCAAAGTAAAACCAATTTATTAAAATTCAAGCATACATTCAGCATCTCCTTAGGATTTACAAATTACTTTTATTTGAAACACACGCCAATAGATCGAAAATATCATAAACTACATATTCCCCGTTTTAATTTTTTTTAGGACAATTTTACTCTACACGAATTTCGCATACAATAGTGTTACACAAGAGGTGTAACACTAATGTATGAGTTGGTTTTTTACTGGGTTAGTATTATACGTAGAAGTTAACTAGACGCCTCGATCTAAGGAAACTCTATGAAAATAAGTCCTAAGTTAATTCTTGCGAGTTGCCGGTACTTTAGATGCTGGATTTCAAAGTATCCTGAATCAATCCATGGTTATCTCTTTAACATCCGAGAACTTCAACTTAAATTACATAATCGAGCCCTATAAAGATTTCATACGAGTCCCAGAGCAAGTTCTAGGTCCTGTTTAAATATTGACAATTGTGTGGTATAGTACAAATAACAGTGTTTTGGGAACACAAAATTATTTGTTTAAGCAATTTAATGTCGGTCTGGAACGCTACTACCATTTGTTTGTTTACACCTGTCGCTTCCACGTTTGTCGTTTACGGTTTCCAATTTGTGTACATATTTTAATGGAAAAATATATTCGACATTTATGATCATTTTTATACATTTTGTGTAATTGGGAATAAAAGCCCAGGCGTTGGGTTTATGCGTATGGACATATTTTGTGTGCATTTTATCAGACTCTATGCGCAACTCTATACTAAAACACGTACTAAATAAGTCACAAAATATGATATTTTTGAATGTGGACCTATTTTTCCAGATCTATTGTTCGTAGTTTCAAGTTGGTAGGGGAATTAAATAGAGCAGAAAGACGAATTGTATGAGTTAACATCTGGATCGGCGGTCCGGATTTGTTACCGGCATTCGGTACTAAATCTCAACTCTACTTTATCGTATGAAGGCGTGATGGCAAAGTAAGGATATTATAATCATTTTATATGTATTTAACATTTGTTCCGCACCGTAGTAGCGTCTTAACTTCTATACTCTCGATTAACTTGAGTTATTAATTTGGATAGGGTAGGTCTGACAAAGATGTCTTAAGTCCAAACATAAATTTTAAGTAGGACGCGGTAGCTTACCATCATGTGATCAGTCTGCTCGTTTCCTCATCCTAAACCACTGTCAAATGTGGCGTGACTTTATTCCTTCGATCGCGGATTCTTGGAAATGCTATTGTATTCTATTGTTGTCGTGATCACCGGTGCTCTTATGGAGCTTGAAGGATTAATGGACAATACGATGGACGATTTACTTGAGTTATAACTTATAATTTTGGATACGGTAGGTCTGACAGTATGACAAAGATGTCCTAAGACCTAACATAAATTTGAACTTACTGCTAGGACTCGGTGGCTTACCATCACGTGATCAGTTTGCTCGTTTCCATATCCAAAACCGCTGTCAAATCTTCACCGGTGGCGTGAGTTTAATGACAATGCGATGGCCGAGGGCTTGCGGCGCTTGTGACACTCGTGAGCTCTTCAGTCGGCACGTCGCGTCTACTGTAATTACTGCACCGCTAATAGCTCCCGACCGCTGAAACAATATTTCGGAGACGCCATCTATGTTTTTATTGTTTTCTACTAATTATCCTACAGCGAAGGTGGAGCTATATTTGGGTATACTAATGTTTGGTTGTCGGTCTCACGGATACCGGTTAAAAGAATCATATTTTACATAGTTTTGAATTTAGTATTATGTTGCTAACGTGCTTGCTAACTTCCGTAAAATATGCTACGGTCTTGTCAGCGTCCGTCATGGTTCTATTTTGTACCACATACAGCATCCTTCATCTGTATCCATGGCTATAGATACGATCAGATTATAATATAGACACCTTATGTTCTGAGGATTGATGGAGCTTGAGTTTTACGCAATCGTACCTAACTATTCTGAAAACGTTATGTCCAATGTATGGGAGCTGTCAATATTTTTGATAGCTTTTTGAAAACTACCGCTTGGAATTCATTCTCAGGACTCACAACTCTGTTGTTCCTGGTTTGTAATGTATGGTATTTGTTCCCAGGCTCCATCATGTTCCACGTGCGGCGGCGGCCGTCGGACGCGCAGCCGCGGCGTCGCAAAAAGAAGTCGGGCGGCGCTGCGGGCGCGCGGCCCGGCTCCGAGCCCGCCCTGCTGGAAGTCACACCAGACGGCGCGCCGCTCGAGAACGGCCGCCGCGTACGCGTTACGGACATCGTCGAGGTAAGAACCTTTTTTTCATGGGGAAATGCTTTGCGGATCCCCGGCGAATTGGGGACATCGGTTGGGGCATGTGGTCCAGTAGGGTCTACCCATTAAACCCCATGGTGCTCCACTCCCCGCTTAAGGCAGAGTTGCGTATACCTACCGCAACTCTGCCACGAGGTGAGATCCTACTCCTTGGATCCCCTAAGAGACGGTGGCGAAAATAAGGGTTACTTTCAGAAGTTAGTGCATAATTACTATTGTGAATGAGACTACAATTTTCAAGACATTACACATATGACATAGGTCATAGCTTAGACTCCATCTTACCCACAAGTTTAAGGAAGGCTTGTTCAATTTACGAGATGTTTCAGAGCCACACCGCGTTCTTAACCATTTATTTCTCAACCAATTACGTGTAGTTTTAGCCTAAGTTAAGTAATAAAAGTCTAAGGTGTAATTTAGTACATATTTAGTTAGGTTAGTTAAGTACTAATTAGCAATAGTTCAAGATGCTATTGGCATTTAGATAGTAGGGAGACGGTTGTTGGGTAATTTTATTATATTAGTTATTACCAGCTTGAAACTACTTCGACGATTAAGTTATTAAAGCTATGATGAACATCCTATTATGACACTGATGGTCCAATACTGCTTGTAAATAGATTTCATCATTATTAACGAGCATTGAGGCGATGTCTCTCACATCCAAACTGTCAGCTGCAGAATATTGCCTGCAAACAGTATCTAGTCTTTATGCTTAAATTAGAATTAGGGGCCAATCGTAGACACGGCGATGCTTGAAAATTTTGTATATTGTACTATGAGACAAGTTGATTCACAGAGGCATACTTGCGTAATTTGGTCGCGTTATGTCAAACTCAGCTGACAGATCGTGACTAATGGCTGGTTTACACGTATTAAGTAGATAAGTAGTAACTAAATTTTAACTTAATTTGAAGTGCCTGCCCGAAATGTGTCAAGTGACAAGCCCCGCCTGCCAACTTAACAGAAAATAGTCAAAATTCTAATTTCCTTGTTTAGTACTTAACTAACTTTTAACTTGCTACTAAATTTTGTGTTTACATGCAATAAATAACTTAAAATTAAGTTAACATTTAGTTAACTACTTATCTACTTAATTCGTGTAAACCAGCCCTAATGTTGAATTGGCATAAACCAACCAAGAAATTGATTCAGAGGCATCCGTATGCCTCTGAATCAATTTATATACGTATCCGTCAACGGCCTCTGAATCAATTTCTCGATGGTACATAAGACGTCTATTCAGCGCTATGAAGATTGCAATTTTTGGCACACTGATGTCAACCCATCGGTTAGTCATGTCATGAGAATACAATTTTATAGTTTGATACAAAGAACGAAAATAAATTGCATAAAAAATAGTAGAATTGGTAATGCTTGAAGATAAGCATTATCATTTATCGGGTAGCTTTGCGTTACTATAAAATATTTTGAGAACAGTATGAATTAACCCTAACAGTGTTAGGGTTAATTCTGACCGCAACGCGTAGATGCATTTATATATTTGTACTGAACTGACAGATTTAAATTGCGTTACGTCTTGCAGATCTGTCAAATCAATACAAATTTAGAATGTATCAATGCGTCGCGTTTCGGTCTGAATTGGCCCTTATAGATTATGTTTATAGCGAAATAGCGAATAGCGATCTACACTAATCTAATACAGAGAATAGAGCTATTAATATTATTGTGTGGAAAGGTCCCGATTGGGTCTAGATAGGATCGCCCTGGGCGGGCCGCCCGCCCAAAACTCATTCATTCTTTGATAATACATTTGTCTGACAGATGTTGTTTTTGTATTCAATCGTAGACAAATAGGATCCTCGTGAATTGGTTCAATTATGTAGAGCTTGTAAATTGAGTTATATTAACTCGTATAAACCGCTCTCAGAGACGAATATTAATTATTATAGGTCTACCAGGATCTGAGGCCAAACAGTGAGAAAATAAATTGACTCTAGCAATACCGGGGTAATTGGAATAAAACATTTTGATCTTTTTAGGGTTCCGTACCCAAAGGGTAAAAACGGGACCCGATTACTGAGACTTCGATGTCTGTCCGTCTGTCTGTCTGTCCGTCTGTCTGTCTCCAGGCTGTAACTCAAGAAAGGTTATAGCTAGAGAGTTGAAAGTTTCACAGATTATGTATATCTGTTGCCGCTATAACAACAAATACTAAAAAGAAAATAAAGTTAATATTTAAGGGGGGCTCCCGTACAACAAACGTGATTTTTTGGTATTTTTTGCTTGCAATCAATAATGGTAACAGCCAGGCACTCAGACTCATTTTTTGCCAACTTTCGTTCAATAACGGTACGGAACCCTTCGTCCTTCGTGCGCGAGTCCGACTCGCACTTGGCCGATTTTTTTTCCTTATAGCGGCTGATTCTATGTGTGGAACATGCAAATATAAAAATTTATCCAATGTTCAAGGATGTTTTTTGAAAATCTGCCATCCAAAGCCATCAGACCCTGGTAGACCTATAGATAACTGTAATTAAATGAAGATTTTTTCCCCTACGTTATCTGTCAAACTTTTCATTAAATTTAAGTTTAATCATCATTAAAATTAATGTCTCTGACTGCGGCTGTATGTGTATTTTTCTTAAATTAACGTGAAACAGTATAATATAGCTTTGTTTTTATACCTGTATTTATTAAACATGTTGTCATCATACATTAATTTCGTTATATTCTAAAAGAAGTCGAGTATTTACATACAAACTGAATAAAAGCAGGTACAATTACTCAGAAAACATGACGAAGTAAACACAAATACGCCTCCATCGCTTCGTAAACAACTAACAACGTAAATTTGAAAGCTCATAAGGGTAAGAAAGGGTCGGGATTCGGGACTCGCTAAAGGTTTATTATTTACTTATTAGTTTAATAAATATTACAACTATTTTATTATAATGACTTTCAACATTATGTAAGTAGGGTGTAATGTTTAAACTTTGAAGTAAGGTTTTAGTGTAGAGTTGGGGTGAGGCCAAACGAGCGTAATTTGTGAGTCGTGAGTCGCAGAATTTCGAAATTCTGCTGCATTCAGTTTCATAGAAAATTCCTATTTCATTCACACGAGCGTAATTTTGGGAGTCATGATTGGTATGAAAAATAATTTACGCGACCGAAATTCTGCGACTCACGACTCACAAAATTACGGTCGTTTGGCTTCACCCTTATAGTGGAACTAGATGCCGCCCGCAACTCAGCTGCGCCAAATTAGTTTATCGCTCTAGAACCGTACATTTTCCCGGGAGAAAGAGTATTTCCATGTCAAATTTCAGCGAAATCGGTTAAGCGGTTTGGGCGTGAAGAGGTAACAGACTGACAGACAGACTTTCGTATTTATAATATGTATTAGTATGAATGTGCTTCGAAAATTAAAATTCCCCCGTCATAATCTCGTACAAACGGCGAAGAAATAATTAATAACCATCGGAATTTGCCCGCCGCGGATGCGGAAAAGCGATTTGGTACGTGCGAAAATTTTAATTTAGATAAAAATAAAGTGAGGTAAATATAACGTGACCATTTATTTTTTTTGGCAGGGCGGGACAGTTACTGAATTACCCCCCCATTGAATAACTAATAATTATGTATTTCAAAGTGCCTATCTTACATTATTATTATTAACTTTACTATAAAGTACTTATATTAAAAAGTGGAAGAGTTTGTTTGTATGAACGTGTTAATCCTCAGGAACTACAGCTGGTCTGATTTCTGTCAGTTCTAGATAGCTCATTTATCGAAGAAGACTTTAGGCTATATTTTATCAAGCCAAGACTAATAGGAGCGAAGAAACAGAGGAAAATGTGGAAAAAACGGGAAAAATTATTTGAAAGGGATTTTCTCACGAACTACTGGAGCAATTTTTATGTTATTTGGCACAATATGGCAGAATAATCACGTTTGTTGTATGTATGCGTTACTTCCAGGCATTGCACAGGCATTTCAAACATAAAAATACTTTTAAATTATTGTCGTTTGGTCTGCTGGCAAAAGCGGGACAATTTCGGCCTCGCGGGGGACAGCGGGACAGACTGCCTGAAAGCGGGACTGTCCCGCCCAAAGCGGGACTGTCCCGCCCAAAGCGGGACGTATGGTCACGTTAGGTAAATACCACAAGCTCATGTTATATTTTGGTGACGTTTTGTGGGTTGTTATGATTTGGTCGGAGATAAGGAAGTCTGACAACATTATGAGTGTGGTTGTGGAGTACGAAGTTTAAATCATCTATACTAATTGTCCCTTTCGCGCGGCTCTTGAAAAGTATAGAGCTATCGTTTTGTGCAAGTACATGATAGAACTGCAATAGGATTCACAGACAAATACAAGGTGTAACAAAACTAAGTGATAATACTTTAGGGTGTCTATGGGTCCCCTATATAGAGTTCGCTGTGGAAGTAGCAGTGCTAAAAGAGTAACATTTTTTTACTTTTGTACGGAAAAATTCATGAAGCCCGGGCGCTTGCGCATACAAATCACAAAAATTTGCTCTTTCAGCGCTGCTACTTTCACAGTGTTCTCTATAAGGGACACATACAAACCCTTACATATTATCACTTTGTTTTGTTACACCTTGTATTGTTTGAGTGAAAGAGACAATAATATTTTATATGGTACAAAATTCTGCGCGCCTTGCAACCGCGTTTTCGACGATCACCGCACCCGTCTTTGACTATAACTTGTTTTACGATTTTTATACAATTATCTATTTTATCGAGCCCGTTTTAACGTCGCCGTAAAACAAATGAATACCCATAAAGCGTGTGACATTCATTTTAAGGGCTCTCACACAAAACTGCGAATTCGCATCGTATCGCAATGTCAATTTTTAGGGTTCCGTACCCATAGGGTAAAAACGGGACCCTATTACTAAGACTTCGTTGTCTGTCCGTCTGTCTGTCTCCAGGCTGTATCTCAAGAACCGCTATAGCTAGACTTCTGTTTTTACAGAATGTGTATATCTGTTGCCGCTATAACAACAAGTACTAAAAACAATAAAATTAATATTTAAGGGAGGCTCCAATACAACAAACGTGTATTTTTCGGCCTTTTTCGCTCTATATCAGGGGTTCCCAAACTGTGCGCCGCGGCGCCCTGTTGCGTCGTGGAAAGGCAAGAAGGGCGCCGCGAGCCGATCCTCCATCATTATCCATAACCACAAATATTATAAAATTATAATCTGAATTATACAAAACATGCAGGTGATTAAATATTTGTTTATTATTATATTTTACTTGCTTAACCTAACTATAATCATTACAGGTGTTTATTTATGTATCTTTTTGTAATAGCTAAGTAAAGTAAGGCGCTGTGACAAAATATTGACTCATAAGTGCGCCGCAGGCTGAAAAAGATTGGGAACCCCTGCTCTATATCAATAATGTCAAAAGGTAGGCACTTGAATTTTTCACACATTCTTTTGTTAAATTATGTGTATTTTAATATTTAATAATAATATTAAAATAAAATAAAAATTTAAGGGAGACTCCCATACAAAAAACACAATTTTTAGCCTATTTTTGCTCTGTATCGGTACGGAACCCTTCGTGCGCGAGTCCGACTCGCACTTGGCCGATTTTATTTACTATGAGTT
Organism: Polyommatus iphigenia; assembly: GCA_963422495.1. Taxonomy (NCBI): domain Eukaryota; kingdom Metazoa; phylum Arthropoda; class Insecta; order Lepidoptera; family Lycaenidae; genus Polyommatus; species Polyommatus iphigenia. The sequence continues at coordinate 13,542,011 of OY730180.1, read as the reverse complement.
TTGTTGCAGATTTTTGCGATTCGATGCGAATTCGCAGTTATGTGTGGGAGCCCTTAGTTTTCTTTTTTCATTTTCTTCCCCTATCGCATATAGTCTGTAACATTTAAATAGCTTGGGAAGAGATTCGGAGGAATCTCATTGTTATATTTGTCCCTCTCGAGTTCCATTGCAAATTAAACGACCGTGGGCTCCTAAGATTTTCGCCAATTAATTATTTAGGAACTGAAAGATTCCGTTCTCTTCGTTCACAAATCGTAATGCTGAATTTTGTTCCAAAACGCTCACGTGAAAAGGGTTGTAAAGTAATACAATAATATAAAAATATAAGGTACACCATATTTGATCTCCCAAATCGAAAGGGCTCACCCAGAAGCGTAATTTGAGATAGATAAAATAATACAGTTACATCACAACGTACGCGTTTATAACTTTACTGTGAAAACGTTACATGATGTATCACAAGTTTTAAACGCTTGCGATAAACAGATACAGATATTTTGCGAAGCACTTTTCTTGTCCCCGACTTGTGTCTTTGTTTGATTGCTATAAAAAGTACGGCTAAGTTACTCTACGGTATATTATTTAACTGTGGTAATACCATCAATACCCTTCCCCGTCACGCGTGAGTACCAAATCCCCTGAGCTCTGTAAACCCATACGTTATCTCATATAATGGAGACTACGTGTTTACGAAGGTTCTATTTTCTGTTTATTTTTTCAGAAAATCCATACTTCCATACTTAATTTTATAAATGCGAAAGTGTGTCTGTCTGTCTGTTACCTCTTCACATCTAAAACGCTGAACCGATTTTGCTGAAATTTGGAATGGAGATACTTTGAGTCCCGGGAAAGGACATAGGATACATTTTATCCCGGAAAAAGGTACGGTTCCCGCGCGATGAACGAATTTTGGCGCATTGAACTTGCGGGCGTCATCTTGTAATATATTTATGATAAGGCAAAAACATGCTTCAAAATTATGAAAATTAACTGTAGCATATTTTGTATCTGTATTCTGTATGTCTTTAGCATTTAGTTCCCTTAATAGATTTCACATTTAACGCTTAATCCTTCGATCGGAGGTTCTAGGAATTCCCATTGTATTCTTTTGTTCTCGCGATCACCGGTGCTCGCGCGGGGCCTGAAAGATTAATTCACTTAAATGTCATTCTATTTTTGCTGTGAAATTTAAGGTTAAGTTTATGAGAGTTTATGTAAATGTGTTTACGGTTTTTATTGAATAACAATTAGTTTAAGTGCCTACAGTCTATCTTCTAGAAGAAAAAACCAACTCGTTTTTGCTGCTTCAGTACAAATTCTTCTCTTATAATATCTACGCAATACACATGTCATATTGTAAATAAGCAAAGCAGATTTTTCGGGAATTTAAAAAGGAATAACATAACTTGAATGTCTCTTCGAATGCAGGCTCACTTGAGAGAGAGACACCTTGAGATCGAAGCGACATTTGAAGCATGAGAAATAGCCAATAGGCCCCTGATGTTTTTAACTGTCTCTTCTTCCATCGCTGACTGCTCTCGTATCCAGGTGGGGTCCGGCTCACTTGCGAGAGCGACACCTTGAAATCGAAGCGACATTTGAATGACGAGAATTATGCCCCTGATGTCTCTGTAACTGTCTTTCGTTCTATCTCTAACTAATCTGTTATCCAGGTGGGTTCCGGCAACGGCACGGCACTGCAGCTGTACGGGCCGTCGATCCAGCCGCGGCACTGCGTGGTGGCGGCGGCGGAGGGCGGCGGCTACACCGTCACGCCGCTGCACACCGACGCCCACGTCTACGTCAACGGCCGCCGCGTCGTCCACACGCAGCGGTTGCAGGTGAGTGCAGAATGCTGCTCTGAACTATGTATTATTACTCTCACATGGCTGTGTATTGTGTAAGGGTATTCTTAAAGTAAGGATGGCCATAGACGGACCGAAGCCACTCTCAGCAAAAGTCTCACTGCTCAAGAACTGCTCGAGTGGTCCGTGTACATATTGCATATGAAATTAGTACTACAGATTGCCGTACGGCGACCGCATTTTGCAGTCGGTTTCAACTGCAAGGTGCGGTCCGTCTATGACCGGCCTAAGAGTATTTAGCAGTGTGTGGCGGCACCTATACGGCAGCTGAAATGTACCACGTGGGCTTCGACCTGACCGGCCATACCACCTCGCTCGGTCGGAAGATCTTCCTTTGCGGCCTCCACGCATATCCCATAAGTGTTAAATACTGAGTCATACTCCATTGCAGTTTTGAGGCTTTTATTGAGAGTGTCTCAATTGAATCGCCTAAAGTACTATTTTATAGCTTATTTAATCAAAAGTTTGGTTCGCTAATGTCAACCACGTTCAATTAACCGTGTCATAAAAAGATCTAGTCAAAGATGTTCAGAAACCCGACTTTGTTCAATATTTTCGACTTTTCGACTAATCAACTTTAAATACTCAGTAGTCAATACTTGCTTAAATAATAATCGTCAAGCGATGTTATAAATAAAAAAATGAACATTTGTGTTATGGTATACAGTGTGTAACAAAAATAAGTGATAATACTTTAAGGTGTGTACGTGTTCCTTGTAGAGAGTTCACTGTGAAAGTAGCAGCTCTGAAAGACGATTTTTTTTCACTTTTGTATGGTCAAGGGCCCGAGCGTCACGAGTTTCCCCATACAAAAGTGAGAAAAAATGTTGGTATTTCAGCGCTGCTACTTTCACAGTGAACTCTCTACAAGGAACACGTACACACCCTAAGGTATTATCACTTGTTTTTGTTACACCCTGTATATTTAACTTCTTACTTCTCAAATGCATCTTGACTAGGAAGTGGGACTAGCTAGAAACATTATCCTACAACCCCTGTTGGAAATACAGACACATTGAGCAAGGATTACTCCTTGTGTAAGTGCCCCTTGCTTTGCTTCTTACTTCAAAGACGATGACTTGGAGTGCATATACAATATATTTAATAATTAATGCCCTTTTTATGACACTTTAAAGTACTCTTTATTGCGTTTTGTAGAAAAATAAAACTAGAAATGGAGCATTTAAACTGAGAATCTTATGCATTCTTAATGAAATGTCTTTGCTACTAGTACGTAAGCTCTTTTTTCCTTGCATTTATTTTGTATAGTAGTTTTATAACTAAAATTTAGTTTACGTTTATTAGCAGTGATCGGAATAGGGTGAGTATATTTACCTACAGTTTAACGAACAGAGACGGAAATCGGAGACTTCTTTACGACTAAAAATTTTTTTACCGGTAAATTTACCGGAACTTTGATTATGCAACTTTTTAATAGCTAAATGCTTCAATAAATCTTAATTAATGTTAGAAAAAAAAATAACGTATATAAAAAAAATATTTTTTAATTAATAAAAAAAAATTGTTTGAACATTTCAATATAACATGACTATAATATATTAATGACTTTCTTGTCCTAAAACACATATTTATTATAAAGTATAAATAAATATAAATATATTTTTTTTTTAAATCTTTATTTAAGGGTTTAATCGCGAAGCGATTATGACACCCGAATTCACACACATACAATAAAAATCAGCAAATAAACTTAACAGGAAGTTATCACAAAGACAAACAAACAAATTTACCACCGCTTGATTAGCAATAATTTGTACAGTTCTCTGGCCATATCCGAAAAAGGATTGGCCAGAGCACTGTTACAAAAACCCACATCTATCGACCTGCGAGCTCCTGAGGCCCCAGTACAGACACATTCCATCAAAACATGATATATATCATCGACCACATTACATCTCGGGCAATCAGGTGAAGACGATTTACCCATTAAAAAGGCGAATTTATTTGATGGAATGTGTCCGGACCGAAGCTTCAAAGCAGCAATTAATTCAGTCCTACTTAAAACAATCTTTCTATCGTTAAACCAAGGCGACTTAGGCGGGTGCGATTGGATCGTCCTGTACCATATTCCTTTCGATTTAGAAACTTCATCAAAATACTCCCTCCACATGTCATTACATTGTTTTTTAATAACGCTAATAAAGTCGCTATACACCGGAAACATCGAGCACGGAATACCATCGGAGATCGCCTCCCTAGCTAAGCCGTCCACTACCTCATTATAATCTAGACCTATGTGTGACGGTACCCACTGTATAATAATAGATCTGCCCTGAGATGCCAGCTTAATAATAATTTTCAAAATATCGTAGGCTGTCGGTGTTCCTCGAACGGTCGAGGTACACCGAGCCAAATGTTGAAGCGAGCTTTTCGAATCAGACAACACGACTACTTTATTATAGTTGTTTAATTCCACATACGATAGCGCCTCTTTAATTGCTAAAAGTTCAGCAGACATAACAGAACAATTTCTATTTAACCTAAATTTTACACCTTATTACGGTTTTTTACGGTAACTGCACAATTACCAACACCGCGGATTTATACAAAATGTAATTCAATACTTAATAAAACGCGCTTACTTTAAAAAAAATTACCGGTCAATATGCTGAAACCTTAATGTGTACATTTTTACATCGCATTTTTAAACATTCTTCTTTGGTACTGGGTACATTTCACACAATATGTTTTTTCAACTTTATTAAAAATGCACATGCATTATTTTTCAGGTAACGATTTTGACAATTATTTTAAGCTTTTTTGTTCATTTTTACTAATTTTTGCTTGTGGTTCCGTCCGCTTGGCTGTCAATCAAGGCGTAACTCTCAAAAGATGTATTTCTCGATTATGCATCAACTTTTATTGATGCTTTGGTCCTACCGATCTTTTACTATGAAATATCCAACACGAATTTTTCATTTCGAACTATTAGTTTTAGTTAAGGATCTTGAAGCAAACGAGCAAAGTCTTCAACTTTATAGTATTAATATATAGACATGCATATAAATGTATTTGCTAATTTTTTATAATACTGAATAGTGACAGTACCGCGGTGAAGGGGAGGTTTTTGCGGGGGGTAACAAGGTGAAAGGTATACCCCACGCGCGCGCATACTCCTGTCTCCTTCCCACCCCCTGCCACTCGTCCCTTGGCTTTTGTCTTGTGCACGCGTATTCCTGTTTTCTGTTCTTGGTGTTTAATTATTTTTGACCTGGCTCTGTTTTGGTATTCCGATTTGCAAGTGTATTGGCTGCTGTTGATTGAACACGGATAAACAACTTTGGCTGTCGTTTACTGGACCTGGAAAGTGTTTGTGATTTGGATACCGTTGAATTGGACTTTTATCCCATAATTGCCGATTACACGGTAAGTACAATTTCGTTGTGAATACTTTTTACTCTTAAAAGTAATAAATTTCTTAAAAAAAGTAAGGTTTCGCAACGGTGGTAATTTTTATTGTTGCTTTTTTAAAGCTGACAGCTTATTCGACCACTCAGAGAATAGACAACCAAAATGGCGAGTTCCGCTTGGTCAAGTCAGCGTCAAAACGCAACCACGTTTTCTGCTAAGTGTGCATCACAAAATGGCCGACGCATCGTAGTTCAATTATTTTTTGTTTTTGTTAGGCTAATTTTTACTTTAATCATGATTTTTGGTTTGTAAATTTATTCAGTTGTTTATCCTCTCAAAGTAAAGAGAATTAAAATAAGTTTAATTTTTAAAAGAGTGTTTGTAAAGTGGCACTGTAACATGAAGGTGCATAGTAAAAAAAGATTTTTGATAGCTGTGTTTATGAATATGGCACTTATATATCATCGTGTTAAGTGCAATTAAGCAAATGAAAACTCTTTTAGATATAAAACTTATTTTAATTATATTTGCAATACGTTGCCTAAAAACATACCGAAAAAAACTGACAGATATTAGACCAATATTAGAGTTTGACCTCGATGCTGTTTGATTGATATAGCTGAAAAGCTGTGTTTTCGCGCTGCATTTTTTTAAATTTTGAATGAACTATACAATAAGCCGATTTAGTCAAAGTAGATTCACCTGAATTTTATATCATAGGATATAAAATACATATTTCTATCGACCGTGATAAACACTTTTTCACAAAGTTGACTCCATTGTTTTAATTTTTTCAGGTACTTCAAATTATAAGTTGTTTGCAATAATGGCAAAAACCATCAGTCCCGGGATCGTCAAGAGTTGGATTTTAAATAATCCAGAATTAATTTACGATGAAGCAAGTGGTGTCATATTTTGCACAAAATGTGAGACTTCGTTAAAATCTACACATAAGTCAAACATTGATCGACACATCAATGGAGCCATGCACCAAGGGAGGCTAAAAAAGCCTGAAGTAGAGTTTTACACTGACTTCATAAACTTTTTAATATTATGTAACATCCCGTGGTCTAAAATTGACAATATAGCGTTTCAAACATTTTTTAATAAATATTTATGCTCCAGTTGTTGCTGTATTTGCACAAAAAAGAAAGTTCCATCAGAATCACTGTTACGCAAAAAGTACCTGGACATAGTTTTTAAAAATCGACTAACTTCAATTTATAATACTATTGGAGACAACAAAGTGTGGATTTCACTTGACGAAACTACCGACTTTATGGGTAGATATATCGTTCATTTATTGGTGATGCCTCTTATAAAAAATGTTGCAACTCAGCCATACCTGATTGCTTGTAAAGTACTAGAAACAGTTAACGGAGAAACAATAGCCCAGTTTGTTACAAACTCTTTGAGTGAAATGTGGGGAGATTCATTTTTGGATAAATTAAATAATGTTTTAGTACTATGCACTGACAGCGTGGCATATATGCTCCGAGCCGGACGTTTATTAAAACATGACTTTCCCAATATGCTGCATATTACATGTTTGGCCCATGCTCTCAATAGAGTATCCGAAAAAATACGTTCTGAGTATGAAAATGTTGACACCTTGATTGCCAACATAAAAAAGATTTTTTTGAAATCGCCCAACAGGGTAAACATATTTAAAATAATGTACCCAAACCTAGCACTTCCACCGCAACCTGTGATAACAAGGTGGGGGACATGGCTGAAGGCAGCTAGTTACTTATCGAAACACTTTGAAGAAATATCCCATGTATTAAAAGTCTTAATAGCAATGAAACCTTGTCGATAAGGAAAGCAAAACGAGCTATTAATGACGAAAATATACGTGCTGATTTGAATTTTATCAATGAAAATTTCACTATTATACAAGAGGCACTCTCAAAACTTCAAGAATCTAAGTTATCTATATCGGAGAGCTTAGAAATTATAGACAGCGTAAGGTGTGTTTTGATGTGGTCCTCGAAAAACATCATTGAAAATAAATTGGAAGAAGTTCTAGAAAGAAATCCTGACTACGATAAGATCAGAGAAATAAGTGAACAATTAACAAAAGAAATTGAAGTAGATGATTCTCTTTTCCTTAAATTTGCACCTCTCACGTCTGTGGACGTTGAGAGGTCGTTTTCTATTTATAAATGGATTTTAAGTATAAAAAGGAACAGACTTAAAGTTGAAAATATTGAAAAATTAATGATCATCTACTTCAATTTCTTACAGGATAACAAAAGTTGTCACAGTACCGATGATGAAAATATTGAAGACTATTGAAAATATTTGTTTTCCATTTTTAGATATTATGTGACTTAGTTTCATTTTAATTTCAAAATTATTTGTAATTTCGAAGCGAGTGTCTGTACCGAAAATGTTGCCGCGTCTGTGTCGCCCCGGAAAAACGGCTGACCTTTTCCAATCCAAATATATGCTACTATATTTGCCACAAACGCTCACTTTGATCGATTTTTTTTTTCGAAATTTTTGCTTTCAATTGGCATTGATTGTATTTATATATTAGCCAAAAAAATAATTGTAAACACTTCAATTTATAACCTATTTGTTCCTAAATGTTTTATTGTTTGTACTTACAAAGCTATAACGAATGTCACTCATTCAAGTAGAATATTTTTGTTTTGATTTAGTTTTGAATATTTAATTATTTAAGTTTTTTGTGAAAATCTAAATACTTTTTTACTGCTTTTGTACATACGAATGGGAGTCACTGATCTCTAAGATACAAGTTGCTGTCTAGTTTAGGGTCAGATAATTCATTTAAATTACGTAAATTATGTTTTTAATAAATAATTAACGTAAAAAAAATAAATAATTCAATATTATTTTTACGTTTATAGTAATCGCATTTACATTTTATATATAAATCCACGGTGTTGGTACTTGTGCAGCTACAAACGGAGCTGCAAACCCAATTACAAAAACCGTAAAAAGGTGTAATATATTTTAAACTTTATATTTATTTATACTTTAAAATAAATATGTGTCTTAGGATAAGAAAGTCCCTAATATATTATAATCATGTTATATTGAAATGTTCAAACAAAAATTTTTTTATCAATAAAAAAGTATATTTTTAATATACGTTATTTTATTTTTTATCTGAGTAACATTAATTAAGTTTTATTGAAGCATTTAGCTATTAGAAAGTTGCATAATCAACGTTCCGGTAAATTTACCGGTAAAAAAATTTTTAGTCGTAAGGAAGTCTCCGATTTCCGTCTCTGTTCGTTAAACTGTAGGTAAATATACTCACCCAATTCCGATCACTGTTTATTAGAGACAACCACAATTTTCTTCATCTTAGTCGTAAGATAAAGCTAGTATAAAGCTTTTATCAAAAGTCCGATGTTGTTTACACTTTATACGAGTGTAACCGTATTTTTATATTCTGTGCGTGTAACTGCTCCTTTGTCGTTTTATTTCATGACAAAAGTAGATGTTAAAGTTGTTTTCAGTAGTAGACAGAGTGATTAGAGGGAATTATTGGAAATTAATAACGAAGCCGAGACGGGTCGCTAAAGAAATAATATAACATTATATACATACAGAAAGGAATTTGTAAAGTAATTATTTAATAGTTAAGTACAAGGCGGTAATTACCGATATTGTTAATGACATTGTTTGACATTTAGGCGTAATAAAATGTAGGGCGTCACGTGCGTCATACACTTCGCGTGACTTTGACACGGTTTGAGTACGACCTAAAAGTTGACCCATCACATTACGAATAGAAGACAAGGAAATGTTAGTACAGACTACAACCTTAATAAAGTAATATCAGGAGACTCATCTCTACACTAGACCTCCTGATTTACACCCACATTATAGCGTGATTAGTACCAAAACACGTGCGTAATGCTTGTGTGTGAGTGAGTGACTTTAATTTCAAGTAGACATGTTGCTGGGTGCCATGCATATTTACTGGTATCATCTGGTATGTAGAATTTTTTCAAGTTAGGGTCCAGTAGAGTTAGGCCGTGTAGATTTAGAAGCTTGACTCTACATGAGATCTTATATCTTTTCACAGAGGGTAGGTATAAATATTACGTGGTCGTCTTGGCAACATTTTACAAGAAATGTTTTTGATGGGATAATAGTTATGGAGTAGCCGACAAAAATAGAGTTCTCTTCCTAACTTTTTTAATAGACAAAATAGTGACATAATAATATTATCTTGACCTATCAGACAATCATAGATTTACTTTAAAATATATTTTCTATTTCAACTGTCGCAAAGCTAGTTTGCACAAATATACTTTGTCTCTTCAAATCTTCGCTCGCTTATTCACTGAGCTAAATGACGCGATGGCAGACGAAGGATTTAAAAATACGAAGTGCAGACCGCCCGCCCCGAGTCGGGACGTCTCGGGTATAAAGGACGAAACCAAATTACAATTTAATCTATATAATGCTCCCAAACGAATTACTAATTACGCGTAATAATTACGGAGAACTCTAATTAATTTCGAGTTAATTTACTGCATTATACGATTAATTCTCTAATTTAATAAAAGCTTTCTAGGTAGAGGCAGTAGCTTACTTCGGTGTTTATTTATGAAAACCCTATTTGCTCTGTACTAAATTAATTTTACGTATAATTATTAATTGAATTAAATAAACATCGTCAGACGATCTCCTTTTTCAATATCTACCTTTTATGGTTTTTCGATAATAGTAAAGACTCAGAATTCTCTTCTAAGTTCTAATATAATGCGAAAGAAGGGATACATTTTAATATAAATTCATACAGTTAATATTATAAATGCGAAAGCGAGTCTGTTTGTCTGCCTGTTACATGTTCAGACCTAAACCAGTGAACCGATTGGGATAAAATGTTCGGTTGCCGCGCGATAAGCAAGTATTGGCGAAACGAAATTGCAGCAGTGATTTCATATTAATGGCAAATCCATATTCATTATAATATTAGAAATGCCAAGTGTGTCTGTAAGTTACCTCTTCACGCCCAAGCCGCTGAACCTATTTTGCTGAAATTTGGTTTGGATACTTGTTAACCCTGAAAAATGTACAGTTCTCGCGCAATAAATTAATTTTGGCGCAACGCAGTTACTGGCATCATCTTTAAATACATTATATTTGTCTCTACAAATTGTGTCAAATGTAACTCCTCCTTTGTGGGATGGAAACAAATAAAAGCTAATGATATAGAGGGCACAAAGTTGCCCTAATTAAATATTGAAGAGACATGCGCAGATTTTAGGGTCTTTAAAGTGCCTGTAAAGCCGCGCGGAGTCGCACAGAGTGGCGCTCTATTGTCTTACATTTCACAACAAACACTTTATTACTTTTAAATAACATAGGTACTCTTTTACTTTGTAACCCGATTCTAATGGTATGCTCAGATATCCTGGAATTCGCGTTTTTGCGAATTCCAGGATATTTGTTGTTTTCTTTTGTTGTAGTCTAGCACTTATTATCTGACCTGGATATGTTCACAACTGTAACATTAAAGCAGCTTTATGAATTATTCCTCATTCGATTCAGTCTATACAACAAAATGGTATCTGCGTAAAATCTCAAATCAGTATCAAAACGCGTTCTATTTGTTCAAAACTCCTACAGTTAGTCCTTTGTTTATATGAGAATACGATTTTGATATTTGTTATGAAATAGCCAGTCTTTTCAAATGTCGAAAAAGAAACGACGCTTTATAATTTCACAATGGCATTAATCCTTCGATCGCGGATTCTTGGAAATCTATTGTTATTCTATTGTTGTCGCGATCACCGGTGCTCTTATGGGGCTTAATAGGTTAAAATAGTAACATAGGAGGATGTTGTTGTATTCTGGACCAAGAGCCTGCGACGGCCAGACCTTCCTCAGTTTAGGAAAGCTGAAAGTTTATTATACTTTAAAAAAGTTGGAGGATGTCTGGCAGTGGGAAGCAACTGTCAAAAATGTCCGGCACTGGAAGACGAGTTTTTTCCACATACCGCGAAAAATATAAGCTATGAAATTCCCTTCAGAACTTGATACCTCCTAAAGTAACCGCGACCGAAACTCCATAGTTGCTGGTCGTTCTTACCTCTGTGAAGGTCACAAACCGGTAAACTTTCAGCTTTCCTAAACTGAGGAAGGTCTGGCCATCGCTGGCTCCTACTCTATTCTGTTTATGACCGCTTCTTCATATTTTAACTGCCAGTGAGTATTAATTGTTGTACTATAGGTGAAAAGTTCAATTTGAAGGTTTTAATCAGGTCAAAATAAACAGCGCCTAACAAAAATTGGTGAGGAGGTGAGAATAGTGAAATACATAATGAGTTAATTTGAATACAAATTTGTTTGCTGTGACTTGTTTGCGTTGAGGATTTGAAAACAAAAAATGTTCGGGATTATTTCAATCCATATAATTATTTTAATGCGGAAGTGTGTTTGTCTATCTAGTATCTAGGTGTCTGTTATCTCTTCACAGTTAAGACTAGTATCAGGTAGTTATTATAATATGTATGTACTTTACCGGGAAAATTTACGATGGCCACCTAATAAATTTTTTTAGGCGCACCGCGCAACGACATTGCATAAAACATCTAATTAGTGTATTTAATGCAAATATAATCTAAAGATTATTATTTAGAATTTTATTTTGTTTATAATAATTTTGGAAAAAAAGGAATGTAAAGTTTTTACATTTTGCTCCCGCATTGTAAAATTGCGCAAAGAAATTATTCCCTACCCTCTTCAATTTTGTCTGTCGCAAAAATTAACCTTTTGTCCTTCCCAAGTTCCACGTGTCTAGATCACGCCCGCAAATTCGTTGCGCCAAAATTCGTTTATGATGCGGGAACCGTACATTTTTCAGGGATGACAAGTATCTTATAAAAAAATTAAATTAAGAAATTAAAAAAAAACCCCCGCCAAAAAACTTTAAAAAGCAATGAAATAATATTTACTGACTTTAAGTTTAAATAATTCCTAAGTGTAAAGTAATATTTTAGTCCATAATTGTTGTCACGGTGTGTCCCGACTCGGGGGACCGCCAAGTAAACTACAACAGCGACTTTTGCTTTTGTTTCGCGCTCTGTTGCTGATTGTCTCGATTCGGTTCGCTGTGAATGTTATGTGAAATCAACATGTACATTAGCGGTCCCCCGACACACCTTGACAACAATAATTATGGACTAAAATATTACTTTACACTTAGGAATTATTTAAACTTAAAGTCAGTAAATATTATTTCATTGCTTTTTTTAAGTTTTTTGGTGGGGGTTTTTTTTAATTTCTTAATTTAATTTTATTTACTGCTTTTTAAACTTTTGTTGGTTATGGTGCAGATTAATATGCAAAGAATACTGTCTATGAATGTTCTCTTGGATGAGCCCGTCAATATGAGCCCAAACATGAAACCTCCACTTTGGGTTCATACGGAGCTCGGCTCCCATAGAATCCAGGTGATGATGCAGCATTCAGCATCCAGCAGCAGTAGCATGCAAATATTTACTGTTTATCTACGTCTTACTGACTGTCGCAATTAAAATGAGCCCAAACATGAAACCTCTGCTCTAAGTTGGTGAGGAGTTGGATATCCTATTGATTACCAGGTGATGCTGAAGCACCAGGTCAACTTTCAATTAATGTGTATGCTATGCATAAATATCACGAACCAGAATGCAAAATATAAAACTCATCAAACGACTGGAAGTTGCTAACGGTCTTTCACGAACCAGATAAACTGCGATTTTGCAGCAATGAGCAGGCTGATGATGATGAACTATAGCTAAGAACACTCTCGATCATTTCAGCTTTCAAACAAAAAAAACTAGATCAAAATCGGTCCACCCGTTTGGATGCTACGATGCCACGAACAGATACACACACAGACAGACAAACAGACAGACAGACACGTCAAACTTATAACACCCCTCTTTTTTGTCGGGGGTTAATTATTATCCTAATCTGTATATAATATGCAATTTTCGATAGGTTATCAATTAAGTCTTATGGTAGGATTATTATTTTTAACAAAAAATTTAAACCGACTTCCAAGGTCAAAACAATAACAATATCCGTATAATATGAACTATAAAGTATTAAATAATTTTTCCTGTCTAATAGTGCCTTTTTCCGAATTCGGCTAAACCTCAACAGCTATTTCTGTACTCAATCTTCATCATTTTGAAGTCGGTACCAGATAGCTGAATCTTCCTCTGCCAAATATTTGAAGCTTTTGGAACTGGCACCGACTTCAAAATGATGAAGATTGAGTACAGAAATAGCTGTTGAGGTTTAGCCGAATTCGGAAAAGGCACTATTAGACAGGAAAAATTATTTAATACTTTTTAGTTCATATTATACGGATATTATTATTGTTTTTACCTTGGAAGTCGGTTTAAATTTTTTGTTAAAAATAATAATTTCACTCTTTTTAGTTACATGCATGCTAGGTAATTTAAGGGAGAAGCCACACGGGTGCGGTGAGGTGGCGGCGCGGCGATTGGTGACCCTGACGTGGTAATGATGATGATGATGATGATTAATGTAATTTGCATAGTAGCATATGCTTTCTGTTCTTAAAACAGCGCCTAACCCCCAAACTTGTATCTATAAGGAATCCGGAGTTCTCTTAGTATCTTCGGAACCATAGAATACCTTGGTGCAAAAATCTTGCGTTTTGGTAGCATATGCTTAGGATACTTCTCATAAAACTAAAATCACCATATGTTTCCATATACATTTTGAGGAGTTCCCTCGATTCCTCATGGATCCCATCATCAGGTCACTATGTTTGGGAACATGGTACCAAATTCAGACTATATCCTATACAACAAAAAAAGAATTTTGAAAATCGGTCCACAAACGGCGGAGTTATCCGCGAACAAACATAAAAAAAAGAACATATATACGGTCGAATTGAGAAACCTCCTCCTTTTTGGAAATCGGTTAAAAAATAGAATTTGTAGCGAAAAATTTTGAAAGACATTGGGAGCTCGATTAAATTATTATTAAATATATTAAAATTAAAGGCACATCATCACACAGAATTTTTGGTAAAATATATACAGGATATATTCGTGTCTTATAAACGCTTCGTAAGCTTCTCAACTTTATCGCCCGAGGGAAGCGGACGAAAATAAAAGGGAATGGATTGTAAGAAAATGGCATGAATGAGGTCTAGGAATGGGCACATTTCCGGTACCGACTCCGTGTTGACGTAAGACCGCTTCCTGCCCGCTCGCCCGCCCGCACGCCCGCACCGCGCGGATAGTGGTGCACGTAAACAACACTGACGTCACACTATACCAAAATATAAATAAATAGATGACACCCGTGACTCCGTTGCGTGAATCGTTTGGGAATCACACATTTTCCGTAACAAAAACTTTCATCCCAGTGAATAGAGACAGACAGTAGACATACTTTCGCATTTAAAATATTTAGGATACGCCCGAATCGGGAATACGCATTACGCACACGCTAGCGTCATGTCAGATAACGTGAAGTTGAAAAACCAAATAAGTATATTATATTCTGATGATTACTTTATTTGATTATATTGTACTACTAGATTTTGTAAATTGCGACTTGTAAATTCGTCAAGTACACATACATAACACAATACAATACATAAGCTCACCGGTGAGCGAGACACAATAGAATAACAATAGATTTCCAAGAATCCACGATCGAAGGATTAATAATAATTATACAGAACAAGCTTTTAAGAATATTACCATGGAAATTAATATGTTTACGATTTTCTGACATGGTCCTAAATGAGTAGTAAAGTAGTAAGGACCTTTTTATTGGTTTACGCTCAAAGTAACGCTGAAACTGGATATACTTAATATTAAATATACCGATTACTTAGACTTAATATATTATTATGTAAATTCTTTAAACCTAGCAATAAAGCTTTCTTATCTAAATCCTAATGTGGCTTAAGATAGCTTTCCGAAAACCTTATATAAGTAATATAAATTATTCAGAATAAGAATGACCGAATAAACAGGGTGTTGCAAAAAAATTTGATTACTTAGTACTTTAGGTGTGCCTTATATAGATTTTACCGTGAAAGTAGCGGCGTTCAAAGAGGTATTTCTATGTTTCTTTGAAAAATGCCCCAACGGCCAGCACCCATTGCTGCTACAGCTTTTACAGTGAACTCTATGTAAATGCAAGGAACACCCTAAAGTATTATTACTTAATTTTGTTACACCTGTATACGGCCTTCTTCATTTATAAAGCACCTCATGTTTTATTACACTAATTTGTAAGCACTAAATAATTCATGTTATAAATTTTAAATTCTTGTAATTAATCCTTTTGGTTTTATTTCAACGTAAAGAGAAATTAAATAACAGTAATTTCCCAGGAGGGTCTACAAAGTGTTAAAGTTGCAAATTACGTCTATACGAGTAAACTATGTAATTCACAATGTGGTAAAGTTACTTATTACTTTCAATGCTATCGAGGCCGGAGGCTAACAATCTATTATCACACATATTTCTTTTCTCTATTTGCAATACTTTGTGATTTAATTTAGATTCTTAATTCATTGATGCTCAATTTGATTGATTCAGAAAGTAGTTTTACCTAAAATAAGTGTGTTTTCACACTTATATCGTTTCAGTTTATCATGACCAAAAAAGTTATAAACTACGTTACAATCATCATTATACACAGTGAATTTTAGTTTAAATATGTATTTCATTTATTAATGCTCTTGAATATTTACTATCTTCACTATTATATTGATGTAAGAATGTAAATTTAATCCATACTTTATTTCAGCATGGCTGTCTCCTGAAATTCGGTCGCGTTTCAACGTTTCGTTTCGTGGACCCCGCGCAGGAGACGATCATGAACAGAAACCTCGCACAGTCGCAGAATTTCGGCTCCGGGTCTCTTTATGACAGGTGAGTGTTTGTTCCTATAACGTACCAGTATACTGGCCAGGTTCTTGACGCACTGCCCAGTATACTGCGACTAGAAGAGGAACGCCCCCTTTTTTTTACAACTTGTGATGATAGCTTTAGATGTCCGTAGATGTCACCTTCAATAGTTTATTAAACATCTTTTTTTTTTGTTATGTTATTATACTAATGGACCATTCAACAGTACTGCGAGTACCAAGTTTGCTTGATATTTTGAAAAATGATATATGACTTCATCAGCAAACATATTTTCAAAGAGTCAATGGGTCTAACTATTAGTTTTTTTTTTCAAACCTTCGCATATCTGTCAAATGGTCCTCCATGCTTGTTTTATGTTACGTATGCATGTCACCGGCTCACGACATCCGCTTGTGTAACACCCACGTTAGATCGGCGGAGGACGGGGCGATGTCGCCGACGTCCCACCAGGACGAGGAGTATCCCACCGCCGGGAGCCCGCTGTCCCACGATACCTACACACCAGACCCCTACAACAACAACACGCTGAAGCTCGACAACGAGTCGTTATTGTCGCCCAACGACACCAACGAAGACGACAACAAGAGGTCGTTCAAAGACAACTATGAGACGACCTTCGATATCGACGGCAACGTGGAGACGAAGAGCACTTGCAGCACGCGCAGCGGTGGTTCAGGAAATGACAACAGGTAAGCCCCGGTTTCACCAACGCTACGTCTATCTCTCTCACTCGTTCAGTGTTGGAGCGGGAGATATAGCTCAACGGAAAATTGGTGAAGTTGGGAGCAACAACATCCCCGATTTCACCAATTTTAAACACCATAAAATATGCTTCATCTACTTCTCTCACTTATTCAGTGTTAGAGCGGGGTGGAGATATAGCTCAGCGTATAAAGTGGTTTATATAAATTGGTGAAATGGGGGTGAGTTATGTTTTTACTCGTCAATGCACTTTCGTTGTAAATAATTAGCTAACACCATAGATATTTCACTATCTCCCAAAGGAAATGACTGTTTGGGTGTTATAATTTATAAATAAACACTTTTATGTGCATTATTTTAGGTTTTTTTTTCAAATTCTTAGTTTAGGAGTATTTTTTTATATGACAGCTAATGCGATGTTAGATGTACAGATAATAATCAGATGCGATCCAATCTGCATAATATTACTATGATACCTATTTCATTATCAAGAGAAAGAATTTTGTACACTCTTCCAAGTCTGCCCCTTCGGCAAGTACTCCACAGTCCACACAGCATAATATTATAAAAATTCATTTGTCGCATTTAAACTCAGATCGAATAGAAAGGTTTTTATGCAACAACTTGCAAAACTTAGTTTGATACTGTGTAATATGTGGCCAAGTAAGCCAGGCCTAGTCTGTACCAGTACAGCCTTAAATTAATGTTCCTAAAACTGTATTGGTTTTAGCATCGAAAAAGTTAAACCAACAATTGCGAAAAAAATACAACTCTATAATCTGTTTATGGTATTTTCAGAGGAAATATAGTGGGTGGAGGGCGGGGCACGGAGGCGGTGCTTCCGGCCGTACTAGAGTTCCCGGAGGCGGGGCAGGCGCAGTTCCTCGCCGCCGTCATATCACACCTCGACCCGCACGCGCCAGCGTTCAAGCTCGCACCGGTGTATACGCTGTATCTGTGCGCCAGGTCAGTTTAGCACAAAAAACAGTTTTTGGTATAGTGGGCGGAAGGCGGTGCTGGAGTTTCCGGAGGCGGGGCAGTCGCAGTTCCTCGCTGCCGTCATATCACTTTTCAGTTCAAGCTTGCACATACGAGTACGCTGTAACAGTGGTATCAAGTTAATTTTAGCCATGATCTATCGGCTGAATTTGACAAAACCCGACAGAATTACGTAGGTGCCTCATCTGCGTATGAATAAATTTTTACTCAGTACACAACATCAAATATTGTCTGCACACATCACACACAAAAGTTTCATTTTTATTTAACCAATTTTTTACAGATATCGGGCTTCGACCCACTACCGGCCTGAGCTGACTCCCACAGAGAGAGCGCACAAGCTCACGGCCTTCCTACACCACGTCGCCACACTCATACATGCGACCGTACAGGTGAATATATTTGCACATCGCTTATTGACGCCTCCGTGGTCCAGTGGTTTAGAGCGTGGCTCTGGACACGGATGTCGTGGGGTCAATTCTCGTCTAAAAACGTGATATTTCCAAGTTTGGTTAGGACAATGTAGAGGCTGATCACCTGACTGTCTGACAAGTAAGATGATCCATGCGTCGGATGGGCATGTAAATACGGATGCTGGTATAGGTCTTCTTTATAGTATATTTGAAGCATGGGAGGACTCGCAGGATGCCCTAGGGGTTTTTTGCGACCTCTCCAAGGCTTTTGACTGTGTTGAGCATGCTACATTGATCAGGAAATTGCACCACTATGGCATTAGGGACTCAGCACTCAACCTTTTGACATCTTACCTCAAAAATAGAACTCAAAGGGTTGACATTAATAGTAAAAGGTCCAATGGGACCAAAATAGAATTAGGCGTCCCGCAGGGATCCATTTTAGGTCCATTCCTTTTTCTCATCTACATAAACGACTTACCTTATCTTGTTAAGGATAATGATAATGAGATAGTACTTTTTGCTGATGACACTTCACTTATTTTTAAAGTGAAGCGACAACAGTTAAATTACGACGAGGTAAATAGTGCTCTCTCAAAAATAGTACATTGGTTTAACGTTCATAACTTACTTCTAAATTCTAAGAAAACTAAATGTTTAAAATTTACTTTGCCCAATGTTAGGCAAGTTAAAACCAATATACTATTAAATGATGAGAAGATGGATTTGGTGGACACCACTGTATTCTTAGGCATTACACTAGATAGTAAACTACAGTGGGGTCCTCATATTGCTAATCTTGCAGGTAGGCTCAGTTCTGCAGCATACGCAGTCAGAAAAATACGGGAAATTGCTGACGAAGACACAGCAAGACTAGTTTACTTCAGTTATTTTCATAGTAGAATGTCGTATGGCATCCTCTTATGGGGAAATGCTGCCGACATTAATACGATTTTTGTGCTGCAGAAGCGAGCTATACGTTCAATTTATAAAATGTCAGCTTTTGAATCTCTGAGAGAAAAGTTTAAAGAAATTGGTATTCTAACTGTTGCTTTTCAATACATTTTGGATAATGTATTATATGTTAGAAAGAATCTTAGTAAATTTACAACCAAAAGTGACAGTCACGGAAGAAACACTAGAAATAAGTACAAACTAGAAATACCGGTGATCAGACTTAGTAAAGTTAGTAAATCTTTTAAAGGTCAATGTATACGTCTATACAATAAAATCCCAGAAAACGTTCAAAATCTTTCCATTAATAAATTTAAAAAAGTAGTCAAAGAACGTTTGTGTGCCAAAGCCTATTATAAGGACAATGATTTCATAAACGATGGCACATCTTGGGAGTAGGGTGGCTGTTTGCAAGGCTGCTTCTACATTATTTTAGGACTTACAATTATGTATGTATGTTGACATTGTATAATTTTAAGTTACAGCATTGTAAACATTATTTTAAAAGATTAATTTTTTTCTCACTTTTTTTGGTAAATAAAGTGGGCCCCCTGCGAGTTTCTTACGCCGGTTCTTCTCGCCGGGTTAGTTCCCGAACCGGTGGTAGGCATCATGTAGACTTTCAGAAAATATTTGCAAAAATTTATTCTGAATAAAAAAAATTGAGTTTGAGTTTGAGTCGGTCCTGTGCCTGATCTCTCGCCAGTCGTGTCGGTATTCCGTCCCACTGGGTTATGAGAGTAAAAGGAATAGAGAGTGCTCTTGTGTACTGCGCACACACTTGGGCACTGTAAAATTACTCCAGCGTAACTAACTTGGTTTGAATGAAACCGGCCACCGTCACCGAAATTGGTGTGGGAGTTATTATTATAGCATATCATAATAATGTGTAATCTATGAACCTATAGTCCAAACCACGAAATTCACAATAATTTACTCTTATTGTCAGAGTCATACTCCCAGACTCATTAATAGAAATAACTTATTATGCCTTCATAAATTCCCAATCACTCCGCTTGTAATGAATTTCATTCCAACGAATATAATATTTATAGACACGATTAATATTTAATTCGTATAATGATGCTCGTAAATCATAATCGTTAATATAAATGAGCGTTGTTTTGATTGGAGCGTGGTCGTATTGAATAACTAATTACTAAAGTAATTGAAATGCTGATTGAATATTACAGTTGTAAATTAATATTTATTGTAATGAGGTGCATATTTTTATGAAACAACGTATACATTTTGTGTGATGTAGTTTTATAACAGGCCTATCTAAGTAAAGTACCGTATAACTCTGAAAAAAGTTTAAAATTGGTATTGAAATTTCTTCATACTGTTTATTGTGTTACGTTTTATGAGTTAAAACTGCTTCTTGTTATGTGTTATTTGGCACTATACTGTACTCGGCGGAACATGGCGGTAACGGTCATTAACTCTCTGTCAAAAACTTGTCATTTTCTATATAAACCGCGATTGACAATGGACTAGGAACATCTGACACTTCATTGTCTATCGTGGCTTATATAGAAAATGACAAGTCAATGACCGCTACCGCCATGTTTCGCCGAGTACAGTATAGTTTACTTTCCACATATACCATCATCTCCTATTCTAAATTATTTGAAAACTATACTTACCAAGTTTTTTTTTTTCAGGAAAGAAGCAACGATTCGGCGGCTCAAGCGTTTTGGCTGGCGAACGCGAGCGAGCTGCTACATTTCCTGAAGTGTGACAGACACATATCGTCCTTCTCTACGCAGGCGCAGGAGTTACTCCCAGTCACTGTACAAAACGCTTTTAGGTAAATTTAAAATTAGGTAAAACTTTGATCAATTTTAGATTATAATAAAATAATTGTACGATTCCAACTATGTTTTGTAATGCTAAAGTAATATTTTTCCAATAAAAGAAAGCCAATTTATCATTTGTAATAAGGATAACAAAATATGCCGTTCATCAATTCGAAAAATTTGTTCAAGTGGTTAGCAGATGAGCTAACTATATTCTTAATGTTACTGCGTGACTGAAAATTTGCTTTCCCTGTTATGAAACGGGTTACAGGTGTTAAGTTTTTGTGGTTTTTTTTTTCTACCAAGAAAATGTTAAGATATCGTGTTTTCGCTAGGTCGAACGTTTGGAAATGTAATGTAATATGTTTAAAAAATGAAACAATTCGGGGCTTATTTGCAAGTATAAAAATTAATTATAAAATCGTCAATTTTGCTTTAGTCGCCTTCTTAAGACCGAGCTCCCTTTTTTTGCTGTGTTTTCTAATAAGTATTACGATCCCGGAAGACGATTGACACAAATGAAATTGAGATTTATTTAATCATTGTATATTTATCTGATACTTGCCTAACGGAATACACGATTCACTTATTTTGACTCGAAAGTTTTATTTTTCGAAATTATGAATTTTTCTGGGCTTGTTAACAAATATCTGTTACACTTATTGAGTTACTATCATGCAATAACTTGCACTACTACAATCACACACTTTATAAAAGATTAACTAAAGGAAATATTAGTATTGTATTTAATTTTTAAGTAATCATCAAAAACATTTTTGGGACTAGCGAAATTTACTTTCGTGCTATAATGCGCCGGACCGTTGTTACGCGATATTGTTCACTATTAGCTACAGCGCAAAATACATTTCCTGCGGGCACGATTCATGGAATCATAATTGGACGATAGCCGTGTGTGTAGGCGGGGCTAGCGTTTTGGCAGCAGGCTCTTAATTAAGAATTAAATTCCAGCAATCTAGTGTCGTGCTTCCAAGAGGAGTTGTCGGGGGCGCTCGCGGAGCTGACGGAGGCGGGCGCGGGCGGCGGGGGCGGGGCGGCCGACGCCACGGAGGCCACCGCCCCCACGCTGCAGGCGCTCGCTGCCGCCATGGTGCTGCTGCGATGCTGTCGCGTCAACTCCGCCCTCACCATACAGCTGTTCTTCCATTTGTTCCATTATATCAACGCTGTGTGCTTTAATAAGGTAAATTATTTAATAATATTAAGCTATACTTAATTTTATACTGAGTGCGAAGTTAAAATTAAAACCGTGCAAGTTAAATTGTCAAATTTTCTTTTAAAAAAAAGCCTGTTACGAGAAAAATACACTGACTTAAGAATTTCCTCAAGTTTTATTGTTGCTTAATATGTGTAAACTACCGATAAGTACGAATATATTCCTACTTTTCGGTAGGTTATGTAGGTAGTTAGGTACCATCGAGAAAATTGATCCCTAGGCATTTGACAGACCAACGTCATTTGGTCGGATCATGTCAATTCAAAGTTAATTGTCACCTGTCTTAGCTGGATTAGACGTAACGTAATATAAAAGTCTCTTACAATTACTGATGATGGGCTGACCAGAATCTGTATTTGTATATTATAGCTGGTGAACGCTGGCGCGGCGCTAGGCGGCGGCGGCGCGCGATGGGGCGCGGCGCTGTCGGCGCGTCTGGCGTTGTTAGCGGCCTGGGCCGAACGCCAGGGCCTCGAGCTCGCCGCCGAGTGCCATCTCGCTCGCACCATACAAGCAGGTATGTCTCACTCGCGACTTATTGATAAAAAAATGGAATATGCATGAAAAAAATATATTTAATGCTATATAAATGATATTGGACTGAAAATACATATATAGACTTACGAAAAATAAGGGAGATATTGTCGATTATAGTTTTCTATCCCCTTCTGGCAAAACAAAATTTTGTATGGACTTTGTATGTAGTGCGTATCGGATCTCTCTATCTAACTCTTTTAAAGACTCTTTGTAACTTTCAAACTCATTTGAGTACGTAGTTTATTATAAAAAAGTTTTTTAGCTATTTGATAGCTTTTATCGCGGACTTTGAGTGCGGCGTCCGAATCAAGAAATTCCGTAACGAAAACAAACCTAATAGTAACACACCCCACTCCGACGGGCACAGCGGTGCGGCGTTGAAAGCCGTGCATCGTCTAACGTTGTTTCAGTTCGGCAGACTTCGCCACAATGTTTGTGTGCGTGTGACTAGACGTATGCGAATTATAATTGAATAAGTTGATAATTATTTAAATAAATGAAATATACATATATCCTTTTGTTTTAGTTCTAACACATACTTTGAAACATATTTTGATTAATCTAATTATTCTGTTTCAGCCCGCCTCATCCAAGGCACGTACCGCACGGCGGAGGAGGCGTGCGCGGCGGTCAGCAGCTGCTTCAAGCTCAACTCGGTCCAAGTTCGAGCGCTGCTGTCGCCGCTGTTACCGCCGGATATCCTCGAGCCCGCGGTAGCGCACGCCCGCGCCAATGCTGACGAGCTAAGCCGCGCGGACGGTAGAGAGGTAGGAACATAGCTTATTTTGTTGATTTCTTTTTAACGTTAAATTTTAGTTATTAATTTATATTATTGGCGTATTAAAGGTATATACAACACGACATAAAGATTTAAAAGTCGCCTCAGTTTCGAACAACGCCGATATGTCCTAAAAATGCTCAATCATTTTGTTTGAGAGTGCGTGATTTTGCGGAATGTTGCTGTAGGCAAAATACTTAATTTTGTATGCGGAACATTCAAAATTAAGCATTTTTCCGCATAACGCTCAACATTGTGCTGAAATTGGAAAACACACTTAGTTGACAGGTTAAAGATCATTCAAGAAGCGATTATCTTCTTTTTGTCAAAATAACATCTTGTATTCAGATCGCGCTAGAGGAGAGCGGGTGGCTGGGCGCAGGGCTACTGGTGCCCGACAACGGTTTCAGTGCGGAAGTTGTACGCGGGGTGCCTCCCGGCCTGGCGGAGTTCGTGGCGCCGTTACAGCGAGGCGGTCTGTGCCGGCTTACCCGCGCCCCGCACGCGCGCGGGTTGTGGTCCGTGTACTTGCGCGGGTACGGCCCCGCCCCACGCGCGCCCGCCCCCCGCCTACATTTGGTCCAACTGCACAAGAACGCTAACGGCATGGGGCTCAGCATCGTCGCTGCTAAGGTATGGAGTTTTAAAGTTGTTTTCTACGTTACTTATAATTTACATATACGATTTCTAATAAGCAGTGTGTTTGTGAAAAATTGTTTTTGGTTTAATTATGAGGGATTTTAATTGCTATTACATCTAACTTATTTGACCAGATTGTGAGCAGTAGCTCAACGTTTGTCAAATTTGTTTGCCTTTTTTGCAGCTATACGGAGAGCGAGAGAGACAACAACATATTTTTACAACTATTAATTTTGTTGTATTCATCACTACATATTATAAAACAAAGTCGCTTTTTTTCCCTCATGTCCCTTTGTTCCCTTTAATCTTTAAAACTGCGCAACGGATTTTGAGGCCGTTTTCTTTAATAGATAGAGTGATTAAAGAGGAAGGTTTATAAGTATAATAACAATCATTAAATAGTGGAGAAATACTGTTATTGTTGGGGTTTCTAATGTGATGTCCTAAATTATTTCTTTTTTTCCGCTTACATTGCAAACGCAGGCTGAACCCTACGAGATTTATCAAAATAATATACTGAGTATTGTACACTATGAAAAGAAAACTCCGCGATGGTATATAATATGTCTATTTCTTGGATATCCCACAATAACATTTTTTTTGTCATTTACTTTTAACGATTGAATTTGAAGCGATTTTAACCAATACGGCAATAATACTTATTCAATTTAATACTTTAAATACATGATTGATTTAACATAGATATATATATTACAGCATATGACTTCAATGAATATTTTTAAGATATTATACATATTCTAAAATTGCGGGACGTAGCTTTTGCGGCGGTACCGACCAATGCGGGCCTCGGGTAGTAATGAATATAATATTATGTAATTATTAAAAAGTACTGAATCGATTTTAAATAATTTCTTCAGTGAGTGACATAGGCTATATATTTTATAACCGTGCGAAGCCGGGGCGGGTCGATAGTTTTGTTATATAATTGACATTTTGTTGTAGGGCGCGAACCAGAGCAAGCTGGGTATCTACATAAAGTCAGTGGTGCCGGGCGGCGCGGCGGCCGCGGACGGGCGACTCGCGGCCGGCGACCAGTTGCTGTCAGTCGACGGACATTCCCTCGTCGGTATTACGCAGGAGAAGGTAAGCTTTTTTACTTTCAATTATGTTTATAATAGTATATCATAACAATATAAAAATATTTTAGTTGTTCAACGAATTATCGATATTTTTTTATGATACCACCTTCCAAAGCATTCTAAACTTGCAGACCTTTTAGAGGTACAACCAGTTTAGAGGTAACATAATAATATTGTGTTTATAATAGACGTAAAAAAAGTGCGATTATATTAAGTAGTTTCTGTATAGTATTACAGTAACTCAATTAAGGTTCTTGTTTAGGCCGCCGAGTACCTCGTGAGGACGGGGCCGATAGTGACGCTGGAGGTCGCCAAACAGGGTGCCGTGCTGCACGGCCTGGCCACCCTGCTACACCAACCCGCGTACAACCAACGACAAGGTAAATCTTATATATAAAATTCTCGTGTCACAATGTTAGTTCACGAACTCCTCCGAAACGGCTTTACTGATTTTTACCAAATTTTATGTGCATATTCAGTAGGTCTGAGATTCGGCTACTGGGTACTTTATATATTGATAAGTGCATTTGTTGGATAAATAATAGTAAATTATTACAAGCTGAGACTGACAGCGACCGCGACAATTAAGTTTGTGCGACGGGATAGGGATCAACTTTGCCATGACGACATACTTTTTAATATTTAGTCACTTCAATAAAATAATATGGGCACAAATCGAAAAACTTTATATGGCAAAACAACGTTTGCCGGGACAGCTAGTAATATATAAAGTGTATAGTTACACTTATCTTTATATAGATAAATTCCTGTTTGTTGCAGAAAAATATTTTAGGTTATAATGTTTTTGTGAGTGAGAATATTTTATTTATTCTATGGTCATTGTATAAGACGTGTGTTCTGTTTGGGTAGACGAAGAGCTGACAGTGACGGACCCGCTGGATCGCAACTCGGGTCTGTGGACGAACCCGCACCCCGCGCTGCTGCGCCCCACCTCGCCGCTCACCGAGCTCGCCACCGCAGGCAATTCCAGCCCCATACCACACCTAATTTGCGCCATTTTTATTTTGTTGTCATTCGTGTCGCCGTTTTATTTTACGAAGTCGTTCATCATCAGCGTCGATCTGTTCCATCATGTTTTCGCTTTCGTCGTTTTTCCTCCTGTAATAATCGTATCGTGTTTAAGTCGGCCTCGTATTGCAGGAACGCGGCGTCGTCACCAGTACAGTCTCTACCACCTCAGGGACGAGTCATCGGAATCTAGCACCGACCGGAGCGAGGAGTGCGCGCCGCACTACCACGGCTCCATTCCCAAATTGATAGTGACATTAGATCAGGAAAATAATCAGCTGCGAGAGGATTTGTCCCCAGAGACGCCGGGGTGCCCCGCGGAGCTGTCCGGGGCGCCGGCCCGCCCGATCCCCGTATTCACGTTCACATGCGTGGACGCGGACGATACGCACGTGCCGCAGGCCCCGCCCCTCGCGCCCGAGGCCCCCGCCTCCTGCGACCACTCCAGCGACAGTGCCGACGCCGTCTGTCTCCCGCCGCAGATGCGCCCCATCGACCCCCAACTGACGCTAGACTTTTTCCGTGCCAAAGAGGAGGCCTTCCGGCGCTGCACCGGCGTCGACGACTGCGTCAGCGCGTGCGAGTGTTGCCGCACGCCGCAGCCCGACGAGAACCGCATACCGTTCATAGACGAACCCAACTCCGAGCCGATCATATATGAGAGCGACCGCGTTCACGACAGAGTCGCGACGCCCAAAATACGTAGAATACTTCCGTCGTTGTCGCTCGACAGTACCATAGATAGAAAACCTGAAACGGTGGACGCAATGTGCCAAACGAACTCCCCGGTGGATTGTTGCGATAAAACATTGGGTGGGCGAAACGGGAGTACGGACGTCAGAAGAGACGATCTAGTTCTCGACCTTAAAGAAATCTCCGGTGAGGCTCGATCTCACCCGAGAGGGGCCGTCTGTAACACGACGAGCGCCTCGATGAAGTCCGACGAAACGGAAGCTCCGTCCACGTACTCCACTTCGGATTCGTTCGACGATTCGTGCAATAATAGATATATTTCTAAGAGTATGCCCCGAGTGCCTGTAGAGATCTGCGCCGACAGAAAATCTTGGAAATCTCCGGACGAGTATCGGCCCGGGTTCGGCAAAGTGAAGGCTCTGACGAAACATTTCAACGAAATTAATCTTAAGTACTGCGTAAGAAGCTATAGACGTAATTGTAAATCTAGTCCGAACTTAAGCGCCCGGAGGGACGAGAGTTTCGTAGTGAAAGACAATTTACCCACCAGTGCCAGCTTAGCGGACATTCACTACGAGCGCAACGAAACTGTCACCACCGACAGAATGTCCGAGGACGAGGTCAAGAGCATCATCATCCAGCTCGAAGACTGGTCGAGGTTCGGCTCGCGCGGGAGCGAGGACACGCTCGCGCAAGGTAACGAGTTCGAGCTCCCCAATCTACCTTCCGAGGATCACACCGACGGAAACGCGTCGCTCACGAGCAGCTATATATTTACAGAAATACTCGATAACAAACCAAAAACTATAACGTTAGACAATATCAAATTAAAGTCGAATCCGACCGTCAGCGATAAAGATTCGCCGGAGACTAGTAAATCGAACGAGTCGATGAAAGCGCGAGTGGTGGCGCTCATACCGAAGCGAACGTCGTCCGAGGACGTATCCTCGGCGTCGGAGTCGTTGGCGGTACGCAGTTGTCCCGACGTCCGCGACGCGCGCGACCGCCCGCTCCACAGCCGCCTGTTCACGCGACTGCGCCAGCCCCGTAAGACACTGAACACATTGAGCATGAGGATCCGTTTTACCGGCACAGCTTCTTATTATTTTTCGTACGGAAGCATGTATTTTTTATTTTGAACACCGTGGCATACCTAGGATTTGTTAAGATTTTATGTTACGTCGTTGGGCATTTTTGTTTTTTAGCACCTTTCAATTTTTCTTTTTCGTTTGCAGCGTTTAAAGGGAGCATATTTTTTTCCGAGGACACTGTATTTTGATGTTAGATAATATTTTGTAACTGTTACGAATAATGTATTCTTAATGAAAAGTATCAAAGTGTGTATTGATGTGCGTGTACGCGCAGGGGGCGTGGGTGCGGGTCGGCGCGCGTCGGAGCGCGACCTGCCGTCGCGGCTGGCGGCCGAGCCCGTGAAGCCGAGCAAGAGTACGCCGGCGCTACACGCGCTGTCGCCCGTGTCGCCCGTGTCGCCGCCGCCGCCCGCGATGCAGTCGCCCACGCCGCACACGCAAACGCTGCAGCCCAAGTGAGTATCGATGTAACTTTCTTTGTATATGTGCAGAATTACTCACATTACATGTTCAATGACGTACTAAGACCACTACCACGTCCGTGACTAAGACCACTCGCAATTAATAATTTTGATACCAAAATGAGATATAAGAAATTTTGGAATTTACATAACGCTTGTTATGCCTTGTCCAAAATAAGCAATTTTTTAATGTTTTCTAAATGTAAGTTTATATTAGAGTTAAAAGTCATAGAAACAACAAGTTGTAGTTTTGTATAATATTCTTAAAACATTCTCCTACAGCGGCAACTTGAGTATTGGGTCGGTGTCTTGGGCGAACAAATCGCGCAGCAGTCACAACCTGTCCGCACAGAACGACTCGTTCTATCAGAATCTGTCCTCAGTACAGGCTCACCAACATCACACCCTCAACGACAGGTAAGATCATCACAGTCAAAATATTCTCATGTATAATTTGATATACATAATATATCAGTTAATTAAAAATATCTTCTCTTAAATATAACTTTCATTTTTTATCGCAGATTCGTTTTGCATCAATTAAAATTTTTCAAAGTTTGAAATCATCGATTTGTATATTGGTGAATGAAGTCAGTCAATATTTTTATACGATAAAGATGTTTCCATGTCATTCTCATACGTTTATAATATAAAATGATATATTTTTGGTACACTGCACGTAATCTGTCATCAGATGGTCGTCACTTCGCAGCTCTTCGGGCAGCACGCGGCCGCAGTCCGCCCACTTCACCGCCGCCGAGCCCGGCCCAGACCCTAACGCCATTCATGCACAGGTAAGAACATTTTAAATTACGACATTTAAAAACAACCTCCTATTCAAAACTCTAATAAGTGTCAGGAATCACAATGCAAAATATTGAACATTAAAAATACTGGAAGTTGCTTACTTGCAGTAGTAGATATAAACCTATTTTATTTTATTTTTAGAGGGTTGATGATGATGAACTATTGTTAATAAGTGTTATTTTAATCTCTCTATTAGCTTTCAAACAAAAAACTAGATCGAAGTCGTTACATCTGTTTGCATGGCGGTGGCACGGCCAGACAAAAACAGAGAGACAGACAGACAGACAGACAAACACGTCAACATCATCACGTCACCGCCTTTTTTCGTCAGAGTTAAATGTCATCTATTTAAACTAAAAACAATAATATTGCAAACTTATAACTTTACTCTTTTCAGGCTAATCAACAAGCCAACGCTGCAAACGCCCGTGCTGCAAAACTGGCTGAAATGTCAGAGGAGGTGACGAGACGACAACAACATCAGCAACAGATGCAGCAGCAGCAGCTACATCAGCAGCAGATGCAACACCAGCAGATGCAGCAGCAGCACATGCAACAGCAGCATATGCAGCAGCAGCACCAACAACAGCAACACCAACAACAGCAGCACCAACAACAGCAGCACCAACAGCAGCAACATCAACAGCAGTTGCAGCACTATCAGCAACTGCAGCAGCAGCAATTCCACAATCAGCAGCAGATGCAGAAGCCGCAGCTGCCGCACCAGCACCTCGGCTCGCAGCAGCATCTATCGCAAAGCCAACCGCTGGTGTACTCCAGCCAGCAGAACTTCCATACGAACATGCAGCACGTGCACGCGGGACAACCGCACCTCAATACCAGCCAACCGCATCTGAACGCTGGACAACCGCATCTGAACACGAGCCAACCGCACGTGAACGCGGGCCAACCGCACGCCAACACCAGCCAGCACATGCACATGGGGCAGCCGCATATGCACGCGAGTCAGACGCTGTATTCGCAGCAGAGCTCGCCGCTGCCGCAGGGCATGCACCTCAACCTGCACCACACACAGTACGCGCCCGCGCCGCACAGCCCCGGCCAGATTAGCCAGCAGAACACGCCGCAGAGGTACATTTCCTTGTTAATTCATGAAGCCCCAAGCGGCCACATCCGGCCGCGATAACAATGAAAAAGCTATTGTGTCTCGTTTTGCCACGATCGGTGGGTTAATGTAAATTGTGCGCGTTAAATTTTCAAGGTCATTTTAATATTGATTTGTAAGTCATTTCATACCGGCCAAATTTTTGTCCAGTTGTAGATTAATATTTAATAATCAACATAATGAGCGTCAGTCGCCGCACCCGTGGTGGGTTGTACATGTTGAGAGTGTCTCAAAGTTCTCGAAAAAATTTTTTGCTAAAAGTAATTTTATACCGTATGAAACTTTGATGGATGATTATTGAGGTCATGTTTAAGTTTTAACCAAAAAATCACCGTCAGCCGTATTGCAGACGGGGGATTCAACGTCAGTCGCGTTACTGAATATGTAAAATTTTTTTGAATATAAAGTCATTTTATACCGTACAAAATTTATACAGGTGAATGTTTCTACTTTGTAAATAATAAAGAAAACCGTCAGTCGTTAATACGACGGTGGAAAAACCGTCAGCCAGCGATATAAGTTATAACCAATATAGCCCTACTTCGCGCTCAATGTATCCTAGGGCGTCGCGTAGACGACATTTCCACCTGCAAACATTCAGTTTACGGCGATTTTCGTTTGAATTAACCACAAAATTGTCTCATATAGCAATTTTAAGTAATTAATTCGATAGTCAATATTTGTGAAGAAGAATTATATACATTTTACTTGTAAAGCGCTCTGTTGTTATCTGTTGTTATATACTAAAACTAAAATGACACCTACCGGACCTAAATGTCTATAATCTATGATATATATCTATGAACCTTTATTGGTGCGAATTGTAATATTTATAATGTCAATTTAATACGATTCCCAACAACAACTTTGAGATACTCCCAAATTTTAACCCACCACTTTTGAAGCAGCTGACGATCAAAGCTGTTATGTATTAGTGGAATACTATTATTGTAATGATTTTCGCTCGGTATGAAATGACTTTTCAAAATCAGCGCGACCTCCCCTACTAATACAATAGTGACTATAGTCAGCGCGTTATAATATGAGAAGCAAGCAAGCAAGGAAAATGAGAACTGTCACCCATATCATCTTATAACGCGTAGACTATAATTCAACTGTTATTTACCTTTATTTTAAATTTAAGAACATTCTTTTAGATTTTGAAAGGTTCAATCAGCGTCCAAAAATTTCGCTTATAGATATTCTTTATTTACAGATACGAATGGCATCAACCGGGCCCGCCGTCTCCGCAAAGAAATCAGCCTCCCGTTGCTCCCAAACCAAATCAGGTAAAATTTAATTATTCCTATATTACGCAGTTAAAAAAATAGCCTTGCTTATATTATAAGCGACAACCCTTCAAAACCATTATGTTGGAGTTGAAATTCGAATTTGAATTTTAATCCTTCGATCGGAGGTTCTAGGAATTCCCATTGTATTCTTTTGTTCTCGCGATCACCGGTGCTCGCGCGGGGCCTGAAAGATTAAATGTATTCTTAACTAGTGAACAAATATAAAATGTTAACTTATTTTATTCTACAGAACGCAAGAAGATCGGAAATAGAAGACGATCAATATCATCAGCAACAACAGCAGCAGTCTACATTGCAACCAGATGAGGGTGAGTTGAAGTGTTATTAGTTATAAAATAATATTTTCTAAGAAAAATCAAGTTAGCTATTATTACATACTACTTATTATTTGCTAATAAATAGTTACACAGAGAATACGCTATACAATGTTCTGTTCTTGTCTGTGTTTTGAGCTCTTTGCTGCTATTGTAAGTAAGTATCGGAATTTTATTTATAGGCAAATGATAGATCTTCGTTATTGAGATGGATTGTCAAGCCCGAAAGATGACGTCTGTGTGCCGAGTGTGAGTTTTATGTTTCACATTCGATCGTGAACGCGTTTGGCGTTTACTAGGATTTTGTATGGGATTACTCCCTGGGCTGGGCTCACTCCCGTGAGCATCGCTAGGTGGCGCTGTACAAAATATCAAATACAAAATCTTAGTAAACGCCAAACGCGTTCACGATCGAATGTGAAACAAAAAACTCACACTCGGCACACTGACATTGGCTTCTTAATTTCAGAGCACTACGTGGCGAGTGCGTGCGGTCCGCCGGCGGTGTCGGTGTATCCGGTGGGCGGCGTGGGGGGCGGGGCGCCGCACAACCCCGCCCACAACCCCTGGCAGCGCGAGGAGCGCGAACGCCAAGCCGAGGCGCGGAGAGCCGCCGCGCGCGCACGCAGGTACGCACGACATTTTTGACATTTCCGACGACGGGACAAACGAGCAAACGGGTCACCTGATGAAAACCAACTACCGTCGCCCATGGACACTCGCGACATTAGAAGATCTGCAGGTGCGTTGCTGGCCTTTTAAAAGAGAACACGCTCCCTTCTTGGAGGTTTGAAGGTTGTATTGGTCCGGAAATAATGCTGGTGACAGTTCGTTCCGGAGTTTTACAGAGATTTATATTAAATTAGACTCGAACCACACTGCAAAGGTAGTGAAGTATCGTAAATGTATTTTTATTCTTAGTTCAAGAATAGAAAAAAGTGACAACATTACTTATTCGAGAAATGTATCGCCAATCGATAAAATTTCTTCAGCTAGTTACTAATCCAGTAATTTTGTTATGCTAGTTCTTAAGGTTCCTCTTACTAATTATAATCAGTTACGCACTCGATTGCTATGGACTCACTTTTAAGACATATATAGAAAAAATAGAAGCACTACAAGTAAGATTCCTAAAACTAATGGTGAACGATAAAACAAAAAATAATTGTAAGGGAGATTACACAAAATTATTTAAAATTTGTCAAATTTTACCAGCGAGTTTAAAACATAAATATCTTTTAGCAGTGCACAACCATGGCAGTCGAAATTGTAACTTATCGTTGTTACAGCATAAATGGGGTACCAGATCGATATCTAGTAGTAAATATGAGGTCCCCATAGTGAATAACTATTTTGGAGACAGAACACTAAAAAAACGCTTGCCATACCTACTAAATAGCTTACCTGAAAACATTAGACTGGAACCTAATTTATGTAAATTTAAAAGGATGTTGAGGGAGTTTTCGTTGGGGACGCTTTAGCTTTAGTTTTGTATATTGCGATACCTACTGGGGCTACACTAGCAGAAGCGACTTTTTAACATAAGTGTATATTTATTTAGATATTTAAAAGTTTAAAGAGACTGTAACTTGCAGTTAAACTGCGTAAGCAGTTTTGCAGGAAGTGTGTATTTGTTAAGTATACTATAAGATTAAAATAAATAAATAAATAAAAAATAATCTTCGCTGTCTATCAATGCATCTGTCTGTCACCAGGCTGTAGACTAGATTGGAACCGCGATAGCTAGATGGTTCATAATCTAGTAATAGGCTTTGTCCACATCTGTATCATTTGCGCGATCAGATCTCCGTCGCGTAGCATCAAAGCGTATCATGATCGCTAGTGTGGACGCAAAATGATCGCGTATCATGGTACTAAGCTTCAAGATCTTCACAAATGCTTAAAAAAGAGTGCTAGAAAACGAAAAAAATTTTTTTTTTGTGTTGCAAACTAAGCTTGTGACATGGTTAATTGTTTTGTTTGTATTGTGTCAGGGACGCGGCTATAGCGGCGCTGGTGTCTCTGGGCGCGGCGCGCTCGCCGGTGCAGAACCAGCAGCTGCGCGCGCTGCAGCTTGAGCGGGACTTCGAGCGACGCGCTACCATGGATCAGGTGGGTGTTATATCAATTGACAATTTTTTTAAGAGCCTATGCTGTCCCACTGCTGGGCAAAGGCCTCCCCCAAAGTCTTCCAATCCTCTCGATCCAACGCAGCCGTAGGCCAACCTGGCTCGTATTTGTTTAGGTCATCGCGCCATCTTTTTCGAGGCCGGCCACGGCGGCGTTGTCCATCGTCATTGACAATTATTAATTTGGGAAAGAAAGCGTTAAATTGACAATTAAAAAAAATAAAACATCTTTAAACACACAAGGAACAAAAACGCAGCCAGAGTGTATAAAAAAAGAATAACAGACAGTCAACTTATGGTTTCCGCTTGCGCCACTGACATAATGTATATTAATTGTATCTATGCAGTGGTTCCCAACCTGGGGGTAATTACCCCCGCGGGGGTAAAATAGCTATTCTAAAGGGGTAACAGAGGTGGTACCTAAAATAGATGAATTGGCAGAAAAAAATTATAAACTCTGTACATTTTGGAGAAACACAGCTACAGAATATCCTATCATTGCAGACAGAGATCTGAAAATGTTGGTACCGTTAGCTACCACTTGTAAATGCGAGAGCGGCCTCTCAATTCTGGTAACATTAAAAAATAATAAAAAGGGCAAGAAACCGTCTAAACGTGGAGCATGATATGAGATGCGCGTTAAGTGTAACTGAAGTCTGAACCTAATTTATTTAACAGGCCATAGCTCTAAAAAGGTCTAAAAAGGTTGGGAACCACTGATCTATGTCTTAGCGCTCTTACAGACGAACGGCACTTGTCGACGGCACTCAGCGGCACGCGTTGACGGCAGCCTTGTTCTGCCATCGACGCGTGTTGTCGACAAATGCCGTTCGTCTGTAAGAAGCCTACGCCCTAGCCCATTGGAAGCCATTTGACGACCAATGACAGTTAAATACAATATTTAATCCTGGCTTATCTTTCCTTTTAGGCCCGCTAGTGTTACATGTGGTATAATAATGAACAATATTTCAGGACGAGACCGGTAATGGCGAGGGCGACACGGAGAATCGCAGCTCTTCCCCCGAACCGGAGCTCGAGCGCGAACACGAGCGCGAACACGAGCGCGAACACGAGCGCGAGCCCGAGCGTGAGCGACACTCGCAGCCACCCAAGTCCATACTCAAGACCAACACGCGCACCGAACTCACCAACGGTTATACACATACGGTAAGTTTACTTAGCTATTGAATTTAAAGTCACCGACGATTCCTCAATAATATTCATCAAACGAAATAATTGATTTTAAATTTATTTCGTTTGACGTAATTATTGTAAAATATTATATTCTTAATTTTTTACCTCGACTCCTTAGCAACTTTGTACTAATTCGTGGAAGTAGATTTTTTGGAAAAAAGTATCTGAGTTATGCTTTCCATATACATTATATTGTACGATGTTATGCTATTGCACCGAGTATGTCTACTTGACGTTATTATAAAAATACTTTCTGCAACTGAGTTGAAGAGCACTGTAGTCCGAAATACAGATTTATCTAGTTCGGACACAGATGACCTGCATTAAGTGTAACTATATTAAATATTAAACCTTAAATCTATAACTTTAAGTGTTTTATGTGCAATATGTAATTGATTTTGATGATAAATAAATAATTATTATTACAGAGCGTTGCGGAGGAGCGCGTGTGTGAGGTGACTAGCGGCGTGGCGGGCGTGTCGCTGGGAGGGGGCGGGGCCGCGCCGCCGCCGCCCGAGCGCGGCTCCTCCTTCGCCGTGATGGCCACGCGCCTGCACGAAGCGCCGCCGCCGACAGCCGTGGTGCAGCCGCCACAGTAAGTAAAGCTTTATTGATAATATATTTTATCTACACAAGGCAACTTAACGCCTCCGTGGTCTAATGGTTAGAGCGTGGCTCTTGACTCGGAGGTCGTGGGTTCGATTCCCGCGTTGAAAACATGTTATTTCCAAGTTTGGTTAGGACAATGCAGGTTGATCACCTGATTGTTTGACAAGCAAGATTATCCATGCGTCTGATAGGCATGTAAAAAGTCGGTCCTGCGCCTGATTTCTCGCCGGTCGTGTCGGTCGTCCGTCCCACTGGGTTATGAGAGTGAAGGAATAGAGAGTGCTCTTGTGTACTGCGCACACACTTGGACACTATTAAAATTACTCCGGTGTAACTGGGCTGGTTTCAAACCGGCCACCGTCACCGAAACCGGTGTGGGGGGTTATTATTATTAATATCTACACAAGGTTACAAAACTTATTTAATATTAGACATTTCGCGTGGTTCTGCCCGCGTAATTAAGGTATTTTGTGGGAACTGTACATTTTCCCGAAAAAAAGTAGCTCGTGTCCTTCCATGTGGTCTACTCCTAATCTTTGACAAATATCATAATAATCAGTCCAGAGGTTCGTAAGATTTATATAATTTAAACATTATTAATTAATTACAACATTACAATTAATTACAAAAATTGCAACTAAATTACAACGCACTTGCACCTCTTCTGATGTTGCGAGTGTCCATGGGCGACGGTAGTTGCTTTCCCTCAGGTGACCCGTTTGCTCGTTTGCCCCCTTATTTTATAAATAAATTAAAGATAGTCACCGTTTTCCTACAAAACTGTTGTTAACTTGTCTGACTATGTATCGCGATTTTTTTCCTGAATTTTAATTAAACGTATACAAGTTTATCTATTCTAAATTATACATTACATTCTATATTATACCCCAGGTCGCCGGTAAGCGTGGGTCGGGACAAGCGAGTATCGTTCCACGAGCGCGCGCTCACGCCGCCCCCGCCGGCGTCGTCGCCGCCGCCGCTCGACACGCCCGCGCCCGCACCCGCGCCCGCGCCCGCGCCCGCTACTACGTCCGCCGCGCCCGCCGCACCGCACGACTTACACGCCACACCACAGAACCCGGAGGTATGTTAAGTGGGACGCTTTCACCTCACTAACAATGTAGACACATCACACAACACGTGTACGACAGCAAAATTAAAATGCAACTACAATAAAATAGCCCATGACTATTAACAATGTCGGATGTGAAAAACAGCAACTTTACAGGAGAGCGATTTAAAGTCTAAATTGTGAATAACTTTTTACTTGTTTCAAGTAGAATCATGAAATTTCAGGGTCGTGCTCTACAAGTTATTTACGTTTAGTATATTATTAGGAGTATCCCATATTTTATGAATAAATATGAGAAACGTCACTTCTGACTTTTTTAAGAGTCCGTATACGAAATTTTGCCGATGAATATGAAATTGCAAAGATTCGCTACAGAAATATTATTTGGTTTTTTCCCCTTATTAGATTTAAAAATATATATATTAATTATTAGATTTAAAAATATATTTAAGCGCGGACTGCCGACTCGAGCCTTGCGGCGAGTAATATAATGTGAGATTTAGGTTGTTTTGAATCGTGTTTTTTGGCACAATTTGTTTTTTTTTCTTTTTTCTCGAATTGTATAGAATTTTATCTATAGATTATTTCTGTCGTTTTCTTTTTATGAATTACAGCTCCAAGTTGCCGAAATTAACAGCAATTCTTTTCCCATTTTCTCTAAAATTTTTCCGAGTTACATATTTTTTTACTCAACTATTTCATATTAAAGTGGTAAAAAGTAATTCCAACATTGTATAGACGACTTTCTCAACAGTACATTGTATTTTTTTCATACCGTTAAGACGTCAATACAATCCATAAACAGGTGATATTCTAAACCTTTTACAGCAAAAATCACAAAACTGTCGCAGGTTTGAAAAATCTAGCTCCAACATTAGATGATAATTAAAATGATCTTAAATGTTGTGCATTAAAACTGTATTTTAACTGTTAAATCACGTCTGTTAAATCAGCGAAATCGGCAAATTTCGTATACGGACTCTTAACGGAGTAAGAGTAATGCTGATTTGTCGGAAGAGTTAGAACCGACGATGTTGCTTGTACAATATCAATGATTGCTTGTCGGAAGTGGCACTTACGCCATTGTTAAGTGATAACATTTAATTTAAAAATATGTCGGATGTAGAAATTACCAACAAAAATGACAACAATTTAAAGAAAATATATGTTTTTTATGGACTTCTGTCAAATAAAACGTAAAAACAATGTATGTATGAAAATACAAAACATTTCTTATGACGTAAATAATTCGGAAAATCAAAATTTCGTCCGAAATGTAAATTAACTTAAAACATTGGAATTAAAAATTATTGTCATCACTATTTTATTGACTTTTTGATACCATAACTTAAATTAACTTAACAAAATTAATATATTTTTTGTATCAATCATAAAGAGGAAAAGTTTGTTTCGTGTTTGGAAAAGTCTTTGTATCTTTGTTCGTATTGAATAGGTTAAATAACTACTGAACTAATTTTAAAAATTCTTTTACCCTTGGTAAGCTACATTGTTTGCAAAGAACATAGGCAGTGTATTATTCAGAAAAATATGAGAGATCATACCGAAAATCGCAAAAATATAACCCAAGTGGTAAAAATTTGCAATAAATTACATTATTTCGCTTGCGCTGCGAAAAATACAGCTGATTCATAGAAATAATATTACAAATACTTATAGTATTCATCATTATCTACAAAAAAGTCCGGGACAGCATATATGTATCTTTTATGGTGAACGAATAATAACCATTTCCTTCATTAAAAAATTAACTTCAAATCATCTTCTGCTAGCGTGGCTTTATTTTGCATATTGACAATTGATCCTTACCTAAATAAATATCATAGCATTACTTGTGATTCTGTAAAGAATATAATTGTCTTTTAAATTATAACCAAATATTTTAGAAGTTAGGGCAGTTTGATTAAAGGTCAAAACAAGGCGCCGACGCGGCAACGGCGGTGGCTACCACGAATTTGTAATGGAAAATATTATATTTTCCAAGTCGAACAACTTGCTATGGATCTTACCGACATCTGCCAAATACGCTGGAGGGATTAATTTGCCCAAATATGTGGGAAATACAGAAAATACTGAAGAAGGACTGACTGTTTTGCAGGTCCATCAATTTGTCAGCGAAACGAAGTTTGCGGAATCAGGTAGTTCTTAAAAATCTCTACATTTTTAGAGCACTTACGTACTACCAAAGCCTTCGTTTTCATGAAAAACTTAGATAATTATTTATTAGATTAATTAATCAAAAGCAGTCTTCTTCATCCCAGATTCTCTATTAATTATTCTATGGTATTTTTTGACAATAATTTCACTTTTGTTTGTTAAGACATATTGCAAGCTCTGCATTTACAATGCCTACAAGATCAGCAAGGTTAATCAAACTAGCTATTTAACGAATTTGAGAAAATTATTATAGTAATATAGGAAAAAAATGGTCATGGAAATCTTGACTGAAGTTAAACCTAAACCTGTGAAAAAAGGTCCTTTTAATACCTTTTTTACGATTTTTAACAGTTCAGCTTATGTTTTTTTACTATTATTATATATATTAGAAAAATGCCGAGAAAATCAGCTATTAGACACCAGATCGCCAAAACACGATTATTTAATTATAAAATTATATTCATTCATTGTGTATGTGTGCCAATAAAAACTTAATTTTCGTACAAAAATGACCTATTTTGAAGCCTTCTGAAAATTGTTTAAAGTCGGTAAGCGACGACAGATATGAAACAAACTCCAAGTGACATTAAACCAATTAGAAAAATAAGTGAAATAGTTATGATGTAATACATTTTGCCAATTTATAAATCCCCGTAACAATGTCGGTAGTGCTACTACCGACAGTTGAACTATTTATAAAACCGATTAAAAATGTCGTATGTGGTACAACCGACATTTTACACATTTGAAAAACCGGTTAAGAACGTTGGATGTGGCACATCCGACAATTTTAAATGACCTACGATAAAATGTTAATGAAGGTAAGTGTTTATCTTATAATGAAATTTGAAGCAATAAAAACATAAGCTATACTGTTCAAAATCTTTAAAAATATATAATACAGAATAGTAAATACCATTTTCCGAACTAGCATTAGCTTCGATCATAATATTTCCATCAGCATTTTTTTCCCTATTACTATATTTTTCTTAATTTCGTTGAGTACCTACTTTGATGAGCCGTGCTGATCTTGTAGACATTAAAAATGGCGTCAAAAATTAAAAAAATATAACTAAGGTTGCAAAAGAAACAATTGACAGCGCGAGGTCCATTCCCTCCGTTAACATAGTCGGAAGTGGCACATCGAGCGCTCTCACTCGCACCCGCGTCCTGTTAACAACGTAAGAGGTAGTGACTATCCGACATTGTTAGCGGACTATCTTAGTAATATACGACATTTTTAATGTAGCTATTTCAGAAACTATGCATAATATAGATTTTTTCTTTTCAGCGAATGATAGCCTTGGTTATAAGGATATGTTTTATGAAATAAAAAAAATTGACGATTTTGCACATCCGACATTGTTAATAGTCATGGGCGAAATATTTACACAGACATTTTTTTCTTTACTAACGCCTCTAGTCCACCGACGCTGCGAACTATCTCGCTCTATTCCTGTTTCGCAGATATTTCGCACTTCGTCGGTGGACTAGAGGCGTAAAGACCTACATAAAGTATAACATTGCTAACCTTAGCTTGATTAATAAAGGATAGCAAAGCCGTCACATATTTCCTTTATTAAACAGTTATTATTGCTTAAAATGTTGTTTACTTTTCATTTATCATTTTGTAATACTATTCGTTGTGTTTAGCGGTTCATCGAGGAGGCGGAGAGCATGTTGTCGGGGGCGTCGCCGACCACGCCCCCCGCCGCGCTCACGCACACGCCCGGCGTCATCGGCGCACAGGAAGTCTACAGGTAAGCAATTAACTGTTTCTTGAACATGATTATAAATAAGGTAGTCAAGTAGCTTGTGACAGTTTGTTATTAATTATTCGAAAGAAAATCATTATTGTGTATTAAAAACAACGCCTAATTCAGAACTCTAATAAAAGTCAGAATAGTGTTGCAAATTATTACCTCGATAGTGGGAATCGCAGACACAATAGATTTTCAACTTATTATGCGGCAGCTGGGTGCCGCTTGAGGATTGGTGGGTTTAAACAACGGGTGGCCGATTAAATCACTGGAAGTTGCTAACAATCTTTCAGGAAGTAGTAACAACACTCTCGATTGTATCAGCTTTCAAAGAAAAAATCTAGATCAAAATCAGCTTACCAGATCGGATACCACGACGCTACCGATAGACACACACAAACAGACAACACGTCAAACTAATATTTATGGGATAAGGCCAATGACATAAGTAGGTTTGGAGATCTTTGGATAAAAGGGCCCATTCACGGCAGTCCGCCGTGCAGGACTGCAAATGAACATAGCTCACTCATTGGTTCACACGACCGGAAACACCGAGTGTGAACCAATCAGTGAGCTATGTCCATTTGCAGTCCTGCACGGCGGACTGCCGTGAATGGGCCCTTTAAGGCATTACAAGCGCTATGTCACTTAGCGATGCGTTATGTCAATACACACATTACAAGCGCTATGTCACTTAGCGATGCGTTATGTCAATACACACATTACAAGCGCTATGTCACTTAGCGATGCGTTATGTCAATACACACATTACAAGCGCTATGTCACTTAGCGATGCGTTATGTCAATACACACATTACAAGCGCTATGTCACTTAGCGATGCGTTATGTCAATACACACATTACAAGCGCTATGTCACTTAGCGATGCGTTATGTCAATACACACATTACAAGCGCTATGTCAC
The DNA here is from genome assembly GCA_963422495.1 of Polyommatus iphigenia. NCBI lineage: Eukaryota > Metazoa > Arthropoda > Insecta > Lepidoptera > Lycaenidae > Polyommatus > Polyommatus iphigenia. The sequence continues at coordinate 13,500,015 of OY730180.1, read as the reverse complement.
TTAGCGATGCGTTATGTCAATACACACATTACAAGCGCTATGTCACTTAGCGATGCGTTATGTCAATACACACATTACAAGCGCTATGTCACTTAGCGATGCGTTATGTCAATACACACATTACAAGCGCTATGTCACTTAGCGATGCGTTATGTCAATACACACATTACAAGCGCTATGTCACTTAGCGATGCGTTATGTCAATACACACATTACAAGCGCTATGTCACTTAGCGATGCGTTATGTCAATACACACATTTTTTTTCTTTAAAGCTACTTTAAAGCTTTGTTGCAACTTTACTAAGTTACTTAATCCCGTCACATTTGTGTGCGCCGATAAATAATCGATATCAAACGAAAATGAACAGCGAATATAATCGTTGCCGTCTCTATACATCCTTTGTACGAGCCCTTAGTGCAAAGCGGATCTAAAACATTGTAATCGGGAGTCCGGGACTTACAAAATACTTTATTTACAAAAATAAATGACATACTTACTTAAAACTTGCTGATTGAAGAGTTTATTTTGATTTTTATAATCTTATATATAAAATTCTCGTGTCACAATGTTAGTCAGCGAACTCCTCCGAAACGGCTTTACTGATTTTTACCAAATTTTATATGCATATTCAGTAGGTCTGAGAATCGGCTACTGGGTACTTTATAAATTGATAAGTGCATTTGTTGAATAAATAATAGTAAATTATTACAACCTGAGACTGACGGCGACCATTGTTTGTGCGACGGGATAGCGATCGACGTTGCCATGGCGACATATGTATCATGACAAAGCAACGTTTGCCGGGACAGCTAGTTTTTATATAATAGATTTTCAGATTTTTATTTGCTAAATGTGTAGACACGTTACTAACTTGTATTAATATTGTTGGTTAATTGAATTAAGTACTGAATTGTAGAGACCCGCGCACGCGGCGGCTTCTGGAGCAGCAGGCGCGCGCGCCGGCCGCGCCCGTGCCCGAGCAGCTCTCCTTCAAGGAGAAGATGAAGATGTTCGCACTCGAGTCCGGGGAAGCCGCCACGCCCAAGGACAAGGTAATATATCAACATTATATAGTATCAAAACACACAAAACATACACACACATACATCTGAGTAGGCAGAACTAAATAGTACCTCGACTTCAAACAAGCGGGCGAATAGACTCGAATTGAGCGCAAGTGCCAGTTTCAACATGTTCCACCATGCTGGGTAACGCTGCGTTACTAATGCGTTACTAACTCATTAATACTACAGGCGCCGGCCGATATGACATACATTTTTTTTCATGCGCAGGGGAAACCCATCATGGGTGCCCCGGGTTGGGGATCTCTCCACCGATATAACATAATACGTCAAACTTATCGAGATGTCTTCTGAGTCGGCTAGTTCGAACTTCTGTTTACTCCATTGACATAAGAAACCAGTTTACTCTGCACATATTATAATGCTCTTCAAATTTATTCCTAGGCAGTTGACGTCCCACGTCATATGGTCGGCTTATGTCAGTTCAATGTTAGCTGTAAATTGTAATCGGTCGGATGGGTTTGACACCAAATTACTTAGGGCCAACCCACACGTACCACAACCACACGACAACCACAACCACACCACGTGGTCGGGCGTATATTTCGTATTGTAAATGAACTGGACCATTCACACGTACCACATTTTGCAGTCGTTGTCGACCACTTGTCAGATAACTTATCAGACGCAACCACGGCCGACCACATCGCAACCACAACGTTGTGTCGATGCAACGACAGTGCGCGCACACCGCCGGCGCTCTTCCCCCCTCCGTTTCATTGACTTTCGTACGTAACCACATCGCAACCACTGGCGACAACACAACCACGTCGGCATTTTGTCGGTACCACAACGCAACCACAAAATGCTGCAGCGACACCATTCACACTTAACCACTGCTCGACGACATTTTGTCGTTGCGATGTCGTGTGGTTGTGGTACGTGTTGGTTGGCACTTAGGTCCGCCATCTGCCTAGGAATCTGATAGTACTAATCACTCGTGGCAAAGCTGACGTAAATTCGTGTAATAAGTATTATTATTTAATTAAGAACAAATATATTTTCAGGTGAAAATATCTCGAGCCCAGCGAGACATCGACGCGGTCCATTAGCGGACCACGAACCCAGCCGGACACCCGGCCACCGGACACGCCCGGCTACCGGACACACCCGGCCACCGGACACAGCCGACCCCCGCCAACCGGCTAACACCTCAGATAACTATCGCTACATTCATCTTTGTTTGAATGTTCGAGCGACTGTAATGCCGTTACACTGTATTTTATAAGAATTTAAAATTAATATTTACTTTCTTTCGATGCCTAATTTTATTTTAGAATATACTTTATTCAGTACGAAGTGTGACGACAGATCTAGGAGAATATATTTTGATGTGAATGTCTAATATAACGAGTGGCCATATAATATTTTACGATTGGACCATGTTTCTGTCTTTAAGACGCGATCGTTTCGAATCGAGAGTTATACATCAGTATTAATTGACCGTTTACTAAATGAAATATTTTGTACTGACGATGCGAGAGTTTATCAAAGGACCACGATATAGCTTTTATATTTGAGAAGTTATTTCACGATTTGCCTTCGTCGGACGTGGTGCGCGGCCGCTGCCACTTCGACGTAAAATAATTATGTATAAGTTTGTGACGAGAATTATATTTTTATGAGAATGGATTGATGTTATGTGAGCCTTAAGCAGCTAGTGCAATGATTTTATAGTTATACGGCATCTATGAAATTCACGACAGCTTATTTTATCGTATTGTATCCCGTAAGAGAAGTGACTTAATATTGACTAGGGTGGCACTGAAACGATTCAATTACGAGCGCAGGTTAAACTTGTCCAATATTTCGTGCCATTATTAAATATTGTGTCTAAATTTATTTTTTATATAGTCGACGTTACTCACTAGGAAGGACCAAAATATTATATGCAATCGACAGGTGCCTTTTTGTGTGTTAGATGAAACATATCCATGATAGCTCTCTCTGGAGTCACGCGTTTCTAGATATCATATTATCTTCCTTACATTCCAACTAACGATTCTTACTTCTTTCTACTTTAATGCATTCCTCTATATCATTAGAGTCCTCCTTTATTTATATAAAGTATGTCATGTATTATATACTACGATGAATCGATATTACGTAGTTTTATTTTTAGTCGTAAGCGCTGTATCGAGCCTAACCGACAGCAATAATGTATGTGAGCCTTTAAATGTAAATATGTAGCACGATTGTGCCAAAATTTTGACTACTCTAGTTGTACAAGTAATATACGCGTTCCGTCGCCCGGGCCCTCGACACAGCGCGCAGCGTCGCACTCGGCCCGGCACTGTACATAACGTAATGTAGCTAGCGAATCCCTGTTGAAACGTATCGAGGTTTGTTCACCCGTTTGTATATGTAAAAGTTTATTTAAAGATTATATCGAATGTTCACATTTGTCTTAGGAGAACGAGGCCTATTTTGTTTAGTGTTAGCGTAGTCCCTGGGAAATATTTTTCTCAGTTTTTCACCCAACGATAGTCAATTAGGATGGTTTCTAGATTGATTTTCAGATTTCGATTAGTGTGTACATATTCGTGGAGAGCCACTCGCTACGCGCAGTAGGCGGTGGTCTGTAGCGTTTAATGTAATGTTAAATATTACACTTCATTTTAATTATTGTAGCTATTGTATTTCTTTTACATAAAAAATGTTAAATTAATTAATCCATCATGCAGTTTCATTTATTTATAAATACTTAATTAAATAAATATATTGGGCAAATTAATAACATTCGTTTTCTTTATAGTGTTACTTAATCTTGGTGGTAAGTATAAACTCTTTCTAGTTTTATATCACATTTAAGGTACTCGATAATTTAAAAAAATATGGGGGTAGTCACAAGATAAATCTTGGAATTTAGGGGGTGGTTCAAAAAGAAATACAAATATCTCTTCATAAGATATGCACTCCTGATACTTGGTAGTTAAAAAATAAAATAAAATGGCACTTGATAATTAAAAAAAATATGGGGGTAGTCACAAGATAAATCTTGGAATTTGAGGGTGGTTCAAAAATAAATGCAAAGATCTCTTCATAAGTTATGCGCTCCTGGTACTTGTAGTTAAAAAATATAATAAAATGGCACTTGGTAATTTAAAAAAATATGAGGGTAGTCGATAAACCTTGGAATTTGTGGGTGGTTTTAAAAATAAATGCAAAGATCTCTTCATAAGTTATGTGCTCCTGGTACTTGGTAGTTATAAAATAACATAAAATGGCACTTGGTAATTAAAAAAAATATATGGGGGTAGTCACAAGATAAATCTTGGAATTTGTGGGGGGTGGTTCAAAAATAAATGCAAAGATCTCTTCATAAGTTATGCGCTCCTGGTACATGGTAGTTAAAAACAGACACAAAAAAACCATCAAATTAGGGGGTGGGTCAAAAAATAAATGCAAACACCTCTTAATACATTATGCGCACCTGGTACTTGAAAGTTTGAAAAAAAATGGAGGGTAGTCACAAAAAAAATCAAACATCTCTTAAACACGTTATGCGTTCCTGGTACGTCAAAATAAAAATTTAAATCAAAGAGAATATAATCACTACGTGATTGAAAACGCCAGAATTCGTAGGCTGTTATATGCTCAGGTTTTATAATGCAGAAGGTCGTAGCTATAATTTATAGGTTGTGCAGTGCGCTACATATGAGTATAAATAAAAGACATTTTAGTTTAACAGTGTTTATATTTGTTTTGAGGTTAATATTAGTGTGCCATGTGGCTTTATACTGTTGTACAATGTTTCATTAAAAATGTTAAAGCCGGCCCGACGCATCGCGCCGGCGCTAACTCTGTCAACAAATATCAATTGCACTCTTAGGAAAGCACTAAAAAGATATCTAAAATGTTATTAACATCATTATTTAACATGTATTATAGCTATGTTACTAAAACAGAATATGTACAGGTACCTGACGATACTCATTCACCAGGGAGCCGACGGAACTCCCCGGGTGTTTTTGTGCTAGACAATAATCGTTATAACTACGAATATAAAAGAATTGTTCGTGCAATTTAAGGGCTAACATATGGCCTACCCTCGCATAACAATCAGTATACAAACATCTGTCATATAACAATTCGCTCTCATTACTCGCGAGCGTTATTCCATTACACGATACGACCAATGCATTACAAAAAAGAGAACAATGTTGAAATAACTAATATGAAAATTTTTGTCTGTTTGTTAATAACGAAACTATGCTATTTAATATTTATTAAAAATAACGAAACTACGCCAACAGTTTATGAGGTTTTGGTGTGATGTAAAATATCGGTGACGAGTAATGTGATAACGCTCCAACGAGTGTACTCGTATGTAAATACATTCTACTCTCGAACGGAAGTCAAATTTCAATTTTGACTTAGTCTACGACGAATTTACAAGTAACAATTTTTACATTATCATAACGTACTTAAGAGTTAAAGCTTTATTTATTTACACAATATAAACTAATTTGACTACATATAGAAAAATATACGTTTCACGACAGTACCTAAATAAATGCCAATGGAAATACACAGAACAGTAGAAAATATCGTGCGGCGCTCGGCGACCGATCGTCGATCGTACATGCGGGGTTCCGCTGTCGACTATAGTTCATACAAAAATACATATCTATTCGCATCTCTCCTCACTCAACTCCCCCCCGCGACAAAACTAGGACGCGCGCCGAGCGACGCACAACAGCGAAGATCCATAGAAAAATAAACTACGATTAACATGTCGTATGCGCTATAAATATGTTCCATATTGTATAGTAAATATACACTTTGAAATATTTGTATAGTACGAGAGCGTCGGCTTTGGAAACGTAGCGGACGCGGAGTCCCTCAACAGTCGACTAGGTCTTCGACAACACTTAGCTTAACACTAAAAAGATATCCACGCACTCGACAGACTCACACCAACGACACACACCCTCGAGTTACAACAATGGAAGAATCATCTGAAGCCCTACGTTAGGAGGAATCATATTATTTGTACAAATTATTATTTAAAAAATTCCCGCCATTAAATTAAAAATCGTCCTCGCGAGACGACACAAAACGTCCGGCGGACGACGTCACTGTTATATAAAATTTGAACTTTAGCGAGTGGCACTAGTGAACATATCGGCGGCATTCCGCAGCCCTCATAGAGGACACCCCCCGGCGGCCATCGCACGGCGCGATGACGTCACAGCTACAGTAAAAAAATCGTTAAAATGGACACAAAATGCACGATACATTGGAAGATTTCGGAATGCATTTAGTCGCGTACCCTTCGTAACGGTGGAAGGGATATATCAATCTTATAAAATTTTACTTAACCGTTTAATAATATTATAATTCTCTAGTAATAATAATAATATATTTCACTTACGACAACCGCATACCGCGGCTCTAACTATAACTTACATGCGGTATATCCACAACAAAACTGTCGAGACTTCATTCCAATTTGTTATGTCAGATTTTGTACATTTTTATCTAGTAACCAGATAATTCACACCCGTATTTTGTGGATTTTATAAACTATTATCAAAATATTGGCATGTCATTAGCTAGTCAAGACAGAAGTGTAAATATCAATTTTATGCTTTATCAATACATAATAATTAATATCAAAGGAAAAGTTCATATATTAAACTCGAACGAGGTATCGAAGTTATTTTGCGAATATACCAATATCGTATAAATTATCATTCTAGGCGTGCTCGTAACTTACTCAATAAGGTGCTCAATATAAACTGCGACACGACCGAGCGCGCCGGCCTCGTCGGAATCATCAATAGAACAATAATTCTAGACCCCGCAACAAAATAACAAGTAACATCAAAAGTAAACGGCCTACGTCCCATTACATTAGCTCCAGAGAGCTAACTGCGGCGACGAGAGAACTGAGGCGCGGCGGGGCCTTTCGTACGCGACGTCCTAGTTATATTATTTTTATTCTAATAACTTTGTAAATTTTAGTGATGTTGCGTCACGTATACAAAAAAGTCGCCGACGTCAAAATTTTTGCTTTATCAGGAGTACTAAGGAGGCCCCTGATGGAAAGTGGCGCTCGGAGCGACGTTACGATGGGGCGCTCACTCCTGCGGCGATTGCTGTTGCTGCTGCGGCGACTGTTGTTGCTGTTGCGGCGGCTGCTGTTGTTCTTGCTGGTGAGACGACTGCTGTTGCTGCTGCTGCGACGACTGTTGTTGCTGCTGCTGCGCTTGCGACGTGCGAGGCGTGAAGAAGTGTCATTGCGGCGTATCGCGCGCCGCGCTCCAGCGGTCGAACTCGATGCCGGAGTCGGGCGAGACGCCGCAGCGCGCGCACGCGGTGGCCGCGCACCCGCACGAGCGCGCGCACGCGCACGTCCCCACGCACGCGCACGCGCGCACCTCACGCACGCCCAGCTCCTCCAGCACCTGATGGAAAACGTTCCTTGTTATATTTCAGACGATACAAAGTGTAGTAAAAAGGCGATAATAAAAAGGGGATTCGACCGACTCGTTCTCATTTACAATGACAAGTAGACAAACTTTTCAATATCATCAGCGGTCTAAAATGGCCATGTTGAGTGTTTAATATCATTGTTAATTTTCCAAATCAATACCTGATTATATATAAAACATCAATTTTGTCAGTCTATAGAGTGACCAAATTTTTTACTAAATCCAATGTCGCCGTTTATTTAGACCCGCTATCTCCAACCCGCGGCCCGCCGGGACTTTCTTTGTGGCCCGTGTGATTTCAATCAATTTTGAAATTCGCGCCCACCGGCAAAATAACTTAGTCAACGTGATAGTCGTTAAATTTTTTTCCACTTATAAATCGTTAATTTTGAAGAATGTTATTTTTTAACCCTAGAAAATTTTTGTTGCGGCCCGCGACACCAAGACCAAAACATGTTTGTGGCCCGCATGAAAAAAAGGTTGGGGACCACTGATTTAGAGCCACATATAATTAGCCAGTGGTGAGGTCGGTCGTCCCTGTGCGACGGAGGTGTACCTTACTCAGGCTGGCGCTGCGGTCGTGGAGGCCGAGGTCCCGCTCGAAGCAGTGCAGCTGTCGCATGAAGTGGAAGTTGGGCGCGATGTCGGTCTTGCGGGCGCGGACGAGGTCGAACGCGTCACGCAGACAGAGCCGGTGGCGCTGCATGAGGTACGCGAGCGTCACGGTCACGGAGCGCGACACGCCCGCCACGCAGTGCACCAGCACGCCGCACCGCGCCGACATCGCCTCCTCTGTAACACAACAACACGCACGTTAACATGTATAATTATTTATAATTGGCATGACTCATTTAATTATATATTATGATGAATATGATTAAATATTAATGCTGGAAAATGAAATAAAAAATGTGGCTTTTATGTCTAGAATCCATACTAATATTATAAATGCGAAAGTGTGTCTGTCTGTCTGTTTGTCTGTTACCTCTACACGCTCAAACCGCTGAACCGATTTTGCTGAAATTTGGCATGGAGATACTTTGAGTCCCGAGAAAGGACATAGGATACTTTTTGTCCCGGAAAAATGTACGGTTCCCGCGCGATAAACGAGTTTTGGCGCAACGGAGTTGCGAGCGTCATCTAGTCTAGATATATGATGACTTCTTTTTTTTATAATAAAAAAAATGCTGTTTTTTATAATATGTTGTTATTATTTCTATAAGTTATTATTAAATTAGCTTTACGTTACCACAAACGTTACTGTTGTGTTTGTAAGGACTTTGTCAAATGCTTAAGTGTTTAATATTTTTTTAATTACATATATTTTAATGGCGCTTACTGCAAACCAGCGCGCAGCGTTCTGTGTAGGTGCCAATTTGGTAACACTCAATATTAAATTGTTCTTGATTATTTTAATGTTCATCTATTGTTTTACCAAATAAAGTTTCTTTCTTTCTTTCTTTCTTAACTTACAACTTACAAGGTCTTTTAAAATTATAAGGGGGAAAATGAGGAATTGCTATAACTTTGCAAAATATACCCACTTCATCCTCTCATGCTTTCAAATATGTAAATTCAATTATAATCAATATTGTGACCAGCGAACTTTTTTCAGCCGCGGATTCCTAGGAAGTCAAGCACAGTTTTCATGGACTCTCTTGATAAAAAAATTATGTATGGTCCACAGATGACACCGCCATTCATATACTCGCGGTCCCAGGGGTCCGCAGACCACAGGTTGGGAAACGCTGGACTGGAGTTTACAATAAATACTAACCGATGAACCGTATGGCCTGTGGGAAGTGCACGGCGAGGTTCTGGCTCCAGTGGTCGGCGATGGGTATCTTGAGGTAGTTGATGCCGCACCCCTCCGCCTCGAACGCGTTTGGCAGGTCCGGAGTCACGTTCAGCACGTACTGAAATTGCAACGAGATGAGGTTAGGACTTAGGACTTGATTGTAATTGGATATTTAATAGACCCGAGTGCTCTTGTATATTGATTATTGGTATCTTGTAGTTTGTACACACATTAAGGTTTATAAAAAGAACCCCTTTGTAGTTGGCTTTATTTGAAATTTTGGGGCAGCCCCAACAGCATCCTAAAAGTGCTCAGCGTCAAGCTGGACAGCCCCCTTCTGGGGCACTGAATCCATACACATGTGCATGTGCCCGGAACGCCAGAAGGTGTAATCCCTATAAAAACTGCATCTCACACTCGAAACTGATATTCTTCCTGTCATCTTCTGTCATCAGGGCCCTCTTCAACCAAGCGTGGGAGAAGATGCTCACAGCATTGGGCACGGGCAAGAAATTTCTAGAAGATCTCTTCGAGTCTTCCACCCTGGCCCACGATCAGAGAGACGAGTGGTGCGCCACTATTACTAACATATTTTTTAGGTTTGTTGTTTACTAACAAATTATGCGTTAAACAGCCTGAAATAAACGTATTTTACTTTTATTTTATTTAAATCTCTTAATTTACGAAATCATTAAATACAATTATTAGTACGAGACCCATTTGACGACCTCTGTGGCTCAGTGGGTGGGCTGTTGGTAGCTCAAGCCGGGGGTTGCGGGTTCGAATCCCGCCGACGGAACAAAAAGTTTTTAAAGTTCCAGGGTCATGGATGTGTATTAAATATGTGTATTATATAATAAAAATCTTAAATATATGTATAGTATAAAAGTATTAAATATATTTCCGTTGTCTGGTACCCGTAACACAAGTCCTTCAGGTACTTACCACGGGGCCAGACTGACGTGGTGTGAAGCGTCCATATATTATTATATTATATTATTATTATTTGCAAGAAAGTCTTCAAATAACGATTTTTGTTCAACTCATCTCCGCCCTACGAATTATTAGTATGTACTTATTTGGCATATTTTCCTGAACACGAAAAGTGCGGTAGTCACTTCCTAAGTGTATGGAGGGGGTAGCTATGACGTCACAAAGATGGCCGCCGGGCCTATTCTATTGTGCGGATTATTTAATATCTACTGAACCGATTTACTTAAATAGGGTGTCAAACGAGAGGTTATTAAATAAGCATCATTTTATTATGAAGAACTGTCAATGTGAATAAAGTACCAAGGGAAATATTTCGGAAAAACATAATTTCAAAAAAATATTTTTTTCTTCTTATGTTTAAATAACTTGGTAACCGTCAGGATAATAGAAATATAGGTTATTATAAAATATTTGACTACTTTTATCAGCTTTCTAACGAACTTTAAATCATTACAATAAAGCTATAAACAACGGAACTGCAGCCGTTTGAATGAGCCTCAGTAGCGTATTTCGCACAAACAAAAAACATAGCTATGTTTATATAAATAGAGATCATATTTGTTTATGCGAAAATCAAAAGTAATATTAAAGTAATACTGCTATAAGAGCTCATGGTAGGGGGGCTGCTGAACCCATAGCGGTAGCTAAGCTACGATGCTAGTTTTCTATAGAATGATAATAGAATTTTGAATAAAAAGCATGAATGAAGTATTAAAAATATATTAAAGTGAGCTGGTACTTATTCATAGGTTGTATTTACAGTTTTTTTAATGTGATCAACTTAATAATGGGTTATAGGTAGGTATGTGTTGTACTAAACTTACTCATAAAATTATTAAAAGTAATTAAACATTTTTTTTTATTTTATTAATGTCCATAACCTTATCTGGATCTTTTGAATAATTACACTGGTAACAAAAGTCTTTAGGTGGGACATTGCATTTGTAACCGACATGACATAATATTCAATTATCCACAACGGGATGAACGGTAACCAGCTTTACATTGACATGATATTATAAGTTCAAGATCTTTCAATGAGATTGAATTTACGGATGAAATAACTGGCAATCAAAAAATGATTGGTATCCTCGATCTTTCAGCCACAACACAGCCTATGTGTTCAGAAAGCGTGGGCTTTGCTACTTAGGCGTTCTGCCAACATAACGTCGGTTAGTTCGTTCTAAGCGCATGGCTTGTCGTGAAAGGCTTGTCGTGTCGGCGGTAACTTAAAAAGTTGTGTCAAGTTTTGAAGCTTGAAAAACAATTTCTTTTAATAGGAAATCGGAAAAACTTTCTTTAAGTATTAGACGTTAAGGGTGTCTGGCAGTGGGAAGCACCACTGGAAGACAAGATCCCTCCGCTTTTCTAAAAGGAGGAAAGTCTGGCCGTCGCAGGCTCTTGGTCCAAAAGTGTTTCATGTCATTTGTTGCTCAAAAGAAATTACTATTTAAGCATCAAAACTTGACATAACACAGGAACTTTTATTTTCAGGTGGATATTCGGACGAAGAACATGATAGTTCTAATATATTTACAAAGAAACGTGGATCATTTGAGAAGTACTCAAGAAGAAGCTGATACCCGTTTCATACTACATGTGATTGATTGTAAATATTCGGGCTTTGTACGGTTAACAGTAAATTGTCACGACAATGTTGTGCTTCTACTCGTTATGCACTTCTCTGAGAAACTACCAAGTGTTGTGTGGATGAAATCTGGCACTACCAAAAAACAAACAACCTATAAGAGGAAATTATTGCTGGCTTATCACACTCTAACTGGGTGTGCCACTACGTTGTCAGGTCACACAAAAAAATCAAGCTGGCCGATTTTCCATTATCAACTCCTTTCAAATTTTGGTGTTAGCTCAGCTTACAGAAGAACGATTTTGTAACGCTGAAAGATTTGTCGCTCTTATGTATACAAACAAGACCGCGGACTCAAAGAACTGGATAACCTAGACAACTTAAGAGCAGCAATGTTCCAGAACATCAAAGAAGGTACTTCCTACTGCCAGACACCCTTAACGTCTAATAGTTTAAGAAAGTATCTCCGATTTCCTATCAAAAGAAATTGTTTTTCAAGCTTCAAAACTTGACACAACTTTATAAGTTACCGCTGACACGACAAGCCTTTCGACAGCATGCGCTAAGATCGAACTACCAGACGTTACATTGGGAGAACGCCCAAGTAGCAAAGCCCACGCTTCCTGAACCTATAAGCTGTGTCTGAAAGAACGGGGATATCAATCTCTTATTGCCAGTTACTTCATCCGTAAATTCAATCTCATTGAAAGATCTCGAACTTATAATATCATTTCAATGTAAAGCTGGTTCCCGTTCATCCCGTTGTGGATGTGTCATGTCGGTTACAAATGTTATAATCGGTATTCAGAAGATCAGATTCAGAACATTAATTTGAAACATTTTTTTTAAATATTTTTTAATAATTTTATCAGTAACTTTAGTACAACACATACCTACCCATAACTTATTATTATGCTGGTCACATTAAAATAATCGGCCAAGTGAGAGTCGGACTCGCGCACGAAGGGTTCCGTACCATTATAGAGCAAAATTAGGCCAAAAATTGTGTTTTTTGTATGGGAGCCCCCCTTAATTTATTATTTTATTTCAATATAATTATTAAATATTAAAGTACACATATAACTAAGGATTTTGTGAAAAAGTTAAGTACCTAACTGTTGCCATTATTGATATAGAGCAAAAAAGGCCAAAAAAATCACGTTTATTGTATGGGAGCCCCCCTTAAATATTCATTTTATTTTGTTTTTAGTATTTGTTGTTATAGCGGCAACAGATATACAAATTCTGTGAAAATTTCAACTCTCTAGCTATTACCGTTCTCGAGTTACAGCCTGGTGACAGACAGACGGACAGACGGACAGACAACGAAGTCTTAGTAATAGGGTCCCGTTTTTACCCTTTGGGTACGGAACCCTAAAAACAGTAAATACAACCTATGGGGGGTATTACATTATCATTTATATTGGATCATTTATAGGATCATTTAAAGGATCCAATAAAAATGATCATTTGATCATATCTGCATATTACATTATCATATATCATTGATCCTATTTTACGTCATATGTGGTTTCAATAGCCAATGGGGAGCGCTAACGCTGACAGGTATTGACATCAGTGTTACTAGATCTCAGAGAATTCAATTTGTCAAAAGACATCGTCATTTTTAATATGGCTTTTTTTTATTTCAGTAAGATTATTCAAGTATATAATTAGAAAAAGAATTACATTACATTATTTGAAACATATTAACGAACAAGAAATTAAAAACTCTTTTTTTATATTAAATAACTGGCAACACCAATTTCTATGAACACATTGGATCCAATCTCTCAGCAAATGTCAAAAATCTATGATCAAGGAAGAAATGAATCATTTATCTATATTACATTATCCAATATAAATGACTCAATGATCTAGCCAATATAAATGATAATCTAATACCCCCCTATGAATAAGTACTAGCATACTTATATATAAATATATTATTACCAACTTTCATGCTTATTATTCAAAATTCTATTATCATTCTATAGAAAACCAGCCCAGTAGCTTAGCTACCGCTATGGGTTCAGCCGTAACGAGGCTCATTCAAACGGCTGTAGTTCCGTTGTTTATTGCTTTATTGGAATGATTTAAAGTTCGTTAGAAAGCTGATAAAAGTAGTCAAATATTTTATAATAACCTATATTTCCATTATCCTGACAGTTACCAAGTTATATACATAAGAATATTTTTTTTAGAAATTACGTTTTTTGAAAATATTTCCCTTGGCACTTAATTTACATGGATGGTTCTAAAGAATAAAATGTTGCTTATTTAATAACCTTTCGTTTGACACCCTATTTAAGTAAATCGGTTCAGTAGATATTTCAATAATCCGCACAATATAATAGGCTCGGCGGCCATCTTTGTGACGTCATAGGTACCACCTCCATACACTTAGGAAGTGACAACAGCACTTTTCGTGTTCAGGAAAATATGCACAATAAGTACATACCAATAATTCGTAGGACGGAGATGAGTTGAACGGAAGTAGGGTAAGAACGGTATTGGGGACCGTACTATATAGTGACAACTTGATAAATAATAAGAATCTTATGAGTACTCATACAAGACTTACTCGTAATGAATCAAGTAAAATAACAATTACTTGATTCATTACGAGTAACTTACAATAGCAAGTTATGCACCACAAAAGCGTCTACCTTACCTTGATATTATGCCGCGCCAGCGCGTCGCAGTCCTCGCTGTTGGCGGAGTTGCCCAGGTAGAGGTTGGGCAGGATCTCGACGGGGAAGTCTTGGTGGTGGGCGTGGGACTCCTCGCACTCCGATGACGAGCCCGACGACAGCGCCTCGTCGCACCCCGACCCCGAGATGCGGAGGGACCTGCAACCACGACGATATTAGAGAGTGACGACAAATGATTTTGTTGAGGATCTCTTGCCAGTGCCGGTTTTAGCACTACCAGGGCTCTGAGCGAGATTTCTCAGCACGTAGAGTCCTCGTACTCGCGCCTGCATCGCCCCTTTTTATCCGTGCCTGGGCGGACGTCCCAGCGTCGCCATCCTCCTAACGCCGCTACTGCTCTTGCTCTATGGTTATTACTAGACATCGGATTATATGCATTTGCATACTTGCATATTATGCAAATGCATATAATGGCACTTTTTAGGCGATAGTGCATATTTTGGCAATTTTTCGTTGATAGTGCATATTTCGGTAGTTTTATGCCCTTGTAGTCTCCAAACTAGCACACCGAGACCACAAAACAGAGGTACGATAGATCAAATCACTTCAAATATGTGGCTCCATCCGCATTTAAAGAATGTAATAAGTACATCCAATAGGTACATTATCTTTCTAGAAACAAATTTTTCATTATAGTTGGCAACATTAGCAAAAAATTTGAATAAAGTAGTTAACGATTTAATAAACTTCCATGGGCATTACGAATTAAGATTGCAATCGGAAAATTCTCATTGGTGCTGTATGAGAAATTAAAAATCCTGGATTTGATGAAATTGTAAAAATTGGCGCTTTTATTAACGGCACCACCGGAAAACTCTTCAAAAAAGTAATAAATTTTAACCCGTCAAGCCCCAAGCGATCGAATTCGACCGCGATAACAATAGAGTAACAATAGATTTCCAAGAATCCGCGATCGAGAGATATTAAGTGACTTTTGATTGTGCATATTTTGTGCATATTTCGGCGATTTTTTCGTGCATATTTGCATGCATATTTCGGCACTTTGATCGTGCATATAATCCGATGTCTAGTTATTACTTATTGATAATGCCTTCTCTTTCATACGATGAATGTGAATTGTGATGTATGACAATATCATAATTACCGATATCACAATCTGACGAAAAACAACAGTTACACGCTCAGTCTGGCATCAGTTCAGTCCATCAATCTGAGACTGACGCCAGAATGACGTCTCTTTGCTTTGCCTTAAAAAATACCACGACTAGTATTTGGTACTATAAAAATACTAAATACTCTTAACTCGTAGAAATTACGTTATTTTTTATAATCAAGAGCATTATGAAGATCTCTTGTAAGTAATGCGGAAGTAAATTAATATTGCCGAGTGCTGAGCGAGCATCAGCTTTATCTATGAACTGAGCAGTCTGAGCAGTGAGCACACACAACTTGATAGAAGCCAGATGCGAGGCGAAAATAGCGAGCCTGCACAATGTTACTTTGAGTATTAGGGCGAAGCCAAACAAGCGTAATTTTGTGAGTCGTGAGCCGCAGAATTTCTGCCGGGCAGAATTTTTTTCATACAAATGACAACTCATTTTGAGTCGCCGTGTGAATCAAACATGACTTTTGTATGAAACTGAATGCAGCAGAATTCTGCCCGGCAGAAATTCTGCGACTCACAACTCACAAATTACGCTCGTTTGGCTTCACCCTTACAGAGCGTTTTATTCTGGAGATAAGTGACCTTTATGTCATTGGCTTAGAGGTTCTGTTAGAGGGAAAACAACTGCGAACGCACTTTATGTATTATGTAAAAGCTCAAACCGAAAGTGAAAATTGATAAGTGTGCACAGTCACAGAAACTCGATACTATAGAAGACGTCCATTGTCCAGCCTTAGGGTCAAATATCATGTTAAACAATGCATGGGAATACCACAGTTTAAGCTAACCCAGTACTCCCTTCTCCCTAGGAGGGGCAAGTACCTGTGATTTGTTACTAACATAATATTTATTTTGTTACATAACTAAAGCCTCATTAGAATGCGGCAAATAAAACCCGGTACCCTGAAAGCCTACTAGCGCTACAACAATTAATTAGGTCGTTATTCACAGGAGACCTAGAAAGTGTGAAGTAACGGGTAACAAAATTTTACAGCGGAGCCCGGGTGGGTCGATACGGGCGCTCAATGGCGGGGAGGGGGCTCCATTCACCTGCCCCCATGGATCAATGGCCGCCCACACACCCCGCCCCACCCCCCGCGCCTCACCACCGCGAGAGCCCGGCGACGCCAACGCGTCTCCCACGCGACGCTACCCCGAGCCAGGGCTGTCACCGACGCGATGTCCCTGGTACGACCCACGTAGCTAAATCTCCCTGAATCGTCAGCCCTACCCCGAATCCGCCCTCAGCCGTCGCGCCGCCATTCAGTGGCGGGCAAATTGAGTAAAAAAACAAGTGTGCCGCCCACACGATTACGTTATTACTTATTATATTTAATACACAAACTTCGGCTAACTTTAGACGGTGAGAGGCGGGTATTAGTACGGGATACATGACGTTCATTTCCATTACAATTTGTTTAAACCATTTTTATAATTTTCATTCATAAAACATTTTTTAACAGAGAGAGGATTTTTATATTATTTTGTGAATGCGTTAATTTTGGAAGCGTCTGTGGCCTAATGGGTAGACCTTTGGTTCGCACTCGTAGAGGGTGCAGGTTCGATCCCGGGTGGAGGCGTGTACCAATGAGACATTTTCTGATCTCAAGTACATATAATACGGACGCTCGTACGGTGAAGGAAAACATCGTGAGGAAACCCGCACATAGTTGGTCCCAGACGTATTGACTAGTTCTTTCCTCTGGACTAGGCCGACTATGTTGCGAGAATGTCGTATGTGCTTGGGCAACCATACGGACATTTAAATCTTGTCCCAGGCACTACAGTATTTGAGGAGTGGTTACTTCGCTCTGAAAATACTGTATATAAATCATCCACAACGGATGCACAGGCCTAGTTTTAATTTTGGAAGCAAGTATTGTTTGTAAAAATGCAAAGAACATCCTGTGCATGGACCCAAAGCCGAGTTTGATCCCTTTCAACAACTCAACAACACCTAAAGCCCACTTCCGATGAAAAGGGCCAACTCTTCAGAGGTTTGAAGAGTTTGAAGTAGACTCAAGGATAAAAGAGAAATACAATTTATAAATACATAATAATATACCCAAATTTTATCCAAAATCAAACCCAAACTTGGCATTTTCCTGTGAATGCTATTAGTAGTCGAATCACCAAATTCAGACATTGTTGTTACATTATAAATGTAACATTAATTGCTCCTAACATTACACGTTTAAGGTGTTCGTGTATATGGCTAGCGAGTAATTATTCAAAGCGGGCGAATAAGGCTGGTCTGTAGGCAGAACGTCTAGGGCTGCCAAGTATCAAAGCTTGGACGTTCTGCTAACTATGGTTGAATGTGTTGCAACTTGTGATACAAATATCTTAACTAGCTTAAGAAAAATACAGTTCATTTTGTACTCATGAAGCTAATAAAGTAACAGTTGCGCCATTGTGGTTTGATTGTGCCATCGAAGAAACTGATTCACAGGCAGTTGGCGTTCCTACATTTGGTCGAGTCAATTCAGCGTTAGTCGTGATGTATCGGGTGGGTTCGATATAACGCGACCAAACTACGTAGGTCCGCCATCTGCCTATGAATCAACTCTGACATAATTAGGTGGCAGCGGTGGGATATTGCGGTCGGCAGCCCTACACGTGCGTGGACGGCGCGTGGGCCCAGCCGTCCATTCAGGTGGCCGCCCACGCTTGCCATACCGATCTGATAACACGACAACTTCGATTTTACCGGCCAACTTACGTTTCGCAACCACATGTGGGACTGCTAACGCTCTATTTCGCGTTGACGGACGTAGGAGGAAACGTCGGCTCCGAGAAGCAGACAACAAGCTTTTATATTGTAATGCAGAATGCTAAGAAAACACATCAGCAAATTCTGTTGTTTCCTCATCGATTCAGCGTAAGTGCCCTTACTTATTATTTGACACACCGGCAGTGATGAGTGATGACTTGTAAGTAAACACTAAACATATTTTAAGCAATATAGAGACTGGAGAGGCATAGATAGAATGTCTTCGTTAGTAATTTTGCGTTTCCTAACGAAACTGTTAGCGTACAAAGCTTGAATAGCAAAATATGTAGAACTGATAACAACTTCACTAAACAAAAACACTGGCCTCTATGTAAAACAGAACATTTTTGATTTGTTATGTAAATAAATAACATCACACCTTCAAACAACCGTAGGCAGGCGTCGAAAATGGTGATGACGGTGTTATGTATCAAATGTTTTGGATTATAAGAGGAGCAGTCTGTCTCCATTAGGTTGTTATTAATTTATAGCATCGCGTGGTCCGGCCCATTGTGCCGCGGACGCATTTCAATTAACATGTTTTGTCTACACTCTACAATCTACATCATACATCCCCTCGTACATGTTAGTTGATAAAACATACGACTATGGGCAGTTTTTGTTAGGACTGCGATAAAATACTGTACTTGAAATCTTTGGCGAAATACACTGACTTCAGTATCATGTTTAAGAACGATAAAATGTTGCTAATTGTTTTATTATAGAGAAAAACATGAGTAAAACACTATCGAAAGTTTGTAGCCTAGTACATGTTAGACGGTACACAAAATAGTACAAGCGCTACGCCCATACACGAGTAGGTAGGTACTGAATAAAACGGCTCGTATGAATTCAATTTGTGTTTGAATGGAGGCGAGCGGCACCGGAAACGGTGACACGGCCGGCCGCGTTACTAATGAACCACTTGCACATTGCGCCGCACCACCAACCCGACCGAGTAGAATACGACGGAGACGCAGCACGCGTGTGAGGAGGCCGACGGTTTTCCAACTCCGGCGGGTTATAGTTCGGCGCATGTGGGCGCTGCGGCGGCGCGGGCGCAGGAATGCGGACCGGCCCACCGCTGCCAATGACCGAAGGCTCCCATCCTGTCAGGACTTTCCGATTAAATCGCCGACTCGACTTATAACGACACGTCGGCGGATCGAGTTATAGGGCTACATCGTTTAGGGTTTAGACCGTAGGCGCGATGGAAAGTCGGTATCTCAAACAACTCAACGACCCTAATGAAAATATATGCCTCATGTATTAACAGTAACAACTGTTGTTAGAACAATTAATGTATTAACAGTAACAACTGTTGTTAAGGTTACAGTAATTGGAAACTAAACTTTTAATAATTGTAAAGGCTAATATGTACTGAGTACTGACCATGCAGAAGGAGTAACTAGCATCCAAGTTTCCATTTTAACATTCAAATGCCTACATTCAAAAGATTTTAGTTCGGAACCAGTTCGGTAATCAGCGGCGACTGGCAAAAAAACCCAATGTCGAAACTACAAATTACTTGTGTTTCCGTTCATAAAGCCGGCCAGTGAATGAATTTCGACCTTGACAACAATCACACACGGCCCATACAAAACAATACATTCACACTATGTAAAGCGGCGTCCGTTCCGTCACGCTGACGAAATCCTTGGAGCGTCTTCATTCACATTTCACACATAACATCAAAGGGAAATTCAAACCACAGGCTTAACTCTAGTGCCCCTGCCTGTTGGGCCATGATGGAAGAGTGATTACGAACGTGTAGAGGGGTATTATTCGTCTATGGTTGCTCATGGTCGACGAGGATTATTAGTAAAGACAGCTTAGCTTCGCATCATTGTGGCCATCCTGGGTTATTCGTAATGGTCTAAAGTAGAGAGATTGTGAGTTACTTACGCCGGTTCTTCTCGCCGGGTTAGTTCCCGAACCGGTGGTTCAGAAAACATTTGTAAAAAAATAATATTTTGATTAAAAATTTTCGAGTTTGAGAGCTAAAGGCTGTAAAAGATACCTTTGCATTGTTTCGAGCAAAATGTTTCAAACCTATGTATTATACGACTTATTAATTAAAACGTTTCCCTTACGTAACCACTGATTAGCGATGACTAAGTTCATAATGTTGGAATAATGTTAATTAATTAACAATAATTAATATCTAGAGTTAATATCCTTATGTCTGTCATAAACTCTTGATTCTAGTAATATAATCCGGCATAATCAAAAGGTTTCATAATTATTAAGGTAAGGTATTACCCAAATATCGGATCAGTTTCCGATGTGCTGTCTTTGACATTATGCAATATTTTAAAATATCATATTCCTCGGTTCCAATACAATTATGCAATGTTTGATGTTGCCCTCTACTCAGCCTTGAATTATGTAGATCATTGATTCCCAAAGTGGTCCAGGTGGACCCCATGGGGTCCACGGGAGCCCGATAGGGGTCTACGCTTGCATGGAAAAAAAATGGGGGTCCACGAGTCGTTAACGGGGGTCTATAAAAATTTGGTGACCCGATTTGACTTCTCCTATGAATATAGGCAGACAATATTAAATTAATAGCAGATTAAATATTACAGAGCGAGGAGATTTAGAAATAAGTAAAAGTGTGGTAATTTTTGTGTTAAATAGCTAGAAAATATTTGCGTTTACTTTTTACCACTCCGAAGGTTATTGGTTCCTTCCTGGTTAGAATACAAAAAAGTAAAGGTCTGTACATCCATCCAACAGTAACTGTTGGATGAATACGCTTTTTAGACCGGCCTGGGTAGCTGTGGGGTCCACCGGATCCAGCAAAATGTTTAAAGTGGTCTATGTCAAAAAAAAGTTTGGGAACCTTTGATGTAGATGGTTATAGGGATACTTAAGAGACCCGGGAAGGAAAATAGAGTACTGTTTATGACGTAAAATGTATGGTCCTCACGAATCACGATAATCAATATCAATTTTACGGCATAAAACTACATAGCGTTAGTCTCAATTTGGATGAGTACATTTTACTTTCAAGTGCTGGGAAAAAAAATTTAAAAATCGGCCAAGTGCAAGTCGGACTCGCGCACGAAGGGTTCCGTACCGTTATAGAGCAAAAATAGGCCAAAAATTGCGTTTTTTGTATGGGAGCCCCCCTTAAATTATTATTTTATTTAAATATTATTTTAAATTATTAAAGTACACATATAATTAAGGCTTTTGTGAAAATTTCAAGTGCCTACTTGTTGTCATCATTGATACCGAGCCAAAAATGTTTGAAAAATTACGTTTGTTGTATGGGAGCCCCCCTTAAATATTTAATTTATTTTGTTTTAGTATTTGTTGTTATAGAGGCTACAGAAATACATAATCTGTGAAAATTTCAACTCTCTAGCTATTACCGTTCTTGAGTTACAGCCTGGAGACAGACGGACAGACAGACAGACGGACAGACATCGAAGTCTCAGTAATAGGGTCCCATTTTTACCCTTTGGGTACGGAACCCTAAAAAGTACGGTTTCCTTACGACAACATCTAGTTACGGCAACTACATAACATTCACATTTCACACAACAACCGTCGAACACATCCGTTTCCAGTCTACTCTCTACTGTTTGCGTCACAGGTCTTCGAACTATAAGGATAAGATTAGACGTTTAAATAAATAAATTGCCGCATTTATCACGACAGGATATTCTCACAATTAGGTTAATCGACAGCGCGACTAGTAAACTAAACTAATGCTGTATTCGAAAGTTAATAGGTACTTTAACTTCTGATGACTTTTTCTGATGTAGATTGTTTTACATGTGTTTTTTTTTGTGAAAGAAGATTATAATCTGTTAAGATTTGCAGTTAATCCAAAGTTAATAAAATTGCCTAAATTCCGCGTTTATACATTAAGGATGTATATAAGGTCAAATTCCGTAGTACATCCCATTAAATTATGAAAGTTCTAAATATGTAAAAAATTGGACACCCAGACACTTATTATTAATTATAATGATTTTTTATAATAGATTTTTAAAGAACTATTCAATATTTAATTATTATAGAAAAAAAAATGATGTAATTTGACTACCGAAAATGGCGGCCTAGAGCTCGTCAAGACCCTAAACACAACTAAGAGTGGATTGCACGAACTAATATATACGAACTATATTGTTTATATATTTATATGTACATAACTGGTATATATGTTGATATAGTATGTAATAAATTATAGAATAGTATTATTAGTATCTAAGTATTATAGTATAATATAATTATTATATTTTATTATTGTAATTTAAGTTGTTCATCAATATTAATTATTATCTGTGCACGCCGTATGTGATGTTTCTGTTCCTCGACTTAGGACTGCTGTAAGAAATTTCTTTTAGAGATAAGCAGTACCTGTTGTGTCGTCTTTCTAATATTATGTTACTTTTTAATGGTTTTGTATGCAATAAACTGTAAAATTAAAAAAATAAATAAAATAACTTTAACTTTAACTGTAACTTTAACTTTAACCTTTGACAACAGTGCAAAATGTCAAATCTCTGGTTAAAGTTAAATATGGCGTCCAAACACCCCATATGCTCATACGACATCTGTCAAATTTTCCGGTTAAAGTTAAGGTTAAAGTTAAAGCTAAAAGGACGCCATATTTAACTTTAACTTTAACCACGCCTCTGGTGCAACGCAGCCTAAGTATAAATGAACGTGGCGAAAAAAGGAACTAACACTGCCATCATACAAAAACGACATTTTTGACAGTTCTTCTTTACCAACAGCGCCATTTAAAGTCTGTTATATATTATGTTATCTATGATTTAAAGCCTTGTCACACCCTTCGAAGGAAAGTTTTCATAAATTTCAATTTGAAATATTTCCTCAGAATTACCGGTGAACCCACTTTTTTTTGGGCTTAAAAAATCGCAAATCGTACAAAGAAATTGATAAGCAGTTTTTTAGCCGTTTATCTTTGATACAAAGTTCCCAATTTTGACGAATTCTCAACAAATTGTAATACTTCCGGCAAAAATTACGTATGAAACATGGAAATTTTAAAATTAATTATTTCACTTAACTTATCGGTATAAGGTAATCGCAAATCGTACAAAGAAATTGATAAGCAGTTTTTTAGCCGTTTATCTTTGATACAAAGTTCCCAATTTTGACGAATTCTCAAAAATTGTAATACTTCCGGCAAAAATTACGTATGAAACATGGAAATTTTAAAATTAATTATTTCACTTAACTTATCGGTAAGGTATTGATTTTTTGGTATCAATCGATGTAGGATGTTTTAATCTACTATATATATCGAATTTAGCTCAAAATCTTTGAATTTATAAATGTTTATATACATCCTTAAACACAATTTGTAGTTATCTGATCATAAGGGTTTATAAGAACAACCTGCTCTACCTAATGGCTACTAACTCTACACGTACAACTTTACCTTAAATAGAGACGTGTGTTATCCACAGTTGTTTGAATAGCTAACGAGTTTGAATTTTTCACGGTTCACCCACTCGGATAAAGATGTTACTATTGTTTCTGCCGCAAAGTAACAACTCTAGAGTCTTTAGAACACATCAAAATTTTGTACATCTACATTTGTGATGGTTGTTCTAATTTTAAAAATGACTGTTCCAATTATAAAATTCTTCAGCAGGTCTAAAGTATAATCAAATTAAAGGGCCACAGAATTTCATACAAATTGTGAAGGTTTGTGTCTGGACTCTGGATTCGCCGTTTGAACTTTGACATGCTGCTTGGTCCATGGTCTCCATGGACCACAGTCCGCAGTCGCCAAAAATATGTGTAAAAAGCATAAAAAATACAAAAACGGACAATATTTCCTATGCCAGTCTGTCATTTTAGGTATTCTTCCGTAGACAAAAACGTTTTCTATGGTGCTGCTAAGCTACTTACATTAAATTACCGTATTAGTTTAACAATAGCATCAATGACTAAACGAGGATTAATTTCCTTCATGTTCACCACAAATACATTTTAGGGCAAAGTGCGTCATTCTGACTTACTCTTTCATTATTCATACATGCATCCATCGTGGTTTAGGATGTCATTCGTGGTGTCATTTGCCACAACGCTTATCGTGGTATATGGTCGCTGAAGAACCCGATACAACTCAATGAAGTTACTTTATTATAGTAACGTAGTAATCAATTTCTTGGTTCGTAGGGCGGACCTACGTAATTTGGTAGGATTATACCAATGCAAAGAGGGGTATTACATTATCATTTATATTGGATCATTTATAGGATCATTTATAGGATCCAATAAAAATGATCATTTGATCATATCTGCATATTACATTATCATATATCATTGATCCATTTTACGTCATATGTGGTTTCAATAGCCAATGGGGAGCGCTAACGCTGACAGATATTGACATCAGTGTTACTAGATTTCAGAGAATTCGATTTGTCAAAAGACATCGTCATTTTTAATATGGCTTGTTTTTTGTTATTTCAGCAAGATTATTCAAGTATATAATTAGAAAAAGAATTACATTACATTATTTGAAACATATTAACGAACAAGAAATTAAAAACTCTTTTTTTATATTAAATAACTGGCAGCACCAATTTCTATGACCGTATTGGATCCAATCTCTCAGCAAACATCAAAAATCTATGATCAAGGAAGAAATTAATCATTTATCTATATTACATTATCCAATATAAATGACTCAATGATCTAGGATCCAATATAAATGATAATCTAATACCCCCCCAAAGTCGTAACCGTCGGCAGGGTTTGACATAAAGCGACCAAATTACGTAGGCGTAGGTATGAATCAACCACTATGATAGTACATAGTGAATCACGGCTATAAGCTATAGTAGTGTCCGAGGCCGTGGCGTAAATTCGTGAATGAACTCACGCGACCGTCCGCTGTGCCGGCCGCCGGCATGACGTGCGCCGCGCGCCGTGACGTCACCCGATAACCTCAACACTATCAGGCTATCGCTGTATTATGTATCTAGTATATCGTAATTAGTAGGTAATTGAATGATAAAATATAAGAAATAGCTTTTTTGTGCAATTTTGTGCATATTCAAACAACCAACCATGAACCAACGTAAGTAGCGTAGTAGTAATAAAGATTGAAGAGGCACTGGCCAGTAGAGAATTCCTATGACCCTAATTCACTTCTTCACTGCATCTTACATGAGGTCGTCATACAAATTCTATTGTACAGGCCAGGGATTTCGTGAGATGAAGAACTTCGTCACTGATAGAGCCGTAGCCCGTAATAAACTCATGACAGGCCCTATATTTTGATATTTTGAATAGTCAATTAATCAAGTCACCACTCACCAGACACCAGTGTTATAAAGTATAACACTGGTGTCTGGTGAGTGAAATAAAATTTTGAAGTCGGTACCAGCTAATTTATTCGTGAGTTCAGTAATGTCAGAACTTAGAATATCTGAAACTTTTGGGACTGGTACCGACTTCAAAGTAATGAAGACTGTAGTATGTACAGAAATAATTGAGATTTAGACGAATTCTGAAAAAGGCACTATTAAATAGTAAGAGTTATTTAATACTTTTTAGTTCATATTACTATTGTTTTTACCTTGGAAGTCGGTTTTAATTTTTTTGTTAAAAATAATAATTTCACTCTTTTTAGTTATCTACAAAATAAGGCTTTATGCGTAAATATAATATAACCAATACGAATTTTAACTATTCACATAATGTTACTGTAAGCGAAATTGTGGTAAGTAAATCGATGGTCCCTAGGTAAGTAATCGAATCTTAAAAATGCCAAATTTTTTTTATTACTGTTTTGGGCTCCTTATAAAGGATATTTTTTAATACTGCTTCAAAAATTTTGAAAACTCTTTAGGTTTCCGATATTTAGAGACGTATATTATCGAAACGTAATAGTCTATCCGTCTTATACCAAAGAAAGTTAAATTTCGCGAGTTTACGATGTATCGGTGAGCGTCAAAACAGGACGAAACTACCACTATCGCGACTGTACGTGCCCTCATCAATAAATAACACTTTAATTGATTTTAAACTATAGGTTATGTAAATTTGATTTTACTTTATCTTTATACAGTTCTAGTATTATTAAAAATGTTTACCGCGAAAATTATTGAAACGGGCAGATTCCATTGTTTAGGCCGTTTTTTCATCTCTCAAAAGACGTATCGTACGTACCATTTTCGATTATGTACGTTGTTTTTTCGTACATCATTTTTATCGAAAATTACCATTACGATTCTATACGTCGTGTTTCAAATAAAAATCTTTGTCACTTTCGATTTTTTTAACCGAAAGAATACTTATATTTTTGGAAAAATTCGACAGCTCTTCAATAAAAATGAAGTACCAACTTGTTTTTTTTTTATTATTTAGTTTCTATCCATAAGTAACATAATAAATGCAAAAGTGTGTATGTTTGTCTATCTGTCTGTCTGTTACCACTTCACGCCCAAACTGCTGAACCGATTTTGCTGAAATTTGGCATGGAGATACTTTTAGTCCCAGGAAAAGACATAGGATACTTTTTCCCGGAAAAATGTACGGTTCCTGCGTGATAGACGAATTTTTAAGCAAAAAAGTAGCGGGTGTCATCTAGTGATTAATAAATCTGGTTTTTAAATGAAATATAAATTATTTCTGTATGAAATTTCATATATTTTTAAAGATATATTATCCATGAACTAATATTAGAAATGAGAAAGTTGTTTGTCTATTTGTTTGTCCTTTTTTCACACTCTTACGAAGCAACCAATCGACTTGATTTTTGTCATAGACTTAGTTAAAAGGATGAAGAGTAAAAAAGGCTACTTTTGGTCTCGGAAAACATCATTTTCCCAAGAGAAGCGCCATATCGTGATTTTTTTTTATATCATGAAATATGCGCTCGATTTCCACAGTTTGAAAGCTGCTCAGATTCTTTGTATAGAGAAAAAAACCCCAATCGTCAAAAAGTTGTAGATATTTCAATGGTTAAGAGTGTTTTTGATCATGTAGCTCGCTTCCAACCAGTATAATCACAGTATACACGTAAAGACATCACTAAATTGTACTCAGGTATCAATTTGAATATGAACAGGATGTTTTCTCGACACAAAGAATGGGGCTAGCTTTCTAACTATGGCAAACCCTTTGTCACTACAGAGACATCAGTAATGCTGGCATAAACACTGGGTTTATTATTCCTAAATATGATATCTGTGATAAGTATCATAGTTATTCTGAAAATATTATGTTTCCGACAGAAGAGCAAATACTGGCTCGTAATAAGCAACTAGAGAATGGGACGCTAGCTAGGGAGATAAAGAATAATGTTTGTACTACATTATTCTATTACGCCACAAATACTCATCCACAGACGAAACTCGTGGCACCAACCCCAACCATATCGTTCAATTTATGAGCAGTATTGGGTTGGGGATGATACTCTAGTGCGAAGGAGTCACAATAGATCCTCATAGTTCGCAGTGACGTCAGGGCTACAGCGACCTGCCTTCTATAAAAAAATGTACTACACATGTACTACATTTGACTTTCAAAATTTTAAAAATTATCCACATGGAGACGTTGGTTTATTCTAATAATAATGAAAATGTTCTGTGTTTAACTTTACCGTTTTCAATTTAGCTTTAAAAGAAGGCACCTGGCACATGCTACATGTAGAATATGGTCAGACCGGTGAAAGGGGAGCCTAATAAGTAAGATAGCTGTTTGATGTATTTTGAAAACGTAAAGATATCATTTGAAGATGCCCAGAAATTCTCATTTTGGTCCGATATTTGTGCTGGCCAAAATAGAAATACAATCGTATGTTTGTTATGTAATATTTACAGATGCTTTATATTATATATTTTGTTGTTGTTGATACTATTACAAAATAATGGCAAGTACCAGCAATGTACGCAAAAATAAATCGAAAGTGACACTTTTAATAAAATATTCCTAACATAATCCAAAGTAGCATATCGAAATAGGTAGATACGATAAAATTTTGTATTTGTAGTTACCTGTAAATAATTGAAACTGCCACTTTCGACACATAAAGATAGTTCAATTACGTAGTAGACTATTGTAAGTAAATTTTCTCGAAAACTACTCATAATTTAAAATTTTTGCTTTCATGTAATAATTTGTAAGGCCAACACAACTATTTATCCTAATTTTTATAAAGATTCAATCACCCGTTACAAAATTATGCAAAAAATAAACTTTAAATCGCTCTCATGTAAAGTAGCGTTTTTCAGATTCGATTACTTACCTAGGGACCATCGAAATGCTTGCAGTTATCTAAGCGATGCTGCAATGGGGATTGTCCATTTTTTTTTTAATTTTGCTCATTACAAAAACATTTCGAGGAATAAGGTCAGTGATCGTTTTTCTGTATATAAACGAAAAAAATACCCATTAGTTACTTATATTTTTGAACAAATATGTTTAACCTTAGTTTCACCTTCAATGGCGTTAAATTCGATTTCTTTATTTTATTAATTACGTTTCGAACTTTTGGTAAGCTTCTCGTATCAGCTTTCACATAATGAGAACTTGCATTTGACGAACCAGCCATTATAAATAAGACTGAAAGGAAAAAAACATACTGCAGAAGTCAATTGGCCGCCGATGATGACGTCAGAGTGAAACTTTAAAAATTTATTGAGAAAAAACTAGCCAATGAATTTCAAAATTATTTAATTTATATTCTTAAAATATCCTATTTTAACGAAAAAAAATATAAAAAGTACATGTGATTTTTTTTGGACAATGCCCATTTCCAAACTTTTATGTTTAAAGGTTCAGGAGTTCTGTTCGGTGCCTTTGGACCAAGAGACACCTTCGTATGAAATTTCTCTTATTCGTAACATATGTTTAACTTACTAGAAACAACATTTTAAACACTATGAGTGTTTTGATACATTTCAAAGATTTCCCTCGACTACTCATAGATCCCATCATCAGCTCACCACTTTCGTAATTGTTATACAAAATTAAGATTATAATAAACTATATAACAACACGAGAATTTTGAAAATCGGTCCACAAACAGCGAAATCATCATCAAAAACATCTGCTTCGATGCAAAATATCACGAAAATTACCAATAATTGGCTCATAGTGTGATGACCCATGGTATAATTGATGTGTTGGCTTAATATGCTTTCAGTTGTTTAAACAACGCCGAAATCCCAGAACCTGTACCTATAAGCATTCAAAAGTTCTGTTCGGTACCTTCGGATCCAGGGTGGTGCGAACCTGGTGCGAAGTCTTACTTTTTGGTAGCATTTACCTCAAATGCTTCAGACAAAATCGAAATCACTATATGTTTCCATACAAATTTTAAGGAGTCCCCTCGATTCCTCATGGATCCCATCATCAGATCACCATTTTTGTGAACATGGTACCAAATTCGGATTCAACCCTGCACAACAACAAAATAATCATGCAAATCGGTCCACAAACGGCGAAGTTATGGTTGAACATACAAATATATATAATTATACAGACGAACATAATATATAACCTCCTCCTTTTTGGAAGTCTGTTAAAAATTAGATTCACTACGAACCAAGTAACTTCTATCGTCTTAGAGCGATAAGAAATGTAAGTCAACAAGAGCGTATCCGGCACGACGATAATATTGTAAAAACAATCGAGAATTATATCATTGTTGTTCTCGTTGGTGCATTGAAATTTTCCTGACTCACTAAAAACGTTAATTGCCGACTTCCTTCATCGTTTCATTGAAGTCTGTTAATTGCACTCGTGAATGGTATTACGTGTGCTGCCACTTCAACCGTGGACAATTCGCTTCCAAATAAAATACATTATACGACCATTACCACTTATTTACCAATATAACTTATATGATTTATAATGTAAATTACGTATTGAGTTATGAATGGTTATGTTCTTTAGATGATTTTATAACTTAACACTGGTTAATAAAGTCATGGATATCGGGTTTATGGAAATGATTCGTCATTTCGATATCGCTGAGTACGCCCGATGCTTCCGGCGTCCACTCGAAGTACGAACAATATCCACGGACTTATCTCAGATTAGATACAGCATACAAAATTCATTATATTCCATGGAAAACTCTAATCGATAAGTAATCTTAATTTATATCTTGCTAGCATTGCAGAGGTCACAACTCACACTCCACAGACCACAGTAGATATGCGAAAGAATAGAAACAGTGACAGCATAATTTTCCATTTTTTCAGAAAAAGATGGCCTCGTGCGAGTTTCTTACGCCGGTTCTTCTCGGCGGGGTAGTTCCCGAACCGGCGGTAGGCATCGTAATTTCTTCGTTCTTTCTACGACTTTCAAAAAGTGTATCATGATCAGCGTTGCCAGACGTCCCGATTTTGGCGGGACGTCCCGATTTTTTCATCAAAATTAAATGTCCCGCGCGGGACAGGCTCAGTCTCGCTTTTTGGGGAAAGCCCGAACGTACGTGCAGCATGCTGAGAAATAAATGTGCGTAATGAAGATGTCGTGAAGTGCGTGTGGGAGGTAGAGGGGTGGAATTTCTTTGGCTACTCTAGCTATCTATTGTCACGCAAACGTTATTTTAACGCAAATAAAAAGATACAAATTCAGAAAACTTTTGATTTTATACCTTTTTTTACTTTGTCCCGCTTTTGACTGAAGAATCCCGCTTTTTCATTCAAAAAGTTCCAAAGTCCCGACGTGGCATACGTGGTGGTCTTTCTTTCTTTCTTTCTTTCCCTATGTCTGTGGACTTTCCTATCTATTCTACGGTAAAAAGTAATCTATTCTATGAAGTCAGTAGAAGAGCATGGTTGCGAAGTTATTTAGTATAGAAAAGGCCTAAAAATAGTCATAAATGAAATCTACCACTTAAATCTGAATGCATCCTTGTAAGGTATAACTCTTGAGCATAGTCCGGGGCAATCAAACTTCAAGTCTCCAAAGACTAGCTGCATAACATTATCATAATCACAAAACTATCGAACATATCGACTTATTTACTTGGGCTAGCAAAAGTATTACGCTACCAAAATAAAAATGATATATTACAGAACCGCCCACGCGCCACGCGAGTATCCTTACTCGAGATCTTTTTGCTACAGCCTACAAATACAATAATTCGGAGGTTTGAGCTCTTTCGTCCCACGTGTCCGGAGCTGCGTGCGGCGTGGGCAGCGCCGGCGGCGTTTTATACCGACGCTATTTTTAGTATAAATTATGTTAAAAGGATTCCCATTTCCAACGGTGGGCGAGCTAAATAATTCACCAATTGTCTACAGGAGAACCGAAAATAGAATAATCAGACTTTCACAAATCCAGTAGCTTTTTACACGTGTACACGAAAAATCTACGAACATTTGCGAAAGAGAAGAATTGGGAAGGGTAGCAGTGAAAATGAACGCTAAAGATCACAACAAAGTTTCCCAAGAAACAGTAATTGATACGCTAACAAGTTAAATTAGCAAATATGGAAACCAAGCAGAGTTACGGATCATTGCACTAACAAGGTCTTCGGAGAGAATGGAAGTCCATTGACAGATATCAACGCGTCGCGCCAGGCGAATCTGGCGTTTATTGCTAAAGGCATACGGCATACGGCAGTTCATCGCAAAAACTCGATTGTAACAGTGAGTTCCGTGTGAGGACTGAGGAGGAATGAATGAAGCCGCCATTCAAAGTTGCATTTCTCTAGCGCGGGCCGCCATGTTACATCGATGCAGTAATCGAATGCATTTTTTTACGTTGCAAACTCTTATTCTGTTAAATCTGACGTACATTACAAAATCTTCAGTTATATTATTATAATAATATTTTGCATTTGTACCAGGAAGGAAAAGTTTTAAAGTCAGCAATTTTCCAGTATGATTCTGAGTGGTTATTCATAATAATTTAGTATATTGTCACACAAGTTAATAGTCATGATTCATGAATGACTTGTCATTATTATATTTTCAATTATTAAGTATTTTATTTTCAAAAATTCCGTTGTTTTTTTCATAAAACAAAACTAACGTATACTCCATAATCCTTCGATCGGGGATTCTCGGAAATGCTATTGTATACTATAATCTATTGTTGTCGCGATCACCGGTGCTCGTACGGGGCTTGATGGGTTAATAACAATTATTGCATACTCAACGATAAAAAAAGCTCTTAATTGCTATTTACATACTTGACGTCAAAATGCTATAATAATATAGCAACAAGCAATGCCGAGAGCGACAGTGTTAATGAACGAGGCCTCGCCGACCCGCGAGCAGTGAGCAGTGAGCAGGCCCCTCGAGTGATGAATGAGGTTAACTAAACTCTTTCATGACTCTGCACTGCGTCATCAATGCACTCATTATACAACTCTACTCATTGCATGCTTTATCTATGAAATCATTATTCGCCGTTATTATAAAGAGGTAGGTTTTGTTTGCATTGAATGGGATAAATTAAGTAAATGTGTACTTGACATATTTTCAAGAAATTTTGCACACGATATAGAACATATCACACAGAACAGACAATAGGTTCCCATTTGTTATTCGGTAACAACTTGAACTAACATCTAGTAGTTAATGAATAAACTCCGTAAAACATGTTCGTGATTATAGTTTTGTGTGCTGATTGTTGAATGACTACTATTGAGTGTTGACGCAACAAAAAATGTTTAAATATGAATGAAACATTGTGATTAGTTCTGCAGCGTAAATGGCACTCGCGATATACCGCAGCCGGCACGTGTAAATATACATATTATTACATACATAATATTATAATGAATACAATAATAGATTATTCACTCACTAACGAATAGTTAGTAGTTACACTAGTTATTTACTATCGGAGAACTTGATTCTATGATGATAGGCAGATGGCAGACCTACATATAGTTTGGTCGAGTTATGTCAAACCCAGACAGATCGCGACTAATATTGAATTGACATAATGCGACCAAATGCCGTAGGTCCGTCGACTGACTGTGTATATGTCATCGTAAGATTGTAAACACCGCGAGATTGTAATATGACGAAGTGATGGATTGTAAACAAACAGTTTTCCGGTGATTTTAAAAATTAATTATTTCGTATCTATAATAACTTCAATTCCAAATCGTATGAGATAACATAAAATAAAATTTAGATATATTTAAAGTGCTGTTTGAATGTTCGGTTATTAAAATTAACCTAATTTATAATTCAAACTACACTTTAAATATATCTAAAATTTATTCAATGTTATACATCAAATATTCAGGCAATTGAAGTTATTTTAAATACGAAATAATTAATTTAAAATCACCGGAAAACTGTTTGTTTACAATCCATCACTTCGTCATAATACAATCTCGCGGTGTTTACAATCTTACGGTGACATATACATTTCTTCGATGGTACTTTACAGGCGAAATAATCCATACTAATAATATAAATGCTAAAGTGTATCTGTCTGTAATTACTAATTAGTAATTACCGACAACTGACAAGCTAAATAAAGCCGCTAATCCGATTATAATGTAAAGATACTCATAGTCCAGATTAGATTTTATCCCGGTTGCGTGATAATTGAATTTCAGCGTAACGAAGTTGCGGGCAACTTCTACTAAATAGTTATGTAACACATAAGTTATGTGCTGATACAATAATAATAATCTACAATTTTAGGGAAAAATATGAGAAATAAATAAATGAAAATGATTATTATCGTCCTACATTTACAAAGGAAAATGTTTCATTCACGTTTCTTGTGGCAAGCTAAATATGGATACTAGTTATCAGATATCTATAATCTTTAAGGATACTGAGAATACAACAAACTGCAAAGTCATCTATTTGCGCCGCTACATTCATTACTCGGCTACAATCAGTGACATTTAATCATGACTCAACTTTAATGAACGGCTTGAGTTTTGACAGAAAATTTTATGCAGTTTCTGTACTAAATAATGTACTAAGTAAATAAAAGTTAATAAATAATTGCTGCCTAGAATCTATTAACACTTAGTACGAAAACGTACCAATTAAAATAACTAATCGAGGCCATTGTCTTTTAAAGCAAAACTATATCTATTTCGGGATACAACGTCATCCTTTGCTTATACGATTTCATTGAAACCTGTTAAAACAAAATTCCTTTGTTATACATTAAAATGTTTGTATAATTTTAAACAAATACATTTTGATGTTCAGTGAATGTTTACGGTACGCCCACGGTTGTCTAATTCCGTTCAACAATCAGGAGACAGGAGCCGCACCGACTCGAACAGATCCGTTTAGAGAAGGAA
The DNA here is from genome assembly GCA_963422495.1 of Polyommatus iphigenia. Classification (NCBI taxonomy): domain Eukaryota; kingdom Metazoa; phylum Arthropoda; class Insecta; order Lepidoptera; family Lycaenidae; genus Polyommatus; species Polyommatus iphigenia. Next base: position 13,465,244 of record OY730180.1, on the reverse strand, counting down.
AACTTACTCAATTATTCCACCCGAGACGGCGCGAATTCGAAGAAACGCTTTTATTTTAACTTTAAACATTTATTTTATGATTTAATTTGTTTGATTTTCGTTTATGTGAAGTGTTTTACGAGTATGTATATGAGAGTATCAATCTCATCGATTGATCACTTTGCTACTTGACCAATTGACCAATTAGTAGAAGCACTAATGTATTCAAAACAATTTATATAGTGTGTAACAAAAATAAGTGATAATACTTTATGGCGCATTTTCACTGGTCGATAGGGCCCGCATGCGGGGTGCGGGAGATTTCTGAAACGCATGCCACGACCAATGACAATGCGCCATTAGTTGTCAATTAGTTGTCATAGACTCCCCGCATGCTGTATACCGTACGAGTTAACGACTAATGAAAATGCGCCCTTAGGGTGTGTATGTGTTCCTTGTAGAGAGTTCACTGTGAAAGTAGCAGCGCTGAAAGATCAAAAATTTTTTTCACTTTTGTATGGGGAAACTCGTGACGCTGGGGCGCTTGCCCATACAAAAGTGAAAAAAAATTTTGGTCTTTCAGCGCTGCTACTTTCACAGTGAACTCTCTACAAGGAACACGTACACACCCTAAAGTATTATCACTTATTTTTGTTACACCCTGTATCAATCATAGTAAGTACTCATTCATCAAACGACTCAGTACAAATTGCTTTATTTTTATAAATGAACTTGCGTTGTAAAGAGAGACGTCTTATTTAGCAATAATGTTTTCACAGCCTGCAAGCCTGACTTTTATACACCCATCTACCCAGTAATATGACCACTGTAATTTGCAAAACCCACGTATTAGCTGTCATATAAAGGTACATTTGTTGGGTTCTAGAAAGCAAACGACGTCCAGTCAACGGAACGACCAGTCTGCCATTCAAGTTTTTGCCGCGATAGACGGGCTATCGGAGAAAAAGTTGCGCATGAAATCGTATTCCCACGCATGCCAGTTCTGCTGGTTCGTTAACTGCGCGGGAGTGGGCAGCGACGAGCCTTATTAGATACACCGACGTCAACAACTCTGTCATAGAGCTGTCGCTGTTTTTTGTAATATGTCGACAAATAGCAAATAAGACGACGACATGAGCAGACGTTTAACAAGACGAGACGACAAATGCGCCAACCATGTTGCAGTTTTCTGATGTTTTATCACAATAAGGCGCGAATTTAACTCCCAAATCTTTCCAAGTAGGTATTTCGTTCTAAATATTATTTCTCGCGGAATGATTAGCGCCACTACTTCCCATACACAATTTATGGGAACTTACACTATCAAGGACCAGGTGATCTTGGATCCAGATGGTCCTTGGAGATATATGAAATGTTCTCACCGCAATCCCATTAGCGGCAGGTGAGGCACGTGCGTGGCGCCGGCCTCACTGCACCACTCGGGGTAAGCGCGCCGGAACTCCGCGAAATCGCCTGAGGACAATAAAGCATCATCAGCTCTTGTGTAAGTATTTATCACCTAGTATGTTAGTAAGAAATGGTACATGACCCTTAAAGTTTATTAAAAGTAAAATGATTTGAAAACAGCACTTTACAAATTGCACTAAACAATGCCTACCACTTGTTTGTGTGTCCTAGCCTAGTTATAAAATAAATGGAATCATTTATTGCCGTTGGTATTCTCAAGGCTAAGTATTTCGTCAAGGTCATGCGGGAAACTCGACGAATTGACCTTGAAACCCTTACATTAAACAGGTATTTTTTAAAAGGAATTCACACCCTAAAGTAGTAGTACGTAGAAAGATGCGTGGACCGTGCTAGTTGCTACGTAATGATAGAGTTTAATGTCAAGATCATTAAGAAACTTTAAAGAAAATGCATCTGACGCAGAAAGTTCTGCGGAAGCGGGCGTCGGTAGATTCGATCGTTTACATTGCAGGCACGTTTGAATCAATAAACAATCGGTCGGATGAGACCGGCTAATATAATCTACCGCGGCGCGTCACCGTTTCCGCCAGCAGGCCGGCTTCCTGTCGCGGCCGGCAGCGGCATTGTCATGGAAATGTCGCTCTTGATACATCATATTCGCACCCAGCAGACCCTGTCGATGTATCGATGCTCAAGGATGCTCGGTACCGCGGTGTCCGGTTGCTCTGTTTACGGACCGTGCTATTCCGAACGATCATTCCGCGGAACGACTTCCCGCACATATCGAATATTGACTCGATGGTGGCACCGGGCACGTGTGCGCGCCGGAGCCGGACTTGGCAAATGTTCAAGCTTCGAAAGCCAAGTTTGGAAATTTGAATTTCCTTTACTTCACAAAGGAAGCAGCAGAATAACTTGTGAAACCGATTTTCGGCATTTCAGTAGCTATAAAAGTTTGGGAACGACCAATAATAAAGTTAAACCACCTTTGTTTTCACGAGTTAATAAATAATTTAACGGACTCGAGGCAAAATCTGGAGAAATTACAAGGTTGTTTGTAGCTTATATTGGGAACATTAAATTGCGAACATGTTTTACTTAGATATTTCGGGCTCTATTGTCTTTAAGTTTTAAGACAATAGAGCCAGAAATAATAATCTTAATAATTATATTTATGGATTCGTACTTGCTGCTGTTACCAGTTTGCTTTACTTAGGGTCAGCAAGAACGTGCAAATTACGCTACATTCCATGTCTATCGTATTTTTAGCCCTACTTAAAACTATCTTCCGCCTTTGTGTGACATTAGTCATTACAGAAAAAGACCAAACATCACCTAGGAGCTAGGTCCTAGGAAGTAGCCTATACATTCGGTGTAGAGCTGAGCATCGTGGTCGCCGCTGGCCGGGCCGGCGAGGCCGGGCGTGCGGCGCATGCGCGGGGGGAGGGGGCAGCATCGATCCGGTGACTCACCGCGCTCATTCATCCACCGCTCTCAATGAACGTGCCGCCCCCACCCCCGCGCCAACCCGCCGCCCCCGTGTCCTCGACGGCAGGGACTCCATTAAATTCGCCCTTCGACTTCGCCTGAATCAAATCTCCTGACGCCCACATAAAATTCACGCTTGGCTCCTCCGATTAACGAAGTCTCGAATTGAGAGTTTAGCGGAATCTTGAAATGGCTGGCGAATACAAATCAGAGAAAATTATTGCAGGTTGTGAAAATATACATTGTACAATAATTGAATATACAGTAGGCGTCTATTTTACTATAAGAAGGTGGTTCACTTAGTAAGTAACAAATACGACTGGAGAAGAGAATTTTCTTTTATTTGATTTTGTGAGAATACTACGTCTTGATCTACCTATTGTTATAAGCTCTACTAAAACATGTTGTACCCTCAAAATTGGCAAAGTGGTGTCTTTAACACATAGAATAATAATTGAATCTGTGTTCGAACCTTTGCATGAAATATAAATATGCAATACCAGTCCAAGAAATGACCAGCCGCGGATTTATAAATAGGCCGCTATAGCCTAGGGGAGGTAGCATTTATAGAGGCCCTACAGATTTATATATTCGGCACTGTTTGTCGTGAATCGTACTGCAGTAACATAGTATATACTATGTAGTATGTGGGAGCGTGGTTAGCTCAGGTCTCACCGGGGCCCGGGCGGCGCGGGCGGCGTGGGCGGAGGGCCTTGGCCCGTGTCCTTCCCACACGGCCCGCAACCTTGTGCCCCCACCCCGGTTATCTAACATCTAATATGCGATACTATAATCCGCGACCATTACTCATTACTCATTATCCATGACAATGGGAGAGTCCAACAACAAATCATGAATAGGTGTTATGATTACGATTCTATTACGGTATCCTACCTAAAGGCTGTATGTAATCCATACTTCCTGCATAATATACTAAAATCTAAATATTTATATACAGTACTAATATTATAAATGCGAAAGTCTGTCAGTCTGTTACTTCTTCACGGCCAAACCGCTTAACCGATTTTGCTGAAATTTGGTATGAAGATACTTTGAGTCCCGGGGAAGGACATAGGTTACTTTGATATTTATAATATAAGAGCTACTCTTGTACGTCATGTTGGTAACAATTCACAATAATTATGAGAACGCCAAGTAAACGCTTAGGCCTTAGATTTTAGAACATAGGCAATGAATAATGATAACTTGAAAATGTTGCCAAATTGAGATCAGAGTTCATACATATTACAAAAAGCTATGTAGAGCTAAGCTCTACAATCCCTAAACTTAACAAACTGATTACATAATGTGGCTGGGCCATTATTTGGCCTATAAAATTGTAGTAGTAAAACGGATTTTTATAGAGTTCGCGAAGACTGAAAAAGAATTCGTAGAGTCAAAGCTTGGCTCTACAGCTTCTTTAGCATAGCATATTATGTAAAGTAAATCTAATGATAGATTTTATTAAAGTACATTGCACGTAATGGAGTTTAATCGAGCCTGTTGTGAGCATTAGAGTCAATTGAAGACGTGTAGTGTGCGTTAACTGCTGAGTGCTGACTGATGGGCAGCGACTTGGGTCAATCTGATCTAGGCTATCAGATACTTGCTGCAAATAGTACGTCTATTAATAGTTAACTGTTTGGTATACAGCTTAAACTTTTAGGTCGTGACTCGTGATAGAGGCTATAAACAAGAATATTTAAATAGCACTTTTTGGAGCCCGATCCAAAATCAGTAAAACAATAGTTTAACCTTCAGAGCTTGTATTTTTTGCAAATTTTCCTCGTATTGGACAATTAAATAATCACAAGATCGTTAGAGGATAACGAAGCCTTCGGAAGAAAAACATCTTTTAGGGCGAAGAAGAAGTAATTTGTGAGTTGTGAGTCGCAGAATTTCGGTTCGGCAGAATTCTGCTGCATTCAGTTTCATACAAAAGTCCTGTTTGATTCACACGAGTGTAATTTTGTGAGTCATGATTTGTATGAAAAGATATTCGGCAGAATTCTGCTGCATTCAGTTTCATACAAAAGTCCTGTTTGATTCACACGAGTGTAATTTTGTGAGTCATGATTTGTATGAAAAGATATTTACGCGGCAGAAATTCTGCGACTCACAAATTACGCTCGTTTGGCTTCACCCTGTTGTTACTTTTATAGACCAGTCAAGTGGAAGGAATGTCTATCAGGTTTATTACAGTGTTAGAGATAAAACAGATCAGAGTAAAGCGTGTGGTTAATGTTTGGTGTAATATAATTGATCGGTTGTTCATTCCCGGAACACGTCAACACTGACGTCACCTATCTTCTCCGAAACGATCATTTTCGATGTTCAAAGAGATTAAAATAAACTGAGGCGAGAATTGAAAATGAGGAGTTTACAGAGATAAGTATCTGATCGGTTATTATTACACGAAAACTGATTGAGAAATAATCATGGAAACATTTCACAGTAAGAAAATCTAGTGCATAGTAAATAGTAATTTGCTATGGCCAATAGAAGACCTTGCGCGATCGCTTGCCTTTTGCGAGCAGAGCGTTCGGCCTTCTACATTTTTGTACTTAAAAGGCAACAAAACAGGTGTTACGTTATCTACCGATATAATAATTGTAATCTCTCATCATAATGGAAATGAAGACTTCAGAAACACGCTTCAAAAGCAGAGATTTTACTTCGGGTAGAATTTCCGATGATAACATGTCAGTAGATCAAAGTTATCTTTACGAAGGGAATGACAGGAACATTAGAGTTAGACACCGTTTCCGCGCGCTCGCGATTATAATATTATGCTCCAGTTTAGTGAAATACTGCTTCCTTTAGCCATATCGTTTTCCTCGATTTGAGACAGACCAGATGTTGACGATTTCCTCTACAATGAAAGGCGAAGAACATAAAGCATCCTGGTAAGTGCACGATATGTACGTGCCATTCGCACTGCGCATACACATTACACACATACATGTAGTATATCGTATTGTTCTGTTGTTTGTTGAATGAATATTATGTGTGTGTAATAGTATAAATTATACTATCGTTAGTGGTAACCACTACAAGTTAAAGATTACAGTAGTTTCACTATTTAGCCTAGACAAGATCAGCATAACAACCTGACAAGAATCTGATTAGCATATTTTTAAGATGTAAACTGCTGTAAGATATCCCAAAAAAGCGATCAAATCTGAGCTATACAAATATGGTTTGATTGGCTGATGTAGTGGAATTAGCGCCATAGCCTATAACTGGTTCTTTGGAATGGCGAAATGGCATAGCATTTCACTCATGAAATAAGCAGGACGCGCATAAAACAGGAACTTATTAATGATATTGCGGCACTCTTCCGTTCTAAGCCAAGCAATACGAACCTCCGGCATACGCGTTATATATTTAGCTGACTAATACTAGATTAATTAAAAGCTATTTTGATACCTGAGTGAAATGCCAGTAACAAATTTGGGAGCAAAATATACGTGTTAAGACTTTGACATAAAACGATTAATTAAATCACAGTCCATAATGTTCGAAGGACGTCAATAGGATCATAAATGCAAGATGCGTTAGTAACACGCGCCCTAGCCGGCCTAGGAGGCCAGGAACTGGGTTAATGGCCACAATTATTATGCGATAATTGGGACGAACCGAGCTTTGATGACACTTTAGTGACCAAGGATAATCATGAGTTCATGACAATGTATCGTTAAGCACATTATGGGCTATGGAAGGTAGATTAGACGAGAGCTAAATCAGGCACCGTATCTGGATAAGCCACCTTTTTGCAGAGTCCCCTTGGATTTTATTTACTACTTTAAATTTTGATGCCCACGTTGGTTGGTGGGAACTTCACTACTGTGGTTCTGTTGTGTCTGATCACCTGAGTAAAGGCCAATGAAGATAGCCTATGTAATTTTTGACTAGGTTTTAGTTTTTTCATTGTAGGTATCGTATAGAACGTTGCGACTCTCGTTAACAAAATTAAAAGAACAAGTCTGCCTTTCACACATTCCGCCTAATGTATCCGGAAACTCTATCCGCTCTACGTTCATGTGAAAAGCCAACACAGCTCTATTATATTATACGCGCTATCAATGCGAACAAGAAAGCCATTAATTTCTCGATGAGAAATTACTTACGTAACATAATGCGGTGTATTTTAATCACTAGTATAAAACAAAGTAGCTTCATGCTATGCTACCTATCCCTACGCATTGATCTTAAAAATTCGCAAAGTATTTTGATGCGGTTTTTTGAGAAGGTTTATTTTACATAGCACATGCCATAAACGATATGGTACAAAGTATAATCATGTATAATGCAATACAACGTGTGCCGCATCAGCATGTATTCGAAATATAGAGTGTCGGTACTCAGTCGCCGTGTGTCGTCTCGCTTGAGGAGCGCCAGACATCCTCTCCCACGTCTGGCGAGGCGGATGCCTTGACTCGCGACCTCCGGTGTTTTCGGCTTAGGTTTAAACTAATTACATTTCCAGGATACGTTTATATTTCCCGAATAATATTATTATATGAATTGCTAGCTGATACGCGCGCCTTTTCCGGCGGTTTGGTCACAAAAATTATACCATTAAAATAATCGCACCAAAAAGTTGTGTAGTTTAAAGGATCTAATCATAATAGGGCGGACAGCGGGAAATGATATTGTGTTACACTATTTAACCCGGCGAAAGTGTGGCTGGGTATGTCATACCCACCATGTTACTAATTTGCGTGCATTTTTCATTTGTGACCTTGGAACATGTTGTTGCTTTGAGTAGCTGGAGGTAAAGGAGTGCTGGAGGGGATAGTGGCATGATCGTAGTGTCGCGGCACCCTGCGTTTGAGTTATAAGCCTGCAAACTGCGTTCGGGCATGTGATACCCTGCCACATAGTTGGTGTACATATTTCGTGACAAAAACTAACATTGCTTTTTCTGCTATTTTAATTTACTTTCTTTGTTTCATTGTAGATTTAAATTAAAAATGGACGTTAACAGTTCAGAAAACCCACTTTGGTCAATTCTGGAAGAAGTACTGAAATTACGGATGAAACCGATTTCATCCGTAACTTAGGCTTGACTTTAACTTACGAACATCTGAAGTTGCGGAAAGACCAAAAAAAATGTCGTCATTTACATACGTCAGAAAATCTCTTCCAAGGTCAACGTACCACTTTCTTCCATTCAAAATCTTCCTGGTCGTTATGTTAGTTGCGGAGATTGGCCATACAAAAAGGATTGGAAGAAAAAATATGCATGTGCAAGCCGTACAAAGGCTATGTGTTGTGTATGTATGTTATGTATGGACCATACAACTTTTTCTTGCAAAAACTGTGCTGAATTGAGCTCCAGTTATTAAGATGTTCCTAAATATTTTTGTTACTTTTTCTTGGTTTATATGGTTATTTATTTCATGTTGCAAAACAATTGTATTGTTTTTTTCATAAAAAATAGTTTATTTTAGTTCTTTTGAAGTTTATTTGAGAGTGGAAAATTTTTTGTTGAAAATACATAGTGACTTGCTTAGAGTTATTACTTAACAAAAATATTAAAATTACGCAGATGTTTTATTTCCAATATGTTAAAATATAGTCTTATTATAATACAAAATAATGAATTTAGCGCTCTTTCTTAAAAATCCGATTTCACAGCAAATATTGTAAGCGGGTATGTCATACCCTGCCACATACTCCTTGTTACATTTTTTCACCACACTCTCGCCGGGTTAATGTTATATCATATTGTAGATTGTAGACTGTAGTTAATATTGTGCATGTGTTTTTCTTTGATCAATTATTGAAGTAGGTTTATCAAACATAAGAATGTGTTTGAGTACATAATATAGTCATAACATCTTCTTATAATATGAATTATTCATGAAGAAGATGTTAAAGAGAGTATTATTTAATTTATTTATCATTTAACTTATCCCATCAATCCCCAAGCGGCACCCGGGTGCCGCATAACAATTGAAAATATAATTTGTGTCTGCTATTCCCACAATCGAGGTATTATTTAACATAAATTACTTCCATTGGGAGTGCCTATCAATAGTGGAATGAAAAAAGTTGCCAAGCAACACAAAATGAGTTATATATATTCGGATTTCGGTAAGTATAAACGAATTTTTCTCTGTCAATTAGTCTAAGCAGGCCCCTAGACTACAATAATATTGAACAATATTTTATTGAACAATTTATTTGACAATCCGATTTTTAAAGTAAATATATGAATCTTTTAACGGCTTTGCTGTAAAAATAGCAATATGGCGCTTGGTAACTTTTTTCATTCCACCATCGATATAAGTATTCTCACAGCCTCTACATATTATAATATTCTCACAACGCCAGCGCCATGGCACTGAAAAAATTTACCTTTTGTGGATTATTATGAACTTATGAGTTGATATTTACTTGAAATAGTTTTAAGTGAGAAAAAATATACAAAGATCATTTTAAAGCTAGGCAGACAATCTTTTATGTGGTAAAATATAAATTTTTCGATATATGTATTTGTGATTATTTCAATTTTTACTTGATTTAAATGCATGCATGTTAAGAACTAAGAAGCCCGATGGATTGAATATTTAGATTTTAGACTATTAACAGAGACCAGCCTACTCTATGCTATTAAAAAGTTTATAAGCATCCTATTCCAGATGTGATAGTGTCTACAGAAAATTATTCTTTTGAGAACTGAGATAGACTACTGCTTATATCAGTTTTTGAAAAAATCCAACAAGGTTCAGTTTGAGTGTAGTACTAGTATTACTATCCTGCCAATGGTTACAAAACATATTTTTTATAATAGTTATCCATCAAAATGATGAATGAAATGTCATTAATAATAATTGCTGACCGATTAGAGAATGTTTTTAAACTGTTTTTACCTAGTTGCTGACTTAATTATAATGTCTTATGCTAAGTACTGACATACAGTTTTGCTCGATAGTTTTACTCCAAATCGAGCAATAACCACCATGTGGACCGCCAAAACTGACAGCTCGAAGGCTCGATGGAATTAATTCATAAAGCCCTAAGCGGCCACATCCGGCCGCGATAACAAAGAAAAAGCTATTGTGTCTCGTTTTGCCACGATCGATGGGTTAAATATGTCAAATATGTCATTTTCTTCGATTTGGAATAAAACTATCGAGCAAACCCGTATGTGAGTACTTAGCATTACAGGCACATTACACAGGTTAAACAGCCTATTTTTATTGCTTTATAATTTCTTGATAAAATGTGTGCAAAACTACCCAATTAATTGCCTTTAAATATTTCTTTATCCAATTACTGATATGGTAGTTATGTACCATATGTTATAGTCGTTTTGTTTACAAAAAAATAAAAATATAAATTTCATCTGAGCAAGTATTGCAAATTGTTTTAGGGAGATCGCACACGTCACACTTTTTGTGTGATCGAGTCTGCGGCTTACATACAATCTGATGGCCGCGCCATGCAGATTGTATGTAAGCCACAGACTCGATCACACAAAAAGTGTGACATGTGCGATCTCCCTTAGCATGCCATTGTCAGATATTTGTATTGTAATTCTACCTTATAGATTTATTGTAAAATGATATTTGTATTGTAATTCTACCTTATAGATTTATTGTAAAATGATATTTGTATTGTAATTCTACCTTATAGATTTATTGTAAAATAGCATTAAGTGTGTTTTTGCTTTCTTTATTTATTTCTTAGTCCAGTCTAAGATCAAATGTATTCTTTGCATTTTAGAATAAGTTTTGTAATTTATTATTTCATAAAATTATGTATGTAGGTAGAGCATGCTATGTTGCTAATTTTTGTAGGCAATCATTCATGAATGATTTAATCAATTATAGATAAAAAAAAATGGTTTAGTTATGTTATAAATCATCATACATGCACCTATTTTTTATCATCATCATTCAAATTAAAACTCACAAGTCCAAGGTTAAAGGCATAGAAGGATTTGTGTAAACATGCAATTAATCCTTGCCACTTGGGAGTTGAAGCGTTAAAAAGGTAGGAGAATAATATATTTGTTTACCTTCAAGACACACAACCTGCACGCCGTCTTGTTTTAATCGTTTTAGCAGTATGCCATGTACGGAGTCAGGATCTCTGGGGGCTCCATCACCGTAGAGGATGAACGTCCCGCGGGAACAGCAGTGCGTTATCCTCGCCTTCAGCTCCTTGCACTGCACCGTCGACGACAGGTCTATCTTGCCGGCCGCCAAACGCCTCAGCATTATACTCGGAATGGAAAAATTTACAGCCGAACGTATGTGAGACACGGCATATTCGTTGGACCCCCGACAGTCTATCAGGACTGTGTCTCTCTCGTCCGATCGCAGTTTACCCAGCAGCCACTCCTTCGAAACTAAGTCACAATCACATTCCGAGTCCGAAGGCATTTTGTATATTCGATTTGTGTACAATGTTGACACGAAACCCTTACGACGCCTGTTGCACTTCTTTAATTCAGTGTTCCGAGTCTTGTCACGCAATTACGGAACTCGATGATAATATCGAACTCATTTTTATTAAAACTAACCAAAAGTTTATAACAGTTATTGTTCCTAAATATTAAGTCCGAGCTAGGTATGCCTTTCTTTAAAATAATTAAATCACGAATAAACACTACACCGATTTCACGTCCATAGCGTACGAGCGCTCGAGCAAAAACCAGTGCGCCGCGCGACTATGCGCCAAAGCAGTCTGGGTCTGGAGTCGTCCTCAGTCTTCACTCCTCAGTGCCTCACACCTCCGCGTTTGGTGGAACTTACGGCGCAGAAGTACCTAGTTTAAAATATCACATTTATTTTTCTCGTTAGCTTGTACTGATCGGTAATAGCTTACAGAGTCTTAAGTAAATAACGGGTAAAAGAATAATTACGATAAGAAAAATAAAAATTATAATTTAATAACAGTAAAAATCATTATTTCCATATTATTTTGACAAGTTTACGGATTATTTATTAGTCTGTGCGGATTATTTTGAACTAAAATTGACATTGATAAGTTTGAGTTTTGACATATATGCGTCGGCCATTTTTGATTTTACAACTTACAAGATACTTACAAGCTTGCAACAGTGTTGCCAACTATTCGAAACATTTCCCCCCTAAAGCAAATTCAAAACCCACAAAATTTCAACCAAAACTCCCCAAAAAATCAAAATATTTAAAATTACTTGGGGTGTGTTCTACTAAGCGCTCAAAACGCTGAAATAGGTACACCTTCAACAGGTTACAGGCCAAACAAACAAACAGGCCAGCAGTTTTAAAATACTTGAATCATATATTTTTTTCATTACATACAACGAAAACCAATGACAAAAGAAATAAGCCTACTATCAGCAGTGTAAGCTGGTACGACTCATAGACTATAGAGTATAGAGTATAGAGAGACATGTGCTTTGTGCGGCAGAAGGTGGCTTTCAGATCTTTGCCGCGAGCGAGCGCGACCGGTAAAAATACAAATTAAATGCTACTTTACAACATAGAATATAGGTATCATTTTCTACTGACATTTGCATGGCAACCCATGCTATCGCCGGCGCGGCGGCGGCGGCGTAAAAGCTAGTGGTAGAGTAAAATGAAACCTATAGCCTATGTCATAAAGTGGCATTTCGTTTGAATTTTCGTCCGTCGCGGTCACTCGCGGCCTAGATCCTAAATTCACTTTAAGGTTGTTATTAAAAAAATAATCCATTCTTCAAAAATGTTACCCCCAAAAATATCCCCAAAATATTTTACCCCCCTAAATTTATTTTTTCCCACTAAATTTAGTGGGAAATCCCCATAGTTGGCAACACTGGCTTGCTAGTGAATAGTCGTGTTATGTAGTTTGGTTTTTAAATGCAAATTGCGCATGCGCGAAGTTATAAATTGCTAGTCGTGTTCGTTTGCTTTTTCAACTGCGCATGCGCGGCTTTTTTGTGTGTCAAGAGAGTGTCATATTCTAAAATACTGATAAATTTCTGTCAGGTGAGTGTCATGTTCTAAAATATCTGTCAGATTTTGACAGAAATTGATCGGTATTTTACACAGAATAAGGATTGGGTAGAACTTTAGTCAGCGTGTCACTGAAAGGGACAGGAAGAAAAGTAGTTAGTGTTACCAGTAACGAGGAATATGAAAAAATTACCCACGGATCTCATATTATAAACTAGCTACTTACCGCAACTACAGCTGCGTATATTAAGGCCTATTACATACTGTTGACGTCTAACGGATGCATTCAGTAATCATCATCTATCCAAAACTAAAAGCTGTTGATGTTTTACTTTTTAATAACTTACGTTAGGTAATTACTCCCTCACTTATTAGTAATTAATTGTAAAATGTGATACACTGTGAATAGTTTAATCGTGTGAATAATCCTTTTTTAATATTTGTGTTATTTATTAAATGCGCTTTAAGCTATAAGTGACGATGTCCGACTCTGATGATTCATGTAATAGTCCAAGAACGAGTACCTAAGTACAGGAATTAAGCGAAGAAAATACTCACAAAATTTTAAAGAATGTTTGCAAAAATAACAACCAAAAAGTGGTATGAAAATGAATGATTTGCCATTTTCAATGTATCTTATATGTTTTTAATTATTACTTTAATTAATAGCGTAAAATATTGTTGTTTTATTTGGAAAAAAATATCTCCCGTTTTCTCCCGATAATTACCTGGAAATTTGCCCGATTTTTGAATTATCACTTTTGCAACACTGCTGTTGAGTGTTGACTGTTGACCTCGGAGAGACAGTCCTGCACGGCGGACTGCCGTGAATGGGCCCTTTAATTTGTATTCTGTGCACTCTACAAATATATACTTGTAATCTGTGCTGTGCACTTGACAGTTGTTACAATGGTGAATGGTTTCTGGAGCGCAAATTAATTTATGACACAAGTTTCTAAAATATTATTGTACCGTAAAACAATTAAAAATATAACATTTAGTGAAAACTATATAAACTATTGTGTATAACACTCCATAATGGAGGATCTTTACAGTAATTTAGATAATTACGATGACGTTAATGCCGTTGATGAGGTACGTTTTAGCGCCAATTTTTTATGTTACTAATTTTGGTACTGGATAAAAGCTTTATTATAATTATTAGTAACTATTAATGTTACTGGTTTGCAGCTCAAAAATGAAAATAGGGAGCTAAAAATGAAACTTGAAGAATGTTCCAAAACGATGAATCAACTTCAAAAAGTACGTACCTAATTGCTGCAGTCACCCTGTAGTGTTCTTTTACTACATGTTTTTTTTTCTGTATTCTCCATATTATTCGATTCACAATAATTGTGAATGGAATATAGAGAATTATTAAACATAATTTTTCTACTTTAAAAATTACCATACACTAGGATAAATAGAACAGATACCCATTGATATTATAGTTTATTTTGCAGGATTTTGACAAGCTTAACGGTGAATATAAGAAGTTGGAAATAAACTATTCTTCACTTTTGAAAACTGCCAGAGCAGAAATTGAGAGGAAAACTCAATTGATAACTAATTTGAACAAAGAGTAAGTAGATTTTACTTATAAGTCATCATGAGGTGTAATTGTAGCCATATTTGATAAAAAAAACCAAACATTAAAGGTACACTTATCGGAGCCAAAAGAATGGAACGAGCCGAAAGAATCGAATTTTAGAATTATTTATATGAAATCCTATGAAACCTCGCACATTTGCCCGTGCCGAATTGGTCAAATCTGGCAGGACCCCAGTAAGGCCTTCTGGGAATTCGATTCATTCGGTTCGGCTTAGTGTGTGTTCACCTTTAAGCTCAAATTGTGAAAGTAGCAGTATCTGCACAACAGTATTGCCCAATCATAGTTTAGGTGTAGCATTTTGGTGGAATTTGTAATTATTACTTACATTATATTATGCTTGGTGTCTCAAGTCGTAAGGTTGTATTTAGTTAAGGGCAACTATTTTGGGACAAGGAACACTGTAAAGTATATAGAAATGTATATTCTAGTGGTAATTTTTGTACATCATCAAATGTCTAGAAAGATTTTAGCTGTCGACAGGGGCTTTGTGGTTTAGAAAAGAAGAAAGGCTTAATGGAAAGTATAATTTAAGTATAATTTACACAGAGCCAGTACTGGCTGCCAATAAGACTGGCAGCCAGTATTGGCTTGGCATATGCCGCGTGTGAACAGTTTTTCAAGCCAGACCAAACTGTTCACATGCGGCATATACCAAGCCAATACTGGCTGCCAGTCTTATTGACAGCCAGTACTGGCTCTGTGTAAATTATACTTTATGTAACATTTTTTTTTTCAGGAAAGATATGATTGTTATAAAAGCTATGCAGGGTGGTTGCAGAAATATATTAAAAAATTTGAACAAACCTGCTCATAATTTTAATAAAAATGATGTTAAACCAAAATGTGAAGAAAATAAAGATATTTTGGATAAAAATAGAGCAGGTCTTGCTGGGAATTCCAAAGAGGGTTCAAGGTATGGAAAACTAACAAAACAATCATTTTTACTCAAACTATTACACAACAAACCTTTCTGTTTAAAGTTTAGTTAATTTCTAAATTTTCCAAAAATATTCCAAATTTTTTTCTTTTATTTGCAATTCATATTTCTGTTCATGTTAGGTTCATATTCCATCTGTTACAATGAATATGATAGTATAGATTTCTGAGTACATCAAAAAGTGTCACTCTTTGATAATTTTGTGTGTTTATTATTATAATTTATGTTTTTTAGGGAATCGCCTATGCTTCTGATGAAAGATAACTCAATCGCACCTTCTACAAATAGATCATCATCATCTGAACATAATGCAAGGCAGTTAGATGATGGTTACAGGAATGAAAATATGCTAAAGAGTGCCCAAAACCAAAAACATAATATTGACAAACCAAAATCAATGAAGATCTCGAACAGGAGAAAGTCTATGCCAGTTTTCAGGTAATTTAATTTGGATTTTTATTTTGCCCTTGTCAGCAAATGACAACTTCCTATTTTGCTTTTTCATGTGTATCATCAAAAACATTACGTAACAAAAACTTTTTGCAGTAACGGGGAAGAACCTATTTCTGAGGAAGATATTGTAAAAGATGACTACACAAATACAAGAGATCGTTACAAATATCAAGACTATGATAATGCTAGTCACAACTCACAATATTTGGGATCCAAAGGAGGACAAAGAACTAGCAGGTTTGAACAATATAGCCGTGAACCAAAACAAATGTACAACAGAGGAAAAGACAGATACAACCCACACTTTGATAAATACAAATCACATAACCAAAATTATGACAATTATAGTCCCGAAAGAGGCAGACAATGGCAACAGAGAGGAAATGACTACTCGCACAGAGCAGAGCATTATAGAGGACGAGAATTAGAAAGTCCTCCTAGAAATAAATATGGACGCAGCAAAAGTAGAGACATGAGACATAGAGATAATAGACGGGATAGGTATGAAGAGAATTACTATGATGCTGGTAATATTAGAGAACCAGATCTTAAACGTCGAAGAATGGATTCTGGTAATTCAGAATGGGAAAGACATGACCAAGCAGTGCAGAGAATGAGCTACAGGCCTTCTGAGTACAGACCAGATGTTGCAAGTGTGGATCATGGCTCATGTCAGTCACCTGACTATGATCAAATTGAATCCAATTTGAACCATCATTCCATAAAAGGTAATAACTAATTATTGATAATTTTTCTTTTGTAATTGTGTTTCTAATAAAGTTAATTAGTGATATCAATGTTTTCGTGTTACCTGCCCTGTATCCCAGTCTATGGTAATTTCAGTACTTTATAACAACAAGTTGGAATTTGGATTTGCAAATGTTGTGGAATATGATTGAATTAAAAATAATTTAATTACTAGATATTACATTGTTAGACTTCTATTATAAGATACTTTTATTTTAATCGCAGAAATAAAGAACACTGCTACTGTTCCGCTGGAGGATCCCAGAATAAACAGTAACAAATATTCGCTGAAGGAGTCAGAACGGGGTGTATACATTGCTACAGACAAAAATGTTGATATAATACCAGTAAATAAAACCCTGTGGGGTTTCGAAAAGGTAGAGGTTCCAGAGGCGTTAAAAACGAATGTTTGGAAAGAACCTGCTAGTGAGGATATAGTAAACTACATTTACACTGATATTGATGATCCAGCTATTATCTCATCTACAAAATGTAGTAAAGAC
Organism: Polyommatus iphigenia; assembly: GCA_963422495.1. NCBI lineage: Eukaryota > Metazoa > Arthropoda > Insecta > Lepidoptera > Lycaenidae > Polyommatus > Polyommatus iphigenia. The sequence goes on along the minus strand of OY730180.1, from coordinate 13,448,156 downwards.
GATATTGCTATACCTGAAATTTTACGCAATCCTGGCGGTCAGGACGTATGTCATAAAGATCATAGAACTTCAGATATAACTGAACAAAAGTCTCAGAAAACAAATGATACTGCGTTGAAAAGCTTACCTAATGACTATAAAATACCAAAAAAATCAATGACTGACAAGAAATCTATTACTTCAGTACAAGAAAAACTAATTAAAAAGGATAACAATTATAGCAACAAAAATGTTATACTAGGTAAGGATAGGTACATTTCCAATAAAGAAGTCTTTGAAGACAACAATAAATTAAAGACCCAACCTAAGCTGGCCCCAGTTAAACATAATGTAGAGGGGGACTTGGAATTAAGCGACGAAGCTAGTGATGATGAATTACAAATCACTTGTAAGCAAAACGATAAGTTGACTCTCGTATCAGATAACGAAAACGATCGAGACATTGATGATAGACGAAAAAAAGACAACATAAAACAAAATGATCAACCACGAATAAAGGATATTATGACAATCACGAAAGATATCAATGACCATGTAACAGGAACAGAAAACACAGCACCTATTAAAGCTAGCATTGAATATGAAAAAATACAAGTTCACGTGGAAAATGAAAAGCCATGTCGAGAAGAAGCTTCTAATAAAAAATTAGAAATATGTAAAAAGAAAACATCAAAAAAGAAACATGATGGAAAAACACCTGAGAATAAGGATGTAAAAACTATTGAAAAAACTAATCAAAGTCCTGAAATAGAATCAAAAGAAAAAAAGAAGAGAGAAAAGCGGAAAAGGTTATCGTCAAAGGAGACAGTGCAAGAAAAACAAGAAAGTAAAGTTGCTCATACAAATACAGGAGACAATGAAAATAAACCCATGTGTTCCAAACCATGTAATAAATTTACTGAGCTATTTGGCGACAGTAGTAGCTTAATAACACCTGAAGACTTGAATCTCCCTACAAAATATGAAATAAATGTTGAACGCAATGACAATAATTATGGGTCGTTATTTGAAAATACTCAAGACGCGATAGATATAAATGTTAGAGAAATTAAAGAGGTTTCTAACACTGGTAATAGCAATAAAGAAGTATTAGCAAATGTTGAAGCTCTTGAAATTGAGGAAGATGCACAAAATACAGCCAATAAGAAATCTTTATTCGAAATCAATGACGACCATCCCGTTACAAACATGTTTGAGAATTTAAAACCCGCAAACATTGACGATGAATTGGGTATAGTTAAAACTGTTGTTATATCTACTGGTACACAACCATGTATTGAAGAAAATAATACAAAACGGAGGAACGTGACAGACGATGAACCAAATAATGTTAGAACTGTCGTTATGCCAAACACACATACTGGCATAGGACCATGCATGGAAGAAAAGAATACAAATCAGACGAACTTAACAGAAGTTGACAGTAACCAAGCTAAAGAAACTGAAGAAGTTGTGAAGCAAAAACCATTAGCAATTCCTAAGTTTGATTCTTTACAACTAAGGGCTGTAGCGACGTCAACGCCGAATAAAATGCAACATGATTTACCTATAGCAACTACTTCTGTTCCAAATGATGAAAACCTATATAATGATAGTAATATATCGTACAGTGCGAGCCTGGCGACTACCAATGTGGAAGCTAACAGTGATGCTCCAGATGTAAGAATATTCATAAAGCGAAGAAGAAAGATCAAGAAAGTATAGTTTTCTTTAGCTATACTTAACATAAATTTTACCGTTGTACAGATATTTAATTTTTATTTACTTTTATAAATATAAGATGTAACTACCCAAAATAGTAAACCTGTATTTATATGAATTCATATTATATTTTAATAAAATTAAGCTACATAGTAGGTTTGTGCTGCATATTAATTTTTAATGTATAATTAATATGCAGCACAAACCTACTATGTAGCTTAATGTGTAATTAATAATTATGAGAAAGCTCCCATTACTGTAAAGTTTTTTGAACATACAGCAAGAATTATAAGACAATAATATTAATATAAAACGCGCCAGATAAAAAGATTATGTTAGATGTGCGCAGCAATCGCGGTTGATAGCAAACATTGTACAGAATGTCAATGTAAAACAAAAGGTGAAATGTAGTGCTCTCGAACTATAGAGAAGTAACTTGGTAAAATCATGGCGAAAAGTAAGCTACTTTGTTAAACTCGTTATATGGTAACGAAGATATAATATTGTGCCTGCGACGGTTACTTAAAATTAAGGTATAACTAGCCCAGGGTGCTGATAGTGCTGAAAAAATTTGGAGCCCTTTTGTTTGCCTTCAGCGCCCCTTTTTATCCGGCACCCTGGGCGGTCGCCCAGCGTCCCCCCCCTAACGCCGCTATTGGGTATAACTGATTTAGTAACTAAAAACAATCCTATGTAAATTAAAATCTATAGCTTTATTTATGATGTATCCAAAATTGGATGTTTAAATAAATAATTATGATTTTCTAAAACGTCATCTCTTGAGAAATATTTAAATAATTTGTATCAAGAAATGCTCAAAACTCTTACCACCGATAAGTTTATATACTTGTATAAAATAATATATTATATTCGTAGAGCAATAAACGCAATCTTTATTTTAAAGACTAGAATTGTATACTTCGTAGTTTTGCCTGATCCAAAATAAAATAATTGTTATTTTATGATGGATTGGAGAGATTTTATTTAATTTGTGGTTTAAGCCAATAAGGTATAATAATATATTTGTCAAAAATCTTTGTCCATTGCGTCCTCTAGTCCACCGACAAACCAATGCGAAACAGGAATAGAGCGAGATGCAATATAACGCATTGTCGTGTGGCGGATGAGATAGTAAATCGGTTCACAGATGTTTCGCAGTTCGCTGCGCCGGTGGACTAGAGGCGTAATACCCGGTTTCTGAGGTTTTCGACAGAAGTTTATGCACTAGTACTTTTGATTTACCAATGTTAAAACATTAACGAATCAACAGCACTGTTTTAAGGTACGCTTATACGGGCAATTAAAATTGCTCAATTCCTGTCAATTCTCGTCAACTATGACGTCACGACTACATCAAGTAATTTGCGGCAACAGACAGCAATAAGCCTAAGCGGGGTAAGACTAATTTGTACATAATAATATTACTTAATATGTCAATAAACAGGGGAATGAGATTATATAGAAGCAAAGAGCGTTATATGTATTGTATATTATTTTAAATTTGTTGGAATGTGATGGAAATTATTTATTTTTATGTCTCCTCGATATTTGAAAAACATTACTTTGTTGTAACTTTTAAAAGGGCTTTAGTTTTATAAAAATATTTATATCTTTGATGAATATTTTTAGCTATTTTCTTTTCATTCTTCAGTATCTCTTTTCCGTGTTTATGTCATGAATTATTTATAAAGTATTGGTTAAGTACATACACATTATATTATTTTCAAATTAAACGAAAAGTATTCTTTTAATCCATTGGATTTTGGACAAAAGATGATTTATGTATAAATAAAAAGTTTTGTTCCCATAACAGTCTTTATTTTTTGTATGAAATACATTTACATACCGTTTGATATTTACAAGAATATACAAATTTAATTTCCACTTTATTGTTTAATTTTTTTGTAATATTACATAATTATACAACAATAGTCATTACTCATTACGTATTCGAAATATCAGTTAAACCCGCAAAAACCAGAAAGCGCTTTAAATATAATAATATGTAGTAGAATAATATTAAAAATAATCTTTTATAAAATATACTTATTTTCATTTCAAATATTATGTACTAATAATTATTAACAGTACCTAACTGTACTGATTTTGTTCGCCTACTACAATGGTATTGTTACCATTGTAGTAGGCGAACAAAATATGATTATTATATTGAATAGTTTTATATTGTACGAGCTTTTGCCCGCGGCTTCGCTCGCGTTAAGAAGTATTATTATATAAAAACTTTCATCCCCTATTTTAACCCCTTGGGGTTGGAATTTATCAAAATCCTTTCTTAGCGGATGCCTACGTCATAACATCTACCTGCATGCAAAATTTCAGCCCGATCCGTTGAGTGGTTTGGGCTGTGCGTTGATAGATCAACATGTCAGTCAGTCACCTTTGAGTTTATATATATAGATGAACAGGCTTTTTTTATCTTTTTACAGTTTGTATGCTGTGAGTTATGCTTTTTTAAAGGACTAAGTTTACAATACTAGAGTATTTAATTAAAATAATAATTTAACAGTAAGTACCCACTTGCTTGGAGCGAAGCCGCACCGCAGCGCAGGGCTTGATTTATATTTTTTATGAGTATAGGTCACTTTAATTTTGCCGCCCCTATATACTATCAGTGAAGTTGATTTCTAGGCAGATGGGAGACCTAGGTACGTAGTTTGGTCACGTTACGTCAAACTCAGCCGATAGATCACAATTAATTAAAATTAAAGTTTTACTCAACCTTTTTTATACGGGCCACAAACACGTTTTGGTCTTGGTGTCGCGGACCGCATCCAAAACTTTTTGAGTTAAAAAATAAAAATATAAAGAAAAGGTTGAGTACCACTGCAATATACTTTTAAGAGTGTAGCTTCGCATTTAATGTCTTAGTTTTAAAACGCCAGAAGTTTTTTTGTCATACTTTATTTTATTTATAGCTTAAAACCAATTTCAACTCCAGACAACTAAAATTTCAAAAGTATAAAATAAATAATATCAAACCTGCAGGTAAAGTATAACAATAAAATATCATGGTCATTATTTTTAGTACAGTCCCCAATACCAAAAAAGTCAACTTCCGTTCAACTCATCTCCGTCATACGAATTATTGGGCTAATCCCTTATTGCCTATTATTATGCTGGCCACATTAAAAAAACTGTAAATACAACCTATAAGTGCCAGCATACTTATATATATTTTTTTTACTAACGTTCATGCTTTTTATTCAAAATTCTGTTATAATTCTATAGAAAACCAGCCTAGTAGCTTAGCTACCGCTACGGGTTCAGCGCTACCGAGGCTCATTCAAACGGCTGCAGTTCTGTTGTTTATAGCTTTATTGTAATGATTTAAAGTTCGTTAGGAAGCTGATTAAAGTAGCCAAATATTTTATAATAACCTATACTTCCATTACCCTAACGGTTACCAAGTTATACACATGTGAAAGAAAAAATATTTTTTTGAAATTGTTTTTCCGAAATATTTCCCTTGGTACTTAATTCATATTGATAGTTCTTTGAAATAAAATGACGCTTATTTAATAACCTTTTGTTTGACAGCTATGATATAATATTTTTGACACCCTATTTAAGTAAATCGGTTCAGTAGATATTAAATAATCTGCAGAATAGAATAGCCCCGGCGGCCATCTTTGTGACATCATAGCTACCCCCTCCACACACTTAGGAAGTGACTACCGCACTTTTCGTGTTCAGGAAAATATGCCTAATAAGTGCATACCAATAATTCGTATGGCGGAGATGAGTTGAACGAAAATCGTTATTTGAAGACTTTTGTGCAAATGGGTCTCGTACTATTTAAATGACAGCTGCGTACGTTTTTCTGGGCGTATGTAATTTTTTTTTTACTTGCATTATGCACTAAAATAGGAATGATCAATACAATAGGACCGCATACTTTTCAGTAACGAATCAATACAATAGGATTGTACTATCAAAGAAATTGATTCATAGGCAGGTGACGGACCTACGTCAAATTATGTCAAATGTCAACAATTAAGGGTGAAGCCAAACGAGCGTAATTTGTGAGTTGTGACTTTGTGAGTCGCAGAATTTCTGCCGCGGAAATATTTTTTCATACAAATCACGACTCACAAAATAGGCTACTTGACCTATATTCAATTTCATTGAACAAATGCATATTTCTAGTAGAACTTGGCCTAGGAAACCGTATTTCACACTTATCATCAAATAAAAGCTTATGATTGATAAATAAAGTCGATTTGAAAATATGATTTTATGAAAATAGGATTTGTACTGACGAAAACGCTTTTGCGGTACTTCCGATTTGGATGTGACGTCATCAGACTCGTAATTTAATATCTTTTATATATCGCGCTCGTTATATGTAAGTTTAAAATTAATAAATAATAAGAATAAGCCTAGAAAGATTTGTAAAATATATTTTCTTGAATAATTCAAATAAAACATCAGTTTTAAATATTATCTCCCTTTATTGTAGACGGGAAATGAAATGGCCAAAAGTTTTCAACATTACAAATGATTTATAATTTCTTATTTAATTCTTTTATGATTTTTGGGCACTTTTATACTCGTACATTTAGCACATAAAAAAATGTTCAATAAAGAGAGTTTAAAATACAAAACGTATGACGTCACACTAAGGCGGACAGTGTTTTCGGCGCCATTTATAAGGCATATTTTTCAATCAACATTTTTATGGGTTTCTACTGTGTAAAATATTAAAATATTAGTTTTTTTTTGTGAAAATGAATGATTAAGAAGCGATTAACATGAAGAAAAAAAGTAGGTCAAGTAGCCTATTACGCTCGTGTGAATTTAACAGGACTTTTGTATGAAACTGAATGCAGCAGAATAGGCTTGATGACTAATTTTTTTTTCTTATTGGTAGGTGAAAGACCCTTAAAAAATAGAAACATCGCTGAAAGAATGACTCTCATGGCTTAAAAAGTCACCAAGATATGAACAATTCAAACATCTCATAAAATAGACCTGCCGGAAACGCTCCATACAAAGTGCTACGAAAGACTGACGTCAGTCTTTCGTAGTTTGTACGGATCGGGAGAGAACTTTGTTCGATAGGTATATTAAATATTGCGTTTATGAAAGTGGTTTCATACCAAAAGTTGTTTTTAATTGCATAAGTTATCGAATGGTATACAAATATTAAGAAATTTAATTGAAAAAAAATTCGACTTGATTATCCAACTTTGAAGGCGCCTAACAAAAAAAATACAAATGATATCGAGCTGAAATTTTGATAACGCTTATTTTTTACCGTGCTTTCTTTATTTTATTAACAAAATTCGCTAATCTTTGATCTTGTCATCATCCCTATTCTGCCCGGCAGAAATTCTGCGACTCACAACTCACAAATTAGGCTCGTTTGGCTTCGCCCTTAATCCTTCGATCGCGGATTCTTAGAAATGCTATTGTATTCTATTGTTGTCGCGATCACCGGTGCTCTTATGGGGCTTGAAGGATTAATGTTAGTACTTAATTGTGAATTGTGATCTGTCGGCTTCGCTTGACATAACGTGATCAAATCACGTAGGTACGCTGTTTATGAATTAAGTTCTCTGATAGTACACAACTCGACGTACGAATATTAACTTACGACTACTTTACATTTAGTGGAAGTACAAACAATAGATATCACTACCACGCGTTCTGTATTCCTTATATGACACCTACGAAGACACGTTCACCGAGATAAACCATATCACCCTTGTTCTTTACATTTTCTATTCACCAAATCCATAAGAGCGTAGACACTAAGAACTCGTAGACTCGTTTCACACAATATAATATTTTGCGCGTACCAATAGCACTCTTGCGCCAAAAGTTATCTGCGGTTTAAGTTTTAATGCACTAGATTTACTTTGGAGACATGTCCGGTAGCTCATCCCTACTGTCGTCTATTATGGTTTTTTCGCAGGCTACAGCTTCGCACTAATCTCTCGCTCTAGGTTGAGTTTCTCCTCGTAGTGAGTGGCCGCGGGCTGCAACTGCATAGAAACATGCAGGCACGGTCGCTATGCACGACATCGCCGCACATGTTGCGTGCGCGTACGCCAGCTCGAGCGTGGAGTGTTCGTCCTCTACAGTCGCTCGTGCTATAAGGTGGGGCGGACGGGCGCGTCGCGGGAGGTGGAGGGCGGGGCAGGGGTGGGCGCGGGGGCGGGGTCGGGCAGCATGTTGCACACGGCGGACGCGTGCCCGGACCGCGCGGACGTGAGCGTCGGCCCCGCCGTCCAGCTGTCCGTGGCCGGGTCGTACACCTCCACTATGTCCAGGAAAGAGCTGCCGTTGTAGCCGCCTGAGGGAGGAGGAATAAGATAAGAAAGATCTCCCCGATATGAGCACGGTAATTGCATAATATACTAGACTATCTTGCGTTGCAACGATCAACGACTGAAAAATATACTCTTCACTTGGATTTCACATTGACATTACAGACTCATAATATAGTTCCAACTTATCATACGAGCTACTAAAATAACAATATCATACACATAAAAAATCAGAAAAGTAAAGTCGCAGTGAAGAGAACTTGATGTTTAATTTAAACATCAAGTTGAATTCACTTTTATCATGACATGGAATTTTAAAGCCCGTGTTACCACGTATCTCCCTTTTGAGCTCCCGAAGACTACAGACTTTTAGTCGGCCGATAGCTTGACCTAATTGGGGTTTCAGTATATTATTATCGACCGATACAAATCGTTTATTGTGCGCACCTTCATACATGTTCGTAGTGATTAAGCTTTCGACTAAACTATCGGCTCTTACGGCCTGGCCACGGGGATCGGCGGTGCGAACGGCGACACGGTGGGCGCGACGACCATTCGCACGGCGCCGTTTGCAGGCCACGGGCAGTCACGTTCGCCGCCGCGACAGCAAAATGTCTATCGAAATTATCTCAATATTGCTTAGACCCGCTATCCGTATATTATATACGTGGGAGAGCCATGCTTCGGCACGAATGGGCCGGCTCGACCGGAGAAATACCACGTTCTCACAGAAAACCGGCGTGAAACAGCGCTTGCGCTGTGTTTCGTCGAGTGAGTAAGTTTACCGGAGGCCCAATCCCCTACCCTATTCCCTTCCCTACCCTCCCCTATTCCCTTCCCTTCCCATCCCTACCCTCCCCTATTACCCTATTCCCTCTTAAAAGGCCGGCAACGCACCTGCAGCTCTTCTGATGCTGCGAGTGTCCATGGGCGACGGAAGTTGCTTTCCATCAGGTGACCCGTTTGCTCGTTTGCCCCCTTATTACATTAAAAAAAAATCTCCAACCCGCGGCCCGCGGGCCGCATGCAGCCCGCCGGGACTTTATTTGTGGCCCGCGTGATGTTAAAAAATTTTGAAATTCACGCCCACCGGCAAAATAACGTAGTCTCTACGTGATAGTCGTTAAATTTTTTTCACTTCAAAATCGTTAATTTTGAAGAATGTTATTTTTTAACCCTAAAAAATTTTTGTTGCGGCCCGCGACACCAAGACCAAAACACGTTTGTGGCCCGCACGAAAAAAAGGTTGGGGACCACTGGCTTAGACAGTAATCGTTTTTTTGGTTCGAGACCTAATATTTGGAAGAAATTGTGTAGTACATGATTTGAATAAGAATCGGGGTATAGATGGAGAATTCCACAAGAAGTACGAGAAATACAGAATATAATATTATCCAGAATTTTTTTTGACTATACCAGAATGAGTATTGAAACCTTCGATTATATTCTTATGACATAGCTGGCTAGCTCCAAATAGCTGGTCTAGCTAGTAATTCAGCAATAAAAGTCTCTGTGTTCATTTTTTGCGGCGAAAACGACTAAACTCGTTTGATCACTGCAATTTTCGCCGCGACTGCCGCCTGTTCCCGTGGCTTGCGCCGTACTGATTCATACTTTTGTTTTGCTCACCCGCCGCGCCGCAAGACGCCGGCGCGAACCGCTTCGCCGGTCGCGTCGCCGGTCGCCGTTGCGCGTGGCATGATACGTACATTGCTATACGTTTGTTTCAGTCGCAAGACGCTTCGTCGGTCGCACCACGCGAAATTTCGCATAGGCGAATTTCCCGTGGCTAGGCTGTTATACTAACCCGTAGCATACAGCTTGTTATCGAGCACAGTGAGCGAGAGCGCGGAGCGGGCGACGGCGACGGGCGCGGCGGGCTCCCACACGTCGCGCTCCGTGTCGTACCGCTCCACGCTCGCCAGCTGCGACTGGCCGTCGTACCCGCCCACCACGTATATGTACTAACCCGTAGCATACAGCTTGTTATCGAGCACAGTGAGCGAGAGCGCGGAGCGGGCGACGGCGACGGGCGCGGCGGGCTCCCACACGTCGCGCTCCGTGTCGTACCGCTCCACGCTCGCCAGCTGCGACTGGCCGTCGTACCCGCCCACCACGTATATGTACTAACCCGTAGCATACAGCTTGTTATCGAGCACAGTGAGCGAGAGCGCGGAGCGGGCGACGGCGACGGGCGCGGCGGGCTCCCACACGTCGCGCTCCGTGTCGTACCGCTCCACGCTCGCCAGCTGCGACTGGCCGTCGTACCCGCCCACCACGTATATGTACTAACCCGTAGCATACAGCTTGTTATCGAGCACAGTGAGCGAGAGCGCGGAGCGGGCGACGGCGACGGGCGCGGCGGGCTCCCACACGTCGCGCTCCGTGTCGTACCGCTCCACGCTCGCCAGCTGCGACTGGCCGTCGTACCCGCCCACCACGTATATGTACTAACCCGTAGCATACAGCTTGTTATCGAGCACAGTGAGCGAGAGCGCGGAGCGGGCGACGGCGACGGGCGCGGCGGGCTCCCACACGTCGCGCTCCGTGTCGTACCGCTCCACGCTCGCCAGCTGCGACTGGCCGTCGTACCCGCCCACCACGTATATGTACTAACCCGTAGCATACAGCTTGTTATCGAGCACAGTGAGCGAGAGCGCGGAGCGGGCGACGGCGACGGGCGCGGCGGGCTCCCACACGTCGCGCTCCGTGTCGTACCGCTCCACGCTCGCCAGCTGCGACTGGCCGTCGTACCCGCCCACCACGTATATGTACTAACCCGTAGCATACAGCTTGTTATCGAGCACAGTGAGCGAGAGCGCGGAGCGGGCGACGGCGACGGGCGCGGCGGGCTCCCACACGTCGCGCTCCGTGTCGTACCGCTCCACGCTCGCCAGCTGCGACTGGCCGTCGTACCCGCCCACCACGTATATGTACTAACCCGTAGCATACAGCTTGTTATCGAGCACAGTGAGCGAGAGCGCGGAGCGGGCGACGGCGACGGGCGCGGCGGGCTCCCACACGTCGCGCTCCGTGTCGTACCGCTCCACGCTCGCCAGCTGCGACTGGCCGTCGTACCCGCCCACCACGTATATGTACTGGTTCATCGCCGCCACGCCTACCACAAATAAAAATAATATATTAAACGCAAAAAAAAATATGCTTCGAATTTCATAAGTAAAACTAAGCACAGAATTTTTTAATTTTTACTCATATTCTGTCACAGAACTATCAATTAAGTTGGCTGGTACAGACTTCAAAATAATGAAGACTGAGTACAGAAATATGTGAGGTTTAGACGAATTCTAAAAGCGGCACTAAAAGTTCTTAAATGTAAATAAAATAGGCTTAGCATTACTTTATATTATACTTTATATTTATTTAATCAGTTGTAATTTCACTTGTTTTATCAATAAAAAATTGACATGACTCCAGCCCCCCTAGACAAGCGGCAAGCGATTATCGTAAACGCTAACGCCACAAAATGTATGCGATTTGACATAAGTCATCGCTTCGCTAGCGTATACTAATGTCAAGTCCCGTACATTCTGTAGCGTTAGCGTTTACGATGATCGCTTGCCGCTTGTCTAGAGAGGTCGTATAATAAAGCACTATTACCTACTATATTAGACAGTTACCACATCATGGTATGTTAACTAACCTGCCCCAGATCGAGCGACCGCCATGGGTGCGCGTTGCGTCCAACAATTATTCTCCGGATGGTAGCATTCAACGGACGCGAGGCGGCGCGCACCGTCGAATCCACCTACGGCGTACAGCAGGCGGTTTACCACGGCCACGCCCACGCCCAAGCGGGCCACGCCCATAGCCGCCACGTACGTCCATGCGTCCTTTTCTGGATCGTAGCTATAAGTAAATATTTGAATTTATTAGGTTTTGTAAGCTTTAAAGATATATCCAGATTAATTTGGGTTGTAAGTTGTAGCCCCTGCGTTCCTTTTGTAATAGTAGGACGTTATTTTAATTGTCTCATTAGCTTTGGCATATTCAAAAAGAGATCGCATTAGTATTGTTAGTTGTAGTTGCGTTTCACCTCAAATGCTTATAAGTGATGTTCGAGCGCCTACTGTTACTAAATAGCAATAGCAGTATATTTACAATCACCGGCATATTAATATTTTTGTCTACCGACTAATTAATATTTTAACTACCTTCCGAATTGTTAATTTTTATGTATTTGCTTTAGCTTTCGTCATTTTATGCTTTTACATTCCATTCTCTTTACTCTTTATTCGCACAAGCAAGTTAAAATAAACAAATTTTGTCAACATCTATCTTTAATAGTGTGGGGATTATATGTGGAGGCCAAAGGAAGATCTTCCGACCGAGCGAGGTGTTATGCTCGGTCAGGCCGGAGCCCACGTGATACATTTCAGCTGTCGTATATACCGACGCGCTCAGAAAACTTTGATAGCGCGATGCAGGAATGTTAGGCGAAGGGTACCGCCACATTACTCCCCCCCGAAGACCGGAGGTCGAATCTTGAAGTCTTGTCGCTTGAGTCGCCAGTGCCAGAGAGTTCCAGTGAGTCGGAACTGTTGCAGTGAGTCCCAGTGAGTCGGAACTGTAAGCTGCTGCGCGGGATCCAGTGAGTCGGATAGCTGCCGTGCGGGGCCGATGCTACGTGCTGACCAGGAGAGATGTGCTCTGCTTGCTGACCGGTCGGTGTAGTGAGAAAGCCCGATGATGCCGATGCGGAGTCGCCCAGGCCGCGGTACATTGCGGCTAGTGGACGATGTACCTGATGAGGCGATGCTGGCTGGCGCGGTGCGGAGGGGCGGGGAGTGACGATGATGAAGGAGGCGTGTTCTGTCGAGGGTCACCAATGTGGGAATAATGCGTAGAGGCCAAAGGAAGATCTTCCGACCGAGCGAGGTGTTATGCTCGGTCAGGCCGGAGCCCACGTGATACATTTCAGCTGTCGTATATACCGACGCGCTCAGAAAACTTTGATAGCGCGATGCAGGAATGTTAGGCGAAGGGTACCGCCACAATAGTATCAACCAACCGAGTATATATATAGTCAGACTCAGAATAAGAGAAAATAAGTTAGTTTTTATATTTATTACTAGCTGTGGCCCGCGACTTCGTCCGCGTGGACTTCAGTTTATAGCGCGCGGTGTCAACAATTTTTTTGTCAAAGCTTATTAAAACCATAGTACTCCTTAATCAAAATACCCAAAATCAGCTATGCAGTGTGCACATAATATTTCATTAGGTATTTTAAATTAAACTTTATTTATGCCATATTTTAAAGCTTATTTAATATTTAGCTCACCATTACACAACTTTACCCATAAACTATAATTTATCATTGATAGGTTTAAGGTTACGTCACTGTATATATAAAGTACTGAGTAGTGGTTATATAAAAAAGTGTAAGTATAACAATCGAAAGGATAGAAAAATGTAATTCGAGATGGTACCACCTCTTATAGAAACACATAAGAGCAAGCGCTAACGCGATGTAGACGACTCTTGGCGCCACTTGTTATGAATTTTTGAAACTAACTTAATTTGAACACATTTACGCATAAACACCCCCTTACAACCCCTATTTCCAGTTATAAAGTAGCCTATGTCCTTTCTCAGGCTTTAGACTATCTGTGTACTGAATTTCATTACAATCGGTTCAGTAGTTTTGGCGTGAAAGCGAGACGGACAGAGATACTTTCGCATTTATAAATTATAATATTAGTAAAGATTTTCGTCTTTACGTTTCAATCACCTGTGTAGCATTTGTGACGCAAATCTAAATAATTATGATAACAATAATCCTACTTTACATAATTGTCTTATAACATTCATAGATTGTTTAACTGCTGTTGCATCATGAGATCATCACTTTTACCGTATATCTAAAAGGAAAATAATATTTTTCCCTAATCCTTATTAATCCCAACGTGGAACTTTTTGCATTGTTTGACAATAACACCACGTTGCGTTATGCTAAGTACTCACATACGGTTTTGCTCGATAGTTTTACTCCAAATCGAGTAATAATTACTGTGTGGACCGCAAAACTGACAGCTCGAAGGCTCGCATCGAGCCAGCTTGATGGAATTAAATGTATCGATTTAGAGTAAAATATCGAGCAATGCTGAATGTGTGGACGAAAGTCCGAGCCGCGGGTTTTGCTTGACGAGTTTTATTGCTCAATCGAGCAAAACCGTATGTGAGTACTTAGCATTAGAGATAAGTTGCAAACCTAAACGATAACCTCCTATAAGTTTTACCGTGACAGTGACTTTGAGCCCGCATATCAGCACACTCGAGCGTGTCAGGGACGCCAAAATATTCGCTCATCATCGTTACGCGAAAAAATTGCGATACGCTATCACGAGGCCGGATTTACGTCCATTACCATACAAAACAAGTTGAGGCCTAACTACGTAAATATTAGATTAAAATAGTAAATAAATAATATCTAATTGGGTAACGTATTTCGAATGATTTTTCGGTTTGTTGTCGAATGTCGTGTAATTACAATAAGGATAGGCGAGATCACTGATTAGCGAGGCATTTCTGCTCGACAATGATCACTTGCAATATGATATAGAAGCAGAACTCACCATTCGACAGTCTTGTGATATTCGGAGCCAGCTGAGCCGCCGACGGCGTACAGCAATCCGTCCATTACGGCTACGCCTACCTGTAATTATAATAATAATAATATCTATGGACGCTTCACACCACGTCAGTCTGGCCCCGTGTACCTGAAGGACTTGTGTTACGGGTACCAGACAACGGAAATAATATATGTATTTAATACTTTTGTACTACACATATATTTAAGATTTTTATTATATGATACACATAATATTTAATACACATCCATGACCCAGGAACTTTGAAACATTTTTTGTTCCGTCGGCGGGATTCGAACCCGCGACCCCCGGCTTGAGCTACCAACAGCCCAACAACTGAGCCACAGAGGTCATCGAATTATAAAAAGACTGTTTAACATACTGACCAAGTTGTATTTTTTAATTATTATTTTTCAAACGATTGCAAAATTTTGCAGTTTCTATCGCCAACGACGCACGTCATCGACCTATGACTAATCGAAATGTTGTTTGTAATAATAGAGTCGTCATTAAATAAATATTAACACCTTTTTCGTAACGTGTGCATAGTGTCCAAACGACCGCGTTTCGTCTTGTAGACATGAAGGTATTATAGTCATAAGTCATAACTCATAACATTACGTACCCAATCTTGTTTCACCGTCTCTTTGCACTCGTTAGTTTTACGTCTTTTGAAATTAAATTCGTTATTTGTTTATGTCCAAAATACGTATGTTTTCGTTCTTCGGCAACTTTGCATTATCGCGTTATGAATTAAAGAATGACGTCACACTATGACGTCATTTAATGGTGGCAGAATAAACTTTTATTTATTTATCTAAGTACATTATAATTTATAGTACAGATCCGAGCCGTTTGAATGGCTAATACTAATGGTGAAAATCTGCTTATAACTTTCTAACGAGTTGACATTACTTCGTAGTAGTACGTCACAGATTACCACTCGCGTGTAGAGACACTGTGACGTACTTACCCTGCGTCATAGGCGAGCAGGGTCACCAGCGCGCAGTGGCGTGGTTGCACATGTTCTTTTAGGGATCCCGGTTCCGTATTTTTTATTCAAATAAAAATCCACCTCCGTTGGAAATGCAAGTTCAGTACCTCATCAGTGGCGTACTTACCCTGTGTCGGGGCGTGGACATGGGCGAGCAGGGCCGCCAGCGCTCAGTGGCGGGGTTGTACACGTCCACCCAGTCGCTGTCGTACGACGAGCCCGGCGACGTGTTGCGACCGCCCACCGCGTAGAACAGACCCTACAAATAACGAACACCCGTTTTAATAACGAAGATTTAGAATTGTTATAAAACAATAATAGATGGACTGCATTCTAACTAAAATTCAGCTGCAAAGTACTGCAATAACATTAAAAACATAACAAAAAGATATTATAATGAAACTAGCTGTCCCGGCAAACGTTGCTTTGCCATAATATAAAGTATTTCACCCATATTATTTTATTAAAGTGACTAAATAAGTATGTCGCCATGGCAACGTCGATCGCTATCTCGTCGCACAAACAATGGTCGCCGTCAGTCTCAGGTTGTAATAATTTACTATTATTTATTCAACAAATGCACTTATCAATATTTAAAGTACCCAGTAGCCGATTCTCAGACCTACTGAATATGCATATAAAGTTTGGTAAAAATCAGTAAAGCCGTTTCGGAGGAGTTCGCGGACTAACATTGTGACACGAGAATTTTATATATAAGATAAATATACACAATTATTTTATTTCATATCACGGAAATTTTAAAATCGAAAAACATTTAGTGGATACATACTTGGAGACGTGTCGTTGGCAGTCAGATTATATTGGCACCCTAGACTTTTGTTTAAGGATAAGATTCGTTTGCAGTCGGCCTATTATTGGCATCTTAGTTTTTTTTTAAATAGGATTTTCGTGCCAATTATAGAGTATTTTACCTCAGTATAAATTAGACATTGAAATGATTTCAGAGCATTTTGAGCTGCGTGTGAGACGTTGAGGTGAATAGCCGCGTACTGACCAGGCGAGCCGCCTCGCCGCGGCAGCCTCGCGCGGATTTGCTCGGTCGGTCAGTACGTGTTAGTGCGCGGCAAACGTCCGAGGCGCCTTTGAGCATCGACAGGCCTGTCCCACTCGCGCGAATAGGCATCGAACTGTAAGTACCACCCGCGGGTGGCAAATCAGTAGGGACTCACAAGCGAGCGATGACGCACGCGCACGAGTTGTTCGTTGCATACCTGCGTATTGCGTAAATTATTCGATCGATATCACAGAATTGATATTAATCTCACAATGGACAATAAAAAGAAAAGGGCAAAGAAATATTGCGCGATGCGTACTATTCGACACCTCATTTGTTTACAAAAATAACTAAGTTATACAAATTACAAACACTTTAAGTAGGTAATATAAAACCGGTTTCAATACAGTAGGGCCTCGTTAATCCGGAGAGGCAAAAACACGACTCTTTTCGAATTATCGAGGCGTCCGGATTATAGTGTGCAACATTTAATGTTAATAAAACACGTCATGTTTAACCTTATGGGGGGTATTAGATTATCATTTATATTGGATCCTAGATCATTGAGTCATTTATATTGGATAATGTAATATAGATAAATAATTCATTTCTTCCTTGATCATAGATTTTTGACGTTTGCTGAGAGATTAGATCCAATACGGTCATAGAAATTGGTGTTGCCAGTTATTTAATATAAAAGAGTTTTTAATTTCTTGTTCGTTAATATGTTTCAAATAATGTAATGTAATTCTTTTTCTAATTATATACTTGAATAATCTTGCTGAAATAACATAAAACAAGCCATATTAAAAATGACGATGTCTTTTGACAAATCGAATTCTCTGAGATCTAGTCACACTGATGTCAATACCTGTCAGCGTTAGCGCTCCCCATTGGCTATTGAAACCACATATGACGTAAAATAGGATCAATGATAAATGATAATGTAATATGCAGATATGATCAAATGATCATTTTTATTGGATCCTATAAATGATCCAATATAAATGATAATGTAATACCCCCCTATGAAATGAAAATGAGTTCATTTTAAAAATTGATTAAAGAAACCAATTTCTTGAATAAATTTTTAAAATTTTATATCATAAAGGCAAATTAATGTTCATGTTCATAATAATTACAACCATGTAAGAAATCCGTAATGGTTAATTCCTTTTGAAAAAGTTTGTAATACTCTTCTGTTTATGATTTTCGTACTTCATTTCGAAAGCTCGGTCTCTACTCTCTAAGTTGAGGGAGAAACATAATTTCGTGGCTATCAAATTCGTTATCTTCAGCTCATTTTAAAGCAATGTTTAAAGCTCCGGCCGGCCGGATTACAGCGATCACCGAACTTATTATAAATATAAAGATTATAATATTATTTTTAAAAAGAGACAACCCTGATTTCTTCAGAAAAGGTACGAGTTATGCGATAGAAAGAGAGCGGAGATGTAGGCAAATATAATTGTAGGCACCTAGCACTGCGCGGTCGGAATTTGAACTTTATAGTATCGTACCATGAGTCTTTAATTCTTTAAACGGGTTTCGTTAGTGGGAATTCTGTTGGTACAAGTAATATATATTCTGTGGCATCGACCAAAAACCGACAACTTTTGGCTCGGCCGCGGCACGCTCGGGCGAGGCAGCGAGGCGGCGCGCTTGGTCAGTACGCGGCTAATGACTTGCATTAATTCATAGTTGTGCAGATAGATTCACAGTAGTATTATTAAGTTTTTCTGTCCTGACTTCTTTAATTAGGCAGTATAACATGTACACATGTTTCTATCATTGAAGCGCAGGCGTAAAATGCGTTCAGACTAGTCTTGACAGCTGTCTGACGCCTGGTCCCTAGACTCTAGGAATTTTTAAAAGGAGTGTAGCATTCTCTCTAGCGCTTTTGTTCCGTTGACATTAAAATCGAATCAACGACGCTATTGTTAAGGTAAACCTCTTTAAAAAAACCTAACTGTTTTTGTGTCAATCACTCAAACTTATCACTTAAACTTGTTTACTGTATTTAGAAGTTAGATGTAAGTAAAATATAAGATGAATAAAGTTATTACGTTTTCATCCCTGCAGGGATGGGTTCAGTGAACAGAAGTGACGCGACCGGAAGACCTCTTGATACTTTGCGTTTTGCCCATAAAAAAAATCGCGGAATCGCGTACAAACCTAACAAACTGGGCATAAGAGATGTACCTTGAGGAAGACCGCGCCGAGTCCAGAGCGCGGCATGGTTAGTCGGGGTAGGGTAGTCCAGGCGCCATCGTCGAGGTTAAACGCCTCGGACAGGTTTATGGAGTGTCGGTAGTGTTCATACTGGGGATGTGGGGGTTGCCCAAGTGATATTTACCTTGAGGAAGACCGCGCCGAGCCCAGAGCGCGGCACGGTCAGTCGGGGCAGGGTAGTCCAGGCGCCGTCGTCGAGGTTGAACGCCTCGAACAGGTCTATGGAGTGTCGGTAGTAGCCGCCGGCGAGGTAGATGACGCGCGGCGTGTTCGGCCGCCGCTCCTTCACCACCGGCTTCTTGTGTAGCGTCAGATCCTGTACACGTAAAAGGGGGATGCAGGATATTTTATAGATATAAAGTGAGGATGGTCAATGGAGGTTGTTTTGCGTCGCAGATATTATTATAGGTAAGAGGATGCAGCCTTAAGGTGACTTTCCGATCTTTGACGCGGCTAGCCCCGACCGACAAAAATTCAAATAAAATACCACTTTATGGCATAGACTATAGGCATCATTGTCTACTGGCGTTAGTGTGGCGACCCAAGCTGCCGCCGCTTCTGGCGTAGATTAAAATGAAACCTATAGCCTATGTCATAATGTGTCATTTTATTTGAATTTTGGTCGGTCGCGGTTAGGCGCGGCAAAGATCGGAATGATACCTTTAGGTTTTTCTGCACATCCCAAATTACATTGATATTAGATTCATACAAGCATTATTAATTGACACGGTCACTCTCAATTTCTTATAATTCGTAGAGGTAGAAATCCGTTTTGTGCCGATTTAATCAAGGCCTGCTAAAATTTATAATCAATTTAATCTTGTGATCACTTTTACTCTTTGTATCAATGTTCTCTCTACACGACTCTCTACGCGAAGTGACCGCTAACTTCCAAGCGTTGAATACTAACCATGAATATTTTAGCTAAGTACTCTCTACAGGCAGGGACTTTCTTGAGCAGCTTGCATGTGCTCATCTGCTCCTTGAGGAAGCTAGGCGTGAGGTACTGGCATCGCACCGCCTGTAGGATGTGCTCCATGCGCGGGTACCGCCGGTCCTCGTCGTGTTTCACCTGGGAATGACACACGTTTGTCAAATTGACGGTATATTTTCTTAATACAAAAGTCCGCGACGTAGAGCTCGACCAGGCTTTAAATGAACGTGGCGAAAAAAGGAACTAACGCTGCCATCATACATACAAAAACGCCATTTTTGACAGTTCTCCTTTACCAGCAGCGCCCCCGCCCACGTTCATTTATTTATCGCACTTTTGCGCGCATATCGAAGCTATGTTTTTAACACGCTTTTATAAGCTTGGACTGTATATCTGTAACGGAATCTTTGAGCACGATTTTTACCAATTTCCAGTAGTGTAAAGAATTCGAAACTTTACTTATACGCATTAAGAGCCAATGACAATGCAATTATTTGTAAAAAAAAAAATAATTAAAAAATTAATAAATCAAGCGTGCTTTTCTATTTTTTTTTAACTATTATTTTATTTTACTTATCGAATAGTCCGCGACGCGCGTAGTGAAGCACGCAGCTAGGATATTCCACCAGTTAAGTTTCACACATACATTTCCACTGCTACAGGCAACTACTGTAAGGCTGCGTCCCCATCAGACACGGCACGGCGCCGTCACCGTGTTACGGCACGACGCCACCACCGTGACACGTTACGGCGCCGTACCGTAACACGGTGCCGCGTACGGTGCACCGCGCGCCCCTATTCTGTGTGAAACTTCCGAACAAAAATTTTGTCCAAACTTAAAGGAGGCACTTATTTGGAACACATAAAAATCGGCCAAGTGCGACTTAGATTCGCGCACGAAGGGTTCCGTACCATTATTATAGAGAAAAATAACCAAAAAATTATGTTTTTTGTCTGGGAGCCCCCTTAATTATTAAGTTTGTAAGTAATTTGTAATACGAATTTACCCAAAATTTCCTCTGTTTCTGTTCCTTTTTCAATCTTCGTTTTAGTAACAACAAGAGAATAATTCTTTCGCGATCCATATGCAGACAAGCAATCTCGTTCGAGCGCAAATATCGACTGAATAGGGACGCACCGTACGCGGCACCGTGTTACGGTACGGCGCCGTACCGTATCACGGTGGCGGCGTCGTGCCGTAACACGGTGACGGCACCGTGCCGTGTCTGATGGGGACGCAGCCTAAAGGTGGTGGATTGATTTTGTTGACACAAAATTTTATAACCTTATGGAGGCACTTCATATGGCTATTTGTATTTGCTATTGGCTATTTGTTGCATTTGGCAAAATTATTGACGTATACACAAACAAGCAAATAAAGGCAAATATGGCCTTCCACACATGGACGTCAAATACCAAACTTTTACTTGATTTTGTTTACTTGCCTATTTGACTCTTTTGTTGTGCGTATCAGTTTCACATTTCTTCAAAGTCAGAATTGTTTCGAAACCTTTCCAAAATCTTTCTTTAATTATTTATTAAAAACCTTTCTTTATTTAAACCGTTCTTTATATCGCTATAAACTTTGTACTTTGACTCTAGCGATCGAGTAAGCTAGCCACGGGGCTGCCACTGCACCGGCCACGTGAAAATTATAAAAGTGTGCACTTTAATTTAAACTTTCAAACATAATAACGTCTGTAAAAGCGGTCCCATATTATAATGAATTACTTTAAAGTTATATCCCCACCAATGCATGGTCATTAGATATGAGCGCCGTCACTCAATTCCACGGCGGCGGCGCCGCCGGTCCAAAATTACTACGGCGGCGGCGTCGGCGGCGTGACCTGCGGGGCGATTCACTAAGCGTTTCCGCGCGGAATCTTCCCGATTGCAGAAACTATTTCACTTTCAAGCAAATGACAAGTGAATACTTTCCGATTTTGATGTCATTTTGACAGTACTGACATTTCTTTTGTATGAATGAAATAGTTTCCACCACGGATTCGAGAACATCTCACCGGCCACCGCTGACCGCGGATGGGAGTTTGACATCCGACGACGGAAAATTATCCGAGGATTAGAGCCGTTTTCGCGGAATGTTACCGCCACCCCCGAGACTCGTGAAATCTTTTCACTTCGAGAACCGTGTCATGGCGGATATTGTTAGATGAAACTATTTAATGATAAGAAATAAGAATAAAACAAAGCAGTTATTAATACTTAGTTAGTCGTGTCTTGTTTAAAATATTAAATAAAGGTCATACTGCAATAATTATGTGTTAAATCTTTAGAAAGTGTTCATTGAACAATAAATATTTTTTATTTATAAATGCAGTATTTGTATTAATATTTGGTAAGTACTTAAAGATTTAGAAATAAATAAGTATATATATTTTTTAATTTTATATTAATCCTTCGACCGGGGATTCTTGGAAATGCTATTGTATTCTATTGTTGTCGCGGCGCACAGTGTTTTTTTTTCGACCAACATTTCGGACATCATCTTTTTATTAGTATTTAACTAAAGGGTACTTAATTGCGAATCCCCGAGTAAAACACCCAGGTGTCTCACTTAAATAGTTTTTGAATTATCTCAAAAAGAAAATCCCAATCCCGCGTTCATGAAAAAGTTAAAAGTTTTTATATTTCAAAATTGGTACAGATTAGACAAAAACACGTTATATAATGTTTGTAGGACATACAAAAAGCTACATTATGAACCCCTTTTCGGTCGGCTATCACTTATGGGGGCCATAAAAACAAAGAAAATCGATTTTCAGTTTTTATTTTTTTCTGACTAAACTATGTCGATGCCGAAAGCGCATGTTGCTTTAAAGGAAAGCTAATCATTACCACTACCACGGGTAAAAGTGCCAAATCCCTAACCCGTTGAACTTTTTAGTTCTATGACTTAAAAAAATCCGGGATTGGCAGAATTCGTGGACATTGTTTTTTTATTACACTATTCGATCGTGTTGCTAACAAGGAACAAATTCTGCGAAGTAACTATAGTTATAAAACTTTAAAAAGTACCAATTTTCTACAAATTTAATTTATTCATACATTTTGGCGAAATATCTCGCGGCGGCGCGTCGCTCTTTTTCCTCGGCGGCAGCGCGTCATGAGAATTCGCGGCGACGACGGCGCGCCGGCGCGGCGCTCATATCCAATGGTCATATTATGCATTGACGTCAATGAAAGTTGAAAAAAAAAATTGGTGGCAGGTGCGAGCATTCATGTGAGCAGGGTTGTTAAATCGACAAGTGTTTTACCTGCATTTGTGCATGCATTGCTGCATTTTTTCAAATTTCTCTCAATTTGAAAAATTGACAACCCTAGAGGTATGTAAGATTATACCTTATAAGTACTATCAGAGAAGTTGATTCCTATGCAAATCGGGGACCTAAGTAGTTTGGTTGCGTTACGTCAAACCCAGCCGACCGAAAACAATTAACATTGAATTGACATATTATATTCGACCAAATAACGTTGGTCTGTCAATTGCATAGGAATCAACTTCCTCGATGGTACCTAAAATAATAAAAAATTATTAAATAATATATAATTATTAATTAGTACGTATATAAAATATTATAATATCTGCTATTTTTAAATCAAATTAACATTCAGAATTGACTTACTTATCGTTCAAGCTATCATCAGACCGCAAAGATATCACTACCTATATATAAAATACGTAGTCACTGACCGTGTCTAAAAATAGCTCTAATCGCCTTACAAGCAGAGCTATTAAATCTATTTTTAGAAACGAAGTTTAAGTTCGTGAGGGCAAAGTCCAGTATTGTAAACGAGTTTCCCGTGAAAGTGTGACCCACATTGAGGGGCATCCCGAGAACCATACATTGTTCTGCTAAGTGCTATAATATGAGTAAACTTTATATTTTTCCTGTTGGTCATTGAGAAGACCATCCGAGTGCTGTTATAAGAGCAATCTTTTTATTTTTCCTCGTAGTCTACTCAATGTCTGTGCCAAATATTATAATTTATAAAAAATTCCAACCACTATGCAAGTGATTAGTTACAAATATACGAATACATTCAATATGAAGAGCCACGTGGTATGGACACGCTTGACACTTTAGTGTCCCATATACTAGGAGGGACATTTGTCAAACACACAAACAATTAAATTGTAATTTTATTAGCAGAGATGTAAAGAAGCGGGAGTTTTTTTCTCTTGTACACTCGAGGAAGTTGATTCCTATGCATGTCGCGGGTCATCTTAAACTGGTCAGTGGTCAGTGTTGGTCGGGAAAAAGAAAAGGACAGAATCGTATTTCAAATTTTTATATTTCCATCTTGGTCATTTTGTGTTTGCCAAAATATCAACATTGCGATCTCCTTAGCAACGATAGGTTTATTGGTCGCTATCTGTCGGCTATGCTCGTTCACGATAGAATCGTATTTTTATTGGTCGCGTTGCTTTTGACAAATAATCTACTTAGCAACCGCCTTAGCAACGAAAGTATTTACATTTTGAAATTTTTGACACAATCATCTTCAAAAATGTTTTGCAAATATTGGGAATTGATATAAATATTTTTTTAACGTCCGTGTAAATAAGTAATATTATAATATTTTATTTCTCTCATCCGAACAATCTTTGAAAAAAATATTATACACTTAGAAACGTTTATATATAATATAATATTTTGTAAAATGTGTTTATTGAAACATAACCCATCCGATATGTGCTACAAAACAATGGACTTATATCGTTGAGCAGATCAAACTAGCCAACCTAATTCTACTCCTAATATTATCTTCGTCAAATATCATGACTTGGTTAGTTGGAAAAGGCTACCCCGAAGGATTAAGTAACACTTATGTTATGTTTTTGAATTATATTCACATTGCTGATCATTATAACAACCCAGAGTTCATAATAATACCTCAAGAAGAATACCTAAGAGTTCATAATAATTTTATAAGTTTTAAGTTTTATGATATTGTTTTAACGCTCAAATAAAATATTATCACGATGTTATACAAGTGTGTTCTGATTTTTATGGTTCTTGTAGATTAGAAAGATGTTGCTTATGGCTCGACGATCTTTTTCACCTGTGTGTCACCTAAGTATGCATTTTTAAGGTGACACACATGCGAAATAGATCGTTGAGCCGAAAATTTGTTCTAGGGAACTATCCGAAAATCCGCGAGAATAAAATTTTATTCTCGCGGATTCTTTTCACTTTTCTGTAAAGGTGCTTCCTCACCGTGAGCATTCCCTTGTAATGTAACGTTACAGAGTCGAGCATTATATCAGTGAGGGAGGAGAACCGAGTATTACAATGCGCACCTTGTAATTATCATCATCATCATATCAGCCTATATTCGTCCACTGCTGGACATAGGCCTCTCTCAATGAACGCCAAGATATTACACATTGTAATAATTAGGCGTAGCGAGGTACGGGCAGGGGGGCAGCCCCCCCCCCCCCCTACAAGAGCGATCGGTCGCTAATGCTCACGAGTTTCATACCTAAAATTGGAGCGGAAAGAGTTGCGGGTTGAGAGGGGAGGCATTCAATCCCAGTTTGCTCGCTCATAATATTTTGTTTTAATTTTTACCTCACCTTCAATACTATTGTGAGATTCGAAGTTTGGGATTTTCTTAATCTGTCCTCCTATATAAAATGCTGGCTACGCCCATGTGAATCTATAGTCAGCGGCTACACGGTCAATTTTTCATCAATCTGATCCATCAATCCGGTACGGATTGACGAAAATTTGATCGTGTACAACTCGGGTTGATGGATTGATCGTATTTTTAATATGAACTTTTTATAACCATCAATATTCCGTCAATCAGATTGATGGATCAGATTGATGAGAATTTGACCGTGTAGCCTGTGACATAAATATTATGTTACATTACACGCAAACGCTCCCGGTGAGGGAGCACCTTTACACATTGAATCGAGACTATCCGTACTTGCAATAAATTATTGTTTCAAAAAATTCGCGAGCAGCGCGCTGTTGCCTCTCCGCACGGTTCATGTGACGTTCGATTTGGCAACATCGCGTTGCAGCACAGG
The DNA here is from genome assembly GCA_963422495.1 of Polyommatus iphigenia. Taxonomy (NCBI): domain Eukaryota; kingdom Metazoa; phylum Arthropoda; class Insecta; order Lepidoptera; family Lycaenidae; genus Polyommatus; species Polyommatus iphigenia. Next base: position 13,422,318 of record OY730180.1, on the reverse strand, counting down.
CGTACCGCGTGATAGATCTTACAAGTTACATGCAGAGTAGACAGAATAATAATTATAATTTATAATATTATGTCTATTGTGTTAACTTACATGGTATAGGTATTATTGAAGTAAGGAAAGGTCTTATCTACTTATTTTTAAATATTTTTACGTGATTGGCCCGATAGAACGACTCTATCAACAGTCTAATGCTGACTTCTCTCGGCACGTAATATCACGCGCCGCGCCGCGCCAGCTCTAGCCACTCGCCGTGTGTAGGGGGTGGCTCAAGGTGGCGCGGGCTGGCTCGAGTAGGCGCGTCCGATCCGATTGATGTCGATAACTTCAAAGACGTGGCTCGGCGCGGCTCGTGATATTACGCGCCGTGAGAACGGGTAACGCGAACTCGCCTATTGGCTCGTGCTCGCTCGTTCAAATTACGCGCCGTGAGATGCCAGCATAATGTTCACGAGATCTGAAAAATACGTTTATGGCACCTAATAAGCTACACTGCGCCCAGTAGTGACAAGACTTTCGGCCGATTCAGAAACTACGCATAAATTTTATATTATGTATCAGAATACTTCACTTAGAGCTCCGAAACTTTTAGATAGCTTAAATGTTTTCCGGACACTAGAGTCCGTTAAAACATAAGTGACTCTCTAGTAGTCGGCCTAAAATAATATTAGCCTTTAGAATAGACACTCGTTTGTAAATATTTCGAGGGACTCCGGCTTCGTCCTTACATTCGAAATCATTGTTTCTTGTTTGATATTTTTCATTTTATTTGAATTATTTGACACTTGATAATATCCTGTCCTTGACTTTACAGTTCGTTATTCTACCAAATAATGATCCGTAACGTTTGGTCATTAGGGTCATACCTCATTCACCTCGCCTTAAAGATCATTTTCATAGAAACTCCAAGGCAAAAAACTCAAAACGAACTGTTGCGATTTGAACTGCTCCTGTGTCCTGCCTTGCTATAATGGTATTTTTGGACCATAACAATGAAAAAGACAATTTATACCTAATGTTACTCAAAACATGACCATCCAAAATAGCACAAAATGAAATCGGTGTTTTAGGCTAAAATTTAATTTCAATTGTCACAATTTTAGTAATTTAGGTATTTTTTATAAATAAGAGACTGTAAATTGTATTCTCTCAAAGCCTATCGAAATCCGTATAATTATGATATGAAACTAAACCTACACAATGCTTAATCTAAGAATGCTATTATTCCAAAGCAACTTACTACCTACCCATTTTTATCTACTGCTTAACGTAAAAACGCTCTAGATGAGCATCTTTCTAATCTGAAAGAACATAATATCTTAACAAAAATCACAACACAAGTAAATAGTGACAATTAATTTATTTCACAGTAAAAACAGTAATAATTACAATTGTGGTCTTATATAAAATCTTTGGGATCTTAAAACGATCAGCAACACCAAACGAATTTGAAGACAAAACGTTACGTTAGTGTTACGTCCTTTCGTGGCTTTTTCTGACTCTTACCATGACCATCAACGAAGATTGTAGAATGCGGGTGTGCTGTTGATATAGACTGGGTTGATCTGCTTAATTAAAACCTGTGTATGACTTCATTGTTCTTAAGTAACAGTTAGGTTAGTAGTAATTTTATTGAAGAATATGATGATTTGAAGTACAGAAACGCTAAGATAATCCACGTTTGAAGTGCATAATATTAAGTTCAGATAGGGGAAATAAATATTCACACCAATAATTCAGAACATGTTCAGAACCTATGATATTATATTACTTACGGTACTTAAAAAAATTCAGAACCATATTTGCAAAACTTAAAATAACCCTGTCAAAACCTTCAAAACGTAAATACTTTCGTTGCTAAGGCGGTTGCTAAGTAGCTGGTGTATGTTTATATTTCTCTATGGTAGGTAATAATGTAAAAGTAAAGTGACCAATAAAATTAAAGATTATGTCGTGTCATACGATTATAACCGACAGATAGCGACCAATAAACTTATCGTCGCTAAGGACATCGCTGTGTTGATATTTTGGCAAACACAAAACGACCAGGAAAGAAGTATAGAAATACGATTCTGTCCTTTTCTTTTTCCTGACCAACATAATCGCGAAATTGGGCTGACCCGCTACCTGCATAGGAATCAACTTCCTCGAGTGTACAATGGATGGTCTCCGTATCACCTTAAAGCAGGTAGATAATGCTACGAGTACAAGGCATTATATTTTTTATTAGCATGTGCTGGGCCGTGTCTATCCAAATATCACTTATAAAAATATTATAAATGCGAAAGTGTGTCTGTCTGTCTGTCCGTCTGTCTATCTGTCTGTCTGTCTGTTACCTCTTCACGCTCAAACCGCTGAACCGATTTTGCTGAAATTTGCCATGGCGATACTTTGAGGCCCGGGAAAGGACATAGGATACTTTTTATCCCGGAAAAATGTACGGTTCTTGCGCGATAAACGAATATTGGCGCAACGGAGTTGCGGGCATCATCTAGTCACTTATAAGTTATAACTAATATCACGCACGCATCAGGTATTAAGCTAAAAAATCATAAAAAAAAGTTCTTACCCAACTTAACACTGCATTGTAGACTTCTCTCTCTTCCCGTACGTTCAGTTCGTCTTTCCGAATCAAACATATTAGCTCCTGCGGGGTCAGCTGAAGAAACTCCTCCTCCTTACATACCTGCAGAGAAAGAGACCGGCATTAAACACACCTCAATAGATAAGGGGTCGATAATCAAAGTTTAAACGATAACTACAGTGGAAGCTGTTCCACCGTTCCACGATATACATACATACATACTACTGCAAAAATTATTACCCTTCCTTTTTCACTTTAACGTGAGAAAAACTATTGTCACATTTAAATAGCGCTTACACTCACCCATTTCTTATATGATTTTTAGAATAAAGTTAATTTAATTTATTTAAGACTTAGACTTCCGAATAAAAATAAGTAGTGTTTAAATCTGACATCTAATAACTGAAAACCAGATTAGGGTAGAGTAGCTGATAGAGTAACGTGGCCACCGGCCACTTGTCGTGTAATATTCGTATTTCGTGGTTCCTTGTAAACTTAGCTATGAACTTTGCAAGCGTTACGTCTAACACTCGCTACGACTTCAGGTGGTTAAAAAAAACCGTTCGGAGTTCTTTTACCTCGCTGGTTTCGTGATTCGTGATCTTTATGACGTTAACATTAAGGTTCTAAATTATAATATTTCACTCTGAACTATCTGTTCTTGGTGATCATCATGACAGTATACTTTTGTCATGTTTAAGTTTATAAGAAAGTAAGTCAGGATTTAATTAACCACCTTAACTCCTACGGCAAAATCGGCTTGAGTTTTTTTTATACTTCTGAATGTAAGCAACTATTTCTATAAAAAGCACTTTCCTCATTCCCACTTAACATAAAAATCAGCCGTTTCATGTAGAATCGGTGCCTAAGCGCATCTGTATATAACAGCTGACTTTATTTTAGGTATGAAGACTGTTGCTATAGAAACTTCTTTTACTAAAGGATTAAGGGCCGATTTACACCGGAATGGCAGCGGCCGGCAGCGGCGCGAAGAGCACTTTTAGTGTGAAATAATTTTAAACTTTATTTACATACTTATAACTACTAGTATCGCTTGATAACTTCAAAAAGGGCTCGAGGCGCCGCGGGCGGCCGCGCGGCGCCGCGAGGCACCGCGAGGAGCCGCGCTTCCGTCGGCGGAAAGTGCTCGAGGCGCCGCGGGCGGCCGCGCGGCGCCTCGAGGCGCCGCGAGGTGCCGCGCGCTCCTTGCGTTGGCTCCCCCCGCCGCACGCGGTAGTTTTCTGTGTTCTAGCGACAGGATATATGATGATAATAGTGATAAGCACGCTAAGAATAATGCCACACACGAGTTTCCTTGCCGAATGTAGAATCTATTAGCTGAAAGGCACGCATGCTCTGGAGGTGGCGCGCGGCCGCCAGCGGCCACGAGCGTCCACAAGCGGCCGCAAGCGTCCGGCCGCGACGACGCGAGCCGCCTCTGCCGGCCTCGCCGCGCCTCTGCCGACCGCTGCCGGCCGCTGCCGGCCGCTGCCATTCCGGTGTGAATCGGCCCTAATTATGCTTTTGCAATGTTTGAAATTGAACAAAAAGTCAAAATGTATTTTGACCCCCTCAGTAATAATTTATTTTATTCATTAATATTTGGTTCAAAGAGTATCATTCCATTTACAGAACTTTCCTCGTACAATAAGTACTTGAAAAATCTCATTCATGTTTTGCTTGCTAAACTTCCTCCTTACTTTCTTGAGTAAAATGCCCCTCAATAAAATATCTCATAAGTAAACTATTTCTTTCATCATCAGGCATTTCATCAGGCCAAAAACAGAGACAAGTGGAGAGCCCTATCCCAGAAAGCTAATTTTGGTGGTCACGTCCCTCAGCCATGAGGATACGACTAGGAAGGAAGGAAACTATTTCTTGCTTGTAAAAGCAACAATCTGACAAATAAATTATGTAAAATACCTTCAATAACTTCCTTTACACAAGAAACTTTGTAACATCTTTACAAACACACTTGAATAAAATAGCTCCAATAAACTTTAACACAAGAAAGTTTGTAAGATCCCTACAAACGCACTTGAATAAAATAGCTCCAATAAACTTTAACACAAGAAAGTTTGTAAGATCCCTACAAACGCACTTGAATAAAATAGCTCCAATAAACTTTAACACAAGAAAGTTTGTAAGATCCCTACAAACGCACTTGAATAAAATAGCTCCAATAAACTTTAACACAAGAAAGTTTGTAAGATCCCTACAAACGCACTTGAATAAAATAGCTCCAATAAACTTTAACACAAGAATGTTTGTAACTTACAAACACTTGAATAAAATATTTCCAATAAACTTTCTTCATGGCTTATACTGCATACATACACTATTTTATAAGAGCAACATCCTCCCAAACTCACTTGTGTGAAATGCCTCTCTATGAACTGGTTGGCCTTCTGCTTGAGGTCCACACAGCCGTGCTGCTCGGCGAAGTTGGCGATGCCTATGGCGTTGGACGGGTCAAGCTGCCGCTCCAGGAAGGCACAGCACGCGTCTATCACGTTAGATATCTGCAACACACCACTACAACATATTATACTTTGACATACTCCACGCGCCGAAGTGTGAAGGAACTTTTACAGTATGAGAGTTAAGTTATTTTATGTACTCTGCCTAAATATGACAGAGCTTAGACTGAAGAGCTCGCTTATTTAGATAGCTATAATTCATAGACGAATTATAATTCATAGATGAATGTATATTTACTCCATGCTATAATGTACCGGTGATCTAGAAAAAAGGACTGGTATTTAAAAAATATTGGTACATAGTTAAATTTGAACAACCCTCTATAATATAAATCAGTTGCGGGTCTTATAACCATAAAAGTTGTATGTTAAAACCTTTCTGTATAAACCGCTTGCGAAATAAAAATACTGATCTCATGTTATCAGCCATAGATCAGCAAAATTTTTGGTTATTTTGTCAGGTCACAGTCGATCAATATTGCACCATATGAAATCAGTTGGGGCAGTGTGCACTCGCTAACTAGTCTATTAGCGTCAAGGCATGGGATAAGAAAAAAATATTTACTTCTTCCACAGAATACATATTAGTTTAACAACTTCTACATAGTTATCTTGTACTAATTTTTTCCTAAAAAGATTACATATTATTTTAATTTTAATTGATATAATATAATAGCCATTAATATAAAAATGATAATATAGAGATATACAATGAATTAGTGTAAGAACTCTGAAAGAACAGAGATATTTAAGTTTTTTTTTTCGGATATACGCCGTTTTGGGGTTAATCACAAAAGTTGTTGTTCCTTCAGAGTCCGAGAAGAAGTTTTTTCGGAACTGATACTTTGAGCTTTGACCTACGGTAATTAATTTCCTAAAATATAATTTATAGTAATAGTCAAAGTCATAGTGACTAGGGCTAATTTCGCCCGAAACATGACGAAGCTATGGGTTCAAAGTACAATAGTCAACGAGTCTAAGGTATGTAGTCCTTATATTTGGCTAGAATTAGTAACTACTAACTAGGCCAACCGCAAAAAAAAGTTGGCCATGTTTACAAAACTTTGAACTTTGAGTGGTCCATTATTTATTTGAAGTTTAAATTTTGAATAGGTAAATAAATACTTTTAATTTCTATGCTAGTTAAAATAATTATTTTTAAACGAAAAATAATAGGCCAAGTGCGAGTTGGACTCGCGCACGAAGGGTTACGTACCATTTGTAGAGCAAAAATAGGTAAAAAATGTGGTTTTTTGTATGGGAGCCCCCCTTAATTATTTATTTATTTAAATTTTATTCTTTACAATTAAAGTATAAATACAACTGAGTATTTTGTGAACATTTCAAGTGCCTACCTATTGCCATTATTGATATCGTGCAAATACTTAATAGCAAAAAATTAGGTTTGTTGTATGAGAGCCCCCCTTAAATATTTAATTTGTTTCCTTTTTTAGGGTTCCGTACCCAAAGGGTAAAATCGGGACCCTATTACTGAGACTTCGATGTCTGTCCGTCTGTCTGTCTGTCCGTCTGTCTCCAGGCTGTAACTCAAGATCGGTAATAGCTAGAGAGTTGAAATTTTCACTGATTATGTATTTCTGTTGCCGCTATAACAACAAATACTAAAAACAAAATAAATTAAATATTTAAGGGGGGCTCCCATACAACAAACGTGATTTTTCAAACATTTTTTGCTCGGTATCAATGATGACAACAAGTAGGCACTTGAAATTTTCACAAAAGCCTTAATTATATATGTGTACTTTAATAATAATTAATAATAATATAATAAAATAAAAATTTAAAGGGGGCTCCCATACGAAAAACGCAATTATTGGCCTATTTTTGCTCTAAAACGGTACGGAACCCTTCGTGCGCGGGTCCGACTCGCACTTGGCCGATTATAGTATTTGTTGTTATAGCGGCAACAGATATACACAATCTGAAAATTTCAGAAGTCTAGCTATAGCGATTCATGAGATACAGCCTGGAGACAGACAGACGGACGGACAGACATCGAAGTCTTAGTAATAGGGTCCCGTTTTTACTCTTTGGGTACGGAACCTTAAAAATTGAAACCGACTTTCACAGTAAAAACAATATTAATATTTCTATGATGAATAAACTAAAAAGTATTAATTAAAGGCACTAATATAGACTAATAATATAAGGACTGGCCTAAGCCCTGCGATATATTACTAAAAATAATAATATACTAAATTTACACCTCCTTTTTGGTAGTCGGTTAAAAATAGGTTAATGTTACAGAACTTTTGACGGTCTCATATTTTATTACTTTCACTTTGGATCTATGAATAAATAAAACTACATTTAACTGCAATACCGATTTGAAATAGGCATACGCATTACTTACATGGTTTTTAAAGTATTTTCTAAGAATTAAGGCACTAAAATTTTGGACCTAGGACTTTTATTCATCTCATTAGATCTTACATCTCTCAAGATAAATAAAATGATACCATCATGACACCTAGCAATTCTATTAATAAGTTATTATAATTGAACTAGGTAAGTGTTGTAATTTATAATTATTTGATGATTCTGCAAATTACAAGTTGTGTCGTTATTACACAACTTCTAGTGTCTAATTGAATTAATTCAAACAACCTTCAATTATTATTATTATAATATTATCACTTATTAGAAAATGAGGTAATCAAATAAATGTTTGTGTTCCTTCAATAAGTAAATTCAAAATTGTTTACATATTGAAAGACTTTTGCTACTTCTATCATGAAAGTAGCATTAAATTAGAATAAAGAGTAAAGGCTGAGAAGTCCCTGCCTTTACTCTTAAAAACTAGTAGGGAAAGGTCAAATTAATAAGGGTTTTAACTTTTAGCAGGTTATAAAGGCAGACCTCTGTGTCCAAATGAAATAGAGGGCACATTACATGATTATAAAATAAATCTATACTCTATAGTCTATACTATCTATACTAATATTATAAATGCGAAAGTATCTCTGTCTGTCTGTCTGTCTCGCTTTCACGCCAAAGCTACTGAACCGATTGTAAAGAAATGTTGTACACAGATAGTCTAAAGCCTGAGAAAGGACATAGGCTACTTTTTAACTGGAAAAAGCGGTTGTAAGGGGGTGTTTATGTGTAAATTTGTTCAAATTAAGTTAGTTCCCAAAATTCATAACAGATGGCGTTAAGAGTCGCCTACATCGCGCTAGCGCTTGCTCAAACATCTTTCTATAAGAGGTGGTACTTCTTAAGAAGACCTTAAGATCTTAAGATAGACTTTTCGATTCTTTCGATTGTTATTCACGTTTGTTTTTTGAAATAACTCACTACTCAGTACTTTATCTATGCAGTGACCGATGACGTAACCTTAACCGGCTTAAACCTATCAATGATAAATAGTTTATGGATAAAGTTGTGTAATGGCTTTAAAGCTAATGCTCTAAAATTTGGCTTAAATAAAGTTTAAAAAAAAATTAATATTATGTGCACACTGCACAGCTGTTTTTGGGTATTTTGATTAAGGGGTACCAAAGTTTTAAAAAGCTTTTAAATTTGACACCAATTTTGTTGACACCGCGCGCTATAATATGCGAAGTCCACGCGGACGAAGTCGCGGGCAACAGCTAGTATTAAATAATAATTTATTAAATAAGAGAATGTATGTAGTTGATATATTATACAGAGTATAACAAAACTAAGTGACAATACTTAAGGCTGTGTATAATGTGTCCCTTATACAAAGTTCACTGAAGAAGCTGCTGAAGATTTATTTTGACTTCTGCATTTATGAAAAAACTGCCCTTCATTAATGCCCGGTTTCTGAGGAACTTTTAACGGCCGTTTATCTATTCAATAGCGCTATTGGTTCGATAAACTAAGAAAGTGCGTTTCTGAACATCGCAATGTAAGATAAAGTCCGTTTATACTAAGGTTAACTTAACTGACCAACGTGTGCCGTTTATCGATTTCATAACTTTATTGGACGCTTTGCTTCAAGCAAATTACATAAACTTTTAGGCTTTAGCTTGTTATTATTAAATTGTCAGTGAAAGCTTAGAATTAAAATTAACGTGATGAATACGAGCAGCCCATCAGTGTCTGATTTGGAAGCATTGGAGTTTATTTCTTATATTTGAGTACCTACTTACCTAGAAACTTACGGCCGTTTTCAATAACGTACGGTCTATCTACAGATAAAAACTATTAGTTATAACCGTAAAAAATAGTTCAAAAGTAAACATATATTTTTAATGTTTTTATAACGAGTAGATACACGCGGTTTTTTTTTTATTAAATTCGATAGTGAGATTTTTGCTGACGCGATTCGGGTGCCAAGGAACGTGAGATATCAAAACCCAAAAAAGTGCATTGTTTGGCCTAAACTAAGCAACAAGTGTTACAACAAAATAAAAGAGCAGGACGTAGTGAGTAGTCTTGTCTTTACAAACATGAAACAGATGTTGATTTGGTTCTCCGTTAGTATAATAAATGTATTGTGTTCTGTAATGTGGACTGTGGTTGTATTAAAACTACATAGTAGGTAAATGATTTGCAAATTGCAACATTTTTATTCAGTGTGCATCTCATGAAAATCGGTTCAGCGGTTTTATAAGAAAAGATAAAAAGCACAAACGATAGTTATGAACATGGCAATGGAATGGAAACTAGACGAAACTTTTTTGAACATCAATGAGTTTGACGTTTATTAAAAAAATTTTGACTACGATCGTTCATTCATCCGCTGATAAATAGCGAATTTTAATAATTTATAACTAAAACAATGCTTATTTACTTATTTACTCTTGAATAAAATATTCGTATCATTCGCTTATTCGTAAATATTCGTATTCGTTAATAAAATTAGTAATAATCCTGAATTAAAAATAGCGAATTTTAAAAGACCCATCTAACGACAGATTGTGGAACTGCTTAACTATTTGATAGTTATTCAACGGTTCACTGCGTACTCAGAAACCCAGTGACAGTTAACCGACGTTTATCTTATAGGTAACTTTATTGTATCAATAGCTAATGAGAGTATAACTGGGAACTTCAGAAACCGGGCATAAGACACATACACATATCTAAAAGTATAAACTGAACAATTATTTGAAGAAAGAAGTCGAGAGAAGGAAACAGACAAATTGCCTGGCAAATTTTTAAATTAGCACGTTTTTTTGGTTATTTTACCAGTAGCCCTGGCATGGCCACCAGTAGAAATACGAAAGTATAGACAAACTGTGGACATAAACTTAAGGAGCCGTTCCGATCTTTTATACCGCGGCTAATCGCGACCGACAAAAATTCAATTAAAATGCCACTATATGACAGACTATAGTATATGTCATAAAGTAGGATATTATTTGAATTGTTAGGACTATAGGCTGTCATAAAGTGGCATTTTAATTGAATTTTTCGGAACGAAAAAAGATCGGTACGGCACCTTAAGTTTATCTCCACAGTTTGTCTATAACTTTCGCATTTCTACTGGTGGCCATGCTAGGGCTACTGGTCACAGTCGGTCAATATTGCACCACATTTAAGTCAGTTGAGGCGATGTGTACTTACTAACTATAATTTATTATAGCGTATTTATTAGCTGTGAAACATCGGTAAAAATAAAAACCGGCCAAGTGCGTGTCGGGCCACACACAATATAAGGTTCCGTAGTAAGTACTTACCGCTTGTTTTTGATAATTTTTGTATGGTAAATGAATGTTCATTTTATAACGTGTTTTACACTACTAACAACATCATTTTAGTTACGTTCAAAGGAATTTGACCGAAAAGTTCCTTTATACTTCGCCGAATATTTTTTTTAATTGATCGACTATAGTCCGCGCGGGACTAGTTGGCCGCGCCTGAGGTATGTGAGCGGTGGGACGGAGAGGCAGGGGCGCTTCGCACAAGAGATTGCAATAGCAAGATGAGTCCGCCGATAAAAAGACAATCTAAGGAAATAATATTTAAAGTGCAAATGTTTTTTAAAAAACGGAAAGCCGATGTCAATAGTTTAGAACAGTGGTCCCCCCAGCCTTTTTTTCATGCGGACCACAAACATGTTTTGGTCTTGGTGTCGCGACTCGCGGGCCGCCACAAAAATTTTTTAGGGTTAAAAAATAACTTTCTTCAAAATTAAAGATTTAATATTATATTTAATAATATTATTAATGATATTTAGACTTTACGTTATTTTGCCAGTGGGCGTGAATTTCAAAATTATTTAACATCACGCGGGCCACAAATAAAGTCCCGGCGGGCCGCGGCTTGGGGATAGCGGGTTTAGAATATAAAACTGAACAATTGTCTAATGTCTTTAATTTATTCTTTCCAATAATTAAATAATATTATTGTTCACGATATCGCGAGATTGGTCGTCACTGTCTAATCTCATGTGCATTGCGAGCAGCACGCAACCCGCCCCCTCACCCCCGTCCCTACCTAAGACGCGGCCAACTAGTTCCGCGCGGACTATATTACTCAATAACTTATGAAGTCTTCTTAGCCGTGATAGTTTTCCTTTTAAATTCGGCGTATTTCCTACTTCCGTGATTTTTTCACATTTCTTTATTGTAAAAAAATTAACACCCTATTTTTTGGTTACATGGACTCTCCTAATGATACCTAAGCCCTAAAACAATTTGGCCCCCAGTATAAGTGTCTAAACTCTAAACATTCCATGCCGAAGATACGCGGCCGAAGTTCCGTGGCCGATATTACGTTCCGAGTTCCGACGCATTCGGCTGATATAACACACGATAAGAGCCGAAACTACGCGGCGGAAATTTAGTTGCGTAACTTTGTCCGAGTATTCAGTGTCTCGGACGCCGCTGAATTGACGCCGAAAAAGAAACATTACCGCCGAATCGCTGCCCAACTTACGCTCGTCCGAAGTTCGGATGTACGCTATTTAACGCGACGTAATTTCGGCATGATGTGTCATCGGTAACTTAAAATACATTGCAGGCGTAATCTTGCCAAACTTCGGCCGCGTATCTTCGGCATGGTGTGTTTAGACACTAAGACAGAGACGGAGCGACATTCTCAACGCGGGTGGGAGCGAAACAGATGTATCGAGGGTACCTGGAACATGGTGGCGGCGGGCAGGAGCTGGCAGACTGTGACCTCTGTGATGCGCACCTTGCCGGTGTACATGAAGTACACGAGCCACGCCATCGCCGACGGACAGACGCCCTGCAGCCGGACTCGCGACATCTCGCTCTCTTTCAGCCCGCTCGTGAACATCGCCTGCAAGAAAGAGATAGACGTTATATAGTGTAACCGACACATAGGGATGTGAGTATTGTTATGAGAAGTAATATAACGGTGCAATAACCTGTGACTGTGGCCTGGTGACTTGAATATATTTACATTGATACGGCACTTATCGACGGCAGTTGCTGGATGTTTTTCATTCATTTTTTTGACACTTATCGACGGCAGTCGACGGCTGCCGTCGACGTTAAGGCTGCGTTTCCACTGAAGCGGAGCGGAGCTTAGCGGTGCCGAATTGACCAATCACCATGCTCGAAATCTTCGCTTTCATTCCGCTGGAATAGCACGATTGGTCAATTCGGGCACCGCTAAGCTCCGCTCCGCTCCGGTACCGTTCGTCTGTAAGCGCTCTAAATAAACGTATGATATGTACTAATATTATCCTGTGCTAATATTAATTCATCAAGCCCCAAGCGGCCACATTCGGCCGCGATAACAATGAAAAAGCTATTGTGTCTCGTTTTGCCACGACTGATGGGTTATGCAGAAAATAATACTACAATATACTTGGCTCTATATCGAAAAAAAAACGATACCATTTTGTCTTTACTATACTATAACATAGAGACGTCGTAAAAAAGAATATTATAATATCTACCTATCAACTTCACCAACTGAATAAAACGTTTAAATTAATTGTTAGTTTAAATATCACGCTGTAGACTTGGCAGTCTTGGCTCTACACTCTATTCTTCTATTTACAGTGCATTAATTACACAGTCTACAATCTACCATCCAATCTACAATTTTTAGGGTTCCGTACCCAAAGAGTAAAAACGAGACCCTATTACTAACTTATTAAGAATTCGTTGTCTGTCCGTCTGTCTGTCTGTCTGTCTCCAGGGCCCAGGCTGTATCTCAAGAACCGCTATAGCTAGACTTTTAAAAATTTTACATAATTAATAAATATTAATATTATACCATACAACAAACGTGATTTTTTGGCCTTCTTTTGCTCGATATCAATAATGGCAACAGTTAGGCACTTGGAATTTTCACAAAGGCCTTAATTATATGTGTACTTTAATAATTAATGATAATTAATAATAATAAAATAAAATAAAAATTTAAGGTGGGTTGTTTACAAAAAACACAATTTTTGGCTTATTTTTGCTCGATATCAATAATGGCAACAATACGAATAATAAAAACTATGGCAACAGTTAGGCACGGACCCTTCGTGCGCGAGTCCAACTCGCACTTGGCCGATTATTTATTATTTAAGTAATACAATCACTTATTACTCGCTTAGATTGTACCATAAACCTGCACTGTTTGTGTGGTACATAATGTTATGTATAAAGCCAATCAGACGTAGGTATAAACAGTTTTAAGACGAGCATTTATCAACGAACGCGTGATTAAATATTAATTTATATGTAGCATTTATGGCATCATTGATATTATAATCAGTATAGTGGTCAGGGAGCCCTAGAACAAATATTTTTTTGATTAGGGTTAGGTTAGGGTTCCGTTTTAGGGTACCGTAGTCAACCAAGTTTTGTTGATAACAGAGCCCTAAAACGGAACCCTAACCAGCTGATTTTTTGTATATTGGTAGGTTAATAAGTATATAATTTAAGGGACCATCAAATCAAATTATGAAATCTTTTCTATCTCTGTTAGCTACCACTTTCAAGATTTTTCGCAGATAAAAATGTTGTTTGTCTTATAAAAATAAAGCTACTCACAAAAAATTTGCTTGTTAGTAATAAAAAAAATGTTCTAGGGCTCCCTCACTATAGGGAAAAGATTGCGAAAATAAAAGACAATTTTCCTTACCTTAAAATACGGGCTACCCGCCGCTAAAACTACTTTATGTACATGAAACAGCTCATTGCCGACTTCTAAAACGACGTCGGTGAGCATGTGATGGGACCGCATTGTGAACAGCATCTGAAAACAAAAGCGAGTTTCATTTAATATCACATTCAATACACATAGGACACTGTAGGAATATAATTTTTAGGGTCCCGTACCCAAAGGGTAAAAACGGTACCCTCTTACTAAGACTTCGTTGTCTGTCCGTCTGTCTGTCTGTCGCCAGGCTGTATCTCAAGAACCGCTATAGCTAGTCTTCTGAAAATTTCACAGATTGTGTATATCTGTTGCCGCTATAACAACAGAATAATATTAAGGGGGGTTATCCAACACAACAAATGTGATTTTTTGGCCTTTTTTGGTCGATATCAATAATGGCAATTACAGGTAGGCACTTGAAATGTTTACAAAGGCCTTAAATATATGTGTACTATAATAATTAATAATAATACTATTTAAATAAAATAAAAATTTAGCTCCCTTCAAAAAAAAAAACAAAATTTTTGTCCTATTTTTGCTGTATAACGGTACGGAACCCTTCGTGCACGCGTCCGACTCGTACTTGGCTGATTTTTATGAAATAATACTTCTTTATGGCAAAGAAAGACCTATATAGATTTTATCAAAGAATAATGCAGTTAATATCCAAATCTTAATCAGAAAACAAGAAATCTTAGTATCTATGGCGAAGGCTGGCACTTTTGCAGAGGAAATCCCTAGCCTGTCCTAATAGGTAGAGATCAGGATGACGATCTTCAAATTATATAAGATCAGTAAAGCCTACAGAAATGGTGTTATAAGAACAAAATGTGGGAATATAGAGGATACGGTGATAGTGACATAATATTATATTAAAACCACACTAACGATAGTTTTAATTACCTACTTCTATTGTCTACAAAGTATGCAGATTGTGTAACGCTGTATAAATTAGTAATACAATACTGGCAGTAGCTCTCGACTTTACTATGATGGAGTCTATAATACGGCTAATAGACGATTTACATTGCAAATCATTGAGTTAATTATAATCATTTCACTTCAGTTATTGAGTTATAATATAATAATCGCATACCTTTAAATTACATTCTATTTTATTTTATACATTAATTTTAATTTTCGACCTTCCAAATTAAAATTTAGAATAGCATTCGTTTTCTTATTATATGGTAATTTTCTAAGTACATGCAAAAAAATATATTGAGGATCACCTTGAACCGTGCATTTTGCATAGTAATGGCTGCACGTCATGACGTTAAATTTATTCTGTTTGGTCTGACTTTTAATTCCATTCATATCCTAAAAAAGATGCGCAAGCGCAGTGCGCACTTCCATATTATTGTTTCTACGTTTATTTTGTGAATTATAACGTAGGTAACTAACAATTAGGTTAAGGTATGTAATTAATAATTATATTAGAATAAGTAATTACTAATTAAGTATTGTAACACTAAACGTACGTGTTTGTGATCTAAGTTTTACCTACCTACTGTTTTTAGGTCAACGAATGTTTTGAAGACAGATTTTGACCCTATTGGCAGCTATCTTTAAATACTTTATTGCTTACATCATACATGATAATATTATGCCGTACTATGTTATAATTACGTAGATCTATGCCAGCTAGCTATACTCATATTATGTACCTGTGCAGTGACGGATTAACCCTTAATCAAATTAAGCAATTGCCTAGGGCATCACGTCTGAGGGGGCACCAGAAGGACAAAAAACATCCGTCTTGCCTAGGGCATCACGTCTGAGGGGGCACCAGAAGGAAAAAAAACATCCGTTCTTAGGGCATCACCTCTCACTCTCGTGAACGGGGGGGAGGGGGGGGGGGGGGGGCACACAGGCATGGTTTGCTAAGGGCATCAAGTAGTCTTAATCCGTCACTGTACCTGTGGCTCGCGTGAAGTAATTTAATTAGTATTTTGAAAAACGTTAACAGTATTACAACTACGATTCTCCAAACAACGAGGCGTGTCACAAAATTTCATACTAATTTTAACCCCTCACTAATAATAATAATAATAATAGTATATTAAAAAGATAAAACCGACTTCAAAATTGTAGGCAATTAAGAATTAAAATTCCCTATCTCAAAAACTACTGAACCGATTTTGATGAAACTTGCAGTATTCCCTAAGTTGAACAATATCTAGTACAACAAAGAAAGAATCACTTAAATCGGACTTGTAGTTCCGGAGATATGCGAACACAAACATAAAAAATTGGGGGCGATACCGGTCCGTCCACGTCGTGTCCCTGGGCACCTCCCCCGTGCCATCGTGAGCTTTTTCACGGTGACACGGGAGGCGTGGCTGAACGGCGGTATTTGTCCGTGGTAGAGCCATGCTTCGGCACGAATGGGCCGGCTCGACCGGAGAAATACCACGGCCTCACAGAAAACCGGCGTGAAACAGCTTGCTTGCGCTGTGTTTCGCCGAGTGAGTGAGTATACCGGAGGCCCAATCCCCTACCCTCCTAGAAATGCCGCAGTTGAAAAACAATTTGTTACCCCAGGAGGGGACCAACTGCGTTGGAGAATCCCTCTCTGGACGTCCATGCTCAGGAACCCCTGAACGTGGACGTCCAGGCTGCCCCTCGTATTCTGGGGAGGGCAAAACTGCGCTCCAATCTGCTCGGGGCAAGAGCAAACACACAAAGGCACCCCCCTCGATATTAAACGTGGACTTTTGCAATATCAGGGGATTACACTCCAACCTTAATGCCGTCCATTACCACCTTGAGACGGCAAAGCCGGCTTTGCTCTTCTTAACCGAGACGCAGATATCATCTCCGAGTGACACATCATACCTTTCCCACCCAGAGTATTATCTTGAGCACTCCTTTTACCCAAAGCTGGAGTGTGTGTGTATCTCAGAGATGATATCAGCTCTCGCCGCCTCAGCAATCTTGAGGTCATGGACCTGTCAATCTTATGGCTCCGCATAGATTGCGACGACCACCCTCGCGTCTATGCATGCCTATATAGGTCCCATAGTGGTGACCCCGAGACGGACCGACTCTTGGAGCACCTGCAAGCTGCTTTAGATTTTGTGCAGCGGCAGATCCCATCTGCAGAGATCATACTTGGCGACTTTAATGGCCACCACGCCGACTGGCTCAACTCCAGTAAAACTGATAATGCGGGGAGATCTGTCTGCAACTTTGCCCTTGCGAACGACTTGACACAACTGGTTACTACGCCTACGCGAATCCCAGATGTGGATGGTCAGAATCCTTCCTTGTTGGACCTCCTGCTGACTTCAAATCCTGACGGCTACCAAATATCCGTAACCGCACCACTTAATTCATCGGATCATTGCCTTGTTAAGAGTTCTGTGCCACTTACGACGGTGTTAAGACAGCGTGCTGTTAAATACCGTCGTGTGTGGCACTACAAGTCAGCAGACTGGGATGGGATGCGGTCGTTTTTTGCATCCTATCCTTGGGGGCACGTGTGCTTCTCGCCGGATGATCCCGACAACACTGCCAACTCTGTTGCCGATGTGGTGATGCAGGGGATGGAACTTTTCATTCCGTCCTCTGTAGTGCCAACTGGCGGCAGATTTCGTCCCTGGTTTGGTTCATCCCCCAAAAATGCTTCTCGCCGGAAGCAGGAGGCTTACCAATCCTGGGCCAACGCAGTGTCTGCTCGGGATTTAAATACTAGCACATATAAAAAGGAGTACAACCTTGCCTCTAGGTCCCTCAAGAAAGAGATTACTCGGGCAAAGCAACAGCACGTCAATAGAATTGGCAAGAGACTTGAGCGCCTCCCCTCGGGAACCCGTGCATTCTGGTCTCTGGCCAAAGCTATTGAAGGAAATTTCTGCAAGCCAACCCTACCATCCCTACACGTAGGAAATGCATCGTTGGCCCAGGACGCAAAAGACAAAGCCGATCTTCTGGGCAAGCTCTTTGCGTCAAACTCGACCCTGGATGACGGGGGGCAGAAACCGCCGACCATACCGCGATGCACGAGCATCATGTCGGATATTCGGTTTCATCAGCGCTCAGTGCGAAAAGCCCTCCGTTCCCTTGATATCCAAAAGTCGAGTGGGCCTGACGGAATCCCGCCTATTGTGTTGAAAAAGTGTGCTCCAGAGTTAGCTCCGGTCTTGACGCGTCTTTTTCGGCTCTCCTATTCCACTGGCATCGTCCCGGCTTCCTGGAAGGCAGCCTTGGTGCACCCGATCCCCAAAAAAGGTGATCGCTCAAATCCTTCCAACTACAGACCAATCGCTATAACCTCTCTCTTCTCGAAGATAATGGAATCCATTATCAATAGCCAGCTTCTTCGACAAACAATACCGGTTCCGTAAGGGTCGCTCGGCTGGTGATCTCTTGGCGTACCTGACTCATCGTTGGGCTCAGGCAATTGAGTCGAAGGGAGAGGCATTGGCTGTTAGTTTGGACATTGCGAAGGCCTTTGATCGGGTTTGGCATAAAGCGCTGCTATCAAAGCTTCCATCATACGGGCTGCCGGAGAAATTATGTAAGTGGGTCACTGGTTTCTTAGCAGACATAAGCATAAAGGTCGTAGTTGACGGCGAATGCTCGGAAACTCAGTCTGTTGATGCTGGTGTCCCTCAGGGCTGTGTGCTATCGCCTACTCTATTCTTACTGCATATCAATGACATGTTGCAGACCAGCGGCATTCATTGCTATGCGGATGATAGTAGCCGTATATACCGGCTCCCCCAATATTTCTAGGCAAAATGTCACTGAGAGTCGAAACGAACTTGTGTCTAAGGTGGAGAATTCATTGGAGAAGGTCTCTGAATGGGGTAGACGTAACTTGGTCCAATTCAACCCCGCCAAGACACAAGTCTGCGCGTTCACCACTAAAAAGTCACCAATGGTCGTATATCCTGGTTTCGAGGGCACATCTTTAACCATCTCCCCTAGCATTGAGATACTTGGCGTCAACATATCGAGCGAAGTCCAGTTCTGATATCGTCTAGAGGGTAAGGCCAAATTAGCCTCGAAGAAGCTTGGTGTTCTTAACAGAGCGAGACAGTACTTCAGTCCGGACCAACGCCTACAACTCTACAAGGCGCAGGTTCGGCCTCATATGGAATATTGTTCCCATCTCTGGGCAGGGGCGCCAAAATACCAACTGCTCCCTCTGGATCGTATCCAACGAAGGGATGCTCGAATTGTCGACTGCCATAGTGTTTCAATCAGCTTGGACCCCTTGGGATTGCGCCGAGATGTAGCTTCACTCTGATCCTCTATCGGTTGTATCACGGGGAGTGCTCTGAGGAATTGTTCGGAATCATACCACCTGCAACTTTTCGCCATCGTCCCACGCGAAAAACATACCATCCTCATCACCGCGATGAGTGGCAGTCTTCCACAGTGCGTTTTTCGCGTAACTTTCTGCCGCGCACTGTAAGACTCTGGAACTAAAGTGTCACCAGCAGTATTTCCGGACCTATACGACCTGCAAACCTTCAAGAAAAGAGCGTATTCCCTCTTAAAAGGCCGGCAACGCACCTGCAGCTCTTCTGATGTTGCGAGTGTCCATGGGCGACGGTAGTTGCTTACCATCAGGAGACCCGTTTGCTCGTTTGCCCCCTTATTTAATAAAAAAAAATACATACATAGATACGTCATACATACACTTTTAAAAGGCACATTTGTTCAGACACTGATATAGGCTAACTGCTAACATATACGAAAACTGGACAGTTCTGCAGGGTTAGCATGGCCATTGGCCACAGTAGAAATGCGAAAGAATAGAAACGCTGACAGTTTTTGCGGACAAACTGACATATTTCCTTTGTTAATCCATTAATTTGTCTACTTTGCCGTAAGAAGAAACCTTTCTATGGTGGCCATGCTATAAGCCTGTTAAAAATATTTCATACATACGGGTCGAGTTGTCCTCCTTTTTTTAGTCGGTTAAAAAGAATTACACGATTACTATGCTCAATGTTGTCTGTCTTCCGGACGACTTTTTCAATGTATTCACGAGGACAAAACATAGACCACTTAAGCCATTTATGACTACATTGGCCGATATTATAAGGATAACATAATCCATACTTCCATACTAATATTATAAATGCGAAAGTGTGTCTGTCTGTCTGTCTGTTACGTCTTCACGCCCGAACCGCTGAACCGATTTGGCTGAAATTTGGTATGGAGATACTTTGAGTCCCGGGAAAGGACATAGGGTACTTTTTATCCCGGAAAAATGTACGGTTCCCGCGAGATAAACGAGTTTTGGCGCAACGGAGTTGCGGGCATCATCTAGTTTATTTATAACTTTGTATTTAAATATTTTTATACAATGCAATGTCATAAGTTTATTTGCCTAGTGGTTTACAGTAGGGATTGCAATCCGCAAATACGGTAATCCGGCGGATTATGCGATTATTTTGAACGCCTCCGTGGTCTAGTGGTATAGAGCGCGGCTCTTGACTCGGAGGTCGTGGGTTCGATTCCCGCGTTGGAAACATGATATTTCCAAGTTTGGTTAGGACAATGCAGGCTGATCACCTGATTGTCTGACAAGTAAGAATGATCCATGCGTCGGAGGGCATGTAAATAGTCGGTCCTGCGCCTGATCTCTCGCCGGTCGAGTCGGTCTGCCGTCCCACTGGGTAATGACTTATGAGAGTAAAGGAATAGAGAGTGCTCTTGTGTACTGCGAACACACTTGGGCACTATAAAATTACTCCTGCGTAGCTGGCCTGGTTTCAATGAAACCGGCCACCGTCACCAAAACCGGTGTGGGAGCTATTATATTATTAATCCGGCGGATCCGGCATCATTTTATGGTTACCGGATCCGGTACTTGCAATTCGCTTGGTGTTTGCAATTTTTTAGGGTTCCGTAAGGGTAAGAACGGGACCCTATTACTGAGACTTCGATGTCTGTCCGTCTGTCCGTATGTCTGTCTATCTGTCTCCAGGCTGTATCTCAAGAACCGCTATAGACTAGACTAGACTAGACTATGACTTAGAGTTTAGACTTATGAAATTTTCACAGATTGTGTACCTATATCTGTTGCCGCTATAACAACAAATACTAAAAACAAAATAATGTTAAAAATTAGGGGGGGGGAGGGCTCCCATACAACAAACGTGATTTTTTTAGCTTTTTTTGCTCAATATCAATAATGGCAACAGGTACAAACTAGAAACAACAAATATATTTTATTATTTCATGATAATATTGAAATAAAATAAAAATTTAAGGGGGCTCCCATACAAAAAACACAATTTTTGGCCTATTTTTGCTCTATAACGGTACGGAGGGTACGTGCACGAAGCGCAGACTCGCACTTGGCCGATTTTTTTTCCAAGCATATTTTAACTTGTTCATGATATTTGGAGTTTAAAATTTTGTGCAAAATCGTTCATGTTCAACCTCAGTACAACGTGTTTTTGTAGACGAGCCGTAATATTATGTTGATAAGATAAAACATACACTGAGTAGTTTTAAGATTTTGCTGTGTCATCGCGGTTCGAACGTTGGATTACCGCGGCTGGCCAAATTCTTTCCCTTGTTAGCATAACGATTGTAGAGAATGACTTGTGCATTTTATTTGGGACTATAAATTTATTTGGGTATGTAACAACTAACACGTTGTAAAATATCGTGACATTGCAAGATGAAAGCTTTGAAATTCATCATGACTGGCTTATTTTTTTACTTTTAAAGTAACTTGGCGTAAAAACTATGTAATAATATTATAATTGTGAAAAAATCTCTGTCTGTTTGTCTGTCTCACTTTCACGCCAAAACTACTGAACCGATTGTATTGAAAATTTGTCCAAGATAGTCTACATGGATGCCTGAGCAAGCATTTAGGCTACTTTTTAACTGGAAAAAGGGTTGTAAAGGGGGTCAAAGTTTATATAAACTTTTTTGGAATGGGCTACGCCCTACGGCTTTAAAATTTTGCTTAAATATTGTTTATTTAAAATAATAAAATATGTGCATAGCTGTTTAGCTTTGAAATTTGACACCAATTAAACGGGAACCACCGCGTGCTATACATAATGCATTTTTATATTATAAAGTACTAGCGACCCGCCCCGGCGTCGCACGGGTATAAAATATATAGCCACTGAAAAATTGATTAAAATCGATATCCTTTGATCCTTTACGTGGTCTATTTCTTATCTGTGCCAAATAACATAAAAATTGCTTCAGTAGTTCGCGAGATAAGCCCTTTCAAATAATTTTCCCCGTTTTTTCCACATTCTCCTGTTAGTCTTAGCGTAATAAAATATAGCCCAGAGCCTTCCTCAATAAATGGGCTATCTAACACTGAAATAATTTTTCAAATCGGACCAGTAGTTCCTGAGATTAGCGCGTTCAAGTTAGCCCTTTCAAATAATTTTCCCCGTTTTTTCCACATTTTCCTCTATTTCTTCGCTCCTATTAGTCTATCGTGATAAAATATAGCCTATAGCCTTCCTCGATAAATGGGCTATCTAACACTGAAAGAAACATCAAAATTTAGGTTTAGAGCAGGGGTCACCAATTAGTTTCGCTCGGGGTCCGTTTTAGGAAAAAAATTACCTTCGCGGTCCGCACATTTAAAAAAAATCGGCCAAGTGCGAGTCAGATTCACGCATGAAGGGTTCCGTACAGTTATAGAGCGAAAGTAGGCAAAAATGGTGATTTTTGTATGGGAGCCCCCCTTAAAAATTTATTTTATTTTATTACTAAACATTAAAGCACAAAATATATATTAACGGATTTCTTGAATATTTCAAGTGCCTACCGGCTACCTGTTGCCATTTTTGATTACGAGCAAAAAAGGCCAAAATAATCACGTTTGTCATCATTTTGCTTTTAGTATATTTTGTTCTAATATAATGGTAACAGAAATACACAATCTGTGAACATTTCAGAAGTCTAGCTAAAACGGTTCTGAAGATACAGCCTGGAGACAGACAGACAGACAGACAGACGGAAAGACATCGAAGTCTCAGTAATATGGTCCCGTTTTTACCCTTTGGGTACGGAACCCTAAAAATTATGAAACAAAATATGTAATTACGGAAATTACAAAGGTATATGTTTGTATCTATGAGAAAAGTGACACATGATCATCAGTATTATAATAATATTATGTCGAGATCGAAATCAATAATTTTTAACGAAGTTCATCTTCGAACATGCTTGGTCCGCACACGTCAATGGGTCGGCGGTCCGGATGCGGACCGCGGTCCGCCATTTGGTGACCCCTGGTTTAGAGTGTGCATGTGTCCCTTATATAGATTGTTCTTGTGTTCACTGTGAAAGTGGCAGCGCTGAAAGAGTATCTTTTTGTGATTTGTATGGGCAAGCGTCATTAATTTGCCCATACAAAAGTTGAAATAAAGTTACTCTTTCAGCGCTGGCACTTTTACAGTGAACTCTATATAAGGTTTTACACCCTTTAAGGTGAACGCAGATTTGGGCCGCACCGCACGCACCGCAGTCGCCGCATTCGAATTCTTTATATGAAGTTATAGGCAAGCTCGCATACCTACCCGCGCCGCAGTCTTCGCAACTTCATAATAATATGAAGAATTGCGAATGCGGCGACTGCGGTGCGTGCGGTGCGGCCAAATCTGCGTTCACCTTTATTCTCACTTAGTTTTGTTACAACCTGTATATAGCACTATATATTGTAGAATATTGTTACATATTATTCAACAATTTTATCTATAATCATTATTCATTAAACACTGTGTACCTAATCTACATTCTATCTACAGTGTATGAATATTGTATAATATTATGTGCAAATTGGATTATTGTAAAGTTGATGACTAACGTTTTTACGTAATATTTCCACACATAGTCCAGTTTATATATCTACTAAAATTTGGACAGTAATTGTGCAAAGTTTTTATTTCAATTTAAAATTGATTCTTTTCTTCCAGAAATTAGAAAACACATGCAATATGTGATTACTGATTACCGTATGGCCCAGTTTTGGGAAAATATAAAGTTATAAAGTAAAGTCGATAATCGGGGGCAGATTTGCGGTCGAAAAATTTAAAGCCAAATTCGCGAAACGCACGCGACCCGCGTTTTATTTTCTGCCGCTGCTTTGTTGTGGCGTAGAGCAAAATTAAACCTATAACCTTGGTCAGCCTTTCTCAAAATGTGTTTCGCGGAGCCTTGGGGCTGCGCGAGAGCGAGCGCAACATGGCGACAATACATTTAAAGACAAACCATTAATATTTATAACCTTTACACTCTACAGTCTACACAGTGTGAAAAGTGAATCTTTTAATTTTTAATAAAATGTAAAGCGGTCAATGGATTACCTATGACCTAATAGAAAATCTACGTACTCGTAAAACTGTACACAAGTCCATAGCATTCTCAAAATTAGCCAATGAAGGGTCAAGGTTTGTACGGAGTAAAAGAATTCAACGCGCAACGCAAGCTGAGTCTCTACTCCCTAGTCCCTAACTCCCTACACTCCACGCAAAAATATATTATGTATATATAGACTTTCTTATTTATTTTTGTTTTACATGAATACCAATAAGACGCTATAATATTTTAAACGATCATCTGTATTAAGCGCATCACACACGGTGAAGATAATATAATATTTTATCTTAAGATGCCCAAATATAAAATATTATAGTATCTTAAGCTATCACACACGGCTAAGATACGATAATATTAAAAATCTGTTCATTTCCTTACGAGTCTGCGTTGGTGCCACACGTATTCCTTGTTAGAGTTCTATATACAGGGTGATTGACTATGAGTGATAACTGATACTGCCTTACTTCTTGATTTGTTAGACAACTCCTCAGACGATGATTCTAATATAGAATGTGAAATGCAGATTGCAGTAGCACATTCCAAAAGGAGAAACATTTGGATAGAGCCTCACATAAAAAAGAGAAAAACCTGCGGCGAATTTAACCTTTATCAATATATTCTGTCAACGAAGAAGTTTCAGGATTATTTCAGAAATTCAAGAGAAACATTCATTTCGATTCATGAGCTTTTTAAGCTAGCAATAAATTATAAGTCAATTTTATTTAAAATTATCCGAAATGTTACTTTTTCCCTCAAAATGTTACTTTTCGAATGAGACTTGAGAGTATGTAACTTTCTAACATACAGCACTGGGAACACTGCATCCACTAGTGCGTCCGATCACCGATGAGCCCGCTGCCCGACACAAAAACACCCTGTATTCATAAAGATGTATATATTTCGCATCTTAAGATAACATATTAAGATACGAAATATATATTTCGTATCTTAAGATAACATCTTAAGATACGAAATATATATTTCCATATCGCTCGGTATCTTAAGATACAAAATATAAAATATAAATTAACTTCGTCGTGTGTGATGGTTCATAGGATTTGTATGGTGAGCGATATTCTA
Source organism: Polyommatus iphigenia (assembly GCA_963422495.1). Lineage (NCBI taxonomy): Eukaryota > Metazoa > Arthropoda > Insecta > Lepidoptera > Lycaenidae > Polyommatus > Polyommatus iphigenia. The sequence continues at coordinate 13,396,785 of OY730180.1, read as the reverse complement.
AAATATGCTCTAAGATAATATATATTTTATATTACCTTCACCGTCTGTGATGCGCTTTAAGTTAGAAGTGAATCAATTGGGTCGAAACTTCGAAACTGACTAACGATGCTAATCGTCTTCAAAGTGTAATACGAATGTCGAAATGGCGTTGTTCATTCATGATTCACCGTAAACTTAACGCGACTCGGTAGTTGTTTACATGGCAGGCCAAAGCAATACATCACAGGTCTGATTGTCTGATGGTCGGATGACTAAGTACCTAAACAAAATAAATGTTACATCTTCTCTAGGTCTTCGGAAGACGGAATAGATAATTATTATTAACTAGATGACGGCCGCAACTCCCTTGCGCCAAAATTCGTTTATCGCGCGGGAGCCGTACATTTTTCTGGGATCGTATCCTATGCCCTTTCCCGGGACCCAAAGTATCACCAGCAGCAAAATCGGTTCAGCGGTGATTTTTCGCTCCTTTTGGTCGTACCGTGGTCCGTGATGTTATAAAGCCTACGTAATATGAAATGCCATTTTGCTCACCGTAACAGTAACCTAGTAATAGGAGCTTTCAGTATTTACGCGTATTTTTTAAGTGTTGGGCTCATCTCCCAGGTGAGATTTAGCAATATTCGGCTAGACTCAAATGTTAAATGATTTACGTCTGCGTTTTTCAACCTGCTCTTTTCAGTCTCTGACTCTGAGAATCTGTACATCCATACTAATATTATAAATGCAAAAGTGTGTCTGTCTGTCTGTTTGTCTGTTTCTTCTTCACGTCCAAACCGCTGAACCTGGGTAATTTTGCTGGGTATGGAGATAGTTTGAGTCCCGGGAAAGGACATAGGATACTTTTTATCCCAGAAAAATGTACGGTTCCCGCGCGATAAACGATTTTACTAGACATGAAAAACCAAAAGGTACCATTTTACCAATATTATTTCAAACCAGGGGCGTCACATCATAAAAAAGATTAACTGAGAAAACTGTGGATGATAATTTCATGAGATTTAGGTTTTTAACCCCCGACAAAAAAGAGGGGTGTTATAAGTTTGACATTTCTGTCTGTCTGTCTGTGTGTGTGTCTGTCCGTCCGTGGCATCGTATCATCCAAACGGCTGGACCGATTTCAAACTAGTTTTTTCTGTTTGAAAGCCGAAATTATCGAGAGTGTTCTTAACTATAAGTCCATAATCATCAGTCCACTCAGTGCAAAAAAAATAATATTGGTTTTATCTACTTCAAATTTATGAATCGGGGGTTGTTCTTTTTTTAATTTAACATTAAAAATGATGTAATCATAAAATCATCTGTTGCCAATGAGTTTGCACACGTTTTCACGTTCAGTGTAAACTAAAAACCTGTGATTTAGGACACGAAAGATAGTGATAGTGATAACGATTCTAATTTTAAGGTCCGTTAGTAAATCGAAAATTAATTATCTGAGTAATACGTACATTGTACACTGCTAGCTTGATTAGTGTTCGCATTTATTGCAAATTGTGAGTTCAGCATCAAATTCTCGATTTTTGCACTAAAATAGCACTTAGTTAACACTAAATTAAATTAAAACTACTCTATATTAATATGTTTAAAAAATTGGGAGAATTCGCTGACTCCTGAGATACGGGCACTAGCCTAGTTTGGGTGTCAAGAGTCTTCATAGGATTGTTGTACTGATTACTACTGATTATGTCAATAAAGAATTTATTATTATTACTAAATTGATAGCGCGATCCCCACTCATTTTGCCCATTTTGTCGTGCTAGTTTTATGGACGTCTCATTTATCGTCAAGACAGCAATAAGATACCCTTGAAAGTTTCAATGTGTTGACCAGTCACAAAATATGCCGAGTCATTCAATAGAGAAAAAAATATTATGACTTACATCTCAATGATGACTGGTTATGTTTTCCAGTGTTTTGTATTACCAACTTGGGGCTTTTGCCCTCAATTTGGGGAAAAAGGTTAGTTTTTCTTAGGGGAAAGAATTTAGAGATATTTTTGTGGGTTTTGTTTACTCGCTTTTCATATTTGTATAATCGAAAATTGATATTAAAAGTAAAAAAAACACACACATACTTTTAGAAGCATAATATTATTATTATGCGCTAAAATCTTGGGAACTACTGGTTCAAATTGAAAAAATATTTTTGCATTGAATAGTCCAATAATTATTGTTAGGTTAGGTTAGTTAGGTCCACAAATTACGTGAGGTGTTTAGGGGGGGAGGGGGTCGAGTCAAATCTCATCTAATCTCACGTTGGGGAGAGTCTCGGCAAATCTCACGTAATTTTTTTTCTCTTTTGGTCCATTTCATCCAGATTGTACGTAAGCTTAAGATTTAATCGTAAGCGTAATCGTTATACGATTCACAAATTCGTTCGAAAGAAAATCTACTGACTGTCAAACCAAACGTTTACGTAAGAAACCCACATTTTGAAAACTCTCACGTGAGATTTGTGGGAGGGAGGGGGGGTTGAATAAAATCTCACGAAATCTCACCAGAGGGGGAGGGGGGGGTCAAGAAGTAAAAAAAAAAAACCTCACCTAATTTGTGGACGCACCCTTTTTGTCGAGGAAGGCTTTGGACTTTAATATAACATTATGATGTGACCAATGGGAGGGAAGAATCAGTGGAAACTGTGGAAAAGCTAGGAAATGGTTAATATTTGTAGCAACATCTAGTTCACTATAACAAGACCTCATTTTATTATATTGATTCAATAATAAAATAATAATAATTTAGTATCCTTGTACCCAAGTTTTTGATAAATTAAATGATTAATTGAATAAAAACTAAAAATTAATAACTCAGAAAATACATTTTCAAAAGCATACTTAATATTGTTTAAATACTTGAACAGGGCACCCCTTTTTATTGTGTATTTTAACAACGTTAAAACAAAATATAATACTATTAGGTACTAGGATAATCTTTTAATGAGCTAAAAAGGGAATTTTGGAACATTTTTTATTATGTATTTTAAGTTTTAACAACGTTAAAACAAAATATAAACCTAAACTATTACTAGGATAATCTTTTAATAAGCTGAAAAGGAAATTTTTGTACATTATTTTAAAGACTTAGCGACACTGACGTTCTGTATGACTAACGACAAACTGCGGAAAATTGTGGAAAATCTTATCATCGACCGAAAGTCGACTTCTTAAAGAAGGTTAATATTACGTCTGTATACTATGTTTGAGGAAAAATCTACATCAAAATATTAAAGGTGACTTAGTTTATTCCTACAATACAATATTTTTAGAGTTCCGTAACCAAAGGGTATTATCCGCGCGCGACTAGAAAGGGATCGGAATGACAGTTTTGTTGACGCGCGCTGACATTTGGCCAGTAATGACGTTTTGCCACAAACAAAATGACGTTTTTGTTCGCGGACATTTATTTTAAGTTTTGTTTTAATTTTTTGTGTAAAAGATAGGTAATATAATATGTAAGTAGTAATTTATTAATAAAATTATACCTGAATCACAGCCATTAGTAAAATATTACCAAGAAATCAAGAAAAATAAAAAAAATTGTAGCTGCAAGAGTTTGGCGCAGGGTGTACCAAAAACACAGTAATATCTTTAATGTACAGAATTGGTCGATTACCTATTATATATTATTATTATATTATATTATTTATAAAGTATAAACGTATAAATTAATGTTCAGAAAATGTTTGCTAACGCTATTTCATTTACACACACATTAGCAAACAAAACTGTCACTCTGAAGTCTGATCCCTTAATCCTTTCTGATCGCGCGCGGATTAAAAAAACAGGACCCTACTACTAAGACTTCGTTGTCTGTCTGTCTGTCTGTCGGTCTGTCTGTCGCCAGGCTGTATCTCAAGAACCGCTATACTTCGATCAAATATTTCTGCCGCTATAGCTTCTTCTCATACATTTCTTTAAAATATGAAACAATATACTAAAATACAACACTGTCCTCAAGTTGTGTCATATTATACGATTAATACTTTCCAGAAATTATTCCTAACCAGCAACAAGCTAATACAGGGTGTTTTTTTAGGGTTCCGTACCCAAAGGGTAAAAACGGGACCCTATTACTAAGACTTCGTTGTCTGTCCGTCTGTCTGTCTGCAGGCTGTATCTCAAGAACCGCTATAGCTAGACTTCTGAAATTTTCACAGGTTGTGTATATCTATTGCCGCTATAACAACAAATACTGAAAATAAAATAAAATTAATATTTAAGGTATGTACGGTAATACAACGTAATTTTTTTGGCCTTTTTTGCTCGATATCAATAAAGACAACAGGTAGGCAGTTGAAATTTTCACAGGTTCCTCGAATATGTATGTACTTTAATAATTAATAATAAAATTAAAATAATATTAAAATTTAAGGGGGGCTCCCATACAAAATACACAATTTTTGCCTATTTTTCTATATAACGGTACGGAACCCTTCGTGCGCGAGTCCGACTCGCACTTGGCTGATTTTTGTGATTTTTTTCTTACCCTCGTTAACTTTCCATTGTATCATTTGGTACTACATGTACCAAATGAAAGGGCTTGAAAAATTGTCATGTCTCAATGTGCTATATTAGTGGGTACGATATGCCCCTTCTTCTTTGGCTCATCTATTAAGAGACCGTATACGAAATTTCGCCGATGAATATGAAATTGCAAAGGTTCGCAACAGAAATATTATTTGGTTTTTTCCCCTTATTAGATTTAAAAATATATATAGGTATTAATTATTAGATTTAAAAATATATTTAAGCGCGGACTGCCGACTCGAGCCTTACGGCGAGTAATATAATGTGAGATTTAGGTTGTTTTGAATCGTGTTTTTTGGCACAATTTGTTTTTTTTTTTTTTTCTTTTTTCTCGAATTGGATAGAATTTTATCTATAGATTATTTCTGTCGTTTTCTTTTTATGAATTACAGCTCCAAGTTGCCGAAATTAACAGCAATTCTTTGCCCATTTTCTCTAAAATTTTGCCGAGTTACATATTTTTTTACTCAACTATTTCATATTAAAGTGGTAAAAAGTAATTCCAACATTGTATAGACGACTTTCTCAACAGTACATTGTATTTTTTCATACCGTTAAGACGTCAATACAATCCATAAACAGGTGATATTCTAAACCTTTTACAGCAAAAATCACAAAACTGTCGCGGGTTTGAGTTGGATTATTTAAAAATACTTAAAAAAAACTAGCTCCAACATTAGATTATAATTGAAATGATCTTACATGTTGTGCATTAAAACTTATAGAAATACTGTATTTTAACTGTTAAATCACGTCTGTTAAATCAGCGAAATCGGCAAATTTCGTATACGGACTCTTAATACATACTTGCGAGATACAATATTTTGATTTATGTGCTGTAAACATAAACACATCTCAAGCGGGCAATTTAGATATGAACGTCCAAAAAACCTAATTTTACCACTGATTAACTGACTTATAGATATATGAAAACCTTAACTCAGTTCTAGATGACCTAGGTCCTAGAAGGATGAAATTTGGAATCCAGCTCGCTAATTGTGTGTAAGCGTAGGAGAAATAAAAAAAGCCAAAAAATAAGTGGTGTCCCCATACAAAAAACTTTTAATACGCCCTAAACAACCGACAAACAAAGTAAAGTGTCTGTCTGTTACCTCTTCACGCTTAAGGCGAAGACAGCTGCCAATTCGACATCTTTGTGCAGTTTTCTAGACATATGTATTTCATTGATTGGCACAAAAAAATAATATGTGATTTTTGATTATATTTGGAAAAGCTTGTCTAATTTAAATAATAAAATAATGTACTTCTACTGGATGAAAAAAAATACCAAAGTCACATCTTTCAGGAACTTTAAACAGTTCTAACTAAAGTAATAATACAATCTATACTTTAAAAATTTGTTTATTTGATACCTTTTACAAAAATCCAAAGATTGACAGATTTTATTTCGGTTCTGACATCTAGATTTCCCATAATATTTATTTTTTCCTCTAACAAACGAAAAATGTATCCACGCTACCGAGTAAACACTACACATCTCTGTCTCTCGGGCATGGAAATCGACAGATATTCGTAGCTCTTAAATAATTTTCCTCCTCGATAAATGAGCTATCTAACACTGAAAGAATTTTTCAAATCGGACCAGTAGGTCCTGAGATTAGCGCGTTCAAACAAACAAACTCATCAGCTTTATAATATTAGTATAGATTTATTTATAATTCATTTTAAGGAGATTGATATTACAATTTTTGTCACAAAAAGTAAGTTTTGAGAATTAAAATTATTATTTAAAATTCATAGACTTTTTAAAAGTTTCACTAAAAATTACTCCTTTGCACAAAACACACACACACACACAATAATACAGTCAAACAGAGAAGCGGAATGGTGATAAGGCATCGAACTTGACTTGCAGTTTTAAAGCGGACTTTGGTATCAATTGTATTAGATACAATAAAAAAATTATCTGATAATAGCTTCAATAATATTTTATTGAAACTATGCAGTAATATTTTTATAATAATTTGGGTTCCGTATCCAAATGGCACAAAACAATCCTATTGATGAGACATCGCTGTCTATTTGTCCGTCAGTTAGTCTAGGGATGGGCGTTGAATGAACGAACCGTTTTATTAAACTGTTTATTAGTCAGGAACGGGTAAACTAGTTTAGCGTCTACTGATAAACTGGTTTATGCGTGAACGGTTGCCATGCCCGAACGGTGTGTGTGACAGAGACCGTTCGTCGCGACGCGACGACGCGATCGACGGATGGGTGGTGATATTTTAAATTAATTAAGTAAATATAAAATTTCAGTAATTAATCTGCCTGCAAAGTATGTACTATGTAGGGAAGTGCATTTCCACCATGATTTCCACCGCTCACAGATTAAACCGTCTCGTCGTTCGTCGTCATCAGTCGTCGCGTCGAAGTGCAAAACCACAAGTTTGTCAAAACAGTTAATGCTGAAAGTCGTTTAGTCAAAAGAACTACTTTGTTTGTCATAGTTTATTGTTTAGTTCAGTGTTCGTCGAAGACGAAAACTAGTTGAAAAAAATCTGTTTTGTCATTGACTAGTTTACCATGAACGATAAACGGTCTCGTTTCGTTGATCGAAAAAGCGTCGACGACCCACTACACTATACGTCGAAGATGTAAACTAGTCGAAAAAAAAACTGTTTTTTCAACTAGTTTACGATGAACGATAAACAGTCTCGTTTCGTTGATCGAAAAAGCGTCGACGACCCACCACTATCAGTTACAACTTACAGGCTTCACAGGCTTAACCGTGATAGATCTAAGATAGCCAATTTTTTAAGATTAATTTAATAATGTTTCTGTTTCCGCTAAAAATATATATAACAAAGTTCATATTTTGCTCAATCTTAATAACGGCACCAGGTAAACTCATAAAGGAAATAATAAAATTAGAATAATTTACATAATTATATTTTAATATGTATATATTTTTTGGACCGCAGTACTAAATCTACCGAACCCGTCGTGCGCGAGTCTGACTCGCATTTAAGTTTTTTTTTCTAATGCGTGATAATATAATAAATTAAATGTTATGTACATTTAATTCATTTTACATTCTTTGAAAACGCTTCGTCATCATAGCTTGCGTTATGACGACTAAGTCGGGCGCAGCGTCGTATTTGTTATGGCTTATAAGAATTATCTTGGCATTTGAGGTTAAATAGAACTATCCTGTACTCGGCGAAACATGGCGGTAGCGGTCATTGACTCCCTGTCAAAAACTTGTCAACAAAGCCGCGATTGACAACATCTGACACTTCATTATCATTTGTTAATGGCGGTTTATATAGAAAATGACAAGTTTTTGACGATGATTAGTAAAAGAAAATGCTTTGTTCTGTTACACGTATATTGTGGCATGGTGGGCTTGCTGCAGTAGTTCATGTTAGTCGTTACGTCAATGAACTGACCTTCGCCGATTTCTGTTGCGCCAGCGCCACTCATGACGTCGTCATAATATTGTATTGATGTATTAAGCCAAAGTCCAAACGGATGTGAATAATTATTATGACCCTTAAAAGTTTAAAAATATAAGGTACGGTAAAACCAACTGCGAATAGTTCGACATTGAGTTAGACGTATCTTCCGAAAAAAAATATTTTTTAAATTAAAACTACTTTTTTAATGGAAAGCAAATTGTTACAACAATGAAATTGCAGTAAATAAAATAATCGGGCAAACCAGAAATATTAACTTTTTCAGGAAAACCGCACCAGGGCAAGATCTATCTGTAGGTATGCTGAGTTACTATTATATTCAATATGTTCAGCTTGTACAAGCAAAAGTGAGAGAGACTAACAAGATACAAAATCACATCCAATAATTAATAATTGATTCAATATTTAAAAGGTTGGAAACGCACTAGCCACTCATAAGTTGCAGGCTGCAGCGGTTTTTCATGGGCGATCCGCGACGATAATCGATTTCTATCAGGACGTGTCGTGTTCTGCTCATGATATAGGTAGATAAGTTGCTGCATCGCAATATTGAGTGGTGTAAGCCCAGCTATAATACAGACCTTTTTTTAACCGACTTCCAAAAACGAGGAGGTTATACGTTCGGCTGTGGATATTTTTTTTTTCATAAATCGGTTTTATGGGTGTGTCTTGAATCTGACTATTCATAATATAGGTACATTATACAAGTGATGGATGAGTGTCTTCAGAACCTCACTTAATCAAGCGAGGCAAAATAAAATGTAGAGTTTAAAATAAATTATCCTAAGCGTACTCTCTCAAAAAACAAGTTAGACTGGTAAATTACCTGTCAGGAGTTTCCAATGGGAAAACCTCATAATATTTTACTTTTTAGTATTTTTAAAAACATGACTTTCACATTTTTAGCAACAAATAAAATACTTGATTGTCTACCATTTAATTTTGATAACGAAAACATAAAAATTGATTGATTGTAATTCTACCACCTCAATTAAAGTTCAATCAAGCCTCGGGCCTCGACGTTTGTCCCGACTAATTTAGACACGCTGGTTTGACGAAAATTCTTTAGAAACAGCTCAGAGCCTAGGCTTTTGTAACAACTCTAAGCCTACCTTTAGTTTGTTTTGATAGTACCTAGATGAATTGACTTAGCTCAAGTTAGACCCAAGGATTTAAAGAATGGACCTGTAATTCAAAGCGAAAGTGTCTCAGTCTGTTACCTTCTAAACTACTAAACTATGTGTAGATACTTTGACTCCGAAAGGACCTAAGGTAGTTTTTATTACAGAAAAATGTATGGTTCCCGTGCGATAAACAAAGTTCGGGGAAGCATCTAGAATTTTCATATCGTGGATCGTTTGCTCGTGGAATATATTTTTTTTCCTTTAAACCTAATTATAGGAGTTCAAATTTTAATAATTTGTAAATTAAGTATTACAAGGAAAAAATGTAAACAAATTGACGTAATATTTTTTTCTAATCAGTCTTAACTTAACAGATAAGGAAAGACAGGCCTCTGTTGACGTCCCTCAATCACCTTTTCAAATCCACGAGGCTGTTATTTTTATTAGAAGGAATATTGAGGCCGAAACGGTCGGCCTGAGATCAGTCCGAATTCGATCGAAGCTTTGAGACTTTTAGAGCCTATAATATCTACTAAAGTTATTTAAATTTAGGGAATATGGCATATACGTACGTAGCGATCTAGATAACAGTATCTAATAAAATGTATATACCTATTACCTATAATAATATGTAGGTATCGTAAAAGTTTGGGTCTGCAAAGTTTCACTTACTTATGTTTAATGAGTTATGACTTATGACTGAGTCAATCACGACAAGAGAAACAACGAAGTCTTAGTAATAGGGTTCCGTTTTTACCCTTTGGGTGCGGAACCCTAAAAAGGCATTACAACTGTTCTTTCTCTCGTTTTTCGTATTTATGAAAGAGAAATTTGGAAAAACGATTTTTACTCGCCATAAGGTTTACCTTATGGCGAATAAAAATCGTATAATTAAATCAGTCTAGAATCTAGATTATAGATCAGAATCAGAATCAGAATCAGAATTTATTTATTGCTACAATGAAGTTACAAAGGTCTTAAGATTAATTATTTGGAGCTTTCATTCTACCACATATACATGGTGTGCAATATAGTCTTAAATCTAAGTACTCAATAGTCATTTTTTAACAATTCATTTAAAATTCCTAAAATAATACTATAATATTATAAAATTTTTTTTGCAATTCAATTAATACTCCTAAAATATTTTAAATATGCAATAATAAATAATGAACAATTAATTTTATACATAATATGTCAATTTAAAATACTAAAACGAAATAAGGGAAAATACCTAATGACAGACACTTTAAGGAAACATGAAACATTTGAATGTTATAAAATATATATTTATGAAAAAAAAAGATTGATAACTTCTTCCATGTCTTCAGTAACTCTTACAAAATAAAACTATTATAATTATTCTCTGACAAATCAATTAAAAAATATATTATTGGTCTTTTTGTAAACTTAGTCATAAGTACTAATAGATGACATCACAAAAAACGAACATCACTAATAGTAGACACCGATATGAACTAATAGTTGACATAGAACATTACATTACATTTGACATTTTTCCTATTATTAGGTCTTTATTTTCCATTTTTCAAAAGATTTCATTTACTTCATCATAGTAACTACATGCATCAGAAATATTATCCACGTTGTCTCCAGATTCTATTCATTCTTCTTCCATGCTGAAACTATATTTCCTTTTATTTTTATTTTTCATATTTTTTTCCTAGCAAATTTATTTTCAGTCTTTAGTCTCCATGCTTCTTTTGCCTCTTCTTTCTTTTCTCAGCTCTCCTTTTTCTTCTTTTTACTGCTAAAAAACTAAAGCAATCGATTTTTAGATCAGTTCAAGGTCTAATATTAGACACCATGTCCATTTTTAGGTGCAGTAGTTCTAAGTTCTTAGATTGTTAATAGAATTATATTTTCAGAGAATAGTGATGATTTTTGCAGTAGAATAAAGTACAAAATAACTTTAGTATGTATTGCAAAACTCAAAGATGAGATCCATGTCATCTATTAGGTTTTTTACATTTTCAAGAACTAATAGTAGACACCCTTTATATTGTTAGGGAAAATTGATAAAAAATCTTAAATAAACATTAATTAGTGTATACAACATGACCATTAATCCAATGAAATCAATTGAAATTACAAAAAATCAAATAAATGTATTCAAAACTTACGTGCGAAATTTCGCCTTCCTTAACCTATTTGCTAAGAAATTGCCGAGCGCGTGTTGACGCGGTCATATTATTTACGAAAACTGATCCCATTTTAAAATTTTGTTCCCGAAGGCGTCTCTAATATATTTTTTCAATTCAACAGATAGCTTGAGAAGCTTATAAAATTTACAGTGGTGAGAAATAATTAGATTAATTCTTATTTTTATGGTATTTTTGTCATAAGTGTCATCTATTAGTTCAGTGTCTAGCATTAGGTCTTTTCCCTTACAACAAATTGGAAATTAATAAAAAAAAATAATAATAATAAAAGATATATCACAATTCACAGGTAAGTTTACGACTCTAAGAATTCTTTTACACTGTAATAACACTTATTCATCAGCATTTTTTTTAGTTCTATTACAGATCTATTGTATGTTAAACCTTTTAAATGTGCCCGGACCTTATTGTAAATTTTAACACACATGGAGTGGCTATTTTTAAGAAAAATAGTTGTTTTAGGATTCTTGTCTTTAATTAATCTGTGTTGATTACGAAAATATTTAGTGGGGTATTTATTTAACAATTGTGTAAAAGAATTCTTATTTTTGATGACAAAGAACGATGGGCACTTTTGTATGGACCCTGGCCGGCATAGCCAATAAAGTTCTAATGTCTGTTAGCCTATTGCTTATAACCTAAAGTTACTGAAATTAAACAGTTTATGTTATGAATGGACCGGAAATGTACAGTCTGGAATATTGAAAGTTATATTTTTGGCTCCTACTTTTTTTGTAAAAATCAAATCTACTATGGAAAAAAATCATTCTATGCTGTATTTTAGTCTGCTTATCACTTGGGTAATTAACCGACTTCCAAAAAACGAGGAGGTTATTAACCTTAGGGTGATACTACCAAAATAAACACTTTTATTTTTTAATAATCATTTACTACAGGTACAACTTCCATGGTCTATAAAAATTCATCGTCAAAAATGATGTCTTCCAAATAATATAGTGCCAGGGGAATAAATACATCGTAAGTACAACGTCTAAACACGTTCATATTATTATTGAAATAATATGGGCACACGCACCGATTGTGCGCCGCCCTGTCAAACACGTACAATAATGATGAACTAAAGCATCCCTCCCTTGTTGTTGACGGTCTACGAGTCTACGAGTACGGTCTATGACGTCAGCGAAGGCATTTTTTGAGAATAGCGTTCGTACTGAAGTGGTTTAAGTCCATAGGCAGTCCTATGATGTCAGGTGTGATATCTTTTTTCTCCGGTAGTTTAGCGTGTTCTGTCATTAATAAAAATTGAAGCTTATGATATAAGGTTTCATTTTCTAGGCAAGTGGTTTTTATTGGATATACCGGCCAACTTGACGCATTATTCTTTAAACACCTCTAGAATGTACATGCACGGTAAAGGCAGAATGTTAATTTTTTAAACACAGGCTTACAGGATTCATACGGCGGTTTTTTAGCTATTACTCTGAGGCATTTCTTTTGAGCTATAAATGCCTTGTCTATATGTGAGGAGTTTCCCCAAATAATAAGTCCATAACTAAGAACAGTTGACACATAGCCGTGATAAGCCATTAGCGCTGCATGTTCGTTTACTGTTCTCGTAAGACTACTTAGAACAAATACAAATCTATTAATTTTATTACATACTCTATCTATGTGAGCCTGCCGATTACAATGTCTGTCTATCTGAATCCCTAAAAATAAGTTATCATGAACCTCCGTAATTTGTTGATTTTCGTAAGATAGTTGTAGTTTTAGTGGTTTTTTATTTTGATTTTTTATGAATTACATAATTTCGTTTTACTAATATTTATTTGTAAATTATTTAATGTCAGCCAATCAATGATGGTCTTTATAGTGTTTTGTTAATGTCAGATTCAATTTTCGTTATGTCAATTTTCTTATGTGTAAATAAAATAGAAATGTCATCTGCGAATAATGTCAATTTATAATGTTTAGTCAAATAGGGAATGTCATTTATATAAAAAAGAAATAATAGTGGACCTAATACTGAGCCTTGAGGCACTCCATAACGATTAAACTTACGTCTCGATTTACAATTATTTAATTCTTTGTATATATTTATAAATTCTATTTCAGTATATTGTGCTCTATCAGAGATAAACGATTTTATCCAAGCTAAGGCAGGCCCTCTGCTTCCTAGTCGTTCTAGTTTGTTGAGGAGTATTTTATGTGATACAAATTCGAACGCCTTGGTCATGTCAATAAATACTACAGTGGCATATTCTCGATTATCCATGGCATTTATGATCTGGTTCGTTAGATTGTAACAAGCTTGTAGCGTTGATTTATTTTTTTGAAAACCGAACTGTTCCTTTTTATGATATCATATTTTTTTACTAGCTGTTGCCAGCGACTTCGTCCGCGTTAGCATAGTTAGATCACGTCACAAATATTATTTTTCAAAAATATTCAATGTACAGAATTGACTTAATTTCCTAGGATTTTATTCAGTAACCCAAATCCTATTAAAGCGAACGCCTTCATCATAGAAGCTCAAATCTTAAATAATTTCAGTTCAATCACTCGAAAGTCTAAGAAAATTTCTAAAAACTTTCATCCCCTATTTCATCCCCTTAGGGGTGGAATTTATTAAATTCCTTTCTGAGGGGATGCCTACGTCATAGTATCTTTGTGCATAATACACAGTTTCAGCCCGATCGGTTTAAAATTGACAACGTTTCATACAAACTGTCAACCCTAATTTCACCCTCTTGGGGGTAGAATTTCCAAAAACGTCTAAATTATATCCATTCAATTTTAATTAGTAACCCAATAATAAAGTTTCATGTTTCTAACTTAAGAAATGACGGACTTTCATTCAAACCTTCAACCCCAATTTCACCCCCTTGGGGGTAGAATTTCCAAAAACGCTTAAATACGTGTCTATTCATTTTTAATCAGTAGCACAAAAATAAAGTTTTATGTTTCTAACTCAAGAAATCACGGACTTTCATTCAAACTTTCAACCCCAATTTCACCCCCTTGGGGGTAGAATTTCCAAAAACGCTTAAATACGTATTCATTCATTTTTATTCAGTAATCTAAAAATAAAGTTTCATATTTCTAACTTAAGAAATGACGGACTTTCATACAAACTTTCAACCCCTATTTCACCCCCTTCGGGTTAAAATTTCCAAAATTCCTTCCTTAGTGGGTGTCTACTTAATAAAATAATCCTGCTCACCAAATTTCGTGGCTGTAACTTTAACAGTTTTTGCTCTGCGATGATGAATCAGTCAGTCAGTCAGTCAGTCAGTCATCAGTCAGTCAGGACTTGTAATTTTATATGTATAGATAAAGCTAGTGATCCTTCTATGCATAGCTTTTTCAAATATTTTTGAAAATATAGGAACAAGCGTAATAGGTCTATAATTATTAAGTTGTTTTTTATCACCCTTCTTGTGTAGAGGCTTGATAACTGACAATTTGATTTATCTGGAAAAGTTCCTTCACAAAATGATTGATTTATTAGATACGTTAGGATTGGGGCCAACACGTGTTTACACTTTTTTATTATTTTTGTGGATATCTCATCATGACCTACATTTGTATTTTTTAGAGAGTCAATTATCTGAAGTGTTTCTTTACATGTACACGAATATAAGAAAATACTTTTATTATTATGATTAGGCATGTCAAATTTTTGGTTATTAATAGAATTAGAATTTATGTCCACATTTGATGTATCAATAAAATAATTATTAAAAGCATTTGCTATTTCTTGCGGAGTATCTATTATATTCTTGTTAATATTAATTTCTTTAATAAATGTTTTGTCAATGCACTGATTAGAACATTTTTTGATAATGTTCCATGAGGCTTTGCATTTATTTTTCGAATTTTCAATATACTTGCTGTGGTAATTTTTTTCGGCGTGCCTAAAACATGTTCTTAATATTTTTGAATATATTTTATATCTATTTTTTGCTATTTCAGATTTATTCTTATAATATGTTACTTGTAACTTTCATTTATTTTTGCTGCTAATTTTAAGGCCTTTGGTAATCAAACTATGTCCGGTTTTCTTATTGATAGATGTTTTAAAGCGAATGACAGGAAAGCAAAGTAAGTATAATAATAAAAAGAGATCATAAAAGTTATTAAAAGCGTCATTGTAATTATTTTTATTCAGACATTCCGAAAATGTGAGACTAGCTAAATATTTTTTAAATTTTTCAATATTCTTGTTACAATTATTGTAACAAGAATATTGAAAAACGAGACTATTATAGTCTCGTTTGAATGTGTAATGAAATTCAGTAATAGAGCGTTTTTTATATCTATTGGGAATGATATTTGTTGTGCCGTGTTGTGGCCTGAAAGACCTAAATGCAATAGTTCAGCTGTTACATCTGGTAAGTTGCTTATGATATTATCTATACAGGTTAAATGTCTAGTAGGGTCACTAAAGTGTATAGTCATATTATAATTTTTAGATATATCACGTAAGAAATTTGCTTCTCTATTATGTTTTAATAAGTTTATATTAAAGTCCCCAGCTATTATAATGCGTTTGTATTTATTTTTGGTTAGTTTGTGAAGTAGCAGATCAAATTTTTGGAAGAATACAATACTGTTTGAATTTGGAGTTCTATATAAACACAGTACGACAATATTAAGTCCTAATATTTCAATTCCACAACACTCAAACACATGATCGATAGACATATCTAAATGAAGATTGTTATATTCAAATGACCAGCCTTTCCTAACAAGTAATGTATACTACGGTGTATGTATACCACCCCTTTTTTGTTTATTTTCTCTACTATAATATGCTGCTAGTTTGAAATTATTTAGATGCAAGTTACATTCAGATCCCTTTTTAATAAAAGTTTCACTTAAACAGACAATGTCAGGTTGTTTATTAGAATCATGGAGTTGTGCAAGAGCAATCTCCAGTAAACATCTTTTGCTGTGAAAACTAGCTATATTTTGGTGTAACAATTTAATTTGTTGTTTTTGATTTGTCTCGAAAAAAACTAGTAGTAGTCTTGAAGTAGTCTGTAATTTTTTTCTGTAATTTACTGTCAGGGATTGTAGTAATTTTATTATTTTCAGGTATATTTAAGTTTTTATCTGAAATGTTATTTTTGTAAGTTTATGAGTTCCTACTATTTAATTGTAAATTTTTACGGTATTTTGTTCTTTTTGACTTAAAATGTAAGAAATTAGACTCATAATACTGATTATCAATAGAAGAAATAATTAATTTACATATATTTAAATTGTGAATTTTATATAAGTTAGAGATATTTACAAATTCGCAATTCTTAAAACTATTACATGTCATCTGAATCATATTATTTAATTTCCATTCATTAAGGTGTATGTTACGGATAACACTAAGAATAAATATTGGAACATTTACTTTCAAAGTCTTAAGGAGACAACATAGCTCTGACATAATTTTCATTGGATTACGATCATGTTCACCTACACATAACACTATTTTATCGTTACTTGTAATGTTATATAAATTTACAGTCTTTATAATTTCTTCCGTAGACGCTCCAATTTTCAAAAACGATACAATTTCAAGCTTTTCATAATTATTGGTTTGTCTTGTTTTCCTCAGCGTATTTGCTAAACCTCTGCATTGATGTCCTCCAAATATGTAAATAGTATTTTTAGACTTTACTTATTGCAATGGATAGTTTGAATATGTCTCTGTCTGGACCTCTTTATGATTATATTCTTTTGTTTTAACGCTGATCTTGAAAGGTGTTATTATTTTATTAGTAGGCTCTCTTGACAATTTTTCCGCTGCTTTATTCTTTTTAGAAGACCGAATGCTGCTATTTCTACTTGATTTTGAAGAGCACGGACTAGCACATAGTAATTTTAGTGACTCTACTTGTTGGTTTAAGCGTATTATTTCTTTCTTGAGGCTGTTATTCTCAAAAATAGTATTATCTAATTCATTCTGTGTGCTCTTTAATAAAGACGTTAGATTTTTTACTTTGTTTTGCATACTTGTCATGTTCTCAGGTTCTAACGTAGATAGATCAAGACGTTTTTTAGTGACTCTACTTGTTGGTTTAAGCGTATTATTTCTTTCTTGAGGCTGTTATTCTCAATAATAGTATTATCTAATTCATTCTGTGTGCTCTTTAATAAAGACATTAGATTTTTTACTTTGTTTTGCATACTTGTCATGTTCTCAGGTTCTAACGTAGATAGATCAAGACGTTTGTGTAATAGCTCAGAGTTAGATGAACAACTTGACAAACTGAGGTACTCATTATTATTTTGATTAAGTGATTCAAATGATTTAGAATGGAACAATTTTTTTGGTCTGATCGTCACATAATTCGGACTACCCATTTTACTAATATGTATTGAACTTCTATTGTAGTTGACGATTGTAATCTTGCTGTAGCGCCCTCTGTTGGCTGATAGGAGTACTAATATTAAATGTTTTTATGTCCAATACTAAACAGAATTAGTGTGAATACAGTATAAATCTTCCTTTCCTTTTTGCGACATATTATGCATCAATAATTATTCGTTTAAAGTAGTATTTTCTTTGATAAATTTTTTGTCACTTGCCGGATAGCTGGGATCGAACCTGGTTTCATACGTTAAAATAAACTACTGGAGCATTACGCCAATCAGTGTGTTACGTAGTTGTGTAAATTTTTCAGTCTGTTTCTGCTTAATTTATTCGTTAACAATAATTTAGTCTTTAGGGTAGACTTAAATTAGGATAGTTCTTTGTTCTTTTTACTTTTATTAAAAAATGTTTGTTATTCACTTTTGGCACTGGAATATTAATATTTTCATTGAAGAAACTTTTTTAGGCACTGACACAAAGAACAATGGCCAAATCGTACCAGATGATAAATGGCGTCCCGATATGCCATAGGTAGCAAAAATTCTCTAATATTTTAAGGCATCGAAAAATATTAGAAATGTGTCTGTAAATAGCCACAAAAAAAAGATCAATATATTTTAGTTTCTTTATGTTCTGACAGCCGGCGATTATTCGCATTCGTTCTATTTTTTGGGTAATACTCTAGGAAAAATTGAAATAATTAGAAACGAGATCGCCGAATATACACTTGTA
Organism: Polyommatus iphigenia; assembly: GCA_963422495.1. Classification (NCBI taxonomy): domain Eukaryota; kingdom Metazoa; phylum Arthropoda; class Insecta; order Lepidoptera; family Lycaenidae; genus Polyommatus; species Polyommatus iphigenia. The sequence goes on along the minus strand of OY730180.1, from coordinate 13,378,447 downwards.
GGCTACACAGCAGTCGGGAAAAAGGTAGTTCTTAAGACTAACCTCAAAATAATTGTTAATGTTATTAATTATTGTAAAAAACTGGCTATTTAGACATAATTCTCAAACGGAATTATGTTTAGATCATAAGAACAACCAAATCTAACTATAGTTTATTTTGGGACATCAAAAATAAAATTCGAGTCCAGCTCCTATACAAATTTGGCCATGATTCTTTGATTCTACTAATTAATTAAGTATAGTTTTTGTTATTTTGTCAAGTTTATTTTGGTTGGTGTTCATTAGTAAAAAACACAGATGCACTTAATTTTTCACGAAGATAACGTTTCCACTTATGTATTGTCACTAGATATATTGTTTTTTAATGCACTTATTGTTAAAAAGTTTTTATTTATATTTTTTTGCAATTTTTTTCGCGGAGCTGACGTGAATCGTGTCAACTAGCGACATCTATTTTTAGTTATTTTAACACCTTATAGTTAGATTATTTTAACACCTTCCCAGACTGATAAAAGCGGGCCAGGTGTTAAAATAATCTATAATCTAGATTCTAGACTGATTAAATTATACGTAAGATATGCCGTATGACATTTTTTGTGCTGATTTACATGATACATTTGATGGACTGAATGAAAACTTTTTAAGTAAAGCAAATGGATGCTGAGTTTGCATGATGCTTCTGCTGGCATCCTTAACTGTATCTACGTCAATCTATTTGTTACTAAATAAAAACAGAAAAAGTTTGTTTGTATGGAATAGGCTTCGAAAATTCAGGGTCGATTTTGATGAAATTTGGCATAGACATAGAATAGACCACGGGGAAGGACAAAAGATAATTTGAATCGCGAAAAAATTTACGATTACTGCGGGATAACGGGTTTTACGCGAGCGAAGCTGCGTACAACTTCTAGTTTGCCGTAAGCATGTCCTAGTATAACAAAAGGCAGAAGACTCACCTTCATGAAGTCAGGAACGTAATTGCCGAGGCAGAAGGTGACGTCTCCGATGTCGTGGCTGCCGCCGTAGGGCTCCTCTAGCACCAGGTCGCAGTTGATCGGCGGCATGTCGTCCAGCAGATTACCCCGGCCGATGCCATCTTCTTTCTCCATCTCAACTGGAAACGTTGAGAAGTCATCTCGTGTCACGTGTAAAACCTCCGAGGACACCTTATTACGAGACACATAAGGATCATTCTCATCATTCTCGATTAATTTGAGGAAAAGCAACTTGCGAATATTATAGTCGGTATTTTCGACCTTATTGCTAAAGCCGAAAGAACGAGAAGTATGTGCCGGATTTGTCGACGTACTTTTTGCTTCCTTTTACACGGCAATGACTCGACAATACTTTAAGCGCATCACACACGGTGAAGATAATATAATATTTTATCTTAAGATGCCCAAATATAAAATATTATAGTATCTTAAGCTATCACACACGGCTAAGATACGATAATATTAAAAATCTGTTCATTTCCTTACGAGTCTGCGTTGGTGCCACACGTATTCCTTGTTAGAGTTCTATATACAGGGTGATTGACTATGAGTGATAACTGATACTGCCTTACTTCTTGATTTGTTAGACAACTCCTCAGACGATGATTCTAATATAGAATGTGAAATGCAGATTGCAGTAGCACATTCCAAAAGGAGAAACATTTGGATAGAGCCTCACATAAAAAAGAGAAAAACCTGCGGCGAATTTAACCTTTATCAATATATTCTGTCAACGAAGAAGTTTCAGGAGTATTTCAGAAATTCAAGAGAAACATTCATTTCGATTCATGAGCTTTTTAAGCTAGCAATAAATTATAAGTCAATTTTATTTAAAATTATCCGAAATGTTACTTTTTCCCTCAAAATGTTACTTTTCGAATGAGACTTGAGAGTGTGTAACTTTCTAACATACAGCACTGGCAACACTGCATCCACTAGTGCGTCCGATCACCGATGAGCCCGCTGCCCGACACAAAAACACCCTGTATTCATAAAGATGTATATATTTCGCATCATAAGATAACATATTAAGATACGAAATATATATTTCGTATCTTAAGATAACATCTGATACGAAATATATATTTCCATATCGCTCGGTATCTTAAGATACAAAATATAAAATGTAAATTAACTTCGTCGTGTGTGATGGTTCATAGGATTTGTATGGTGAGCGATATTCTAAAATATGCTCTAAGATAATATATATTTTATATTATCTTCACCGTCTGTGATGCGCTTAAGGAGTTTGTTATATTTCGATTTCAAAAATAATTGAAGACGTGCGGTGGGTGGAAGAACACAATAACTAACTTTTTATAACATACGAACAATTACTCATTTTTTCCCTCATAATTTGAATAAACCTTGTAACTTTTCTACTTCATCATCTAGCTAATATATCTGGCTACACGTAAAAATTAAAATCCACATTTTTCCGGTCCGAAAACCTGCATTTCTGCAAAGAAACAGCATTTTTTTACCGTTACATAGGTAGGCACTTGGTTCTTCCACTCACGTCCATAATAATTATTATAAGGAGTAAACATATGGATTTTTATTTTCTTGTGTCTGTTTCTTGTGAAGAACGCATCATAATAATATAAATTATAATATTAATGATCATCTAACTTTCGTAGCAGAGCTCGCGCCGCGGGAAATCCACTTTTATGCGATGTTAGCATTAATTGAGTCACAACTCACAAGTCACAACTCAAAAATAATAACACTAGATAGTAAGTAGTGGAAATTGCAATAAAAGCGATTTTAATATCACATTTTACATCAAAAATACCTACAATCAAGTTTATAACTTGATGTTACATTTTCACTTAGCACAACCATAACATTTCACGATTTTAACAACACAAATAAAACTGCAGTCCAATTTTTGACCGAGTCAAAAACGCTGTATTTTGCGGGAACGGATTTTTAACACTTTCGGCCCGCGACGTTGGGAGCGCGCGTAAAAGCAACTGCCAGAATCGTAACTTGTGCAGTGTGAGCCTGATTCAGCAAAACACCAGTATCACATTTACGTAACAAATGACGATCTCTAGGCTATTCACTTCTAGTTATCAAACTAAAGTAATCAGTAAACAACTCCTGCAGTTATTTGGGCAAAAATATATATTTAGAAGCTATAATAAAATTAAATTCAAAACTATTGAACTGAATATAGTTTTGGGGATTTTCGGTAGGTATATAGATTTTTTGTGTACAAATTTATTCTGTTTGACTTTGTTGTGTAATATTACTAATGAATAAAAAGATAAAGCCTAGAAAAAAGTAATGAAGATATTTAAGTATCTTCTTCTCTTATATATAAAAATGGATTTTCAAATGTGTTAGTCGCGCTAAAACTCGAAAACAGCTGAACGGATTGGGCTGATTTTAGTTTTAAAATATTCGCAGAAGTCCAGGGAAGGTTTTAAAGTGATACGAAGTTCACCAGGACAGCTAGTTTGATATAAATCCAGTGAAAATTCTACTATTCACTTGTACTATAGGCATTTTCAATTTAAAATAATCAATAATATTAAATATTAGCCCAATTTATAATCATATTCAATGCAAACTCGATTTCATGTTAGGTTTGGACTTTTGACGGTACCACAATGATGACTTGGTTACATAAATCCATTCTTTAAGCATACACAATTTAATATTAAAAAACATTATAAAAAGTAATAAAATCTCAAGTTACTGCTATAATAAATATCAAGTATGTTTCAATTATTATCTTGAAGCAATATTTCCCTTGCAGCAGATTGTGGCTCTGTAGGTCAAAGTTTGTAGAGCAAATAAGAATACATAATATACCTTTCTATCATGCTTAATAAACAAAAAACAACAAATTACCACATTGTGTGACAACACGTCATGTTACAGTATTTTGTGTATAGTGTAAACATTATTAATTCATGAAGCCCCAAGCGGCCACATCCGGCCGCGATAACAATGAAAAAGCTATTGTGTCTCGTTTTGCCACGATCGATGGGTTAAAGCGTGAATAAAGTATTTTGGTACTGTTACTTTCTCTTTATTAACATATTTTGTCCTGTGGACTGTGGTTTCTGCATTTCTCCTCTCATTCTATCATATTATTAATGATGATAATGCCATTATATAGTATTATTGAATAATTTAACAACTTTTAAGTAAAAAAGGAATCATAGTAATACGCATACGCATTATTTTATACAAAACCATGAACGTAGAAAAAAAGGCGGAGGGAGTCTTATTATACACAGAATTGTGTCTTCAGAGTTGGCCAGCACACATTCTTACGCCTGTCAAATGGTATGGACTAGCGTAATAATGTGTGCGTGCGGACCATGTACATGCAGTCAGCTGGCCGACTCTGAAGGACACAGTTTTATATATGGTGGGACTCCGTCCACCTTTTTTTATAAGTCCATGACTAAAACTATAAAGCATCTTCAAAGAATTAATCTTAAATTGAAGTCTGTTTGTTTACAATAGTACAAACGGCTGGAATGGGACAGCAAGATATATAATTATCACCATCTACAATAAAATATATGCCAAACAAAGGCAATTACTTCGGGAAAAATTTTATCATGTTGATATTTGTCATTATTTTTAAGCTAAAAAATAAAGCTAGTTAGAATGTCAAATAACTTTTTCTTACCTTATTATTATAACTTAAAGCGAATTAACGAGGAATGAAAATTATACTTTGGTAAATGCTCGGGATTATTAGGCAGTTTCTTTTCATTTATCATACATCCTGTGGTCATCATTACGCTAAGAAAACAGATAGTGAAATTCAATCATGTCTTGTACAGGTTACGGTCAAGTTACGATATACTTTTAGTTTTTGCTTGTCAAATGTATGCTTTCATAAACATTTATTATAATGAATACTTTAAATAATTATATTATGAAATTTACAATTTCTTATAATTTTGTTTTTACAAATTAATCTCAATACTCATGTCTGTGACTGGTCTGTGACACTGACAACTGACAATTGACCACAAATTAAGCGTTTTTCCATTTTACTAAATTTAGAAGTCCTAGCTAGGGTAAATTACGAATCATTAGAATTTTTCAGTTGAGGGACACTTTACACTTTGATCGTAAAAATAAAAGTTTGTGGTTTTTAAACGATGTAAATAATAATGGAAATAATATTGAGGGGCATTCACGCTACAATAAAAATAGAGTATTTTTTATCAGGTTGCGGTGTAACCAAAATAAAACATCTTTTTGTCACCAATCACCATGGTCATCACGTGCGCCTTGGTTTTGCAAATGAAAAGAAAAAATTTAGAAACATGCTAAAGTTTTTTATAATATTTTTTATGACATACATTGTGTATGTTATTATAAACGTGTTATTGTATAAATAACAATCTATTAAGTATTTTTTGTACATTCTTAATAACCTTTTATCTAATCTAAAGGTTTTTTGGCCTGTCCTACTAATGGTATTGTAAAAGTGCTGAAAAACAGTTATTGGACGTTATTAGATGAAATAATATTGATCTACTTGATATAATATTCGAAAGATGAGAGTATTATACAATACGAAAGTTAATTATTTGCAGTTGACTTGTGTCTTCTGAATGCTTCAATAAAGTGTGACTTCTGAATACTTACTTCAAAAACCTACTTGTTGCCGTTAGTTGTATTGTATGGAATGAATAAGGGAAAGTAACGCAATTTGGGGGCCTTGTAAAATGCTACGGTGCGTTGCACAAGGGCTGATATTTAAACAACGCGTTAATTTTTTTCAGTTTCATAGAGGAATAAGAATTTTCAAAATCAGCTACCCCTTTGTTTATGTTTTATTAGGAAATCCCTGGATTGTGTAGAATGTTCCTATTATTTTTGTCGCTGAATTAGGCAAATGGCAAGCCTTTAGTTTATATATTTTCATGAAATCCCTCGACTTTGTGTAATGTGTATAATGAATTAAATTAAACAAATGCTATACAATTTTTGCTACCCATCAGTGTAATCCAGACTCAATATTCAAGAACATGTGCAACCTGTGGGATCTATTAGACAAGCCCAACTTCCTCCTGAAAGTAGAGCACGGCCAGGTCGGCCACAGCGACAGGCAAATGAGCTGCTATGCATTGTGCTCCATATTGAAATATTGTCTGAGTATGCCGATTGGCTCGATGAGGACAATCTGAAATCTCTAACTATTTGAGTTACGTTTTACCCACAGAATTATAAAAACAGAACAAAAATAAAAATTACCTGAACAATGTAATATACAGACATACAGATAAAGAGACGGACATCCTTTCACATCTATATTATTAATAGATGGCGGCCGTAACTCCATTGCGTCAAAGTCCGTTTATCGGGTGGATACCGTACATTTTCCCGGGACTAAAAATACTATTTTTCCTTTCCCGGGACTCAGTATCTCCATACCAAATTTTTGAAAAATCCGTTCAGTGGTTTGAGCTGGAGCGTGAAGAAGTAATTGACAGACAGACAGACGAACAGACTTTCATACATATAAAGTTATAATATTAGTTGTTACAATAGTAGGTACTAGGTACTATGTAATATTGGTAAGAATTTTAATTTTATGAATTCAGTTTTTGTTAAATATTCAATTAAAATACCTTATTTTACAATAAATAATAAAAATTTATGTGAAAACAACAATTATTTATAATGTTTCCTACTTACAATACCAATTTTAACCAAATTTCAATCAAAATTTGCTTGTCCAACTACTGGTTTTGGGTGTCCCATTCCATTAGGAACACAGCCCTCGTTGCACCAGGCACCAAACTCATTGAAACCAACCAATGAATAAGGAAACATATGGAAGTGACATAACTACAAAAAAGTGTGGCCGGCGGCGCCATATTGCCAGGAACTAAACATGGCGGTCTATAGTGATGGGACACTCGGTTGATATTTGTCGAGGATATCGATAAACTAAGATGTTTTAAGTGAGCGTCCTGTTATATAATGTGAGCAATAAACCAATAAAGTGAGCAACTTCAAAATTCAAATTTTGAAGTTGCTCACAAAAAAACTATAAGTATTTGCCTATTTTGTTTCTATGTATTATTACATAGAGACAAAATAATCAAATTTTTTTTTTTATTGGAGCCCACTTAATTTTTATAAAACTATTTAATTTATTTTAAGTTTATTAATTATTATATAAGTTGTCATTATTGATATCGGGCAAAAATTGCCAAAAAATCGGACAAGTGCGAGTTGCACTCGCGCACGAAGGGCTTACAGTTTATTTTAATTTTACCATCAATTCTTATTAAAGTATGTATATAGCTGAGTATTTTCTGAACATTTCAAGTGCCTACCTTTTGCCATTATTGGTATCAAGCAAGAAATAGCAAAAAAAAATCACGTTTGTTTTGGGGCTCCCTTAAATATTTAATTTATTTTGTTTTTAGTATTTTTTGCTATAGCGGGAATAGATATACACAATCAGTGAACATTTCAGAAATCTAGCTATAGTGCTTAATGAGATAGAGCTTGGAGACAGACAGACAGACAGTCATCGAAGTCAGTAATAGGGTCCCGTTTTACTCTTTGGGTACTGAACTTTTCTTTATATCTTTACAATAAAGTTATAATGAATGTGGAGATAAATAAAAGATAAATATAAAAAAATACAAATTTATTCAAAATAAAAATAGAATACCTAGTCAGCGGTAGAACGAGAACATGGAATCGAACTTAGCTTCAGTCACTCTCTTAGCCTCGGAATCTAACGGGTATTTGGGCACACTGCACTTACTTTAGGACACTTTACAACGCGCAGGATCCGCAGATGCTTCCAGAAATTTTCATTGTTTATCAAATAACACAGGGGAACAAAATCGAAAAAAAAATGTGCGCCCTGCAAACTAATAGCAGTTTCTATAAGAGTTTTGTGTGCACGATATATGTTTCCAAGAAGTTTTCTTTCTATCGACTCAGATTTTTAAGATATTTCATCCCAAAGCTTAAAAAATCTCGCATTTAGTCTATTTCAAGTATAAATATATACATAGTATAAAGTATTCATTTTTATTAGTTTTGATAAATGTATGCCAGAGGGAGACACTTCTCATTGAGAATGTAACTTGTTTTAATGAGTTACGACTAATTTCCCCAATGTTATGACGGTTTTTAAAATGCTTTACCTAGCTCATACTACGTGGACTAACAATTTTTGTATGAAAAAAATCGGTTGTCTGTAAAGTCGGTTTACTGACGATAGTTGAACGTGACAACGTCATAGCCTTAACCCCTCAGTTCCGGGAAAAATCTATGCAAAAAAGTTGGCAGGTCAATGTGCAAAAAAAATGGCCTACCCTCTTTGTAAAATTAATGTAATATCCTTACATACAATCCATATTTTATGTTTGTGTGAACTACATTATAATATATGTTAAATTTTCTATCTATCAAGCCATCATAATATAGTATTTAGTCCGATGTGATATTAGTTTCTCAATTATAAACTTTCGAAACTATAATTAGTGACTTGTTCAGAAGAAATAAACGAATACTTTATTCTTCATATATTAAGTCATACCTTGACACGTAGGAAATAGAGCACAATTTTGAATAGCCGAAATAATACTAATAGCTCACAGATTGTTTATTTATTTTTCATTCAGAGTGTGGTCAATATATCAAAGGTCATAACTAACCAAACTTCTTCATACAAAAGTATTCTCTAAGTCATCGAAATACGTAATATAATCGAAACAAAGAGCGCGGCCCAGGTGGGCCTTACAGTTGTTGAGAGACTTGAGAGTGTAAATGGAACGCCTCAGAGCTGTCAGCGAGGTAACGCCGCATGAACTGTCATGTTTTTCGGGCGCGCACCCCATATCGAATTATAAGACGTTATCACGTCAAAAGAAAGTTTAGTTTTCAACTCTCATATTTTAATAAAAAAATATAATATGTAATTTATATTGAGATCTAAATAATAGATGTGTATATTGACTAAACATATTATATCAAAACTCATGAATATAAATTATTTCAATAGTTGTAAAGTGATTCAGAAATAGACTAAAATTCGAGATTTTTCAAACTTTGGAATGAAATATTTTAAAAACCTGAGCCGATAGAAAGAAAATTTCTTGGAAACATATGATCAGGGCACAAAGTTCTTACAGAAACAGCTTTTAGTTTTCAGGCCGCAAAACTACTGTTGACCAGTGTAATGTATTCAGTATAAAATTTTCAATGCTCTAAGCCAACAGGTTAGGAAGTTTAAAGAATATTAGCAGAAAAATCGATGACCACGGCACATTTTTTTTCTGAAAATTTATTGAGTTTGGAAAAAATGCTGACCAGTCGACACATTTTTTTCTGTATTTTGCTTTAATTGTGTAGACCAGCGGTCGGCAACCTTTTGGCTGGCAAGGTGGCAAAACAAACTAAGGGCGGGCCGCAGACCTCATACTCGTATTAACCCTAGAAGCTCAATAATATACCTGTGTAAGTTTGAATCAAACCGTTTGACCCTTGGTGACTTTAATATGGGTATCGAAAAAAAATAATTTTTTTTAATTAGCAACATCGAATTATGAACTGATGGGATTGATGCTACTTGGTATCGAACACGATTTTGAATTTAATCGATTCCGATTTACTTGCTAACAACCACAGATCAAGACGTGTAATAAAGTTTATAACTTCATTGCTAACAAGTAACAAGCTATTTTAACTAGAATTTAAAGTCCTAGTAACTGATTCTTTATATTTTGTGAAAGAAAGGATTAAATTTTAATAAAAATGGAAATAAGGAATTTTTATAGCTCTCTTCAAAAAAGTAGTCTAGTCAAAGTCAAAGGCTTTGTAAAGTTATAAAGTGCTAACAGTAATAATTAGTATTAATACCATTAAGTAATAACTAATAACACAGTATCCGGAACGTTGTAAATGGTAAAACATTGTTTTTTTAGTCGTAACTAATTTAGTTACCACTAATTACCACTAAGTCACAACTCACAACTTAAATGGTATCGATTATAAGCGCAGTAAACATCGAGTCGTTTACTTGATATCACATCACTAATTAAATGTCGAACACGAAGTACGAACTGCCAAGTGCCAAGTGCCAGAATCCAGATTTCTATTGAGATTTGAGAATCCGTATTTTCATCAATAAAATAATAATTTTCCATCTATGCAGTTCATTTTATTTACCATGAAAACATAGAATATAGATTAAAATGTGCTTATGAGTATTTATTTTAATTATTATTTGATGACGTACGAAATTATACAAAAGTAGAAACATGAGTGTGTTTAAATCAGCAATGGGGTACTTCAGCTCTGGAGGTGCCAACGGAGGCAGTGATAATGATTTTGTTGGTCAATTTGTTGAAATAGGAAACATGAAATTAAGAGTTAAAAAAGTCATAGCAGAGGGTAAGTTGATATATTTTACCAATTATTATGATGAATCACATTTTGATATCAATCTCGATTGTTTAATTTTTCGGGGCGTAAGGATCTCTTTGTTACTGGCTTCAATAAATTATTAACACGCAAGAAAACCTAAAATCAAATTAACATTCAGAATCTTAATTCAATTGTTATTCAATTGATCCCGAACAAGAATTATTGGTATGCCCATGACAACGTTTTGGATAAACTTATTTATTTATATAATATTATATTATGTCAATCATCAAATCATTACTAGTGTCGCTTTTATGATGAATAGTTGAGAATTCCCATTGTAAATAAACTATGTCGATTGTCCATCTTCCAGGTGGGTTCGCATTTGTATTTGTAGCTCAAGATGTATCAACTGGAACTGAGTATGCCTTAAAAAGACTTATGGCTGCTGACGAGCAAGCCAATAAGAATATAATACAAGAGATAAGTATTTTAAAAAAACTGTCTGGACACCCTAATGTAATAAAATATATAGCCGCTTCTTTTATTGATAAGTCGAAGACCACACACGGCATGAGCGAATATTTGTTACTCACTGACCTCTGCAGCGGAGGAAGTCTGATGGAAGCCTTACAGAACAGGGGGCAGGCGTTCCCGCTGTCGACTATATTAAGAGTATTCTATCAGACTTGCAGAGCTGTACAGCACATGCACGCTCAAGTTCCTCCGATAGCTCATCGTGATCTCAAATTAGAAAATTTCTTAATATCCAATGAAGGTAATTATTTATTTGTTTAAATTAACAACATCTTTCCTGTTGTTACTCAATTATGCTGATATAATTGTTTCCACTTCTAGTACTTGTATGTTACTATTGCATTTTTAACTAACTTCCTAAAGGAGAAGGTTATGTTTAATATGTTGTTATAATGATATTATAAGTTTAAACACTTACGGATTTTGTCGCGGAGCACTTTTATTAATCCCGACGTTTCGGCTACTTTACAGCGGCCGTGGTCACGGGCGGACTGTTCCGCCCGTGACCACGGCCGCTGTAAAGTAGCCGAAACGTCGGGATTAATAAAAGTGCTCCGCGACAAAATCCGTAAGTGTTTAAACTTATAATATCATGAGTGATACTCGCGAAAACTTAAGAAATCATTATGTTGTTATAATGTTAAAAATTTACATTTTGTCTTAATTGAATTTTTGTTACATAGAAATGAATCTTTTGGCCAGTAGTATTAGGTGTATTAACCCATCAAGCCCCATAAAGACACCGGTGACCGCGACAACAATAGAATAACAATAGATTTCCAAGAGTCAGCAATTGAAGGATTAAATAAAATATAAATTTTTACAACTTGAATATAAAGATAGTTTTGTGACTTTAGCCTTTTTATTGACAGTAGATTTTTTTATCAGTTTTTCTTTAGCAACAATAAATAATAAACTGAACTTCTTGAACTATAGGTGTTAAAGAATAAATAAACAGGTCTAACAGATAAAATAATTGCAGGTACAATTAAGCTATGTGATTTTGGATCAGCCACAACTGATGTTTTCGCACCTAATCCATCCTGGAGCGCCAACCAAAGAAACATGTTAGAAGAAAATGTATGTTAATAATTCTATGTCTTTTAATAACTTAGGGAGGGTTGCACCAACTTACTTTAACTATAACTGTAACTTTGACTTTAACTTTAACTACAGTGCAAAATGTCAAATCTTTAGATAAGGATGCCATATTTAACAATAACTATATGTATAACCTCTCATACTTAAATATCGAAATTTTTTCGTGAAAGTTTACAATGGATTACAGTGTGTTACAACAAAATATATTTTTCCTGACGATTTTTACAGATAATTCATACTTTATACTGTAACTATAGCTATAAACAAAAAAATAAACGCAACAGACATCTGTCAAATTCCGTGGTCAAAGTTAAGGTTAAAGTTAAGTTAGCCATAACTATAACCATAACTTTAACTTTAACCACACCTCTGGTGCAACACACCCTTAGTAAAATTAGCAGTTTAAAATACAATTTTATGTTTAAGTTACAAAGATTGTGCCTAGTAAGTTTACTTATATAACAGTATTTCAAGGACACTGTTTGAACAAACAGAATCACAATAATTTCAATAATTTGTATGTATCGAGCTAGATACATTGTCTACAAGTGACTTTAAATTGCTTTTTCATACAATACAAAAACGCTACATTAGGCTGTTATTGAGTTTACAAGGTGAACATAATAATTTTCAATTTTCAGTTGGCCCAATTCACAACTCCCATGTATAGAGCCCCAGAAATGTTGGATACTTGGGACAATCGGAAAATCGATCATGCAGTCGATGTGTGGGCTCTAGGCTGTATATTGTACACTTTATGCTTCATGCAACATCCATTTGAGGATTCCGCGAAATTGGCCATCCTAAATGGAAACTACAATTTGAACCCAAATGATCAAAAGTACAAGTGCTTCCATGAAATAATACGTAAGTAACCATTCCATCTATAATCTATACTATGTTTAATTCTATACTAATAAGATCATGTATCTATTTTTGCTCTCTCATCTTACAAAAAAGCAAAAAATACAGGACAAGAGGATTGTGACAGATATTTTGCTATGCAAGTGCTCTTTTATCATTAAGAGTGCTCCATTACAAATAGGATATTGGGCATTATCATTATTATCATCATCAACATTGATTTGCAATAACTTCTTCAGTTTTAACACCCAGTAAAGTTAGTAGGGGTCAACTAGTTTGGTTTGGTACTTTTTTGGCATTTGACCTAAATGGCCAAAAAGTTTTATATTATAGGTTTCTGTTAAATTAATAACAGCTTTTGTAGCAACAGCATACTTCAGTAAAGTGCATAGTGTATTTTGACCAGTATTTTGAACTACGCATGATTTTTAATGTGAGTATTTGTGTTATCTGCAGATGGTTGTCTAACGGTGAACCCCGAGATGCGTCTAACGATAAGCAGTATTCTGGAGCGGCTAGCGGCGATAGCGGAGTCCAACAACATCAACCTCAAGCAACCACTCAAATTTGAGCGTAAAAAAGTTGAACAATCTGTGGCCACTAGCTCGCCAGGTAACAAAAAGTCAAGTAAATATTACACTACCATATCTTAAGCGTGCTAGTACCGACAGTACAAATGAACGCGTTAGAAAATTCGTTTGCGATGCCCGTATCAGTTGTACGTATGTCTCCGGTCCATATCCGATTTATATTCTGTTGCATATTCTCGAGCTAAAAATGGTCAAGTTTTTTTAACTTTTTACACTCAAATTATTTTGATTTTCACGTTAATTGTTTTAGTTTAATTTAAAAAATTGTGATTGTCTCAATTGATTTTCAACAACGAAGGTAAGAGATACTGTTGAACGAAACGAGAAGGTAGTATAGCATTTATTTGACTTTACTCATGTATTCTATTTACTATAAGTGCTTTGCTTTACGATTCCGACTCTGTCCCCGAGCATCCTTAGTTGAAAACTAAACTATGATGTGGGGTGAGTAAAAGCTTAAATATTAGGGCCATCGGCATAAAAAATTATATTACAAAAACTTTAAAATTATGTTACCAAAAAAGAAAAAATGTGCATTTATAAAATGTACGTGATTTATTATTAGATTTAAGTATAACACTTATATCACAAAACATTCCTTAATATAATATCGGTTTTTCTAATTAGGGAGCTGCCCAAAGGCAATCATTCCATAGGGTCACATTTCAGTAAAAGCCTACACTTATTACAGTTATATTGCAATATACTCAATAATAATTATAAGTATAGAATAATTTCAAACATACCAAAATATTATGTTTATTATTTTTCTTGTGTGCCATTATTTTAAATGATTTACTTATCACAAATCACAATCAACAGCTCAAAGTGGCTGTTACTAGATTTTTTCTATCTATTTACACATTGTGAAATTTACTCTTTAATGTGGTAGGGATTAAGCTATTATTTTTCTACTATCGCATACAAAAAATAAATATAAATTATGTCATTAAGAAAACATTCCAAAACAAAAACTTCGACAATACCGCATTAGTATTAAAACGATAAATTATATTTCACAATAATATTAAGCGTCTAGTTTTCTGGATCAATGTTTTAATTCGCATTAATAGTTGGGGCTTGGTTATCACACGAAATGTTTCAGCTTTTCACATTGGCATAATAACTAGTCGGCTTAAAAATGGTTATAACTTTTAATGTATTCAATTATTGTCACAATAGGTAGCTGATTATTTTCAAAATTAGCAAAATTTATATTTATTGTTACCGCGGCTACCTGTTTTGGCGGTAAATGGAGGGAACCATATTCCACGATTAATTAAGAAGTCATATTCTATTCTTAAATGTTTGACCGTACTCGAGTACGATAGATATGTAATTTTATACATCACGTCTACCCCATTACTATCGTTTGTGCGTTTTATGATGATATGCGTGACACATTAAAATTGACAATAGTAGGGAGGTACCCAAAAAAAATTAATCGAATAATTTAAAAATATCGAATCACCTCGTAAAGGAATTGCAATCGAAATTATCGATTTCGTACTGATGTTTCAGAGTGACGCCGGCGATTTAAGATGGCCGCCCTTTTTTATCGATTTGATTTCGATTCAACTGTGTCAATCTCTATTGACATAATAAGTTCCGTTTCATGCATCTGTCATTTTTCAAATATTTTCGTAACAGTAATTTTATAATCCTATTTCAGAGTTAATATTTATAATTTTATATCAATAAGTTACCATTTAGCAACTTTTCATTTTTATTCATTTACAATTACAGGAAACATTTGTTTTTGTAGATGGAATATAATTTAATACATTTTGTTTTTTTTTTTGTTTTGTTGTAAAAAAATCCGTAGCATGGAATATGAGAACTGTCACCCATATCATCATAAAACGCACAAACTATAGTAAAAATATTTACGCAACTGAGGCAATGTTGCTGTCTTTTTCTGTCGAGAGTCTTTTTCAACGTTCAGACAGAGACGGCAACATTAGTAGATACTCAGTTGAATAAATGTTTGTATTTCTACGGGATCTAGTGTACGAAAATCTGGCGGGGAACGCCTTCTGTAACACACTATATTTTATTATAACTTGTTAATTAAGAGAAAAATAAATTATTCTCATTAATCAAGGTTGGTGTTTTTTTTAACGAGTGAATAATTAGGATGGATCACTGGATTTCACGGTAAATAACTTTCAGTATTGTGTTCGACTCTACTAATGCTTATTAACACATTACATTTACATTAAGGCTTATATACATGGTGTTTCTTATAATATTAATATCGTCATCTTCTGTTAACATTTCACAAACTAATCTCGGTTTGGTCAATAACATTACTAATTTTAATAGATATTAATCCAAATTAAGAATATTAACGCTTCAACTCCCGTAAGGCCCTAGTGGACCGCGATAACAATTATTAAAAGGCTATTGTGTCTCGTTTTTCCGCGATCGAAGGATTAAAAAGCCTAGCAAAATAATGGCCTAATGTCTCCATTATGTGTTTCCTAAAATATAGGTCAATAAATAATTTATTTTAAGTTCCTTTGTAGGGGCTTTTAAAAGAAAAATAGTTTTATCTAGCTTACATATGTATGATACATTATGACGTGTCCAAAGAGTAAAAATCAAAATATAAAATTATATATTATTAGTAAAACTATTATGCGTCCGTCTGTCTCTCTTTTGGTTGAGGCTGATCTTATGAACCGTATTTTTCTACTATAGGTGTTACCGTGCCATAATTGCTTTAGAACAAATAAATAACTTACTTGTCTTCATTTACATCTAGAGCTACATATTATTATAGTGCACAGGAAAATATTATATTTCTAGCCACTTTCTAATAACTCCTTTTGCTGGACTATAGCAACCATGACAGCAATAAACTATAAAGTAATTGTAGGAAGCTTTGTTAGTCCGAAAATGTCTTGGGATTAGTGTAAGTATAGGTCTACCAGAATCTGATGGCAAAAAGTGAGAAAATAAATTGACTCTAGCAATACCAGGGTAATTGGAATAAAACATTATGATTCTTTTTTATTCTTTTATCGGCTGATTCTATGTGATAAACATGTAAATATAAAAAAATATCCAATGATCAAGGATATTTTTTGAAAATCTGCTGTCAAAAATTGCCATCAGATTCTGGTAGACCTATAAGTTTTTAGGGTTTTTTTCAGGCCATTGAAAATGACATCCGTAATGCTCCATTTGATCCATAAAAACCTAAGTTAGAAATTATGAAAACAAAATATGGATTTATTTCTTAGGGCTCAGCTGCAAAAAGTATTCGTCGGATAGCTTGATTAGAAATAAAAGAGATGAGAAATATTTTCCTGGTTGTAAAATAAATATCTATATAATAGACGAGCAATTTTATTGCGCAATATCACGTAGGTATTGCATAATATTATTGACCGTCTAGGGTTGATATTGAACATCGCGCGCCTTCAATCTAATTGTCAAATTAACTGTTCAATATAATTGAAGCGTGATATAAGATATTGCACAATACTTATTGATCGTCTAGAGGCCGGCTGAAGGTGAAACCGCACTAGTGCGACACATCACACAACAAGACGCGACACTTCACTTCCACAGAACTGACGTTTGTAAAACGTCAGATTCACGTTTGTAAATTACATGTTCTATGGAAATGAAGTGTGTCGTGTCGCACTAGTGCGGTTTCGCCTTTATACTTGCTAAGGAACCTATCAGACAGAGAGCGGTCACGCGTTCAAGCGTTCTGCGTTCGCATTTTGCGTTCAAGCTGTTAGTCATACAGGAGGAGTTCTGACGCGTTCAGAACGCCCCCTGTGTGAGCATCTCTATATAAAGTAAACACAAAGAACGCAAAACTGACCTTTTAGACCGCGTGACCGCTCTCTGTCTGATAGGTCCCTAAGGTCGTGTTTCCACTGAAGCGGAGCGGAGCTCAGCGGTGCCGAATTGGCATCGCTAAGCTCCGCTCCGCTTCAGTGGAAACACACCCTAAATGTGCCGTTCCGATCAACGCGACAAGCGGCCGCGACTGGCGAAAATTCAAATAAAATGCCACTTTATGACTACGCTATAGGTTTCTATTTGCTCTTTGCCATTACAAAACTGCAGCGGCATGGGTTGCTAGACTAATGTCGGTAAAAAAATATGCAATATAGCCTATGTCATTTTATTTGAATTCTTGTCGGTCGCGGTCGCTTGCGGCAAAGATCGGAAAGCCACTTCAACTTTTATAGTAGGTACGTGTAAGTGAGAAAGTGACTTCTATCGCCATTTTTATACAATAACGTATCAAAATCGCAAACTACATTCGTAATTGCATGCTACAGTATCCAGTAGGAACTTATATTAACTTGCTACTTTTAGAGCTTAATTTCATTGCATGTTTTGTTTTCTTTCTTATGTGAAACTTCATGCCTTTTTTTTATTTGAATGTATCACACAATTCACACAGCAATTCTATCGATTAAAATCTATCTAATCTGTAACTGCGATGAAATTGGCACAAAAAAGGACAAAAAAGTGAAATTATTACCTACTTATTTTATTTCTAAAAACAATCATACTGTTAGTAAAATAATAGAAAAAAATGCATACTTCAAATGAAGCGCTATTAACGCACAAGGGTGCATGCGATACACATCTCTTCTCCAATAATGCGTATGCGTACGCAAACGCGTACGTGCATGCGTACGAGAGAACGTGGACGTCACATTGTAATATTACGAGTCACGAGACTTGATACCTGTGCTGAATATGTCTACAAAAATCAGACAAATATTATATTTTGCTATAAAATACATACTTTTTAATAGTTTAATTCGGAACGTCTCTTAGAAATATTCTAAGTTCAAAATTAGGTATGCTAATATTTACATTAACTGTTGTGAGTAGTATATTCCTTGTATGTTATTTGTGAAGGTTAAAGTATCAATGAAGGCATGATGTTTCGTATCATCGACCACTGACACATTCATATCACCGTTTCTTTTTCATTTTAGGTGTTTTCAACTTTTTCGGGTGCCCGATAGTTTTCTCGTTTAAATGACCCTTGGCGCATGAACTCTTGGACTCGCCGCACTATGCTTGCTAGAATGTCGGACATGCTCGCAATGATGAGTATTGTTTTTTATTTATTTACAACCGAAATGCGTCGCGCATTTTGTATGACTAGAAATTAACTTGCATTTTTTTTTGTTTATGGCCAGATTTAAATGCGCCCGAACGCGCGGTTTGGCGGCTAGACCGCAAAATTACTATGAAAATATATGTTTAACGATTTATTTAGGCTGGTTTTAGAGTCACGCTGACTGCGCGCGCACCGTCGGCGCTGATGGCCCGAGATGTATGAAATTGTAGGAAGCGTTTTTGAATAACGCGTAGCGGTCAGCTCTGATATTTCATACATTACGGTGTCGGTGCCGACGGTCAGCGAGCGGTCAGCGTGACTCTAAAACCAGCCTTAAACAGCGGCTCGGTCGCGCTGTCATTTACAAACATGCAATTGCTTGTTATCTGGCGCTGTAGCCGCCAAGCCGCGTATCACATTCAACTTGAATTTGTACAAGACATTCCTTTTAATTTTTCCTTTATTTTTTTTACTTTCATTGTTCAAAGAATTTTGTAAATATTCTATCGCTCAAACTTAGGAGATATAAAAACAATTTTTGAAACTTTAGATAAAGCGCGACGCATTTTTTTTTGTTGGCTTTCTTTTGTTAACTACATAAGTTATTAAATAGTGTAATATTAGATATACTGTAGACGACAATAATAGAATAAGGTAACTTGCATGATAACTTCCATTAACCTTCTGGACATGTTATATCCTAACCTACTTCTTATAAAATAAGAGTGACGGTATAGTAGCTACCAAACTTTTAATTCAAGCACAACACTATATAATACTATAGTTTGTTTATGTACTGTATACCTATTTTAAGTCTTTGAGAAAAAGCACACCAGAGCCAAGTAAATCCTGTTTTTAAATGATTTAATATTTGTTTTTCTCCATCTAATATTTTTCAATATATTTTTATTTTACTTAATAAATACTTTATTATGCTATAAGTACAGAAATAACTCTTGAACGTAAAAAAGTATCATAGCAAGTTACACTCTTTGATAAAAAGTTTCTAAAAATTACCATTGCTTCTAAAATGTTATTATAATTTGTTAAAGTTGTTTTTATTTTTTAAGATTTGTTTTATTCGAAAATAACTTAAGTTTTAAGATTCTTCCTAAAGTAATCTGTGATGTATGACAACTAACATTCCAAAAGTTAAAACGCTGTGATTGGCTTTATTCTCCAAAGTAGACGATGCACGATGTAATAAAATTATATCTCCTTACTCATAAAAAGATTCGAACTGTGTATAGTGTATACAGATGTTATAGTTTAAAAATATTTGTCCTCGTCTGTCAAGAGTATTTTTTTATGTATCAGTCAAGGACAAAACTTTCTAAAACTATAACGTTTGTATATAAACAGTGTGTAATCTTTTTACTGGTAGTGGGTTCTTTTTACTAAGCTAATCTAAACGAGCAATGAGCATCAACATTTGATACAAATGTATGTTTAAGTAATTATTAAGGGGCCGGGTACCCTCGAAATTCTCATACATACGTAATTCCAAAATCATTTTCTCATACGAAAATATTTAACATGTTTGAGTTGTTTTTCAGTTTAAAATAGTAATAATTATCTAGGTTCCTGCACAAAAATTTACTTCAAAATATTTAAACATTAAAAAAAAATTGTTTTTAATTTTTTTTTAGTAAATTTAGTACTTAATATTTAAACACTAAAAAATAGAGTAAAACACTAAATAATATATAAATAAATAGTTAATTTACTACAAAATATTTAAACTCTAAAAAATATTTTTTATTATTTAAATATTTTGTAGTAAATTTACTATTTATTTATATATTTTTTAGTGTTTTACTCTATTTTTTAGTGTTTAAATATTAAGTACTAAATTTACTAAAAAAAAATTAAAAACAATTTTTTTTAATGTTTAAATATTTTGAAGTAAATTTTTGTGCAGGAACCTAGATAATTATTACTATTTTAAACTGAAAAACAACTCAAACATGTTAAATATTTTCGTATGAGAAAATGATTTTGGAATTACGTATGTATGAGAAATTCCAAGTGTACCCGGCCTCTTAAGTAAGGCTTTTTTGTTTCTAGTATGTTAGGTGAATATTACAATTTAATGATGAACAATTGAACATAATTATTATTCTTATCTTTTTATTTTTGGTGCTATGTTTCATCAAACGAACATCTGTTTCGTCTGACAAAAAAATAATAATATGTAGTTTATGATAAGAATTGAAATGAAATCCGTGATCCAATAGGATCTAGGTCCTAAATAAAAATACGCGATTTTACTCAGCTCTAAATTAATATTTATTGAGACCCTTAACTAGACGAAGTAGTAGTACTGGTTATTTAAAAGTAGACCAGTACTTCTTATCACCTACCAACTTTTACCAAGCAATATAACTTACTTTTTAGGTCTAAGTTTTTCTTTATTTTTAAAAACAAGAAGAACATTATGAGAATAAATATAGAAGTCTAGATTAATTATATTAATAGAAGCAATATTTAGCAGCTTTGTTTAAAAGTATTTTAATTTTGTTAAGTAATTAATAGTTATACAAAAGTATGTTTGTTATAAATAAGTTTACCTACGCTGTAAGACAAATATTACTTCAATTACCAATAAATTTTATCTTAATTATATTTTGTTTTCTTTTTTTTTTCAAAATCTTATATATAAAATTCTCGTGTCACAATGTTAGTTACCGTACTCCTCCGAAATGACTTTACTGATTTTTACCAAATTTTATATGCATATTCAGTAGATCTGAGAATCGGCTACTGGCTACTTTTTTTATTGATAAGTGCATTTGTTGAATAAATAATAGTAAATTATTACAACTCGAGACTAACGGCGACCATTGTTTGTGCGACGGGATAGCGATGGACGTTGCCATGGTGCCAATGTACATAATTAGTCACTTCAATAAAATAATATGGGCGAAATACTTTATATGGCAAAACAACGTTTGCCGGGACAGCTAGTAATTTATAATAATCCCTTGATTTAAGTCTAAAGTTTGAAAAAAAATTATTGGTCAGTGCTTAGATAAAAAAAATTGAGTTCTGCAATAATATTAACTTTGAACTTTCAAACCAATACTGAACCAGATTATTTACTTAAGTAAATATTTTCAGTTTAGAATTACATAATTATTATGTAAGTATCCTAAACAAAGAAATTTTTGAATTTGAAATTAATACTAAGCTCAACTTCATAATATAAATCATAAAAAAATAAAGGCTTAAATCCTAGAAGCAGCGGAAGTTTTATTTCAGTAGTTAAGATATAAAAAGTGTTTAATTTTTTTTTTAATGTAAATTGCTAGAATTAATAATAGCAGGTACTTATCAACTATCAAATAATATCTAGAGTCTAGATAGTGCTGAGTAGAAGGTCCTGCTAATAGGGTTCGGCAAGTTAATAATTCAAAGGTAGAAACAATTATCCCATCAAGCCCCGTATGAGCATCGATGCTCGCGATAACAATAGAAAGACTATTGTGTCTCGTTTTTCCACGATCGAAGGAAATACACAAGAACTATAAGATAAAATCCTTTTGGGTCTAAACACACTAGGCTGAATAGGCTACTTGACCTATATTCAATTTCATTGAACAAATGCATATTTCTAGTAGAACTTGGCCTAGGAAACCATATTTCACCCTTATCATCAAATAAAAGCTTATGATTGATAAATAAAGTCGATTTGAAAATATAATTTTATGAAAATAGGATTAGTACTGACGAAAACGCTTTTGCGGTACTTCCGATTTGGATGTGACGTCATCCTCATAGTAATTTAATATCTTTTATGTATCGCGCTCGTTTTATGTTAGTTTATTTGTACATAAATAATAAGAATAAGCCTAGAAAGATTTGTAAAATATATTTTCTTGAATAATTCACTTAAAACATCAGTTTTATATATTATCTCCATTTATTGTAGACGGGAAATGAAATGGCCAAAACTTTTCTCCAAAAGTTTTCAACATTACAAATGATTTGTAATTTCTTATTTAATTCTTTTATAATTTTTGGGCACTTTTAGACTCGTACATTTAGCGCATAAAAAAATGTTCAATAAAGAGAATTTAAAATACAAAGCGTATGACGTCACACTATGGCGGACAGTGTTTTCGGCGCCATTTATGAGGCATATTTTTCAATAAACATTTTTATGGGTTTCTACTGTGTAAAATATTAAAATATTAGTTTTTTTGTGAAAATAAATGATTAAGAAGCGATTAGCATGAAGAAAAAAATTAGGTCAAGTAGCCTATTACGCCGGCGTAATTTACGTGGTCGAAATTACGTTCAGCCGCTTACGTCTGATGCGACATACGCGAAGAGCCGAAATTTCGCGGCGTAATTTCCGTTGCGGAATGCGCGCGTAAGTGAGTATTTAAAACTCTCAGATGAAATGTGTGCGTTAACGCTTTGGAGTTAAGGTTGGAATTGATATGTTCGGTTTTGATAATTCCGTCGCGTATAGTGTGTTGCTATACAAAACATTAAGTACCGCCGAATCGCCGCCGAACTTTACGCTCGACTCGGCTCGACGGAAATTCGGCTCGCGACGGAATTTCGGCATAGTGTGTCGTCTGTCGCGTTCCGTCCGTATTTTGTATGGGTTTGATACGCGGCGTAAACGCGGCGGAATTTACGTCGGCGTAATTCAGCCTAGTGTGTTTAGACACTTTCAAACGAGTCAGGTTCATTTACAATTAGCTCACAACTCGAATACTTTATCACTAAATCGCGTCTTTTTTATAAAAACGAGTGACATAGGAGCGCAGGTTATCTTTTTGAACTAGATATTCAAAGCAAGAGCATATAAATATAGCGACAGACGGGTCGCTCGACGCTTCTGCTGAAATCTGGTACTACACTGACGCATTACTTGGAAAATTAAAACAAATAAAGGACCAACGTCATGTTTATTTCAGCGAACAACGGTGCGAATATCCAAGAAACGGCCAACCCGCGGCCGCCAGAGCCCGCGCGCCCGCCCCCGCCACGCCCCGCCCCCGCGCCGCGCCCCGCCCCCGCGCCGCACGCGCCGCAGTACACCGCGCCCGCATCGGGCGGACTGTTCTCCTCAATCAAAGATGGCGCCGGCAGTTTCCTAAAAAACTTGAAGGATACCTCGTCTAAAGTCATGCATACTGTTCAGCAGTGAGTATTGCCAGTAGCATTTTAAATTAATTATACTTCCGAATTAGAGTAATTGATTTATAGGCAGATCCTGCGATATTCGTCGGGTTATGGCAAGTCAATATAACGTAATTTATCGACTGGGCTTGACATAGACAGATCAAATTATGTAGGTCCGCCTACCTATAAATCAATTTCTTAGATGAATAAAGACGCTGGTAAACCGGTTGGCAACGGGCGACATGAAGCAACCGCAGACGACGTGTCGCAGCGACTAATGGTTTGGACTCGTATGTATTTCTATAAAATACCCTCCGCAGCTAGCGACACGAAGCTAGCGTCACTTTCATAGAAATACATAGAAACCAGTAGTGTCGCGACGACACGTCGTCGGCTGCCGCTTCATGTAGCCGGCTTCCAACTGTACAGTACAATTATATTAGTATAGATCACTGACCTCCATTATACAAGTACGCTGGACCAATGATACTCGGATGTATTTTGTGCCTATTTGAAGAGGAATCAGCTCCCCCATTATTCGGGAAGAGAACTAAATCTGACGTAACTTGCAAATGGCCGCTCAATCGCTATTGGTTGTAGAAACCACAGATAATAGTATACCTCCATGGTAGAAACTAGTACCTATTAGTTCCAAGTACTCCCACTACTACTATCAGCGCCAATATGGCGACTTTCAAACATCATTTTTACGTCAAATTTAGTTCCTATCCCTATAATATCGGGGGAGCTGATTCCGCTTCAAATAGGCACAAAAAATAGCTGTCATTTCAAAGGGTATCATTGGTCCAGCGTACTTGTACATAATAGTGGTCAGTGGTATAGATGCATGTCCGGATTAGGGTTTTGCCAAAAATTTTAATATAATTCAAATGTTTTAGGTCTATAGCTCGAGCCGATCTGGATATAAGCTACATTACCAGCAGAGTGGTTGTGATGTCGTACCCGTCAGAGTTGTTGGAGAGTGCTTATAAAACGAATCACATTGAAGATGTTAAAGTAAGTATGAGTGGAACACATGTAATTCAATATTCTTTACAAGTCCGGACTCGTAAAACTTAAAAATTACTTACTGTTTGACGACCTCTGTGGCTCAGTGGTGAGCGCGTTGGTAGCTCAAGCCGGGGGTCGCGGGTTCGATACCCGCCGACGGAACAAAAAGTTTTCAATGTTCCCGGCAGGGCTACGAGGGCTGCTATTTATGTATCCGGAACTGGCCACTTACAAGAACAATATTTAAAAAGTAATTACAACATTTGAAAATAGAACTCTTTGGTTGAAGAATACATTTTGTTTCATGTGACTGTCAATTATTTTTCCATTGTGGCGTCATTTTGAAAATTGCGTGTCTTCATTTGCCATGGATTTAACGCGTGAACATTTTCGTGCAATGATTTACTACGATTTTCGGCGTGGGCTAAATCAACAACAGTGCTTTATTCAACTCACCGCAACTTTTGGAGATGAAGCACCATCAAAAACCACTGTTTATCACTGGTACAGTGAGTTTAATCGTGGGCGGTCTATGCTCACGGATGAAAATAAAGAAGGTCGCCCAAAAACAGCTGTTGTCCCACAAAATATAGATGCTGTGCGGGAACTAATAATGCTTGATCGTCATGTTACATATCGCGAGATAGAGGCGTCCTTAGGCATAAGTATGACGAGCATACATAAGATATTACACGAACATTTGGCTGTAAAAAAAATATGTTCGCGTTGGATTCCGCACAACTTGACAAGCGATCAAAAACGGGCTCGTGTCGATTGGTGCAAAAAAATGATAAAAAAATACAACCGTGGTACGTCAAAAGCCGTTTATAATATCTACACAGGTGATGAATCTTGGATCTATGCATATGACCCCGAAACTAAACAACAGTCAACGGTGTGGGTGTTCCAAGATGAGCCGAAACCAACAAAAGTTACTCGTGCAAAAAGTACTTTGAAGCAAATGGTCGCCTGTTTTTTTGGAATTAATGGACATGTGGCTACAGTGCCATTAGAGAATCGTAAAACGGTTAATTCTGAATGGTATACGACCATTTGTTTACCAGAAGTCTTTGAAGAAATAAGAAAGGACAACCGACAACGCAGAATCATATTACATCACGACAATGCTAGCTGTCACACCTCAGCTGAAACAACTCAGTTTTTGGAGGGTCAAAAGATCGAATTGACTGGTCATCCGCCGTACAGCCCTGATTTGGCACCTAACGATTTCTTTTTATTTCCATACGCGAAGAACAAATTACGTGGTCAACGTTTTTCGAGCCGCGAAGAGGCTGTTGATGCGTTCAAAATGCACGTTTTGGAGATACCTCAATCAGAATGGAAAAAGTGCTATGAAAATTGGTTCCAGCGTATGCAAAAGTGTGTCGATCATCGCGGCGAATATTTTGAAAAGCAATAAAATCATATTAAATGATATATGTTTGTTTCTTTTTTTTTTCATTCCGGATACATAAATAGCAGCCCTCGTATCACGTATCTCGCGAAAGCAAAGCGATAGCAAAAATTGTGCAAAAATTGCGCAAAAATCGCAATTTCGTATTATGTATCAGCAAAAACAATACGATAGCAATCGAGCGACAGTACTGCCTCTGCCGAACAATCAAGGAACTATAATTGCATAACAATCGCTAAATCTCCATACTTTTGCAATTTATTTCGTATCACGTAACGCTTTTGACAGCAATGCGATCGCGATCGGCGAGCAATTTGAACTGTCAAATAGCGATTACAACAAAGGTGATTTTTTACCGATTGCTTGTTTATCGCTGAGAGGTTAGTGGTGTTTTGCGTCAATTTTTAAACTGTAAAACGTATTTTTATAACATTGGCGCATACAGTGCTCATATTAGAAGCCATTCCTGAAGGAGAAACAAGAGATACAGCCAGAAATTCAGCTAAATAAGACCTTGCAATCACGACCGAGCCCTGGCACTGGAACTGTCTGACTCTGAGTTTAAAACCCATTACAAGGGTTGAATAAGGAGCTGTTTGTGACGAGATTAACACATTGACAAGAAAAACAACAATTAACACCTGTGCTGTGTTGTTGCGAAACATCTGTAACAACTATCATGTCGCCTGCCAGTACGACGATTTCCAAGTTTAGGACCACACTTTAGCCATTGCAGGATGTTACAGTTTCTTTGAAAAAGTGAGAACCAGTTTTTAGTGAGTGGCAGACCGCAAAGAGCTTGCAGGGGTTGTGACCTTTATGAAGTGAAAAATAAAGCAGTAAAACAGTGTTATTTGTTTCATTTGCATGTAGATTACTATTAAGTTATTGTTATTTGTCTTCATGTAAGTAGAATTAAATGGAATACTTTTAAACGTATGTTTACTTTATAACTGATGTATATCAGAAACAAGGTTTATTTTTAAGTAGTAAAACATTTTCTTTACAACTAATTATTTTATGCATAATCTCCAATATAATGAAGTGTGCAACAATAAATAAAAGATTTAGTCTTGTATTATTTAATAATAACAGGAATATATTATAACCAACGTTAAAAAGGTTTATTAAAATCAGAATACTGCTTAAAACCCATCAATCCCCAAGCGGCAGCCGGCTGCCGCATAACAATTGAAAATCTATTGTGTCTGGTGTCTGCGATTCCCACGATGGAGGTGCTACAAGCTCTTATATGCATAATATTAATTTCTTTATTAGTTTTTCATTGTGATGTTTTAAATATCAATATTGTAAATATTAAAATGTATAATATTCATCAATATAATTGGACTTTAATATTGCTGCCTAGTGCCTAATGTTGTGTTACATGATACTAAGGAATACAGATTATGAAATATACAGAAAAGTATTATGCTAAGGAATGTTTGTTAATTGTTCTATTAATAGCTGTATTCTTGTTTTGTATTTTTATTAGAATAAATGTCCAAATAAATGCATGTTTGATAACAAAAACAAAATTTCATTTAAAAGTATACTTACATACTGTTTTTACTGTATTCTAAAATATGTAAAGTCTATTGTTAATATTATGCTATTCGTTAATACTTTTATTTTTTGTCAGACTTTGTTTTCCCTAAATATTTACTTACTTAATGTAAAAAGTCAATTTACAATAAGTACTTATAAAGAAATATTGTGTTAAATGAGATTTTCATTTATTTAAAGCCAAACTAAAAATAAAAATATAACAACAGCTATTACTTTTATTACAAATTTATTTCATACTTATAAAGTAAAGTTTTTATTAATTATGTATATAAATTTATCAATATCACTACTTCAACTCCTTCAGTAAGTCAGTGTAGTCTATAATTTATGTATAGTCTATAAAGTTGTTATTTTGATAATAATTAATAATTATAGTTCTATTAATAGCTGTATTCTGTTTAGTATTCCTAATAAATTACATATTTAATACAAATGTAGGTTCCTGAACTAAAAACAAAATGAAATTCAAATTATTAAAGGGTTTTTATTGTAATCTCACTAAAATATGTTTTGTTAGTAGTTAATAATTATTATCAGTACATATCAGTTAAACTGTATATAATATCTTTATACAATCTCTTTATGGGGGGTATTAGATTATCATTTATATTGGATCATTTATAGGATCATATATTATAGGATCCAATCAAAAATGATTATTTGATCAAATAATCATTTTTGATTGGATCCTATAATATATGATCCTATAAATGATCCAATATAAATGATAATGTAATACCCCCCTATAAAATGCCAATTTACAAAATAAATAAATAAAGTACAAAGTGAGTTTTTGTTTATATAAACCCCAAACTTTATGTAACACTGTATAATATGACAACTTTTATTATAATTTTAACATGACAAAGTATAATAATATGTAGTTTCACACAGACATCTATTTTAACACAAAGTTATTCATTATAAAATGATTGTAACAATAATATTATATTTGTAATAACTAAAAAGACAAGTCAAATATTGGTGATTCAGCAGCACTCCGTAGTTTGTCATCTATATGTTACTTTGAAGCAGACGGCCCAGCTTCCATGAAATCCATATCTGCTAAATAAAGATATTTTAAGAAAAAATTTTTATTTCTTTGTATAGTTTAAAACTAATTTAAAATTTACTGTAAGGAACAACTACTTCTACAGAAATCATCCAATAGTATTGTATTGGATGGTTTGGCTTTTCACTGTTTTCAGCCTCACTGTATAAACTCACTACAGCTGTACCTAATAAAAATATAGGTATTAAGTTTATGTTTTTAATAAGTTAGATAGAAATTGTAGAACTTACAGAGTATAATAAAAGGAATATTATCCAAATTAGTTGAAGCAGACGGCCCAGTTTCAATGAAATCCATAATATCTGCAAAATAAAGTTATTTTAAGAAAAAATATTTACTTCTTCCTATCATTCAAAACTAATGTAAAATTTACTGTACTAAGGAACAACTACTTTCACAGAAATCATCCATTAATATTGTATTGGATGATTTGGCATTTCGGCCTCACTGTATAAACTCACTTATCTAATAAAAATATAGGTACTTATTAAGATTATGTTTTTTAATAGGTTAGTTAGAAATTGTAGAACTTACTTAGTACTTACAGAGTATAATAAATTTCTATGTTCACCATCACCAAATAGGTACTAGTGCTCTGCGATGAAAGCCAAGACTTGTTTATTGGTAGGCCATATCATCATCTTTGATTACCAGCAGCATCAGCATGCCCCAAAGTACCACCTCTGTTAGCCATCTTCATCTTGCTATTGCTTTTAACTTTTAAGGTCAGCCCAGTACTACAAAAATAGAAAAGTGTTATGAAAAAGCAAGAAAGGGAGAAGTAACATCAAGAAAGTACAAATTAAGGATGCTTACCTTTTTCTATTGTTCTCAAGATTTTGTTGATCTAGATTCTAGAGCTTAAGGCTTATGGGCAAGATTATTCTACGGTTTTCAACAGCTTCTTTTCACATTGACCCAAGATCCACTCCTTTGGCTATTTCACAACGAAATCCAGCTGATACATTGGTGATTAATACCAAAGATTAATTTTACAGTATAGCACTTATAATATTATAATCTCGCTCACTTGTTATTTTGTTCACGAAACAATTACAACTAAAGCGAACGCTCAACGCAGACTGCAGAGTACTTTTGTATTATGTATACATTAGGAACGTGACACTTGTAAACATGGTCGAAGTTTGTTTGATTTGACATTCCAATAATAGTTCCTTTGATTGCTACTAAATTGTTTTTGGCGCTAGTGTACTCGCAAAAGTGCAATAAAACGATAAGCGTGCGATCCGCGAGCGATCGCTTAGCTGATACCACTTTTTTATACCCAACAATCGATCGCGAGATTATCGCGCGATTTTTGCTGATGGATTGTCAATTGCTGTTTTTACGTGATAGCCCAGCGGGTCTGGATGTGTATTAAATATGTGTATGATATAATAAAAATCTTAAATATATGTATAGTATAAAAGTATTAAATATATTTCCGTTGCCTGGTACTTGTAACACAAGTCCTTTAGGTACTTAGCACGGGGCCAGACTGACGTGGTGTGAAGCGTCCATAGATATTATTATTAATGTGTTGCAACATGAGCATGGCTACTTGTCTCTTTCAGTCGCGCACAAATAAATTGGTATCACGCACCTGTCAAAACACGGCAGCTAGACGGGCGAGTTAGAGATACAGTAGAGCCTCGTTAATCCGGAGAGGCAAAAACAAGACCCTTTCCGAACTATCGAGGCGTCCGGATTATAGTATGCAATATATCTTAATGTTAATAAAACACATGTTTAACCCTAGTTTCTTTAACCAATTTTTAAATTATATCATAAAGACAAAATTTACATGTTCATAATAATTACAACCATGTAAGAAATCAGTAAGTTAAAATAAAACATAAGTTAATTCTTTTTGAAAAAGTCTGTTTAAAGCAATTATAAAGCTCCGGCCGGCCGGATTACAGCGATCACCGAACAAGCGAGAGTCCGGATTACCGAGGCCCAACTGTACAACTAGCAACTTTTTAAAATAAAATCAACGGAACAACCAACGAAGTTAAAATGAGAATATTTCATGTATGAAATCACAATACCATAGCCATTATATAAAACATTTCAGCTATACCTCGAGAGCCACCACCCAGGCGGAGCGTACTGCGTGTACGCGACGGACACGCGCGCCCGCTTCCCGCGCCGCCAACTCGTAGCGGACGCGGGGGTGTGGCCCGACGAGCGCCGCGCGCCGCTCCTCGCGCCGTGCTACGCGTTCCTACAGCACATGTACCAGTACCTCGCTAAAGACGATAAGAGCGCACTAGTTATTGCGTGCCAGGTATGTTTGTCTGTATATATTACAATATTATTTTGCATAAATAAAAAGTGTAGCAAATCTTGGTTATCTTTCTTTGAAGGTCACGGAGCACTGCGCTTTTGTTAATCGACATTTAAGCAATATAATATTAAACTTGACGAAATACATAAGGGGGCGTCCACAAATTACGTGAGGTGTTTTTTTGAATTTTTTGACCCCCCTCCCCCCCTGGTGAGATTTCGTGAGATTTTATTCAACCCCCCCTCCCCGCTCCCAAATCTCACGTAAGATTTTACAAAATGTGGGTTTCTTCTTTCTTACGTAAACGTTTAGTTTGACAGTCAGTAGATTTTCTTTCGAAC
Source organism: Polyommatus iphigenia (assembly GCA_963422495.1). Taxonomy (NCBI): domain Eukaryota; kingdom Metazoa; phylum Arthropoda; class Insecta; order Lepidoptera; family Lycaenidae; genus Polyommatus; species Polyommatus iphigenia. The sequence continues at coordinate 13,347,036 of OY730180.1, read as the reverse complement.
GAATTTGTGAATGATCTTAATCGTGTAACGATTAAATCTTAAGCATACGTACAACCATAGAGGTTACAACCTAGATGAAATGGACCAAAATAGTATTATTTTGTTGAGAAAAAAATTACGTCAGATTAGCCGAGACCCCCCCTCTCCCCAACGTGAGATTAGATGAGATTTGACTCGACCCCCTCTCCCCCCCCCCCTAAACACCTCACGTAATTTGTGGACGCCCCCTAATGTAACTTGAAGGTCTTTTGTTGTATTTTTTGACATAAAACATAAAGTGAGGCCAATGCTTACCCGTTTAAAATCATGACATAAAACATAAAGTGGCGCCAATGCTTACCCGTAATTAAATTTTTTGAAATCTGTGTTTACACAAACTGTAATCTAACCTTAACTAAATAATGCATTCTTAAGCTAATCCATGTTGCTATTATTGCCAAATGCTTTTCGAACCCATAAAAACAGCCACTTAATAATAATAAATAACTATGTTTAATTAATAGAAACCGAGAGTGAAATATAAAACTTTTTAGGACGGCAAATCGCGCTCGTGTATGCTGCTGTGTGGGTTACTGCTGTACTCTAAGCTGGTGTCCGTCCCGGAGGACGCGCTACAGATATTCGCGGTCAAGCGGACACCCATCAACCTGCCGCCGAGCCAGCTGCGATACTTGTACTACCTTAGCAAGATTATAAGGTATGGTATATTTTACGTGACGTGACCACCAAAATTAGCTTTCTAGGATAGGGCTCTCCACTTGTCTCTGTTTTTGGCCTGATGAAATGCCTCCTGGAAAGTGCAGTCAGCAGCCTTAACAATCGCGTCTGTCCATCGTGTCACGTCGTTTGGTGGTCACGTCCCTCAGTTATGAGGATACGACTAGGAAGAGAGATATTTTATGTACCTATTGTTATCTCTTTCCCACATAGGTGTGGTGAGGGAGGGCATAGAGGACGTGACCACGCCCCCAAACGTACTCGTACAAATCAAATAATCTTCAAAAAAGATTTGTCTATTATTCAAACACCCATATTCTATTTATTAATAAATTTAAACTTTCTAAAAATGCTTTGGGAACGGGACAGTGATGTTTTAGTGCAGGAAACAACTAGCTATAGACCAACGTACGAGTTTCTATAGACATATGTGTCAAAGTTATTTTATTGTTTCAGGCCAGAACCCATCCTACCACACTTCAGGCCTGTTTCTCTAGTCTCGATCACCATACAACCAGTGCCGCTATTTACCAAAGCAAGGTATGTAATTTCACTTTATATATATATATATATATATATAAAAAAAAAAAAAAAAAAAAAAAACTACTATCATGACTCTCTAAGAAACGCTTTCCAAGTGAGCGTCATAGACTCAGACCCAGAGTCACTATTATTATAATTTGTAATTAAAATATTTTGTGATTTGGTATAACAATAGTACAAATATTCTGCAGGGATGGATGCAGGCCGTACCTAGAAGTATACAATGAAGACAGGATCGTGTCGCCACCGATAAGAAGCTACGAGAGCTTGCACGTGTATAACATGGCCGAGGGAAAGGTAATGTATCGTAGTCCTCCTATCCACACTAATAATATTATAAATACGAAAGTGTGTCTGTCTGTCTGTCTGTTACCTCTTCACGCCCAAACCGTTAAACCAATTTTGCTGAAATTTGGCATGGAGATACTTTGAGTCCCGGGAAAGGACATAGGATAAATTATTGTCGTTGAAAATGTACGGTTCCCGTGCGACAAACGAATTTTGGCGCAACGGAGTTGCGGGCGTCAACTAGTTAGTTATTATGGTCTTTTTTTACCTTTTTATGTTATTATATTATAATAATAATAATAATATCTATGGACGCTTCACACCACGTCAGTCTGGCCCCGTGGTAAGTACCTGAAGGACTTGTGTTACGGGTACCAGACAACGGAAATATATTTAATACTTTTTATACTATACATATATTTAAGATTTTTATTATACCATACACATATTTAATACACATCCATGACCCAGGAACATTGAAAAACTTTTTGTTCCGTCGGCGGGATTCGAACCCGCGACCCCCGGCTTGAGCTGCCACACACTCTAACCATTGAGCCACAGAGGTCGTCAATTATATTGTGTAATGGTTAAAATAAGCATATTCTTATTCTTCTTATGCTCTAATCTGTGATCCTAATTTCTGAGTTTTTTTGTCAGGTGTTCATGTATTCTACAGCTTTTTTGATTAGGTAATGTTTCACGCCATAAAAAGCGCTTGCGCTAGTCAGTAAACAAACTCCTGCAGAAACCGGACATGAATAAAGCTATTGAGACTCGTTCCACTCTCGAGTGACATAAAAATGTCGTCCCAGCGGAAGATCAGCGCTGATTGCTTGCAGCCAGCATATGCTGAGCTGCGTTGGCTTGTGCTCAAAAACACTTTAAACTGTTTTTTTATTGTAATAAAGCTATGTATGTTTTCTTGTCAAAATAAAAAAATCTCTTTTATTCTAAAAAAAGTTTTGTGCTGGAAGCTCAAGTTTTTGACGTGACAACGTCTAATAACTCTATACTACGGGCTATGCAGACGAAAAAGATGACGTCATTGTCCCGTTACGCTCATTGTCGTGTTCCGCAAGCGAGAGCGTAGCACGAACGAGAGAGAGACAAGATCGGCTCGGGCGATCGGCTCAGTTCGTAGTTGTCACGTCAAACTACCGTCCGTAAACCGACTTTACAGACAACCATTTTTTTTCTGCACCTCAGGTGACACTACCGCTAGACAGCACGGTAGTGGGCGACGTCACCATAGCGGTGTACCACGCGCGCCAGCAGCTGGGCCGGCCGCAGCGCGTGCCCATGCTCTCCGTCGCCTTCCACACCGGCTTCCTGCAGTACGACCAGCACGCCGTCAAGTTCACCAGGTGACGTAGCACGTGACACACATTTGTTACGCACATGTGCACACATTACCGCTAGACAGCACGGTAGTGGGCGACGTCACCATAGCGGAGTACCACGCGCGCCAGCAGCTGGCGCAAAAAGCTCGGCAACGTCGCACATTGGCGCGCGACGTTGCCAGCTGGCGCAACATGCTCGACACCGTCGCACAGCATCGCGCGACGTAGCCAGCTGGCGCAAAAAGCTTGGCAACGTTGCACAGCATCGTGCGACGTTGTCAGCTGGTGCAAAGAGTTCGGCAACGTTTCATAGCAGTGCGCGACATATAGCTAGCTGGCGTAAAAAGCTCGGCAACGTTGCACAGCATCACGCGACTTTGTCAGCTGCCGCGTTGAAAATTTATTTTGAAATGTTCTCTACACGGTTTAAGAATTAATTTATGTTTTTTTTTCCTTATAATATACAGGTCAGAGATCGACGGTATAGACGAGTCGGGACCGGTTAACGACCATTTCTCGTCGAACGTGTCGGTGGTGATAAGCCTCGTGGTCCAAAATGGCGAGCGGCGCAAACCGCGCAGTGATCTGTGGGAGGAAGACCACTCGTATCCCGTGCGGACCCCAGACGTGCTGTTCTCCACTACACTGGAAAGAGATGAAACTATTGATAACTTTGGTAAGTACTACTGTTTATTTAAGGCGACAAATCCATACTAATATTATATTATTATAACACAAGTTGTGTGTTACCTCTTCATGTCCAAACCTCTGAACCGAATTTGCTGAAATTTTGGCACTTTAAGTCCCGGGAAAGGACATAGGATTTTATCCCAGAAAAATGTACGGTTCCCTCGCGATAAACGAAACTTGGCACAATGGAGTTGTGGGTGTCATCTAATAGGGTATAATTATTATGGAGTTCATATTTTTCTAAGCCTGTTGGGACTGGCCTGAATGATTAAGTATTTATTATGACGTATGTATATACTACGAGTATTTGTTATGACGTATGCATGTACTACGAGTATTTATTTTCCACTTTCTGAAATGTTAGAAAGCGACAAATGTATAGTCGACGTTGTTTGTCACGCTAGAAAAATGAAAATGCTATACTAATAAGTAATAAAATATAGGTAAACCTTGATTTGTCAATGCTTGATAAATATTTTTATTTTATTTATGATATTAGTAGTAATATATAATTAGGTATATAACATTATATTGTTGTTATGCAGCTAATATCCGAAGAAACCCACCTGTACCGCCAACAAGTATGTAATCTGTAATGTAGTGTGTAGTGTGTTAGAAAATAGAGAATCACGTAGTTTACACTCAATATATTATATTATTTATAGAGCAGTCACAGCATTATCATTTTTACTTACGTGTCATCTTTACATTTTACTCAAGTAAATACTCAATTCATCAGTCCATACCAGAAGATTATTCTGGTATGGACTGATGAATTGAGTCACTTTATTTGAAGTTTCTTTACATCATAAAAAAGTATTATTTTATGCATGGAGCCGATAAATCAGTTTAGTACCACTGTTATCAACATAAAAATTAATTATTTACTGTTTATTTTACTCGCTAATCAACAATAATTTAAATAAAAAATATCATATTCAGTACCCGCAGAGTATCCGCCAAAAGAAGAGAAACGTCCGCCGTCCCGGCCGGCCCCGCCCACTCCGCACCGCCCACCGCCCCCGCAGGTTGCGCCGCAACCGCAACCCGCAACGCAAACGCAACCGCAACCGGACACGGCCGACTTCCTCAACCTGGGCGCGGCGAAACCGTCCACCGCACCGCAACCGGAAAAGAAACCGGCCGAGAAGCTCAAGAACCAAGATTCTTTCGACTTCTTCGGCATGATGGAGAAAGTTAAAGATGATACTTTCGGCGACTTCCTGAGCGGCGGACAGGTCGCTGATAACCCACAGGTAATTGACTAAACTGACTAAAAGCTTGTAAATAAATTGTCATATATGATCCCTTCAATGTGATAGTAAAAATTAAATGCTTGCTATCATTCAGCAGCATTTATGTTAGCCGTGTTTTCAACTTTGTATTTCTAAAGAGAAGAATACCGTTGAACTAAAAGTAGGTTATTATACTATGTACTTCGGTGCGTTGCGGTGACCCACGTCAACACAATTAAAACAGTGACAGCATAACGCGTCTTTCACTTTCATTCCAGTCCGTCATTCTGTCAAAGCACCGCATTCGAAGACGCAACAATGTCTGTCTGTCTGTTACCTCTTCACGCTCAAACCGCAGAACCGATTTTGCTGAAATTTGGCATAGAGATACTTTGAGTCCCGGGAAAGAACATAGGATACTTTTTAACCCGAAAAAAATGTACGGTTTCCGCGCGATAAACGAATTTTGGCGCAACGGAGTTGCGGGCGTCATCTAGTGTTGTATATTGCTGACTCTAAAGGTGCTTGCACAACTCGCCACAAAGGAGCTATTGCTCGAGGCCACCAAGCGTAAGGCTTGCGTAGCGTTGCTGCAAGAGCCCTACATAGGTGGGGCGCGGAGTATGAGGACATACAAAGGAGTGAGGGTCTTCCAGAGCGATGGTGAGGGGGGTGGTGTGGTCAAGGCGTGTGTTGCAGTATTCGACGACACGTTGGATGTCGAACTATACATACGCCTTAGCAATAACAACATCGTTGTGGCCACGATCCGAACCAAAGCCTGGGAGATGATTGTTGTGTCCTACTTTGAGCCTGATAAGCCTGTAGGGCCTTACCTGGACCATCTTGTACGGATAAGAAGAGAGCTGGGTACCGACAAGATGGTTTTGGGAGGTGATGCTAACGCAAAAAGCCCGTGGTGGGGTGGCAATAAGGAAGACCCGCGAGGAAGGGATGTGTCTGCAGTACTGGAAGAAATGAGTCTTCACATACTCAACACAGGGGACACCCCAGAGGGGGTAAAAGGTACTCCAGTTACGTGGATGTGACAGCGTGCTCCGATGATCTGCTGAACCGAGTAGGCGACTGGAGGGTGGAGGAGAATCTGACGAGCTCGGACCACAACGGCATATCATTCGGCATCAGACAACACAAATCCACAGGCACAAACATAATACGTACCACACGCATCTTCAACACACAGAAGGCAAACTGGAATCAGTTTCGTGAGAAAATGACTCCACAAGCGATTGACTCAATACGCAGTACACAACAGATAGATGACGAAATAGACAGATACACACAAGCCATAACACAAACATGCAGAGACACTATGCCGACCAAAAAACACGCACAGAAATTCACGTTGTCGTGGTGGAATGATGAGCTCGCACAGATGAAGAGAGAAGTCACTATGAGGAGACGCAGGATCCGAAACGCAGCGCCTGATCGCAGAAACCGCGTAGTTGGACTGTACCTGGAAGCGAAAGAGAAGTACGAAAAGGCAGTGAAAGATGCTCAAGTAGAGAGTTGGAAGGAGTTTTGCCGGAAACAGGATAGGGAGGGGGTCTGGGAGGGCATCTACAGGGTGCTGAACAGAGTCGGAGGGAGGGAGGAAGATCTGCCCTTAACAAAGGGCGGTGAAACCCTCGACGCTCGAAGCTCTGCAGAGCTGTTGGCGGAGACCTTCTACCCCGCGGACCTGGAAAGTGATGAAAGTGAGGAACATCGACGGACGCGCCGGCGTGCGGAGTCCCTGGACTCCGAACCGCCGACGGGTCCGGACAACCCACCTTTCATCATGGAGGAGTTGAAGAGAGCCGTAAGGTCCTTCAACCCCAAGAAGGCCCCCGGAGCGGATGGTCTCACGGTCGATATCTGCCAGCACGCTGTGGAATGTAACCCGGAGTGGTTCCTTGCTCTGCTGAATAAGTGTCTGACTGTCGCTTACTTCCCCGAACAGTGGAAGCAGGCGACAGTGGTGGTGCTAAGAAAGCCGGACAAGGAATCATACCGGGTACCAAAAGCCTATCGACCAATAGGCCTTCTACCTATTCTCGGCAAAATCTTCGAGAAGATGCTGGTAGCCCGACTCAGGTTCTACCTGTTGCCCAAAATAAGCCCCAACCAGTATGGTTTCATGCCCCAAAGAAGCACCGAAGACTATAGGTTGGTGAACCACATCAGAAAAAAGAGGGAGGAGAAGAAAATTTCTGTTGTGGTATCGCTGGACATAGAGGGGGCCTTCGATAGTGCTTGGTGGCCGGCCATAAAGGTTCGGTTGGCTGAAGTTGGGTGTCCGGGGAACCTGAGGCGGGTTATCAGCAGCTACCTGAGTGGAAGGTGCGTGAATGTTAGATATGCCGGAGTGGAAGTGAACAGGAGGACCGACAAGGGGTGTGTACAGGGATCCATAGGCGGTCCCATCCTGTGGAACCTCTTGTTGGACCCCCTGCTAACGATGCTAGAGGAGATGGGTGTGTTTTGTCAGGCCTTCGCTGACGACATCGTGCTTGTTTTTGAGGGAGACTCGGCTTTAGATGTGGAGTTAAAAGCTAACGAAGTATTAAGCGTCATTAAAAATTGGGGCAGAGCCAATAAATTGAATTTTGCGCCGCACAAAACCTGCGCATTACTGTCGACAAGGCGACTAAAATATGACATACCGCGCTTGAGAATGGGGAGTGTAGAAATTAAATACTGCAGTGAACTAAAGATTCTGGGCCTTATCATCGACCAAGGCTTGACGTTTAACGCCCACGTTAGCAGCGTTTGTCAAAAGGCAATCACGTGCTACAAGCAGCTTGCCAGGGCCGCAAGAGTAGGTTGGGGGCTTAACCCCCAAGTAGTTAAGACTATTTATACGGCGGTCACAGAATCAACTATCTTGTATGCATCAGCAGCGTGGGCACCCACCGTGGAAAAGATGGGGGTCCAAAAAAAGGCTCAACTCCGTTCAACGGGGTTTTGCCCTGAAAATCTGCAAAGCATATCGGAACGTCTCCCTGAACTCTGCGCTGCTGTTGGCTGGGATACTCCCTCTTGATCTCAGAATACTTGAAGCATCGAGACTATATGAGATCAAGAAGGGAGTGTCCTACCCGGCATTGAGGGACAGGGAGGTGGAACGAATGGCTTCCGCGATTGAGGACCCACATCCGGCAGAGCAGGTAGAGCTGAGGTTCGGGATGGTAGATGAGGACTCGTATGCTGACGTGGTTAACAGCCACATCCATAGGATCTATACGGTCGGCAGCAAGATTGAGGGTCGAGTCGGAGCCGCTCTCTCTGTATGGAAGGGTGAGGCCGAGACGAAGGCCGTCAAGCTTGCTTTGTCGTCGTATTGCACCGTCTACCAGGCCGAACTTCTAGCGCTCCAAAGAGCAGTAAGTATAGCCTGCAAGAGTGGAATGGCAAAGGTCGGTATCCTTAGCGATTCCAGATCGGCTCTCCAGGCTATCACCCTTAGTTCCCCTCATCCCCTGGCAGTGCAAACAAGGGCGGCTCTCCGAAAAGCTGCATTGCAGAGGCGGGAGGTCTCCCTGTTTTGGATTAAGGCGCACGCAGGGCTTAGAGGGAATGAGAGGGTTGACGAATTAGCCAAGGAGGCCGCGCTGGGATTGAGAAGGAAACCTGACTACGATCTGTGTCCTGTTTCATTCGTCAAGCGTATTTTGAGAGAGGATACGATTGAGGAATGGGACAGGAGAAACGAAGTGGGAAGGACGGCTGGAGTCACGAAACTCTTTTTCCCAAGCGCTGCTGCTGCATACAAAATAGTAAAAAAGATAGACATCACACACCACACCACACAGATACTGACTGGACACGGCGGATTCGCCTTCTACTTGCACAGATTCAAGTTGAAGGAGGATCCGTCGTGCCTGTGTCAGCCAGGAGTTGAGGAGACGGTTCCTCACCTGTTACTCGAGTGTCCAATTTTTGCTAGCAATAGATATGATATTGAGCAAAAATTGGGCACATCGATGACGGGTGAGAATCTGCCTGCCATCCTGGGGGGAAGAGACTTGTTCCTCTCTTTTTGCAAAAGGATAGTGAGTGTTGCGAACAAGAGAAATTCCAGTAAACTAATGTGATTGTAAGCTGTGATATTAAGGTAGTCGAACGTTGTGCCGTATTTTTATTGTTTTAATTTTTACATATTTTGTAAATTGTAAATTTTAATTGCTACGAAATTTAATATTTATTGAACCGTTTAGTATTTAGTAATTAATTAGAATTTTTATGTATAAGAACTTTTAATAATGTAGTGTATAATAATTGGATTTTTATGGGGTAAAAAGAACATATTTTTATGTTAAAATAATTTAATAAGATAGCAACAAGCCCTGACACAGTTAGGGGGACAAGGAATAAAAAAAATAAAAAATAAAAAAAAAGGTGCTTGCAATTTTCAGTCGTTCCCATCGGAGCCAATATTCGGCGACCTCCCCGCGCCGCCTGCCGCGGGCAACGTCACCTCGAGCGATATCAACTTCGATCCGTTCGGGCTTAACGACCCGCTGCCCAAACAGGAACCACTACTTACACCTCAAGCGCCGCAGCTTGTTAAAGAAGAGAGTGAGTATATTATAGTGCTAACTAGTGTTGCATCCGTTATCCGTAAGACGTAAGTGAGGTTAATTTGCTTAGAAAAAAAAACTTGTTTGTTTTGCAAACGTGCATTCGTATTTGCGTACATCTGTGCTTGTTTGAAATTGTGTAACTTCGTTCGAAAACGATTACATGACATTGACATAGTAGGTATGCTTGTATTTTTTTATTCAAAAAAGGTTTTAATAGAGAAAGAGGCTGAAAATCATACACAACTTCTAAACATTACGCAATTTTTCAGCGCGAGCACCAGATGTAGCGAGTGAACCCCGCGACCCGTTCGCCGAGCTGCTGGGCGAGCCGCTCGGCCCCTCCCCCCGCCCCTCGCCGCGCGCCTCCCCCGCGCACACGCCGCACTCCGCCGCCGGCACGCCCGCGCGCTCGCCCGCGCACCAGCCAGGACCTGACTACAGGTAAACGATACTGGCGAGACTGACAATGAAACTACATATTAACCTATCAATCCCCGTAAGGCCCAAGTGGGCCGCGATAACAAAAGATTTCCAAGAATCGGCGATCGAAAGATTAACAAAGGGGGGTAGCCAGCCTGCTCTTATAGGTGATATAAATGTCGCAGTCATCTGGTTCAATCTGCGATTCAATTGAATGACTAGCCCATTCATTGAATGTCACCATAATGTGGTCTTGTTAATTGTCAAAGGGGGAAGGCCTAATTAGCGAGCTATTGTCTAATTTTTAGAACGCAAATTATCTATTGTTTTTAACAATATTTATCATGAGTGAAATATAGGTTTTTTTAAATCTTTATAAAATCCTAAAGATATATATTGCGAGGCTTATGTCCATCCATACTCCATTATTGATCAGAATTTAGATAATTCAACTAATAAGACTTATTTTTCACAGTCGTGCCCACTTTGACTCTGCTAAACCTCAGGAGGAGAAGCCTAAGAAATCAGCGGATGTATTTGGTGATTTGCTCGGCAGTCAGGGCTACGATTTCGCCAAGCGCGAAACGGGCCCTAAAACTATCAACGCCATGAGAAAAGTGGAGATGGTCAAAGAAATGGATCCGGAGAAACTTAAAATACACGAATGGGTAAGTAATTATTGTAAGAACATATTTTATTAGAATCGAGATATTTAATTTGAGCAAATTTTAAATGCTTCCAATAGCTATTTACCATCTCTTTCTGACAAAAAATTCTTATGTAAAGATGTGGTAATGAGTCATGAAGTCATCGACCACTATTTCCCTCCCTCTGCATTTTTTTTACGCAAAACGCATTATTCAGTTTCCCTATCCCTCCTTTTCCTCTTATTGATGAACTTAATATTACGCAACGTACAAGGCTAGCTGCCTTTTACCTGTCCTTCAACTTTTCAACATGACTGACAAAGCCAAGCAGAAGCAGACCTCGAATAGTTATTCAATGTGTGAAAATTTCTAATTGGTAAAGGAGCTTTTGTATTTTTATATTCCAATATTTACGTTTACTCCTTTCATAAGCGTTATATTGTTCATACGCAGACGGAGGGTAAGAAGGCGAACATCCGTGCACTGCTGTGCTCGCTGCATACGGTGGTGTGGGAGGACTGTCGTTGGACGCGATGCGACATGTCGCAACTTGTGTCCGCCGCCGACGTTAAGAAAAACTATAGGAAAGCCTGCCTCGCTGTACATCCAGACAAGGTAGGTTTAGCTTACATACTCATGACCAGGGGGCCTATCATGAGCTCTTTTGCACTTAGGCTGGTATAAATAGTACTTATAATAATTAAAGTAAATTAATATACTTAAGATGCGACCCGGTCTCAAGACGCGGTTCGGCATTGGTCCAAATTTTGACAGCCAACCAATCACAGAGTCTGAACCGTGTCTTGAGAGTTGAGACCGAGATGCATCTTGAGTACTGACTATTTATTAGCCTTAGCTCTTAGCTTACTTTTGAATTACCCACAAACAAATATGATCACTAATGGGTAATTTAACGCGAATTCTGAAACTTTATCGACATCCAAAAACACTTGCTGTACTAGGATTGACCACTGACCGCACGGTTAAGTTTTCGAATCCGAGTCGTCGTGAATATCCATGCTGCATCCTGTACATTAAATCACAATTCCCATTCGAATCGAATTATTTTAAAACTTATTGCGCGTTGATTGGCCAACGCTAGCCGCGCGTCTATTGGATGTTGCGCATGAAAGCTATCGAATATGAGTTATGCATTGAATAAGGTAATAGTAGGGGAGGTAGTGCTAGCGTTTGCTAAGTCATTTCATACCGACCAAATTTTTGTCCAGCAGTAGCTTAATATTTATCAATAAATATAATCAGCGTCAGTCGCCGCACCCGTGGTGGAATGTTAACTGAGAGTATTTCAAAGTTGTAAAAAAAATAGTTGCGAAAAGTGATTTTGTACCGAATGAAACTTTGATGGATGATTATTGAGGTCATGTTTAACAAAAAAATCACCGTCAGCCGTATTGCAGACGGGGGATTCAACGTCAGTCACGTTACTGAACATGTAAAAAATTTTTGAATATAAAGTCATTTTATACCGTACAAAATTTATACAGGTGAATGTTTCTACTTTGTAAATAATAAAGAAAACCGTCAGTCGCTAATACAATGGTGGAAAAACCGTCAGCCAGCGATATAAGTTATGACCAATATAGCGGCCTACTTCGCGCTCAATGTATCCTAGGGCGTCGCGTAGACGACATTTCCACCTGCAAACATTCAGCTGACGGCGATTTTCGTTTGAATTAACCATAAAATTATCTCACATAGCAATTTTAAGTAATTAATTCGATAGTCAATATTTGTGAAGAAGAATTATATACATTTTACTTTAAAAGCGCCATCTGTTGTTATATACTAAAACTAAAATAACACCTACCGAACCTAAACGTGTATAATCTAGATATGAACCTTTATTGGGTGCGAATTGGGATCTTTTTAATGTCAATTCAATACGATTTCCAACAACAACTTTGAGATGCTCTCAATTTTTATTCCACCCATTATGAAGTGGCTGACGATCAAAGCTGTTATGTATTAGTGGAATACTATTATTGTAACGATTTTCGCTCGGTATTAAACGACTTTTTAAACTGAGCGCGACCTACTATAAGGTCCCATAGTTTAAATATCATGTTATGTAATCCCTGGAGATAAATATTATATCTTTCTGCGTATTATTAACCCATCGATCGTGGCAAAACGAGACACAATAGCTTTTTCATTGTTATCGCGGCCGGATGTGGCCGCTTGGGGCTTCATGAATTAAAACATATAACATGATATTTAACTCTAACCCCCATTTCTATAAGTATTTTGAAATTGTTAATTCACCAATTTAAATTTTTTACAGCAAATGGGAACACCGAATGAGAACTTAGCTAAAATTATATTCATGGAGTTGAACAACGCCTGGAGCGACTTCGAGAACGATTCCAAACAACAGAACCTGTTTCAATCTTAATGCGAATAGATAGGTATGGAGTTATACAATTAAAAACACTCACTAGCTTAGATTCCAACGCTTTCTTCTACTTAAGTGTGCTGATTTATATAGCCAAGAGCGCCAGTAGCTGGATGTGATGGACGCAACGGATCGATTACCTGACTTTTTTTATGAATATAAAATTCTCAATTTAAAAAGCTATACTGTACTTGGCGAAACATGGCAGTAGCGGTCATTGACTCCCTGTCCAAAACTTGTCATTTTCTACATAAACCGCGATTGACAATGAAGTGTCAGATGTTGTCAATCGAGGCTTTGTATAGAAAATGACAAGTTTTTGACAGGGAGTCAATGACCGCTATCGCCATGTTTTGCCGAGTACAATACAGATTTTCGAAATAATGCCAATGATCCATGAAGTTTCTGTTCAAGAAAATAAAGTAATTCTACGAAAGACTAGGCGGTATGGTATGGTCGAAAAACTGTAGCTTGCGCCATGGGCGAAAAGAAAAGAAAATAAAGTAATTTCATACTGGCGCCCTCTATTGTAAGTAAATCAGTACTAATGAAAAGAACTAGAATCGAAGCTATATATTTGGATATCACCCGTACTTACTTAGAATATGAAATTGATATGAAATAATTATGATTGTGATTATGTATAACAGTATTAGATGTTTTATGTAGATCTGTTATTGTAAATGTTCTTTTCATAGATTTTCCCAAAGCATTAAGCCTGTTGATAATAAATTTAAATATTGTATGTATAGAATATGCAGGAAAGAAAGTCATATTTCTTATTTATTGCAAATTTTTATTATAAAGAACAACAAACCTTATTGGCATACCTGTAGTATTTTGGTGTACACCTATGAAACATACGCCAATCGAAAGAGAAGATGTTTACAAACAATAAATACTCTTTGACAAAATGTCGTAAATAATATACTTTCGGAGTTATTTCAGTTTGAAAATGTAAAATAAATAACATTTTAGATAAAGAACTTGAAATATTTAAAAAAGTATAACATTTACGACATTTTGGTCAAAGAGTATTTGTTGTTTGTAATTATTTTCTCTGTCGATTCACGTATGTTTCATAGGTGTACACGAAAATATACCATTTTAAGTACTTGAAACTAATTAGGTATGCCACGCACCATACAAAAAGGTTCGAACTCTTTTATAATATTTGAAATTTATATAGCTATTTGTGTAGCTAATATTTTATGTTATGGCATAAGCCTAGTTACCCGTAAAAAGTTACAATGATAAACAGATTGAAATTGAGAAAATTCACTCTCAAATAATTTTTCTTAAAATAATTTCTTTCTTAAACAATGTGCCATACAAAACCGTATACTCAGCCCGGAACGTATTGCCAGGTTTTTTTTAGTTATATTTTTTTAATAAAATGCCCATTGATAAGAGTTTTGTAAATAAACGAACTTTAGAACAGAAAGGTGATTTCGAGATTGTGTTAGAGCGAGATGGCCGTAGTGATAAGGAGAGAGGGGGAGAGAGAGAGATGCAGCTTTTGTCACTTGATGGCGCCACACTGGTGCCATTAAAGTATCCAGTGATCAACATAATATATAAAGAACAGTGATAAAGATAGGTGTAGGTAGGGTGCAAAACTTAAGGCAAGTTACAAAACTGCATATTAAATACTATACCCTATGCGTTTTAAGATGATATGCGTGACACATAATAATTGACAATAGTAGAGAAGTTACCTAAAAAAATTAATCGATAATTTAAAAATACCGAATCACATCGTAAAGGAATTGCAATCGAAATTATCGATTTAGCACTGACGTTTCAGTGGCGCTGGCGATTTAAGAGGGCCGCTCTTTATATCGATTTGATTTCGATTCAACAGTGGCAATCTTTATTGACATAAGTTCCGTTTCATGCATCTGACATTTTTCAGATGTTTTCGTAACAATAATTTTATACTCCTATTTCACAGTTAACATTTATAATTTTATATTAATAAGTTAGCATAGGAAACGTTTATTTTTGTAGACGGAATATATTTTATTACATTTTGATTCTTTTTGTTTTCTTGTAAAAAAAATCCGTAGCAAGGAATAATATGAGAACTGTCACCCATAATATCATCTTAAAACGCATTAACTATAGTATGAAATTTTGTGACTTTACTTATGGTTTGAACCACTACAGAATGTATACAGTCGCATATTATATTATAACTCCTTGTTAGCGCTCGAAGTTTATGAAAGTTGGAAGTAGTACTTATTCTTCTAGAGACTTTTCTAAATATAGTTAGAGCCAGTTATATGTTGTATTATTTAAGTTTACGTAGTTTATACTTGACGGCTATGTCACATATTTGTATCGAAACGTCTTGAAATTGTATAAAATTGATTAAGAATGCTACCTAGTTATTTTGGAATTTGGATACACAAAATGTTACCGTTTTTGTTGCATACAGATTCTACAAGGTGAATAAAGTAGTAACATCCTTACAACATTTTCACATTCCATTTTCCGGATACCTATTTTAAGTGCAACTCCAAAAAAGTATGAATCGCTTCAAGTCTACGACAGTGAAACAGCGAAATCGTTATAACAAATACAATTTACACTTGTGTATAGATTGTTATCAATTATCATAAAATTCAATATTTAATTTTCCTGTTTTTATTATATTCGTCTTATGTTTTTATTTATTGATATTTCAATTAGTATTGATAAGGGTTGCAAGACTTTATGAATATGATAGATTTAATATTACTAGGTTGAAGTAAAAAATTTGTTCCTTTATTTTTTTAGGTTTTTCTCCTTATTAATGGAGCTGGTATGTATATTGGGTTGGAACGATGTTATTTTATTGTCTTCTTTATTTACATAAGTAGATAAAAAGAGATAGCGAAATATCGAGAGCCTATGTTCAGCTATAGTTTATATTTTTATAGAAGCTTCATATAGGCCCCAGCGATATTATAATTTGAACAATTGTATGTATATCTTGTTGCTTCAAAAGAATATGTAAGTCATATTAATTGTAATCGAATTGTTCTTGAATAAATACTGGATATATTATGTGAGCAATATTTGGTTTATTGTATTGACCACCATTGGTTTGTTGGTCGATAAACCCCTTCCTAAGCCGGAGCGAGCCCGACATATCACTGCCCTTCCCCATTAAAAGAAAAGGACGCGCTTTCCTGATCCTTGACAAACTCATCTAAGTTCCGTAACATTGTAGCCTACAATTAGTAGACGTTAAATAAATAAATAAATAAATAAACGTTTATTCAACAAAAGTTTGAACATTACACAAAGTACCTACATTTAAAATATAAGAAGAAAAATACGACACAATACAAACAATCAAGATTTTTAAAACAATAATACAGGATACAGACAAATACTATGATGGTAACTAGGTAAAACAAAAGCACAAAAAACAACAAATTCAAAACAAAAACAGAAAAAGCACAAGGCGCATTTAGAGATAAATTGGTAGGCAGTGTAATGCTCAAACCGTCGAAATGGAATCCGCTCAGGTTCATGACCGTGGGTTTCACAGCCCCTAAAATTCTGTGGACCCATTTTTGTCAGCGTTGGACAGACTACTTCGGGCACACTGTGTGAATAATTATTATTATAAGTAATAATTGATAAGAAAATAAAAAATAAAAATACATAATAATATAGTAAAATATTAGAATATATTGTAATAATACGAGGGCTGCTATTTATGTATCCGGAATTAAAAAAGAAACAAACATATATCATTTAATATGGTTTTATTGCTTTTCAAAATATTCGCCGCGATGATCGACACACTTTTGCATACGCTGGAACCAATTTTCATAGCACTTTTTCCATTCTGATTGAGGTATCTCCAAAACGTGCATTTTGAATGCATCAACAGCCTCTTCGCGGCTCGAAAAACGTTGACCACGTAATTTGTTCTTCGCGTATGGAAATAAAAAGAAATCGTTAGGTGCCAAATCAGGGCTGTACGGCGGATGACCAGTCAATTCGATCTTTTGACCCTCCAAAAACTGAGTCGTTTCAGCTGAGGTGTGACAGCTAGCATTGTCGTGATGTAATATGATTCTGCGTTTTGTCGGTTGTCCTTTCTTATTTCTTCAAAGACTTCTGGTAAACAAAAGGTCGTATACCATTCAGAATTAACCGTTTTACGATTCTCTAATGGCACTGTAGCCACATGTCCATTAATTCCAAAAAAACAGGCGACCATTTGCTTCAAAGTACTTTTTGCACGAGTAACTTTTGTTGGTTTCGGCTCATCTTGGAACACCCACACCGTTGACTGTTGTTTAGTTTCGGGGTCATATGCATAGAGCCAAGATTCATCACCTGTGTAGATATTATAAACGGCTTTTGACGTACCACGGTTGTATTTTTTTATCATTTTTTTGCACCAATCGACACGAGCCCGTTTTTGATCGATTGTCAAGTTGTGCGGAATCCAACGCGAACATATTTTTTTTACAGCCAAATGTTCGTGTAATATCTTATGTATGCTCGTCATACTTATGCCTAAGGACGCCTCTATCTCGCGATATGTAACATGAGGATCACGCATTATTAGTTCCCGCACAGCATCTATATTTTGTGGGACAACAGCTGTTTTTGGGCGACCTTCTTTATTTTCATCCGTGAGCATAGACCGTCCACGATTAAACTCACTGTACCAGTGATAAACAGTGGTTTTTGATGGTGCTTCATCTCCAAAAGTTGCGGTGAGTTGAATAAAGCACTGTTGTTGATTTAGCCCACGCCGAAAATCGTAGTAAATCATTGCACGAAAATGTTCACGCGTTAAATCCATGGCAAATGAAGACACGCAATTTTCAAAATGACGCCACAATGGAAAAATAATTGACAGTCACATGAAACAAAATGTATTCTTCAACCAAAGAGTTCTATTTTCAAATGTTGTAATTACTTTTTAAATATTGTTCTTGTAAGTGGCCAGTTCCGGATACATAAATAGCAGCCTATGTATAACATGATTTATATTTGCATACTTATATATTTTATAATGTGTGTAATTTAAATAAAACAATAATAATATCGACGAAACTGGTGGTGGCACCCGTGGGCCGTGCCGCACCTTGCACCGTGCTCTTATATAATATGTGGAACGGCCGCATCGTGACCTTGCGACGCACTTTCCGCCTATCACTATACCCACCACCTTAGGCATCTCTGCCTGGAGATAAGGATTAAGGAGTGAGAGAGGCGGTGAGGCGCGGGGAGCAGGCTCCCGCGCCGCGCCGCGCACCCTAGCTTCGGACACTGCATTCTTTGCGTGATCCCGTGGGACGCGGGTGACATCACAGTTATATAATATTATACTTATACAAATATGTACATAATTAAATACCAAGTACGAATTTCATAAAATACCTACAGCATATAAATTAAAAGAAAAATAACGAATAAAAAATATAAAGCGATATCTTGTAAATTGATTTAAGTGATGACTGAATCAGTAAGTCAGAACTCGACATTCTTATCTGTTTGTTGCATGTTTGTTGCTTTGCAATCAAAGATAATTAGGAAAGTACATAACAACAATATTACCATGTCAACCACAATATTCATAATATTAAACAGCACAATGTTTTAGGTGAATTTTATTAATAGCAGCTGAACCCCAAGAACAAAATAAATTAAACAACTATGTACGAACAAGGAGTTTTGTGTTGATTGGAAAAGAAGATTGTAATATTATAGGTACGGTCCCTGGCATGCGTCTGTTGAACAATCATAGTATCACTATGTTACGGATCGAAAAAACGATGGGTGAGTAAATACATTGTTTTAGTGTAGAAATCAAAATTTATTAAATACAATTACTTACTACAGTCCTACAATTTTTAGGACTGTAGTAACGTCAACTGCTTAACAGATTTTAATTCGTTTTCAGAGAAAAGAGACGGGAGAGGGGTTAAAGGCTGCATTTCCACCAGAGATGTGTTGCGAGGAATGTGTTTTTAAGATCCAATAGAATCGCTGCGCTGAGCGAGATCACATCAATGAAGCGATTCTATTGGTTCTCTAATGGTGGGTTTACACCAAAAGAACATAGAGCAAGAACAGCACAAGAACATTCTTTCGTATTCGTTTAGTGTAAACTATAATTCGTTACAACATACTTTAGATCGTTTACACCAATCGAATCAACAAGAACATCAAGAATAAGAATTTTTGCTCTATAGATGAGAATCATATAGCTCCGTTTAGACCAAACGAGCGAATGCTCATTGCTCATTCGTCAACGATAAGTAGTTAATTTATTTTTATAGTCATCAAAGGTTGGATCCCATAAACATCTTTTGTTATGGTATAATTCCATCATTTGTAAACATTTTTCATTACTCCAATCCATATTTACGAAATAACCTTTGATAAACTACCTAAAACCAGCCGCCAAAAAGTAAAAATATTAAGAACACTAGAATCCCTTTGAAGAGACCGCCTCGAAGAGCGAGCACGTCCGAACACGAAAGAACGCTCTAGGCAATTGCTCGAGCGCTCTTGCGTCGTTTACACCAAACGAGCGAGATTCTAAGAGCATTCTACCTATTTACCGCCGAACACGTGGCGAACACACTAGAACAACGAAAGAATGCTCGTTGTTAGTTTACTTCAAAAGAGCTTTCCTAGAATGAGCATTCGCTCGTTTGGTCTAAACGGAGCTTAAAACAGCTTCCTCGCAACACATCTCTGGTGGAAACACAGCCTAAGGCAGAAAAAGTAAATTGAAATATCAAAACACTGTATTAGGCTAGCTCTCTTCTATTTTAACATCTAAACATCCATATCTCTCCAGTAACTCCTGTTTCTTCTTCCTGAGCAGGGCTTCTTCTATGTCCTTCTGAGAGGGCACCGCAACATGAGCTGTGATAGAGGATGAACCGTCCTCGTCTTCTATTCTCTTGTCATCAGGCTGAAAGATATAATTTGTGATATTATTACATTATTATATATTTCTCTACTTCTTAGAGTTAGTAATAATAGTTTAAAAATAGCTTTTTTATTGTAACAAGTTATTGCATTGTCATTGGCTCTTAATACGTATGCAAAGTTGCGAATAAATTAGACTACTGGAGATACTGGTAAAATAGTGCTCAAAGATTCCATTACATACATACAGCTCAAGCTAATGAAAGCGTGTTAAAATGGCCAATGTTGATAAGAACTTGCCAGTTGTGTAATCTAGTAACAAAATAAATAAATAAATTCGTGATCACATTTGCATTGTCAATGGCAACTTGACTAGCCATTTTTAACACAATACATGTATGTACCATCGAGGAAGTTGATTCCTATGCAATTGACAGACCAACGTTATTTGGTCGAATATAATATGTCAATTCAATGTTAATTGTGATCTGTCGGCTGGGTTTGACGTAACGCAACCAAACTACTTAGGTCCCCGATCTGCATAGGAATCAACTTCTCTGATAGTACATACATACGCCATTTACTGACATTTTAACGCAAATAGAATAAAGCGATACAATGTAGAAACCACAGACAGTTATCAAGTTAGATACCGCATGTACTTCGCGTGCCATCGCGTTCCCAAACGATGACAAATTTCAATCTTTCGAAAGTCTGTTCTTTAGTCTGCGCTCCACCGTTATCGGAATCGGGCGTCAATCGGAATTCTAAAAATGCCTAGTTGTGCCGTATTGGGCTATGGAAATTCGAATAGAAACGTTGGTCTAAATAGTGGATACGTTTCTTATCATCGGTAAGTAATTTTATTATTAAATCATGTGTCCTTTATTTTAAAATCAATTATTTAATCCTCCGATCGGAGGTTCTAGGAATTCCCATTGTATTCTTTTGTTCTCGCGATCACCGGTGCTCGCGCGGGGCCTGAAGGATTAATGTTAATCGTGGGTGGTTGTAGTTTTTACCATGAAATCTACGTAACTGCGTGTGTACCGCATGATTCATAATACATTGCCGCTTTAGTTAGAAAATTATTGAGCCCATTCTGTTTGTCCGCTATTGAGCGCGCAATGGAAATAAAACAATCGATACTTTCACTCATCGCTTAGTTTCGAGGTACAGTCAATATTCTCATTTTTCTGTCAAATGAAGCAAATAGTGTTGTACATATTCTCTATTCTAATTAATCGATTTTCGAAACAGACATGAAACAGAGGAATGATAATGTTCGCTTTGGGATATTTTGTGACTCGGTAATTATATATTTATCGGATCGTCGAGCGGTATTAGGAACTGATTCAATGGCCATGGAATAACATTTCATTCATCCTCCAAGATTGTGGGCGTATATTAGATATCTACACTGAATATGATTAACCAGATATCGTTAGATTTGGAGCCGATGGGTTTGGGAGCATACACCGTTCCTTCCGACATTCATAATAATTCTAGATATTTGGCAGGTGATGGTTGTCACCTCTCAAATGTCCATCGTCAGTTAGACAGCGTCACTCAAAACCCCATCCGGACGTACTGGCCGCTCCAACAGATAACATACATTATAAAACTTATCTCAAAATAAGTTGCCAATAGACAAGTTAATCGCGCACGCCGATACGGCCGTCCTGCATATCACACGTCCTCGTGTGTCCTATCTCCAAGTCAGAAACCAACAAAATGAACACTTTATGCTCCTTTACTATACCTACGCTCGGCCAAACTGACCATACTGGATTCTTATAACATTCAAGAACATCTTGTCTGTCATGATAAAACTTTGCAAAATAAACTGTGATAAACAACTTAACATGAATATCATCAACATTACCCAATGTCAACGCGTACCAAAAAGTCTTGTGCCACTCAGGCTGCATTTGCTACATAGGCTACAGTTGCCACATAGGCTATTCTACACAGGCTCCATTTGCCACACAGGCTATACCACACAGGCCAACATTGCCTCACAGGCCAACATTGCCACATAGGCCACCATTGCCACTCAGGCCACCTTTGCCTCATGATAGGCCACTTTACTACACAAGCCATCTTTGCCACAAATGCCACCTTTGCTACACAGGCATTTATTAACTTTGATGAAAACAAAATACAAATCTCTAGTCTCGACGTAGTAAAGCTTTTCAATTGACGCCGTTGCGGTGCGTCCTGACTCCTGACTCATCCTGACGTAAAACTATACCAGAGTTACATAATCATGTTCAATCTAATAATTTTAAGTCAAAACTCCGATTGCATGCCTCAAACATATCAATTAGACACACATCAAAAAGCTCAATTTTAATTAAGTGCGTCAAGAGGCGGCGCAAGGCGTGGGCGGTGTGGGCGACCGCCCACGGCCTCGCGGTCCAAGGGGCCCCGCGCCTCTTGGACCCCAAGGATTTTTTTGGGGAATTTCTGCGTTTTGAGACTCAAATTTTATTTATAAAAAAAGATTGTTTAAAAATAATCCATTTGGGCCTAGGGGGCCTCGCAAAATGTATCTCGCCCACATAAGATTTTGGTCTTGCCCCGCTACTGACTGCGTCACTACTCACTATTCACAGTGTGATAAAGGGTGAAAGAATCTATAATAACACAAAAACGTAATCTTTGTCATATCGCATGCCTGATGCCACTAAAATTCCCAATCCTTACTTTGGGGATCAGCTTCAATTCAGGTTTAACTATTCCAGAGTAAGACTTTAAGAGCTTACACGAAATAGGTGTACCCAAGATATCATGATCCTTTCATCTGTCAAATTTCTTTACACCATAATATTACCATTATTTAAAATTCATTGGTTATAAACAAACGTAAAATAGTAACTGTAAATTGCGTTACTCTTTACTACAACTGTAGTCATTATTTGTTAATTACAATCCACACAAAATTATTACCAAACACTACCAATACTCGTCAAAATAGCTTTGCGATTTAAAAGTATTGTATCATTCCAATATCGAATTAAAACTTTGATTGATTTATTCGTTACTGCCCAGCAACGTACTGGCTACACTTTCCTCGGCCAAAGAGCACATCATTCATTGAAACTAAATCAGAATGAAAACATCTCACCAACTTAGAATATGCAGAAAAGTCCACAGTAGCTCATAAAACAGTACAAATATCAAACCGACGTTCAATCTGGTCATCCTTAGTTTTGTTTCGGCCACTCTGTTAAAACGTGATCCTTTCGTTACACCAATAGCAAACGTGAAGTGACTCCTCTGTCTATGAACTCGAATAATAATCGATTCAAAAATCGATATACCTATTAAAATGGCAAAAGAGGCGGGGCGCGGCGATTCCTTTGAATCGATTCCGCGCGTACGGGTATTCCCATCACTAAAGCGCTCTTGTGACGTCACAGTAGGTATGAAAAAAGTGACACGCTCGTGTTCATACAAATGGAGCGACATGGCGCTTCTATCTACATCTTATTTCTGTGGTAGAAACTCACGTCTTCTGGGTAAATGTTCTCCTCTTCCGGAATGTCTTGTTCACCATTATCTTCTTTGTTTCTCTTCCACTCGTCTACTGCTCTCGCTATTGCTGCAGAGTTTACACAATATTAAAAAAAGTTTAACAAATTGCATAATACTAATAATTTATTTTTATTTATTTTATTTTATTTTATTGGGAAAACTTACAGCAGATAACAATAGGGGTAATGATACATATTAAATAGCGACATGCCAATAACAAGTTTTCGCTAATAAGTATTATGTTAAAGCTAAAAAT
Organism: Polyommatus iphigenia; assembly: GCA_963422495.1. Classification (NCBI taxonomy): domain Eukaryota; kingdom Metazoa; phylum Arthropoda; class Insecta; order Lepidoptera; family Lycaenidae; genus Polyommatus; species Polyommatus iphigenia. The sequence continues at coordinate 13,323,461 of OY730180.1, read as the reverse complement.
TAACACTTCTATACATCAAATTCTGACAAGACACATCACATAATATTAAAAATTTATGCTAATATTATGCTGTTATTGTGATTTATGAGCATAACTTATAAATCGTCAGTAGGTGGATCTACACACGAGGCCACTCGGTCCACATAGGCATTTATACTCTGAAGCCTGTCTTTAGGTCTTAGGGCCAACCCACACGCACAACCACACCACGTCGCAACGTCAAAATGCCGTCAAGCAGTGGTTACGAGTGAATGGTGTCGCTGCGTTGTGATACCGACAAAATGTCGTGTTGTCGCCAGTAGTTGCGATGTGGTTACGTACGAAAGTCAGTGAAACGGAGGGGGGGAAGAGCGCGGGCAACGTTGTGGTTGCGATGTGGTCGGCCGTGGTTGCGATGTGGTACGTGTGAATGGTCCAGTTCATTTAAAATACGAAATATATGCCCGACCACGTGGTGTGGTTGTCGTGTGGTTGTGGTACGTGTGGGTCCCTTTATGCCTGGTTCAAAAGAAGCCCTCAAGCCAACGTTGACAATTGGCTCGTGAGGCGGATGCGCGTACACCTTCTCAATAGAAAAAGACAGCAACACACCTTCCTTCTCAGCCTCTCGTTCGAGCGGGATGAGCAGGCCGTCGTCATCGTCGCGGTAGCCGTAGTAGTCCGCGTCGACGTCGCGCATGAGGTCCGCGCGCGTCCGCCGCGGCGGCGCCGGCGGCTCCTGCTCGAACAACTCGCGGACACCTGACAGAAAAGTTCTTGTTAGGGTCAATCCAAACCGCAACGCGACGCGAAGATGCAAGCCGCCCTCAAGTTTAGAAATGCATCTACGCATCGCGTTGCGGTTTGGATTGACCCTAATATGTAGGTATAACACACCTGGCTTAAGTTTTGTGTTGGTATTTGGTATCATGGAAGAAATTGATTCATAGGCAGTTGACGGACCTGATGATGTCGTCGTCGTATGATCTGTCGGCTGGGTTTGACATAGCTCAACCAAACTGCATAGGTCCGCCATCTGCCTATTAATCAACTTCTCTGATAGTACAACAAACCTACAAAAAAGTTCTTCTTCAAAATGTTGTAGTACCTAGTTACAGCTCAGCGCAACATTGTCGCTGTAACATGCAAAATCGTTACCGCAGCATTGATGGGCACCGCACGACTTGGCCTTCGACTTTGCCGCGCAATAATATCGCCGATACAGGACACATAATACATTGCCAATGGAACATTATACTGTAACATTATTCCCGCAACAATGACGCCGCAACATTGGCGAAATCGACATATCCAGCCGAACATAGAACCTCCTTTTTGGAAGTCTGTTAAAACGCCATCATAGGATTAAGCCGGTCCAGTAAAAGATTCGAAAAAATCTAATCAGTGTGCCGAGTGTGAGTTTTTTGTTTCACATTCGATCGTGAACGCGTTTAGCGTTTACTAAGATTTTGTATGGGAGCTGACTCCCGTGAGCATCGCTAGGTGGCGCTGTACAAATCCCATACAAAATCTTAGTAAACGCCAAACGCGTTCACGATCGAATGTCAAACAAAAACCCACACTCGGCACACAGGAAAAAACTAACCTGGCAAATCTTTCGCAGCGCCGAAGTACTTGTATCCGCGGTTACCGGGCACCTCTTTCCCGTCTTGGTCGAGCATCTTGGGACCGACGCGGGCGTGGTCGGGCCCGCCCAGCGCCTTGATCTGTACCTCCCAGTGCCGCTTCTCGCGCATTAGCTTGTTTATTTCGTCGTTCAAATCTCGTATCCTGAATTCGCCGAGACCCGCTAAAAGGGATTAAGTTTTACAGTTAGTGAATAACGAACGTAACTTGTACGCAAACAAACTTCTTCTTCTTCTTAAAATGTATACAATGTGTGAAAATACAGAAAGAAATACAGTAAGAAAAATATTACTCGTCCAGAATGTATTCCATTAACCACTTTACGTTAAAGTTCTATATTATGTTCTATAAAGATAATATTATATGTTATTCAAATTTTATTGTTAAAATTCTTTGATTTTCAATTTTTTTTTAATTTCATGCTAAGCGTCTTTAAACTTATTTGTTTTTGCGTCCCGAAACTTTGCTGTGCTTCCCGACAGTTTTAGATTTGCTCCTCTTTTTTGTTAATTTGTGGCCACTTTTCTCTCCTTTCTTAGATTTTTTCGCCTTCTGCGATCCAGCAGCACCCGATAGCAAGCTCGAACTACATTGTTGCGAAACATTCTCAATAGCTTTTATTGGGCCTTTAGGAGTGACCAGTTCTATTTCAAGGTCGGTCTTTTTGTCTGCAGTTTCCAGCTTTTTGCCAATTTTAAGGATGAAGACATCTTTAAGAGGATGTACAACTTTGCGCATATCTACAGGGACTGGACAGTTTGTGGGTGTGACATTAACAATTCTTCTATCCTTAGACGTATCACAAGCGTTGTAAGTATATTTGATATCAGACGTGTACGTGTTATTTGTGCCTTGTTGTAGGTCTTTCGGAAGTTGAAACTGTATCTGATCGCCCGTGTTGTATGTCGTACTTTTACATTCACAAAGCTCCTGTATCTTATCATATCTAGCAGTTCTTTCTGAACGCTTGGTTTTTGGAACTCTAATTTTCAATTCGTTTTCGTTCATTTTGGTAAATATTTCGTTGTATCTTGGAGTGTCATCTGTAAAAATAGTAAATTAACTCGAATTAAAAGTTTTTTTTTAAGAAATCGCTTTATAGCTTTTACAAACCTCGGCCAACATGTACTGTACGATCATTTTGTACATTATAATTGTTTCCTGGTTTAGCGTCTTTATATTTCTTCTTTGCTAACACATCCTCATTCAATAACACATTACCCTGGACGTCCATTTCCACGTCTTGGCACGTGCACAGACTAACGCCATCGTCACTCTTCCTCAAAGGTGCTGCTTTGCGTTTGGAACCACAAAAAGTTGTCGTGATTTCCTCACCAAGAAAAGACATTCTGACCGATACTTCTATTACTCCTATCGGTTCGCAATCATCATCTCCGCTGTGTTTAAGATAGTGCATATTCCTTTTTAGTGGCGTCGATGTTGTACTCGATAAATTGTCGGATGACTGTTCTTTGGACCACTTTCTACACAACTCTTCGCGCAAATTTCTAAACTCGTCAGTATAATCTAACTTTGCTTCGGCAATCTTCATTACGCAGTCCGAGCAAGGTGGCTGCTTCGTTACTTGTATTTTGATGGTGAAGTCTTTAATAGAACGTATTCTCTCGTAGGTCATTGCGAAAAGCGCCGACTTGCCCATGTTCAGTCGTTTGAGGTCGTCCTCCTCCTCAAATGAGTTTTCGTATAGATTGATTGGTGGTTTCCCCAAAAATTCTGCAGTCACCACTAAATTTATACAATCGACTTCGAAGCATTCACACTTCATGTTGATACTATTGATGATGATTTCTATTAGGAAAAGGTGGTATGGACTACAGTCAGCACCGGTTTGGTCCTGCTTGGTAATACTAAGATCCTTCGATAACATTCTTAGAGACTTCCTTAGCGCCTCGGCTTCGTTCGTCAAAGTTTTGCTCATATCGGATATCTTTTTGATGCTACTTTGAAGCGCGGGCGATTGGGGTGTTTCTAGGTTTTTAGACAGTTCCTTTAAAGATTCTTTTAGTTCATCGACTTGGTCGTTTATCAATTTACCTTTCGGTTCAATTTTGGAAAACGATTCTAGGATATTGATTTCATTAGTCTTTTCGTAGCCTGAATAGGTTTTCTCGTTTTCTTTTATTTTATTTATGTTTCCGATTGAGTCATGTTTAACAGATGAACTTTTAACACTTGGTATGGAAATATTTAAGGACCTTTTAGTGGGAGAACCTGGCGATACAGTGACTGGCGACTCTTTGCTTGGCGATTTGGGTTGGGATTGAGAACTCGGTGGTTGCGAAGCTATTCCGAAATTCTCCATCAGTTCATAAACATAAGGATCCTTTGTTATACTAGGGACTGGTGAAGATTTCTTTCTAGGTGATTTGACTCCTTTGCTCTCTTCCAAATTATCTTTTACTAGTTTATTACTTTGAGCAGAGTGACCTCCAGAATTTCTCACATTTGGCATAGGAATATCAATAGATCTTTTATCTGGAGAGCCAGATAATGTGGCGACTGGGGATGGTGTTTTCGATAATTTCTTGTTAAATTGGCCACTAAGGGTTGGCGATGCTGATTTCAAAGTTTCCATTATTCCTGATACACCTAGATCCATTGGTATACTTAAAACTGGAGAAGATCTTTTTGATGGTGATTTAGATACATTTGCTGCCTCTGCCTCTTCCATACTTGTACAATTTAAATTCTATTTAAATATAAAAAAATACATATTGGAAAAGTTTAACAAAAAAACTTATTGAAGTCCATAGCCATATAGATTTTCTTCAATAAATATTTTATATTGACTGTTCCATTTTAAATTAGCAATTATTACTATCTAAATTGTTACATTCATAGACACCAAGCTGTTCAACCATATATTTGTTTTCTTCCAATAAGCTCAAATAATTAAGCCAGGAACTTGTCTTAAAAATTATTTATTATTAAACAAAAACAAAAAAGTCAAATCCTAAGATATCTCAATGTGCTTATTAAAGTAGTATATATAATATTTGTTTTACTCATATTAAATTACATAACTGTATTTTAAAAAGATAAAACCGACTTCAAAATTGTACGTAATTGAGAATTAAAATTCCCTATCTCAAACACTACTGAACCGATTTTGATGAAACTTGCAGTATTCCCTAAGTTGAACAATACCTAGTACAATAAAAAAAAGAATCATTTAGATCAATCAGACTTGTAGTTCCGGAGATATGCGTGCACAAACATAAAAACATACATACATATTACATACATACATGTAACATACACTTTTGAAATTTGGCACATTTGTTCAGAAGCTGTTATAGATTAACATATACAAAAACTGGGCAGTTCTGGAAATATTACATACATACGCGTCGAATTTATAACCTCCTTTTTTGAAGTCGGTTAAAAATAAGATAAAATTACGCAGTAAATTCACTGTAAGCACAGATCACCAAATACTAAATAGTTACTATACAGTAACTGTTAGTTTTATATATATAGTGTAATAGATGGAACAGGGCAATGAAATGTGGTTCAGTAGAACTCAATTATCCGGCTCTCAGTTATACAGACTGTAAAATATCCGGTCTATCAGAAAATATTACGTACCATAAGTGTTTAAACACACCATGCCGAAGTTCCGCGGCGGAAGTTCAGCATGATTACGTCAGCAATGTCAAACGCATCTATACTTAATATAATATTATAAAGCGGAAGAGTTTGTTAGTTTGTTTGTTTGAACGCGCTAATCTCAGGAACTACTGGTCCGATTTGAAAAATTATTTCAGTGTTAGATAGCCCATTTATCGAGGAAGGCTATAGCCTATAAGCTATATTTTATCACGCTAAGACTAATAAGAGCGAATAAATAGAGGAAAATGTGGAAATAACGGGGAAAATTATATGAAATGCTAATTTAGTAATAGTTTGAACACGCTAATCTCAGGAACTAATGGTCCGATTTGAAAAGTTCTTTCAGTGTTAAATAGCCCATTTATCGAGGAAGGCTATAGCCTATAGGCTATATTTTATCACGCTGAGACTTATAAAAGCGAAGAAATAGAGGAAAATGTGGAAAAAATGGGGGAAATTATGTGAAAGGGCTTATTTGAACACGCTAATCTCAGAAACTACTGGTCCGATTTGAAAAAATCTTTCAGTGTTAGATAGCCCATTGATCGAGAAAGGCTATAGGCTATATTTTATCACGCTAAGACTAATAGGAGCGAAGAAATACAGGAAAGTGTGGAAAAAACGGGGGAAATTATTTAAAAGGACTTATTTGAACGCGCTAATCTCAGTAACTACTGGTCTGATTTGAAAAATTATTTTAGTGTTAGATATCCCATTTATCGAGAAAGGCTATAATAGGCTATATTTTATCACGCTAAAACTAATAGGAACGAAGAAATAGAGGAAAGTGTGGAAAAAATGGGGGAAATTATTTGAAAGGGCTTATTTGAACGCGCTAATCTCAGGAACTACTGGTCCGATTTGAAAAATTCTTTCAGTGTTAGATAGCCCATTTATCGAGAAAGGCTGTGGGCTATATTTTATCACGCTAAGATTTATAGGAGCAAAGAAATAGAAGAAAATGTGGAAAAACGGAGGAAATTATTTAAAATTGCTTATTATCTTAAGAAACTACTGGAGCAATTCTTATGTTATTTGGCACACATGAAGAATAGACCACGTGAAAGGACATATGTTTCTTTTTTGCGGAAAAATGTACGGTTTCCACGACATTCCTAAATTACGCGGGCGAAGTCGCGCGGAACATCTATCATACCATAAAAGTATATTGTCCCACACTATTTATGATCTGCGCGTTAACTATTCAATCGATATACGGGAACAACTGTAAACTATAGTCCACGCGGACGAAGTCGCAGGCAACAGCTAGTATAATATAATGCGACGGAATTTCGGCATGGTGATTGGTGTGTCATCGGTAATTTAAAATACATTGCAGGAGGAATCATGCCAAACTTCCGCCGCGGAACTTTGGCATGGTGTGTTTAGACCAGTGATTCTTAACCTTTTAGTCATGAGGGACCATTTTACCAAATGTTTGTGTTGCCGGGGACCACCAAGTTGGTTTACCTAAATTAAGGGTTGTTTGATAAAGAAACAAGCACAACTTTATAATAATTATTAGTAGTACTATTTTTTTTTATTTGGCAAAAATCTAAAAGTTACAGATTTTAATTCAATGTGATTTTTGTGACTGCATACTCTTTACTAACTTCTGAATTCTCAGATATTATTATTAGGTTGGCTTTGCGGACCACTTGGAATGCCTTCAGGGACCACCAGTGGTCCGCGGACCCCTGGTTAAGAACCACTGGTTTAGACAAAAAATTCTAATAAACATTGACAACCTGTGTTTTGTCCGGATTTTCAAATATCCAAATATGTCTAACTACAACAACTATTATTCATTCAGTTGATAAAGTTCCTAGTGTTTTTATTTTTATACCTTTAATTTCTTTGTTCAATGTGTAGATCTAATGCTAATTATAAATGAAATTAATAAAATTAAATACCTTACTCACCATTTTGAATCTGTGCAACTTTTTTTGCAATTTCTCTAACAATCTGTAGTCTCCATTTTTCTGCTTGTTGTAGGTCATTGCATTCTGAAGCTAGATACGGCCGGCGTTCCTTCTGTCCACCGGCTTCTTGTACTTGTGCTGCACGCCATCGTGCTAATGTAGTCCTGAAATCTCAAGAGAGTTTAAGTATACTATTTTAAGTTTAAAAAATATAAAAATAGCAAGTGATCAAATTACTGTCTTGCATAAAATATGTTTTAAAACTAGGCAATTACTTCAAAAGAAGTTTTAGTTGCACAGCATTTTATGATAATACATATTTAAAAGGATAAAAGTATATGTCTTATTTTATACAAAACTTACATAGCCTTTTCTGCATTTCTTGCCTGGAAAAGAGAATTATAAATAAAGTTAGGTAGGTAAATTTGCAGCTTATTCACATAAAATGAAATGTATGCTAGCCCTGTGTTTTATGCATGTAAAATTTAAACAAACCCAAATAAAAATAAAATGATATCAAATCAAACCCTTACCATTTTGTATTGATGATTTAATAGAAGTTTTTAGGACTTTATAGAAGTGAGATTGTAGATCACCAAACAGAATATTTAAATCACTATTAAATCACAGCCAAGCTTTGTTGTAGGAGTAAAAAAATATTTAATGTCTTATGATTGATTTCCAAACATATTTTTAATGACAAATTACACTTATTTTATTCACAAAGTGTAAATCACAGATTAAAAATTAGTTACTACGTAAGTGTCTCAGACTACTAAGGGGATACTACGGTAAGTGTAAATAGAATTTGGAGGTTATATTTATTCCACAGAATATTCTTCTTCTTTTACTTTTTTTTATTGATAGTGTACAGGATTTATGCCTTTTCTTCTAATAACTCATTCCATATTTTTGTTAGATAAAAGCCAAAATTTAACTCAAAAATAACACTTAGCAGTCTGCATCTTATATCGACGGGTGAAAGCAGAAGTGGCGTAACTTGAAAAACCCAACTTTACAGGAGAGCCAAAAAACTTTTTAAAAAATTCATAACTTCTATATTTATTAAGGTGGAACCTTAAAAATTGGAACGTATTTAAACTAATCTAAGACCCATACGATGAGTTTGTTAAAATTTTTCTAAACTTGATATTTCATTGATTTTTAACAAGTTACGACAAAAAATATTTCTATTTTATGCAGCAGAAATGTATCTTTGAGAGGAAATGTATAGATAACTTAAAAAAGCATAGTTTTTTGCACCCCTACACATTTCATTTCACCGTATCTTGTTTACTTAATTAAATTGCATTACAACTAATGGTTCAAGTGCAAAATCAGCGACAGACGTTGTGAAAATGAAATGCTGTATCTTAAACTAAATGAATTAATTGTTTTAAAAGAATGTCATTATAACAAATTAAAAGAAATAATACGACTATTTACTGTTATTTGTTTATAACATAAGAAAATAAAGGAATAGAAAGAACAATGGCCAAATCGTACCAGGTGGGCGGTGGCGTCCCGTTAAGCCATTGGTAGCAAAAATTCCCTTATATTTTAAGGCATCGAAAATCATTAGAAATGTGTCTTTAAATAGCCACAAAAAAAAAGATCAGTATATTTTAGTTTCGTTATGTTCTGACAGCCGGCGATCATTCGCATTCGTTCTATTTTTTGGGTAATACTCTAGGAAAAATTGAAATAATTAGAAACGAGATCGCCGAATATACACTTGTAGGCTACACCGCAGTCGGGAAAAGGGTAGTTCTTAAGTCTAACCTCAAAATAATTGTAAGCGTTATTAATTATTATAAAAAATCGTGGCTATTTAGACATAAATCTCAAACGGAATTATGTTTAGAGCATAAGAACAACCAAATCTAACTATAGTTTATTTTGGGACATCAAAAATAAAAGTCGAGTCCAGCTCCTATACAAATTTGGCCATGATTCTTTGTTTTATTAATCAACATCTATACTAATACTAATAATATTATAAAGCGGAAGAGTTTGTTAGTTTGTTTGTTTGAACGCGCTAATCTCAGGAACTACTGGTCCGATTTGAAAAATTCTTTCAGTGTTAGATAGCCCATTTATTGAGGAAGGCTATAAGCTATATTTTATTACGCTAAGACTAAAAGGAGCGAATAAATAGAGGATAATGTGGAAAAAACGGGGAAAATTGTATGAAATGCTTATTTAGTAATAGTTTGAACGCGCTAATCTCAGAAACTACTGGTCCGATTTGAAAAATTCTTTCAGTGTTAGATAGTCCATTTATTGAAAAAGGTTATAGGCTATATTTTATTACGCTAAAACTTATAAAAGCGAAGAAATAGAGGAAAATGTGGAAAAACGGGGGAAATTATGTGAAAGGGCTTATTTGAACGCGCTAATCTCAGGAACTACTGGTCCGATTTGAAAAAATCTTTCAGTGTTAGATAGTCCATTTATTAAGAAAGGCTATAAGCTATATTTTATTATGCTAATACTAATAGGAGCGAAGAAATACAGGAAAGTGTGGAATAAACAGGGGGAAAATTATTTGTAAGGGCTTATTTGAACGCGCTAATCTCAGGAACTACTGATCCAATTTAAAAACATCTTTCAGTGTTAGATAGCCCATTTATCGAGAAAGGCTATAAGCTATATATTATCACGATAAGACTAATAGGAGCGAAGAAATAGAGGAAAGTGTGGAAAAAACGGGGAAATTTATTTGAAAGGGCTTATTTGAACGCGCTTATCTCAAGAACTACTGGTCCGATTAGAAAAATTCTTTCAGTGTTAGATAGTCTATTTATCTTAAAAGGCTAAAGACTATATTTTATTACGCTAAAACTTATAGGAGCAAAGAAATAGAGGAAAATGTGGAAAAAACGAAGGAAATTATTAAAATTGCTTATTATCTTTTTAGAAACTACTGGAGCAATTCTTATGTTATTTGGCACACAAGAAGAATAGACCACGTGAAAAGACATATGTTTCTTTTTTTGCGGAAAAATGTGCGGTTTCTATGACATTCCTAAATTACGCGGGCGAAGCCGCGCGGAACATCTATCATACCATAAAAGTATATTGTCCCACAGTATATACTTTTAATAAGTTTTATGATTTGCACGTTAACTATTCAATCGATGTACGGGAACAACTATGTATAAACTATAGTCCACGCGGACGAAGTCGCGGGCAACAGCTAGTTAAAACATAAAATTATTATAATAAAATGAAAATTAATGTAATAAAACATTTATTTCTCTTGTTTTTTCTACTTTGTAAAGGTTTAAGCCCTAATATTTTATTTATGCTCATGAATTTAAAGTTATTCTTTTTATTTTATAAGATATGGGGGCAAACGAGCACACGGGTCACCTGATTGAAAGTAACTACCGATGCCCATGGATACTAGCAACATGAAAAGGGCTGCTGGTGCGTTGCTGGCCTTACCCGGTACTAATACGCTATCTTTTTGAAGGTTTGCAGGTCGTGTAGTTCGAAAATACTGCTGGTGACAGTTCATTCCACAATTTTACAGTACGCGGCAGAAAGTTACGTGAAAAACGCACGGTGGAAGACTGCCACTCATCAAGGTGATGAGGATGGTATATTTTTCGCGTGGAACGACACTCCCCGTGATACATCATGAAGCCGATAGAGGATGCAGAGTGAAGCCACATCTCGGCGTATTTCCAAGGAGTCCAGCCTGTTTGAAACACTATGGCAGTCAACAATGCGAGCGGCCCTTCATTGTATACGATCCAAAGGGAGTAGTTGGTATTTGGCGCCCCTGCCCAGAGATGAGAAGAGTATTCCATATGAGGCCGAACCTGCGCCTTGCAGAGTTATAGTCGTTAGTCCGGACTGAAATACTGTCTCGCTCTGTTAAGGACACCAATCTTTTTCGAGGCTAACTTGGCCTCACCCTCTAGATTACATCGGAACTGGACTTCGCTCGATATGTTTACACCAAGTATATCAATGCTGGGGGAGAATGTTAAAGGGGTACCCTGAAAACGAGGAGAATATGAACGAATATGACCATTGATGACTTTTTAGTGGTGAACGCGCAGACTTGTGTATTGGCGGGGTTGAATTGGAATAAGTAATGTCTACCCCATTCAGAGACTTTCTCCTGTGAATTCTCTATTTTAGACACAAGTTCGTTTCGACTCTATATCTAGAAAAATATCGGGGGAGCCGGTATATAGGGCAGCGCCTGTACTATAATCCGCATAGCAATAAATACCGTTGGTCTGTAACATGTCATTGATCTGCTAAGAAACTTGTGACCCATTTGCATAAATTCTCGGGGAGCCCATATGATGGAAGCTTTGATAGCAGCGCTTTTTGCCAAACCCGATCAAAGGCCTTTGCAATGTCCAAACTAACAGCCAGTGCCTCTCCCTTCGACTCAATCGCCTGAGCCCAACGACGAGTTAGGTACGCCAAGAGATCACCAGCCGAGCGACTCTTTCGGAACCCGTACTGTTTGTCCCTGGCCACCCAAGTATCGAAAGAGCTGGGTATTGATAATGGATTCCATAATCTTCGAGAAGACGGAGGTTATAGCGATTGATCTGTAGCTGAAAGGATTTGAGCGGTCACCTATTTACACCAAGGCTGTCTTCTAAGAAGCCGGGACAATGCCAGAAGAGTAGGAGAACCGAAAAAGACGCGTTAAGACCGGAGCCAACTGGAGCACACTTTTTCAACACAATAGGAGGGATTCCGTCAGGCCAACTCTGCTTTTGGATATCAAGGGAACGCAGGACTGAGCGCTGATGAAACTCCGACATGATGCTCATGCATCATGGTTTGGTCGGCGTTTTTTATCCCCCGTCATCTAGGGTCGAGCTTGACGCAAAGAGATTGCCCAGAAGATCGGTTTTGTATTTTGCGTCGTGGGCCAGCGATCCATTTTCTTCTTGTAGGGATGGTAGGGATGGCTTGCAGAAATTGCCTTCAATAGCTTTGGCCAGAGACCATGTACGGGTTCCCGGAGGGAGTCTCGAGTCTCTCACAGACAGAGACATCTCTCTCTCTTGAAGGACCTAGAGGCAAGGTTGTACTTCATTTTATATTATGTGTGTGTCCACGCATAGACGCAAAGGAGCTCAATATTTATTAACAGCAACAATTATAGCTCAACAATATTTTTTATTGAACCATCAACAAAAAAATATTAGCAAATTTACATTTTATTCCATGCACTAATAAAGTCGTATTATATAAAAAAAAATTAGTCGATATTGTTAACAGAAAATATACCGGCTTTTATCTTTACAAACATGTGAAATCAACAAAATATGTATACAAGAATAAGTGTGTAGATGTCCAGAGCAATGCTCGGGGGGAAAAAATATACGTGGACACATACATGCAACATTTAACTATACGTCTTTAAGCTTCATTTAAGAATAAGCGTGTTCAGTTCCATTCAGAATAAACATGCATTGATACCTTGCCTAGATCACATAAACGTAACCTCTAAGTTTAAGACTGAATCTGTTATTTGCAAAACAGATATCACAGACCATGAATTCGTTATTGCTGGAATGACCCATAAAATTCCTTGCGCTACCGAAAAAAGGCGGCTGCGCATAAAAATTGACTACCTGTCTATTACAGCGGACCTTGAAAAGGTGGACTGGAGAGATGTTATTACATTAACTAAAGTAGATGACGCAGTAAAAGTATTTAGTGATAAACTTTCAAGTATAGTTGATAAACATTCATCTACCGTACCAATCAGCCGCTCTAAATTCACGTTTAAGCCTTGGATGACACCGGGCCTTATCAGATGCTCAAAGCATAGAGATTCTTTGCATGCCAAAGTGCGTGTTAATCCAAATTACATTACGACTAAATTAATTTACACACGATACAGAAACTTTTATTACAATTTAATACGGAAAGTTAAACAAAAACCCGAAGAGCTAGAGTTAGACAAAAATAAAAAAAATCAGAGAAAGCTTTATAATACAATTAAAAACATTACTTACACAAATACAATCAATAGACATCCAGTAGAACTTACCTTAACTAAACCTAACTTATTAGAATCTCTTGATCACTGCAACACCTTTTTTTCTAATGTTGGACAAAATCTCGCAAATAAAATACTAACCGTTAATAAGGGAAATGAAGAGTCGCTGGCATCCAAAGTTAAAATAGCCAACTCACCTATACAGTCCCTCTTCTTCCAACCAACAGATGAAAGTGAAGTGGATTCAATTATTAAGAACCTAAAAATAGACAGTGCCCCAGGCTTAGACGGTATTACTAACAAAATACTAAAAGCTATTAAAAGTCATATCATTATCCCACTCACTTTCATTTGCAACCTCAGTTTGACAGAGGGTTTTTTTTCTTCAATGTGGAAAACAGCAGCTGTTACGCCTGTTTACAAAAATGGTAGTAGATCAGATCCTAGTAACTATAGACCGATTTCTCTGCTGTGCTCATTCTCAAAAATTTTAGAAAAAATTGTCCACAAACGTCTTATTAGCTTTATAGACCAAAATAATTTACTATCCGACAAACAATTCGGTTTCCGCGCTAATAAATCTACAGAAGACGCAATAAGGTTATTGACAGATACTATTTCAGGACATCTTGACGAGTAACGGACATGTATTGGCGCATTTTTAGACCTTGCTAAGGCGTTCGACACAATCTCTATTAAAATTATAATACGCAAGTTAGAGTTATTAGGTATAAGAGGAAACGCCTTAGCATGGTTCCATAGCTATTTAATTAATCGATCACAATGTGTGAAAATCAACCAACAGAAAAGTAATTTGCAGAATATCAACTTTGGCATACCGCAAGGTAGTGTCTTGGGCCCAACGCTTTTTATTTTATATATGAACGACATATTTAATACAAGCCTCCATAGAACCGAAATAATCTGTTACGCTGATGACACAGCAATAATTTTTAATGGGAACAATTGGACTGAGGTAGTTAAAACCGCTGAAAACGCACTTAAAATAGTCGCTAGGTGGCTCCAAGATAACCTACTTACATTGAGTGTCCCAAAGTCAAAACTCTTATTTTTTCATAAAACTAGAGCATCAGCACCTCCTGCAAATCTCAACGTTAAAATACATACATGTCCTATAGAGAGTGAGCAGATAGCGGAATGTAACTGTAGGCAACTAAGTAGAGCTACTTCCATAAAATACCAAGGTGTCACGGTTGATGTAAAACTAGATTTTCAGGAACATATTGTTAATACTGCCAAAAGAATCCGGAAACTTATTTACATTTTTAAAAACTTACGTACCTCTGCTACTTTGAACTTACTGAAAACGGTTTACACATCAATTTGCCAGTCGGTAGTATCTTACTGCATACCAATTTGGGGAGGGGCAGCTACCACTAAAATTATAATTCTGGAAAGAGCACAGCGATCAATATTGAAAGACATATTGAAGAAGCCTATCTGGTATTCTACAGCAAATGTGTACGAAGATATAGATGTTCCTACTGTTCGTGCTCTTTTTATACTCCGCGTTATTGTCAAGGAACATCGTGCTGTTCTAAAATCTCCAGATTACGAAACATTGCGCGAAAAAAAAAATTAAAGCTACCGTTACCGCGGATATCTTCTAGTTTCGCTAGAAGATTTGGTCCATATTTACACCCATTCATATATAATAAAATAAACAGGGAATGCATTATAAAAGACTGCTCATTAAAAGAAGTAAAAGAAAAAGTAACAAGATGGCTAAAAGCTCTAGATTATGACGAGAAAGAACAAATATTAAGAGAGATATATAGATAGAAATAATCACATACATAATCACACACACACACACACACACACACACACACACACGCACACACACACACACAAACACACACAGAACGCAGCGTGGTAATGACATTTAAAATTTTATAAATTTTAGTAACTTTAATCACTCACTTATAACTTATTTTTAATTAAGATAAGTACTATTTTGGTGATCTGCAGGACAGGCTCAGCCTAGTGCAGACATCAAAGAAACCCGGCAGTAAAACGTCTGTAATCTTAAAATATTATAATGTACCTATAAAAATATTTTGTAACAGATGTATGTATTGTTGTTTCAATAAATTATTATTATTACTATACACACAAACACGTTTTCTCAAATCGACGCTAACAATCAACTAAAAGGCGTTAAGGCCCTATAGACCCGAAAATTAGCAGGTCGATGTCTGTCAGTACGAATATCGACGTAAAGGACATTAAAATAACATTCATATCAGCGCGCCTTGTACAGTGGCGGTTACGACGCTCGCCGCGTACTTGTTAGGGCGAAATAGGAGAAAAAAACCTTTTTTCTTTGATAATTAAACCAAAATGCAAAATGTAACCACAAATTATTCTTCTTTAAGTTATGAGCTTTTCGTAGATATGATTTTTGAAAGTAAAACTATCATAAGCTTCATGAAAAATAAGAAAAATATCACAAAATATTCGAATTTAGCCTCCTCTTCGGAGTTATTTTTGATCGAGTGAAGTTTTCAATATTATGTTTCGAACCACAAATTGTCAAAGTACATTAAGTAAACAACAATGTGTATTTTTTTTGGCTTTTAAAAGTCACTATTTGTTTGTTTATTATTGATTCAAAGTCATGTAAAATTGGGTCTATAGGGCCTTAAGAACGGCGTATATGATGCGCCGGCGAAGGTATCATACAGGGGCGGGAGGGAGATGAAATGGCGTTACTTATCTCTGTATTCATTACTTAAGTATATTCATTAGTTGTAAGTATAGGTTTAAGAATAAAATTATGTGTTTGAAATGTAATAACTTTCTCATACCTATAAAATTAGTATGAAATAAATTGTCGTATCTTTGTGAATGTTGTATTTTAGGCAACTAAAATGTCGTAACTCATTCAAATCAAACTAGAGAGTTAAAAAACCTGTGTCGTATCTTTTTCTAATTTCTCACGCATTGCCGTATCTATCTTTTATCAAAAAATGGCAGTTTTTCGTCTAGTTACGACAATTTTTTTAAGGTCTGTGCTAAAAGGTGGTAAAAATCCATGGTCGTATCTTTACTAGAATTTATCGTAGAAAGACGAGATATAGACCATTCGACGCAGAATTTTTTTTTATACAACAATCAAATTAAAAGTGATTTTGGCCAAAATTCAAGTTACGCCACTTCCGCTTTCACCCGTCGATATGTTTTAAATTTAGCCTACAAGTTGGTTCCTGTTCTCATTTAAATACAACAACGATGATTTATTATTGTGTGGCAATTATACTTGTGGTAATATCTATTTGCAATAAGAAGAAGTAGTCTTGCGTCTCATCTTTCCGCTTGCTGTCAAATGCAGCGTTGCCAATTTGTGGGGAATTCCCCGAATTGCGGGGAATTTTAAGTTGATTGGGGATTCATAGGGGTTTGGCAATAAGTGGGGAAAATGTGGGGATTTTAACATTTTGACATCTTTTTCAATAATAAGCAAATATTTCATCATTGTACATTGACGTATCGAACATTTTAACATTCGATTGATCGTAGTAGATTGACAATATTGTTTATGATCAGGGGATTTGCTTTTTTCTATTCTTAAGCGTTTGATGTCTGATGTCCACATATTATAATGCGCTGTTTTTGTACAATTTCTGGCTGCAAGACAAGGAATTATTAAAAACTGGGGGAAGTGTTAAGTGAAACACTTCAAAGAAAATGCTTTCCATAAAATATAGAAAAGAATATTTATAATATTAAAGAGGTATTATTTCTACAATCTAGCTATTTATAAAAAATGTATCGCTATTTCCATAGACCAATTTTGCTATTCTTTTTTTTTCTGGCTGCAAGACAAGGAATTATTAAAAACTGGGGGAAGTGTTAAGTGAAACACTTCAAAGAAAATGCTTTCCACAAAATATAGAAAAGAATATTTATAATATTAAAGAGGTATTATTTCTACAATCAAGCTATTTATAAAAAATGTATCGCTATTTCCATAGACCAATTTTGCTATTCTTTTTTTTTGTAGTGTTTTTTTTTCAGCTGAAGGTTCTTACTTGTACCAGAGCTTGTACGAAAAAATAAAGAAAGTAATGTGAAAGTTGACACAAATAAAATAAAACTTATTGATCATGATATAACTGTTTGAGTTTTTACTACTTATTATTAATTATACTAATGCAAATTATACTCACGTAGTAGAATATTGATTCATTTGAAAAAAAAACATGTATGGGGAATTTGTGGGGAATCAGCAAATTTTTGTCCCCAATTTGGGGAATTTGACCATGACTTTTGGGGAAATCTGATAATTAGCATTGGCAACCCTGGTCAAATGTCAAGTCAACAAAAACAAAAGATTCAAGACGCTCGTTTTGTAGAGCTGTAAAAGTAACAAAAAAAGCGTACCCGTATGTATTCGTTACTTTAACTGTTTGTACTCGTTACTATTGCATCGTTACTCGTTACTCGATAGTTTTGATTTTTGATACCTCATAAATAACAACCAAGTTTTGTTGATTACTGGGTTCCGTACGTAAAAGTTAAAAACGAGACCCTATTACTGAGACGTCGATGATTGTCCGTCTGTCTGTCTGTCTCCAGGCTGTATCTCAAGAACCGCTATAGCTAGATCTCTAAAATTTTTACAGATTGTGTGTTTCTGGTGCCGCTTTAACAATAAATACTAAAAACAAAATAAAGTTAATATGTATTTGGGGCTGCCATACAACAAACGTGTTCTTTTTTTGGCCTTTTTGCTCGTAATCCATAATGGCAACATGTAGACACTTGAAATTTTCACAAAATCCTGAGTTGGGATGTTTTCTTATTTTTAATCTCCACCAGACGGCGCGACGATAGACACTTCTAGATTTTCTATTGGTTCCCCACCGATCTGAAATTATCTGCAGGTTGGCATCACTGACTACATAACATGGTCTGTGTTTCCAAAGAATATCAGTGTACTGTCAAGTCACGAAGAGCATACGCCTAAGCGATCATTGGCCTAAGCGATTAGGCCAGTATACTGGTAACAGTTTAGGAACACGCAAATTGTCAAACTGAAAACATACAACTGAAAGAGAGTTTTGGCGGGCATGTCACTTTCAAACTTCTTCTACTTTTTATTGTTGGAGTGGTTTTTATTATTTTTTCCCAAATTGTGTTGGGTTTTTGACGTGACAACGTCTTATAATTCGATGCCGGCTGCGCGCACGAAAAAACATGACGCAATATGCGGCGTTACCTCGCTCGCTCTGAGGCGTTCCATATAAAGCCTAGTATCCACTTGAGTGGCTCGGCCAAATGAGCCCGCTCATTTGGCCGAGCTGCTCAAGTGGAGACGCCTGAGCACGCTCGAACTCGCACGAATGAGCGGCTCATTCGCCCGAGCATGCTCAAGTAGATACTAGGCTTAAGGCTGTAAAGACGTCATACGCCTAATACTGGTCCAATCCGTTCTGTAGGGTTACCCTGGGACGCAAATCCCTCTGGCGTAATAATAAATAAAACAACCAGTGAGTGTCAGCGAAAATACGAAAATTTATTCCATTGAATTACATATACCAAATGTTGTCGGGTAAGCGATAGCGCGATCTAGAGGCCTAACAGTGACATCTGTTATCAAATCGCGGAACTAAATTTACTTAAAAAATATTATGAAGTTTACAAATCTCAACAAAGGCTATGACGTTGTCACGTTCAACTATCGTCAGTAAACCGACTTTACAGACAACCGATTTTTTTATGTTCATTATTGGTAAAATATTAGCCATTAAATATCCGTTATCTTGCACAAGTGCAGGTAAGATGTTGTCAAAACCAAAATGTATATTTCCAGTGATATTTGGTGTGAATATCAGTAAATAGGGCTATTTCTTCCGTGAGTTTTAACTAAAACATCATTATAATAACCCTATTATCCTACTCATTGGAATATTATTGCGTCTTATTCAAATTGAAATGTATCAAGGATTACATTATTTTGCCCAGTTTTGTAGCAATTATTGATGGTATTCCCTGGTATTACCGATAGTTATCTACCCATACGCCATCTAGTAACTAAAATGGAAACTGTTTGACGATCAAATTAAAAAAATAAGAAAATGCCTCATTATAAAATTAGAATAAAATAAATAATTAAGGGGCCCCCATACAAAGAACACTATTTTTCCCTACTTTCACTCTATCACAGTAAGTACGGAACCCTTCGTGCACGAGTCCAACTCGCACTTGGCCAATTTTTTGTATATTTCATAGGTTAATAGTTATTTAATTCAAGACATCCATATATTTTTAGGACCATCAAAACGAAATTTTAAATCTTTTCTATGTCTGTTAGCTACCACTTTCGCAGAGGAAGTTGTTGTTCGTCTTATCAAAATGAAGCCAATCAGGAAATATTTGAAAATTTAAAAAAATGTTTGAGCGATCCCGGACTATAAAATCTTTTTTGTAAAAAGTTAAATTAAACCTAGAATACTGCAAGCGTTAGGCCACCGAGCAAACGACCTTGGCCATACATTTGCCGCGTTGCCGAGATCGCGCCAAAACCCTATTATTTTTACTTATCTAAGTTCAAAATTGTCCTAAAAACAATTTTATACGGGGAATATGTAGTTTATGATATTGTCGATCTATTGGCGTGAGTTTCAAATAAAAGTAATTTGTAAATGCTAAGGAGATGCTGAATGTATGCTTGAATTTTAATAAATTGGTATTACTTTGGAAGCTGATATCATGAGTATAATAAACAAAAATAGAAAATTTAAAACGGGGAAAGGAATTTTGATATACTGAAGATTATTGCTGTATTTTTATTATAACTTTGTAGCTTTCAGATTATGAGTTTATAAGGTTTTAAATACGGCCAATTATGGAATCTCCGGAGGGAACGCCCTTAACGCGTATCATCAGCTGGTATACGGTATGCTCGTCGCGACATTTTAGTAAAAAAATATATTAAATTAAAAAAAATATAGCAACTACGAAAAATGCGAGTTATACTGCATTTACACATTCGCGTTCGCCATTCGCCTCATCATCGACGAAGCATTCGACGAAGCATTCGTACACGAATGCTGTCGCGAACTACCGTTCACACATTCGTGGGGTGATTCATTTTGACATTCGCACACGAACATGGAGGACGTGTTACTATGATAGCGACGTTGAATGAAAAATATATGATAGCTATATTTTGGGTTCCAAATGAGCTCTTCCTTTTTGTAAAATTCTAGGAATTATAAAATTCGCCCTTCACTCCACTCCATTTTTATTACAATATAATAATAATAATACTAAATACTAATAATTAATCTGTATTGAAAACCAAAATTTCCTTATTATAATATTAGCCCGCCAAACTGCATAGTAGTTTGTCGGCGGCGATATAATATTTTTGTTTAAGTATGTATAATACTATGTTATATCTTAAATTATGACTTAAGTTTACACAATGATACACGTATGTGGCATTAGTAAGAAGAAAAGAAACGACTGTAATAACTAATAACATTATTATAATAATAATAACATGATAACATTATAATATACAGTTATACACTGTACTAAATAGGCTAATTTTCAGTACAGTGTACTTAAGTCAAATATGTATGTTCAGCTTTGTACACGTCCTGTAGGGTCGGACGCTAGCTGTCAACTGAATGCAGGCGAATGTGTAAACAGTAAGTTCGTATTCGCTATTCGTGCCCTTTGATTCGCGTCCGAAAAACCGCTCCCAACGCGAATGCCACGAATCGCGAGGCGAAGTGCGAGGCGAATAGCGAGCGCCTGTTTACACATTCGTGTTGGTTATTCGCCTCGTGATTCGCCTCGCTATTCGTGCGAATGTATAAATGCGGTATAACGAAGCGCATTCGTGAGTAACGTTTCGTTACTCGGTACTAGGTGGCGTACCCGTTACTCAGTACCGAATACATACGGTTTCTACAAATATATAATAATAATCTGTGTACGGTTTGCTACAGCTCTATCGTTTTGTAAAAGCGTTGTAAAAGTGATTATTGAATTAAAATTTCGTACGGTATCTGTTTTTGTAGACTAATTAAGCAGCAGTGTATTTTTTGAATAGCAATGAAAGCGTAAGTTTATTTTGTCTCTTTAGCTGCAGATTAATTTATATTGCTCGTTAGGTTTTAATTCTCACAGCCATTTGGCTTGTATGTAAACACATTTTCCCGATTACCTTCAATGTATAGCATGTTGTAGTTATAATAATTTAAAGGTTAAGCTGACCACCGTTACAAGTATCTACGTCTCTCTTCTAGGAAGCAAGTCCATGCTCAAAGGAAATATGCTCAAGGTGCTCACATTCCGTCGTCCAACCCCAGCACACCCTTGGAGCGAAGAGTCGAGACTGGAGCTCAAAACTCTTACAAAGTATTTTATAGTAACAATGATGCCAAAAATCTTTTAGATATAGTGTCATTCAGCAGTAAGTGTTTGTGTGTAATTAATTTTATTATTGTTGTAAATTGCATGAAAATACCCATTTTGAATATTGATTTTGAGTTTGTGTAATTAAAAAAATGTCAAAACGTTAAATTTTAGATATACATCGTCACACACAACCCAGAGTATTAGTTAAAAGACTAGAGAATACTACAAATGCTTTAAAAAGAGAACCACCTCTTCATAGAGCAAGCAAACCCATAGAAAATGGGGCTAGATCTCCTGCTAAACTTGAAACAAAGAAACCACCTGAGTTGTCTTCTTCTGTTTCACCACTGTCCAAGATGAAGTCTGGAAGATCGATTAAATTGATTAAAAGGAGACTCTTGAGTAAAAGGGTTCGTCGCAGCAACAGGCTCCGTGGAAAGCCATCTCCTGTGCTCAAAAAGACTATAATATTTAAGAAGAAAATTAAACCTAAGGCAAAGATTGTTACGGCAAAGCGGATAATCAAATTATCAAAGCCACTTGTGAATGAAACTAATGAACTAGATGCTGTGTGTCCCTCCACCGATGATGATGAGCAACCACTCACCTACTTTAAAAAGAAATCCCAACAAGTATCACCTAAGGAGGAAAAAGGTTTGTTTTGTTTTCCTCATAAAGATTTTCCTCAATGTCATTTTTATATCACATTTTCTTTTTTCCTTGTACACATGAAAGAGAACTGAGAAGGCATGATATTAATAACACAGAATTACAAATTACCCAAAGAGCACCCTCTCAATATCAACACCTATATTATTTTAATATAATATTAGTCTTTTTTTTTATCTTTTTTATTTTACAGAGGCTTTTAACACTCAGTGTTAATGTCAGCCTCATAGGTGAACACAGTGTTCCCTACATAAGGGACAGATCCAAATAATTATATAATTTGATTGCCTCTGGGGACAACAGCTCCGAAAGTACGCTGTTGATCCGTCCATTGTGCAGGCAGCCACAGTCACCTAAGAGCCTTGATCTTAGCTCTGCAGTCCGAGCACACTCCAGCAAAAATATTAGTCTTCTGTTACACATTGCCAGCCATTGTTAGATTCAATTAATTTGGATCTGAATATATTCTAAACAAAGCTAAGCACGGCTATAATGCAAGCAATTTGTATGTCACACATTAGTAACTGTGCATTAACCCATCAACTCCCAAGTGGGACCCGAGTGCCACATAACATTTGAAAATCTAATGTGTCTGTTTCCACAGTTGAGTTATTAAGGAAATAATTGCACATTCATTTGGCTAGGTAAATTTTAACATTTATGATTTAGTTGGAACTAACTAAAAGAGAGTTAGGCCTGGAGATACTGACACAAAATTCTTGGTGATTTGTGCCAGTATGGCGTTTTACAGGGGTATAATTACGTAAAGGCAAAAAGGAAAATGATGGTCATAGCGCTCGCACTGGCAGCCCAAACGCGTGGGCGTTAACCGAACGTGTCGGATAAATAACGAGTGTCGAACGATTTGTTCCACTAAAATGCTTGTATTTTCAGATAGTCGAAAAAAAATAAGTAGGCGAAAGCGTAATGCCATACCGACGCGAATACGTTAATTTTAATAAAAAATTGAACCATTTGTACCAGGCTAATTTTTGCATAGCTAATCGTCGTCGAGTAGCCATTCACGAAAATTACCTTGCCATACTTTTCCGACAGCTCCCAATGGCCGCCATACCACTGCAAAGGTGTAAGTTTTTTTTTTCGCCAAACGATTTGTACCACCCTGAAACTTTTTTTAACAGTTCCCTGTATGATCATAAATAGGAGTCTGATAATGCCATACCTGTGGGAGGCGGCGAATATGAACAATATTATTTCAAAATCCTAAGATTTTATTCGTAATTTCAAACGGTTTTTCAAGTATGGCGCCACTTTTTCCCTCTACTACAAGTATGGCAAATATAATAATGGTCACATTGTATTGTATAATTTACAAAAATCCAAATGCCATACTGGTACAAATCGTCCAATTTTTATCACTTTTTTGCTCAAGTCCGATAGTCATCCCGGCCCATGGTTACAATCAGTAATAAATTTTTTTTGGTACAATTGTCAAATGACGAGTATACAATGATGCCATGATGTAAAAAATGATTTTACGTATTTTATAGTTGTATTTTTTTTGGGCTGCCAGTGCGAGCGCTATGACCATCATTTTCCTTTTTGCCTTTACGTAATTATTCCCCTGTAAAACCGCCATAATGGCATAAGTCACCAAGAATTTTGTGTCACTATCTCCAGGCCTAAGTGTCTTGAGGCACTTAAATTATTTCAGGCGTACTTTTTTTTTATTTCATATAATCTTGGTAATAGACCCTTGGTGAATGGTACCCTGAAACAAATTAAAATTAAAAAATTTGTGTATCATGTATTCAATAAAATTTAAAATGTTTTAGAAAAGAAGAAGCCAGTACCATTAGTCACACTAAATAGAAGAAAAAGTATTAGACGGAAATCTAATGACTCAGGTAAGCTTGTATATTATAAAATATTGAAGCACATAAATAATTTAAAAAAATAAGAAATTAATACTAATTGATGATGTTTTAGAACCAACACCAACTCCTGAACCACCAAAACAATCTACAAAAAAAGAAAATGCTACTCATACTGCAGGTAAAGTATTATTGTGTAAATAAATTATTCAAAAAGGTTTCGTCGTAGCACCAGGCGCCGTGGAAAGCCATCTCCTGTGCTCAAAAAGACTATAATATTTAAGAAGAAAATTATCAAAGCCACCTGTGAATAAAACTAATGAACTAGATGTTGTGTGTCCCTCCACCGATGATGATGAGCAACCACTCACCTACTTTAAAAAGAAATCCCAACAACACCTAAGGCTGGTGATATTTGTTGGGATGTGAAAAGGTGTGTTTTGTTTAAATCGTAACTTCTTGCTTCAGTATCGGAAAATTTTTGAAGCATATCATGTTCTTTGTTTTCTTTGTACACATGAAAAAGGATTACAAATAACCTAAATAGGGTGGTCAATATTAAAACTGGCTATAATACCACCAATTTGAATGTCACATATTAGTAATTACTAATTAGTAATTACTGTGCATTAAGGAAATAATAATTGCACATTAATTTAGGACAGGTAAAGGACATCAGGCATTCGGGTAAAAAAAAGTGCGGCCAGAACTAACAATATTTTCAATAGCTAGGCTATATTAAGAACTTTAAAAAATGGGCTTAACCCTGTAACTGCATTTTCTGAGTAATATTTAGTTAGGAAAATAATATTAAAACATTACAATTAAAGGGGTCATACTGGGAAATGACCCCTTACCCTGTATTAACTCTTTCCTAGTACGATGCCATTTCCAGTACGACCACTTTCCCAGTAAGACCCATTTAAATGTAATGCTTTTAATATATTTTCCTAACTAAATACTTCTGAAGATGCAGTTACAGGGTTAAGTCCATACAATATGTCCATATATATTTTTTAAATTCTTAATATGGCCTAGGTATTTTAAATAATCCTAGGACTGGCTGCGCAGCTTTTTTTTAAGAAATTGCCTGGTGTCCTTTTTTGTAATATAATAGGCACTAATTGGTGAATGGGTACCCTAAAACAAATTAAAATTAAAATGTTGTAGTTAATAAAGTTTTAAATGTTTTAGAAAAGAAGAAGCCAGTACCATTAGCGGTAGCCACATTGAATAGAAGGAAAAGTATTATACGGAAATCTAATGACTCAGGTAAGCTTTTCCATATACCTAAATTATAATTTATACATAATATTTAACTAAGTATATTGAATGAAGTACATAAATGATAAAAAAGAACGAAATTAATACACTATAATGTTTTAGAACCAACACCAACTCCTGAACCACCAAGACAATCTATAAAGGAAGAAAATGATGCTGTTACTGCAGGTATAGTATTATTGTGTAAATAAATTATTGTGTAGTTTTCATAGTTTTCATTAGTATCTTATTTGTATATTCTGAATGTTTTCAGAATCTAACAGCGGATTATATTATGGAACTAATGGAATAGAAAGATGGATCTCAGAGAGTACGAAAGACATTACTAAAAGCAAAGACTATAAAGTTCCTGTCCTTCTGCAGAAGAAAAAGAAAATTGAAAAAAGTCCAGTAACAAGAGGCAACACTACGAAAACTACTTCCCCACCAAAGAATGTTTGCTCCTCTGTAAAATTTATATATCTCAAAGACGTGATGAATGCTTCTCAGGATGATATCGACGGCAATTGCAATAATTGCACGCGCTGCGAAATTATAAAGAAGGTCGTGGAATTATCGAAGTTAGTCCGAGATACGCGCAAAACCACTAGAAGCAACGGTCTGGATGTCGACCCCAGCATGGACACGACAGTGTCTGCCTACACCAACATACCCAGCCCACGCGTTCACGGCACCGCTATTACCCGACTAGACAAGTCTCGAACTTCGAAAAGCGAGGACAAACAAGCTTTCTACATGGACCTCTTACCCGGATCGGACAAAATAGTAGAGGTATCGTGGTGCAAAATTCCCAACCGCAAAGACTCCCTAATGAGCGCCCGGCTCATCTCGAAAACGAATTTAACGAACTCCGGCGACGTCGCTCTCGCAAATAATGAGACTCTGCTAGACAAGTTACTTCAGCTATATAAAGAGAAAACACACACAGAAAATTCTGCCGATCCAGTAGATGCAGCACAAAGTAGCAAACAAAAAAGTGCAAATAATGCGCCCAGTGAAAAAGAAAAAAATAAAAACGTGGAGGCCGATAAAACGACCAAGAAAACAAATATCGATAAAGCAAAAGTTTCATTTGCAAAAATAACAACTAGCAAAACATCAAATGTAGAAAAGCCCACAGGAAAACAGGCAAATACAGAACAGACAAAATCAGACACTTCGACTACAAAACCGACAAACACAGAAAAGACTCTCAAACAAATTAAAGCAGAAAAACCTAGTAAACAAACAAATGTATCAAAGAAAAACGAAAATGACATACCACTTTCTAAAATAGCTGAAGCAAAGAATGAACATAAACCAGCCCGGATAACTAAGCGCAGTTATTCCGTTAAAGGAAATATATCACAAGACGCCTCAACATCTGAAAGCAAAAAGAAGAAAACAGATTGTAATTTCCCAAAAGGGGTAGACCGGGCTAAATTAGTAGACGCGCCCGTGTTCTATCCAACAGAAGCAGAGTTTACCGTGAGTAATATAATCTACATCTATACATATTATTTTAAAAAATCGCTTTTTTCCCTCATGTCCCTTTGTTCCCTTTAATCTTTAAAACTACGCAACGGATTTTGATGCGGTTTTCTTTAATAGATAGAGTGATTCAAGAGGAAGGTTATAGGTATAATAACATTCATTAAATAAGTAATGGAGAAATACTGTTATTGTTGGGGTTTCTAATGTGATTGCAAACGCAGGCTGAACCCTACGAGATTTATCAAAATAATGTACCAAGTATTGTACACGTTGAAAAGATCTACAGAAAAATCCGCGATGGTATATTATGTCTATCTCTTATGGATATGTCGCAGTCCACTGGTTAAAATAGACGTTCAATCAAACAGCTAGCCCTATGACTGAACAACGCCATTCAATCACACGGCTATACGTCGTTTAGCCGACTTGTTGACTGCAACGTTCAACACTACAGCTAGACGACGCTTAGCCAACTGGTTAAATGGCAAATTAACTAAGGTGACCATTAGTTAATTATATTTTCCTAGTTATAAAGTTTTCCTATTCTCTCAAATTAATAAATATTAATTTGAGAGAATAGGAAAACTTTTTGTAATTTCTTGAGAGATTTACGTATATTTAGTTCTTTCTTTCCGAAAAATATTATCTTGAAACAATCACAAACACTGGCATAGTTAACGCCATTTTGTAAACAAAACGCACTTAGCGCCGCGGTGGTGAGCGCTGAACTAATTCAATCAAACGGCGGCTTTTGAATCAGCTGTAGTGTTGAACGTTTTGAGCGACTTAAATATTCAATTAAAAAGCTAGACCTGTGATTGAATGGCGTTTTTCAGTCAAATGTTTGATTAAACGGCTATTTAAACCAAGTTGGCTGCGACAGATATACCGCAATAACATTTTTTTGACATTTTCTTTTTATGACAAATAATGGCTAATTTTCGAATCAATTTTAATAAATACAGCATTAATCCTTATCCAATTAAATAACTTAAATACAATATTGTTGATTTAAAGTAGATCTATATGGCCCTTTACAGCATACGATTTAAATGAATATTTTCGAAGATATTACAGATTTGAAAATTGCGGGAAGTAGCTTTTGCGGCCTTACCGACCAATGCGGGCCACGGGTAGTAATAATGAATACAAGTCAAAACTGCTGTATCGATTTTAATCATTTTTTCAGTGGCTATATATTTTGTACCGGGTCGCTAGTATAATATTATATTACATAACATGTCAAAATTATAATATACTATCCCTTTTCCTGCCTTCTCAAGATATTCTCTAATTACATCACTCTAAAGTCTAAAAGTATTGAGAGAAATACTTGACAATCATTTCAAAGTCTTGGTCGGTCTAGTCATAAGATTAGGTGTGTAAGAAGACAAGTCTTATTTTAAGATATAGAAACACAAAATAAGAAAATATTAGAGATAAACTACGATAACATGGCGCGTCCAAATTACTGTTTCAATGTGTGTAGTCACATCCTTAAAGAGTTTGTATGTAGTAAGTATTCCACCAATCAACCAGTACTCGTAATATTTCACTCAATGTCACTTATTACTAAGATTTGTTGGTCAACTAATCATAACTAATCGACCGCGCAAGACAACGCTCTTCAAAAGTTTTGACAACGCACTTCAAACGTTTTGAATTTTGGAATTTATCTCTATAAAAAAATATCGATGGTGGAAATGTCAAAGGGCTTAAAGGACATTTTGGCGATTTTGAGGTTCTGATGCAGTTATGTTCAGTTTTTTAAGGGCTATCGATTGGTATAATTAAAATTTCGCTACGACACATAATGACGCTAGAATTGCCAAGACAAAAAAATGTTTTTTATTTTTATTTTTGGGCTTAAAGGCCAAAAAAGTAAAAATAGGTATGTATTTAAGACCTCCGATCACCAACTTAAAATCATTCTTATTTGGCTTAAAGGACACTAAGGCCGTATTAATAGTCTGCTCTTGGTATTTAAGAACATAGAGAATATAAGAAAGACAGAAAAAAGCGGATATAAGAGGTTGAACCTAGAAAAAAAATTACGTCGGTTATTGAAGTTTAAGTTAAAAAAACACAGATTAAACTTTTATTTGTCCGTTTTCAGGCAATCGCCGTCGATCTTGCTTTAAAATTAGCTAAACACAATCGATCTTGCTTAAAAATTAACCAATCACAGTCGATCTTAAGAGTCCGTATACGAAATTTTGCCGATTTCGCTCATTTAACAGACGTGATTTAACAGTTAATTCATCAAGCCCCAAGCGGCCACATCCGGCCGCGATAACAATGAAAAAGCTATTGTGTCTCGTTTTGCCACGACTGATGGGTTAAAATACAGTATTTCTATAAGTTTTAATGCACAACATGTAAGATCATTTCAATTATAATCTAATGTTTCAGCTAGATTTTTTATTTTTTTTAAGTATCTTTAAATAATCCAACTCAAACCCGCGACAGTTTTGTGATTTTTGCTGTAAAAGGTTTGGAATATCACCTTTTTATGGATTGTATTGACGTCTTAACGGTATGAAAAAAATACAATGTACTGTTGAGAAAGTCGTCTATACAATGTTGGAATTACTTTTTACCACTTTCATATAAAAAACCCTTTAAAAAACAGAATACGTATAACTGCCCGCTAACTTGGCGATCGTCCTTTTTCACCTGGAATATGAAAGACGGGCGTGAGTGTGAAGAGAGCAGTAGAAAAGATAGTACGGGCTCTTAAATCGAATTGTATTTTTGTCTTTCAAGTCCGACTCTTGTTACGCTTGTAGTTAATATTCTCTTTACTCTTAGTCTTAAAGCTGGCTATTTACACGGGCGTTGGTTATGAACATGAAATTTAACACCCTTTAAACTCATTTTAAAATTGTATTTGAATATTGTATCGTATTTAATTACGACTTACATTGACTTCTTTGGATTAAATATTTCATCAAGCTCAAAATTTACGATTACCTCATGTATCTTTCATATTTTTAAATAGTTAAAACTTAATTATCCTCACTTTACGATTCGATTGTGACTACTCAAATATAGTACGCGTAGTTCATATTTTTGATAGTTTCTTATTAAGTAATTACATAAATATGTAACTTTAAATTAAAACTTTCTTATTGTTACTTAGATATGAATAAGAATTAAGCAAAAATGACTTATTTATTAAAGGAATAATTTAAGGATGTTTTCAGTATAAGGAATAGATAACACAGTATGTTTATTGTAGATCGTTTCTTTGAAGAATATTAATATTTATTAAGTATAATATTATGTACGTTAATTGTGTACAACTTTTCTGTGCAACTCTAATCCTTACTTTCATTTCTGTTATTTAAAAGGTAAAGAAGCTTAAGTACTTAATATAATTTATAGTTTTTTTTCTAAATTGACCTTGTAATCACTGTCTAATTTCAGCTTACTTTTTCATTTAGATGCGACTAAGTATTTTTTTGTTATTTTAATGTTTTTTTAGATAATAGTACATTATAAGGGCAATGTAAGTACCTATAATCTATATAGAATTTATTTCATAACTATCAAAATTAAACACTGAAACTTAAAGGAAAAGAAGCAATATAAACTATAAACACTGGGACAGGCTAAATCTGATTGACAAAAGTGTTAAAAAAATTGAAATTAAAAACAATTTAAGTTTTAACGTACCTACATATTATTGTTTTAATATAATAAAAAAAATGGGTGCGTGTACTTATTTGCACTTTTAGCCGAATTATTTGCACACCATTTTAAAGTAAGTCCCTTGCCCGTGCCTAATAATAACGATACCACTAAAGTTAGTGTCGATAGGAATAACTATGGTTGTAGTGGCTTCTCTCCTAAAGATATATTAGAAGTTATTCTTAAAATGAAGAAGGGCAAAGCGCCTGGTTTCGATGGACTTAGTTTAGAGCATATTTTACACGCGAAAGAATTTGTGTTGCCTATGTTGGCAGATCTCTTTACAATCTCCGCCAACATAGGTTATTTGCCGAAAAACCTAATGAGAGCAATGGTGGTTCCCGTACCTAAGAATAGAACTGGCGATCTCTCAAATCCGAAAAATTATAGACCGATCTCTTTAGGAACCATTATAGGAAAAATTTTTGAAACACTAATCTACCCTAGCATAAGGAATAATATAAGGATTGATGACGCACAGTTTGGCTTTCGTCCCGGTCTCTCAACAGATTCGGCTATATTTGCGCTCAAATCAACGGTTCAGTATTACACAAAAAGAAAAACATCCGTATACGCATGCTTCTTAGATCTTAGCCGTGCTTTTGACCTGGTAAATTATAATTTACTTTGGAAAAAGCTAGTAAAATGTAGTGTACCCGACCAAACAGTGAATCTGTTGAGATACTGGTACGAAAGCCAAACGAATTTTGTAAAATGGGGCGACGCAACCTCTAATGATTTTAGATTAGAGTGTGGGGTGCGCCAAGGAGGGTTAACCTCGCCGGACCTGTTTAGCCTGTACGTCAATGGTCTGATTGAGGAGCTCAGAGGCACCCGTGTGGGTTGCCACATAGGTACGACATGCATTAATAATTTGAGCTATGCTGACGATATGGTGCTTCTGAGCCCCTCAATCAGAGGCTTAAGACGTCTTCTCGGCATTTGCGAGACCTATGCTAGTAGCCATGGTCTCAAATACAATGTTGCTAAGACGCAGATGATGGTGTTTAGGGCTGACAAGGGTCCGGAGAGGGTCCCGCCGGTTTATTTAGATGGAGAAGTAGTGCAGCGAGTCGAGCGTTTCCGGTACCTGGGACACATTCTGACCGAGAATCTGTCTGACAATGAAGACATTGTTCGTGAGAGACGGGCCAATGGCCGTTCGGTGTAACATGCTCGCGCGCCGGTTTGCACGTTGCAGCGTTGAGACAAGGCTGACACTGTTTAGGGCATACTGTCAATGCTTTTATACGTGTCAGCTTTGGGCCAACTACTCTAAATCTGTAAGGAGTAGCATCAGAGTGCAGTATAATAACGCATACCGCATTCTTATGAGACTCCCTAGATACTGTAGTGCTTCGGGCATGTTTGCCGACGCCAGAGTTCCCGATTACTTCGCCGTTGTTAGGGCACGAGTTGCGGAATTCTGGGCTCGCGTGCGTTCCTCTAGTAACGAAATCCTCAGTGTGTGTACCGGGTGTCCGGAGAATTCGTTTCCTGCCTACTGGTTATCAGTGCATTGCGACAAAAACCAGAAATGATTTTTAGTATTATTTTTAAACGTATTTTTGTAACATCTTATTTTATATATTATTATTTAAATTTATTCACAGTGTATTTAATATTATGTATTGTTTAACTTTGAGTTTTAATTTAATTTTTAATTTTTATGTATTTTTTTATGGGTTTCTTGCCTGCAATAAATGATTATTATTATTATTATTATGTACGCGCGTGAGAAGTTATACTTCTTTGGCATCATTAAATAGCAAATATTAAAAATTAATATTATAATTTGATGTTCAATTTTAATTTTTATCACAAACTTTTTATTAAATGTTTTATTAAATTTATTTCTTTATTTTGTGAATATTAAATAACCAATAATAAGTATTTAACATTAATAATTTAATAATATTTAGTGTTAATTATATTAAATAAAAGTATTTTAATTTATATCAATAAATAATACATACGGATAGTTAACCTCAATTATATTGGAGCACTTGAAAAAGTATATAAGCACAATTTTTTTCACTAATATTCACAAATAGTAAGTAATATCAATCAAAATATTCAATTTAAATCACTACTGAATATAATTTATTAGCACATATATAATTCGCACTTGTATGAAACTCAAACACGTGTTGTGAATGTATAAACTAGAGACATGTTGATAAATATTATAAATATGAAAACGGTGATCAGAGGTGACGAGCGTACCAACATGCGCGACTAATATCGAGGTTCAATTCCTATTTTGTTGGTAGCTTTTTTTTCGAGACTTAATGAGCGGTTAAGCAGACGGCTTCATACTGTTAATTTTGTGTCACAGGTGCGCGCGCATCTTAAAATTTCACTCTCATCATTTTTTCATAACGCGCCTAAAGAAGTATAACTTCAATAATAATAATTTAATATAATAATAATAATAATGATAATATATTAATGAGCCAATGCTTTTTAAGCTTTATTTTCAAAAATATTACATGCGATACTCAGTTGCCAATTACAGCTTAATGGACAAATTTTTGGATATCCTGAATGTAGTTGTCCTTTAAGGCCTAACGTCATTGTTAAAAATTTCTTTAGGCTCTAACGACAGGCCTGTCTCACTTCCATACAAACGGCGCGGAATCGCCGAGATATTTACCTACTATTCTGGAAAACAACCTAATTTCAACCTTTTGCAGTGCGTTTAGCGTTCATAGTACAATAACTGTCTACCGTCTCGCTTCAATTTGCCAGGGCTGTCAAGCGAACGGCGCGGCAGCGCGGGGCCGGGTACTATTACTTTTGATATTATCGTCGGTTAAACGTCGGGATTAATAAAAGTGCTCCGCGACAAAATCCGTAGGTGTTTAAACTTATAATATCATGAGTGATACTCGCGAAAACTTAAGAAATCATTACTATTACTTTTGTTTCGCGGAAGCGTCCGCTGCGTATGCGACAAGTCGAGCGAGTGCCAGCCTATTGAGGCTTGTCCGGTGACCGGACGCTTGCGTTTATCATACCTAAACTCGGGAGTGAGACTACTGTACCGTAAGGTACTAATTATGTATTCTGTGCTAACGATTTTATTTTGTATTTTCTGATTTGGCTTTAAAGAACACTTACCAAAAATCACAGAACTTAAAGGACACTCATCTCGTTAACTACGCTAGCTAGACCAAATTAAATGCTTGGATCCAGTTCAGCGCAAAAAAATACAAAAATGGTCTTTAAACCAAAACTGTAGCTCAAAAAACCACAAAGTTATGTGTTTTTCTATAAAAAAAGTTTTTCGGCTCTCCAGAAAAATCGCGATTTGTCCTTTAAGCCCTTTGACATTTCCACCATCGATATATAAAAACACAAATCCTCAAAAAACCAACCAGTTCTACGATATATATTTACAGTAAATTGAAATGATAATTATACCATAAATACAACATTTTCTACGTTTCAGGATCCAATAAGCTACTTTGAGAAGGTTATGCCGATCGCGTCCCAATTCGGGATCTGCAAGGTGGTGCCACCAGCGGACTTCAAGCCGCCGTGTGTGCTCAGCGATACCAACCGGTTCACAGTCACAAACCAGTACATTCCGCGTCTGTACACGCGATGGGGCCCCGCCTTCCGCGAGATGTGCGCTATACGCTCTTATTTGGCGTCCCAGAAGGTTCATTTTACTAGAGCACCGTTGGTAAGTCGTTTTTAAGATTACTAAAACGCTAATATTGGAGTCAAATGCTTGGATGCAACTTGCTAATCGCTATCTGCTATAATGCTATCGGCAACGCGGAAAGTGTGTTTAAATGCGCTACTGATAAATACAATTATGTATTAAGTATAGTTTTCACAGAGCCAGTACTGGCTAGTGGCTGCTAATAAGACTGTCAGCCAATATTGGATTGGTATATGCCGCGTGTGAACAGTTTGGCCTGGCTTGAAAAGCTGTTCACACGCGGCTCATACCAAGCCAATACTGGCTGCCAGTCTTATTGGCAGCCAGTATTGGCTCTGTGAAAACTATACTTTACTAAGCTAAGCCAAAAATCTACATTGACTTGCAATGGTTGTTTTGTTCTATGAATTAGTATTACGAGATTTCTAAAATTTAGTAATTTTCATAATTTCAATTTTTTAGTTGGAGGGTCTCGAAGTGAATTTACCGAAGATGTATCATACGGTACAACGACTCGGCGGATTGAAGAATGTGTTCGACAAGAAGAAATGGAATCGC
This sequence comes from Polyommatus iphigenia, assembly GCA_963422495.1. NCBI lineage: Eukaryota > Metazoa > Arthropoda > Insecta > Lepidoptera > Lycaenidae > Polyommatus > Polyommatus iphigenia. Next base: position 13,288,706 of record OY730180.1, on the reverse strand, counting down.
GTCGCCGAAGAGATGCATTTCTATCAGTTGACTAATCCCAGCAAGAAGCTTGAACAAATATACGTAAAATACCTCCTGCCCTACGATACGCTCACCAACAGTATGTTTTTTTTACTATAAGTACGTAATTTAAAATTTCTTGCGACTTTTGACGTAACGAAACGTAACTATAATATGTCTTTCACTAATCTTTGTAGCCTTACCCCCGAAACCGATATCAATCTGATATCAGATTTTTTACACTTTAGACATCTAAAATATGAAGAAATGGAATGTTTAAAGTGTCAAACATCTTATATCAGGTTGATATCAGTTTCGGGGGTAAGGCTGCTGTATCAAAAATCAAATTGTATCAAAATCGATGCAACAGGTAGGGAACATATAACCGTTCCATTTAGTGTATTTAATGAAAACAAACTAATATACTTTATCTGAATAATTATGCACAATATTATCTATACTATAGTTTGTGCGTTATAAGATGATATGGGTGACAGATCTCATATTCCTTGCTACGGATTTTTTTTACAAGAAAACAAAAAAATCTAAATGTAATAAATTATATTCCATCTACAAAAACTAATGTTTCCTATAACTGTAAATGAATAAAAATGAAAAATTGCTAAGTGCTAACTTATTAATATAAAATTATAAATGTTAACAGTGAAATAGGAGTATAAAATTATTGATACGAAAATATTTCAAAAATTTCAGATGCATGAAACGGAACTTATGCCGATAGAGATTGACACTGTTGAATCGAAATCAAATCGATAAAAAGGGCGGCCATATTAAATCGCTGGCGCAACTCTGAAACGTTAGTACGAAATCGATAATTTCGATTGCAATTCCTTTACGAAGTAATTCGATATTTTTAAATTATCGATTAAAATTTTTAGGTAACTTCCCTACTATTGTCAATTATAATGTGTCACCCATATCATCTTAAAACGCACAAACTATAATATTATAAAGCTGAAGAGTTCGTTTGTTTGTTTGAACGCCATAATCTCAGGAACTACTGGACCGATTTCAAAAATCAGATGTCCCCGAGTGCTATGTACCACGGGCGGAGCCGTGGCGGACCACTAATATAACATAGAACATTATGTTATTTTTCATAGGAGAGAGACAGATGAAAATCGTCGAAGTGGAACAGATGTGGCAGAAGAAGAATAAGAAGATGCTGGCGAGAGCCATCAATCCTCTGCACCGACAGAAACGCCTGCTCGGCGACTCGAGTTCGGATTCCGATTCGGATTCGGAGCCCGAGGCGGGTTCGGATTCGGACGAGGAGGTCACCTCTAGCAGCCACAACAGCGACCCGCTGGCTGAGGCAGAGGAGTGCATAGTTACGGGCAGGACTATGAATTTAAATAACTTTGAGAAGGTAAAAATTGTTATTTTTTTTTAATGTGGTAACGAACTACATTTCTCTGGATTTAATCGACTCTAGACTCCTTTTTACTGCAGAGGATTTTCCAGTTAGCTTGGATATTTCCGCCACCATGTCTAATACCCAAAGTTTTGAATCATCTCAATCACGCGCAGGGAATATACTTGCTGGAACCATTATAAAATAGATTAATCTGGTATCATGTTATAAGCTTTTTTATTGCACCTCAGCACTGTATTAATCTATGCAGACAGTGGTAAAAGAGTTATGTATTATTTAAAATATTATAATGCATGTCAGTTTTTGATATTATTTCTTCTGCCTGAAGATATATCAAATTAAGAGGCAGATTTCAGACCCGTTTCATACAAAGTGCTGTCTAGTGACAATCTAGTGACTTCGTGATTTCGCAAATTGATGATTTTTCGACAATTTCCAATTGTTACCAAGCGGAGCTCTGTATCATTCAAACACTGTCACGATTTCAAAAACCGTCATTGATTTACAGGTTGCCCAAAACGCGTTCAAAATGTACACCCCTCCTAACGAGGAGCCCAACACTAAGACCATAGAGAATCTCTACTGGAAGCTGGTGTTGTTCGGTGCTGACCACGTGTGCGTAAACAGCGCGAGCGTTGACACCGGGGAAGAGGGGTACGGGTTTACTAAAAATAAGAGCAACCCGTACGGAAAACATCCTTGGAACTTGAAGGTACGTCGGCCATCTTGTTGCCGCCATTTTGTTGTTTCCGCCGTAAAGTTGTTTTTAGTTGACGCCATCTTGATCTTGTTATGTAATTGATTTGACTGGTTCCTGATAAAAAATTATGTTCCTGTTAATTTTGTGGATTTCAATTTTCTGGTTTCATTACCTATTAGAAATTTTCTAACCTACTTTCTAATTGCAACATACTTTATAACTCCAAAGAGCTATTTTACTGATGATATTTCATTTCTATATTTTTGTGTATGTCCGAGTCTTAAAGTTAATATACCTAGCGGAATAAACAAAGAGCTGAGCAAGCGAGATGTCACTATCAGTTACACTGCGTGGTAGAAAGAGATGCGTGATTTGAAGTGGCAGAACCCTTTTTTTCCATCTGTTTTGACATTCAGTCTGCACTTATCGGCACGTTGACAATTTGAGCTCTAAGAAAAATTTATGTAAGAAGTAGGAACATCATTTTCACGCACACGACAGCGAGACAGTACTTCAGTCCGGACCAACGCTTACAACTCTACAAGGCGCAGGTTCGGCCTCATATGGAATATTGTTCTCATCTCTGGGCAGGGGCGCCTAAATACCAACTGCTCCCTCTGGATCGTATCCAACGAAGGGCCGCTCGAATTGTTGACTGCCATAGTGTTTCAAACAGCTTGGACCCCTTGGAATTACGCTGAGATGTAGCTTCACTCTGCATCCTCTATCGGTTGTATCACGGGGAGTGCTCTGAGGAATTGTTCGGAATCATACCACCGGCAACTTTTCGCCATCGTCCCACGCGAAAAACATACCATCCTCATCACCTTGATGAGTGGCAGTCTTCCACAGTGCGTTTTTCGCGTAACTTTCTGCCGCGCACTGTAAAACTCTGGAACGAACTGTCACCAGCAGTATTTCCGGACCTATACGACCTGCAAACCTTCAAGAAAAGAGCGTATTCCCTCTTAAAAGGCCGGCAACGCACCTGCAGCTCTTCTGATGTTGCGAGTGTCCATGGGCGACGGTAGTTGCTTACCATCAGGTGACCCGTTTGCTCGTTTGCCCCCTTATTTAATAAAAAAAAAACACGTAAACAGATTTGTACACACAAATGTAATGCAATTTAGGTTTCGTTTGAAAGCCCGGGATTTTTTTTCTATATGTATTCCGCTAGGTATATTAACTTTATGGTCCGAGCACAGAATTAATTTATTTTTTATTTATTTGATGTCATTAAAATTCGTAGCACCCATTTGCTTCCTATTAATTGTAGATCGGACTATCACCTTTCTTATTCATCAGATGATAAGTCAAAACAACGGCAACCTGCTCCGCCCCCTGGGTCCGGTGCTCGGTCTGACGGTGCCGACGCTGCACCTCGGCATGATATTCTCCACGAGCTGCTGGCATCGCGACCCGCACGCGTTGCCCTGGATAGAGTACATGCACCAGGGGCCTGAGAAGATATGGTGAGTGCTGCGTTCGAGCCGTTATTACGAAGCAGTCTTATGCTAAGTACTCACATACGGTTTTGCTCGATAGTTTTACTCCAAATCGAAGGAAATGACATATTTGACATATTTAATTCCATCGAGCCGGCTCGAAGCGAGACTTCGAGGTGTCGGCTTTGGCGGTCCACACGGTGGTTATTATTACTCGATTTGGAGTAAAACTATCGAGCAAAACCGTATGTCAGTACTTAGCATTAGGCCGTGTTTCCACCTGCAAGCAACTCGCGGAAGTCTTGCGTGAGTTTCTTGCAATATTGTTTACATTTCGTACTAATTCCTGCAATTTATTGCTGCAATAAATGTCTTGCGAGAAGCTCGCGGATAATACCATCGCAACTTATTGCGGAGGTGTTTACACACGAGAGCTTACGAATGTCGCGATAGGAACTATATCATTATTTTAATCATTCGATCGCGAGTTCTTGGAAATCTATTGTTATTATATTGTTGTCGCGATCACCGGTGCTCTTATTAAATAAAAAGGTGATAAAATTTAGTTTGTTATTATTTTTAGCAATATTCCGCGAAATAAACTTCCACCTTTAAGTAAATGAGTGAGTGTACGCATAGGCATGCGTACAGCACCTCCCTCCTCCCACACTGCCTATGCGTACACTCGCATGCAAGAACTTGCAAACACCACCACCACACAAGCAATAATGTTGGCAAATCCGTGCAAGGCCCCTCACCACCATGCAGGTTGAAAACCTCGACGCGCGTTTCGCTCCAACACCGGAGCATCCTCAGGATGTGGACTCTACGAACAACGTCCGTCAAGTGCCGCCACCGGCCAAAACACCGCCTTTTATACCCTATCGAGCCCCTCTACTACCCACTACCCTCACCAGTACCCCCGAACATATTAATAAGCGGTGACGTAGTCAAGCAAGTTTGGTCATTCAACAATGCAAATCTGTTATTTTTCTTTTCTTTTATAATCTCTAATTGTTCCAACACGCTCAGCCGAAAGCCTTTATCGCATTTATGTAAAACTTTATAGGAATGGCCATCGGGCACGGTATGATTACTATCTAAAAGATGTTTAGCAAAATGTGACTTATCAGGATGACCATTCCTATAAGCCGCGATATGTTCTTTATACCGAGTCTCAAAGCTGCGTCCAGTCTGACCCACATATACACTATCGCATTCAGGACAATCGATCTTATAGACACCGGACTGATATTTTTCATCAATCCGGTCTTTGTTATGACATAAATGATGTTTTAAAGTATTATTTGTCCTGAATGCGACATGCATATCGTTGTTTTTCATTATTTTGGATAAGCGTGCAGATACCTCTCCCATGTAGGTCAAACTGGACTTATATCTAACTACCTCCTTATCAATAGGACCTGCGTACAAAAACTTAACCAGTTCTTTCTTGTTTTTATTTTTCAAAATATTATTAATAATTTTTGGACTATATCCGTTGGATATCGCAATTTGGAAAATGATATTAAGCTCATTTTGATAATTATCTTTACTAAGAGGGATCGATAATAATCTATGAATGTAACTATGAAAGGCCGCGAGTTTGTGTTGCCAAGGATGACATGACGATGCATGAATAGTAGTATTAGTATATGTCGGCTTGCGAAAGATTCCAAAACTGTGTTTATTATTAACTCTAGTAATAGATAAATCGAGAAAATTTAGGGTGTTATTATCTTCACATTCTAATTTGAATTTAATTTTAATATGTTTTTTATTTAGTTCTTTAACAAATACGTCCAATTGTCTCTGTGTACCCGTCCAACAAAGAAAACAATCATCTACGTATCTAAAGTAATATAAAATACTTTTATTAACGACGATATTTCTTTGTTCAAAATCGTCCATAAATATTTCGGCCATCAAAGGACTTAAAGGTGAACCCATAGCTAGACCGTCGTCTTGAACAAAGAATTCGCCGTTAAATCGAAAGTAGTTTTGTTCCATGCAGGTTTTAGTAAGAGTAAGCAATTCATTACTTTCACCAGGAGGTAAACGTTTTTCTAATGCATTCCTTAAAATACCCAATGTTTCCTTACGTGGAACATTAGTGAATAAACTATCGACATCAAGTGAAACTAATTTGCAACGACGTGGCAAAGTCACATCTTTAATTTTGTTGACTAATTGTAGACTATTTTTTATGGCATAAGGTGGCCAAAATGAGAGCTTTTCTTTTATTATGAAATTAAGTGACTTTGCCAGCTCGTATGCTGGTGCACCTATGTATAGACGAATAAGATCGATTGTCCTGAATGCGATAGTGTATATGTGGGTCAGACTGGACGCAGCTTTGAGACTCGGTATAAAGAACATATCGCGGCTTATAGGAATGGTCATCCTGATAAGTCACATTTTGCTAAACATCTTTTAGATAGTAATCATACCGTGCCCGATGGCCATTCCTATAAAGTTTTACATAAATGCGATAAAGGCTTTCGGCTGAGCGTGTTGGAACAATTAGAGATTATAAAAGAAAAGAAAAATAACAGATTTGCATTGTTGAATGACCAAACTTGCTTGACTACGTCACCGCTTATTAATATGTTCGGGGTACTGGTGAGGGTAGTGGGGGTAGTAGAGGGGCTCGAAAGGGTATAAAAGGCGGTGTTTTGGCCGGTGGCGGCACTTGACGGACGTTGTTCGTAGAGTCCACATCCTGAGGATGCTCCGCTGTTGGAGCGAAACGCGCGTCGAGGTTTTCAACCTGCATGGTGGTGAGGGGCCTTGCACGGATTTGCCAACATTATTGCTTGTGTGGTGGTGGTGTTTGCAAGTTCTTGCATGCGAGTGTACGCATAGGCAGTGTGGGAGGAGGGAGGTGCTGTACGCATGCCTATGCGTACACTCACTCATTTACTTAAAGGTGGAAGTTTATTTCGCGGAATATTGCTAAAAATAATAACAAACTAAATTTTAAGCTATGGATTTCCGCAAAGTAACGCCTGATTCCATTAACTATTTAAAAAGGTGATAGGTTAAATAAAAACACAAGCCGCGCGTGCGATAACTTTCTGCGAGATATAGCAGCGAGATCTGGCGCGAGTCCATGCAGACGTGTTTAGACATGCTTTCGCAACTACTCGCTGGAAGCGCTTGACAAATTGTCGCGACAGCACTTGCAACGGGGCTTACACTTGCAAGCTGCTGTCAAACAGACTGTCAGACACTTCTTGCGACAGTTGTCTTGCAGGTGGAAACACGGCCTTAGCGTCAACACCCCCTCCCGCTTCGTCTCGGGGGCTGCTGTCCGTCATGTGTGCGTTGCGCGCTGCTGTGACGACGCAGCGCGCCGTGTGAACACCTTGGTTATTTGTATGTAAAACAACGCAACGGCAGCGCTGTGTCGACGCAAAGTTGACGCAACGCGCCGTGTGGACAGGCTCCTATCCATACTAATATTATAAATGCGAAAGTGTGTCTGTCTGTCTGTCTGTCTGTCACCTCTTCACGGTCAAACCGCTGAACCGATTTTGCTGAAATTTGGTGTGGAGATACTTTGAGTCCCGGGAAAGGACATAGGATACTTTTTATCCCGAAAAATGCACGGTTCCCGCGCGATAAACGAATTTTGGCGCAACGGAGTTGCGGGCATCATCTAGTTTTGTATATTTTGAAGTGTTGTCTGTTAATAGAATATGTGATAATATGTTGATTGTTGGTGCTATGCGCTTAAATTCGTTTAAAGAAAAGATACCGTACCTACATTTGTTTGTGATAATAATATTTTGTGTCCTTTTCCGGGTCACATGGTACCAAATTTCGTTCGTATCGGTTCGGAGCTTTGAGCGTGTAGGTAACAGACACAATGCGTTTGTGGCCTCGCTTTGTGCCAGAAAGATGTTAAGATCTGTATGGCGTCGAGTTGCATAGTTAAAAAGATGGTTAATATTAAGAGGCAAAAAACGTCACATCACTTTGTCAGGTTTCTCCTACTTACAGCTTACTTGAGAAATAACATTTTTGTATAAGTGGATTTCATCTTATAAATTTACAGTCTGTCAAAAAAAGAGTAGACGCTGAACTAAATTTTCTAATCGTAATCATTATCGGATGGTGGTTTCTTCGCGTCGTATTTCTACTTACAACGTTTGTACACTTCAAATATTATCATTTTATATCTGGGATAATACAGTCGTTCAATATTTTATGTATTTTTTTTAATCTAGAAAAAAAAACTATCGTAAAACGATAATGCCGTCCTTATAGGTATACAAATTACAATACAAATTGATTATGAATTAAAAATCAGCAATTAAATCAACATACTAGATCTCTTAAAAATCCCAGAGATGTGTAAGAGATATAATTATTATCTAGAATCTTATATAATATTTTAGCAGCCTCAGAAGATGGATCAGCCAAGATACTGTTAACACCGCCTACATTATAACAATCACTAATGAGACACGACCTCAAGTCTGCGCCCCGGACACATTCCGTCTATGAACAATATCATCTTGGGTATTAACAGATATCATATAAGGGAGTGGGAGCTTTTCCCATAATTTAAAATTTGTGTTCGGCGTCTACTCTTTTTTGACAAGCTTTATCTATTAGGTACGGCATCCCGGATGAGCAGAGCGACAAGTTCCGCAAGGCCGTGGAGGTGCTGTGCCCCACCGTCTGCCAGAACAAGGGCATCTGGCTGTCGTCCGACATCACCATGATCCCGCCCAACATGCTGCTCGAGCACGACGTGTCCCTCTCGAAAATCACGCAGAAGCCGCACGAGTTTGTTATAGGTTTGTAGGATATGACAGTTTGTAGGACATAACACAATTTCTGATGATTTTAGACACCCTGTCCCTTGTGTTACGCACCTTGACATTTGCTATTATAATAGGTAACCTTCCAAAGAAGGTCCCCCCTTACTACTTCCTCCTGTATCTAACCTTTGGAATGTTATGTAACACGGCAGAGTAAGTGAAATCATGCTTCAGCGATGCAGCAGGCGATTGCTAGCAAACTGACAACAAAAGAATTTGGAAAATATATTTTGACTGGCAGTAGATATTACAAAATTACTGCTGACAATTCCTGTTGCTGTGCCTGCGTAAGTGCGTAGGCTCGAACGCATTGCAACTTATCATCGCGCCTGCAATGCCTAATATAAGGGAATTGAAATAATCCCTTATAACTTTGTCGTCAAAACGATTGAAGGAAAGATATCTAAAGTACCTGTGTATAATATTAATGGACTATTTCGCAGTGTTCCCGAAGGCGTACTCGAGCTCTATCTGCACCGGCTACACGATCTCCGAGAGCGTGTACTTCGCCACGCAGTCATGGCTCACCACTATGTCCAGCGTCTTTCAAGTAAATTACTTTTATACCCGTTAAAAATACAATGCTTAATTTTTTGTCCTCTATTTATCTACTAGGGTTGCCAACCGTCCGGTTTTTTGCAGGACATGTTCTATTTCGTAGCTTACTGGGGTGGTTCTGAAATCTGAATGGTTTTGGGCGGCGTCCTGCGTTTGCTATAACGTGACTTAAAATAAGTTATGTATAGTGTTTTCTTATACATAATATTGAATATAACTAGTTTAACCTCGTATTTTTATAACGCATATAAAAAGATAATATTTTTAATACTTGAAGTTAATTTTACTTGTTTTCAGTTGATGCTAACTTTAATAATGCATAGTTGCAAGTAATTTACCGCGTCCTAACTTTCAAACTGTCCTAGAATTTTTCCAACTTCAAACTTGTTTTTTAAATGTAAGGTTGGCAACCCTTAAATCCTTATAGTTCCATGCTTGTTTCGATTTTCGACGCCCTCTGCTAGACTAACTGTTGCCGAGCGACTCTAAAGTTAGCCCATTAACCGCCAAAATGAAACCAATAGTATTTTTTTAACAAAACTTGCATTCATCTGCAGTTTATATGTTAAATAAACGAAAAATAAAAGAAAAATTAAAAAAAATTGAAATCCTCACCTTCAGGGGGGTGTACCCAGTTCGGTACAACGGCGTGTTATGTGCAACTTAGGTATGATAAGGTTTCGAACTAACTTTTTTGATAAATACTTTTTTATTACATTTTTTGCACTGACAATGAACTCCTGTATGATGTTTTACATTTTGAAACTATATTTTACAAACGTTTTTGGGGTAGTGATCGATGCAATCTTCAGGTAAACTAGAGACTGACGAGGAGGATAACCTTGTTTTTCATGATATTTTCTGACACAGGTAAAATGTTACGATGTTTCGTCGAAACAGAATATAAACCATGCTATCATCAAGAGTCGTAAGTGGTAAATGCAAACGCTAATCATTGACAATAACAAAAGAAAAAACATAATTCAAATAAGTAAATAAAATCTATCATCATCTTTACCCAAAGGGGTGATTTGCGTTCCGTCTTTTCTCATAATTAGTAGTAGTTATCTGTAGCTGAAGCTAGTAAACTTTTGTCCTTGATATCCACTAATAGGTATAAGAAGTAAAAAGTATACAGGATGATTTCTGGAGTCATATTTCTTACTTACGAAGGAGTGTCTATATTAGCTTATGTTATCATAACACTTTGCAAGTGACAAATTTTGTAGTATTATAATATCTATTCCAGTTGATGCTTGCTTCATTGTTACTGACAAGATAGATTCCTCTTACAAGGTTACGCTACTGTAAACTGTACTGTAAACTGTAAACTAAAAACACAGGTAAAATAGCAGCTTAAAGATTTCTTTAAGCTGCTATTTTACCTGTGTTTTTCTGTCTACAACGTCTGTAAGTTCAAGACAAAGAAATGTGTAAGAAAGCGGACATTTACGCTGTGATATGAGTTTTCAGGATGTATATGATAATTTTTATTTATAATAGGAGCACAAAATAGCTTTCCCTTAGTAGGTATTCATAACGATATAAGATGTTAAAATTAATCAAACTCAATATTTAAAAATTCTGAAAAAAGGAAAATTTTGCTAGTGGATTCGGCCGTTGTACCCAACTAGGTACAGTAGTGTTTGAATCACAATTTTTCCGTCTATTTCAATAATCTACCACTAACTTGTTATTTATTACAGTAGAACCCGTTTAAGACGATCACGCTTAATACGATTTCTCGCATAATATGCCATTTCGCATCAGTCCCTGCAACTTAAGACATATTTTCATACATTCTTTAACGCTTAACACAATCGTCATCCCGTTTAATACGCCCTAACGGCACCTCTTACCTCATCGCGACGGCATTGTGTAGCGTCAAATCAGTGGGAATGCCAGATAAATCGTATGTTTCAGGTACGTTTGCTGGTGATTGGTAATGCGAAAAATCCACGTTGTTTCAAAAACGTAAAATCGCTTCCTGTAACATAATATATCAGCACAATCTCGAGCTTCTAGGCTGACCGTCATTCATTTCATCGATTGGTTAAAAGCTCTAGAGTCTAGACTCTAGACTCTAGATGATCACTTCCAGATTAAATTAATGTAGACGCATAATTCTCTTCATTGATATGAACATCTACATCCGAAAAAACATAATAAATATTAACTCATACGTATGTAGTAGGTCCGTTTTTTATTTCCCCATATCCCGCATAATACGCTTTCCCGCATAAGACGCGTTTTTGGTCGAGTCCCTGTGAAATCGTATTAAACGGGTTTTACTGTATTGAATAAAAAAACAAACACATAAAGTGGCTGAATATGCGATTAAAATAAAGGGAGAATTTATGAGCTTACTCCTGCAGGTCGCAAAACTGTAAGTTTCAAACCTACCTTATGACTAAAAATATTGGTTGCCAGTATAAATTTGCCAAAAATGTTGAAGCTATATCTTTAATCAAATATATAAATTAGAAAACTGAGATGTGATACCACAAAATTTTGAACTATCCTTAATTTTGTATGTGTACCCAATTAGGTACAGCGGCGGTAAATGGGTTAAGCGAGGCCTATACAACGTACTATTACAGGAGCTGCGCGAGAGCTGCGAGCCGACGACGTTCGCGCTGGAGCAGCTGGTGATGAGCGTGGCGCGGGACGGGCGCGCGCCGCTCCGCGTGTTGCAGACCGCGCACGCCGCGCTCGCCGCCCTCGTCACCGCCGAGCTCGCCGCCCGCAGCGCCCTGCGCGCCATAGGCCTCCAGGTACCGCTACTTACAGTACAGTACAGTACAGAGAGCTGCGAGCCGACGACGTTCGCGCTGGAGCAGCTGGTGATGAGCGTGGCGCGGGACGGGCGCGCGCCGCTCCGCGTGCTGCAGACCGCGCACGCCGCGCTCGCCGCCCTCGTCACCGCCGAGCTCGCCGCCCGCAGTGCCCTGCGCGCCATAGACCTCCAGGTACCGCTACTTACAGTACAGTACAGTACAGAGAGCTGCGAGCCGAGGACGTTCGCGCTGGAGCAGCTGGTGATAAGCGTGGCGCGGGACGGGCGCGCGCCGCTCCGCGCGCTGCAGACCGCGCACGCCGCGCTCGCCGCCCTCGTCACCGCCCTCGTCACCGCCGAGCTCGCCGCCCGCAGCGCCCTGCGCGCCATAGGCCTCCAGGTACCGCTACTTACAGTACAGTACAGTACAGAGAGCTGCGAGCCGACGACGTTCGCGCTGGAGCAGCTGGTGATGAGCGTGGCGCGGGACGGGCGCGCGCCGCTCCGCGTGCTGCAGACCGCGCACGCCGCGCTCGCCGCCCTCGTCACCGCCGAGCTCGCCGCCCGCAGCGCCCTGCGTGCCATAGGCCTCCAGGTACCGCTACTTACAGTACAGTACAGTACAGAGAGCTGCGAGCCGACGACGTTCGCGCTGGAGCAGCTGGTGATGAGCGTGGCGCGGGACGGGCGCGCGCCGCTCCGCGTGCTGCAGACCGCGCACGCCGCGCTCGCCGCCCTCGTCACCGCCCTCGTCACCGCCGAGCTCGCCGCCCGCAGCGCCCTGCGCGCCATAGGCCTCCAGGTACTGCTGCGTAAAGGTAGCAGTCTGATCTTCGCAACACGCAACCGTGACCGACAATAATTCAAATAAAATGACACTTTATGAACTAGCCAAGTGAAACATTTAGCCTAGTTTATAGCAAGCCTATCTCACTTCCATACAAACGGTGCGAAATCGCCGAGATATTTACCTACTATTCTGGAAAACAACCTAATTTCAACCTTTTGCATAGCGTTTAGCGTTCATAGTACAATAACTGTCTGCCGTCTCGTTTCAATCTGCCAGGGCTGTCAAGCGAGCGGCGCGGCGGCGCGGGGCCGTGTACTATTACTTTTGTTTCGCGGATGTGTGCGCTGCGTATGGGACAAGTCGAGCGACTGCCAGCCTATTGAGACTAGTCCGGTGACCGGACGCTTGCGTTTATCATACCTAAACTCGGGAGTGAGACTTCTGTACCGTAAGGTACTATTATGTATTCTGTGTTTATAGTGTCTTTTATTTGAACTTTTGTCCGTCGCAGGCGCATATTGCGAAGGTCAGAATGCTACCTTATGGTATCTTAAGGTCTTTAAATAATGGTACAAAAACACCGTCCTTCTGCATTCACACCTACGCCCGTCACTCGTATGCCAGGTGAAAAAGTACGACGCGAAGTCGACGCCAAAGCTCAAAGTATAATATAATGCTACGAGTCACTAACGTTACAGTATAATTTTTTTATTCGTGGTTTTTACTAAACAGGTGACAGTCAACAAAGGCACCAAGGGTAAGAGAAGACTGATTCGTCATCAGGACGAATGTGAGATTTGTCGCACCACCCTATATCTTTCTAAGGTAACTTAACATCTTAATTCCCTCACTTGTAAGATGATCCTAACTTGGTACACTGATTTTATAGTTATACAAAGTTTGTTCGTGTCAAGTTTTTTCAAGTTTCATCAAAATGTAAGCCATACGAAGCGTATGGTGAAAAATACTGCATCTAATTTAATGGAACTTTTTTTACAGGTAAAAGGTGTATTCGGCAAGCAATCGGCGCTGTGTGTGCAGCACGCTATGCGCGTCCTCGTCGAAAACAAAACTGATCTCGACGACAAGAGAATAAACAAAGACAACATAGAATTAGAGATTTTCTTTACTAAGACTGAACTAGAAGAAATTGAACAGAATCTACAAAAACGATTATTGAGCTAACTTCATCTATGGAGATTTTTAGTTGCAACAAATATTGAGGTAGTTCACTCAATAATTGTATTTATAGTTTTTTTTATGCAACTGTGCCAGGGGAAAGGTTTAATTTTTTTAATGTATTTTCAATGTTTCATCATCAATCATTTCAATGTGTTTGCAAGTATTTTCTTGTCACATTTAACCTTGAGGTGTCAATAGATTTGATCCGTGCGGGTGACATCAAATCATTCCAATTCAAATCATCAAAAAAAAATTTTTTTTATGGTAAGGCGACCAAATGAGTTGAGCGAAGAAATATAGCTGATAGCCATATTATTTGAAGATTTATTTTTCTTCAGAGACCCATCAAAGCCTAAAAACGTACATTTTTAATTATAAGTATAACTAGCGACCCGCCCCGGCGTCGCACGGGTATAAAATATATAGCCACTGAAAAAATGATTAAAATCAATAGCCTATGATCTACTTCTCACCTGTGCCAAATAATGCAAATAACATAAAAATTGCTCCAGTAGTTCGTGAGATAACTTTCCCCCGTTTCAAATAATTTCCAACGTTTTATCCACATACTCCTATTAGTCTTAGCGTAATAAAATATAGCCTATAGCCTTTCTCAATAAATGGGCTAACACTGAAATAATTTTTCAAATCGAACCAGTCGTTCCTGAGATTAGCGCGTTCAAGTTAGCCCTTTCAAATAATTTTCCCCGTTTTTTCCACATTTTCCTCTATTTCTTCGCTCCTATTAGTCTTAGTGTAATAAAATATAGCCTATAGCCTTCCTCGATAAATGGGATATTTAACACTGAAAGAATTTTTCAAATCGGACCAGTAGTTCCTGAGATTAGCACGTTCAAATAAGCCCTTTCATTTAATTTCCTCCGTTTTTTCCACATTTTCCTCTATTTCCACGCTCCTATTAGTCTTAGCGTGATAAAATATAGCCTATAACCTTCCTCGATAAATGGGCTATCTAACACTGAAAGAATCATCAAAATCCGTTGCGTAGTTTTAAAGATTAAAAGGAACAAAGGGACATGAGGGAAAAAAAGCGACTTTGTTTTATAATAAGTATAGATATATAAGAATAGATATACATTGTATCATTTCCTATAGTCTGCTATATATATTTTGTGTGATATTATTAAAATTGGTTTTATACATACTATAAAATTCCAAATAGATATCATGAAAAGATTAAAATAAGACTACGAAGCACGCGCACTGGTGCCGATGTTATCATTAAAAATATTACAGATGATCTCACATAGAGTAGTATTAAGTTAGATTAAATAAAATAAATTTCTTTCTAGATCATTTTATACTGAAGATATTATGGACTTATGTAACGTAAATAAGTAATCTCTGTTACTTAAGACTGACTTTTTTAAAAAGAAAATTAATCTTTTATACAAAATTTTGTAAAAAAAGACACCGTATCAAAGTTACTAGTCTAGTATTAATGAAAAATCGATTATAAAATTATATTTTAATAAAAAAAACGTATGTTTAATTACTAGTTCTGAAATAGTTTGATAACTCTGTGATATAGTATTAAGTTAAATAAACTAGTTTTCTTGCCAGTTTCAAAGGTGCCTCAGTTGCGTGGCGCGCGCGGTGTGGACGGTTTTGTGTGATTCGCACGATCCATCACACCATGGATATTTCGCAAAGTCGCCGTCTGATATCGCTTTATATGGAATTTAAATATTTATGGGACCCAAAAGACTCTGCGTAAAGTTGAGCCCCAGATTCCAAGCGAAGTATCTTGCACGATATGGAGTCACTCGTACAGCGGCGGCGAATTGCCGTTGCAGCAGTAACCTTTATTTTGCTTAAATTATGGCGCAAAAAATTACAAAAAAGAAAAAGTCGGTTCCGGGTAAAAAAATATACAAAAATCGCTTGGAATCTGGGGCTCAACTTTACGCAGTCTTTTGGGTCCCATAAATATTCAAATTCCTTATAAAGCGATATCAGACGGCGACTTTGCGAAATATCCATGGTGTGATGGATCGCGCGAATCACAAAAAACCGGCCAAGTGCGAGTTGGACTCGCCCATGAAGGGTTCCGCAGCAGCAATAAGAATTATTTCTATGAAATTATAAGGTTTTTGATTTATTTTAATATTTCATTTTTGATATAATGAACGTTAAATTAAGGTTTATCATTTATGACGTATAAAAAAAACTACTGGCTAGATCTCGTTCAAACCAATTTTCGTTGGTAGTTTTTATAGTAATGTACATCATATATTTTTTTTAGTATTATCATGCCCCTACTTTAGAAGTTAGAGGGGGGGGGGGGGGGGGACACACATTTTGCCACTTTGGAAGAGTCTTTCTCGCAAACTATTCAGGTTAGAAAAAAATGATATTAGAAACCTCAATATGATTTTTGAAGACCTATCCATAGATACCCCACACGCATAGGCCAGATGAAAAATTTTTTTTTTGTTCCAGTTGTACCTATGGGGACCCCTAAAATTTTTAATATTTTTTCCATTTTTGTATCAAAATCTTAATGCGGTTCACAGACTACATCTACTTGACAAGTTTCAATAGTATAGCTCTTATAGTTTCGGAGAAAAGTGGCTGTGACATACGGACGGACAGACAGACAGACAGACATGACGAATCTATAAGGGTTCCGTTTTTTGCCATTTTGGCTACGGAACCCTAAAAACCGTCCACACCGCGCGCGCCACGCAACTGAGGCACCTTTGAAGCGGGTAAAAAAAACCGACAACGTGCGGATCGCGAGCACCAGGGAGCGCGCGTTCCAAAATTTGCGCATGGATCGCGCGCGGCACGTCCACACCAAACGCTCCGTGGAGCGCGCTTCATGTCGCGCGCGATCGGAGCGCGTTGGATCGTTTGGTGTGGACCCGGCTTATAGGATTCCCTTTGTGCTATCGTTCGCAGCGAAACTGACCAGCCCGCCCCGCCCTTTCGTCTGCAAAGCGCCTTATTGAGCAGACTATATTGCAGGATTTCTGTAAATATTATTTGTGTTTTGTGATTACGGATTATAGGTAATATATTTTCGTAATTATATAATACATTTTGTTTTATTTCATCTTTAGGAGTAGGTACTAAATACTAATTAAAAATGTTTAAGCTCTGTCAATGAGGGTGTTTGATATTTCATTTGCCACCAGGTGCCGCTATGTAGCCAGGAGTTAGGGTCTATCACAGGTCTATCGTGTCAAACTCCTGTCATTTGTCACGATATAGCTCTCTTGTGTCACGATAATTTGTGTATTTGACACGATGGATTTATTATTTGCCACCAGGTGCCGATCAGATCTCCGTCGCGATCATCGTGTCGTATAGTGTGGACGCCTATTAGATCATTCTGCCGATCATGCGCGTATTTGATACGACACGTATCAGATACGCGGTTAATAGCGATCGGGGCGTATCATGATACGCGTATCATTTTGACATATGTCATATGTCCAAATGTGGACGAAGCCTTATATGTGCCCTGCATACAAAGATCTCTAAGGCTGCGTCCCCATCAGACACGGAACGGCGCCGTCACCGTGTTACGGCACGACGCCGCCACCGTGACACGGTACGGCGCCGCACCGTAACACGGTGCCGCAAACTGCACCGCGCGCCCCTATTCTGGGTGAAACCTCCGTAAACAAAAGAATATGTTTTTTGTATGGGAGCCCCCTTAATTATTAAGTTTGTTTTAATTTTACCATCAATTTTTAAAGTATAAATACAATGGAGTATTTTGTGAACATTTCAAGTGCCTATCTGTTGTAATTATTGGTATAGAGCAAAAAATAGCATCAGCAGCAGCATCAGCATCAATCAGTTTCTGTTTCTTTTTCAATCTTCGTCTTAGTAACAACAAGAGGATAATCGATGGATTATCCATATCCAGACAAGCACTTTCGTTCGAGCGCAAATATCGACTGAATAGGGACGTGGGTCAGCGCACCGTACGCGGCACCGTGACACGGTGCGGCACCGTACCGTATCACGGTGGCGGCGCCGCGCCGTGTCTGATGGGGACGCGGCCTAAGCCTCTTAAGTCAAATACGTGGTGGCAAATAAAATTCAAACACCCTCATTTGATCATCCCCACATGCGTTAATTTAATTGTTCCGTGTAGGCTCGATCCTAGGCTGAAATTAACAAAAAATTATAACCGACTTCCAAGGTAAAAACAATTTAATAACATTAATATGAACTAAAAAGTATTAAATAATTTTTCCTATTTAATAGTGCCTTTTTCAGAATTCGGCTAAACCTCAACTATTTCTGTACTCAATCATCATTATTTTGAAGTCGGTACCAGAAAGCTGAATCTTCAGTTCTCTGACAGAATATTTGAAAATTTGGAACTGGCACCGACTTCAAATTATGAAGATTGAGTACAGAAATAGTTGAGGTTTAGCCGAATTCTGAAAAAGGCACTATTAGATAGGACAAATTATTTAATACTTTTTGGTTCATATTAATGTTATTAAATACTCTTTTTAAAATAACTTTATTTTTTTTATTTAAATAAATTTTATAAAGTAGTAAAGTATTCGATCTGTATATAAAGTAGTTAGTAAAGTACTATTCGATCTGTCGTGTGCCGCCACGCGCCGCGCGGCGGCGCGGCGCGCCGTCGCCTCTGCGGCGCGGGCGCCGACCGCCGTGTATAAACAGCACGTTGGTGTTGTGATACAGTACATAATTATTATTATTGTATCCATACCTATGCCTTGTACTATTATTGATATCTGATTTTGAAATTCTAATAAAGTTTATAGAAGAAAAGTATCAAAAATTGGATTGGACTTAAACGAAAATCTTTTGGACATGGGGATTTCTTTATGGGATTTGGGGTCTTTTGGTTGGACTTAGGGATTTTACTCCAAAAATTTTAGGACTTAGAGAAATACACTCTAACATGACTGTAAAAACACTGGTTTCCTTATAACTTCTGTTTTTGGGCATGGAGAAAGGACAAAACAATCATGTAAGTAAGCAAAGTATATTTTTTAATCATTGCAACAGTAAAAATTTTATTAAACGACCATTAGAAAAAAATTACACTTAAATCTAAACCTTCTCTTATAGTCCACCCAAAGAATAGCCCAAAAGCAGGTGTAGAGTGCGTGAGTTCTTTGTGATTTCGTTTTTTTCAGGTGTCTACAGTGCCGTAAATAGCCTTTTTTGCGCCCTGTGCGAGCTTCTATAACTGCGCCCTTGTTTTTTATGGTTCCGTAGTCAACAAGGAACCCTTATAATTTCGGTGTGTCCGTCCGTCTGTCCGTCTGTCTGTCTGTCCGCAATTTTGCTCAGAGACTATAGGAACTGCAAAGTTGTATCTTGGCATGAATGCACATATTAGTGATGCCGACAAAATGGTACATGAAATCTAAAAAAAAAAATTATGGTACCTTCCCTACACATCAAGCGGGAATGAATTTTTTTTCGCGTCCACCCAATCGTGTGGGGTGTCGTTGGATAGGTTTTTAAAAATATTATTCATAGATCATTTTCCGATTTAGGGATCCGTTTGTGAAATATTAAGTTTTAAAGTGGAAATAATCGTAAGAGTCCAGTGCCCCCCCCCCCCCCCCCCTCTACCAGAAGTCATATAAAAGTAAAAGCAGCCACATCCAGTTTATTTGAAATGTGAGTTACCTTTTTTTTTGTTTAGGCCGCATGCATATATACTTGTGAAATTATCTTAGAATTATGAAAATTAAAAGATAACTTCAATATAAAACAAAGACAATCCTCAAAAATACAATGGCCCGGTCTAATTAGACGCAAAAAAATCATAACCTCGGAATAATTATCATAGAGCTGAAAATTGGTAGAGACGTTAAATACACTATTATAAATAAAACCTCAAAAGTCCCCAGCGATCCTCCTTGTGCAAAAAAAAATTATTCTGCGCCTACAAACGGCGCCGTGCGAATGGTCGCCGCGCCCACCGCGTCGCCGTTCGCAGTTCGCACCGCCGATCCCCGTGGCCAGGCCGTTAGCCCGGTCTGCCAAAGACGCTGCTTTTAGTGGAGATGTTTTCCCGTATATGAATTACTGTCATGACTTGCCTTCCCTTGCTAAGGACTTACTCCAACAGGATTGGAGTAAGGACTGGGCACGAACGAGTCTTAAAAAAGGTGTACAGTATAGGCTAATACAACCTGAGATTCAGTTCAGACCTTGGTTTTTCAAAATCAAAAAGCACAACTTCTTCTTTAATAAGAATGAGGTTAGGACATGGTCCTCACCCCGGCTCACCTAAAAAGGATACGAATTCGCAACAATGATGCTTGCGATTGCGGTTTGGAAGTGGGTGATTTCAATCATATTATTCTTTCCTGTCCTCTGTATGATCACTCCTGTCTTTATGATAGTCTCTCCTCTATGTCTATTCCCTTTCCTACTTCCGTACCAACTTTATTAAATTTATGTAACAACTTAGTTTATTCGTCTTTATCTCAATATTTACGTAGCAATTCAATTAACCTTTAATGTACTTAAACCTTGTAGTGAAACTTCCTAACTAGATCCGAAATCCAAAATTCCGTACTTACTTTACTTTTCCACCGCCTATTCCCTACCTTTGCATATGGCAAAGTACACCGCCGGTGTCAGTGCAAAAAAAAAAAAAAACTTCAAACTTGTGATCTGTGCTGTCAAATATTGTAAACAATACGATTTTTGGTTATGAATTTATACATATTTTACTTAATTTTAAGTAAACAACAAAGAAAAACATGAGGACATTATCTTCTGTAATAATTTTACCAATTATACTAAGTATTAATATCCTTTTTTTTTATTATAGTGACCAGAAAATTGATTGCTCAGAGAAGAGTTTTTTAATTATTTAAAATCTTTACTTTTTCGATATAATCCCATGAGATGTATTCAGGCACAGCCTTAGATGCTGAAAAATTAAATAATGATCAACATGTTCGCAATTGGGGCAACTGCCCTACGGAAATATTGATATTATTTTTCTCTCACCTTGATTTAAAATCTCTATCAATTTGTATGTCTGTTAACAAGTTTTGGTTAGGAGCTGTAAAATATTATCTGGAGGTAAGTTGCTTATAAAATAGTACAATTTCTATATAGTTTACTTGTAGTACCAACATAAAAAATTAATCTTTTATTAATTGGTGTACTTAATTTTTACTTATTAGAAAAAACGAAAATAACGTTTAAAAATTAAAATCAGTCATTATTATAATAAATCAATTATTGTGTGTGTATTTTTAAGCTTACTGCAGTAAAATATTAAATAATAAAATATAATAATTATGTATTATTTTTTAAGCATTTTCAGCTATGGCGTAAGATGGTGGAAGTAACAATCCCTAATAAAGGTGTTCTATACAAAGAGAAGTGTGCACTAGGATGGAGGGAAATACTTTTCAATTTCTTCCTCTGGAGAAAAATATCAAAAGCCAGAGTATCTCACTATACAAGCTTTCATGTAAAACATGTCAAATCTATGAAAGTGTACAAGAGTAAGTAAAAATTTACATCTTGAGTACTATTATTAGTTACTACCTGAACCATCACCATATTATTCTGTCATAAAAATTATTTATTATCTATTTTATTTATAAAACTAATTTACAACATTGTTAAATTTTTATTGAAGTCTTTTTGTATTTTTTTCAGATGAACTCATAGTTGTCCTTGATAACGAAGTTAAATATTTAAACATGGTGGACACTAGCTGCAATAAAACATTGCATGTAAAATGTAAGCAATGATTATAATCATTAGAATAAAATAACATACGTAATAGCTTTAATTAATTGGTATTTAACCCATCAAGCCCCATAAGCTCATCAGTGAGCGAGACACGATAGAATAACAATAGATTTCCAAGAATCCACGATCGAAGGATTATGATGCTTACTATAATGGTAGGTGAAATCCAAAACTAGCAAAAATACTAAGAAAAATAAATTATATGAAAATAAAGGCTCGATTGAAAATAACTGTAGTAGGTGTCAACTCAACTTAGTTTCGTTTATTGCCTGGAAAAATTATAAATAGTTTTTCATGAATAAAAACTATGACTTTTGCCTAGTACCTACTCTTTTACACCATACAAAATTTCATCAATATCGGCTCAACAGTGTATCATCGGCGCATCGTAAAGGTATCAGACTGAAAGACAGATACACTTTGCTTAAAATTTTCTATGTGTTATGGCTGCCATACACACTACGGTCCACCGGAGAGGTCTACCTGTGATTTTCGATTTTGCGCCGGTCGCCTGCGCAGGTCAAAAAACTGCACAAGTCTATTCCCACACACATTCCTGATTCCGGTCTGCCTGTGCAGGCAGGTGGACCTCTCTGGTAGACCATAGCATGTTTGGCTTACATAATTATTACTAAGTTGTGTTTTCATAATGTTTATCTTTAAACAGGTTACAGTTATGAAGAATCGGACAATTTGGTTACAATACTGTCAAAGCAGAATAATAACGATAATTACAAGTCATTGCTAATACAAAATAAACAGTACCAGTCAGACATGAAATACTGTGATGTATTCAACCTGGACATTATTGGGTGTTACAAGTGAGTTGCTTGTCATTCTTGCCTTCACAGGAAACTGTAGCCATATTATAAAACTTAAGATTACATGCAAAAGCGTGTATTACTTGATATTTGGCTTATAGATACTACTTAAAGTCCTAGGGAAGGATATAGGATTGTTTCAATCCATGAAAAATATATTATTGTCCCGAGTAACAAGTTGCAGGCCATATCTAGCTTTAAATAAAAACCAGACAAGTGCTAGTTGGTGTTGTGCATCAAGGCTTCCATACAAAACGGTTGAAAAACAGCAGTTTTTATATCAGAGCCTACCTTAAATATTCAGTTATATTTTCAGTATTTAAGTAGCAATAGAAATACATCAGCTGGGAAAATGTTATCGTGCTTAAGCACTAAGCTTAGTAACGGACAGACAGACAAATAGCAAATAATTCTCATTAAGCACTGAGCTTAGTAATGGATAGATAGACAAATAGCAAATTCACACTAATAAAGTCCTGTCCCTTAGTTTAGTCATTAGTGCATGGAACTCCTAAGAACATTATTTAAAAAAATATATGACTTCATAATATTGCAGGTTATATTCAAACAGTTGTTACTTCATAGACAGTAGTAGTACATTGTGGGTGGCGATTACTGAACGTCGAAACTACTTCAGCGTGAAGGCCGTAGCCAAGATCTACAGGCCCGCTTGCATTGTGGCACTGCACGTGTTTGACCACAAAGTGTATGTTGTGACCAAAGAAGGCGTTATGTTCTATGTAGACGGGCTACAGTTTAAGAAGTTGCACCACATATCTTACCCCCAACTTTGTGACGACGCCGATACTAATTTATCTTATCCTATACCATTTCTCTTCAATGATGGCTGTGTGGCTTATAGAGGTGAGTGGATACTTAAGACATGTAACTGCCGCGCTCAGAGATTAATGATTACTTAACTTTTATTTAGTAAAAATATTGACATAAACTCCATTAATCCTTCGATCGCGGATACTTGGAAATGCTATTGTATTCTAAAGTTGAACCTTTTGCAGAAAGAGACTTACGCTAACTTTTTCAGTGCCAGCCAATGCAAAATGGGAAATATCCAAATCGCATCAGTATGATAAAATCATAATGGCTGTCCCCAAACTGTCGGCGCTTTATGAACATGGAGAAATTTTGTTCGTGGGATATGAAGATGGAAAAGTAATTATATTTTGTATTTTATGTTAATGTTTAATATTGAATACCATAGAAGTGTGTCTGTGAAATCTTCGCGCTGAAATAGCTGAAAAATTTTGTATTAAATTACGGGAAAGCAAAAAAGACGAGAAAGGATAGTTTTTTTTACGAAAAAATGTCGCGGTTTCCGGTGGAGGAAACAGGGTAACGAGTTAGTGTCTAAGCACACTATGCCGAATTTCCGCGGCGGAAGTTCGGCATGATTCCACCTGCAATGTATTTTAAACTAGATGATGCCCGCAACTCCGTTGCGCCAAAAATCGTTTATCGCGCGGGTCCCGTACATTTTTTCGGGATAAAAAGTATCCTATGTCCTTTCTCGGGACTCAAAGTATCTCCATGCCAAATTTCAGCAAAATCGGTTCAGCGGTTTAAGCTCGAAGAGGTAACAGACAGACAGACAGATACACTTTCACATTTATAATATTAGTATGGAAGTATGGATTACCGATGACACACCATGCCGAAATTACGTTGCGTTATATTGTAATTTGTATGTGTTTGACATTGCTGACGTAATCATGCCGAACTTCCGCCGCGGAAATTCGGCATAGTGTGTTTAGACACTAAGAGCTAGTTTCAATAACAATACATATTACATTGTTAACAAAATTATATTACTACATTAATTTTCACTTTCTAGATCGAAATACACTGTATAGACAAAATTCTAAAGTGTCAATACGAGCCCCAGAAACAATTTTATATGCGGACTTTTGTGTACGACAAGGACGGCGACTACCGGATACAATCTATGGACGTGTACGAGCGAGTCGGTAGACACTACTTGGTCGTAGCCTTAGAAAATAACATTCATCAGATGTTTATACAACTGAAACAACGCTAGTCACATGGTGAGCCCGCTGTACATGTTGGGCCAACGTGTACAGTAAGTAAATAACAATAAATTATTTATTTGCACAAAAAAAAAACATAAGAAACACATAAAGAAGACGACAACAAAAAATATACAAAATTATGAAAATGTGCAAAATGGCGGTCTTACCGCTTTAAGCGGTTTCTTCCAGACAACCAATTTATTACGTAATGTTACTCCCAACTTATGGCCAAGTAGGTCTCTACTCTCTACAAGTAGGCCTAATGAGGTAGCTTAATGCGTTGGCCCGATGTGTATAGCCGGCTTAAGACTGCGCTTAACTGCAGAGCGACATGCGTCGCGGTGTAGTACAATATTGTAGGTATCAGCATCAATGCTGTGTCGTTTAAGGCTCAAATCACACCAAAATGGCAGCGCAGCGTCGAGCTTTTTCAGTGTCATATGATTTTAAACTTTATCTTCATTACATACTGCCCACGCGCCGGCGCCGCGTAGGAGTCGTCAGAGTGCTCGAGGCGTCGCGGGCGGCCGCGAGAAGTTTCTCAAGCGATACTATGTGTTACAATAATAAAGATAAAGTTTAAAATCATATGACATTGAAAATGCTCGCCGCTGCGCTGCCATTTCGGTGTGATTTGAGCCTAAGGCTCAACTCAAACTGGGATAGAGTCGAAGCGACTGAAGCGACGCGTCATGTTTTTCGCCAACACATATTCATCAAAAACATGACGCGTCGCGACGCATCGACTCAACCCCAGATGAGCCTAACATGCGTAATATTTTGTGATCTAAAAAAGAACGCAACGCATCAATTTGACGCCTCAAAAGTACAGCTGTACTTATTTGTACATACTTTTGAGGTATTTTATCATATTTTTTTTTATTTATTGTAAGTATTGTACTTTTTGGTACTTTTTTAAAGCATAATTTTATTTATTTAATAATATATTTGTTGTACCTATTGGTACTTTTAAGCATAATATTTTTTTCGGTGTGATATGTATTGTGATGAACTGATGAAATAAAACAGTTAGTTAAGTTCGCGGAATAGTTTTTTGCTTTGAAATATTTGTGATTTTTTCTTTTTTATTCTCCTCTACGCTGATAAAATACCTCTTGTCAGGGATACTGCAATAAATAAGTTATATCATTATAAAAATTTTATTTGCCTCACAATATTATTTACATAGGTACCTAAAAGCATTAATTATAAGTTTTAAATATACAATGATATGCAAAATAAAAACAAAATTGAGAACTAAAACATTTTGTTACTATACACTATGAGTATGTAACGAACGACAGTAGGCACTTAATACCTAAGGTTACTTGCTCTGTCTGCCGTATCTTCTGACTGTAATATAGTCAATACGCTTCAAAATAGTCATATTGCAAACGTTGCCACCAAAGTACCACTAACGCCCTTAAAACATACATTCACGTCAGGTTTTTCTTATTACGAGCTTATTTTATTTTTGTATTTTTTAATTAAGTAAGTGATAAAAATTAATTCAAAAAATTCCACAGGACAAAAATGTTTTATTTGCACAGTGAAAAAACATATCTACAAATTAATATTCATCATATTTTAGTATAGTTTATACAGTGCACAGTGCGACCAGACCATGTCCTTTGGTTGATTTCCACCTATCATTTTGGGCAGTCCTAACTTTTTTACATCGTCTGTCGATTTCTATAGAAAAATGGTTTAGCTATGTGTAGTTATCGTGTACTCCTCTGGAACTTGCTAACTTACGACGTTGAGCTATTAAAAAACCCTTTTCAAATAGCATTATGTATGTATGCCAATAGGTATACTACGTAGGAACTAGTTAGGTGGCAGCACTTATGTAGTAAACAATTTCAAGTTCCAAATTTGCGCCGCCAACCGACTTATTTTTTTTGCAGGACATGCCAAGAAAACTATCAATTTTCGGGTGACACCAGTTCGAAGCAACATAACATCCCAAGTCTAAGGTTTCTTTCCTCTTCCACCGGTAACCAAGCATGGTGACGGGTGGTCTTTACGTTTCCTACTTAATAGCACCCTCTTCCGACGGTTGGATCCGTCTTCCAACGATATTCTACCGGTCGGTGGCGTTGGGGTTGGTGTAGGAGAACCCTCGGAAGGCCTCTTGGTCCATGGAGCGGAGGACCTGCGGCTCGATGGCGGTCAGCCGCGGCCGCTCGCCCGTGAACGCGCGGTCGAAATACTGCGTGTCTAGGGGATGACGCTGAAAACAGTTCAGTTATTTTAATTTGGGTAAAGTACGATGCCTAGCCTATGCCCAGCAGTGGACGAATATAGGCTGATATGATGATGATGACGATGATAATGTAAAGATATTGTAAGTTTAAACTAAGCATGAGGCCTCATTTATATCATCTCGGAAATGAAGATTTTCAAAGATTTTAAAACTTTAATTCACACAGAGCCTAACAGGGATAGCTTAGTAATCGTTTTTACTGGCTTGCTTATACTTGGCCAACTTCCCTAAAATCCCAAACCTCCGAACAGACGAGCCTCGCCCTGATTCACAGTGTCGAATTCGATTCGGATTCGGAAACTTCATCGCTGATCGCGCGACATCCAATAAAAGCTCGCCGCACTCGGCATTGGCCAATGAGCGCACCTCAAACTTTCCGAATCCGTGTCGAACGGGAATCGTGAATCGCCCTGCTGGTGTCCATGACCAGCAATCTCTTGCCATCGATCAGGGACTGCTCGTTTCCTGTTCCATAAAAAAACTTACCACTCTCGGCTTGAAGGGCGCGTCGAGTTCCCGCCTCTCGAGCTTGTCCCAGGGTATGGGTCGGAAGAAGTCCTGGTCGCGGATGTCCCCGTGCATGCACTCCACGCCGCCAAGCCGCGTGCGCGCGTCCTTATCCAGCAACTACAAAACAGGGTAAACTTAAATTGGGACCTATGCGTCTCCCTTGATAGAAGCCATAGTACTTAGGGCGATGACGAGATATAGTGAACGAGGGCCCGTATTTTTGGTCAGTACTTAAGATGCGACCCGGTCTTAAGACGCGGTTCGGCTCTGTGATTGGTCCAAATTTTGACAGCCAACCAATCATAGAGCCTGAACCGACGTGTCTTGAGCCCGAGATGCATCTTGCGTACTGACCAAAAATACGGGCCTAAATGACGACCACAACTCCTTTGCGCCAAAATTCGTCTATCGCGCGGGAACCGGGTAAATTTTTCCGGGATAAAAAGTATCAGTATTTCAGCAAAATCGGTTCAGCGGTTAGCGGGTAAAGAGGTGACCGATAGACAGACAGACACATTTTCGCATTTATAATATTATAATATTATGGTTGGAATCTGGGATATAGAGTTTTGTTAGGATTTAAAAGAAATTAAAAAAATGACGAAATCAAACGACGGTTACCCAAGGATCTTAGCCAGATCATTTTTCTCTCCCTTGAGAGAGTCGACCTTACTAAAAATGGAACACAGTCGCAGTCGTTGCAATTGCAAGAAGTTACAATACCTACCAAACAACCTACTCAATTTTGTTACAATTATTTTTGGATTGCCATCCTGAAGGACTGTTCTTGAGGTTCCATTCGATGTTAATCGCTCATCGTCGTTAGCTGTACATTATATGCCTGGCTACTCTAGTAAAAAGCCCTCGCCAGTCGCGACAGTCTTCTGTCCCACTGGGTTATCAGAGTAAAGGAATAGAGGATGCTCTTGTGTACGGCGCACACACTTGGGCACTATAAAATTACTCCTGCGTAACTGGCTAGGTTTCAATGACACTGGCCACCGTCACCGGTGTGGGAGTTACGTACCCTGGTGAGTATGGTGTGAGACTCCTGCGTGAGGAAGCGCGGGTAGGAGGGCATCTCGTTGCAGATGGACCAGAACAGCTCGTCCTCGTCGCAGCCGCTGAAGGGACTCTGCCCCACCAGCATCTCGTACAGCAGCACGCCGAACGACCACCAGTCCACAGTCTGGTTGTACTTCAGACCCTTGATTATCTGTCGACAAGTTTATATAGCTAGATCTTAACTTCGCTGGATGTTGTCATTGTATTTTACCTGGATGTACGCAATATAGGTACTTATACGCAAGTAAATGAAATCAGAAACGATGCTTCATGTGTTTTATGCAATGAGTTTCTAAAATACTAGTAACATACAATATCATTGGTTTTATGTGACACTTTATTAATGTTGTCTAGACAAAGCTTTAAATTCTATTTAAAACGAGCTTTTGCCCGCGGCTTCGCTCGCGTTAAGAAGTATTATTATATACAAACTTTCATCCCCTATGATTGAACCCCTTGGGATTGGAATTTATCAAAATTCTTTCTTAGCGGATGCCTACGACAACATCTACCTTTTTTTTATCGTTGGGGGAATGCATGCAAAATTTCCTTTTTTAAAAACCTTTGAGTTTTATATAATACTAGCTGTCCCGGCAAACGTTGCTTTGCCATAATATAAAGTATTTCGCCCATATTATTTTATTGAAGTGACTAAATAAGTATGTCGCCATGGCAACGTCGATCGCTATCTCGTCGCACAAACAATGGTCGCCGTCAGTCTCAGGTTGTAATAATTTACTATTATTTATTCAAGAAATGCACTTATCAATATATAAAGTACCGAGTAGCCGATTCTCAGACCTACTGAATATGCATATAAAATTTGGTAAAAATCAGTAAAGCCGTTTCGGAGGAGTTCGTGGACTAACATTGTGACACGAGAATTTTATATATAAGATATAGATTAAATCCAAATCATCCCAGATTTGGAACTAAGGAGTTCCACAACTGATTAAAGACTCGTTCAGTTCACATAAAAGTAAGAACTGACACTCATTGCGATGGACTGTCTCGATCAGTCGTTAATCAACTGCTCTTTGCCTTTTTATTTTTATTACAGTATAGCACAGTGGTTGCCACACACCTCTGGAGCCATGTAGTCGGGCGTCCCGCAGAAGGTGTCGGCGGTCTTGTCGAGGTAGATCTGCAGCTTGCACATGCCGAAATCCGCTATCCTCACGTGACCGTCGAAATCCAGCAATATATTGTCTAACTTCAGGTCCCTGTAAACAATATAACGGACATGTACTTAGTATTTAAGTATGTTTACCTACTCAGTATTTATTTCAAAAGGTTTAGTATTGTGACTGAAATATGATTTTGCTAAACTGTACCAAGGCTTGGCTATTGATGTCTCTTTGTTTGTCAGGTTTCACGCATAAATAGCAGAACCAATTTTGGTGAAATTTTCTACGCAGATACTTTGATTTCCGTGAAGAACAAAATCGTTTTTTACCAAAAAAAAAATTACTGCGCCGAACATAATATCTATGGATGCGCTAAGTTTCAAGCAACATCTCAATCAATAATCGCGGTACTCAAAGCCGCGATTTTGATATAAGCCCCATACTAACATTATCAGCTGTCAAACTATTTATTTAAATTGAAGGTTAATCTCTCTGAGTGCGGCAGTTAGACTCAAAAGCATGACTATGTACCAGCGTTGCCAGTTTTTTTTGTGCCAAGTCGGGGCTTTCGAACTTTTTGAGTGAAAAAGCGGGATTCTTCAGTCAAAAGCGGGACAAAGTAAAAAAGGTATAAAATCAAAAGTTTTTTGAATTTTTATCTTTTTATTTGCGTTAAAACTACGAATAATAAAAACTAAAAAAATCGGGACGTCCCGCCAAAATTGGTACGTCTGGCAACGCTGCTATGTACCCACCTGTATACAATTCCGCGTTTGTGCAAGAACTTGAGTCCGGAGACGATCTCGGCGGCGTAGAAGCGCGCGCGCGGCTCCTGAAAGCGACCGCTCTGCTGGATGTGGAACATCAGGTCGCCGCCGTTCAGGTACTCCATCACGAAGAACAGGTGCGACTGGAATCGTGGAATATGTTTAGACAAGTAGAATAAATACGATTTTTGAAGAGGGTTCATTTATGGCTGACTAGGTACTTGATTCCAAGGCCTACCTAAATATACCTACACGAGTATGTCTCTTACAAAATGAAGGGGCAGGTCCGTTGGCAGACTGCATAAATCCATCGTCAAGAAAAATTCAAACTACTCAATACTTTGGCTCTTCGTCTTCAGGATGGCTATAAATTATAATCAATACTAATATTTAAAATGGTACTATTATAATATACTTACATACGCAGTTTTAAAAGGATTGATCCTAATTTTAATAAATGTCGACTGTTAGACACGGAATTTGATACGGTACGTACCTACGTACCGTATCAAATTCCGTACATAGACTGCCAAAAACATTACCTTTCTCTTACAAGTTACATTCGCCGTAGTCGGAAAAAACTATAATTTATTATAGACTCACATCAGTCTGGAAGGTGACGAACAGATGGCAGAGGTAGGGGTGGTTGGTGCCGAGAGCGAGCACCTTCCTCTCTATGAGGGTACACTCAACATCATCGTCCTCCAACACGACGTCCTTCTTCAAACACTTCACAGCATAATAGTACTCCGTCTCCCGAAGTTCCGCTAGCATCACCTGAAAATAAAATAAGTTGTTTTATTTTTTGGTTTAGAGACTAACTTTTTCGTCCTATCCTACATGGAAGTAACATTAAAGTTAAGTTAGTTAGTTTTAATAATTTTGCCTCATTTTTCAAGGTTGTTTTAAAGTGGCTAAATGTTTTAGGTATTGAAGTGTTTTTTGGAGTTAAGACTAATCATGGCTATATCGTAAGATTTTTTTTTAATCTTTATTTCTTATTTGTAAGTAAGATTATCATACCTATATAAGGGTCGGGACACAAAAACACGACACGACGTCGTACGACGTCGTATCGTGTTTTTGTGTCCCGGCCCTAAGGGCTGCGCAAGTACACTCGAAATTTCAATACGTCTCTACAGTAAACATTTGTAAAATTTCCGGATTATTTTTTTTTTTTTAAAGGCCTTGCATCGTAAGATAAAGAAGCGCTTACACGGGCAACAATTGTGGCAATAATTGCCCGGCGACACGAATGGACCGATCTGGAGCAATTAGTGGAGCAATATGGAGCAATTTCAATAAATTGCGGCAATTATGTCGGCGATATTGCTCCAGATATTTCATATCGCTCAATGTTGCCGATACGAATTGACGAATATCCGATGGGCTCGTGTATGACAGTATTGCCTGGTAACTAGTTGATGAAGTTGCGCCATATCGCTCAATTGTATTGCGATGTATTGCGCAATATTGCTGCTTGTTGCCGCTTGTTGCCGAAAATTGCTTGATGTAGTCGTAACGTCAAAGTTGACGAGAATTGACTGGAGTGGAGCAATTTTAGTTGCCCGTATAAGCGTACCTTTAGGTCGGTCAATTCCTGGATGAAAACGCAAGATTTTATTTTTTGGCATAGACACTTTATAATAAATTATGCTTTCATCATAGAGTTATTAGCTTTCACATTTTATTTTAATAATAATTTAAAATGAAAGTTTAACATATGACGTGGAGTCCGTCGGAGTTCGACTGTGAAATGTCAAACTATATTTTTAACTAGCGGTGCGATGAACTACCGGGCAGCGTTTGCCAGCGATATATAACTGTCTTTATTACTCGTATACAATTTTATGTGTTTGCGGTGAATATTTCGCATCATGCTTTCGGTTACGTAAGAACACGGTTACCCTCTAACCAAGTAATAAAGTAAGACAATACCGCTTACCATTTTTTTATGAAATACGGGGAGGCAAACGAGCAAACGGGTCACCTGATGGAAAGTAACTTCCGCCGCCCATGGACATGGGATCAGAAGAACTGTAGGTGCGTTGCCGGCCTTTTAAGAGGGAATAGGGTAATAGGGGAGAGTAGGGAAGGAAATAGGGGAGGGTAGTGAAGGGAAAAGGGTAGGGGATTGGGCCTCCGGTAAACTCACTCACTCGGCAAAACACAGCGCAAGCGCTGTTTCGCGCCGGTTTTCTGTGAGCCCGTGGTATTTCTCCAGTCGAGCCGGCCCATTCGTGCCAAAGCATGGCTCTCCCACGTCAGCCATTAATTGAAGCCGGTAAAACTGCATCTCGTCGTGTTTCCTGATAGTACCAAATAACAATCTATGGTTATACCTTAGGCCTTAGAGTGAGATCGCATTTTTTGTGTGGCGTGTTTGCATCTTTTTGCGAATAATTCATTTTATGCCACATCTATTTTGCTTAGATATAACAATAAGAAACTTATCTCAGGCAAACACTGCATAAGGCTGCGTTTACACTGAAGCGGAGCATAGCGGAGCTTAGCGGTACCGGCTTCAGTGGAACACGGCCTAAAAGAATCGACAAATGCTTCGTTTCAGCATTCAAATTAAACAACATTTTATGGAGTTACCAGGACTGTATAGTGTGTACTGTGTATGCAACGTTTTAGGTAATGGTTACGTAGTAACTATTTAGTAATTTGTGGCAATGGGACGTTATAGGATGTGGTTCTTTGTGTGGTATGTATTCTGTCGAGCTACATGCGCACTATAAACATAACAAACATGCTTCACTTTACGAATGTCTAATCTTTGTCTATGCGACTGATTAAATTTTATTAATAAACCTAGTATTTACTACTTCTAAATTAAACTTGTTACAATTTAATTTGAACCTTGACATGAGCGAAGTGACGAGTAAATTTGAAGTTATATGCAAAGTGGCAAATTGCCACCTAATATGCAAGTTCGTGTACGCTGCAATTAAATTTACATCAGCTATTTCGGTCGGTACCATCACCTAGACGCGTCACACACCCGTGACACAGGTACTTAAATTATATACTTGTCTAATTGCGGCCTCTACACTTGGGGCCACAATAGATAAGCGTAGAAAACGCCACGATCGCCATTATCTGTCAGGCCCTCTCTAACGTTGGCCTGCACGATGGATAGCGGTCATCAAGTAGCACCTCCATCGTGGGTATCGCAGACACAATGCGAAGTGTCCATATTTATTATTATTAATAGATTTTCAATTATGCGACAGCAGGCTGCCGCTTGGGGATTGATGGGTTAAGTACAATTAGAGGCAAATATTCCCCTCAAACTACGAAATCGCTTGTATTGGTTAATCAAAAGTACATTCACATACAAAACGCACAATCGACGCCGTTGGAAGACTACTTCTGCTGACCGATGCATATTTGAGCGTTCGCTTGTTGTTGTCCATAATAATTCATTGTTGATCCACGTATTATAAGTTGTTACGTTGTACAATATTTTTGTTATAATTTAAGGAAAGCCACACACCATGTGGCGGCTAGATCGGTAAATGTATAAGAGTAACTCATAGAACTTTTGTGACGTTGACGTTGTTAGTCACAGTGTTTTTGTATTATAAGAACCGGAAACGAACTTGTAACTTCTCCCATGGTTTTAAAAGTATCAAGTTAATACAGTCATACGTATGGTTGCCGCCAGATCCGGTGTGGACAGTTTCAACCTTACCACATTGCAATAAGGGCCCATACTAATGCCAAATCTGTCGACGACTGTACACAGTCGCTACCGGTCAGTACTCCGTCGTCTTTCAAAACATCAAATTGCGAAACAGTTTCGGTCGACTGCTAATGTTTTTGTCCACCTGCCAAGAAACTACAAAGGAACCGAAGACCAATTTCGTTGATATGCACGAATAAAGGGAAATCTTGATAAACAAATTCGCAATTAAAAAAAATATTTAAAATGTGAACTAGACTCTACGCGGGGTCTACGCTTTGGCCTCTACGCGTCTGCTACGTGCTACGAGGCTACGAAGTGTTACGAGCCTACGATATTCTAATGCTAAGTACTCACATACGGTTTTGCTCGATAGTTTTACTCCAAATCGAGCAATAACCACCGTGTGGACCGCCAAAACTGACAGCTCGAAGGCTCGCTTCGAGCCGGCTCGATGGAATTAAATATGTCAAATATGTCATTTCCTTCGATTCGGAGTAAAACTATCGAGCAAAACCGTATGTGAGTACTGAGTAATATACGCTTTAAATTCATAATCAATCTTATTTCCATTTGTACTCAGATACGAATATTATTTATTTAACTGTAATTAAATAAAGTCCAGTTTGACAGATAATGTCCCATATATTATTTGCTTATGTCAAAATCTTTAAAATCTTCAAAATCTTTAATAGTAATTTGTCTCTGAGTGCGGAAGTTAGTTCCACTTTTTGTATAATTGCGTATTTGTGACGTGTCTCGGAAATTATAGCTTTTATTTAGAAACGAAAGATAGCGGGAACTACGATTTAAGAATGAGGTTAAAGGAACGTGGTTGAAGTGTGTTTATTTGGGACATATATTTAAATATTTGAACTATTTTTTAAATGTGTTTTGTGTATCGCCACTACTTCTTGGAAGTACTTACTAAAGTGTACACAATGATAAGCAAAAATGCTGCCCGCCTGGTTTTGACACAAAGTGCGCATACGTTTAACGTCATTTAAAATAATAAATTCATACCTTCCATCTAAATCAGATCTAAATAATATTCAACTCGCAAGATCATCGCCAAATCTCACGACCAACATAATTACCTAGCAAATTGTCAAATGAGATAAAATATAGTTTCTATTTCTATAGGAAGTGCGAGTCTACGTCGTCACCTCCAGACCTATTTGTATTGGTTATTAAAACGTTCCTGGACAGCGCGCCCTGTTTACAGTTCGAGACGTGAGGGGATGAAGTAGGTAACTAACATTTAACAACATAAGAGTTTCACTCGATTTTTTCAATCATAATTTGAACCGACTTTGTAACTTACCTACTTCATCATCTAGCAGCTAGCTAATATACAGGGTGCAATTAAACCTTCCTGCCAAATTTTTTGCAGGACTTAGGTAACATTAGGAGAGTCCATTTAACCAAAAAAAAACTTGGGTGTTATTTTTTTGTAATGACATATTTTATCCGATTGAAAATCGTTGCAGAACGGTCACTCGCGGCGGTGGATATGTCATATGAGAGGGGGTGACACGGGGGGAAGCGCGCGC
This sequence comes from Polyommatus iphigenia, assembly GCA_963422495.1. NCBI lineage: Eukaryota > Metazoa > Arthropoda > Insecta > Lepidoptera > Lycaenidae > Polyommatus > Polyommatus iphigenia. Next base: position 13,253,424 of record OY730180.1, on the reverse strand, counting down.
GCGGGGGCACATCATGCGCGGGCGTCGACGCATCGTGTCCATTAATTATTGTAGTGTTTTTAAGGACTTTCGGAAGCTATTTCTCAAACATTTTAGTACTGAGTGATTATAAAAGAAAAAATACGTGTATTTTTATATTTAACAAGGATCAATATATCAAAATTTGGCAGGAAGGTTTAATTGCGCCCTGTATAGGTACATAGGATTAAAGTTTTTTTTATTTAAATTATTTTTCCGGTCCTAAAGCCGCCATTTATGAAAAAACGACAGTTTTTAAATTGCTAGTTACCCACTACATCCACTCATGTCTTCAGTTGACACCGGTCCAACATAACATACTACAGAGAAAGCGGTAAATATTATAACGGGAGCATTCGCGCCTACCCGCGCTTCCTCATTTGAGTGTTCTTATGTAATGTTTTGATATCTGTCTGTTCCACATTTCGGTTTATTTTAGCACCTCAAACGAAGCAGAACGTGAAAGAATTTCTTGATTTCATTCATTCATAAGTTATTGTCCATAATATGATAAATTTAATAATCACACCTAGCATATAATTTGTTTTTGTACAGATCTAATAACATAGGTCGACAAAAAATTACCTTTTTCTTGTGCCTGTTACTTAATGGCTATTATCTGATTATTTGCATTGAAAATTAACCAGAAACACAAATTTCCAAAATGAAAGTTTGCTTTTATAGTCTAGGCGAAGACCAATAAAAATATATGATTTTTGCAAAATTCTTAGAGACTAACTCTCGCCGTAACTAATAAAAAGGGGTTTGGGTTGATATAAGAGTTGAAAGGGGAAGTGTGTCACTGGCACTCACTGTGCGTATTCAAGTTTTAGATAAATTATGAGTTTTGTGTACTTTAAAGCGTAAAAATATCTGAAAAAATGTGTAAAATGGACGTGAAAAGTTTTTGCTATATTTTCGGAAAATTTATTGAAGTAAGAGCAAAAAAGTTACTCGCATCAACAAATAGTAGTATTAATCAAGCCTTCAAAATATATTTTTAACTTCCTATTAAAAGCCAAAAAAAAAATATGGGCCCCACATTTATATCTCACGTACTTACTAAAGATGCACGCTACAAGCTATGTTTGGACTTTGGAGTGTGCCACCTAAATACAAAAAAATATCAATTTTTAAACCTAATTTCTATAATTTTTCCTTCTTAGTGAATGTCAATAATGATATAAATGTAATAAATATATATGTTTTATTCTATTAACACCAAAGTAAGAGAAATAAAATACAAGCGGCACCTGCCTATAACAACAAAATATAAGTACAAAAGTACAAAAGTTTTTGCTACATTTGCGGAGAATTTATTGAAATGAGAGTTAAAAAGATAGTTGCATCAACAAAATAAAGACTTTGTCAAGCCTATGAAATAATTTTAAAGTTCCTATTTAATACTAGAAAATAAATAGGAGCGCCACATATCTATACCGGAGCACACAGCAAGCTGTGTTTAGGGTATGCTCACCTAGATACAAAAAATATTAATTTTTAAATGTAAATTACGTATTTTTTCCATTTTAATTTTATTTTTGGAATATAAGCAACGATATAAATAAGAAAATTAATCATATATTTTATTATTTTAATACATAACTAAAAGAGGAAAATTCAGATTTTCTTCAAAATTTGAAATTTCAAAAGCTCTCTGTTTCTATAAAAGCAAACTTTTTGAGTTAAAATCACTGATTCTATAATTAATTAGGTGTAATACATCCAAATAAGGTGCACAGAACTTAGGCTCAAAAATCGTGTCGACTAGTGAATTAATGTGAATTTGTTAATTTAAGTTGCAGTGGAAAAATTACAGCTACAATAATTTTTAAAGATCTGGATTCTTTGTAAATTCAGATGTAATTTAGATACTAAGTAAGATTATACTAGGCCAATTTTAAGGGAAGACCATTTTTATTGTGGCGGCGAAAAAATTGTCCCCGCGATATTAGGTTAACTCTTGCGCGCTATCGCTAGAGCAACATCTAAATTATTAAAACTTCATCTATGGTGGCATTTGGAATCATAATATTGTTTTTCACCTTTGTTTGACAATACAACAACTAGGAATCAACTATCTCTCATTGACAATGCAAAAACTAGGAGTCAACTCTCTCTCCTTTAATTGACAATGCAAAAAACAAGAATCAATATTCTCTTCTTTGTTTGACAATGCAAAAATCAAGAATCAATCTCTCTTAACAGGAATACAAAGTAGAGATACTTTGTTTCCCTGTTTAGACGACATACATTTTTGTCTGAATGTGCTAAGTGTGTGTCACGGATCATTTATAACGTGTCTGTCAACGACAAAAATCTCAATGTTGACACGTCGCCTGTTGGCTCAAGTTGGGCCGGTGTTTGGCGTAGATGCGGCAGACTTGCCAATGCCTTACATATTTCTACGAATATAGTAATCTGCGGTGATCTTTGGACACTTGATGATAAATGGAACTCCGCAAAAAACAAGGAACAATTTTTACTTGTCCATTAAAGAGGCCAAGTATTAATCTCACACTAATTTTTAATCAGTAACTATGTAAGGTAATACTTTGTTTGTATCGAATGTGTTCACTTTATGCTGGGGGAAAATGTAAGGTGCACAAAAAAAAAGAAATTAAAATCGTTTTCCTCTTAGTACTCAATAAAAATAATAACTTAACCTATCAAGCCCCATAAGAGCACCGGTGATCGCGACAACAATAGAATAACAATAGATTTCAAAGAACCCGCGATCGAAGGCTAGCTTTCTGATACGTTGGAAAAAAACACTCTAGAGTCTAGATATAGTAGATATAGACATAAGACAGCAACTTTGTTTATAATGTAACGTTAGCTGGCCGCTATGAAAATGAGGTTCTCAGAAGTTGGCGAAAATAAAGAAGTTACTCGAATTACATTCGCTGCCTATAAACAGTTTGTAACACAAGGTAACCTAATTGAAGTATTATTTTAACGTCTTTGTTACTGCCGACCTACTTTTGTCCCTTAAAATAGTCGGCTTAAACTTGGCTACTAAAGATAGACCCACCGGGGCAAAGACCGCAACTTTAAAATTTTATGATCTTTAGTGTGTTAAATAGGTAAAATACCTTATTTATTAGGTCACGACGAAATAGTAGGTTACGATTTTACTGGCATAATATTTTATTTTATATAAAGCGAAACAAACAACTGAAGTTCATCAGTAATAACATCAAATTACTTGGCAATTTCTATATAATTACCTCAAAAAGCGATTCAACTGTCTACAGTTGCGTGAATAGACGACCTCTATGACTCAATGGTTAAGAGTGTGTGGCAGCTCAAGCCGGGGGTCGCGGGTTCCAATCCCGCCGACGGAACAAAAAGTTTTCAATGTTCCTGGGTCATGCATGTGTATTAAATATGTGTATGATATAATAAAAATCTTAAATACATGTATAGTATAAAAGTAAAATATATTTCCGTTGTCTGGTACCCGTAACACAAGTCCTTCAGGTACTTAGCACGGGGCCAGACTGACGTGGTGTGAAGCGTCCATAGATATTATTTATTATTATTATTAATAGGGAAAAGACAGACAACACTTTCACATTAATAATATTATTCCGGATACTCTTACCTTTCCGAAGCTGCCTTTCCCCAGCACCTTTATGAACTGGAAGTCCTCAATGGTGTACTTCCTGAAGCGGGGGATAGAACGGGCGGGCGGCGTGAACCGACCGGTCTTCCGGAACAGATCGTATGCCGTCGAGTTCTCTACAATAAAAAAATAATAAAAAAAACATAGTTTTAAATTTATAATCGGCAAAAAGTACCACCTCAATAAAATTATTTTGAAAGATTAAATTTTGATTTTTGATGCACAGTGATGAGTGATGAGTGCGAAAACACGGTCTACTGCAGGGTACGAGTTACATAGACCTACCTACTTAATTATAATTCATTCATAGACGGCAAAAAGTATCAGCTTGCTAAAGGTAATTTGAAGGTTTGTAATTTAATTTACAATCAAGACATTGAACCTACTGTATTATATTTGTGTAGCTGAATAAGGTGACAAGAAGATAATTATTTTAGTTTTTTGTCGTTCAAAATGCAAACGAAAAAGTTGTTGATTTCAACAACATCTTTTTTATTACTATTTTTTTGCAACTTAAAAACTTGGAGAAAATTCCATGTTTCTGTCTCGTTGTCGGACGATAAATAAAATATAATTTAGCTACAAATTAGCGTCGTAATGGCAGGTATCCAAATGACGTGAGCGTATAATTTCAAGATATTATTTAAAAGCTACATGAAGAGTTTTCCATTCAGATTACCCATGATTGATGGCTTTTTTAATGAAGTATCGTACTGTAGCATGTTTTAACACCTTCACTGCGGCAAGTAAAATCTTAAACCTTCGTCTGGTGCGGTGACGGGCCAAAGTGTGCCCCCAATGATTTTTCCGCCAGTGCGGGGTAGGCCTTTCTCGACCCACCAGCACAAGGTTAGATTAAATTATTATAACTTTGCGAAAACATAATGTAGGTGTACAGTTTTTGGACTGTTGGAATAACCTTGAACCCAACTACTTTAGATTTGATTCGCCCCGGGATCTGCCAAACAGGAAATGAGAAATAAAACAGGGAAAGTGGCGGGCCGATATCGACCTGAACCGCACTAGAAAGTATTTTTAGTAGAGATGGGAAAGACAAAAATAAAGGGATATCAAAAATATATATTTTTATTAATATATTTAAATTCCTGTCTTTAAAACCCAAAGCCCGTTTTTGTTTGCACAGTCTGCAGTATGTTTTATTTTTTTTTAATTTCTTTTTTGATTCGACATTCCTCATGGTTTCTCCCAGATTTTCATATTACCCTGCACAATTTCGCCGTTTAACGCTCATCTCAAGGACATGATCTTTTGTTTCCTGCTATCGTGCGTTATTAATTTTATAAAATGAATAATTATTGTATTTTAAAAAGATAAAACCGACTTCAAAATCGTACGTAATTGAGAATCAAAATTATCTATTTTAAACACTACTGAACCGATTTTGATGAACAGTATTCCCGAAGTTAAACAGTACCCAGTACTAAAAAAGAATTACTTTAATCGGACTAGTAGTTCCGAAGATGTGCGAACACAAACATAAAAAAATACATGAAATGAAACATATATGACATATTCATGTATGTTTTTATGTTTGTGTTCATACATTGTATGTCGTATGTAATGTGAGTATACATTGTATGTCACTTTAGAACACATTTGTTCAGATGCTGATAATATAGACTAAAACATATCAAAACTAGGCAGTTCTGAAAATAATACATACAATATACGGGTTGAATTGAACACCTTTTTTTGAAGTCGGTTAAAAAACGCGACGTACGTCAGCTACGACTTACGATAGATTGCACATCACTAACTGGCGAGGCGGACGCTCGGTGCGGTATCGGGTCGCCAACCGCCTGCTTGTACGGCGGGCCGCAATAGGCCCACTGCCGCACTGAGTTAATTTTTGACACCTCCAGTGCGTGGTAGGCCGATAACGACCTGCCATAATTTTTTTATAGGAAAGACCTATAATTTTGAACACAATCTCAAATATATATTTGCCTCTGTCGTACCTTTACAAACACCTGAGATAATAGTTCCGCACCGAGTGAGAGAACATAGTTTTCTTCGTCCGCACCAGCTGAAATTCCGCGGCAGGCCGATTTCGGCCCGCCCCGCAGTGAAGGTGTTAACTAGTACCTACCTATAGTAACAGTGGCTTTGGTGCCTCAAACCGAAACGTTACGAAACGAGGTGCATAATGTATTAAGGCTGTAGCGAATGCATAGTTGCAGTTAAAATGCTAACACGAATGTTAGGTGAAGTGGCGTAGGGCTACGGCCCGCATTTGCGTGCGAGCTGGGCAATAGGGAACACGCGTAATATTAATTAACCGTGGCCCTACGCCACTTCACCTAACATTCGTGTTAGCATTTTAACTGCAACTATGCATTCGCTACAAGGCGAAAAAAAATTGGTCAAGTGCGAGTTCCGTACCATTGTAGAGCAATAATAATTGTGTTTTTGTATGAGAACTCCCGTTTAGTATTTGTTGTTACAGCGGCAACAGAAACACATAATCTGTGAAAATTTCAACTCTCTAGCTGTTACCATTCTTGAGATACAGAATGGAGACAGACAGACGGACGGATAGGCATCGAAGTCTTAGTAATAGGATCTCGTTTTTACCCTTTGGGTACGGAACCCTAATTACATTTGCGTCACGCTATAAGCTATTGGACATTTTATACTCTTAATCTGCGTTATGGAATTTCGTCTCCTTTCGTCTCGTTTCGGTGTGTTTGTAAAGAAGAGGCCAATAGGTTCCCAATCTTTTTCAGTCTGCGGCGCAGTAACACGTCATAATATTTTGTCACGGCACCCTACTCTACCTAGCTATTACAAAAAAGATGCATAAATAAACACCTTTTAATGATTATAGTTAGGTTAAGCAGGTAAATATTAATGAACTCATATTTAATCATCTACCGCCTTACATAATTAATACAGAATACTATATGTATATCCATACTAATATTATAAATGCGAAAGTGTGTCTGTCTGTCTGTCTATCTGTCTGTCTGTCTGTCTGTCTGTCTGTTACCGCTGAACCGATTTGGCTGAAATTTGGCATGGAGATTATTTGAGTCCCAGGAAAGGACATAGGATACTTTTTATCCCGGAAAAATGTACGGTTCCCGCGCGATAAACGAATTTTGGCGCAAAGGAGTTGCGGGCGTCATCTAGTTTTATAATAAGTATTTGTGGTTTAGGATAATGTTGGAGGATCGACTCGTGAGTCACGGCGCCTCTCTTGCCTTTCTAAGGCGTACCAGGGCACCGCGGCGCACAGTTTGGGAACCCCTGGGTTAGAGATTTAATTACACTGTGAAAGCTCATGTGATTTCACTGGTGTGTCGACGTAATGGCTGTAATACTCGCTTAGCATTAGGCGAATCGTCTGCTCGTTTCCCAGTCAATAATATATTTATTATCGACAGCAAATAAAGATGTTGATTGTCGATGCATTAATTGCAACAGCTGCTTCATCGTTTATCTAACAAGCTCCTAATTGTTTGCTTATAAATTCGTGTCTTTAGACGAAAGGAAATTTATGGTTTTATAGATAAGACTTTAGAATGTTCCCGAAAATCACGTGCCCTCTAAAAATATTTAGCTGAGAGCACTATCAAGGTCGAGGCGAAACTCTTATTCAATGTGGATTTATGATTTAGATTTATCTTAATCTTTATTGCATGTTTTGCTTCGTTTAAAAATAAGTATAAGTAAATAAATAGTTCTTTCTTGTTCTACGTTAATCTAACGTTGAAAAATGTGAGAGCACAAAACCACAGTGCATTTTGACGACATACAACAACAAGTTATATAATAGTTTCTCCATATTTATGTTAATAAGGAGCCATAAGTGTTCGTAACCATTTCATGTTAAATAGTTTATCCATAAAAGCTAAAAATATTTATGTTAATGTAGAGCCAAAGATAATATCAGTGAAGGTGTTATATATTTATTATTATGTAAAGAAATAGTTGGGCTACATTATGATCAATATCTGTGTTATGATGTCGAGTACGGAGCATGTTTACAATGATTCCTTTGATTATTACAGCCAATATAAATAGATTAACGCGGTCGACGTTCTGATCTGAGTGGTGTGACCTAATGTTATGTTTACAGTATTACATTTATTATAGCATTTCAGATTTGTTTATGTAATGGTTGCTCCGTAATAGCTCTAAGCTCTTATTTGAAAAGGATAGGTTCCAGAAAAACCTCGTAACTATAATTTGTCGTAACTTTCGCACAAACTTCAATTTATGCTAAGTACTGACATACGGTTTTGCTCGATACTTTTACTCCAAATCAAGTAATAATAATTACTGTGTGGACCGCAAAACTGACAGCTCAGTCAGTACTTAGCACTATTTTTTCAGTAGCAATTTTTTTTGTTTGTTATCTATACATACGAGTATAATAAAACTGTAGAAATGAAGATTCTGTACATTACAGATATTCAAAAAATAATAAGCGGAGGATGTCACTACATCGCTATAGAAGCAAAAAATGTGGTCAGTTTTTTTGTCTGTCTGTCTGTCTGTCTGTCTGTATGTTTGTTCCACTATCACACGAAAACTACTGATCCGATTTGAATGCGGTTTTCGCAGATATATTTGTCTTCTTCCAACTTAACATCTGGTGTATAAAAAAAATTCCCCCCACCCCTCTAAAGGGACGAAAGAGGGGGTCATATTTTGTATAAGACTTTTGCTTTAACACGAAAACTACTGATCTGATTTTAATGCGGTTTTCGCAGATATATTTGTCATCTTCCAACTTAACATCTGGTGTATAAAATATTTCCCCCCGCCCCTCTAAAGGTACGAAAGAGGGGGTCAGATTTTGTATAAGACTTTTGCTTTAACACGAAAACTACTGATCTGATTTGCATACGGTTTTCGCAGATATATTTGCCTTCTTCCAACTCAACATCTGGTGTATAAAAATAACCCCCCCCCCACTCCTCTAAGGGGACCAAAGAGGGGGTCAAATTTTGTATCAAACTTTTTTCTTTAATGGACTTACTTCATATTATTAACTGTTTTTCCAACTTAACATCTGGTGTATAAAATTTTTCCCCCCACCCCTCTTAGGGGACAAAAGTGGGGGTCAGATTTTGTATCAACTGATGAAGTAGAAATACTTTAAATAAATGGCAAAACAACGTTTGCCGGGACAGCTAGTTCAAAATAATTTTGTTACTCTAACTGAAAATCTCGTAACTATTATTAAGTATATATTTTCTGTAGCTAAATATAAAAGAGTTCGTTATTCAAATAAATTTTGCTACACGGACTATAACAGCATCTAATATTTTGTCTGTTATTTATTTTTACCTGTAGGATTTTTGTCGTTTTATCATCATTATGTCGACACCTGAAATTGGGTCGTCCTTTCATCGAAACACTTTTACATGTGAGATGTCACTGTGCCAAAACATTCGAAAATACTTTAAACGCTTATTGACCCATTTCGCAAAACTGTAAATTACCGCGTAAATTATTTACTTATTTAAAATTATAATGCAGACGAAGTGTCGCCGAGTCGTGTTGTTAATTATTATTATTGTTGTAAGAAGACGTGATAGTGTATCTGTATTGAAAAATTACTAAATGATCGTAAATAATATTACTCCGCAATTCACATAAAACGGTGATTCTACTTCGTAGATCATGAGCATAAAAAGCTTTTGCGTCAAAAACTAAAACTAGAAATAGAGTTTATTGAATGGATTGTTTGGCGGAGCGAAAATAAATCTGACGATTTCCTGGAAAAGAAAATAAAATTTGGCGATCTGGAATCTTTAGCAAGCAGGTACTTTTTGTATGTATTCTTTTTTTTCAGATCACTCTTATATAATTTAACTCAGGTGTGGTAAATTTTTAATTTTTATCACCATAACAGTTGTTACAATATAAAAGTTAAGCTTACGGCTACATAATATTAAAACTACTTTAAAATTAGTAAAAAAAAAACAGAAAATTAGTTGGGTTAAAAATGAATTGCGATTAAAAAGTATCTATAAAATATAACTACAGGTTACAACTGATGAAGAAGATTAATACTCGATCAAGCCAACTAGACGAATGTCAAAGTTGCTCTCTCGCACTTACGCACGTCGCTAGCAATGCATAAGTGCGAGAGAGCATGATTTGACAGTCGTCTAGTTGGCTTGGTCGAGTAGTAATTGTAATCTGTTCAAAGTTATTTTGCTTCGGAATTTGGTGGTTTGGTCATTGTTCTACTGTAATAATAAGGTCTCTGTCACAGGTTAAAAATAACTTCGAACTGTACAAAGTAGGTTTCATGTCATGGTCTTACCTAATTCTTTCTCTAGGAGTTCTGGGGTATAGTTTTGCGCAGGCGCACTGCCTGACGTGCTGGGACTGTCTCCACCTGCATACATTCACTTTGGTACAGTCACCAGAACTAACTGCAGATACATGCCGAATTCTCAAACAAATGTAACCGAACTATGGCTCAAACACAGAAATAGATTGTAAGATATACGAAGCACGTTAATTAATATTGTATTGAGCCGTGTACATTTTCAGAATAATTAAGCACGTACCATGTTAGCACTCGTAGCTCTACATAAACAACTAAGTGCTTTTTAACAATGCAAAGACTAAAATTTCAACCTATTCCATTTCAGATGACTTAAACTTCCAAAAAAAATTTACGACAAAGAAACCTTTAAAAAAATCAATTTTTTGGTTACTATTAAGTGACTTTCAAAAAAAGCGGAGGTAGGTAATATTTAGTTTATTTCATAATCATAATATGTAATAAATAATAATTCATAACTGTTATCGGCAATAAAACTTGTGAGTCCCGGTAAAACAAAACACCCAACACTATGTCAACGGAGATGCCTGGATAAAAATACGACAGTTGAAATCACGCCAAATTAATTTTTATTTGTTATGGACTCTCGAGTCTCGACTCTCGGCATGTCTTAAATTTTCTAGAAATTCGATAATTTTGCTACTAAATGACACTTTCAATTGTTTTTATGATTTTTACGTTGTTTCTATGTTATAATAACAATTACATAATTTACGTTTTATGTGCAGCCTAGTAAAATAAGATTTTTGCTCAATTTCCAACTCCTAACATTATTTCGCACTTTGAAAAAGCGATTTACTTTTTTAAGTGTAATCAACATACTTTTTACGTGTTTATGGTATGTTTGGTACATTAACCTATTTAACTGGGAGAACTCCGTATGTTTGCGAATAACTGCAAACCTTAAGTGTTTTCTTAATTGTACGTTTAATTGAAAGTTAGCGTTGCCAACAATTTCAGTAATTGCCTATAATTACAATGAACCTGGAAGTACTTTGCGTTAACGTACTTCTTTTGTTGTTCTATGAATCATTCTAATTTATATTATTTAAATGCACGTGTAATGTACATTTCACGACCACAATAAATATCGATTTGACATCTGCCTACTACAATTCGAAAATAGATTATCTGTATTTAGTGCCATAATTTTGTACAGGTGAGAATTAAGGGGTTGGCGGACATCCAAACAAAGAACCCCCGAGCGCCTACGCGACAATACTACAACGTAAACAAACACTCCTATTGTGATACTAATCTGTTGCATCATCGTATAGTAAGCAATCAGATAGCGACTGTTGTATAATACGTAAAGAGGTAAGTCGAGATTATGTAAGACTCTACTGACTCGGACTTTCGAAGCTAGACTCACCTCGCTTGGAAGTAGTCCGGGAAGCTAAAGCCTCCACCAGTAGACGCTGGTTTACCCCACACAAATTAGCCGTCAACTTTTCACATTTTCGATGGCAGTTCACATCGCAGTCTAGAACAAGTAATAGGAGTAGCGAATAGCGGGGAAATGCGAGGTATTCTCCCTTCAACCGTTAGGATTCATGCTTAGGCCGTGCAAAAGCATTCGCATATCGTTCTACATGCCTAAAGCCTAATCTGACACATGAGTAGATGTATGTACAGACGATTGAATTAGTCGGTTATAAGCTTCAATATTCTGATCACAATACGCTAGAACCTTACCTTTTTTCACGTGGAAAAATCCAGCAGGTGATGTAGGAACTGACGAATCGAATCCGGAGTCACTAGATCCAGTGGAGGTTCTTCCATCGACGTTGGTTTCGCATTCAAAGAATTCTTCAGAATCAGAACTTGAATCACTTTCTTCTTCAGACTCATCATCGGAGCTTTCTGATGATGAGGAGGAATGTATGATTTGCGGAACTTTCTTTTGGAGCGGTTTGGGCTTCGCAATAAGCATTATAGGCGCTTTTTCTATTTTGACTGGTTTTTTGGTGACGACGGGCGTATTTGTCGGCACATTAGCTGGACTACTATTCACTAACTTATCTTCTCCTTTTCCATGAACTGCTTCATTAGAGGTAGAGCTCTTAATTTCTTTAAGGATATTGTTAGCAGAACAAGTTGCTCCGCTCGTACTACATACATCGTTTATTACTGTTAAGGCTGCAATTTCATCACTAACTTGTGTTGTCAAATTAGCCCCAAGTTTTTGACTTTCACTACATAAACTTTTAGTATGTTCCTCAATTTGTATACCAGAATTTTCTTCGTCTGATGGCTTTATTTCTTTGTTTTGGACTGTATTTTGATTTTTCTCATCTTTCAGCTTATCTAAATTTGTAGTATCTATATTTTTATTTGAATCTGATTTTTTAACATTATCTAATTCTTTTTTACATTTTTCGCATATTTCTTTCTCTTCAGACTTTTTGTTCTCTTTAACATTTTTAGCAATCGATTTTAATATTTCTTTAGTTTTTCTTTTAACAGATGGGGATCCTTTATTACTAGGATCCTTATTAATTTTGTTTTTGCTTTTAGTTTTCTTTTTCATAGATTTAATTTTATTTTCCTTAACTTCCACACTCTTTTCATCAATTAAGTCTTTTGATACATCGTTGACAGGCGTTGCTTGTACAGTAAAATTAGTTTCAATGGAAATTATTCCACTATCTTGATCCTGCGATATATTTTTACCATCACTTTCTACAGAGGAAACGACGGATTTATTGTCATTATTTGACTTATTTTCAGATAATAGATGTTCAGCTTGAGGTACTCTTTCTGATACCGGCTCTATATTTTTATCTAAGGTTTTTATTGAGTCTACATATATTTTGTCGTCTTCAACATCAAGAAGGGGTTCTATACTTAGGTTGTTTTCTTTTATATTTTGTTGCGGGTCAATATCTATTTTGGTTTCGTTCATGCTATTAGGCACTGTTTGTAAAACATCTAAATTTTTCACATTTTCTTCGTGAAAATCTTTGTTATTCGTTAAAATGTGAGACATGTCTTCTTCTTTTTTATCTTTATTCTCAACAATGTCTTTGATTACTAAATCTAGGTCCTCTTCTTTTTTATCATTATTCTCAACACTATCTTCGACTATTAAATCTAAAGGTTTCTTATCATCAATAATAGTAGTTTCTTCCTCTTCTTCAGGACTCCAGTATAGCAAGCGCTTATTTTTCTCTTTTGTTAAATTGTCCTTCCTTTGCACTAAATAAACAGTTTCTCTTTTACCAATTTTGTCCCAAAAATTATCACCGTCATCTTCTGCGCTAACAGTACTATCACTTTGAAGAGAATTATGTGGTTTTGGTCTAAACTTAGATTTTACACTCTTTCGATGTTGTGGTGTAATTTTACTATGACTATCTTCACTGTCAATAGAGCTTGAAAATATTATATCTTTCTTTTGCTGTTTTGGTATTTCTTCAACCGTTACATTTTCAACATAGAACTTGATAGGGCTAGGTGGATCGGTCACTTCTACAGAGGATGTTATTTTTTGTTTTGATTTTGTTTTATTTTCCTCGACTTTATGTATTTTTACTGACATTTCAATTTTGGGCAGTTCAGAAATACAGTCTAATCTACAAATACTGCCTCCAGATAACGACTTCTTCAAATTCCTTCTTTTATTAATTGATATCGCATCACTCAATCCTTTGTCATTCTCGTTTAAAACACGAGTATGTAAAGAATGGTCTGATTTTGTTGTACTAAGTTCATTCCGTTTTTCGGACAACTTACGTTTCTTTGAAAACTCTAAATCTTCATTATTTTGAGGAGTATCTACTCCTATTTTACTAATATCTAAAGGAACGGTAATAAGATTTTCATTTTGTATTAATGAATCTAACAAAGACGCTTGTTCAGCTAATAATTCCATTGAGCAACGCCTTGAAAACTTACTGCTGTTAACGTTTAATGCATTTTGATTTTCAATATTCGTATCTAATAAAGCTTTCTCTATTTTATTTACATTTATTTCACTAGCGTCATCCTTGATTTTAAATTTCTCTACAAGCTTAGCGCCTATTGTTTTCTTATCTTTCTTGACATTATATGTGAGATCACTTGCGAGTTTTTCCCGCCATTTCATGGCCTCAAATGGCTTCTCATTTTCAAGATCACTTCTTTTGTGATGTGACTCCGAAGTTTCTGGGGGTTTGCGGGGAGAATCACGGTCCTTACGTTTAATAGTATGCAGTCTAACGACTGTGCGGTCACGTTTGATAGTAGACCGCATCCGGCCAGGGGAAGAGTCGATTCCAACATTGGGTTTCTCCTCGACATCCGGAGTCGCCGGACCAGGTTCTTTTTTATTTTGCTCGCTACTGGAATTTGGCTCATCATTTATCGACGACGACGACGAGTGAGAACTCAAATCTCTTAATTTAGATCGATATCTGTCCTTCGACACGTCAATGTCGGCCGTGTTGATATTGATGGGTCTCGGCGTGTAGGTGGTCGGCATGTAACTTCTGCTAGATATAGGGGTCCGTCGCGGACTGTTGATTCGGACCGGGGTCGAGGACCCCTTCTCGGAGATCGTACTCAGCATCGGCGAGTAGGACCTGCCGCTGCTCGTGATCCATCTCGACGTGAGCGGCGTTTTGGTGTATCCGGTGATCGACGAATGGGAGCTATAATTTCCGCCGGGATTCAAATACGAGGCACTGAACGATCCGTACGGTGATATGGAGCTCGAGTAGGGGGAGCTGTAGGGGCTGGTGTAGGGGGAACCACTGTAATACATGTTCGATATGTGATCGGAGTAGAGAGGCATTATATACACTCGCGCACAGTTGGCGCGGCGAGCGCGCGACACAGACTGAAAACATCACGGGGACAGCTCCGCGGCGCGTGCGATCACACCTGCGCACGCCGCCCGCCCTCGCCGCCCCTCGCCGCCCCCCGCCGCCCTCCGCCGCCCGCCCAGCCGGCTGACTGATTGATGACGTTCACTCAACAATAATAGACTCGCAGTAATTTATTACGAAAGCAATATCGATTTGATTCGTCGAAACACTGATACTGCACACACGGAAAACAAAAATAATTTGATCCCGTGCTCTTGAGACATGACGTGTTTACGATTGCTTATAAAAAAAACTTTAACATTACTTACTACACTAAGAACTAATTACGTAGAGGTGTATACAGGCCATAATATTACATTTTATAGTAATATATTAATAGTTATTGAAAAATCCTTCAATAATGTTAGTAATTTGATTAGTCGGGCTACACACATTTTAATATCTTCTTTATTAAATCAAAAATACCACAATTTATATATTTTTAAAACATTATATTTTACTTTTGTGAATGTACAGTTGTCTGTGCCAAAGTAAAAAGATTGTCATGTTTTTAAACACACGCGCACGTCTGCATCGTGAGCTAGGTTCAAGGACGAGGGCCTAGTATTTAAACGCTAATATTATAATAAGCTGAATCAAATTTTCTTTAAACGTTTTAAACACAATATTTCTTACAATATACTCATGGGCGCAGTTATAGCTGTAGGTATTATTCGTATCAATTCTTTGGAGAGCAATAATTCTAACAGGGGCCCAAAACATTTTTTATTCCACTGTATAGCAGCCCGAAGTCAGTTGTGTCAGTTTTGAAATCAGTTTTAGATTCAAGACATGATGGCAATTTGGATTTAACAAATCACATTGTTGTAATGAACATACTGTGGCTACGACACCGTAGGGGTGCTACGCCGTAGCACATTTACGCATTTTCTTATTTAGTACTAATAATAATAATATTCTGTTTTTTCTGCGTTCCATTGTACTTGTGGTGAAAAGTTTATTACAAACTCTTTTATAAAGATAATAATTGAAGACCTTTTCCATTTGCGGGGTTGTCTTTTTTTCTTTCACTCACAAGTACAAGTCACTTTCCGTTACTTATACGCCTGAGTCGCCTCTTATAGCACACCGACGCTGCGAAATGCGAAACAGCGGCGAACCGATTTGCTGTCTCACTCCTTCACATGGCATCTCGCTCTATTCCTGTTTCGCAAATATTACGCGTTTCGCAGCGTCGGTGTACTTACTATAGAGTTAAATAGAATTCTTTGCTATAGAGGCGTTACACTTTTTTTATCTATGTCATCCTTATCATCAAATTATCTAGAGTCTAGACGATACTTTTATATGCTAACAGCTTCTTAGGTTCCGGGTTACTTTCATCATCATCATTTATTTCTATTTATAACGTTCATAGTAAAGACACAACAAAGAATGATTTAAGGCCAATTAGCAAAGTTCCCAATCAAACCACACAATTTTTATTTATTTATTTATTTAATAGTTTATTTCACATAAAAACATTTAACAAATTATACTTATGAAGAAAAACGACACAACAGGTACTGCTTATCTCTAAAGAAATTTCTTCCAGAAATTTCTTCACAATATTGATAACATGCGATAAAATGTTTGTTATTCAATATAAAACAACACATGCAAAAAACATAATAATACTCCTTGCATACATAATATAAACAAATGAATATAGATACTGTTAATTGAAAATTATCCACTTCAACACCAGAATTTAGAGCACCGGCTTTTAGTTTAAAACTCTTTTATTTCATGCGTTATGTATGTACTTATTCGAGTGCAAAACATTCACCTAATTGAATATGCCAATTATTTTGCATCAAAATAGCTTATACAATATTCAAAAATACAATTGTTACTCTGTGAGAAAATTACTTTAACACGTTAATAAGTTTTGTTAATTTCTTATTCAAACACTTTGTTAATTGTTACGGATAAAGCAACACATTTATCGCTATTATTTTCAAATTATTATAAACAGGTGGTTGATAGAATAACAGTTGACAACATTTATTAGTAACCGCCCGTACTCAGAGACATTTAATTATGATTAACCTTCAATTTAATGAAGAGTTTGACAGATAATGTATGAGGCTTATGTAAAATTTTTAAAATTACATTTAAGTAATAATGTTCTGACTCTGAGTGCGTCAGTGAGAGTATTTCAATAAAAAATCAATTTAAGCAACATTCCTTTTGATAGCTTACTGATATTATGTGGTTGTCAATTGTTTTAGCTTTGTCCACAGATCGTCAGAAGACTTGCGGAAGCGGTCATCTGTAAGGGCGCGTTCAGACGTGCTTATTTTCTGCTCGCGCGGATTCAAATTGCTTTTAGCGTTTGGCATTAAATTAAATCGCGCTGAATTCGCGCGAGCAGAAAACGCGCACGTCTGATCGCTGCCTCAGCATTCAGCAACATGAGCCCCAGGCCAACACGTTTTCTTTATCGATTCTTTAAAGGGGTGACACACGTACGAACTTAAAGTACGCGGGTTTTAAGTTCGCGAACTTACTCGGCTCGCGTCAGTGAGACACGAGAATCGCTCACACTGAATTACCATGCCCACAGGCTCGCGGCTCGCCGCCCGGCGCGCGGCTCGCGGCTCGCGGCTCTTTGCTGACACACAGGCGATTAAGATCGTCGAGCCATAAGTCTATTTTAAAGAAATTTCTTCCAGAAATTTCTTCACAATATTGATAACATGCGATAAAATGTTTGTTATTCAATATAAAACAACACATGCAAAAAACATAATAATACTCCTTGCATACATAATATAAACAAATGAATATAGATACTGTTAATTGAAAATTATCCACTTCAACACCAGAATTTAGAGCACCGGCTTTTAGTTTAAAACTCTTTTATTTCATGCGTTATGTATGTACTTATTCGAGTGCAAAACATTCACCTAATTGAATATGCCAATTATTTTGCATCAAAATAGCTTATACAATATTCAAAAATACAATTGTTACTCTGTGAGAAAATTACTTTAACACGTTAATAAGTTTTGTTAATTTCTTATTCAAACACTTTGTTAATTGTTACGGATAAAGCAACACATTTATCGCTATTATTTTCAAATTATTATAAACAGGTGGTTGATAGAATAACAGTTGACAACATTTATTAGTAACCGCCCGTACTCAGAGACATTTAATTATGATTAACCTTCAATTTAATGAAGAGTTTGACAGATAATGTATGAGGCTTATGTAAAATTTTTAAAATTACATTTAAGTAATAATGTTCTGACTCTGAGTGCGTCAGTGAGAGTATTTCAATAAAAAATCAATTTAAGCAACATTCCTTTTGATAGCTTACTGATATTATGTGGTTGTCAATTGTTTTAGCTTTGTCCACAGATCGTCAGAAGACTTGCGGAAGCGGTCATCTGTAAGGGCGCGTTCAGACGTGCTTATTTTCTGCTCGCGCGGATTCAAATTGCTTTTAGCGTTTGGCATTAAATTAAATCGCGCTGAATTCGCGCGAGCAGAAAACGCGCACGTCTGATCGCTGCCTCAGCATTCAGCAACATGAGCCCCAGGCCAACACGTTTTCTTTATCGATTCTTTAAAGGGGTGACACACGTACGAACTTAAAGTACGCGGGTTTTAAGTTCGCGAACTTACTCGGCTCGCGTCAGTGAGACACGAGAATCGCTCACACTGAATTACCATGCCCACAGGCTCGCGGCTCTTTGCTGACACACAGGCGATTAAGATCGTCGAGCCATAAGTCCGCGTGCTTACTCGCGTGTCTGTCACCCCCTTTAAAGAATCGGCAATCAAAATGTATGGAGCTGATAATAATGCGTTCGATATTATAATGAAGTCGACAATCGACTCATGTCATGTTAAATACACACGTTTTAATTGGCGATTGTACAAAGATGGAATTTCCAAGCTGCGGAAAAATCGACAGCACTGAAAATAATTAGAACTCTGCGCTAATACCTATACCTACAATACAAATAATAATTCCTTGACTCAGCATTCGATTTTCAACAGTTCTAATAAAACAGACTTTTATTTTCAGTGATATTAAATTTACCGCAATTGTGGACATCCAGTGTAAATTATAAACTCATACTTAAAAAAAAAGACGGGTTGCACTCCGGGAGTGCCGGCAGAAGTGAAAACTTGATTATTAACGTTGTGCATTTTTTAACCCATTTTTTATGAAAATCGATTATTAAAAAATCGATTTTTTTAATTAAGTAATCGAAACCCTTACAATCGATTAAATTTTTAACCCATTTTCGAGTTCGAGTTCGAGTTCGACACAAAACACTACACTCCAACCGTCTTACGGTTTTTTCAAGGTTTTTCGATCAGCACGAGAATCTGACGCGAGTTTACAGTTTTTACCCATCCCACAAAAGTGCTCAACGCCGCTAAAGAAGTTTTCACTTCAAAAACTTACGGCCGCAAACAGAGACATAATATTTAATTAATGATTAACCTTCAATTTAATGAAGAGTTTGACAGATAATGTATGGGACGAATGTCAAAATCTTCATTTATTAAGTAATGAGGGTGTTTGATTTTCTATTTGCCACCAGGTGTCGCTATGTAGCCACAGGGTCTATCGCGTCTAATAGGCATATTATCGTGACACATGAGTTATGACAGCTATATCGTGACACATGACAGCTATATCGTGACATATGACAGCAGTTTGACACGATAGACCCTAAAGGTGCGCGTCCACCGGATCGGAATCGGAGCGTAATCGAGCGTGTTTTGTATTGATTTCTATGGTACTGCGTGCACTGGAACGTCATTTCTGCGCATAAATGACGACGCTCCGTCCGCACCGTACGCTCCGATTCCGACCCGGTGGACGCGCAACTTAAGGCTACATAGCGGCACCTGGTGGCAAATAGAAAATCGAACTCCCTCATTACTTAATAAATGAAGATTTTCACCGTACCTTCGCACTTGAGCTCGTAGGTGAAGAAGCCGTAGAGCAGCGCGCCGCAGTGGTCGCAGAAGGTGGGCGACATGAACTGGTGCGGCCGGAACCGGTGCGGCACGTCCACCTTGAACCGCTCCCTCAGGTACTGATGACAAAAATTATGATAATCAAAACAATTTATCATAAAAAAATTTATACTAATCCATACTATACTAATATTATAAATGCGAAAGTACGTGTCTGTCTGTTACCTCTTTACGCAAAATCGATTAAAAAAGGGTGTGGGGATACTTTGAGTCCCGAGATAGAATACTTTTTAGGGTTCGGTACCCAAAAGGTAAAAACGGGACCCTACTACTAAGACTTCGATGTCTGTCTGTCCGTCTGTCTGTCTCCAGGCTGTATCTGAAGAACGGCTATAGCTAGATTTCTGAAAATTTCACAGATTGTGTATATCCGTTGCCGCTATAACAACAAATACTAAAAACAAAATAAATTAAATATTTAAGGGTGGCTCCCATACAACAAACGTATTTTTTTTTTGCTAATTTTTGCTCGATATCAATAATGGCAATATGTAGGCACTTGAAATGTTCACAAAATACTCAGTTGTATTTATAATTTAATAATTAATAATAATATTGAAATAAAATATATATATATATATATATATATATATATATATATATATATATATATATATATATATATATATATATATATATATATATATATATATATATATATATATATATATATATATTATTTAAATATTATAAATAGATATATGTATGTGTTTTATTTATACCAACTTTTACCTCTTTGCAGACGATCTTAAAATTGTCAAAACTATTACCTCACTTCAAGATACGCTTGAACTCCAAAGTGAAACAACTTATCCATCTGGTGTAAAAATAATCTAATGAGCTTAAATTCTAGTAAATGTTATCACATGCGCTTTTCCCGTAAAATGAAGCTCCTACATCCAACTATTTACAAAATTAATAATTATCCTCTTTCTCAAGTTCGAGAAATACGGGACCTTGGTATAACTTTGGATTCAAAACTGCAAATGAATAGACACGTTGATAACATTGTCTCCCATAGCTTGAAAACCCTAGGATTTATTAAACGTAATGCTGCTGACTTTCATAATCCACTCACAATAATCACTTTATACTACGCATTAGTTCGCAGCAAACTAGAGTACTGTAGTCCTGCATGAAACCCCCATTACGCTGTCTATTCCAATCGTATTGAACGAGTACAAAAACGCTTTTTATGGTATTTATCCTTTAAGCAGGGCTTAGCCAAAAAAATGCCACATTATAAAGACAGACTAGATTACTTTCGGATGGTTTCGCTTCATGATCGTAGACAGTACTTCGATCTAATTTTCCTGCACAAACTTGTAAACGGCACTATTGATAAAGTAAAGAACTCCTGAAAAGAATAAAATTAAATGTACCAAATCGTTTACCAAGAAAAAATAAATACAAACCTTTTTACATCAAATCAGCCAAAACAAATTTGGGCCAATTTTCGCCGATTAAAAGGATGATTATAACAGTTTGTCAAATACTAGGGATACTTGTATCTTCTCAAATAAATTGGCTAAGTTTAAAAAATTAATTGTTGGTTTGTCGCGTTAGGTGTTGATGATGTTTCACTTTTTAAGCTACATACAATTTTTGTTTTGTTTTTGTGTTAACCCTTCTTTGTTCGTTTCTCTCTCACATTGTGGTTTGTTTAAATATGAAATTATTGTTTATTTGTTGCCATTTTAGATTCATCATAGTTATTAAATCTTAAGATAATGTGTGTAAGATTTGTTCATTGTTGGTGTGTCAAATAAATAAATAAATACATAAAAAAATAATGAATTAATAATCCCATACAAAAACACATTTTTTACCTATTTTGCTCTTTTATGATACGGAACCCTTCGTGCGCGAGTCAAACTCGCATCGGGCTGTTTTTTATTAACTATTATCAATAATTATAAAGGATATATTTTTTATTTTACAACGAAGTTGCGGGCGTGATCTAGTACTAAAAAAAATAATCTAAACAAGTCATAAAAATATTCATATTTATTTTACGTTTGTTTTTACTAAACCTACTTAATATATTAAATGCGAAAGTATGTCTGTCTGTTACTGTGTTCATCGTAAAACGGTTAAACGGTTTAGATAAAATTTGATGTGGACATACTTTGAGAGACGGGAAAGGCCATATGATAGTTAAATATGTTGCGAAAATGTAAGAAAGTTCCCGCCTGTTAAACGAATTAGGATTGCGGGCGGTATCTAGTAATTTATAGGAACTATTATTACAGCTGTCTACGCCTTACTTTGATTGCCCGATGAAACTGAAAGAGGGAATAATAATAATATCTATGGACGCTTCACACCACGTCAGTCTGGCCCCGAGGTAAGTGCCTGAAGGACATGTATTACGGGTACCAGGCAACGGAAATATATTTAATACTTTTATACTATACATATATTTAAGATTTTTATTATATTATACACATATTTAATACACATCCATGACCCAGGAACTTTGAAAAGTTTTTGTTCCTTCGCGTTGGCGGGATTCGAACCCGCGACCCTCGGCTTGAGCTACCAACAGCCCATCAACTGAGCCACAGAGGTCGTCAAGGAATAGGTGCGTACAATACCTACCAAAAACTTATCACTGTGTATTCGCAATTTACCAATAAGGTCCTATCTGATAGTGCACACTGGGACTGGCCCCGTTCAGTTCTCACCCCACCAAAAAGACCTTAAATCGAACACAGCATAATTAATAACTACTCCACTAATACACACAATTTAAAAAAAAACAACAGCAAAATTTGAAAAGCAAGCCATTGAAACATTGATCAAATTAGCGTTTGAAAATTAACTCTGACTTATTTAATTGATGTTCTATTTTACATTGTAGTTTTTATCATCATTCATATCATTATTATTATTTATTTGAATTTTAATCCTCTGATGTACTCTCTTTAATTTTACATTGAAATTATCCTTCGTCTTAATTTTTTTTATTCAACTTTGTTTTATTTTAATTCTATGATATTGCTGTTTTTTTTATATGTTATCGAGTATCACAGTCAAATAGTTTAAATGTCTATATTCATAACGCTTTACTTTCTGTTTTTTATTAATCTGTTCTGTGAACAAGGTGTGGGTTATGTGAACTTATGAGGCCGGGTACCCTTGGAATTTCTCATACAAACGTTATTCCAAAATCATTTTCTCATACGAAAATATTTAACATGTTTGAGTTATTTTTCAGTTTAAGATAGTAATTACCTAGGTTCCTACACAAAAATTTACTTCAAAATATTTAAACAAATTTTTTTTTTTTGTTTTAAATTTTTTTTAGTAAATTTACTACTATATTTAAACACTAAAAAATAGAGTAAAACACAAAAAAGTATATAAATAAATAGTAAATTTACTGCAAAATATTTAAACTCTAAGAAATATTTTTTAGTATTTAAATATTTTGTAGTAAATTTACTATTTATTTATATATTTTTTTGTGTTTTACTCTATTTTTAGTGTTTAAATATTTAGTAGTAAATTTACTAAAAAAATTTAAAACAAAAAAAATTTTTTTGTTTAAATATTTTGAAGTAAATTTTTGTGTAGGAACCTTTTTTTTTAAAAAAAAAAAGGTTCCTACACAAAAAAAAAAAAATTACTTCAAAATATATAAACAAAAAAAAATTGTTTAAATTTTTTTTTTGTAAATTTACTACTAAATATTTAAACACTAAAAATAGAGTAAAACACAAAAAAATATATAAATAAATAGTAAATTTACTACAAAATATTTAAATACTAAAAAATATTTCTTAGAGTTGTTTAAATATTTAGTAGTAAATTTACTAAAAAAATTTAAAACAAAAAAAAATTTTTTTGTTTAAATATTTTGAAGTAAATTTTTGTGTAGGAACCTAGGTAATTACTATCTTAAACTGAAAAATAACTCAAACATGTTAAATATTTTCGTATGAGAAAATGATTTTGGAATTACGTTTGTATGAGAAATTCCAAGGGTACCTTAAGTGTTTACCACTTCTAAATTATAAGTAATTGTAATTACTAAGTTTTAACATGTAACTGTTTATTGTTCCTAATAAAGAAAATAAAAATAAAATAAAAAATAATACACAGTATGTTGAGCGCGAGAATTGAATACAAATTACACTAGATGACGCCCGCAACTCTGCTGCGCCAAAATTCGTTTATCGCGCGGGAAAAAAAAGTATCCTATGTCCTTTCCCGAGACTCAAAGTAACTCCATACCAAATTTTAGCAAAATCAGTAACAGACAGACAGACACACTTTTGCATTTATAATCTTATATATATAAAATTCTCGTGTCACAATATTAGATAGCGAACTCCTCCGAAACGGCTTTAATGGTTTTAACCAAATTTTATATGCATATTCAGTAGGTCTGAGAATCGGCAACTGGATACTTTATATATATTGATAAGTGCATTTGTTGAATAAATAATAGTAAATTATTACAACCTGAGACTGACGGCGACACTTAAATTTGTGCGACGGGATAGCAATCGACGTTGCCATGGTGACATACTTATTTAGTCACTTCAATAAAATAATATTTTATTGAAGTGGCAAAGCAACGTTTGACGACACAGCTAGTATTAGTATAAAAGTATGGATTGTTTACTTAGGCAGTCCCTAAACCTACAATAACAGTGAACAATATTTTATTACAATTTATTTATACAATAAGAGTGAAAGGCGCGGCAATGTTCAATATTAACCCTAAAAATTCAATAATATTGCACAATACGTAATATTGGGTCATAAAATTGATCGTCTAGGGGCCCGCTAAAGTTCGCATCTCGATTTTATCTACGGCGTAGCACCGTAGCGCTGTAGATATCCCCATGAGCATAGCGTCGTAGCAAGCTACAGACCTTCTACGACGATATCTACAGCGCTACGGTGCTACGCCGTAGATAAACTCGAGATGCGAACTTTAGCGGGCCCCTAGACGATCAATTTTATGATCAATATTATGTACTATAAATAGTAATGTAATGTTACAAGTTAAATAACATTTACGGCCACAATCTATTTAATGTTTACAGTACTTTAATTTACTGAAAAGTTTGAAAAATAGAATTTATGTAAAAAATGTGTATTATGTAAGTAGGAACAATAAATAGCTACGTATTCATATGTAAAGTAATAATTATGATATTGACATTATGATAGCGCCGAACTCTTGAAAGTGTAAATCACAATATTTCATACATTTTTGTCATCGATCATCATCAACGGGGAGCTCTCATTAGAAGGGTCACTGCAATAATGATAAACGCCCTTAGTCTTTTGTTTAAAGGTAATTGGGTTTTAAATTTATAAACGCTTCACTAACAAAACTTTAGATTTAAAGTTGCAATGAACACTGATGACGTTGAACGTTTTACACGGCTAAAATATTTTCATATAATATCACGAAACTGAAAGCGATTTTGTAAAGTTCGTAAACAAAATAAATATAAATTCAAGCGACTTAACATCATTACACTATTTCCACAAAAATAAAATGTTTTTGGACATTCATAATTTTTGCAGTTTAGCTTAATAGTTGCAGCACGCTTTAAGCTGTGCGTCCACCGGGTCGGAATCGGAGCGTACGGTGCGGACGGTGCTGTCGGTGCATCGTCATTTATAATTTGTCAGGCGCAGAAATTACGTTCCAACTTCCAGTGCACGCAGTACCATAGAAATCAATACAAAGCAACAAATAAGTCCGCTGCGTACCGATTCGGATCCGGTGGACCTTTAAGGCCGGTATAAATAGTCAGTACTCAAGATGCATCTCGGTCTCAAGACACGGTTCAGGCTCTGTGATTGGTTGGCTGTCAAAATTTGGACCAATCGCGAATTTTGGACAACAAATTGGCTGTCAAAATTTGGACCAATCACGAATTTTGGACAAAAAATTTGGACAAATCAAACCGAACCGCGTCTTGAGACCGAGATGCATCTGGAGTACTGACTATTTATACCAGCCTAATTGTTAGCCTACTCTTTTTTATTAAACTACCCACCACAGTGATCTCTGAGAAGGCCGACGACCCCGGGCAGGTGCCGAGCAGCTTGTTATGGCACCGCTTGTGCACGGCGGTCTGGCACGCCACGCACCGGTAGCCCTGCTTGCCGAAACCCCACAGGAACTCCTTGCAGAACGCGCAGAACGTCGGCTGCCGGAAGAACTTCGCGACGAACCGGTGGCCTTTGAACTCGTGGACCCTGGAACGTTAATGGATTGTGGTTAAGGTATGAATTGACATTAGCAAATTTTTTGTGTAATTTATTTTTTGTTTACATTTAAAATCAATACATTTGCAGGTCAAGACACTTAGTGCTTGTTCAGACACAGCCGCTCGCAGCTTATATTTACCAAGGCGTTGTATTATGGGAATATAATGAAATAAGGCACATTCAAAATACAGATCATGAGGAACGAGATTTTTATTTATTGCAAGGAAATCTACAGTTCCAGCGGTACTTATTATGAAGTCGCGGGTTGTGGCCTACGTAAAGGTACAATTCCGTGCATCGCGACAGTCGTAAGCCGCGCGCGGCCTACGACTGTCATCGGCCGCTCGCGACAATAGTCATTGTATGAAAATGTATGGCACCGCTTCCGAGGCCCGCGACAGTCGTCGGCCGCGCGCGGCCGTGTCATATAACTTTGACACGGTCGCGCGGGGCCCGCGACAGACGCGCGCGGCCGACGTCAGTCGTAGGCCGAGCGCGGCCGTCAAGACACGTATGAACTCCAAGACGCGGCCGTGTCTTGAATTTCATACGTGTCTTGAGTCTTGACGGCCGCGCGGGGCCTACGACTGTCGTCGGCCGCGCGCGTCTGTCGTAGGCCCCGCGCGACCGTGTCAAAGTTATATGACACGGCCGCGCGCGGCTTACGACTGTCGCGATGCACGGAATTGTACCTTTAGCCTTTTTCTGGGAAAGACCATTTTTCGCTTACTCTTTTCCTTTCTTTACAGCAATTTTCCTCTATGCTTTACAGTACACCGGGGCTAAAATGGTAACGCAATTCCTCCAGAAAATGAATTGTCAAAACTGTCCAACAAAACTGCCAGACAAATGTCAAATTAGTAAATGCAAATTACTAGACATCACTGACCATCACTGACCTCCATAGGCTCCATTAAATACATGTTTAATGGAGGTCAGTGATATTATATAGAGTCATTTTTAAAAAACTAATCACAATTATGATTTATTTATTTATTTTAAAAAATCACTCCGCTTGCAATTCATATGTCTAGTAATTTGCACAATTTGTACTAATTTGATATTTGTCAGTTTGACAGCTTTGACAATTCATTTTTTGGAGGAATTCCAAAATGTTACCATTTTAGCCCCGCTGTACACAACATAGCAATTAGCAACTCACTTGTGGTGGGCTGTCATGTCATGGGGAAAAGCCCTTTATTTAAATAGAGATTTAAAAAACTCACTTGTGGTGCTTGATGGCGCCGCGGCGCTGCGTGATGCGCTTGGCGCGGGAGCGGCGCACCTCCCCCTCCGCCTCGCCCCGCGCCCGCCCTCCGCCGCTCGCACCACCCGCGCCGCCCAGCCACTGGAAATCGGTAATTATAATGTTACTTATAGGTTTTATTGTATGAGTTTTCAAGTGGACATGTGAAAAGTCGGTCCTGCGCCTGATCTCTCGCCAGTCGTGTCGGTCCTCCGTCTCACTGGCTTATGAGAGTAATTAGGAACAGAGAGTGATCTTGTGTACTGCGCACACACTTGGACACTATAAAATTACTCCTGCGTAACTGCACCGTCACCGAAACCGGTGTGGGAGTTATTATTATTATTTTATTATTTTTTTTGCATGAAAATTTCTACTCCTAGTTAATTTTCTTAGTTTTAATTATTATTACTGCATAGCTGTAATATTTTCGTAAGAAATTAAATAAAAATGATGATAATAACGCAATATTATTACCTGTCTGCTATCATTTTGCCACGACTGTGTATAGACAGAAGAAGATATGGTTATTTCCTAGGTGGTGCTAGGAAAGCCTTAGTAAGAAGTACTTAGATACTTACTTATCTTTGTAAATAAGTATTGACTTGACTATATTATTGTATAAAGTATTAAAAGTTCAATTAAGCTCAAATAGGGCATAACAACAAATTGAATTTGAAAAAGTCTTCTATGGACGAACACATGAATGATCGAACGTCATATCCGTTTTACGTCATTACTCATAAACCCAAGTTTTACCAGAAATTACTTATTGGAAGGAAAAGAAAGCAATATCTAACTACTGAAGTGAACATCGAGTATATTCAGGCATAGAACACGTTACATTTAGAATACAAATTCTGTGTAAAGCAAATCAAAACAAAAACATACCCGGACCAGTATCGACATCTCACATCCGTCGAGTCTCGATACATCGCCAACTCATTCGCCGAGCGACGCGTCAACAAAAACTCGTCTACATCCGATCGTGCGGCGTCGCGACAACGACACTACTACATCCAACAGACTCCTCAAGGTTTTCGCGGATTTTCTGGCAAGGTTCCGATGCTCGCTAATGGCCAATATTGAAAAGCTTGTCATAAAAGACTCCGTCACGCCATATGATTCACTCGATTCAAAATCCATCATTCGTCTCGCTAATGATCGGTTAATACATGGTTAATACCGAACCTGTGTCTCCCTAAGCGTTGGACAGCTGCCAGCGCTAATAAATATCTATCAATGTAACAATGTTGATCTAACTATCTGTTAAAAACTAGTAAATTGGCATTCATTCGGAATCTGAATGAATTTATACTGTCGCTAGGCGCAATTATCTGAAGGGCCGTGAACTTTCAATGTGAAGAGCGAGTTTTCCAGAGTTTTATTTACGTACTTTGTAATTAATTAATTGTTAAGACAAAATGAAGTCTTGCCCTTGGTTTGAAATCGTTTACTTTATGAAATTCCGCCCTCCGCCGCATTGCTTTTCGGTGTGAACTTACAGCTAGTTATAGAAGTTTAAGTGCCTTTAAGATGGCAAATCCACATTATTTGGTCGGGCTATGTGAAAATAGTGATACTAATTGTGATAGTAGTAGTTGGGCTTGGATATAACGAGACCAAATTATGTAGTTCTGCTTATAAATCAATTTCAGTGGTAGTACACAATATTTAGTGAATTATCGTCAAAGCCCACAGAATTAGGACAGCCAACGGGCAACGTACCACGCCCTATTGTTTTGTGTCGGGAAAATTTAATGCATACGTTTATTTAGGTTATTAGTTTCATCAAAGCAAGCCGAAGTAAACCGCCTTTATATAATTTTATGACTACGCGTAAACTCACATAAGGAAAACAAAGATTATATTATGTAGACTACCATAACATAATTAATGGTAAAATCCAAATATATTATGGAATAACAAAATACTGCGAGTATGTAACTGGCGTTATAGTTAAATAATGTTTTAACCGACTTCGATGAAACCATAAGAAATGGTAATGATTTTAGCAGTCTATGTATGCAATATTATGCAAATTCGTAAGCCTATTTAACTACTTGTCTGATTTTAATGAATGAGGTGTCAATTATAGATAAGTTAAGATGCCGCGGGGGACATAGGCTAAATTATTTTCTTCTAAATTGTTGTATTCTAATAAGGGTATTTGGGTTATAGTTTTTAAACTGATGGCTTTTTTCCTTATCAGATGTGCTAGAAAAGCTGCTTAGCTGATAAGGACAATTAATCCTTCGATTGCAGATTCTTGGAAATCTATTGTTAATTGTTATTCTATTATTGTCGCGATCACCGGTGCTCTTATGGGGCTTGATAGGTTAAACATTGTGTAGGTAACTGCAGGTGTTATGTATTTACTTTTGATGAGATGTGTTGTGATGTGATCAAACAAATTTTTCCTACGTAGTATTTAATGACGAGGGGTTAAGGATATTGAGTTCAGGCTTGTCGTAAACCAACCAAGTAACGTCCACCTACCTATGGGCCTTGTTACACCTACTGAGTAGAATCAGGTACTCTAGTCAAGACGATTTCTTTATCGCTTTTTTATAGAATCGCTGATTAAAATGTAGATATAGAGGGCGGAATGATAAGTAACTAAACTTCTACACTCAACTTTCCATGATAAAATTAATTTTATTTTTCGATATAGTCTCTGTGAACCTCTATGCACTTACTCTATCTTAGTCCTAAAGCAGTAATGCCTTCTATAAAACGATTTTTTTCAAGGCCTTCAAAATACTCCTCTACAGCGGCTATGACTTCATCATTTGTGGCAAATTTCTGTCCGCCCAAAGAAGTTTTGAGCTTAGGGAATAAATAGGCGAATAAGGTGGGTGGGGCAGCAAATCATACTTTAATTCATCGATTTTCTTTAATTATTTTTTGATCGTGCGTAAGCAATCGTGGCACTTAACGGGCCGGTAACTTTTTCATATTTATTTCCTCACTTAGGATATGTTGTATCCGTCCTTTTGAGATACCTATAGTGTCTGCTATTTGAGATAACTTCAATCGTCGGTCTCCTAAAATCATAACATGTACTTTCACGATCATTTCCGGAGTTGTGACGCTTTTTGGATGTCCAGGGCGGGCTTCATCTTTGACACATATACGACCGCGTTTAAACTCAGCTACCCACCTTTTTACTATGGCATAAGAAGAAGCAGATTCACCCAAAACATTCCCCTTTATCCCCTTCATATGAGGAAACTTTATCACCATTTCTCATCCCACCCTCGTAGAATTGTCATAACATGAGTCGAATGTTGACTTTATTTTATCGAACGCTGATATCAATGTCATATATTTTAATCGGTGATTCTATAAAGAATCGATAAAGTCTTGGCTAAAGGGCCCGGCTTGACATAAGTCATAACTCATAACCCAACCAAGTAACGTAGGTTAACCTATGTATGATATATGTAATGGGCAATGTTACGCATCTACCGAGTAGAATAGCGAGACAGTGCTCTCGGCCAATCAAATTAATAATAATATAATAATAATATCTATTGACGCTTTACACCACGTCAGTCTGGCCCCGTGCTAAGTACCTGAAGGACTTGTGTTACGGGTACCAGACAACGGAAATATATTTAATACTTTATACTATACATAATACATATATTATATTTAAGATTTTTATTATAAGATACACATATTTAATACACATCCATGACCCAGGAACTTCGAAAACTTTTTATTCCGTCGGCGGGATTCGAACCCACGACCCCCGGCTTGAGCTACTAACAGACCACCAATGGGCGCCGGCAGAAATAATTTCCAAGGGGTGCAGATTTTAGTTTTCTTTCTTTTCTTTTTACTTTTTACGAACAACAGTGATTGTCTATTTACGTCAACAGAATACTTTTAGTGCCGAAACATTACGAACTATCTTTGTACGGCATGGTAATAGGGTTAACAGATGCTTTTTATTTCAATAATTCCCTTTTTTTGACGACCTCTGTGGCTCAGTTGGTGGGCTGTTGGTAGCTCAAGCCGGGGGTCGCGGGTTCGAATCCCGCCGACGGAACAAAAAGACTGACGTGGTGTGAAGCGTCCATAGATATTATTATTATTATTATTCCTGTTGATCCCGAGATTCCCAAGGGGTGCAAGTGCACCACCTGGCACCCACTGCCGGCGCCCATGCCCACCAACTGAGCCACAGAGGTCGTCATTCTCTATTAACACTGTGGCAAGACAGTGTAAATAGACAATTTGATTGGCTACTCTACTCTAATCAGTAGGTGTAATCGCCCTATGAACCAATTTCTGATAGTGTAACAAAGGTATGTCCATCAAGCGTTTAACGAGCTCCTAGTTCTCTATTTATACCGCGCATTACCGCGATCGGCCGCGCCACTCAGCCTTGATGTACGCCCAAATATTCACCGACTTACCTGTATCGAACGCAATCGGACTTGCAAACATCAAAAAGTTTTAAAATGTAAGCGGAATAAGCAAATTATGTAGACTCTGTTGCCCGGGTAGTTTTTATCTATATCTATATATAATATAAAAGAAAGTCGTGTTAGTTACACTACTTATAACTCAAGAACGGATGAACCGATTTGGCTGAAAATTGGTGGAGAGATACTTTGAGTCCCGGAAAAGGACATAGGATACATTTTGTCCCGGAAAAATATACGGTTACTGCACTATATACTTTTATGATTTACGCGTAAACTACTCAATCGATTTTGATGAATTTTGGCATAGTATAAGGAGGGGAAGTAAGTTATCTTCATACAAAGGCACCGCGCGCGGCTTGTATGTATGCGCCATAGTATCAATGCGTCGACGCACGCACACTTATTAAAATCTAGGACCGTTTTCGGTCCATACCAGTCGGGGCTAACACTTTACGCTGCACGCCCGCGTCGCGCCACGCCGCGCCAAACGAAAAATGTCCGATCATAATCGCAGGAGTAATAAATATTGCTGTGTGTTTGGGTGTTTTAATAGTAATGCAACAATTCCAGAATTGTCTTTGTTTAAATTACCAGTTGAACAGGAAAGGTAAGTACTACTCACTTATTCTAGCATAATATAATTTTTACTTGATGATCCTGATTACTTATGTACTTACTTCTTTTTTTATTGTATTAGTTTTATATCACACAAACTTTCCCACTAGAACATAGTATAAAATATAAGAGAATGTTTTAGGTAAGTACTTTTGATCAGTCAACTAATTTGCCGCTATTGCTTTGTTTACGTTTAGTAATGCCGATTTCTCTGTATTGTAGGTATATTATATTAACCAACTACTTACAGTCAATTACTTAATTTAAATCGTAATTAAAAATAAGTAAGTAATTGACTAATTGTAAATCAGATATTAATTATAGGGGAACAGAGGGTAATGAGAGCTAGAGGGTAATGGGAGCGGTGCAAATAGAGACAAAACTATATCTCGTATTCACTCGGTTGCGACTCGGGCGGAATCGATACACTGCGATTGTGTTTCCCCGTGGCGCCAGAGTCGCCAGTGCCGCGCGTTGTGTGACCGCGGGTGGTTGTCGATTTTGTGCTACACGCTTGTAAAATTTACGAAATTTCATCGACCCAGGTATGTATGAAGTTTTACGTTTGTTACAATCAATACTGTATTATTTTTATAACTAATGCTTTTAATTTTGAGTATCAGTGCGTACAATTTGGTTACAAGCTAGATTCAGTATATCATTTTATTTCATTTTAAAATGGTGGTAGTCGGGTAATCAGAGCGCAATAGCCACGGGTAATCAGAGCCTAGGCTCTAATTACCCTTACTTTGTAGCTCCAATTGCCCCTTATTATGCACTTTAGAATAATATGTCTCCCCATACCTACAACTTGCACTAACTATATTATTATAAATATATATTAAATTGTACCTATTACAGTCCGAAAAGGCTTTAAATGAACGTGGCGAGAAATGAAACTAAACGCTTCTATCATGCAAAAACGTCATTTCTGACATATTGTGTTTGACAGTTCTCCTTTACCAACAGCGCCTATTGACATCATTAACACATTCATTTAAAGCCTTGTCGAACTGTACCGTATCTGATCTATCTTACAGTCTGTCAAGAAAGTGAAGAAATTAAAAAAAGGCAACATCGTAGTGTCATCCCTTTTTTCTTAGATTGATTTGAAAGGGACACTATGATGTTGCCACTTTTTAATTTCTTCACTTTCTTGACAGACTGTATGTGACTAATGAATAATATTAATAATGACGTTATATAATATTTGTTATTTTATGAAAGACTGTGCTGAAATGTTTTTTTTTCAGGTGCAGAAATGCCAAGAAAAAGGGATCGCACCACTACGAAAGCTTCTTGGACCGTGGAAACTTTAGAAAATGCCATCAAAATAATTCAAAGTGATAATACATCCGTATATAAGGTATCTAAAGAGACCGGAATACCCTACAGCACTTTAAAAAAGAGGTTTAGACTAGCTAAAGCAGACGATACAAGCTATAAATGTCCTCCAAAATTAGGAAGGCCCCCTGTGTTTACTGAGGAACAAGAAGCCATTCTGGCTGAGCATCTTCGTAAAATGTGCAATAAATTTTACGGACTGACGAAAGCTCAGTTTTGTAAGGTAAGTTACGCCATGGCTGAAAAATTTGGTGTCGCAGATCGATTTAACGAAGCTAAGAAGTCTGCGGGTAGGGACTTTCTAGTGGCCTTTTTCCAACGACATCCTGATCTGAGTATTAGAAAGCCAGAAGCGACAAGCATCAATAGGATACTCGGATTCAATAAAGTGGAAGTGGATCGATTCTTTGGAAATCTGGAAAATGTCATGACAACGTTCCACTTTCAGCCATCGCATATTTACAATATGGATGAGACTGGCGTAACGACAGTCCAGGAAACTGAAAAAATTATAGCACCTAAGGGACAAAAACGTATTGGATCAGTCACATCATGGGAAAGAGGTAAAAACGTCACGGCTATCTGTGCTATGAGTGCTTCAGGGTCTTTTATTCCGCCTCTTTTTATCTTCCCTCGAAAGCGTCACTCACCGCAGCTAGAAAAGGACGGTCCACTAGGAGCTGTTTATACATGTTCTCATAATGGTTGGACAAATGAAAGCATATTCATTAAATGGCTACGACACTTTATTGAGTACTCAAAACCCACTGCTGAACAACCGGTTTTACTGATTATGGACAACCATAACAGCCATTGTACTTTGGAAGCTTGGGAAGTAGCTAAAGCTAACCATGTCGTAATGCTTTCTATTCCACCACATTCATCACATCGGTTACAGCCTTTGGATGTGACTTTTTTTGGGCCGTTTAAGAGAGCCTACAACAAAGAATGCGACATGTATATGAAATCCAGAAATATGGTTAAAATTACACCCTATGATATTGCAGGATTGTTCAACAAAGCTTATGCTAGAGTAGCAAGTTTAGACAAAGGAATCTCTGGGTTCAAAGCCACGGGCATTTTCCCCATGAATCCTGCTATATTTTCAGAAGACGATTTTGCTACTGTGGATGAAGATCAGAGCCAAGTTAATATGCTCGCAAGTTCAAATGCTGTTGCTCCGTCTCAAAGACTCGTTTCTCAATGGCCAGCTACTGGCAACTCTGACCCACTTCCTTCTACATCTCATGATATTGGCAGCTTTGAACCACTTCCGTCTACATCTCGCGGTATTCGACAGAATCTGGAAATAGATAACTCTGCACTGATTCAATACACGGAAAGTGTTGAACAAGAGCAGTTACCTGATATTACCCACCCTGAAAGTCCTTCTTTATTAAGTGAGCTACAAGAAGAGGCATCTACAGCAAATAGTACGCCAGACTTGTCGCCAAACATAAACACTACTAATATTCAGTTTATGTTGAATGCTAAAGCACTCCCGAGGCCAACTTCTGTCAATCATTCCAAGACCTCGTCCACAACAACCGACGTTCAAGAACAGTCATTTTTTACAGACTCAAAGTCAAATGATTTTGCGAATGTTCTATCAGTTGTTAGTCCACTACCCAACATAACTAACAAAAATAAGACTTTGCGACAAAAACAACATTCAGTTATTTTGTCAAGCACACCAATGAAAAAAGTTTTTGAAGAGAAGGAGAACAAACGTTTAGAAAAAAAAAGTAAAACTAAAATGGTTGCAAAGAAGAAGGAAGAAACCAGGGACAAAGAAAAAAAAAGTAAAGCAGGTAATAGAAAAAAACGAAACATGGCAACTAAAAATATAAAAGAAAAAGTAAGAAGAGTAACAAAACAACTTTTTGAGGATGAAACTGACACGTCTGAAGAAGACGTTGAGGTTATTTGTGACGATGAGTCAGAATATTCGGATGAAGAGACGTTGTGTTCTATTTGCTGTGACACAGGAAAAAATAAGGAAATGTGGTACCGTTGTAGAGCTTGCGGTAAATGGGCACATAAAGAATGTTCTGGATCTGACAGCCCGACTGATTATATTTGCATTTTTTGCTTGGATCCTTAAAGTTAATACGTTCAATGTTATACTGTTATGTTTAAATATTAAAATTTATATGATTAAGTGAATTACTGACTGATATGAAAACTTTGAGACTGATTTCATTTAAGTAGCTCCCATTACACATATGGGAATTTATAGGCTCTCATTTCCCACAAAGTCGGGTAATGAGAGCGATTCTGTTTTTATGTTTTAAGTTTAACTGTGGCCAAATAACTAATAATGTAACGTTAATGCTGTGATTAAATGATAGTCAAATGAGTAAGAATTTCATTTCTAATACCAAGTTCCATAAATATCCACAAATTTAGCTCACATTGAACTTTTTCCTTAGTAGGCTCCAATTTCCCCCTCCTCCCCTACACATAAAACAAAGTTCGAATCATAACAACAGATTTGTTTATAGTAGGTACCTATAAGAGACAGGCGTTAGTTTTTAATGTTGTTTTAAAGGCTAGGTATATTTATAATTTTATTTAGACATCGGATTATATGCACGATCCAAGTGCCGAAATATGCATGCAAATATGCACGAAAATTGGCCGAAATATGGACAATCAAGAGTCACTTATTATTATTAAAAGTCGGAAGACCGCGCCGTTGCCGCTGTTCATGCGGTTGCGAACGAAGCGCGGACAGCCGCTTGCCGCTCCCACGTCACAACGCCGCCGCGCCGCCGCCGCCTAAAATTGACAACCCTTAAGACAGTAGGTAATTAAATCGCGGATTGGGCCGGAGTTACCCTACTTCCCCTCCTTTTACTATGATTTTGGTATGGAGATACTTTGAGTCTCGGGAAAGGACAAGGGATACTTTTTATCCCGGAAAATGTACGGTTCCCGCACAACAAACTTTTATGATTTTCGCCTAAACTATTCAATCTATTTTGATGAAATTTGGTATGGAGATACTTTGAATCTCGGGAAAGGACAAGGGATACTTTTTGTCCCGGAAAATGTACGGTTCCCGCACAATAAACTTTTATGATTTTCGCCTAAACTAAGTATTCAATCTATTTTGATGAAATTTGGTATGGAGATACTTTGAGTCTCGGGAAATGTACGGTTCCCGCACAATAAACTTTTATGGTTTTTCACCTAAACTATTCACTCTATTTTTATGAAATTTTGAATGGAGATACTTTGAGTCACGGGAAAGGAATAGGGATACTTTTTGTCCCAGAAAATGTACGGTTCCTGCACAATAAACTTTTATGATTTTCGCTTAAACTATTTAATCTACTTTGATGAAATTTGGCATGGAGATACTAATTTTAATGTATTGTTTTCTTAATTATACCAATTCGAATTAAATAATCATCGTTAAGACAGGACAGCGTCTGTCGGGTCAGCTAGTATTATATAAAACTCAAAGGTGACTGACTGACATGGTGATCTATCAACGCACAGCCCAAACCACTCAACGGATCGGGCTGAAATTTTGCATGCAGGTAGATGTTATGACGTAGGCATCCGCTAAGAAAGGATTTTGATAGATTCCAACCCCAAGGGTTTAAAATAGGGGATGAAAGTTTGTATAATAATAATACTTCTTAACGCGAGCGAAGCCGCGGGAAAAAGCTCGTGAATCTATAATTCAGGGGTTCCCAAACTTATTTTGTCTACTGCCCACTTTGAGAACAAATTATATGTTTTAGCGCCCCCCATTGTTTCAATTTAAAATGCATCTAGATGAAATGAAGTCACCCCCTAAGCCTCAAAACAACGCCTCCTTTTTTTTCCGGGTCCCACACTGCCCTCCTTTTAACCTTCAGCGCCCACAAGGGGGCGTTAATCGTTATCGCCCACTTTGTGAAAGGCCGGTCTCTATGGAGAGTTCAATCCTATTATAGTTCAATACATTTGGTCCCTGATGTCTTAAATATTTTAAACTAGATGACACCGGCAACTCCGTTGCACCAAAATTAGTTTATCGCGCGGGAACCGTACATTATCCGGTATAAAAACTATCCTATGTCCTTTCCCGGGACTCAAAGTATCTTCATGCCAAATTTCAGCAAAATCGGTTCAGCGGTTTGAGCGTGAAGAGGTAATAGACAGACAGACAGACAGACACACATTCGCATTTATAATATTAGTATGGATAGCGTGCATCTTAGGTACAGGCAACATAATATTATGATGCATAGAGTGCCAAAATATTTACACATATGCCCCCTTAAATGCGGCTGGTTATTCGTCTTTGTATTTTTTCCAGTTTTGTCTTAGTCACATCAAAGTGGGTAATAACTAATGACTTATGACTCTCATGAGTTATCTACAAAAAGCGAATACTGCTGTACTTGAGTCTTGATACTATTGGCCGATTTTGTTAGGTCGTATGCTACAACTTGCTTGAAAGCCTGCAAGGTACAAAAACTGACTTAGTGCGCGTCACTCGAGCTTCGGTTCCGTACAAATCTGCTTTTTGATTTCATTGACAACTTTAAAGGAGAAAAGCTAAAGGAATTATATATTTTATTCCGGAAAACAAATTATTTTTAAACTTTGTTTTCCGGAAGAAAACCTTTTATTTATACTCAATTTAGTTTAATTAAATATAAACAGAGGTAGGGATAGGCGGCTCTAATGCTGTGGCGGTACCCACAATTCGCCTAACATTCCTGCATCGCGCTATCGAAGTTTTCTGAGCGCGTCGGTATATATACAACAGCTGAAATATATCACGTGGGCTTCGGCCTGACCGAGCATAACACCTCGCTCGGTCGGAAGATCTTCCTTTGTGGCCACCACGCTTATTCCCACATTGGTGACCCTCGACAGAACACGCCTCCTTCATCATCATCACTCCCCGCCCCTCCGCACCGCGCCAGCCAGCATCGCCTCATCGGGTACATCGTCCACTAGCCGCAATGTACCGCGGCCTGGGCGACTCCGCATCGGCATCATCGGGCTTTCTCACTACACCGACCGGTCAGCAAGCAGAGCACATCTCTCCTGGTCAGCACGTAGCATCGGCCCCGCACGGCAGCTTATCCGACTCACTGGATCCCGTGCAGCAGCTTACAGTTCCGACTCACTGGGACTCACTGCAACAGTTCCGACTCACTGGAACTCACTGGCACTGGCGACTCAAGCGACAAGGCTTCAAGATTCGACCTCCGGTCTTCGGGGGGGAGTGATGTGGCGGTACCCACAATTCGCCTAACATTCCTGCATCGCGCTATCGAAGTTTTCTGAGCGCGTCGGTATATATACAACAGCTGAAATATATCACGTGGGCTTCGGCCTGACCGAGCATAACACCTCGCTCGGTCGGAAGATCTTCCTTTGTGGCCACCACGCTTATTCCCACAATGCTATGTACCAAAACGATACCTACTTCTTTACCACGCACTAAAGAAATTAACAATGGCGCGAGTTACAATTTTTGTTTACAAGATCAAAATAAGTTTAAATGAAGAATATTTAAGACATTTGCCAACTAATATTGATCAATGTTAGGATTTACTAAATAGTAAAACCTTGGCGCTTAGACTAACCATTATACGGGCTTGGACTGCATCATTTAAAAACCTACCTACCTGTTTACGTAGCGCCTAGCGGCGCCTTTTGTGTATTATGTATTTCCAACAAAAAGTGGCGCCAATCTTGTTCAGATCCAAACAGATAGTACTTCAAAGTCTGTACTATAAGCATTTGGTATTATTATGTTAACTTACATAATGTAAATAAACAGTAATACATACATTTTCATCGTAATGTCGCAGATGGTTCGCGGGGCGGGCGCGTGGCGGTGCTGGCGACGTACGGCGGCGCGCCCCACCACCCGTGAATATCATGAGCGCGCGCGCATCCCACCGGCGCGCGTGCGTCCAGCAAGCGCCCCCCGCGCGCTCACCGCCCGCGCTCCACCGCCCCCGCCGACGCCGCAAACCGCACCGCAAACGTATTTATAAACAGAATTCCGACCGCCCCGTCCGCCGCGCCGGACACGAGGTACACGAGTTCCAGCACTTACGCCGTTCCCCGAACTGAAGAGGTTCGGATTGTCTGGCGGTTACCGTGACTCAACGTAACTCCACGAATTAAACGGTACACAAAAATGCGGCGCCCGATATAAATACGAGAGTAAATATAGCCGCGAATATTGGGAAAATATCGCGCGCCGTGATTATTTGTTTCATACATTCCGGAAAATGAGAGCGCTCAGATCAACGATCGTTTTAATGTGCGCTTGTAAACAAACTCCGATATTTTAGATTAATTATAAATTTTGCGATATTTATATTATAGTATATAAAACTGTTTAACGCTCAGAAGTTATTTTCAGGCGCGACCTTGCTCCATTCATGCTTCATAGCTTTCAGATTAGGCGCTGCATACACAAAAAATTAGGAAAACGCAGACATAACGTGTTACCTTTCAGACAAATTACAATAATTTTTGCGTCCTCTCGTGTGACAGGTAAATTAAAACAAAAGTATGGCTTAACAATGTTTCATTAATTGTCTCCTGTTATTATTTTCTGGTTAAAAATGTAAACAATGCGTATGAGGACCTCAGGACCTGCAATATAATAAAACTAGGTTAATACGGTTATTATTAGATTTATTATATGTATTATCAAATTTAAACCTATTCAGCGCCGCTACTTTCTCAGTAAACTCTTAGTTTATATAAAGGACATATTATATAAACCCTAAAGTAGGTAAGTCTTTCTTTTATTACATTCTGTATAAAAAACATTGGGCTGCTATCAGCTTAGACCCGCTATCCCCAACCCGCGCGGCCCGCCGGGACTTTATTTGTGGCCCGCGTGATGTTAAACAATTTTGAAATTCACACCCACCGGCAAAATATCGTAGTCGACGTGATAGTCGTTAAATTTTTTCCACTTTTAAATCGTTAATTTGGAAGAATGTTATTTTTTAACCCTAAAAAATTTTTTTTGCGGCCCGCGACACCAAGACCAAAACATGTTTGTGGCCCGCATGAAAAAAAGGTTGGGGACCACTGGTTTAGACAGTAAGCTGCTGGCTGTTCTCGTGAGAACCCTATGGCAAGTGAATAGCAACAGAATTGCGACTGAACTGTCACAACTGTGTGTACAGATGATGTACGCGGCTCCACCGGCCACTCGCCGCGCTCCATCATCCCCTGGCCGGCCCCTGTATACTGATTAGTGATTACTGACGGTGATGTAGGTCTCGAGCGAGTGCGGGATGATGTAGGCGGTGCGCGGCTCCACCGGCCACTTGCCGCGCTCCATCATCATCAGCAGCTCCCGGCGCAGGCGTGGCGGCAGACTCCGCCATCGCATACTGTATGTAGCCTCGTTTACGCGCGAGCTCTGCACACAAGAGACGAGAGTTATAGTCAAAACTCACACTTCAAAAGTCAGTGTACATCAACGATACCGATGCATTTAGCTTTTATTGTGTTTAATATATCATTTTATCAAAATGACAATCTTGAAAACGCCGTGTATTTAGTTTCTAATATAGAAGTAAGAAGTTCATTACCCGCGACGTTGGTTGGTTCTTTCGAGTTTGAAATTTGAACACATTGGAGATCATTTTTTTCGTTACTTTTACCATTTAGTTATATCTAGGATCTCACACACACAGAACTACGTAAGAACGTATAGAACTCGTAAAGAAGGCTATGTGACTATAAATAATACTATTAAAGTCTATTATATATTATACTATCGAGTATCGTGGCCGTCTCCATGTAAACCACCATCAGTCACCACCATCAATTTTTGAGACATCATCAGTCTTTTTTGGGGATTCCACCTTTTTTCGCCCGACAGCAACCGGTGTTGTTGGACGTAGTTAATCGCTTTGATCCAACGTCCTCATCATAAAATCTGCTAAGGCTCTTGTGAATTAATTGCACTCTCCTCGTCTGATTCATAATTCACGTTTGCTGTTTACATAATAAAATGTTTCCGGTTCCGTACAAATGCGAAGTAGCACGTCAACTGTAACCATCCCAACTATTCCAAACATTCGATCCGCGCCATACAAACTAGAAGTGAACCATTAATTACCGCGCGGTAAGTGACGTTTGGATCTCATCCAATCAGTGTACACCGTAATTATATTACCCCGGATAATGTGTTAAATTGATCCTTATGTTGTTGGCATAAAAGTCCTGACAGAGGTGAAATAAATTGGAATAAAATGGATCTTCTGTATCTTCTACGCTTACTTCTGCATTTTTGTATGTGTAGGGACCATGTATATGTGTGAATGTGCGAGTGTCAGCAGTTTTGTGTCTGGGAGGCGATGTATGCTAGAGACGACGGGCAGTCACTGCGTGAGGCGTTGTCTGCATGTACGGGTTTTAGTTTTGGGATAATAAAGGCCAAGTTAATATCACCTATTGGTTTTACTAGTGCACTGTGCAACCCGGGGACTTATTAGTGAGGGACTAAAGGGACCCCTTCATATGGAAGAGAATATAGATACACTATCAGAGAAAGTCATTTAAAGGCGACAGCGGGCATAGATCGTGTCATTTTCATCATGACTTATATTGACTTATACATCAATTTTACTGATGCCATGATGGTACTTATACTAAAACTATGTTGATATACTCGTAGAGGCGCTCAGTAAGGCTGCGTTTCCACTAAAGCGGACTGCGGAGCGGAGCTTAGCGGTGCCGAATAGACCAATCACCATGCTCGAAATCTTCGCTCCGCTTCGCTGTCATTCCGCTGGAATAGCACGATTGGTCAATTCGGGCACCGCTAAGCTCCGCTCCGCAGTCCGCTTTAGTGGAAACGCAGCCTTACTGAGCGCCTCTACGAGTACATCAACATAGTTTTGGAAACGCAGCCTAACTGTCATTTCTTTTATAGCAATAATAGACAGTGTATGTTTTAGGTACTAATATCCTACCGATAAAATATCTTATCGATTGGAATGTTACCTCATATTTGAGTTGCGTGCCGTAGTAGCAGTATATGAAGAGCTGCGCCGCCATGCACATCAGATACGTCACCATCGATATGTACTCCATTGACAGTATATCCAGCTGTTTCAGAGATAAATACATAGTATATTTACTCCGCGCTATGATAGAACAAACATTACACAATATCCGTCTTTGCTGTAAATGGAAAAAATAGTGAGGTACTAATGAAATACTCTCAATAACCCCTAACTAATATTTTTATGCCAGATCCACACCATATATACCGATTTTAAACAATTTTCCTTCGTGTCCTTGTCTTTCAAAAGTTTTTTACATATTAGATACTAGGACAAAAGTAAAAAATCAAAACAGTGTAATTTCCAGTGTAGATCTTCTTATTAGTGAGGGGTTACTACATAATATATTATTAACGAGTGTTTTTTTTATTTTTGTTTCATTTCATTGAGATAACAAGAACCTTATAATCTTTACTTTATCTTTTATCCATGTACGGCAAAGTGGTCCCTGCCAATGACGGAAGGAAGTATAGTTTTGTAGGTATATGCCGCGTGTGAACAGTTTTTCAAGCCAGGCCCAACTGTTCACACGCGGCATATACCAAGCCAATACTTGCTGCCAGTCTTATTGGCAGCCAGTACTGGCTCTGTGAAAACTATAATCTACAATCTACTGTTCTACAATCTACTATACTCTATAGCAACTAAACATGATTAAACTTCACATTTTTATTTTTTCAACATAGGATATTAAATTTGCTTTATGATTTGATATGCTTCAAAAGAAATTTTAGTACAAACTCACGTCGACAATTTTATATAGCGTCATACAAATGACCCACACCATCACAAGAAACTGAACCGCCATCGCTTCGCTGAAT
This sequence comes from Polyommatus iphigenia, assembly GCA_963422495.1. NCBI lineage: Eukaryota > Metazoa > Arthropoda > Insecta > Lepidoptera > Lycaenidae > Polyommatus > Polyommatus iphigenia. The sequence continues at coordinate 13,209,817 of OY730180.1, read as the reverse complement.
ATGGACTCCACTTCCTTCACAAACCTGAAAAATATCGCAACAGTAACAATTACAGTATACTTTATACTTATTAATATTTAATATTATAAATGTAAAAGTGTATCCGTCTGTCTGTTACCTCCTCATGGCCAAACCGCTGAACCGATGTTGCTGAATTTTGGTATGGAGATACTTTGAGTCCCTGGAAAGGACATAGGATGCTTTTTATACCGAAAAATAAACGGTCCGCGCGATAAATTAATTTTGGTAAAATAGAGTTCCGGCGTCATCTAGGTTTATTATACATCTCCAGCAGTACCTTGCCAGTATCAAATTAAGATTTTTTCTCATACAAAATGTAACCTCCACGCCAACTATTTACGGTACGCATAGCATAGTGTCTTTTATAAAGCATTAATCAAAATTAAGAGTTTGGCAGATAATGTATGGGGCTTTTGTCAAAATCTGCTTATTTTAATTATCATACAGTTAAGTAATTAAAATTCGTCTCTGAGTGCAACAGTTAAGGGGCCGGGTACCCTCGAAATTCTCATACATACGTAATTCCAAAATCATTTTCTCATACGAAAATATTTAACATGTTTGAGTTGTTTTTCAGTTTAAAATAGTAATTATCTAGGTTCCTGCACAAAAATTTACTTCAAAATATTTAAACATTAAATTTTTTTTTGTTTTTAATTTTTTTTTAGTAAATTTAGTACTTAATATTAAAACACTAAAAATAGAGTAAAACACTAAAGAATATATTAATAAATAGTAAATTTACTGCAAAATATTTATTTAAATATTAAAAAAATATTTTTTAGAGTTTAAATACTTTGTAGTAAATTAACTATTTATTTATATATTTTTAGTGTTTTACTCTATTTTTAGTGTTTAAATATTTAGTAGTAGATTTACTAAAAAAAATTTTAAAGCAAAAAAAAATTGTGTTTAAATATTTTGAAGTAAATTTTTATGCAGGAACCTAGGTAATTACTATTTTAAACTGAAAAACAACTCAAACATGTTAAATATTTTCGTATGAGAAAATGATTTTGGAATTACGTATGTATGAGAAATTCCAAGTGTACCCGGCCTCTTAAAAACAAAACGGGACCCCGTAGCATATGCTACGTGGAATCGTAGCATATGCTACGTGGGATCGTAGCCCGTAGCTACTGGGTGTACGGGTCCGCTACGGTCTAGCTACGAACTCGTTATGATGATGACGTTAGAGCAAGTTTTTGCTTAAAGCATCTGAAAGATAAAAACCAAACATAGAAAGACTTAGCATAAGTTTTACTGTGAAATAAAGGACAGTACAGCTTATAACTGTTTTAGATATAATAATAATTTATACATGGTGTAACAAAACTACTTAGTTTATTACGTATACACAACCCAAAAGTATTATCACTTGATAATACTTTTGGGTTGTGTATACGTGTCGTTTGTCCAAACCGCTGAACCGATTTTGCTGAAATTTGGTATCGGGATACTTTGAGTCCCAGGAAAGGACATAGGATACTTGTTATCCCGAAAAAATGGTTCGCGCGGAATTTTGGTGCAGTGGAGTTGCAAACGTCATGTAGTATATTATAATTTTTGGAGGATCTCAAGAAAACGACTAAAATACGCTCGTATCGGCCAACTTTTCGTATAACCCGAAATAATGTATATGGCAGAACAACGCCGGGTCAGCCAATATTATGATACACAAGTACATCTCGATAGTTTTTAAACATGTTGAAGAGCTCATAAACGAATCATAAAACAAAATTACCAGACAATTTTTTCATAATGTCGTACACATTTTACGAATCTCTCGTGTATGACGTCACAGTGGTCCCTGCCAAACGAGTCCACTTTATTAATATCGGTGAGGTGCTCCAGATTGTGACGCAGTATAGTGAACTGCGTCTGGGCTTGCGAGTAGAAGGTGACGATGATGCAATCCATGGTCACGTTGCCGTAGGCCTGCGTCGTGATCAGGACGCTCATCACCACTACTGTTATTTCGAACCTGCAACATTAGATTTTTTGAAGTGAAAACTTCTTTAGCGGTGTTGAGCACTTTTGTGGGATGGGTAAAAACTGTAAAACTCGTGTAAGATTCTCGTGCTGATCGAAAAACCGTAAGACGGTTGGAGAGTAGTGTTGCAACATCGAAATCGAATAATCGAACAATCGATTGTTTTTTTTTCGATTGTCGATATTTTTTAATCGATTGTAAGTAAGGGTTTCGATTAATTAAAAAAATCGATTTTTTAAAAATCGATTCTCATAAAAAATGGGTTAAAAATTTAATCGATTGTAAGGGTTTCGATTAATTAAAAACATCGTTTTTTTTAAATCGATTTTCATAAAAAATGGGTTAAAAGAATGCACAACGTTAATAATCAAGTTTTCACTTCTGCCGGCACTCCCGGAGTGCAACCCGTCTTTTTTTGTAAATACTACCGTTATGAATCTGAGGGTTTGTGAGGATCTATTGCTCTTTTGTTTAATAAGTACAGAACGAGTATTGACAAGATTTGGTGTGGAAATAGTTTAGAACATTAACGCATTAGAATATAATAATATTCTTTCATTTTTCTTACTAAGCTTCTTTGGAATTTATTTAAGCGCATTTTATTGGCGTGCATCTTCTAGATTCTAGACAATGACCAACGCATGCCAATAACGTAGGTCCTTAGTTCGGGCTCCGGGCGAGGAACATCTAAAACATCACTTTTTTTTTTATTCATTATCTATATTCCTGACTGTCAAAGTATTTTCGTGACCGACAACCGCACCTTGTCAATACCTCGTTCAATGTACTATCAGAGAAATAGATTCAGAGCAGATGGCAGACCTACATTTGTTCGTGTAGTGCCAAACGCAGCCGACAGTTCCCAACTAACATTGAATTGGCATAATCTGACCAAATGACGTAGGTCCGCCATCTGCCTATGAATCAATTTCTTCGATGGTACTTACGCTGGCGTAGCATTCGTATCATAAGGGAAGTAGGCGGTCAGCTCCGCCTCCCTGTGGATCGCGCGGTTCATGAGCGGGAAGATCGTCCAGAGAGTGCCGCAGAAGAAGCACGCGCACTGGTACAGGTAGAGTATCCGCCGCATCACCACCGCGTTGCTGTGGGTGACGCGCTCGTGGTGCGCCGACCCGCTGGGGCTGAAGCTGATGTAGTCTGTGGAGCAGGGCCGGTTTTATATTTTTGGAACGAAGTTCCTTATCGGGCGTTGCGAAAGGGGGCTAGACGGAAAAAGTTGGAATGACACGACTCAAAACTGTCGGTATGTCGGCATATTACAATACTATCGTTGTTTCTCTATGGTTTTTTTTTGTTTTGTTTTATACAAGTTTTTTGTACATAAGAAATAACTTCGTTCCATCCGGGTGTCCCTTGACACCTCTCAAGTTTTTATGAGTATATAGATCACTTTAATTTTGCCGCCCCGATGTACAAACTCTGCCGCCATCCTAGGACGCTGGCCCCCCTAAGACGCCAAAGGACGCTGCCGCCCATAGGCCATGGCCTATACTGTCTATACATAAATCCAGAGCTGCTGCAGAGTACCTATATTGTAATCTAAAAGCAGTAGTGGTGTCAGGGGGCGACGCTAGGCGAACGCCCAGGGCGGTGGATAAAAAAAACGGTTGTCTGTAAAGTCAGTTTACTGACGATAGTTGAACGTGACAACAGGCCTCTTTGTCGCTCGTTTCGCGCTCTCGCTTGCACTTCAAGCCCTAAATGGAACGCCTCACAGCGAGGTAACGCCGCACGAGTCATGTTTTTTCGTGCGTGCAGCCGGCTGCATCGAATTATAATTTATAAGACGTTGTCACGTCAAAAGGAGCGCCGAATGTAGAGGTGAAGTTTTTTATTACCTACCACTATCAGTAGATATCCTGGGGGCTGGGCGTCGAAGAGGGCGCTGGCAGTGACTAAAAGTACAGCCAAGATTTTAAAACAATAGCGTGTCAGTAACTCAGTATCACTTAAAGCCAAGCCTGTATAAGATAGGGATTTAGATGAAGATCGTCAAAAGATAAGAGGATTAGGTTAGAAAGAACCCTACCTACACCACTGGCACATATAGCAATAGGTAGAAGTATCCAGAAGCTGTACTCAAATTATATGTTTCTATCTGCAGGGGGCACCTACGTATAACGTACCTATTCGTATCTTCACCATCTCAAAGGCTCTACTTACCATTCCACGTGGTTATGATCCTGTTAACCCGTCGCTGTCGCAGGTTGAACGCGAGCTGCTTGCCGAGGGTATTGAGGGTTGTCAGCAGTATGAACAACGTATCCACCAGTTTCTGGGCACAGTGCAGAGACTGAAATAGTATGATGTTAACCTACTGTTTGCCATTATGCCATATCATGAAAGAAAACGTCGCAGTAAAAAAAATAAGAGCATTAATTGGTGCACCAATTGCTAAAAAAGGTCAGGCCGGCAATCGCACCTGCAGCTCTGTTGCGAGTGTCCATGGGCGACGGTAGTTGCTTTCCATCAGGTAACCCGTTTGCTCGTTTTCTCCTTTATTTTTTTTTAAATATATTCCTTTTTTTTTAAAGCCAATTTTGATTTGTAAAGGAATATAATATTTAAGTATGCCAATTTTCAATCGATTTCTACAGAAATTTATTAACATTAATATATTATTCAAAAGTCCTCATCTACGTCCTCATGTTAATTTTCAAATACTATTTGAAAATTAACATGATGAAATATTTTCAAATAACATTTAATGCTAATAACTGCTATTTTAACAATTAATACTTGCCTGAAAAGCTCTTATGATGTGTAACAAATTGTACAACAACACAAGACTCCATATGAATACCCGGTAAACGTTATGTAGTAGAAATATTTTTCTATCCACAGTCTTGGTAATAATGGCGTAGTATCCCACTCTAGCCAGCGCATTGAAATGGGGAGTGACGGCTTTGAAAACGGTAGCCATAGCCCATAGCTGTCGGCCAAACTGAGATTGCGGCACTTTGTATTGTTCTACAATAATTCTACCGATATCGAAAATCTACTCTACAATTTAATTAATAACACCTCACTCTAAGTAGGTACTTAAATTTTAATATATACTTAACGACCAAGCTGCTGATGATCCCCGGCAATCGTCATTAAGGGCCTTCCCCTACGGAGATTCCGTAATTTGCCGTATTTAGTGCCTTATAAACTCATAATTTGGAAGCTACAAAGTTATAATAAAAATACAGCAATAATCTTCAGTATATCAACATTCCTTTTAGTACGGTCCCCAATACCGTTCTTACCCTACTTCCGTTTAACTCATCTCCGTCCTACGAATTATTGGTATGTTATTGTTATTGGGCATATTTTCCTGAACACGAAAAGTGCTGTTGTCACTTCCTAAGTGTATGGAGGTGGTACCTATGACGTCACAAAGATGGCCGCCGGGCCTATTATATTGTGCGGATTATTGAAATATCTACTGAACCGATTTACTTAAATAGGGTGTCAAACGAAAGGTTATTAAATAAGCAACATTCTATTCTTTAGAACCATCCATGTAAATTAAGTGCCAAGGGAAATATTTTCAAAAAATGTAATTTCTAAAAAAAAATTCTTCTTATGTATATAACTTGGTAACCGTCAGGATAATGGAAATATAGGTTATTATAAAATATTTGACTACTTTTATCAGCTTTCTAACGAACTTTAAATTATTCCAATAAAGCAATAAACAACGGAACTGCAGCCGTTTGAATGAGCCTCGGTAGCGCTGAACCCATAGCGGTAGCTAAGCTACTGGGCTGGTTTTCTATAGAATGATAATAGAATTTTGAATAAAAAGCATGAAAGTTGGTAATAAAAATATATATAAGTATGCTAGTACTTATTCATAGGTTGTATTTACTGTTTTTTTAATGTGACCAGCATAATAATAAGTTATGGGTAGGTATGTGTTGTACTAAAGTTACTGATAAAATTATTAAAAAATATTTTAAAAAAATGTTTCAAATTAATGTCCTGAATCTGATCTTCTAAATACCGATTATAACATTTGTAACCGACATGACACATCCACAACGGGATGAACGGGAACCAGCTTTACATTGACATGATATTATAAGTTCGAGATCTTTCAATGAGATTGAATTTACGGATGAAGTAACTGGCAATAAGAGATTGATATCCCCGTTCTTTCAGACACAGCTTATAGGTTCAGGAAGCGTGGGCTTTGCTACTTGGGCGTTCTCCCAATGTAACGTCTGGTAGTTCGATCTTAGCGCATGCTGTCGAAAGGCTTGTCGTGTCAGCGGTAACTTATAAAGTTGTGTCAAGTTTTGAAGCTTGAAAAACAATTTCTTTTGATAGGAAATCGGAGAAACTTTCTTAAAGTATTAGACGTTAAGGGTGTCTGGCAGTAGGAAGTACCTTCTTTGATGTTCTGGAACATTGCTGCTCTTAAGTTGTCTAGGTTATCCAGTTCTTTGAGTCCGCGGTCTTGTTTGTATACATAAGAGTGGCAAATATTTCAGCGTTACAAAATCGTTCTTCTGTAAGCTGAGCTAACACCAAAATTTGAAAGGAGTTGATAATTCCTCTTATCGGTTGTTTGTTTTTTGGTAGTGCCAGATTTCATCCACACAACACTTGGTAGTTTCTCAGAGAAGTGCATAACGAGTAGAAGCACAACATTGTCGTGACAATTTACTGTTAACCGTACAAAGCCCGAATATTTACAATCAATGTTTGAAATTTACAACACATGTAGTATGAAAAGGGTATCAGCTTCTTCTTGAGTACTTCTCAAATGATCCACGTTTCTTTGTAAATATATTAGAACTATCATGTTCTTCGTCCGAATATCCACCTGAAAATAAAAGTTCCTGTGTTGTGTCAAGTTTTGATGCTTAAATAGTAATTTCTTTTGAGCAACAAATGACATGAAACACTTTTGGACCAAGAGCCTGCGACGGCCAGTCTTTCCTCCTTTTAGAAAAGCTGAAAAATTGTCTGTTTGTGACCTTAAAAGAGGTAAAAACGACCAGCAGCTATGGAGTTTCGGTCGCGGTTACTTAAGGAGGTTTCCAGTTCTGAAGGGCTACCCCAACTAGCAAATTTCTCTCAACCTACGTACGTTATAAGAGTACTGCACTTATAGATTACTTATAGTAGTTATGACATATGCTGTTTGCACTATTAATAGTTTTTGGAAAATGCATTTTATGCTCAAGTCAGTTTATTCTTACAATTACACTTATAAGCCTTTATGAGTATGAAAATTCTAACCCTTATTAGTAAACATACTGAAGTACAGTTACTCCTATAATAAGCTCTTGTAGTAGCTTATAAGATGACAGTTATACATGTCGAAAAAGAGTTACTAGACTGAAGAGTACTTACTCTAGTTATTTGTGCTTGTAAGCTATTATAAGACAACATTGCATAATGCTCTTACCAACAAGTATTGGTAAGAGCATTATGCGAGAGTATTATTAGTACAATTTATCTTTAATCGTCTCCACCAAAACTCTTATTAGGTTATTTAATCTTCAATTGTGCTTGCTAGATCCACTTGTCAAATCAGGAGTTCTCATCTGACAAGTGGATCTAGCAAGCACAATATCGTTCGAAGTGATGAGGGTTCTGTGCAAAATTATAATATAAGTGACAATTGTGAAAGAACTATAAACAATACTTATATTTAGTTATATACTTATATTTTATTACTTACTAGCGACCCGCCCCGGCGTCGCACGGGTATTAAATATATAGCCACTGAACAAATTATTAAAATCGATAGCCTATGATCTTTTACACGGTCTACTTCTTATCTGTGCCAAATAACATAAAAATAGCTCCAGTAGTTCGCGAGATAAGCCCTTTCATATAATTTCCCCTGTTTTTTCAACATTCTCCTATTAGTCTTAGCGTGATAAAATATAGCATATAGTCTTTCTCAATAAATGGGCTATCTAACACTGAAAGAAATTTTCAAATCGGACCAGTACTTCTGAGATTAGCGCGTTCAAGTTAGCCCTTTCAAATAATTTTCCCCTTTTTTCCCACGTTTTCCTCTATTTCTTCGCTCCTATTAGTTTTAGCGTGATAAAATATAGCTTATAGCCTTCATATATAAATGGGCTATCTAACACTAAAAGAATCATCAAAATCCGTTGCGTAGTTTTAAAGATTAAAGGGAACAAAGGGACATGAGGGAAAAAAGCGACTTTGTTTTATAATAGGTATAGATATTTTATTACTTGATTTGCATATTTTTAAATTACAATACAGAGACATGGGTTGTTTGGTAGATATTTACTGCAGAACCCTAATCAATCGCTAATTCGCAACATGGCGGGAGACAGTTTTGTAAGACACTTGAGTAATACCCTATAGAACTAGTTTTTCTGATAATATACTTATAACACTCTTCAAAATACATACAAACAATATGGCTGATTATCCAATTGATTCTGAATAATTGAATAAATATTGATTGTAAATATTTCGAATTAGCGAGGCGCATTAAAAATTTGGGCTATACCCTAATATACTTTACAATAAATTACCGTTCCCCTACGAACATACTTAATGTAAAGCAACTATCGACAATACAAAAGAAACCAAAAATATTATTAATTAATAATACATGTAACCTTTGAAATGTATCTAAATTTTAATCTCGTTCCACTTGACAAGTGCAAAATATTCTCATTTAGTTTTATCACTCGCTTGCCTAAGTTTGTTATAGTCCGATTCAGTTTTATAACACACTAGTTTTTGGTTATACAAGGTCATTACAAGTGTAAATCGGATTGACCAAGTATTCTATTAGCATGGTATAAGAGCAAATAGTCTAATAAAAAGGGCTCTTTTGCGGTCTTGGAGATAGGATTTAGTGTATTATAAGTGTAAAAAATTAATTGTCTTGAGATAATTATAAGAGCACTTTTTGCTAGTTAGGACCTGACCTTCGAGAAAGAGTAAAGCTCAATTTTTTAGTTTATATTTTTCGCAGTAAGTGGAGGGATCTTGTCTTCCAGTGGTGCTTCCCACTGCCAGACACCCTTAACGTCTAATACTTTAAGAAATTTTCTCCGATTTCCTATTAAAAGAAATTGTTTTTCAAGCTTCAAAACTTGACACAACTTTTTAAGTTACCGCCGACACGACAAGCCTTTCGACGGCATGCGCCATGCGCTTAGATCGAACTAACAGACGTTATGTTGGCAGAATGCCCAAGTAGCAAAGACCACGCTTTCTGAACACATAGGCTGTGCTGTGGCTGAAAGATCGAGGATACCAATCATTTTTTGATTGCCAGTTATTTCATCCGTAAATTCAATCTCATTGAAAGATCTCGAACTTATAATATCATGTCAATGTAAAGTTGGTTACCGTTCATCCCGTTGTGGATAATTGAATATTATGTCATGTCGGTTACAAATGCAATGTCCCTCCTAAAGACTTTTGTTACCAGTGTAATTATTCAAAAGATACAGATAAGGTTATGGACATTAATAAAATAAAAAAAAATGTTTAATTACTTTTAATAATTTTATGAGTAAGTTTAGTACAACACATACCTACCTATAACCCATTATTAAGTTGATCACATTAAAAAAAACTGTAAATACAACCTATGAATAGGTACCAGCTCACTTTAATATATTTTTAATACTTCATTCATGCTTTTTATTCAAAATTCTATTATCATTCTATAGAAAACTAGCATAGTAGCTTAACTACCGCTATGGGTTCAGCGCTACTGAGGCTCATTCAAACGGCTGCAGTTCCGTTGTTTATTGCTTTATTGGAATGATTTAAAGTTCGTTAGAAAGCTGATAAAAGTAGGCAAATATTTTATAATAACCTATATTTCCATTATCCTGACGGTCACCAAGTTATATACATAAGAAGGAAAAAATTTTTTTTGAAATTATGCTTTTCCGAAATATTTCCCTTGGTACTTAATTCACATTGATAGTTCTTCATAACAAAATGATGCTTATTTAATAACCTTTCGTTTAACACCCTATTTAAGTAAATCGGTTCAGTAGATATTAAATAATCCGCACAATAGAATAGGCCCGGCGGCCATCTTTGTGACGTCATAGCTACCCCCTCCATACACTTAGGAAGTGACAACAGCACTTTTCATGTTCAGGAAAATATGCCAAATAAGTACATACCAATAATTCGTAGGGCGGAGATGAGTTGAACGAAAATCGTTATTTGAAGACTTTCTTGCAAATGGGTCTCGTACGTGGGTCACACTGAAAGTGTTTAGAACTAGCTAGTTAGAAACATTACTAATGAAAACTTTTTTTGAATTACAATTTTAGAACTCTATGGTAACATAATGTGGTATAATGCATTCATTTGTCATTTGTTTTGGTGAATTGGTGGCAAATCTAAAACTCGTATTACACGTGAACTTAACGCGAGAAAATTTTCAGTTAATGATTTTTTATGACTTTCGTTGTGGGCTTACTTAATAACAAAGCTTTGATAGGCTGCTATTACCATTTCATAATGAAGCCCCATCTCGTGCCACTATTTGCAATTTGTTTAACCAGTTTAAGCGTGGACGTAGCAATCTCAGTGATGATCCGCGTGAGGGACGTCCTTTAACAGCGACTACTGAAGTTAACATTAGTGCTGTGCGACGCATGATAGAGGGAGATAAAAGAGTGACCTACCAGCAGATACGGGCAAGCCTAGGCATTGCTATGAGTGCAAGTTCAAAAAATATTACAAGAACATTTAGGCGTCAGGAAGCTTTGTACCAGATGCATTCCCCATACTTCAATCGACGACCAGAAACGCCTTCGCATAGACTGGTATCACCAAATGCTAGATAAGTTTAACGGCGGTGACTCAAATACTGTATTTGACATCCTCACAGGTGATGAAAACTGGATATATTGCTTTGAACCCGAAAACAAAAGACAATCAGCTCAAGGGGTGTTTCCTTTCGAGGTTTGGCGAACTAAGGTAAAGAAAGGAAGAAGTTAAGGCAAAAAGATGATTGCCTCATTCTTTGGTCCGAAATGTAATTTTACGACAGTTGTGCTTGTGCTAGAAGATGAAAAGGCAGTTACTGTAGAATGGTATATCAGTCGCTGTTTGCCTGTTGTCTTGGAAAAATTTCGACAGCAGCGCCCTCGAAGCACTCCTTCACCACGACAATGCCTCAGCGCACTCCGCAAGACGGATTGTTGAATATTCGACTATGGCAGGTGTCGAGATATTGATTCATACCGCATACGCCATATAGTCCAGCCATGGCGCCCTGCGACTTTAATTTATTCCCAAGACATAAAGATAAAATTCGAGGTATTCGCTCTACGAGCCCTGAAGATGCGATGAAAGCGTACGAAACTGCTTTTCTCGGGGGTTCCATCAAATGCGACGACGCGTAGAGAGGATCGGAGATTACTTCTAAAAACAATAAAAGTATTGGCAACTTTCTGCGTTAAGCCATTTTTCATTTTCTAAACATTTTCAGTGTTACCTAGGTACTATTTCCCCGTTTTAAATTTTCTATTTTTGTTTATTATACTCATGATATTATCTTCCAAAGTAATACCAATTTATTAAAATTGAAGCATACTTTCAGCATCTCCCAAGTATTTACAAATTACGTTTATTTGAAACACACGACAATAGATAGATAATTTCATTAACTACATTATTCGCTGTTTTAACTTTTTTTAGATCAATTTTGAACTAAGATAAGTAAAAAAACAGGCTTTTTGTGCGAGCAACGCGTCAAATGTATGGTCAAGGTCGTTTGCTCGGGGGATGGCCTTAAACATTAGTAAACTCCTACTACTCGATTGAATTATAATAGGTGTATTATTACGAACATGCATTATTTTTTAAATACGAAAAATGCAGCGTTATAAAATAAAATCATATTGCAGCCTTCGTAACAGTATCAATTTAAAATACATATTTTATTAGAGTACTAGTTGGTACTTTTTAAACATAGTTTTAAGAATCTAGTTGCATTATATTATTAGCATAAAATATTATTACTTATTAGGTTTGCAGTAGAAATTCAACGTAAAATTTATTGTATAAAACATAGGCCAAAAGCCGCAAATTATGTCATTTAGGGGCTGTTTCACCACTTCCTGATAAGTGCCGGATAGGCTATCCACCAAAAAACTTGACAGATAGTCTGTCAAATAAGTTGTGGATAGCCTATCCGGCACCTTATCAGGAAGTGGTAAAACAGGCCCTAAAGAACCTAAACCATTTTGGGAACAATAATTCACTTTAAACCTATATATTTTGATTGTCTGTATAGGTCAACATAATTTATGCGTAGTTTATATGTAGTTATCAGAACATCCGACAGCTAATTAAATACTTAGTACCTATAAATTGTATCGTCAGCAAATCGTTTTGTAATTAACACGCTAGGCACTGGTTATTAAAGTAGGCGTTAGAAAAGTTAATAAGCATGAGGATACTTTGAGGTCCATATTATTTACAAGTCAATAAGTCAATATTATATCCAGTTTTGACGCCAGTATTGACGCAGCCTGTACCCACAAAAAAAATTAGGGGGTACGCCTACACAATCGCCATTATTTAGGCCGTGTTTCCACTGACGCGGAGCGGAGCTTAGCGGTGCCGAATTGACCAATCACCATGCTCGAAATCTTCGCTCCGCTTCGCTGTCATTCCGCTGGAATATCACGATTGGTCAATTCGGGCACCGCTAAGCTCCGCTCCGCTTCAGTGGAAACACACCCTTACACTTTATAGCTTTGTTCTTTTGCGCTGGTTTTTTTTTTGTGTTATGTTTAGCAAACTTTAGTCAAAATACTTAGGAAAAATTTCAACGGTCTATGAAAATCAAAATAACAGGAATGTAGTAAATACTTTATTTTTATCACCATCAGAAAATAAATCATGTACAATATACACGGTATTTGGTAGTCAGCTACACCAGAGCAGTGTGTTGGAATGTAAACGCTAAACTTTTATTCTCAAGATTCATACCATTTTTATTTCTACCAAAGGAAACATATTTTAATGATCATGAGACCATGCTTTAATCACACCCTTTAACAATGCGATGATGAATATATTTTTTAATTTAAACGTTCTTCTAAGTCAATATCAGAATTTTAAAATTTTATAAGATTTTGAGAGAATGCACCCTACCCCGGTTTCTTGAACCTCAAACTATAATTATTAATTAGATGCAGAATTTAAAGAAAATTATGTAGCAATAATTTATTAAAGTGTAATAGTAACTGTTCCGACAGTCAAATGATTACTACTTAGTACCAATGTCTTAAATAATTACTTTTGTAATGAATCTAATGAAGGAGAAAAAACTGATTAAATATGAGCAAAATAATATAAACACGGATTCCAAACCAAGATGAAATACAGTATCAGTTATAACTTATAAGAGAAATTTTATAATTTAAGTTTCTGAATAATTTGTATTTCATCTTAGCTATTTCATTCTCGATACGTGGGCCCATAATATACCACATGTATGTAACTACAACAGCTCAAAAAATTTCAACATTGCCTAGTCAATCCAATTTGGGAATTAAGAATTTTAACAATAACAATCATCACCATAATTATAGTTGAACGGTTGTAATTACATTAGCAATACTTTATGGGACAGTTCAAATAACCAAGGTTTAAGGAGACCTGTGACTGGTCCAGCAATTCTAGCACAGAGAAACCGATGGGAGCGTAATGTTCAGCAGGCATCATCGGACTCCTGCTCGGGGCACGGTCTCTTTGCTATCACCTCGTCCTCCATCGGTTCTTTCCGTTTAGACGCTTTCGATTCGTCTTCGACTCCATCAGTCTTATCGGTAGAATTTTCAAGTCTTTCCTCTTTGGAAGAATCTTCGTCCTGTACGTTTTCTCCATTGCTTTTCTCGTCGAAATCTACGTCGCCATCTTGCTGGTTGAAGTCATCGTCGGCGGCGGCGTCCAGCCTCTCCGCAGACTGCTGAGATTTCGTCTCTTGGTCGATCACGACTGTTGTGCTCCGTTTGCTGACAGCGATGCGCGCCTTGAGCGCTCTGTGCAGTTGTGCGATATCTGACGGTGCACCCTGCAGAACAGATTGTTTATATTAATTTTATATTAGATCAGTGGTAATCAACTTTTTTTTATACGAGCTATAAACGGGTATTGATCTTGTGTCGCGGCCACAACCTAATTTCAAAACGACTTTGCATTATTTTGCCAGTAGGCGTGAATTTCAAAATGTTTTTACTTCGTATGGGCCGCTTGATTGAGTATTATAGCAGTATTAAATATTATAATCAAAGATTCAAAAAGATTCAGGGATCAATGTGATAAAAAGTGTTTCTGTATTTAAAATAAAATGCATTTATAATGTCTTTAATTATTGTTATTTATTAAATAGATATAAGATATTTCAACATTCAGTTTTAATTTAACGCTGAAAATGTGATTCTATCCATGATAAATAGTTTACGCGCGCCATCGAAATAAAATACGTGTTATGTTATGCGGAATACTCCTACATAATACAACTTATTTTACTTTTTAGGGTTCCGTACCCAAAGGGTAAAAACGGGACCCTATTACTGAGACTTCGATGTCTGTCCGTCTGTCTGTCTCCAGGCTGTATCTCAAAAACGGCTATAGCTAGACTTCTGAAATTTTCACAGATTGTGTATTTCTGTTGCCGCTATAACAAAAAATACCAAAAACAAAATAAAATTAATAATTGCGGGGGGCTCCCATACAACAAACGTGATTTTTTTGGCCTTTTTTGCTCGATTTCAATAATGGTAACTATTAGACACAAATTATATTTTACAAAATCCTTGATTGTATGTGTTCTTTGATAATTAATAATAATATTTAAAAAAAAGACGGGTTGCACTCCGGGAGTGCCGGCAGAAGTGAAAACTTGATTATTAACGTTGTGCGTTATTTTTTTAACCCATTTTTTATGAAAATCGATTTTTAAAAAATCGATTTTTTTAATTAAGTAATCGAAACCCTTACAATCGATTAAATTTTTAACCCATTTTTTATGAAAATCGATTTTTTTAATTAATCGAAACCCTTACAATTTTTTTAACCCATTTTTTATGAAAATCGATTTTAAAAAAATCGATTTTTTTAATTAATCGAAACCCTTACAATCGATTAAATTTAACACATTTTTTATGAAAATCGATTTTTAAAAAATCGATTTTCTTAATTAATAAAAGCTAATATAATTTTTATCTCGAGCGTGTACAGTTGTGTCCAGTAGATTACCATGTATTATTTACTAATTTATTATTTGGCAAAAAGACGTCAACGGAAACAACGTCGATTCGAGAAACGATCGTCGTCGCCCGCGTCCGCCCTCCGTCGCACGCTCCTGCGCTGCTCATACTATTTTCCATTTGTACACACGCGAGCGTGCGCCCGCGCGAGTTTTACAATCGATTAAAAAATATCGACAATCGAAAAAAAAAACGATTGTTCGATTAATCGATTTCGATGTTACAACACTACTCTCCAACCGTCTTACGGTTTTTCGATCAGCACGAGAATCTGACGCGAGTTTCACAGTTTTTACCCATCCCTCAAAAGTGCTCAATGCCTCTAAAGAAATTTTCACTTCAATAAAATAAAAAATTGAGGGGGGCGCCCCCTCAAAATAGGCAAAAAACACGATTTTTTGCCTATTTTTGCTTTTTATCGGTACGGAACCCTTCGTGCGCGAGTCCGACTCGCACTTGGCCGATTATTATAATGGCTACTTTATTATCAGTTTTATTTTAACCCTCCGATCGCGGATTCTTGGAAATCTATTGTTATTCTGTTGTTGTCGCGGTCGCCGGTGTCCTTATGGGGGTTGATAGGTTTAAACGCCTGAAAGTTTATCTATAGCTTTACTACGCGTAGCCTGCCGGCGCGGCGGTGCGGCCTGCGGGCCACGAACTACTAACAACTCGTACCCACACACACGCATCAATCACTCACCATAATGAGGAACAGTTTGACGTGATCGTGTGCGATGGCGGCCGTGATTCTCAGCGACTTGGTGCCCGCTCGCTCGGCGACCATGTCCGGCCACAGCTTGGTGTTGAGGACCACGCGCAGGCTGCCGGCGGTGCGGGCCACTAGCCGAGCGCCGCCCGCCGCGTCGTTCAGTCGCAACACGCCGCGGCCGCGCTCCCGCCAGCTCCCGGCCTCCCATGCGAAGAGACGACATGATATCTAGAGAAATTAATTTAAATTGAAAAAAAATATTAGAAAATAAAGTGCCAAAAGCCGAAATTGTATGTCGGGCGGAAACCGTAAATTTTTCCGATGCAAAAACTACCCTATGTCCATTCTCATCTCACAAAGTATTACCATACCAAATTTCATCTAAATCAGTTCAGTCGTTTAAGTGTGTAGAGGTAACAGACAGACAGGTACACTTTCGCATTTGTTATATTAGTAAAGATGGTGCCGCCAAACTTTTCTGTCAATGAATCAACAATGGTTAATTTGCGGGTATATTCTGTAGTTTGTTTAAACAGAACTGTGTTTCACTTCACAATCACTCGATATTCTATAATATCAATGGTTACAATAATTATCATAATATTTACAGTGATATGTATAGGGGCCAACCTGGCATTCCGTTATACTAAGCAGATTATAGCAGATTGTTGATATATTTAATAATTAGAATTTACAATTTTGCAATGACAATATAATATAGGGTAGTTATTGATTGACATTCCATTCCATATATATATATATATATATATATATATATATATATATATATATATATATATATATATATATATATATATATATATATATATATATATATATATATATATATATTTATATATATTTATATATATATATATATATATATACATTATATATATATATATATATATATATATATATATATATATATATATATATATATATATATATATATATATATATATATATATATATATATATATATATATATATAAATATATATAAATATATATATATATATATATATATATATATATATATATATATATATATATATATATAATATATATATATATATATTATGTATTAGTTTTAACTGCCTGCTCCAACACTTTATTTAATTGCTTTGCTTTAAGAACCTGAATGGCATAACCATTGATAAAAAAAACAGTATGAATAAGCTATCCACCAATTAACTTGACAGATCAAGTATGGAGAATGTGAATAGCCTATTTGGAAGTTTACCAGAAAGTGGTGAAACAGGCCCTTAGTATACCTTTGCTGAGGCGTTAAGAAGCCAAGATGCCCTTGATATTGTAAATTTTCTAAAACATGCAAAATTCCCAGTATTTTCAAAAACTTTATACCTCAATTAAAACCGTTGAAGGAATATTTTATATTTAAAATCTCATTTACATACTATGCTAACTGGGATGAAAATATTTTTTACACCTTAACACCTTGATCGCGGATTCTTGGAAATCTTTTGTTCTCGTGGTCGCATGCGACCTCTTGGGAACGAAAGCGTTAATTTGTGCAAATAAAGTTTTTGTTTACCTGTAAAACATTGGTCTCGTCTTCCTCGCCTGTAACCGTGATATTAGTTGTGGGTGGTGGCGGTCTCGCATGTGACCTCTCATACTCCGCTGCATTAGCTGCTAGGCCATCATTTGTGTTACTACTTGGTTCACTTGGTCCTGCTTCATCCTATAAATCAATACAACATTGTTTAAACAAAGAAACATGAATATGTTGCTGTAATAAAATATTGATTGAACAATTAAGATATAATTATACATTTTTATTTCAACACAATATAAGACAGACAACAAAAAGTACTCAAGTGAAATAATGGAAGATTACCTGATTATTTTCTTTAACAGAGGCAGCAGCACTTGTAAACAATAGTTCTGAGGTGCCATTGGAGGAGCTATGCTCAGTTGATGCTTCTCCGTTTTTGATGTTCTCCTGTATTACGACCCTTTCACTTAAATTCTGGCCAAACACAAACCCGGGAGCTTGTATTGCACTAGTTGTGGGTTGCACTGTTGTACTCCTGGGAGTGGAATTTGTTGATCTAAGTGGAACAAACTTTGGGATTGGACCCTCTTCTTTTGTTTCTTTTAATCTATCATTTCCGTTTCCTTCGGGTGATTTTTCTTTGTCCTCTTCTGTATTGGTTTCTTCGGTATCGACTTTCAAGAATGGGTTAGCTCCGGGTTTGAGTTGTGGTGGTCTAAGTACTGACCCTGTAAATATATTGGGTTTTATTGAAAATAAACTTTAAAATAACAAATATAATTAGTTTAAAACTTACCAAATGGATTAGCACTTTTTCCTGATGTTGAAGCAAAGCCGGAGGAACTAAAACCTCCAAGTCTAGGTTTTGCCAGAATAATCCTTGATTGAGAGGGGCCATTGTAGCACTCATCTGCTGTTTTACCTACACAAACATTCTATTAATTATTTCATCCAAACCTAACATATTTTAAAGGAATGCATTATGAAAATAATAAGAAAACATAACATTGCTTGCCCCAGTAGGTATTTACAAAACGGTCATGTAAATGTTAGTGTCTTGATGTCTTATATAGTTTGAAGCGTTAATTCTTCTGAATATAATTTCGAGCGAAAGCATTATCATAGAGTAAGAGAATGATGATGAGACAAGGTAAGTACTGTTGCCTGTTACTATTGCAATGTGAATTGCGAGTAAGGCGCCTATCCAATTATACACGCATATACGTTGGCAATGCAACATACGTTATTGCATACAGTCACATTACATAAAAGGCGAGTTCTAATTAAAATTTGTAAAATAATAACCCTACCTTGCTTTGCATCTGCCATTGTCGAACATCAAGAAACTATAGACAAAATGCAAATCAAAAATGGTAGAAGAAAGAAATGTCAAAAAACCTTGAATTGAAAATCTTCTCATAGAGATTTTTTTTTAATCGTCCCGGTCGGGACAGGCAAAGGGAGCGTTGCCCATACAGCCATTTCTATGTTTTCTCTATTAATTAATGAATAATAGTGAAGGCCGAAGCCAATTCTTTTATATTAACCATCTGAAATAGAGTTTTCATCAGGCCGAAGCCAATTCTTTGATATCAATAATATAAAATAAGTTTTTCATCAGGCCGAAGCCATTTCTCATGTTTTGATAGTATTTACCCGACTGCCAGGAGGGTTATGTGTTTAGCGCGTATCTTCTATGTATGTAATATTCTTTATTACCTCGTATCTTCAGAACGGCTAAACGGATTTTCACATTTGAGGTATCGTTAGATTTGTCTTAATAGCCCGAGTGTTCTTAGATAGGTGATATTAAGAAAAAACCAAAATGGCGGATGTTTGACGCCATATCGTGAGGTAAACAAAAATAAAAATTTACCAAGCACATCGAGTGGGGTATCAAAATAAAGGATTTTAAACACTGATTCTAAATATGTATATAACTTACAGTTTTAATATTAAATAGCACAATAAATCTAAACTACTGGACCGATTTGAAAAATTCTTTTACCATTGGAATTCTACATTATTTTTGCTGAACATAGGCTGAATTTTATTTTGGAAAAAAATAGGGTACCGTAAGATATTTGAGTTCTTCGGACGCAAGGTGTAAAAAATCAACCAGAAAAGTTACTTATTTTACGTACGCTGCCTAAACTATAAAAGATAGAACCATAAAATTCTAAGTAATTGTAGAACTTACAAATATCTACAAAAAAGTCCGCGACACGCTATACCTATCTATGTCTAGTGAGGCATAATAACCATTTTTTTATTTAAAAATCTTGAAATTTTTTTGGACTACATTTAAACGCGTTTATTTTACTCATTCTTTAAATCCTTATCAAAATAAATTATTCCATTAGTAAGTACAGTTTATGTAGATAATATTTGGTCTTTGAATGAATAAAATTGGACATTTGGTTTTGAAATTATGGCGAAATTAAAATATTACGATATTTCGCTGCCCTAGTGCTTGAATGGCCAATCGACCAGTGAGCAAATTTTACAGGAGACGTTTTTTTTAAATTACTTATGGATATTATTAGAAGTTTATTAAACTTTTGCTGAGTTAGAAAAATGTAGTATTTCTTTATATGTATAGAAATAGTAATTGAAAATAATAACTATAGCACTCATTATATTTCATATAATTATTGGAGATTGGCCAAAATTCTTCCGACATAATTATGTATATGGAGATTGAGCACAACGACATGGAGATAGTTCTCTAAATTAACGTGCCAGTTTAGTGCTTGTTTGTCCAAAATACCACCATGTTCGCTATACAGTATGTTTAATTTTTTATATACTGTATAGCGAACATGGTGGTATTTTGGACAAACAAGCACTAAACTGGCACGTTAATTTAGAGAACTATTTAATTTTTTATAAAATTATTAAAAAATGTATATGGCCGTGTATATGTGTGTATGTATACTATGATGTTTGTTTGTCCGCAATTATCGCTCGTTTGGCAGAACCGAATCTGATGCGGTTTTCAGAACAATATTTGTCACATTTAGGGTCAATTTATATGAGCTCAGAATCGAAGCGCATCGAAGCGAATTACCAAAATTTAACATAGCATTTTCATAAACTTATGCGTGGCAAATCAGCGTCAGTCGGACGCATTCGCGCGAATTTGCGCGAATGCGCGCGCCTTTTTAAATTCTCAGAAGTAATGTGTGCGTTAACGCTTTGGAGTTAAGGTTGAATTTGCTATGTTCAGTTTTGGTAATTCGCTTCGATTCTGCGCTAGTTTCTATTCATTCCCTAAATGTGACAAATATTGTTCTGAAAACCGCATCAGAATCGGTTCAGCCAAACGAGTGATAATTGCGGACAAACATATATCATACATACATAGTACACACACACATTTTTTATTACGTAGTTACCAAATAATCACCCTGTATTTACACTCAACTAACTTCGAACACAAAAACAAAATTAAAACAAAAGAATATATCAAGAAACTGTCAACGTACCTTTCCAAATCAGCTTCGCTCAATTTAAAATCCATTTTTTTCGTTGTTACAGACATTTTGAAGCATACAAAGTATTAAATTTTTTAAATTTGTCGTAGTAAGCAAATAATAAGTGATAAACAAACAAAATGACGTCACGTGACGTGCGCGTGTCCTTCGAAATGCTTGACCGTGATTGGTCGGTCGATGGATATAGGACAAACAAGACCGGAGATGGATATTTGGATGCGTTCATTTGAGCAAAATATGGAGTTAGACTACTCAAGCACTTAAAACAGTTTTTATATGGGAGATTGGATATTTTATTTTTGCTAAAAAAGCATATTACATGCAAGCAAAATAAAAAATATTTATATTGTAAAGTGCGTAATCAGGGTTACTATTAGATTGAAATAAAAAGTCTATTTTGGTAAAATTGGTCGTTTGGCCCTTCAAGCACTAGGGCGGCGATTTGGCGTCACCAAGACGGACGTGCAGCCTGCGTATTATGACTGCGTCGTCGATGTTAGTGTCGGAGTCTGTGAATTGACCTGGGAATCATTTTGCTGACCGAGTCTTTCCTGGGTATGCTTTTTGCAGAGCTCACCGACATCCACGCGGGCGGAGCCGCGGCCGACCGCTAGTAATAAAATAAGAAAAAACCAAAATCCGCCTGCATGGATAAATCCAATATTAATTATAAATTAACCGACATTACTGAAACAAGATGAAAATTCAATGACAAAGTATTAAAAAAAATAATGATTTGGTACTTAAAACTAGAAACATACATTGAAACAGTACCAAACCTATGTACCTATCATAACGTATTGTACGTAGGTACACTTTTCTAAGTGTACCTACGATATATGGTTATATCAGCACGGTAGTTTTTAAATTTTTTATTAGATTGATTGTCGAAATGGTAAGATGACTACAACCAATGATATTATATAAAAAAACTCATTTAGCAGATATGTTACTACCGCGCGCGTTGTGAAGATTCAAATACGACCCAATTGGGTCGTCTTTTATTTAGTCTGTCTCTTTTATGTAAATGGCATTTCGTATCTTTTGTTTCACTTATCTGTCAAATTTGTCAATGTTGTTCGGAAGAGATTTAAGCCGGAAGATAGTATGAACGTAACAGATCTGTATAAGTAGAATTATATCACTGACTACAACTAATTAATTAAAAATCAAAAAACCCGACTGCAAAAAATGTTAACTAAAAAGAACGAAACAAGACCTAGGTAATTCTGCTGGAGGCATCGAATCCATGTTTTAATTGATACGACTCTTGCTTACGAGTTTCATCCCAGGATAAATAGAAGGTTACATAGAAAAATCTAGAAGAAGAAAGTGGATAATAAAATGCAGTCGGAGGCATAATATTTTATGATTTATGAATTAATGTTAAACTTGGTGCGACATGCCTCCGACTGCATTTTATTATCCACTTTCTTCTTCTACATTTTTCTATGTAACCTTCTATTTATCCTGGCATGAAACTCGTAAGC
This sequence comes from Polyommatus iphigenia, assembly GCA_963422495.1. NCBI lineage: Eukaryota > Metazoa > Arthropoda > Insecta > Lepidoptera > Lycaenidae > Polyommatus > Polyommatus iphigenia. Next base: position 13,187,309 of record OY730180.1, on the reverse strand, counting down.
AAGAGTCGTATCAATTAAAACATGGATTCGATGCCTCCAGCAGAATTACCTAGGTCTTGTTTCGTTCTTTTTAGTTAACATTTTTTGCAGTCGGGTTTTTTGATTTTTATTTCATGAAGCCCCAAGCGGCCACATCCGGCCGCGATAACAATGAAAAAGCTATTGTGTCTCGTTTTGCCACGACTGATGGGTTAATTAATTTATTTTATTTACTGTCCCTTCTTCAATTTGAGATAATGTCGTCTTTAGTCATTGTCTTCATTGTCTTGACGTGGTCTTGACTCTTGACAGATGCCTAAAAAGTCTGTTAATCAACAGTTCAAAGAAAAAAAAGCGCGGGAATCTCCAAAAAAGGCGGTCGTGTTTTTTCTGGGAAAAATAATTTTTCGAATTATTTATTGTAAATATCTTAGTTAGTTAGTTTTTCTCTTTATATTTATTTAGTTTCTTTTAGTTTTTATTGTTTTCTGCGCATTTTGGTAAGTCTCTTGTATATAGTATTTTGTAAATAATATGGATGTGGACCCGGGGGGGGCCGGAGTGCCCCCCTGCTGGCCAATTTATAACTGTTCAGACAACAGAAATTAATGATTCTTCTATGGACACTGGCTCTTCGATTAATAATAATTCATCTTCAAACCGTAAACGCCCTGCAACATCCAGACGAATTTGTAGAAAATGTAATAAGAAAATTAAGAAAAATCCTAATAAAACTAAACCAGATATCAACTGCCTGTGTTTAAGTGATACAGAAAACAAAGAAAGCTTAAATAATATCCAAGAAACACAAGGAGTTGGTATTATAGAGAAACATCAGGGCTTGACTAGTCCCCGTGTTAGTCGTTTATTGTACACAGACACCGACTCTACACCCTACGTAGTACATATTCAAAAAGAGATTTCAACTTCTAACGGAAATTGCTCTTTACATCCTGTAGAATTTGGTCGTTTTCTTAAAAATAATAATATAAAAAATGTGGAGAACGGCAGCCTTAAAAGGATTGGCAGAAATAGATTATCGTTATCCTTCTCAGTGTTTTCTGATGCCAATAATTTTATTAATAATGAAAACTTAAAACAGAATAATTACAAGGTTTTTCTTCCTTCTTTCCAAGTTTGCCGAGTAGGCTTGGTTCGAGGTATACCAGCAGATTGGACCGAGGATGACATTTTGGCTAACGTTACTCTGCCTTTTAGTTGTGGGGAAATTTTAAAATTAAGGCGTTTAAAGAAAAAAAGCGTTGTAAATAATACTGCACAGTTTGTTAATACGGAGTCTGTAGTTTTTACATTTGACGGCCAAACATTACCTAAAAGAATTTTTATATGCTATAACTCTTTGCCTGTTGACTTATACATTTACCCTACCATACAGTGTTACAATTGCTGTAGGTATGAGCATGTTAAGTCACAGTGCAGATCAACTCCCAGATGCTTCCGTTGTGGTCAGAGTCACTCGGGTGACAAATGTTCAGTAGATGAGGATTCTGTGTTTTGTTGTTTATGCCAAGCTTCCCATATAGCTACTAGTAAGAATTGTCCCGAGTTTCACAGACAAAAATCAATTAAAGAATCCATGGCTCACAAAAATTTATCATATGCTGAAGCTTCAAAACTCCACCCTCCTATCTCAAAACTGTACTCAACTGTTTTATCTTCTCCTAGTTCTTCACCTGCTTTCATAAACCAACAAAAACAAAATTTATCCAGCAATAACTCTGTAAATAAAGCAACCACAGAATCATACAAGAAAACGGTGTTCAGACAACCTAGGACACCACCTAAGACAGTAAGTGGATATGATAAAACAGCTCATTTTAATTTAACTAAAGATTATAATCCACCAATGGGTTCAAACGGTTCAGCTTTAATAGCAAACAGCGATAATAATATTTCTGTACCGGAATTAATATCAGCTATATTAAGTTACTTAACTCAATCAAATATTATATCCACATCAGTCACACCGTCCAACGTAGCCTCCATTAATAGTAACAAATCTAAAACCATCTCCCATTATGGATTATCTGATCCAATGGAACTGTCGCAGTGCAGTCAGCAAAAAAAGTGAAATTATTCATTTAATAAACAAATACAAACCAATTGTCTTTGCTCTTCAAGAAACTTGGCTCAAGCCAGATTCTCTTTTTAAGATTCCTGGCTATACCTGTTTAAGAGAGGACAGATCCGATGGGTATGGCGGTACCGCCTTACTCATCAACCATCACCATTCATATGTACATATTTCACTTCCATTACATAATCCCAATGTCTCTATATTAGCTGCATCTGTAAATAACATCTGTTTTGTGTCATTGTATATTCCTCATCCATCCTATTCAATATTTTTAGAAATTAAAAATGTAATTAGTCATTTACCAAAACCTTTTGTAATTCTCGGCGATTTTAATGCTCAACACTTGTCTTGGGGTAGCAGTAATAATAATCAATGGGGTTTTGAAATATTAGATTTATTAGATTACCACAAGTTATGCATTCTCAATACAGGGTTTCCAACAAGGCAAACTGCACCCGATGAGGGTTATAGTGCTCCTGATTTGTCTATTTGTACTTCAAATCTTTCTTCTATTTTACACTGGTCAGTTTTATCATCTAGTCACGGTAGTGATCACTTCCCTATTCTTCTGTCTCTCCCCTGTAAAAATAAAAAGCAAAATCATCCTACTAATTCTTCATCATTAAAATATAATTTAAAAAATGCAGAATGGGAAAAGTTTCATCATGCACTGGAAAATAAACTGTCTCTTCTTCCTAGGATATCACCAGGAAATGAATCTATTTGTGCTGATGCTTTAGCATCTGCTTTAATCGAATCAGCAGATGAAACTCTTCCTATTAAGAAAACTCCTAAATGTTACATTCCATCACCTCCTTGGTGGGATAATGACTGTTCAGTCGCTATACATAAAAGAAAACAGGCTGAAAGAGAATATAATAATAATTCTACCTTTGAAAATTATGATATTTATTGTAAGTCTGTTGACGACGCAAAGAAATTATTTAAGAAAAAGAAGTCCGCAAGCTGGAAAAGGTTTTGCGAATCTATTAGTCCGGACACACATGCTTCCATAGTTTGGAACAATATTAGAAGGTATAGGTCTGCCTATAAGCCCCCTTTCCATCCTATGCCAGATTCTGTAGCCAATGATTTTTTAAAGAGATTAGCACCTCCCTCTGTGTCACTACTCCGTCCATCACCTTTAGGCGAAGTTAACCTTAGAGACCTTAACTCGCTTTTTACTCTACAAGAGTTAAAAGGAGTTGTCGCAAATTTAAACGACTCGGCTCCGGGCATTGATGGAATCCCATACTCTTTTTTTAAACACGCTTCAGATGAAATTTTAACTTATTATTTGGATTTGGTTAATTCAATGTTAGTAACAGGTAATATTCCAAATTCATGGAAAACACAGAATGTTATCCCTATTCTAAAACCTGGAAAATCTCCCTCTTCAGCTTCCTCCTATCGCCCAATAGTCTTATCATCAGTGCTATTAAAGATTGCAGAGCATTTCGTAAAGAATCGTTTGGAATGGTATATTGAAAAACATAACCTCCTAGCCCAAAGTCAATATGGATTCCGAAAAGGAAAAGGTACAATAGACAATATTGCACTTTTTACCACAGATGTTCGTATTGCTTTTACAGAAAACAAATCTGTTTTAGCGGCTTTTTTAGATGTAAATGCAGCATATGATAACGTAAGAATAGATATACTCCAACGAAAGCTACATTTATTAGGTGTTCCCATAATATTAATTAATTTTATTATAAATATATTACTTGAAAGATTTATCGCTCTGCCTTTGCAAAATGAAATGTCAACGGAATTGCGGGTTGTAGATAAAGGACTTCCCCAAGGCTCACCAATAAGTCCACCTTTGTACAATATTTATACATCAGATTTAGAAGAAGCAGTTATTGGCGAGACTTCAGACTTGGAATCATTTACGTTTACAGATATAGAGTATATAGATGACGAATTATATCTTTTGCAATATTCCGATGACTTAACAATTTATGTCATAGGCCAATCCATTGCAAGGGCCTCAATACGATTATCGCACTGTCTAGCAAGACTAAAAATATGGTTAGATGCAAATGGATTAGATCTTTCAGTTAATAAAAGTACTGCTGTTCTATTTACCCGTATGCGCTTACCTCCGCCTGTAGTGGTAAAATATAATGGATTGCAAATTCCAGTCGACAAGGAGGCAAAGTTTTAAGGGGTAATTTTAGATTCAAATAATTCATAATATAATATAATATATTAATATAATTTATAACGAGTATGTTGCGTCAAAGTGTGAAGGCACTTTAAACATAATAAGGTGCCTATCAGGAGTGTGGTGGGGATCTCACCCGTTTAACTTAAAATTACTGTATAACGCATTGATAAGAAATGTGTTAGATTATGGAACATTCCTTCTTGAACCCTGTAGCGTAGCTGGTTTCAAACAGTTAGATAAGATTCAAGCAAAAGCTATGAGAATCATTTGTGGAGCCATGGCTTCCTCGCCAATAAATGCATTACAGGTAGAATGTGGTGAACCACCGCTCTATCTCAGGCGGCAATATTTGGCTGACAAGTTTTTCATTCGCTGTTTGCAATTTTCAAACCACCCTCTTATTCCGAAACTAAAAAAACTGTTAGATTTAGTAAACAATGATAATTTTTGGCTACACAAATCTCGCCCTTGCTTAGAAAATAGTTATGTGCGATACTCATTCCTTGACGCCCCTACTCTTAGATTACCTGTGTACCCTCTGTTTCAATCTTCTTTTGATTCCCTTATTTTGAATCCGGATATCCGTTACGATATAGGTATAAAAAAATCTGATAAGTATTATGCAAAACCATTTTTCAATTATTTAACAACCAATAATTGGGAAGGTTGGCATCACATATACACAGATGCCTCTAAAATGTCAATAGTTAATAATAAGTGTGTTGGAGTTGGTATATACCATCTCCAATACAACATAGTCCAAAAAGTCAAATTTCCGCCGCAAACTTCCGTATTCACTGGAGAATGTTATGGCCTATTTAAAGCGGTAGACTACATTTTACTAGCGAAACTTAATAAAACTGTCATTTTTACTGATTCTTTAAGTGCCCTTCAAGCATAAAATAGATTTACGTTTAAGTCAAAATGTTTTCCTATAATCATTCAAATTAGAAATCTTTCGCAGAAATGTATTGTTGCTAACTTATCTGTTACGTTTGTCTGGATACCGAGTCATTGCGGCATTCTTGGAAATGAAAAAGCGGATGCCTTGGCCAAAGACGCTGCTTTTAGTGGAGATGTTTTTCCGTATATGAATTACTGTCATGACTTGCCTTCCCTTGCTAAGGACTTACTCCAACAGGATTGGAGTAAGGACTGGGCACGAACGAGTCTTAAAAAAGGTGTACAGTATAGGCTAATACAACCTGAGATTCAGTTCAGACCTTGGTTTTTCAAAATTAAACTATCAAAAAGCACAACTTCTTCTTTAATAAGAATGAGGTTAGGACATGTCCTCACCCCGGCTCACCTAAAAAGGATACGAATTCGCAACAATGATGCTTGCGATTGCGGTTTGGAAGTGGGTGATTTGAATCATATTATTCTTTTCTGTCCTCTGTATGATCACTCCTGTCTTTATGATAGTCTCTCCTCTATGTCTATTCCCTTTCCTACTTCCGTACCAACTTTATTAAATTTATGTAACAAATTAGTTTATTCGTCTTTATCTCAATATTTACGTAGCAATTCAATTAACCTTTAATGTACAGTTACGTTCAAAAGTCCAGTAGCAATCGTACGCAGCTATAGCGTCAACACTTAACGTTACTTGTGACCTTTTTCTATAAAGACAATTCACACACACACATACACTTTGTTTGGCTGTATATTCATATCGTCAATTTCGTCTCAACATGTGAGCACTGCCGTGGCCTAGTGGTTAAGCAAGTGCGTGTGATTATTCTAAGATCATCTGCATCAGCTAAGTTGCAGGATCGAATCCGACCCGTATTGAGTCTGCGTCGTTTTTACGTAAAACAATTTTTGAGAAATATTAATTATAAAATTATTATGATTATGAATGTTGATACAACTATGTAGAATAAAAAATTACGTTTCTAACTAAAAGCACAGTAACGTTTATTTAGAAACGTAACATTCTAGTCACAGCAAAGAATGTGAGGGTAGATTTAAAATAAAATGGAACGATTGCTTGAAGATAACAAAATATTAAAATGTTGTTGGTTGGTGAACTTAGCTACGAGTGTTTGTGTTCTTACTGTTGCGATACAATTTATCCAATATGCAAGCAAATATTACTATTGAAGCAAGAGCTAAAATTGTGGCCCTATATTCAAATGGCCTGAATATTTCTCAAATTTCTAACGAAACTGGCTTCTCAGTAAGTAGTAATTAATTATATTATTATTGTGATGTGTATTTTTTCATTGGTTAAAATCGTCTTTTACAATTTATTCTTTTTTTTCAGAGAAATACTGTAAGTCGATGGGTGAAAAGATTCGAGGAAGAAGGTGGCTTGCAGAGTCGTAAACGAAGTGGAAGGCCACTTCTTATTAACCAGACTCAGCGGCGTTATATGGCAGCGGAGTATGAAACATGTGGTTTCATACCGACAAGTCGTTTTGCCGATGAATTTAACACGTCATTGGTCACCGTTCGTCGTGCACTTCATGACGAGGGATTACACCACCGAAAGCCGGCGAAAAAACCGTTTTTGACTCAAAGGCATAAAGACGAACGGCTACGCTTTGCACGAGAGTATTTAGATTTTGATTGGGAAACAAAAATTTTTTCCGATGAGAAGACTTTTAAATCCTCTCAAAAAGGAAGACTACAATTATGGCGTAAAGATAACACCCGTTGGTGTGAAAATAACGTGGTGTCAAACACTGAATTTGGCAGAATAAGTGTGAACATGTGGGGATGGATTAGTGCTCAAGGGCCGGGTGAACTTGAATTTATACCTACGCGAGCCAACAGTGCAAATTATTGTAACAATAACAATCATAATAGCAACCACACCATCTGGTGTGATTCATAAAACCAGACTTGTAGGCGGGACTTGTCATCCCTACCAACCTCTACTTTCATAGAGGCTGGTAGGGGAACTTTATATAAAGTCGACATCGCATTCAAACGGGATTCTTCGTTCAGATCTCTTGGCTAGTGGAAACTATGCTGGAAAATTGATTGAAGTGCTTGAGTATAATTATAAATTATATTGTGGAATTGTGGAATGTGAAATAAAAGTGGATTGAAAAACATATCTTGTTTTACTTGATTTTACATATCAGAAGTGGCATACGATAACAAGGTACGTAACGTATATATTTTTTTCTCTTTCTTCTCTCTTCTCTTTTTATTAAATTGTTAACGCATACTCTTAGATTTTTGCATGAAATGATATAGTGTTTGTTTTGAACCTTTGTAATAAATATTATTAATGATCATATGGTGATTTTTTTTTATAAATATACATCAAAATAAAGTAATAGTTTATTTAATATTTTTACATATATAGAAATAATAATAGGATAATATATTTTTAATTATTTTTTTTATTACTTCCGGTTAACGATTAAAATAAATGGTAATATTTTAGATACTATATTTACAGCACTGCTAACGATTAATTTAAATTATTATAAAAATAGTTTACCTTACTGTTATCGTACCACACCCACAATTGAAAATTATTATTTTTATATTGCAATTGAATTGCTATAACTGATCTATGGTTTTTAATTTATCTTAAAAAGAAAAATTGAATTATTATTGAGAATTTTATATTTATTTGATTTTATTTATTTATTATTTTTTTCTTTTATTTATTTTGATCATAATATTATTGGAATCAATTAAAACTATTAATAACAATAAATTTTGGATTTAAAAAAAATATCTTTTGAATGCAACTTTGAGTATTAAAATTATTGTTATGACTTAAATATTAATTAATATTTATTTTGAGTTTGATAAATTCGAAATCATTATCAATAAAAGTAGTACATTTTATTATATTATTTTATATATCATATAAAAAGAAAAAAAAAACGACAGGTAGCATATAAAGTGATAAAAGAATTATGTTTATTATATTTGATTCGATTCGACTAATAGTGTCTAATTTATGTTTCTCCCTTTTGACAACTATTACGCTGTATTGTTGTAAACATTATAATTATAATAATACAATAATTTGAGTTTCAGAATGAATATTCAAAATGGATATGGATAAAAGTCAGGAACATTCAATTGGATCCAAAAGTCCAATTTTGCAAAGATTGCCCATAGCTAATAGAGGTCGTACCCGATCGAGAAGTGTTGATCGGACAAGGAAACGCCGCACACGTAGTCGCAGTTTATCCAGTGAAAGACTGCGAGAATTACTAATTTATAGACAGCGAATGTGTAATTTAGAAAAACAATTGAATAATGAACGCCGAGAGCGTGAGTTACAAGAATCGGAGCTGCGTGACTGGAGGCGACGATACCGTGATCACTATCGAAGCATTGATCGTATGAGTTCTGAACGAGACAGGACTCGTGAAAATCCTTATCGACGTAGTAAGTACAGGAGCCCTCTAAGGGACAGGAGCCCTCTAAGGGACCGGAGCCCTCTAAGGGACAGGAGCTCTCTGAGGGACAGGAGCCCTCTGAGAGACAGGAGCCCTCTGAGGGACAGGAGCCCTCTAAGGGACAGGAACCCTCTAAGGGACAGGAGCCCTCTAAGGGACAGGAGCCCTGGAAGGGACAGGAGCCCTGGAAGGGACAGGAGCCCTGGAAGGGACAAGAGCCCTGGAAGGGACAGGAGCCCTGGAAGGGACAGGAGCCCTGGATGGGACAGGAGCTTTGGAAGAAACAGGACCCCTAGAAGATACAGGAGCATTGAGAGGGGCCAAAGCCGGAGCCTTGGAAGGGACAAGAGTCGGAGCCCCGATAAGGACATGTTTCTGAGCCCTAGACGGAAAACGTATAGGGCTGTTGAAGACAGGAGGAATTCTAAACGAAACAGCTGCTGGCCTGGTGAGTCAACATCTTCATTCTTTAAAGACTTTTTAGACGTAATTAAAAATACAAATTGTAATGAGCGCAATAGTTTTCCTAATCTAAATAATGTCTTGCCAGAATTTGATCCAATGTGTAGAGAACAACCGATTACTACTTGGCTTGGTAAGGTTGATGAATGTGCCGATATATATGGGTGGGATGACCGCCAGACCATTCATTATGCCTTGCCAAAGTTAAGTGGTCACGCTAAGCTTTGGTATCAAGGATTACCTTCTCTTAAGAGATCATGGTATGAGTGGAAGATTTTGTTAAAGGAATCCTTTCCGGATACCGAAAATTATGCAGAGTTATTGACGGAGATGCTCGCTAAAAGAGCTCGATTTGGAGATTCACTTGAATTATATTATTATTCTAAAATTAATTTACTGAATCGCTGCAAAATTTTCGGTAAGGAAGCAATAGACTGTTTAGTTCACGGTATTGATGATAAAGGTGTAAGAGTAGGGGCTCAAGCTGCGAATTTTGTCAAACCAGAACAAGTATTAAATTTCTTTAAAACTTTTAAATTTCAAATGAAAGACAATAGTGTAGACAACAAGAAAGAAAAGAGATTTAATAGTAATAATTTATTTCAAACTCGATTGGCAAATAAACATAACGATTTCTCTGTTAAACCAAAACAAAGTCAGCAGTCGGATTCTGTAATTTGTTTCAACTGCAAAGAGAAAGGCCATCCTTGCTCTAAATGTCCAAAGCCTATCGTCCAGTGTTCTTATTGTCGTTTGATTGGTCATGCTCTTCCAGATTGTCCAAAGAAAAGATTAATGAAGCCTGAATCTGAAAAGAATAAAAATGTTTTAAAAGTTAATATAAGTGAAACAAATCCAATGAATTCTGAACTCGTTAGTTTGTGTCCCAACGATAAAATATTAGATAGTTCTTCTCATAAATATAAAATAATAGTCAAGATAAATGGACAGCCAACAGCCTGCCAAGTAGATTTAGGTAGTGAAGCCACGTTAATACGTAAATCGGATGCGATAAAGTTGGGTCTATCTTGGCTAACTGTTGACAGTCCATTATTACGTGGTCTAGGAAATGTACCTTACTTACCATTAGGAAGACTAAAATTGATGATCGAGGTTCAAGGTGTAATTGAGAAAGATGTAGATTCTTTAGTTGTAGATGATCATTTAATAAATAGCCCAGTTCTTTTAGGACATACCTTTACCGAGCGCCCGAGTATACGTATTGTGAAAACAGCTACAGACTTGCAATTCGAAAAAGTAAACTTCGATAGTAGAAAAGAATTAAAGTGTCAAAGTGAATTTAAAATAGGTGTCGGAGAAATGAAAACAATCAGAGTTTACACAGATGATGATATTAGTGGTAACGTGTATGTCGGTGGCTCGGTAAGGGGATGCTTAGGAAGGGAATATTACTTGTTACCAGGAGAATACGAGATTCGTTCGGGTTCGTGTTTGTTGTTAGTACAGAACTTGGGTACACAACCTCGTATTTTTTTGGAAAACTCATTAATCACACGAGCTAGGTATTTAGGTGAAACAAAACAAATTTTCACAATAACCACAGACATTCAAACGGTTACTGACGATTTAAAAATTTCATGCGGAGAATTTTTGACTAATGATGAAAAGAAAATGTTGAATATCGTTTTGGAAAAGTTCAAAAGTTGCTTCTCTACTGGTGTTCATGATTTAGGCTACACTACAGAAGCTGAAATGGTGATTCAGCTTAAGGACACTGAACCAGTAGTATATCGGCCTTATAGAATGTCACATTCAGAAAGGGAACAAGTCAAAGAAATGGTGAATGACTTGGTTGAGAGCGGGATAGTTCGCGAGTCAAGTTCGCCATATGCAAGTCCAATTGTTTTGGTAAATAAAAAGTCCGGTGAAAAGCGTCTATGTGTGGACTATCGCGCTCTTAATCGGAAAACTAAAAGGGATCATTACCCTCTTCCCCGAATAGAGGACTTACTCGATCAGTTATCAGGACAGATGATTTTCACAACACTAGATTTGGCATCCGGTTATCATCAAATCCCGATCGCAGAAGAGTCAGTTGAAAAGACCGCATTTGTCACACCCGATGGGCAATACGAATATGTTCGTATGCCAATTCGTATTCCAACGTCTCATGCATAAAGTACTGTCTAGCGCTAAATATGTAGTTATATACATGGATGATGTACTAATTCCAGCAGATTCTTTTGAGGAAGGTCTAGCTCGCTTAGAAGAAGTACGAACATTGCTACAAAAAAGTGGCTTGACACTTAAAATGAGCAAGTGTAACTTTTTCCAAAATCATATAGAATTTTTAGGATACGAAATTGATAAAAATGGTATCAAACCGGGGTTTCAAAAAATACAGGCTGTATCTAAATTCCCATCTCCAAATAATCAACATGATGTTAGAAGATTCTTAGGTTTGGCTAGCTTCTTTAGAAGATTTGTCAAAGATTTTGCGATTATAGCTCGACCTTTGACAAGTCTTTTAAAGAAGGATGCCGGTTGGAAATGGACATCTGCGCAACAAGACGCTTTTGAGACATTAAAAAATAGATTGACAGAAAGACCAATTCTTACCTTGTATAATCATAAGGCCGAAACACAATTACACACAGACGCGAGTAAGGCTGGAGTAGCAGGTATATTAATGCAACGATTAGGTTCAGATCCTTGGAGAGTAGTGGCATATTATAGCAGACAGACTACGATTGACGAGCAAAAGTTGCACTCCTTTGAACTCGAGACCTTAGCTGTAGTTAGTTCTTTGAGCAAATTTAGGGTGTATCTGGTCGGTATTAAGTTCACAATTGTTACAGACTGTAACGCCTTACGCTCTACTTTCACTAAGCGCGATTTAGTACCTCGCATTTCCCGATGGTGGATACAATTTTTGGAATACGATTGTGAAATTGAATACCGACCTGGCGAAAGAATGGCTCATGTAGACGCCCTCAGTAGAAACCCAATACCCTCAGACGTAGAACAACCACACACATTAGACATTTTGTCGATTAATACAGAAGATTGGATTGCAACAGTTCAATCCGGGGATTCTGAAATTAGACTAATAAAAGAAGTTTTAGAAGATCCCTCCACTAGGAAAATTGCTAAAATATATAAGGAATATAAAATAAAGAATAATAAAGTTTTTCGTGTTATAGATGACAAAACAATACGATGGGTTGTCCCAAGAGGTGTTCGTTGGACATTACTTAAAGCTAATCATGATGACGTAGGGCATTTTGGATTCGAAAAGACGCTACAGCGCCTTCGTGCTTACTACTGGTTCCCAAAAATGCGACGATTCACCAAGAAATATGTGTCTGCATGCCTAGAATGTGCGCATCATAAGCTCCCATCTGGAGCGAAAGAAGGGGAACTTCATCCAATCCCTAAAATAGAAGTCCCGTTTCATACGGTACATGCTGACCATTTAGGCCCTTTTGTGCGCAGTAAACATAGAAACACTTATTTGCTGGTGATCGTTGATTCCTTTACTAAGTATATAAACCTAACCCCAGTACGTAGCACTAAAACTAAAGCGACTATTAAAGTATTTAAGACCTTCTTTAGCTATTTCGGTACCCCTACTCGCTTGATAACAGATCGAGGAACTAGTTTTACAAGTAAGAAATTTAAGTCATTTCTGCAAAAATCGGGGATTAAACATATATTAAACTCGGTAGCTAGACCACGAGCTAATGGACAGGTAGAACGTTACAATCGAACGATTCTCGCGTCACTTAGCACAATGTCTCATGGAAAAAGTCCTGATAGATGGGATGATGAATTTGTTCAGGACATTCAAATAGGTATAAACTCTGCTGTGCATGACATCACAAAGAAATCACCATCAGAATTATTATTTGGCAAACAAATTAACAGCGCATCACAAAGCGTATTAAATGAAGTTGTAGAAGACGTAGTAAATAGTTCAGTTGATGTTAATTTAAAAGATATTAGGGATCAAGCTGGGGAATTTATTAAAGAAAATCAAAAGCGTAATAAAGAAAGATATGATAAAAATAGAAAGAAAAGTACTCAATACAAAGAAGGTGATCTCGTTAGAGTAATAAGAACTATAGTAGGTAATCCTGGGCAATCTAAGAAACTCGAACCCAAATGTCAAGGTCCCTTTAGGATTAAAAAGCTGTTGCCTAATGACCGATTTGTTATTGAAGACACGCCTTTAACTAAGAAAAATGGTAAACGTTACGAAGGAATAGTCTCTATAGATAAAATATTCCCTTGGCTTAGTTTCGATAATAGTCCTGAAAGTGATTCCTCTAGTAATGATTCCTCAGATGAAAAGTAATTAATTTGTTAAAGACTGGTGAGAGATTATTTCGAATAAAAATATGTTAATTTAATTATTGTAAATCACAACTCAATCAAATGAATGTAATTATTTATTCTCAACTCGCTGATTGTTTACTATTTATTTACATGTTATTTTAACTCATTGTAATTAAATTATAACTTATAATTTATAGTTGTATTTCTTGGATGTATTTTAGTATATTGTAGTATAAAATTGGTGTCTATATTGATGATTTATGAATGTGTAAAAATTATGAATTGATTACTTTTGCAATAATTTTTGTGAGGTTTAATTTCTTTATTTTTAAGACTATTGTAAACGAGAGGACTCGTTTGAATCGGATGGCCGACTGTAACAATAACAATCATAATAGCAACCACACCATCTGGTGTGATTCATAAAACCAGACTTGTAGGCGGGACTTGTCATCCCTACCAACCTCTACTTTCATAGAGGCTGGTAGGGGAACTTTATATAAAGTCGACATCGCATTCAAACGGGATTCTTCGTTCAGATCTCTTGGCTAGTGGAAACTATGCTGGAAAATTGATTGAAGTGCTTGAGTATAATTATAAATTATATTGTGGAATTGTGGAATGTGAAATAAAAGTGGATTGAAAAACATATCTTGATATTATAAGTTTAAACACTTACGGATTTTGTCGCGGAGCACTTTTATTAATCCCGACGTTTCGGCTACTTTACAGTGGCCGTGGTCACGGGCGGACTGAGGTGACAGGTGTCCAATTTCTTGAAGTTATCCAACTACCCGACGACTCATCAATATTTGTTTGCGTTCCGATCTACGCAGAACGAACTCACAGTGTCTTGAAGCCGAGGTATCATAGATTTGTGCTTTAGTTTGTTTATCACTGGATCCCAACTAGATGGCAGCACCCAACCATCTTCGCGGTTGAAATTAGGGTGTTTTTTAATTTCTATGGCCTCGCGTATCATTCTTGGGCGGTATCGTGCTTCTTTTGCCAGTACTTGTGGCTTATCAAATCTTATGTAATGGCGAGGTTGATCCAGTGTGTGTTCACAAATTGCGGACTTGTTGTTCCTACGGTGTTTGACATCTGCAATGTGTTCCTTGATACGGGTTTTGATGGCCCTTTTGGTTTGCCCTATATAAGAGAGGCCACAATCACAGTCGAGTTTGTAGATTCCTGCATCTTGAAGGGGTAAGTTGCATTTCACTGATGGTAAACATTGGCTGATCTTTTTGGGCGGCTTAAAGTATGTTTTTATTGAAGCTTTCCTTAGAATGTAGCTCACTTTATCAGTGACTCCCTTTATAAATGGTAACACTGCAGGTAATCTTTCCACTGTTGCCGGCTTCACTCGGTTGCTGCTCTGTTTGCGTGGTACCCGAAGCTTATTGTCGCGTAAAACTTGTGCAACATGATGAAGTTCGGTGTCCACATGCTGTTCATCGCAGATTCCTCGTGCTCTTTGAAATAACGATTTTCCAACAGTACTTAACTGTGCTGGGTGATGATGGGAATCACCATTTAAATATCTGTTTGTGTGTGTAGGTTTGCGATACACCGTATGACCTAATGTGCCATCAGGACTCCTTATTACTAATACGTCCAAGAAAGCTAAGGAATTATCTCTCTCCAACTCCATTGTGAACTGTATTTTGGAGTTGAGGCTGTTCAGGTGCTCAAGGAATATGGATACTTTGTCTGATGGTAATATTGTGAAAGTATCATCTACATACCGCTTGTAGAAGGTGGGTTGTACAGGTGAGGACTCAAGGGCTAACTTCTCGAAGTCTTCCATAAAAATATCAGCCACAACAGGTGAAACAGGTGAGCCCATCGCAACACCATCTACTTGCCTGTAAAAGTCATAATTCCACAACATATAGCCAGATGTAAGGCAGTGTTCTAACAAGTCCGCATATTCAACCGGTAAGTCATTCTCTCTCAGCCTTCTTGTAACAATTTCGATACACTGTTGTATTGGTAGGCACGTGAACAGGGACTGTATATCGAAACTGACCAGTTGTTCATTGTCTCTGAGGCGTAGATGTTTAATCTCATCGACAAAGTGGTAAGAATCCTTTACATGGGCCTTGGTCTGTCCGCGTAGAGGCGAGAGTACATTAGCCACCAGCTGAGCCAATTTGTAGGTTGGTGAGTCAATTTGGCTTACAATTCATACAATTTTATTACATTACATTACATTACAAACATATCTTGTTTTACTTGATTTTACATTATGTAGAAGTGTTAGAGGACATTATGTTACCTACTGTGCGAAATGTGTATGGTGATAGCGAAATAAGTTTTGTGCATGATAATTGTCCAATTCACCGAGCCTCCATAGTTCGCAATTGGTTCAGTGAACATTCTAATATTAAAGTTATTCCGTGGCCAGCACGATCCCCAGACTTAAACCCGATTGAAAATATATGGGGTTTAATGGTGCAAAGATGGCGAGCACGCGATGATAGATGTCCGGAGCTGCTCAAATCTCATTGCATGCAGTTGTGGGGGGATTTACGTGGAACAGATATCTGTAAGAATATTGTGGCTTCCATGCGCAGACGTCTTCTTAGTTGTATCGAAAATAATGGAGGTTACACAAAATATTAAGAATCATTATTAATATTAAATTAAAAATGTATTTCTATGTCGCAATAATAAGTAATTGTTATAATATTTATATTTCGTAAGTTTCAATTGGGCATTCTACAAAGGAACGTGCTGGCCAGTAATTGGTAGGTTTAAGATTTTAAGGTTGAGGTTAAGTTTTAATCCTCTCTTCCTCGGAAAACGAATAATTAAACTTTAACCTCAACAATATGAAATATTGATAACACAATAGATATAGGTATTATTATATTGATAGATCTGTGTAGTGTGAATCAATTCAATTATTCAATAATAATTGTTATGTCATTGAAATAAAAATATATTTTTTTGAAAGTGTTGTTTTATTATAATATATAATTATCTAACTAAAATACTTTTACATTTCTATTTTTGCTTCATATTAATAAACAGACTCTAAAATTTGATATGACAAAGACACAGGTTTTAAAAACGATTTTTTATAGGTAAAAATATATCTTAAAGTTTAGTAAAAAGGGACCTTATTGTCGGAGCTGCAGTCGAGAGTCGATTGCGGCTTTCTGTCGGCACGGTATGTACTGTTATACTACTAGTAATTTGCACCAAGCTGAAAGGTAATATTGATTAGAATATCTGGGGGCACGGTAGTGCCCCCGCCAAGTAGAGCGCGAAGCAAACACTGGCGTACCCATGGACGTATAAAAAAAGGCGGACGGAGTCCCACTATACACAAAACTGTGTCGTTCAGAGTCGGCCAGCTGGCTGTATGTACAAGGTCCGCACGCACACATTCTTGCGCTAGTCCATACCATTTGACAGGAGTCAGAATGTGAGCGTGGCCGACTCTGTAGAAAAGTGAAGACACAGTTTTGTATATAACAAGACTCCGTCCGCCTTTTTTTCTACGTTCATGGGCGTACCATCATTTACAGGAACCATTTCGCCGCATTTAAGGCTTTTTGAACTTTATCTAGTCTATCAACAAAATGTGGAATAGAAGCAAAGCATACATAACCATATTCAAAATGGCTTCTTACAATAGCCTTGTAAAGAATTCATAAAATTTTTGGATCAGCTCCCCAATATGTGCCTGCTAAAGAATTTAATATATTGCAAGCCTTTAAAGCTCTGTTTGCTAAGTAATCAATATATTTATTAAATTTGAAGGAGTTCTGAAAAATCACACCTAAGAATCTAACAGTTTTGTCAACTGCTAACTTACTATCTCCATATTGTAGGACAATGTTTGTTGTTTTGCTAGGTTTTTTTGAAAAAACTAAAACTTTGCTTTTTTCAGAACTGATGTCCAAGCCCAGATCATCATTATAGGCCTTAAGGCCGAGGAGAGCAACTCTGAGATTTTGAATAGCTGCAGGCAACTTGTCCTCAGTACAATATATAGTTAAGTTATCTACAAACTGTAGGTTAGTAATGTTTTGACCTAAGACAATATTTAACTTATGTATATACAAAATAAATAGTAAATGACTGAGAATTACACCTTGATTTATTCCTTTGTAGGAGTACCTTGGACCAGGGCTCGAAAACGTTATTTTTAATAACGGTTTTGATTCGTTCGGAACGGTTCATTGCAATAGCGTTTTTGGGAACAAAAACGTATTTGAGAACGTTTTGAAAACCGAAATAAAACGGTTAAATCCAAACAGCGGGACATAGGGCAGTCAGTAAAGGTTTTCACCACCGATTTTGTTGAACCTCAATCGATTTTCTTTGGTAAGTATAAGGGGATAAGTTAAGAAATAAAAGTGGCATACTACCTACTTGCGCTTTTACCCTGGGGGTGAATGCAACCCCGTCTCGGGGGTGAATTTTTTAAATAAAAAAAGCCCTAGAAATCAATACACACACAGAAGTAATTTGTTATGTAAACATTTTTTTTAAATTTGAAGCAGAGAATTGGGATGCAAATATTGTAGCAAAACGTGTCAATACGTTTTCTAATATAATATTATAAATGCGAAGGTGTTTTTGTCTATCTCTTACCTCTTCACACCCAAACAACTCAACTGGTTTACTAAGTATGAAGATACTTTTGAGGCTCGGGAAATATTAGGATACTTTTTATCCCGATAAAATCACAGATTATTATTATATATTTGAAAAAATGTACGGGCGTCACTAGTCCTTAGTAAATAGTAAATACATGTCATGTATGTGTCTTTTTTAAATTGAGAAAATAAACGGAAGTTAAAAATTGAAAGTGAATTTAAGAGTAACATTGTCCTACAAATAGAACAATCCATAATTTAGGTCTTAGGACCATCAAATTAAAGTATGAAGTCCTTTCTATCTCTGTTAGAGCCTACCATTATCAAGATTTTTCGCAAATAAAAATGTTGTTTGTCTTATCAAAATGAAGCTACTCACAAAAATTAGCTTGATAGTAATAAAAAAAATGTTCTAACTTCTAGGGAACCTATGTGCACATATTTTTTTATATATGCATATTAATTAAAAGGTAAAAATTAGTAAAGCCGTTACAGTTTAAAATAGATAGCAGCCAATTCTTAGACCTACTGGTCTGAGCATTGTCTACTATCTATTTTTTATACCCCTTAGTGGTAAGGGTTGTTCAGTGTTCACCCTTAACATTAATTTTTTTTTTGGTCAATTTTTATTTTTTTTTATTTTTCTATAATGTGACATTAAAAATATATGTATACAACCCTTCATTTTATAAAATGTACCATCGAGGAAGTTGATTCCTATGCAATTGATAGACCAACGTTATTTGGTCGAATATAAGAATAAGAAAAGTTTATTTTGCACGTCACACAACACAATATTTACAAAGGACGAAAGAACAAGGACACAGTACAATACTTAATTTACATTTCGCACATCGCACAAAAATGGACCCCAGCTCAGCATAAGCAGCAAAAGGAAGTTGCTGCACTGATTTTCTGCTGGGACCAATGTGTGACCTCACAATAATATAGTTTAGACAATACAATTAGGAACTAAGAGCATACTAAATTAATAAATTAAAAAACTTAAATAGTAAATAAATTAATAAAGAAAATAAAGGTATACTATGGGCTTATAAGCTTGAGAGAAAAAAAAAAGAAAAAGCTGTCAATATGACGTTTGACGCACAGGTTTGACGTCTCGAACAATGATTATAAATTCAATCAATTTTTGATTGCTCTGTTTTTTTGTTGTTCTGCTAGTTTTATTTTACATGCTGCGATTAGAATCGAACTAAAATCATTAAGTAAATAGATAGTGTTCTGGTTTCACAAAGTTTTTAGCATTACTTTTAGAAATTAACAGTTTGCTATGCCGTTGGGTGCCTTGTAACAAGAATGGGCTTTGAAATCAAAAGGTTTCAAGGTGACGTTGATGAGGAGCTTATTTGTCCGATTTGTTCAGGAGTTCTAGAAGACCCTCTGCAGGTAAAGCGTAATAAATATACTAACACATGCCCTACGTAATGCATTTTAAATTAATAAGGTTATATGACAAACGCAACTCGTTTTAGGCGCCTGTTTGCGAACACGCATTTTGTCGTGCTTGTATCACAGAATGGATCAGTCGTCAACCGACTTGTCCGGTAGATCGTCAGGCGGTCACATCCAGCCAGTTGCGACCTGTTCCCAGAATACTACGTAACTTGTTGTCCAGGTATTTTTTATATACAAGAAATATTAACTTGCTGTACCACTGTTTATACATTTACGAGTAAATTATTATTAAACTACACAATGTTTAGTAAGTTGAATAAACATTTTTTATTCCTTGATATAATATTCACATGCTAAACATATATTTTGCAGATTGTGTACAAGTTGTGATAATGCACCTCATGGATGTAATGCCACTCTGAAATTGGACTCCTTGGCATCACATTTAGTTGAGTGTAAGTATAAGTTAAATAATTTTGCTGATTTACAAATAAATATTAATCATTCAGCTTCTGTATAGATAACACTGAATAACACTGCTTGTGTTTAAAAAATTCTACACCTTGCAACCTTGTCATGAGTGGATTTAAATATCATGAAGGCTAAACAGACCTTTTAAAATTACTTATAATAAGGTTGAGTTGTTTAAACTTTATTTGTCAGTACAGTAACATTGTTTATTGTTTTTTCAAATAGGTGAATTCAATCCGAAAAGACCGGTTCCCTGCGAGGCTGGCTGTGGATTGGTCATTCCGAAAGATGAGTTAGCCGCACACAACTGCGTCCGAGATCTGCGCTCCCTCATTGCAGCACACCAGTGTAAACTGACTGAATACCAACAAGAACTGTCAGAACAGAGACTCATAATCAATGAGCACAAAAGGGAGTTAGCCTTGTTAAAGGTATGTCTAAGGGTGAAGCCAAACGAGCGTAATTTGTGAGTCGCAGAATTTCTGCCATGTAAATATCTTTTCATACAAATCATGACTCACAAAATTACGCTCGTGTGAATCAAACAGGACTTTTGTATGAAACTGAATGCAGCAGAATTCTGCCGAACCGAAATTCTGCGACTCACAACTCACAAATTACGCTCATTTGGCTCTGCCCTTATAGTATGACCTATGTTTACTCTGCCTTATTTGGTAAAGTTATTTTCAATGTCTGACTGAGAAATTTGCTCTAATCCTTTTATAATGTCATTTGACACAAAATATTTTTCAAGGCAAGCTAGTTTTAAGTTTTTTTTTTACTTTGCTTGCTTACCAAAGTATAATAGCTATAAAACTGTGGATATGTGTTCAGTGATTTATGGAAGTTGTGCTTTCTACTCCAGGAGTTCATGCGTGCTATGCGAGTATCCAACCCTACAATGCGAGCATTGGCAGATCAAATGGAAAGAGAGGAAGTGATCCGCTGGGCAAATTCTCTCTCTCGAGCTAGAGTCACTCGTTGGGGTGGTATGATATCCACGCCTGATGACGTCTTACAGGTGGTAATAGACCGACATAACACACAGATTGTAATATTAGTCCTATTAGAGAGTCCATAGACTAACATATATTTTTTTTTCATTAGATGATGATAAAACGAAGCTTATCAGAATCTGGCTGCCCTCCTCACATAATTGATGATCTCATGGAAAACTGCCACGAAAGAAGGTGGCCACCCGGTCTGTCTTCATTAGAAACAAGACAAAATAATAGAAGGTTAGTTGTACACCAAAATAAAAATAAAATATTATTATGCTATTTTGATTAACATATTATGCTAAAAACTACAGAATGGACATACTTTCATACAAATATTAAAATAGTATGTTTATCCATCCGTCTTATTTAATCTTATTTATTTTCTAGGCTGTATGAAAAATATGTTTGCAAGAGAGTGCCTGGTAAACAAGCAGTTCTTGTGTTGCAATGTGATAACACTCACGTTGATGAGCACATGATGGTGGAGCCTGGACTTGTGATGATCTTTGCTCATGGCATTGAATAAACGCTTTGAACTTAGCGTGCTATTTTGTATAATAATGTTGAGGTAAGGTTCCTGGTAAGGGGCCTGATTTACAATGAGTAATTTGATTTCGATTTGCTCCTGTCATGCGTACTAGCCAAAAAACGCGCGTTGCACCTAGCAATAGCTTTGTCCACACTGTGCCTTTTTTTGTTCATCAAGGGCATGCGTTATAGCGCAGTCAACAGCGAACGTGAGGCGTGCCCGTGACGCGCGTTGAATTCGTAGCGCTCGCTATGACACTTTTCTTTCAACGCGGGTGGATTTTGACGCATTCAATTATTGAATATGCCAAACGAAAGTTGAATAAAAAGAAGATGACGAAAATTGAAGATGAAATTGCATAATGTGGACATAGCTATTGACTAATTACCGCGTGGTAATTTTCCGAATCCGAGTCAAAGGGGAATTGTGAGTCAGGCCGCAGGCAGAAAAAACAGTGTTATATGGAACTGTGAAATCAAACACATGACTACAATATTAAAAACTTGACATTTGTTTGTTTGATTTCAACTCTATTGTTTAAACATGGAGTCCGATTTACAGCGCTGTTTTTTTATGACCAAAGAGATTCTCTCTCAGCTTATGTACAGTGGCATGGTATACCTACATTAAGGTGTGTGAGAAATGTAGCTACTCAAATTCGTAGGTCAATCTAATGGTACAATATTTATGTTATTTGGGTGATAAAAATTTTGTATTCAGTATTAAAAAATAATTTTGTACATTCCCCTAATTTTTTATGGCTGACTAGAAAAAAAAATCCTAAACTAATAATATAAGTTTTATCGACTTTTTTATGAGAGTAATAAACACGATATTATGTATTCCTTTTGTAGGTTCTTTTTATAAATTAATAATTATTTTATTAAAGAAAACATGGGTAGATAAAAATAGCTGACATGTTAGATGTGAGTTGTGATAGCTTCAATTTCTCATTATAAAAACAATTTTACTGTTCAGCATAATAATATGTGAAGTAATAGTGATATAAAATTCCCACACGTAAGAATATTATAATAATAGTATTAATTAGTGTATGGTTTTGTACTAACTTTTAAAATATAAGATTTTGGATTAAAATTACTTTTTTTTACAAACCATTCATTAAAGTACATATATTTAAATACTGAAATATTTAAACACTAAAATCGTCAATTACATAAGCTGTAAATGCCTACTTCACGGATGTCCGTGTCGCACTGAAGCAGGCTTGAGGTATAAGCACAAAGTACTTTGTATATAACTGGAATAGAGACCTCTCTCGGCGCCCAAAAGAGGCAACTTCATACAGCGCTCCTTGCGTAATCGGCAGGCAACTTTTCTTCAATATACATAATTATGTATATTGCATATCCATAGCACTTAAGATTTAGTTTATTTTGGGATTTAAATGATGAATTACCAATCGTAAGCATTGTTTTATTATTATTAATAATAATAGGTACATAAATCAAGGAATTCAAAATGCTAACAATTGGTAATTCATGCAATAACATTAAATTAAAAAAAAGAGCGAAATTTCCTTAAAAAAATATTTATTTATAAGCCGTTTACTACATTTTTTATAATATTTTTTCGCTTTTATTTTAAATATGCCCTCGTCGTCCTGCTGACAATCTCTCTTGCCATGTAGTATTTTATTAATTTCTTTACAATAATTATATATGAAGAAGCGGCAAGTAATATTAACTAAATATTCAATTAATTTATTTTTATGTACATCACAACTGATGAAGTCAAAATCTATAAACATATAAATATGTGTCTATCAATTCTTTCAAATTTTTTTTTTATCTAAATATTTACTTAAAATTATATCATTAATATCTTGTATTCCTGAAATACATTTAATAAGACAGTCAGTGGGACTGCACCGCCATTGGCGACCTGCATAGTGCATATTCGCGGTATTTTATATGTTCTGAACCCATGTTGGTTGTAAGATTTGTTTTACATGTAGAACAATTTTTGAATATTTTCGTTTTTGCCTTTTTGGCGAAGTATCCGGATATATAATGAAGAGAGCTCATTACTCTCGGATCATTTTTTTCCTCCAACGATTGAATTGTTATATTTGGTAAATACTCCATGTCACAGGTCACCACAGTTTTAGAGTGCTCACTTGAGATAACGAAGGCATGTAAATTTTGACACAAATCTTTTTCGCAATTTGTGCCAGCAGGGGCATGGACACTCGACATGTTGTTAACCAATAAGGTGACAAACGCACTTTCAAAATTGTCTGGTGTGGGGTTGGTATTTTGGCACCCATGGCTTCTAATTGCCCCGAAATAGTTTTCGATCGGGTCCTGGTTTAGATGTCTCATCCAAATTGAGGTAACATTATATTTTTCTTCAAGAGTTTTTAATAAAACTTCTACACTGTTGAGTGTCCATACCCAATTGCTTATAGTAGGGACGTTTTCAGTTTTCCCGGTGGTTGGATTAATAAATTTCATGGTGGAAAGCATATGCTTTGCCTCCACCCATTGTTTATGGTGGATTGACCTCGGCGTTACTGGACCAAGAAGAGGTTTTGCAAATTGTTTGTCTTTTTTTTGTGTAGCTTCCATTTTGCGAGTCAAATAAATTGTCAAAAAACAAAAGAATGTCTGCGGTTTCTTTGCATTCTTGAGGAAGAATCTGAAATTTGAAAATTTTAGTTGATTATTCACACACACCAAGCATTTAGTCTCATTTGTAGTAATAAAATATTTTTTATCCTACTGTATAATATCTACTGGAGACTTTTCTTAATCCCAAATGGAGCTGACTTATAAGAAACATGAATATTTTCGTGTTTGTTACTGCTTCATTAAAGTGGTCAGTTATCTGTCATACATAATTCTAATGAAATGAATGTAGATAAGTATTATAAATATCAATAAATTACCTGCGAGGTAGCCCATATTTGTACCAACATTTCTACTAAATAATTGAATTGCGTATTTGACTTTCATTTTATTTCTTTTTAATTTGTCAGGAACCACGTGGTTGTCAGTTAATTTTGGTATTAATCTCACACCCTTGTATCCTGGGTTCTCTTTGTGTAGTAACAGAAGGTGGTCCCATTTAGCTTTACGTTTCTGTCCTTCCGAAAAATATTCCAAATCTTTTGTTAGAATATTGTTCCGGATACATTTTAACATGTGTGGAGGGTCATATAATAGGATTATTTCTTCATTATTTATTAAAATAACATTTTCTTTCGGTTCTTGTCCTGATCTGATAAATTCTCCACAGGTTTCTTGTGTAAGTAATTTTATTGCCATTCTGTTATTTGCCCCTTGGTCGCAGATGGTAGCAACCACAATAAAACCTGCTTCTTGTAGCGCTGTAACATTTTCTTTTATCTGCTTTGAAATTTCTTGGCCACTTGTTCCTGCTGCCGAAAACGTGTATGCGGTGGCCATTTTATAATTTTTTACCAGGCCTCGAATCTTATACATATACCTGAGCGTGGTCGGCGAAATTAGGTTTCGTTGTGGTGCCATCTGTGACAGCCAGTAATATGATCCTTTTTTTCATTATATTGTAAATTTGCATTTAAAAACATTTCATCATACATCAAAATGCATAACCTTTCTTCTGGTTTCATTTTTTGTGCGATATTTGTCAATTGTTTGAAAACTCTTTTATTTATTCCTGGCTTTATATTTGCCTGGCTTATTAATTTTACCAGAGTTTGTGGCGCCGGTAATACTTAAATATTTTCCTCAAAAATTTATATCCTTTGGGGGTTTTTTTTGGATGGACAGTGCAAGAATCTTTTCTTTTAAAGTAAAACGTCTGCCTTTACTTTTTTTGCCTGTTGATTTCAATTGCAGCAATGTCGTTGTTTTAGCTGCATACGACATTTTTTCAAGCGTTGCCAAAAGTGCTGGGTTTGATGGGTTTGATGTACCTAATGGTTTTGGCAGCTTTAATGTTTACTGCCTGTCTTTTCATCTTGTTGCGGAATTTGCTCACTTTTATTCGTAATTTCGTTATTTTTTGTTGAAGGTTCCGTTCTTCAGGGGTTAAATATTTCTTAGCAGTTCTTCGTATTGGTTTTCTGAGTAATGCTGTAAAAATTACAAAATGTCAAAAGTGTACATTTCACGAAAGTAATATCATTTAATTTTATTATCTACAAACTTTTCTGAACTTAAAATGGTGGGGTTGTGCACCATAGGTTTTTAACCGACTTCTAAAATTTTTTCCAGGTTCTCAGTTTGACCTTTATATATGCATGCTTGTCTGCAATTTTCTCAAAAACTGCTGATCCGATTTATCTAAATGAGTATTTTTGAAAGAAGGTTTTAGTATGCAAAAATAATAATATTACTGACTGATCTGTTTGAAGTCGATGCCATATATCATAATTCTCTATGTTAAACGCATGGTCAGGCATCAACTTCATATAGGTCAGTTGGTAACATTATAATTTTTTCCTTAAAAGTGTTTTTTGAAGTGGATTTTATATAATTTTTTTTACAAGTTACGTCATATACAGATAATCTGTTCGTGTTTTACTTTTTTCAGTTTGTTTAGTAGCTGTCTTAGTACTCTGAGTTGCTGATGGTCCGGCTTGTCCAGGCAAAGCAACAATAGTGTCTGAAAATAGTAATTTTCATCAATTTCTTATTAAAATAGAATTAATCTATACTTATAATAAAATCGTAGAGGTAAAATTTTTGTACATTGAAAATTAACTTGAAAAAACGAGTCAGGGGCATGTTAGAAGAGTAGTAGAACACATTTTAACTGTTTTTAAAATTTTTGTTTCTCTGTCTGTTTGTCTGTTTATCTGTTTGTACAGGCTAATCTCTGAATCCGCTGGACCGATTTCAATGAAATTTGGCATGGTGATACCTTACATCCCTGGTCAACATCTAAGATACTTTTTTTAACCGACTTCCAAAAAAGGAGGAGTTAATGTTTACTTTGCTGTTTGTGGTCAGATTTTCAAAATTCTTTTTTTGTTGTATAGATTGTTAACCCGAATTTGATACCATGTTTGCAAAAACAGTGACTTGATAATGATTTTCTCGGGATCGGGAGGTATCGACGGAACTCCTTTACAACAAAAACATTATGTAGTAATTTTCACTGTTTAGGGTTCCGTAATCAATAAGGAACCCTTATACTTTATAGTTTCGGTCTGTCCGTCCGTCTGTCCGTCTGTCTGTCTGTCCGCGGTTTTGCTCAGAGACTATAGGACCTACAAAGCCGTAATTTGGCATGAATTCACATATTAATGACGCCGACAAAATGGTACCTACATGAAATCTTAAAAAAATATTATTTATGGTACCTTCTCCACACATCAAGCGGGGATGAATTTTTTTCGCGTCCACCCCATCGTGTGGGGTGTCGTTGGATAGATTTTTTAAAAATATTATGAGTATGCATGAATCATTTTCCGATTTAGGGATCCGTTTGTGAAATATTAAGATTTAAAGTGGAAAAAATCGTTAGAGTCCAGTGTCCCCCCCTTCTACCAGCTAAACGGTAACTTCTAGAAATGTAAAAAAATTCATGGGAGTAGGAAATATGCTGAATTTATATCACGGCTAAGAAGACTTCATAAGTTATTGAGTAATAGTCGATCAACTAAAAAAAATGTATTCGGTGAAGTATAAAGGAACTTTTCGTTCAAATTCCTTTGAAAGTAACTGAGATGATGTTGTTAGTAGTGTAAAACACGTTACAAATGTACATTCATTGACCATACAAAAAATTAAAAAAACTAGCGATACTACGGAACCCTATATTGCGCGTGGCCCGACACGCACTTGGCCGGTTTTTTAAGTACAATTAACATAACATGCCACCAAAAAGTAAGATTGTCACCAAGGCATATCCCAGGGTATACCTAGAGCTTCCGAAGGTTCCGTTGCTGAACGGAACTCCTGATTCCTTATAAGAAGATAATTTATATTATGTATGGTCTAAAATCGTCCTTCACCGAACTCCTTACCAGACAAAAACGATGTTTTAGAGAACAAGATAATTTTTTAAATATGTTTAGATTAGGCAACCCCTTTGGAAATTGTCATTATTATTTTTAATTAAATTTATAAAAAAATATATTTTTTTTAATTTCACTGGCGTGTCTACTAAATAAAATTGACTTCGATGGAAAGTATATAATGTATACAATATGCTACACCTCAGTTGCAGACCTTTTTTTTGTCCCTATTACCTGGTTGCTGTGTTTAAACAGGTAAATTGATATTAGTAATTGCGCTTTATTGTTTACCAATTGAAACCAGTCTCAAAATGTAAGCAATTAGAAATAACGTAGTATCAAGTTGCTTGAGAAAATTCAGTCGTAAATGCGGGTTACAAGGGTTTAAAGTTAAAAAATTCGGGGCGAGCAAAATCCGGCGATTATGAAACGCATTTCATTGAATTACAGTCTACTTTTGTATGAAGATGTTTGATTAGTTACGACCTATTAACTACACTATAGTACCTATTAAATATGTACTATAGTGTAGTGTTTTGGAGTGGATAAAATTATTTTTTATTAAATTCAATAAAATGATTTTTGAATAGCTTGGCATATATGAAACTTTCTGTTTTTAAAACAAATCAAAGAACAATATTCTTAAAAAAATTATTAATTCATGTTTAGTAGGAAAATAGGAATTTTTTTTATTGAGAGCCCATAGAGTCCACAGAATAAAGTATTATTTTTCATTCAGAATGTGGGCAATGTATCAAAGGTCGTAACTAATCAAACATCTTCATACAAAAGTAGACTGTAATTCAATGAAATACGTTTCATAATCGCCGGATTTTGCTCGCCCCGAATTTTTTAACTTTAAACCCTTGTAACCCGCATTTACGACTGAATTTTCTCAAGCAACTTTATACTACGTTATTTCTAATTGCTTACATTTTAAGACTGGTTTCACTTGGTAAACAATAAAGCGCAATTACTAATATCAATTTACCTGTTTAAACACAGCAACCAGGTAATAGGGACAAAAAAAAGGTCTGCAACTGAGGTGTAGCATATTGTATACATTATATTCTTTCCATCGGAGTCAATTTTATTTAGTAGAAACGCCAGTGAAATTAAAAAAAAAATCTTTTTTTATAAATTTAATTAAAAATAATAATGACAATTTCCAAAGGGGTTGCCTAATCTAAACATATTTAAAAAATTATCTTGTTCTCTAAAACATCATTTTTGTCTGGTAAGGAGTTCGGTGAAGGATGATTTTAATACGGATCCTCTACTAATAGGGGGTTCAGCGTTGTTTAAAATACTGGAAGCACATGCCACTATGTCAATTATATTAATCATCATGATCACCACTATCATTACACCATCCATAACCACATTATGATGCTTTTATTGATTTTTTTTTGTTTTCTTTTGCATTAAAAGGATCAGAATCGAAATTGATAATAATTATTTCGCCGGCTCTGTGCGATTTCTTTGTAAAATTATTCTTTTATAAATTTAAGGGCTACAATTTGTATTTGATGCTATGGTTGCGAAAGTGGAAATTTCATAGGGAGAGTTTTTTCTGCCAAGACGAAAGAACTACAATGCTAGACATAAACCTACAATGTAAATCTGATTTCGCATACTACGATGATATCGTGGACAGCGCTATAGGAACTTCCGTGCCTTCAAGCGTTTTGTCATAATTATTATTGGAAACAGTCTAAACTCTAACACAACAAATTCCAATATTAATAATTTAGCTATAGCTTAGTAGTCACAATTATTATTATTATAGTTTATTTTATTTATTTATTTAAAAAAGGACAATTTTCGTGGTGCTTCCCCTAAGTTATTAGACATTCGGTCACTGTTACTTTTTGCTGTCTCCGCTTGGAATAGAAAGAGGAATTACAATTCTTCATACTTCTATTTTCTTCTGATTAATTTCGTTGCGGGTCCCAAACCAGTTTGAGCATGTCCTTCGGGCTCCCTGAGATCATATCAAAGGGTTTTCGTTAATATATTTTATATTATAATATATTTCGTTAATAATTAAAGATCTAAGCTATCCTATCTCTCAAGTTGGAAAAAAGCACACATTAAAAAAAACAAACATTAAAATCGGTTAAGTAGTTTAGGAATCCATCGCGGACAAACATCGTGACAGGAGATTTATATATATAAGATAATAACATACATTCACGCAGACGAAGTTGCGGGCAACAGCTAGTTTTAAAATAAGATAGGTAGACGTTAATTCGCACCAAACAAACACATGCATACATTTTACAAAAAAATAATAATACCTATACATACAAAGCTTCAAGACGATTATTACAAAGTAAGTAAAATTGAGAATTAGGTAGGTAGGTAGCAAAAATTGTTTACCTTTTTCAATTATTTTAATTTGTTTAGTAGTCTGAGGTACTGATGGTCCAGGGTGACTGATTATAGCATCAGCAGGATCTAAAACATGATTACAATAAGTATATTAGAACAGAGTAAAGAAGTTCATGGTGGTAGTGTTAGTGTATTTAATTATGGATTAACGTAAATAGAATTGTTAAAATAAAAATATTATGTTATATTTACATGTATTTTCTTTTGAGTTTTCATTTTCAGGGTATTTTCGGGATAATTCTTCAAATATGGCAGGAGGGTTCAAAGACCAATCTAAAACAAAAGTAGATTTACTTATTAACTCTTTGTTTCAGCACTTTTGGCTAATGTTAACAGTTAAAGTACAGGTACTATAATACTACTATCAAGAAATGAGTGATGCTAGAAGAATCTTTAAATCGCGCTTAAAATGGTGTCAAAACCACGCCGATCAAATAAAAATGGATATTCTGGCATCACATCATAAAAGAAACGACTTTCGTTCCTTTTGGAAGCAAACGAATAAGTTGCAGCCAAAGCCGGGTGTCCCAGTGAGCATCGGAGGGTTAACTAGTCACGAACAAATTGCGAACGCGTTTGTAGACCATTTTTCAGTTAAATCTCCGCTAGGAAGCTCAGACTGCGTGCTGGATGCTGAAACCGATATGACCAGGATGATCAAAATAAAAACAAGTAATATATATAATATTGTAAGGTCTATGACAAGAGGCAAATCACCTGGTCATGACGGTCTCAGTATCGAGCACTTGCAGTTTGCTGGCCCACACTTACCGCGAGTTCTGTATTTATTATTTAATTTTTGTCTGAGTCATAGCTATATGCCGAGAGACATGATGAGAACGACAGTTAAATGTAAAACTGGTGACATCAGTGATAAAAACAATTACAGGCCCATTTCGCTAGCGACTGTAATCTCTAAAATATTTGATAATGTTTTGAATGCGCAGTTAAACGCTTATGTGAAGCAACATGATAACCAATTTGGTTTTAAACCGGGTCTATCGACTGAAAGCGCTGTGCTGTGCCTTAAGAGCACTGTCTCTTATTATGTAAAGAGAGGAACACCTGTCATCGCCTGCTTCCTTGACCTTTCCCGAGCTTTTGATCTCGTTTGTTATAATATATTATGGCAGAAGCTCCATAAACTTGGCCTACCAATAGAACTTATAAACATCTTAAAATATTGGTATAATAATCAAGTCAATAGTGTGCGATGGCAGGGCGCTTTGTCTCGCGCATTTGGTCTCGAATGTGGCATGAGACAGGGTGGGCTGACGTCACCAACCCTGTTCAATATCTACGTCAATGATTTGATATGTGAGCTCAGTGGCACCAGGGTCGGCTGTCATATAGACGGCGTCTGCGTAAATAACATCAGCTACGCAGACGACATGGTGCTACTTAGCGCATCTGTATGTGGCATAAGAAAGCTAATATCCATTTGTGAGTCCTATGCAAATACCCATGGCCTGATATATAATGTAAAGAAGAGCCAGGTCATGGTTTTTGGAGTAGGGGGCAGGTGTCCACCCAGTGTCCCATCTGTATATATTAACAAAAGTCTCCTAGAAAGGGTTTATAAATTTAAATACTTGGGACACTACTTGACACCTGACCTTAAGGATGACTCTGATATTGAGAGGGAACGGAGAGCGCTATCGGTGAGGGCAAACATGCTCGCTCGTCGGTTTGCGCGTAGTTCACATAATGTCAAAGTGACCTTATTCAGGGCTTATTGCACCTCCTTTTATACGGGTAGCCTGTGGGCCAATTACACCCAAAAATCGTATAGCGCTCTTCGTGTCCAATTCAACAACGCGTTCAGGGTGTTGTTGGGGCTGCCTTGGCGCTGCAGCGCGTCAGGGATGTTCGCTGAAGCACGTGTAGACTGCTTTTATGCAACCATACGAAAAAGATGCGCATCCTTGGTGCGACGGGTGAGGGGCAGTACCAACAGCATACTGAGAATGTTTGCAGAACGATTGGACTGTCCTTATGTTAATCGATGTGGAGCTGTGTCACATGGACTAGCAAAATAGTTGATAACTTTATAATATTATTCTAGCAGTTAGCGACTATTTTGTTAAATTAAATCGTTATTTATAATTTTTATAATACTAACATTAGCTTTTAAGAATCAAAGTGTCACTAACAATTGGGCCAAATGTAGTCTGAAAAATAAAATTTATTATTATTATTATTATTATAATGATGCTTCCAATGCAATGTAAGACTGTATTTTGACCAAAGTAGTATGTGTGAAGGATGATGTATCACAGTGACAATTTATTTCCACCATTTGTAAAAAAACGGAAACTATAAATTGGTGGAAGCAAAGCACCTTTTGCACCACTCATCTACAGGGTAGGTACATACATCACAAGTGGAAATGGAGGGACAGGAGTCAAGATGGAAGCTATCTTTGGTTATGCACAGTACAGGTGTTGTCCGAGTTTGAAAACAGATTGATTGATGTGATAGTTTTGTCATACCTATTCATTTAAAATCTTTCTGGTGAATCTCAGTAACTTAACTGTGCATAAATAGACAGAATTGTTTAATTACCTGTTGAAGATATTGATAGTGTTGCTAAATCAGGCAATGGTGGTGGGTTGACTATTGAAACATTTTGAAGCTGTCTCATTGGTCTCCTTTCAACAAATCTAGACGTTGGTAATGTTGGTAAAGTACCTGAAATAAACAAATAATGTTTATTCTGATGCAGTTCTTTGTTTCTTTTATTTGCATGTTTAATGTGAGTACTAACTTGGCATGTTTAATGTGGGTTCTGCAATGTTGCTAATTCTGTTCAGACGACAGCAATACTTCTCTTCGAAATGTGCATGGCATACTCTGCGATACTTAATCATTATTGTTTAAAATGCCAAGATGTCACCTCCAATGGCCAAAATCCATTCATTAAAGCGTGTTCTCTCTTTAACTGGATTCGGAAACAAATGTAAAGTCCGATGTGACTCTGAAATTTTTTTAAATACCATGAGAACAAAAATGGGGTATTTGCGGTTGCTTTAATCTCCCAAAGTCATGAAACAGCAACCTTCCGCATTTTCCACATTTCAATGCTGGAATACAAAATGTTTTGTCATCATAAGGACTAACTTATGGAAGCTCCTCTGCACGGTTTGGTCGGTTTCTATAGACTGGTTGCTCTCCTGGAGCCTTTTTACTAGTTGTATCGACTTAATACTGGGTTGATTCGACCAGATTATTCTGGTTTTGGCCTGGTCTCCAGGGTTTTCTGATATGAAATCTATCTACTGCGACTAGAATATGCAGTGTTAAATACATTTCAGAGATTTTCTAGTAAGATAGATACCAGAAAAAAACGAAATCACAAAGAACATAGGGCCTTTACCAAAGAAAGACTAAAAAAATTATTTTAGGTAAAATTAATACTCAATAACTACTAAGTATCGAATAAAATTCATTATTATTAATTTGACTATTAGCAATAAAAACGTAAAAGATTTTCTCTTATTCGAATGAAATTTTCGGTTTTATAAAACGAAGTAAAGATTTTTTGCCATATAACTTTCCTGTGACCATAGAAAAGCCAATGATTTTTTCTTAAAAACAAAAAAAATCAGAAAGTTTTTTTTGTTCTATGAAATGCTATAAACTAAGCTATAATTCTTTCGTTTACTGTCTTCAAAAATCCTGATAGATTTCATAAAATACAAATGTCCCTAGACTTAGTTGATGTGTGTTTTTGAAAATCGACCACTTTAGAAGCTCATAGCATGGCAATTATTGGAGATAGATACATAGTGTAAATGACATAGTTGTAGTAAATTTTATTAGCTTTTATTATGTACAAGACACTTTTTCTTTACGACGTACCGTTTTAAAGATATGAGCCAAAAACTCAAAAACGGGAAATTTAACCCCCTCCCCCCACCCCGGCTCACCCCCTAGGGGCGGGGACTTTTAGTATGTTTATCTTCTAGGCATCCTAAACACATTTCTGAAGAAATTGCTTAGGTTGCAGCTCACGCACTCTACACCTGCTTTTTTAAGTGGACTATATGATGGAAGCTTTGATAGCAGCGCTTTATGCCAAACCCGATCAAAGGCCTTCGCGATGTCCAAACTAACAGCCAATGCCTCTCCCTTCGACTCAATTGCCTGAGCCCAACGATGAGTCAGGTACGCCAAGAGATCACCAGCCGAGCGACCCTTACGGAACCGGTATTGTTTGTCGAAGAAGCTGGCTATTGATAATGGATTCCATTATCTTCGAGAAAAGAGAGGTTATAGCGATTGGTCTGTAGTTGGAAGGATTTGAGCGATCACCTTTTTTGGGGATCGGGTGCACCAAGGCTGTCTTGCAGGAAGCCGGGACGATGCCAGTGGAATAGGAGAGCCGAAAAAGACGCGTCCAGACCGGAGCCAACTCTGGAGCACACTTTTTCAACACAATAGGCGGGATTCCGTCAGGCCCACTCGACTTTTGGATATCAAGGGAACGGAGGGCTTTTCGCACTGAGCGCTGATGAAACCGAATATCCGACATGATGCTCGTGCATCGCGGTATGGTCGGCGGTTTCTGCCCCCCGTCATCCAGGGTCGAGTTTGACGCAAAGAGCTTGCCCAGAAGATCGGCTTTGTCTTTTGCGTCCTGGGCCAACGATCCATTTCCTACGTGTAGGGATGGTAGGGTTGGCTTACAGAAATTTCCTTCAATAGCTTTGGCCAGAGACCAGAATGCACGGGTTCCCGAGGGGAGGCCCTCAAGTCTCTTGCCAATTCTATTGACGTGCTGTTGCTTTGCCCGAGTAATCTCTTTCTTGAGGGACCTAGAGGCAAGGACTAGATATTCGCAACATCCCTGGTTACGTTAAAAGGTGTGAATGGTGTCAAAGTAATAAAGCTCCTCGTAAATGTAATCGTGCACCCATGCAAATTACCACTACATCAACTCAACCATTTGAAAGAGTAGCCCTAGATATAGTAGGCCCACTTCCCGAGGCCGGTCCCGCTAAATTAAAATACATACTCACCCTTCAAGACGACTTAACCCTAGTGAACTACTCTTCTTGGTAGTTACGTTCGAACTACTCATACGCTTTAAAGGCGCCTCGGATTGTAAAGCTATTTTTTGCAAAACTAAAAAAGCTAAGCGTGTTTTTCTTTTTTAACGTCATATCAACGAATGTTTTCTTCAATAAAAACACAAAACATAATAAAATTCAAAATATTTTCATATCATAAATGAATAAATATCATAGCCCTTACGGAAATTAATTAATTTTACAGTGGTTCATAACAAGGTTCTTTAAAGAAAATAATGCAGTCTACAACATATTTTATTTTCATAGAATAAGAATAAGAATGGATTTATTTTTAGCATCACACAATACATTATAATATAAGTCAGTAGTACAGTTCGCAGTATTAAAATTAATTTACTTTAATGCTGTGTGACGCCAAAAATTGGCACCAGCTCAGCAAACGCAGCAAGCAAGCCCGCTGCACTGATATTCTGCGGAGGCCAATGAGTGGCTTCACAACGCAACTAAACTAAAGACAAGATTTACGAAAAAAAAACAAATAATAAAAGTGACAAGAACTAATTAACTAACTAATTAATCTTTCAGGCCCCGCGCGAGCACCGGTGATCGCGAGAACAAAAGAATACAATGGGAATTCCTAGAACCTCCGATCGAAGGATTAATACAACAATTAATTACCTACAAATTATATATACATACATACATATTTTCAATCTACAGACCGAGTACAGGTGTTGTTGTCTTTAACTGTGAAAAGAGAGAGAGAAAAAAAAATACAAATTTGACAGATGGTAAAAAAATAATAAAATGAAATAAAACTTAGAATGGTGGTTTGACGTCTGCGTTACTAAAACGTGGTTTCTGACGTGGCAATAATAGAAAATCTAACTAGCAATACATGAAATAAATAAACAAATTACGTGTAAATTTATAAATGAAAGGTCTTGAGTAGTTCCAAGTGAAGTGGTTATATGTACAGGACACCGAAAAACGCAACTGGCCATTATGGGATATTGTTATGTGCCTGACGCCGTTCGACAACCTTCACTACAAGCCAGTGGTATAGCCAATAGACATAAATTCACGAACTTTAAAAGCATTTAAAACAGTAATTCATTTTATGTTCCAAATATATGGAATTTTCGCACTTAACTCAGTATATTTTAGTCCTTAACATCTTTTTTTATTATTATTTAGCTACAATATTTCATTAAACCTACGTTTTAGACAATTTCCATTAAAATAATGTTTAATTTCACAATTATCGTACAAATAGTCTTTGGAGGCCCACATTCTTACAACACGCCATTTTTTTATTTATTTTCAGGCTTTCTAATATGTAATAGAATTTATAAAAATACGAGAAATTGAATAAAACGCTACCTATAAAATAAATAAATTAAATAAAAATTACATAAATATTGAAATAAATCAAAATGCCGCCAATGCTTGGTCCGCGTAAAAGTTGCACTTAAACTACTCATACGCTTATGGAGCGCACAGGATGATTGTACTAGTAAAACTAATAAACCTACCGTATTGATTTAGTTGCCATACTAACGGTATCTATAAAATGGGAGATGTACGAGAAGCATAATACGATACGAGCGAAAACAATAATGAGGCAAGAATTTTTGTGTTTCGTTGGCGACTTTGAGGCGTAGAGTAGTCGCCACTAGGGATAACAAAGTACTCAGCTGCTTATCCAATTTTTATACTACAGCCGAAGAAACATCGGAATGTCTAATACCTTTTATTTCTCAGTTTGGCATCCCAAAATCTATCCTGACAGACCAAGGTACAAATTTTACCCCTGAATTATTTAAACAAACTTGTACTTTTCTTAAAATAAAGCAGCTGTGGTCGACGCCATACCACCCACAAACCCAAGGCGCCCTGAAAGGAGCCACTCCACTCTAAAATAGTATTTAAAATAGTTTATTAACGAAAATCAAAATAATTGGCATAGATATTACGTTTATACAGCAATGCTAACGTACAACACTTCTATTCACTCAACAAATTTTACTCCGTATGAACTCGTATTTGGTCACAAAGCTATTATACCGACATCTATATTTGAATCATCTTTAGAGCCGAGTTACAATTCTTATGTTAGAGTTTTGCAACAAAGATTAAAACTTTCTAGAGAAAAAGCCATCGAAAATATCCTAAAATCTAAAAATATATCCAAAAAATATTACGATAAACATTCTAGACCGGTAAAATATAAAGCAGGTGATATGGTATATGTTAAAAATCATATTCGTCTCCGTAAAGCATTATCACCAATCTGGAAAGGTCCATATGAAGTCGTAAAAATAAATGGTAACAATACACTTACCTTACTCGTAAATCGAAGACACGTTAAATACCATTATGATGAGGTCAAATTGGCTAAAATCGATACCTTATAATAATAATAAATATATCTTAAAAAATAAAATTAAATTACCCTTAACAAATTATTATATTCCAGGTTTGGCGTAGCAAGAGCTTGCGTTTTCTCATGGAACATGATACAACCAATAAATAAAAGTATCGGTGTGTACTTCGATCCTGTCGGTACAGTTAAAGTCTCTGACGATCAGCTTCATGTCTTGGTCCCTGTAGATATTGGCTATATAAAGCCGCATATTGAAAATATTAAAAGCTATTTAGACTCCGCTCAGACTTTTTGTAATTTTGATTATAGTTTTAATTTTACTAATTGTAAAAATCATTTAAAACCTTTGTTAGTTCGCTATGACGGTATTCTGAGAGATTACAGTTAGTGCAGTCGCCAGAGGTTTTAACCTCCGAAAATTGTAATAGTGAATGGATTTTTGTTTTTGAGGTGTCATTTTCTTTTTTACACTATAACTTGCAAAGTTTACCAAAAATTTTTTTGTGCTTTTAATTTTTTAGTTACTTAATTAAAAATTTATATTTCACCATATAAAACCGGTCCAGAAAAAAATTTTTTTTCTTGTTCCTGTTATTTAATGACTCTTATCCGATTGTTTACGTTGAAAATTAACCAAATACACAATTAAAAAAAAAGAAAGTTTGCTTTGCTAAGCTAAATACAACTATAAGGGTTTTGCAAAGTTTTTAGAGATTAACGCTCGTCGTAACCAAGATAAAAGGGTTTGGGTGAATTCAAGGGTTGTAACGAAAAGTGTGTTAAACTTACTTGTTGTGCGTATTTAATTTTTAGAGAAATGATAACTTTTAAGTACTTAAAAACGTTTAAATATCTCCAAAACTGTGTAAAATAGACCGAAAATATTTTTCTATATTTGTTGAGAATTTATTTAAGTGAGAGCTAAAACATTAAATGCATCGACAAATGCAAGACTTTTTCTAGTCTTTGAAATATATTTAAACTTCCTACTTAAAGCCAGAAAAAAAATTGGGTGCTACAAATCTCACGTACATACTAAAGACGCATGCTGAGACCTATGTTTGAAAAATGCTTACCTGAATACAAAAAATATCAGTTCTTAACCTAATTTGTATTTTTTCCTTAAAGTATGTTTTAGCACATATAATTAATGAAAAAAAATGAATAAAAAATCAATTTTATTCTGTAAAAACCTAACCAAAAGAAATAAAATACAGATTTTCTTCGAAATATCCGTGAAAAGTTTGTGCTACATTTTCAGAAAATTTATTAAGGTAAGAGCTAAAAAGTTATACACATTAAAAAATAGAAGGCTTTGTTAAGCCTAAAAAATAATTTTAAACTTCCTATTTAAAACCAAAGAAAAATAGGAACGCCATTTACCTGGCGAGGCACACAACAAGCACATTTGGAGGTATGCTCATCTACATACAAAAATATTAATTTTAAATCTAAATTATATATTTTTTCAACTTATTTTCTTTCTTTGGAATATAAGCAACGATACAAATCAAAAAAATAATAATATATTTAATTATTTTGCTATATATTTAAAAGAAAGATATATGCAAATTTTCTTCAAAATTTTACAGTTTTTGAGTTTACTTGAAGTGGAAGAGAATAATTTAAAAATCAAAAGCACAATTTTTTGATTGGTAAACTTTATTATTTTTGTTATCAGCTACACACTCCTTTTTTCTTTTCAATTTTCATCCACTATTGCAAAAATCGGAGGTTTGCACGATTTTTACGCTCTGGGAACTCCACTAAGTGCCATCTCTCATTTAACTTCCGATAGAAATAAGAGATCAGCATGGTTTGCCGGTGTCGGTACTGTATTTAAACAAATAATTGGAACTATGGATGAAAATGATGCTATTCGATATAATAACGCCATTCAAACATTGAATTCTTCGAATAAAAAACTTGCATCCTTATTAAAAGATAATATTTTAATGACTACTTCAGCCCTCGAAAAATATAATAAAACGTTAAAATCAATCGCTGAAAATGAGTTCCGTTTGAATAGCGCTATTGATTATTTAAGTAAAAATATGATAAATGTTGAATTAGAAACTAAGTTTAATGAACTGTATGAAGAACTGTCTTCTGCTATTTTTACTTTGTCATTTAAAGTAGAGAATTTAATTAATTCTATAATGTTTGTGAAAAGCCACTCGATTCACCCATCTATTTTAACTCCAAAACAATTTTATAATGAACTTGGAAAAAATATTAAAAATCTTCCAAAAGATCAGGAATTACCCCTGAATCTAAATTTGAATAATATTCATAATATTATTAACATGGCAAAATTGTCTTGCTATTATGTAGACACTAATATTGTTTTTGTTATTAGAATTCCTTTAGTTTATAAAATAGAATATAGTATGTATAAACCGTTTCCACCACCAATATCACATGATAATATTTCCCAATCATATGCTATGATTGCACCTACTTGTAAGTACATAGCCATAAGCAAAGATAAGAGTTTTATATATGTCTTAAAGATTTTAGTAACTGTGTAAAAACCATTAATTCTTGTTATATATGTGATCATACAGATATAGTTTCAGTAGTAGATACACCTATCTGTGAAACCGAATTATTATGTAAAATTTATAAGACACTTCCAAAACAATGTGAGATCAGGTTTATTTATGGACAAATTGATATTTGGCAAGAACTTGAAAACAATAAATGGCTATTTGTTGAAACTCAACCAGTAAAAGTAGACATTGAGTGTCCATCCCAAATTTATCAACGTAAGATAATTGGAACGGGAATATTAGATTTACAGATAGAATGTAAAGCCTATTATAAAAACAAAATATTTACATATAAACCATATTTAAATTTAACTATTAAATCAGTTTCAGCAGATTTTAACCTCATTGATGATCCTTGCTGTAATTCTGAAATATTAAATAAATTAAAGTCTAAATTAGTTCCTTTAAAATTAACTATCTACATACTGTATAATTTTAATTATTTTTATTTTTATTATTTTTAAGCTATATCAAAGGTTGAGAAAACCTTCACCCCGAATTAAAAATCGTGAAATAGAATCAAGTAACATACAGACTGAATTTCCTGATTCTGTCTCTGCAACTGAAGAAATTCCTTTGCCTCAGCTCAGAAGAGCCCTATAAAACTTACCCTTACCGGTAAGTTTTATCTTACGCGGGGGGTTGTTACATCCCGTGTAAGTTAGTAGAAATGCTGACAAGGTGCTGATACAGCATCAGCACCCACTCATCCTGTGCAGTTAGTCAGACGGGAGTGCAGTTCAGTCACAACCTCGGGCCAGCGCGGACGTTTTCCTAATCTTGTCTTAATTGTCTAAGTGTTATAATTTTCAAAGTGTATTTTCCAGTGAAAATAATTTTCCTTTTTAGGGTTCCGTACCCAAAAGGTAAAAACGGGACCCTATTACTGAGACTTCGATGTCTGTCCATCTGTCCGTCTGTCCGTCTGTCTGTCCGTCTGTCTCCAGGCTGTAACTCAAGAACGGTAATAGCTAGAGATTTGAAATTTTCACAGATTATGTATTTCTGTTGCCGCTATAACAAAAAATACTAAAAACAAAATAAATTAAACATTTAAGGGGGGCTCCCATACAACAAACGTAATTTTTCAAACATTTTGAATTGATGACAACAAGTAGGCACTTGAAAATTTCACAAAAGCCTTAATTATATGCGTACTTTAATAATTAAAAATAATATTTAAATAAAATAATAATTTATGGGGGGCTCCCATACAAAAAACGCGATTTTTGGCCTATTTTTGCTCTATAACGGTACGGAACCCTTCGTGCGCGAGTCCGACTCGCGCTTGGCCGATTATTTTAAAAAGGCTTTTGGAAATCCCGTTTTAACAGTTCGAGTTCGAGTGCCTTTTTTTGAATCAATTCGTTCGAGTTCGAGTGCCTTTTTTTGAATCAATTCGTTCGAGTTCGAGTGCCTTTTTTTTGAATCAATTCGTTCGAGTTCGAGTTCGAGTGTCTTCTTTTTTTAATCAATTCGTTCGAGTTCGAGTGCCTTTTTTTGAATCAATTCGTTCGAGTTCGAGTTCGAGTGCCTTTTTTTGAATCAATTCGTTCGAGTTCGAGTTCGAGTGCCTTTTTTTGAATCAATTCGTTCGAGTTCGAGTTCGAGTGCCTTTTTTTGAATCAATTCGTTCGAGTTCGAGTTCGAGTGCCTTTTTTTGAATCAATTCGTTTGAGTTCGAGTTCGAGTGCCTTTTTTTGAATCAATTCGTTCGAGTTCGAGTTCGAGTGCCTTTTTTGAACCAATTCGTTTGAGTTCGAGTTCGAGTTCGAGTGCCTTTTTTTGAATCAATTCGTTCGAGTTCGAGTTCGAGTGCCTTTTTTTGAATCAATTCGTTCGAGTTCGAGTGCCTTTTTTTTGAATCAATTCGTTCGAGTTCGAGTTCGAGTGTCTTCTTTTTTTAATCAATTCGTTCGAGTTCGAGTGCCTTTTTTTGAATCAATTCGTTCGAGTTCGAGTTCGAGTGCCTTTTTTTGAATCAATTCGTTCGAGTTCGAGTTCGAGTGCCTTTTTTTGAATCAATTCGTTCGAGTTCGAGTTCGAGTGCCTTTTTTTGAATCAATTCGTTCGAGTTCGAGTTCGAGTGCCTTTTTTTGAATCAATTCGTTTGAGTTCGAGTTCGAGTTCGAGTGCTTTTTTTTGAATCAATTCGTTCGAGTTCGAGTTCGAGTTCTAGTGCCTTTTTTTGAATCAATTCGTTCGAGTTCGAGTTCGAGTGCCTTTTTTTGAACCAATTCGTTTGAGTTCGAGTTCGAGTGCCTTTTTTTGAATCAATTCGTTCGAGTTCGAGTGCCTTTTTTTGAATCAATTCGTTCGAGTTCGAGTGCCTTTTTTTGAATCAATTCGTTCGAGTTCGAGTTTGAGTTCGAGTGCCTTTTTTTGAATAAATTCGTTCGAGTTCGAGTTCGAGTGCCTTTTTTTCCAATCCAATTCCACAAATTTATGAAATATTAGATCAATTAGGCCAGAGTAACTATTTCACAACCCTTGATCTCGCATCAGGCTTTCACCAGATTGAAATGAAACCTGATGACGCGGCAAAAACTGCTTTTAGTGTTCCACAGGGCGGGCCATTTCGAATTTAATCGGATGCCTTTCGGCTTAAAAAATGCGCCTGCAACTTTTCAAAAGGCAATGAATACAGCTTTATCGGGTCTGCAAGGACTGCACTGCTTTGTATATATTGATGACATTGTAATATATTCACACGACTTAGCAAGTCACATAAAAAAATATCTTTAGTGTTTGATAGGCTCAGATATTTCCATCTCAAACTTCAGCCTGAAAGGTGTGAGTTTCTCCGTAGGGAGGTATGCTATTTGGGCCATATTATCAGTGATGAAGGCGTGAAGACAAACCCTAAAATAATTAAAGCTGTAGTTAACTTTCCAATTGAGTCATATAGAAGCAAAGGCAGCAACATCCATTTTTTTAGAATAGCAACTTTGAATGCAGTCTCACAGTCTAATGTCATCTGCATACAATCGATTTAATAGCTCCTTGCAAAACCAGCAATAAACCCTATAAAATCATCATTTTAGTTATGGGTTAGTAGCAAAAACAGCATCTTCCCTCTTGACCAATCAGGTGCTCGCATTACGCGT
This sequence comes from Polyommatus iphigenia, assembly GCA_963422495.1. Lineage (NCBI taxonomy): Eukaryota > Metazoa > Arthropoda > Insecta > Lepidoptera > Lycaenidae > Polyommatus > Polyommatus iphigenia. The sequence goes on along the minus strand of OY730180.1, from coordinate 13,144,440 downwards.
GATTCAATTGGCAGTGATTGGCTGTCAAAAATAAGTTACTGCAAAAATAGCAACATCCTTATGATTATTGGCGCAAAAGCAGCAATATTCAATTCATTGGTAGCAAGAACAGCAACATCCGAAATTGATTTGCATTTTTGAGGATTGTCTTGTTTTATATTGAAGTTATTTTATAATTTTCATAATTCTAAGATAATTTCACAACTATAGACAAACGTAAACAATGCACAATAATATTGTAACATGCAACCTAAACAAAAAAAGGATTACCCACATTTCAAATAAAGTGGACCTTTGCTTTTATAATATGACTCAATTCCTAAATGTCCCAAAAACGTTAAAAGTTTTCTCGGATTGGCCTCTTATTATCGTCGCTTCATACCAAACTTCTCAAAATATGCAAAATCCCTTACAAATTTATTAAAAAAGGATGTACCCTTGGTATGGACTAATACCCAACAATTAGCTTTTGAACAATTAAAATCGAAATTAGTTTCTGCTCCTGTCCTTATATATCCTGATTATACAAAACCATTTTTGCTAACGTGTGACGCCTCGAATTACGCCATTTCCGCCATTCTATCATAAGGTGAAGTTGGTAAAGACAGGCCAATTGCCTATTCCTCAAGAACATTAAACAAAGCAGAAATAAATTATACAGTAACCGAAAAAGAGTGTTTAGCAATAGACTACGGAACAAAAGTATTCCGCCCATATTTACTTAGTCGCCGTTTCAAAATTATAACAGATCATAAACCACTAAATTGGCTCTTTAATTGCAAAGACCCAGGTTCAAGATTGGTCCGCTGGAGATTAAAACTTCAAGAATATGAGTATGAAATCCATTATAAGAAGGGCAAGATGAATACCAATGTTGATGCTCTTTCTCGGTACCCCGTAAATATAACCTAACCTAAAAGTTTAATTAATGTCCTAGGAGATAATGAAACACCTGAGGCCCCTCCTGTTGTACTCCAACCTGAAAATATACCTTTACCTGAAAGTCCTGGCCTACCAGAACTCCCAGACTTAGATGAATTCTTTGAATTACCTGATGAAGTCCTTCAAAATCCTGAAACTCCATATGAAATAATCCCGAGTCCTAGTATAGACTTACCTTCACCCGACGAATCCTTGAGCCATAGGGACACGTACTCTGAATACCTGAAAAAGATAAATAACTCATTATCTACGTCCAATGTTAAAATCCTAGAATATAATGAAAATGTATTAAAAACAAAAGTCATATCAATTATTATACCTACCTCTATAGATCTTGATGAGTTCAATACATACGTCGAAGAGATCCTTAGTAATACACCAGAGTCAGCTCTAATTCGAGATCGAGAAAGAACTTTACATTCATTTTTAAAATTTACCACTAATGATATTGATTATTATTTCCTATTTGTAAAAGTTTATTATTATGATAAAAATACTTACGAGGACATTTTCATGAGTCTTCAAGACCTTAGAGATGAGTTAGTTGTCAAGGGTATAAAAGAAATAAGTATTACTGACTTTAAAAATCCCTTCGATAGTCATAATTTTTCCAAAATTTACAATATTATGTTCATGTATCTTTTCAATAATAGTGATATAACTATTCATATATACAAAAATATTTTGATCTATCCTACAATGTCTGAAATTCCTAAAATATTAAAAGAAAATCATAACATCCCTATCTCCGGTCACTTAGGATCGAATAGAATGCTAAAACGCATTCAAGAGAAATATTATTGGCGAGGTATGCGTAGTGACGGAGAAAATTACGTTAAAAGGTGTGAATTGTGTCAAAGTAATAAAGCTCTTCGTAAATGTAATCGTGCACCCATGCAAATTACCACTACATCGTTGAGTTGATGAATTTGAAAAAGTAGCCCTAGATATAGAGTAGGCCCACTTCCCGAGGCCGGTCCCACTAAATTAAAATTCATACTCACCCTTCAAGACGACTTAACAAAGTAGGTACTCAGCTGCTTATCCAATTTTTAATACTACAGCCGAAGAAACATCGGAATGTCTAATACATTTTATTTCTCAGTTTGGCATCCCAAAATCTATCCTGACAGACCAAGGTACAAATTTTACCGCTGAATTATTTAAACAAACTTGTACTTTTCTTCTTCTTCTTAAAATAAAGCAGCTGTGGTCGACGCCATACCACCCACAAACCCAAGGCGCCCTGAAAGGAGCCACTCCACTCTAAAATAGTATTTAAAATCGTTTATTAACGAAAATCAAAATAATTGGCATAGATATTACGTTTATACAGCAATGCTAACGTACAACACTTCTATTCACTCAACAACAAATTTCACTCCGTATGAACTCGTATTTGGTCACAAAGCTATTATACCGACATCTATATTTGAATCATCTTTAGAGCCGACTTACAATTCTTATGTTAGAGTTTTGCAACAAAGATTAAAACTTTCTAGAGAAAAGCCATCGAAAATATCCTAAAATCTAAAAATATATCCAAAACTTATTACGATAAACATTCTAGACCGGTAAAATATAAAGCAGGTGATATGGTATATGTTAAAAATCATATTCGTCTCCGTAAAGTATTATCACCAATCTGGAAAGGTCCATATAAAGTCGTAAAAATAAATGGTAACAATACACTTACCATACTCGTAAATCGAAGACACGTTAAATACCATTATGATAAGGTCAAATTGGCTGAAATCGATACCTTATAATAATAATAAATATATCTTAAAAAATAAAATGAAATTAACCTTAACAAATTATTATATTCCAGGTTTGGCGTAGCAAGAGTTTGCGTTTTCTCATGGAACATGATACAACCAATAAATAAAAGTATCGGTGTGTACTTCGATCCTGTCGGTACAAAGTCTCTGACGATCAGCTTCATGTCTTGGTCCCTGTAGATATTGGCTATATAAAGCCGCATATTGAAAATATTAAAAGCTATTTAGACTCCGCTCAGACTTTTTGAAATTTTAATTATAGTTTTAATTTTACTAATTGTAAAAATCATTTAAAACCTTTGTTAGTTCGCTATGACGGTATTCTGAGAGATAACAGTGCCATCTCTCATTTAACTTCCGATAGAAATAAGAGATCGCATGGTTTGCCGGTGTCGGTACTGTATTTAAACAAATAATTGGAACTATGGATGAAAATGATGCTATTCGATATAATAACGCCATTCAAACATTGAATTCTTCGAATAAAAAACTTGCATCCTTATTAAAAGATAATATTTTAATGACTACTTCAGCCCTCGAAAAATATAATAAAACGTAAAAATCAATCGCTGAAAATGAGTTCCGTTTGAATAGCGCTATTGATTATTTAAGTAAAAATATGATAAATGTTGAATTAGAAACTAAGTTTAATGAACTGTATGAAGAACTGTCTTCTGCTATTTTTACTTTGTCATTTAAAGTAGAGAATTTAATTAATTCTATAATGTTTGTGAAAAGCCACTCGATTCACCCATCTATTTTAACTACAAAACAATTTTATAATGAACTTGGAAAAAATATTAAAAATCTTCCAAAAGATCAGGAATTACCCCTGAATCTAAATTTGAATAATATTCATAATATTATTAACATGGCAAAATTGTCTTGCTATTATGTAGACACTAAGATTGTTTTTGTTATTAGAATTCCTTTAGTTTATAAAATAGAATATAGTATGTATAAACCGTTTCCACTGCCAATATCACATGATAATGTTTCCCAATCATATGCTATGATTGCACCTACTTGTAAGTACATAGCCATAAGCAAAGATAAGAGTTTTTATATATGTCTTAAAGATTTTAGTAACTGTGTAAAAACCATTAATTCTTGTTATATATGTGATCATACAGATATAGTTTCAGTAGTAGATACACCTATCTGTGAAACCGAATTATTATGTAAAATTTATAAGACACTTCCAAAACAATTTGAGATCAGGTTTATTTATGGACAAATTGATATTTGGCAAGAACTTGAAAACAATAAATGGCTATTTGTTGAAACTCAACCAGTAAAAGTAGACATTGAGTGTCCATCCCAAATTTATCAACGTAAGATAATTGGAACGGGAATATTAGATTTACAGATAGAATGTAAAGCCTATTATAAAAACAAAATATTTACATATAAACCATATTTAAATTTAACTATTAAATCAGTTTCACCAGATTTTAACCTCATTGATGATCCTTGTTGTAATTCTGAAATATTAAATAAATTAAAGTCTAAATTAGTTCCTTTAAAATTACTAGATGTTAATTTAGAAAAACTTCCTGACATTACTAGTAAACAAATAATTACCGAATTAAACAAAATTATAAATAAACCTGACCCACTCTTACAATATGACTCCCGTTTACCTATCTTAACCATAAAGTTAATAATTACCTTTATGATCTTAACATACTGAATAATTTTAATTATTTTTATTTTTATTGTTTTTAAGCTATATCAAAGGTTGAGAAAACGTTCACCCCGAATTAAAAATCGTGAAATAGAATCAAGTAACATACAGACCGAATTTCCTGATTCTGTCTCTGCAACTGAAGAAATTCCTTTGCCTCAGCTCAGAAGAGCCCTATAAAACTTACCCTTACCGGTAAGTTTTATCTTACGCGGGGGGTTGTTACATCCCTTGTAAGTTAGTAGAAATGCTGACAAGGTGCTGATACAGCATCACCCACTCATCCTGCCAGCGCGGACGTTTTATTTATTTATTTATTTAATATTAGAAAACCAACAGCTTACAATATTACTTAAATAGCTATAGAATAGAAAAAACAAAAAGCCAATGACAGGTTTTCTATACTTATAATAAAATCGTAGAGGTAAAATTTTTGTACATTGAAAATAAACTTGAAAAAACGAGTCAGGGGCATGTTAGAAGAGTAGTAGAACACATTTTAACTGTTTTTAAAATTTTTGTTTCTCTGTCTGTTTGTCTGTTTGTACAGGCTAATCTCTGAATCCGCTGGACCGATCTCAATGAAATTTGGCATGGTGATACCTTACATCCCTGGTCAACATCTAAGATACTTTTTTTTAACCGACTTCCAAAAAAGGAGGAGTTAATGTTTACTTTGCTGTTTGTGGTCAGATTTTCAAAATTCTTTTTTTTTTGTTGTATAGATTGTTAACCCGAATTTGATACCATGTTTGCAAAAACGGTGACTTGATAATGATTTTCTCGGGATCGGAAGGTATCGACGGAACTCCTTTACAACAAAAACATTATGTAGTAATTTTCACTGTTTAGGGTTCCGTAATCAATAAGGAACCCTTATACTTTATAGTTTCGGTCTGTCCGTCTGTCTGTCTGTCTGTCTGTCCGCGGTTTTGCTCAGAGACTATAGGACCTACAAAGCTGTAATTTGGCATGAATGCACATATTAATGACACCGACAAAATGGTACCTACATGAAATCTTTAAAAAATATTATTTATGGTACCTTCCCTACACATCAAGCGGGGATGAATTTTTTCGCGTCCACTCCATCGTGTGGGGTGTCGTTGGATAGATTTTTTTAAAATATTATGAGTATGCATAAATCATTTTCCGATTTAGGGATCCGTTTGTGAAATATTAAGATTTAAAGTGGAAAAAATCGTTAGAGTCCAGTGTCCCCCCCCCCCCCCCTTCTACCAGCTAAACGGTAACTTCTAGAAATGTGAAAAAATTCATGGGAGTAGGAAATATGCTGAATTTATATCACGGCTAAGAAGACTTCATAAGTTATTGAGTAATAGTCGATCAACTAAAAAAAATGAATTCGGTGAAGTATAAAGGAACTTTTCGTTCAAATTCCTTTGAAAGTAACTGAGATGATGTTGTTAGTAGTGTAAAACACGTTACAAATGTACATTCATTGACCATACAAAAAATTTAAAAAACTAGCGGTACTACGGAACCCTATATTGCGCGTGGCCCGACACGCACTTGGCCGGTTTTTTAAGTAAAATTAACATAACATGCCACCAAAAAGTAACATTGTCACCAAGGCATATCCCAGGGTATACCTAGAGCTTCCGAAGGTTCCGTTGCTGAACGGAACTCCTGATTCCTTATAAGAAGATAATATATTATGTAGGGGGTTCAGCGTTGGGTTAAGGGTTGGTTAAGGGCCAGGCACGGGTTAGATTGCCGTTTTAACTCTTTTTGTTGTTCTACTTAGAACAACGAGTTGAACAACGAGTCCATCCCATTCTACCAGGTAAACGGTTGCTTCTGTAAATGTGAAAAAATTCATGGGAGTAGGAAATATGCTGAATTTAAAAGGATTTGCTTCTGTTAATGTGAAAAAATTTACGGGAGTAGGAAATATGCTGAATTTAAAAGGAAAACTATCACAGCTAAGAAGACTTAATAAGTTATTTTTTTAGTAATAGTCGGTCACCCAAACAAAATGTATTCGGAAAAGTAACTATATAAAGGAATTTTTCGATAAGATTCCTTTGAATGCTACTAATATGATGTTGTTACTTGTTAGTAGTGTAAAATACGTTTTATAAATGTAAATTCATTGACCGTACAAAAATGATCAAAAACTAGCGTTACAACGGAATATTGTGCGTGGCCCGATACGCACTTGGCCAGTTTTCTGAAGGATTTCAAACATAATATTATATTATGTACTACCAAAAAGCTGGTCAATTTCGTCAATTTCGTCGATTTTCTTCTTTGTTTACGTTTCGATGCAGTCACAGTGTAATGAAACAACAATATATATATATATATATATATATATATATATATATATATATATATATACTTAAAGGCAACTATTTAACAAAATAAAGTATTACTCATATGCATTATCATATGGTAAAGTGCGTAATCAGGGTTACTATTAGTTTGAAATAAAAAGTCTATTTTCGTAAAATTGGTCGATTGGCTATTCAAGCACTAGGGCGGTGATAAGTTTATGTTAAGAGCGGGCTGCCAAATTTTGCTCTTTTCTAATAAGTATTACGATCCCGGAAGACGATTGACACAAATGAAATTGAGATTTATTTAATCATTGTATATTTATCTGATATTTGGCTAACGGAAAATACGATTCACTTATTTTGACTCGATAGTTATATTTTTCGAAATTATGAATATTTCTGGGCTTTTCAACAAATACATGTTACACTTATTGAGTTACTATCATTAAATAACTTGCACTACTACAATCACTTTATAAAATAATAGCTAAAGGAAATATTAGTATTGTATTTAATTTTTAAGTACCTAATCATCAAAAGCATTTTTGGGACTTACGACCTTTACTTTCGTGCTATAATGCAGAAATCGTTGTCACGCGATATATATTATATTATGTATAAGCATTAGTTTTTCTGGGAATATCAGATGATTACTATTTGAAGTTCTATAGATAATATTGTGTTAGTTTTTCTGGAAATACCAGATGATCACAGATCTATATGTAGATACAAAATAAAATTAAAGTCGGCTGAAGTGGAAGTTCCATATTTACTAGTAGCTTTAAAAGTAAAATGCAGACCAATTATTGTTACAACTTCCAGAGGTCTGTAATGTTTATTGTTTATTATTTCTAATTTTTTATCACCAGCGACATTTGATAAAGTATCTAAGATTTACTTAACTTTATTGTGTATTATGTTAGAAAAGTTACTTTTTGTACCACTGCAATCGTTAAAGGTTGTGTGAGAAGTTATTATTTTAGGCTTATTTTTTCAGTTTCTTCAGTTCATGCGTACTATTCGAAACCTCATTTGTTTACAAAAATAACTAAGTTATACAAACACTTTAAGTAGGTACTCGTAATATAAGACCGGTTTCAATAATTAAGATACGGTACCTATCGAATCTAAGTACGCGTAACTAGTTACACGCGAATTTATGATAATTAAATCTACATAGTACTAAGACATAATATCTTAGATTATTTCGAGTTAAATAAAATGTAGTTAATTAAATATAAACATTATAATATTATTTTTAAAAAGAGACAACCCTGATTTCTTCAGAAAAGGTACGAGTTATGCGATAGAAAGAGAACGGAGATGTAGGCACCTAGCACTGCGCGGTCGGAATTTGAACTTTATAGTATCGTAGCATGAGACGTTAATTCTTTAAACGGGTTTCGTTAGTGGGAATTCTGTTGGTACAACTAATATAATATATTCTGTGCTATCGGCGTGTTTCTAGATAGAATATCTACCACAGCTGCCCTGCGGCTGTCGCGGTACTGCTATCGACGCGACAGGGTCGCACTCATCGAAATTTGCCGCGCCACGCCCACCGGTCTCGTGTCGCGCGTCGCGGTAATCGGAATGTCGTCCATATAAACACATACAAAGCAGTGGCTTGGCGACAGTCTCGGGTCGCGGGTCGCGGACATCGGTATGCTATTTTACGCGGCGACTGGTCTCTCTGTCTCGCGACGCGGGTCGCCGTGATTGTTTAGTCCTCCATACAACTTTATAGTGGGCAGTGGCTGTTTGGGTCGCGGGTCGCGGCGACCCGCTGCATGCTGCCTTGATCCGAATCATACCAAAGTAAATTGTTGTTGTAATAGATTTAGGATTTTTTTTCGCTGCGGTTGTTTGTTTGACACTAACACACGTTACCGTCTGGTTGTTGCTCGTTACGGAACGTTGTATTATGTGCAACAAAAGCCTCAATGGCTTAGAAAGTGACAGTAAAGAAAAATAATTCGGCCAAGTGCGAGTCGGACTTGCGCACGAAGGGTTCTGTACCGTTATAGAGCGAAAGTAGGCAAATAATGTGTTTTTTGTATGAGATTCCTTACATACTTATTTTTTTTTAATTTTATTATAACTTAATTTTAAAGTACAAATATAATTTAGGATTTTGCCATTATTGAATCTTACAAGTTACGAGCAAAAAAATCACGTTTCTTGTATGGGAGCCCCCTTAAATATTTTGCTTAAATTAGTATTTGCTGTTATAGAGCCTGGAGACAGACAGACGGGCAGTTTTTACCCTTTGGGTACGGAACCCTAAAAAGGAGTGGAAAACATAAAAAAGTGCAGCATAAAATGAAACGACGTATTAATAGAGCTTATACTTGAAAAAGAAGAATTAAGCGTCTCCCAGACAGACGCGGCCTGCGGTGGCGGTGGCGGTCAGTTGGATGACTTGAGAGTTCTAGGAACGACATAGACACACGCGGTCACGCGGCCAAGCCATCCAACTGACCGCTACCGCTACCGCCACCGCCACCGCAGGCCGCGTCTGTGTGGGAGACGCTTTACTCGTACACGTCTCTTGCAGAAAAGCATACATAAACGAAAATATTATCAAATCATAATATTTGAAAAAGAAAAAAACTAGACCTTACCTAAAACATTTTCATGTAAAAATGTTGCCGAGTACATAATATTATAGATCGTGGTGTCAAAAGGTAGTAATCTCATGTAGAACCAAGTTTCTAACCTTACAGCCCTAAATCTAAAAACCTAAATTTTACACTTAAGGCCATCCGCTGAGCAAACGACCTTGACCATACATTTGCCGCGGTGCCGAGATCGCACCAAAAACTATTTTTTTTACATGTCTTAGTTCCAAATTGACCTAAAAAAAATCCAAACGTCAAATATGTACCTAATGAAATTGTCTATCTATTGACGTGTGTTTCAAATGTATGCTTGAATTTAAATAAATTGGTATTACTTTGAAAGCTGATATCATGAGTATAAAAACCAAAAATAGGAAATTAATAACTATGAAAGGAACGTTCATATAGGTACTGAAGATTATTGCTGTATTTTTATAATAATTTTGTAGCTTTCAAATTACGAGTTAATAATAAGGCTCTAAAAACGGTAAATGACATAATGTTGGGCACTGTATGATTATTATCTAAAAGATGTTTATGATTTATCAAAATGTGAAGTATTGTCAGGATGACCATTTCTATAAGCCGCGATTCTTTAAACCGAGTCTCAAAGCTGCGTTCAGTTTGACCAACGTATACACTATCGCATATTTTAGGATAATCGATCCTATATTTATTTATTTACTTAAATTAAGGACACCAAACAGTTCATACATTAAAACCTTGTTTAACACAATAATAGTAATCTGTACCGATGCATGCACCTTAACAGGCGACACAGCATTCACGATTATAGCTCTACAGATACAGTATAAAAATTGATTTCTTAACAAAACACAATTAAATCGATAAAATATGATTATGAATTAAATAAAATTAAAATTACATGCAAGTTAATTATAACAGTAATAACAAGCTAGAAATTTCATAATAATAAATAACTTAAAACTACGAGAATACATTTAAATTTTAACTAAGAGCAGTATAAATAAAATAAAATTAGAAAATACAAACACAATTTCAAAACAAGATCAAATGGGCCATATCAGTAAAATTATTTAAAATTTTAGGCAATATATTAATAAATTTTTGTTAAAAATAATTAATAAATTAATACAAATCATAAAATATGTTAAAAAGGGAAATCTACGAAAATTTTAATTACTTAAAGTGAATAACATCATCATCATCATCATCTTATAGACACCAGACTGATATTTTTTATCAATCCGGTCTTTATTGTGACACAAATGATGTTTTAAAGTATTATTTGTCCTGAATGCGACATGCATATCATTGTTTTTCATTATTTTGGATAAGCGTGCCAAATTGGACTTATATCTAACTACCTTCTTGTCAGTAAGACCTGCGTGCAAAAACTTAACCAGTTCTTTCTTGGTATTATTTTTCAAAATATTATTATTTATTAATATATTTTTTTATAATTTTGGTACTATACCTATATTTAAATAATTTCGGGACTATATCCGTTGCATATCGCAATAGGCTATTTGACCTATATTTAATTTCATTGCACAAATGCATATTTCTAGTAGAACTTGGCCTAGGAAACCGTATTTCACCCTTATCATCAAATAAAAGCTTATGATTGATAAGTAAAGTCGATTTGAAAATATGATTTTATATTTTTTAATTTGTACTGACGAAAACGTTTTTGCGAAACTTCCGATTTGGATGTGACGTCATCAGACTAGTAATTTAATATCTTTTATTTATCGCGCTCGTTATATGTAAGTTTATTTGTATATAAATAATAGAATCTTGCCCCCGAGAATTGTGATTTGCGCTGCGGCTAACAGTGAACAATATAGCGTAACAACGGTTCCCGAATTATAACACGAAAGTAAAGATCGTATGTCCCAAAACTGTTTATGATGATTATTTAAAAATTAAATACAATACTAATATTGCCTTTATCCATCATTTTATAAAGTGTGTGATTGTAATAGTGCAAGTTATTTAATGATAGTAACTCAATAAGTGTAACAGATATTTGTTGAAAAGCCCAAAAAGATTCATAATATCGAAAAATAAAACTATCGAGTATCGAGTCAAAATAAGTGAATCGTGTTTTCCGTTAGCTAAATTAATAAATTAATACAAATTTCATTTGAGTCAATCGTCTTCCGAGATCGTAATACTTATTAGAAAACACAGCAATACAGCAAAATTGCACAGCCTGCTCTTAAGACACTAAGCACTAACTAGATATCTATCTACCGATGATATACACGAGATATCGATGGTACGGGTACAATCAACAATGATTCATAAACTGCAAATGTAACTTTGTAATCCTATACATATATATATGGGATCACAAAGTTATTCACGAAGTTAGTGTATCTAGAAAACTGGTCAGAAATTATTATGAAATGTTTAGGTTTTCCCGTGATTAAGACCCAAAGCACTAACAGCTAGATATCTACCGGAGATATACCGGAGATATCGATGATACGGGTACAATGATTCTTAATCATAATCTGCAAAATATGTAACTTTATAATCTACATTTGTATGGGATTACAAATTTAGTCACGATGTTAAGTGTATCTCGAAAACTGGACAGAAATCAGTCAGTCAGTCAGACAGTGAGTAAGTGACAAAATTAAGAACGTGTGGTAGCTGGTTACCTCCGTGGACTCCAAATTCCAACACAGCTACACACATTAATTAATATGCACTAAGTACTTTGCTGAAGGCGAATGAATAACTAATATTGCAAATGGAATGAAAGAAATGCACTATGGGAATGATGTTTAATGAAAATACTATAACTACAATGAATGATAATATGAATAAGTGAAAGACGTGAAGCTATACAATAGATAATGAAAGATGTACGCGCGCGATCAAGGCAAAGGCTAGGTGCGGAGTGAGCGTAGAGGGGCGCGCCGGCGACGGTGCAGCAGCGCCTACGTCACACACGCCGACTTGTTTCGATGCGCGGTATAAGCCATAAGCGGAGCGATTTTTCAAGCGTGGCGGAATGAATAATTATGTCACGCCACAAACGTTTAACAAGTTTCAGTTCTTAACCCTTAATCGGGTACAGGGAAGTATTTTCCCATCCTCTCATTTCTCAATCTATCTAAAATTCCGAATATCTTTGAAATGGATACCTTTTATGGTTTTTTCTTTTCACAAATAGAATCTAAGATAAGTACAACATTATCTTACTAGCAATCCAGCCCTTTCAAGTGTCTAGTGTCAATGTAAGAATCAAATAAATGTCAGTTTTGAAAAAATTGCGCAATTTTCACATAGTGGAGACATAAATCTGCAAAGTTTCTTCAAAAAAGATTCTTATAAGTAGATATTTGATTTGTTATGTACTTATTTATTATATTCTTTGTAGCTTTGTTTGTTGCCTTGCTAATCATTAGATTTTTAACCATTAGTAGTAGGTATAATTAATAGTTTTTCGTCGTGTACTTTCGCTTTCATTGTTTTGTGTGTGTGCTAATTAGTTTTAGTTTGTTATGCACATTATGCATCCACTCGTTTTTCAGTTATCATAATATCAATGTACTAGTTGTAAGATGGTTGCCTGGAAGATATCGCTATTTAGCGATAAGGCCGCCAGAATTGTGTTGTCTTTTTCAGCTTTAACTTTTTTTCTTGTATAACTTTGTGGAATGCAATAAAGTATATTATTATTATTATTATACTTGCAAGTGGGGAAATAGTTCTCATTGTCCATTAGCAACTCCATTTAGCGTCACTATATATAAAAAAATGGGGATTTATTTTTGTCAACTTTTAAGATATTTTGTCAATCATTTTAGTTTATTTTAAAGTTTTACTATCAATTGTTTTAGATAATGCCTTTAAAAAATGCAAAGTGGCATTATGTCCGCAGGAGTGTTTCAAACAGTTTCATTTGTCTGATTAATGTCTTTTTTTAAAAACACCTCCTAAAGATTTGGTATTTTATTGTTTATTGGATGCTTTATTCGCATACTGATACATAATCTCGTTTTAACTTAAACAATTTTGTGCACATTAATCGAGGAAAATAAATTCAAAAGTAGAGTCAGATCAACTAACTAGTATATTTATTTATACATTTCTTTCGCAATCGGGCAAAGGGAAATAATTCCCCATCTTGGTTAGTCATGAACAGGCAAAGGGAAATAATTTCCTATCCGTAAAAACCTAATTATTTTCAGTTTCAATAAAAACATTTTTCAGTAAATTTCAAAGTAAAGTTTCAGTAAATTTCATTCAATTTTAACCTACTGGTTCAAATTGAATGAAATATTTTTAAATACTTATGTATTCCGTGTTTATACAACGCTTGCTTAGCAACTGAAAATTCAAGCTTATTGTTTTATCCACAACGAAGTAATTCTGTCTACTCTGACGAAGTTTTAGGGGGTCAAAAAGAGTCTGAATTGCTTTGGGAAAAGGATGGTTAAATCATAATTTGAAAGCTACAAAATTATAATAAATATACAGCAATAATCTTCAGCATAATTATAACCTTTCTTTTTACTGTTATTTATTTCCTATTTCTGTTCATCGTCATCATTGCTATATCAGCTTCCAAAGTAATACCAATTTTTACTTAAAATTCAAACATACATTCAGCATCTCCCAAGTATTTACAAATTAAGTTTATTTTAAAACACTCGCCAATAGATTGACAATTTCACTAATTACATATTTACCGTTAGAATTTTTTTTTAGGTCAATATTGAAGTAAGATAAGTAAAAAATAGAGTTTTGGTGCGATCTCGGTAACGCGACAAATGTATGCCATGGTTAACGTGACCATTTATTTTTTTTGTTAGAGCGGGACAAATACAGAATCCCCCCCCCCCCCCCCCCCAAACACGCGCTAACTACTGGATCGATTCGACAATAATTATCGAGGAAGGCTTAATAGGCTTAATCCTTCGATCGCGGATTCTTGGAAATCTATTTTACATTATGGGGCTTGAAGGATTAAAATATATTTTATCACGCCAAGACTAATAGAAGCGAAGAAACAGAGGAAAATGTGAAAATACGGGAAATATTTGAAAGAGCTTATCTCATGAACAACTATGTTATTTGGCACAAATAAAAAGTAGACCATGTGAAGGGTTCTTTTTGTGGGCTAATTTGTCTGTGAAATTCCTAATTTACGCGGGCGAAGCCGCGCTGAACGTCTTGTTATTGATATTGAGCAAAATATTATGGCAGAATAATCTCATTTGTTGTATGTAATGCGTTACTTTCAGGCATTTCAAACATAAAAATATACACCTAATTTTCAATAATTATTATCGTTTGGTCTGTTTGCAAAAGCGGGACAATTTCGGCCTCGCGGGGGACAGCGGGCCAGACTGCCTGAAAGCGGGACTGTCCCGCCCAAAGCGGGACGTATGGTCACGTTAGCCATGGTCAACGTCGTTTGCTCAGGGGACGGCCTTAATACGTCCTAAATAAAAATACGTCTTGATTTCCTAATGTAACAAATCCACCAAATATTTCATTTTATATTTTTATAAATAAATAATGTACTTAACTAATTAATAATTATAATAATAAATTATTATCTTGAGGACCTCAGACTTAATCCGACCCTGCCATAGCCGATAGTTTATATTTTATGGTGTTTTTCAAGCAACTGTACAATTCGTAAACATAATTAATAATAAAAATAATTGCTTATTACACTGAGGTAAATAAGTTTTATGAATTATTTATTATTCTACATAATATTATGTTATGTAGGTAGATACTTACGTGTAAGTACCTATAACTTTTAATTTTTAGCGAATATAAAAATATATTATCTATCTCAATTAGTTTTGTGTTGTCTACGTACCCACAAAGAAAAGAAAAATGTAAAATGCAAAGAATCACACACCGACCGCGACCCGCGAGGTCCCTAGACCGTGCGGGTCACGCGGTCAAGGTCGTACTATATGCACGATGACGCTAATCTGCACCTAACTAGTAAAGCAAGACGGTACATTATTGCGTAAACACGGGATAGATACATAGCTTCGCTTCTAAAATTTCGGTGTTCTGGATGGTATTTCTTTTGGATATTTTGTATTTGTGTGTATATTGGACTACATAACATAGTTTTGAAAAGAAATAACGCTGAGAAATTTTGCATATTAAGTTTTTTATAGATTTTTAATATTTTTTTATTGGCATGGTTTTTTTTGGATTTTCTTACTCATGACGCCAAATGACATTCTTAAGTCATATGCGAAAAAAAATAATACTGAGAAATTTTGCTGGGAAAATGAGGTCAGAAAAAAGAATTATCATACAAAAGCAATACTTATATTTGAAAAAAGTTTTGGATTTTTATAAAGTATCACATGCTTGTATAAAGAAATCATTTGGTAAAATAAATTTAGACTGAGAAATTATGGCGTTCGATATAGACACAGATTTGTACTTTTAGGTATAAATAACTGACTTCCTAATGTTTTTTTTTTTTTGATTTTTATATGATAGTATTGGCTCATACTATTCTATAACCCAGCAAAATTTCATCGACTGAGGAATTACTCCGGGGTCCCCATACAAAGAATCGGTTCGTTTTCTACACTAATTTGTTTATTTGATACCTTTTACAAAAATCCAAAGACTGTCCGATTTAATTTTCGGTTCTAACATTTAGATTTCCCAAAATATTTATTTTTTGCTCTAAAAAACGAAAAATGTATCCACGCTACCGAGTGAACACTTTACATCTCTGTCTCTCTGTCATTAAAATCGACAGTGGTGCGAGAGTGATGCAAGATCAAGGTCATTGGCAGTTGTCAGCGTCTTAACAACACCATGCACTCTTTTGGTGATATTCTAACCATTTAACGAACCTTTCTAGCATCTGGACGAGTGGTCCCCGCCGGCGTAGAGGCGGTGGTGATGATATACGGCCTGCACCGAAACTCAAAGTACTGGGGACCCCACGCGGACCATTTCGACCCACAACGATTTTTGGGTGTGTGCCACCTAACGCCTACATACCGTTCAGTTCGGGACCACGGAACTGTATTGGTAATTAACCTTAGTAATAACTATTTAACTAATTGTAGGTGTCTTAAAATAACGTATTGACTAAATTGAATAGTCGAATCTATAATAAACAGTATTATAGTATATTAACAGATATTAAGTATAATTAAAACTGTTTATCATATTCTGTCTGTATAAATTATGTTTTGACTTTTGCCTCTTTACACTTATACCGCTAAACTGATTTTGATAAAATTTTGTAGGGCTTCAGCTATCTACCTATTACTGTATAATTGAAAATTGAAAAGAGGAACTTTAGTTAGGGCAACCAATTGTGAACTTAAAACGAACTCTGTAAGTTTATTTTTTCCAGGTTATAGATATGGTATCATGGCTATTTACATTATCATTTATATTGGATCATTTATAGGATCATATAATATAGGATCCAATCAAAAATGATTATTTGATCAAATAATCATTTTTGATTGGATCCTATAAATGATCCAATATAAATGATAATGTAATACCGCCCTTACGAAGCTCACTTTGGCTCACTCACAGTAAACAGAATACATTTTAAGATCTTTAACACAAAGAAAACATAGAACACAGATTACTAGTATATAATTATTTGTAGGTATATAGAAAATCGCAACCACTCATTTGACACTTGTAGACTGTAGTAAACAAAGGACGACTTTTGGCGGGAAGTCGAAAAGAGCGGGTGTTCAAAATTTTCTCTGCTTTATAAAAATTAATTTTCCAGTAATATTACTGTAATATAGTTGTAAATAGTACTTTTTCAATAGTGTTAAATAATTTAAAAATAAGATGAGTGTAGATAGCGACGGGGGTCCGTCCCCCGCAGATACTTCTAAGAAAAGAAAATTGGATAATATCGATAGCTGTACAGTGGATTATAGAATGTTTACAAAAACAAATTATAAAAGGCAATTCCCGGAGAACTATAGTAGCGATTGCGTTGTGTATGTAGAATCGATAAACAATGAAAAATTGGGAAACAAAAATCCCATTGCTTTGACCAAATTATTCACGGAAAATGTTAAGGGCATCATAGGAGTTCATAGAGTTAACGCTCATAAAGTTGGTGTCACCTTTAAGAAGCCCGCTCCTGCGAATAACTTCTTAAAAATGGATCATTTTTTAACAAAAAATAAACTGAAAGCCTTTGTACCGGCCCACCAGTCGGAAATTACTGGTGTTATAAAATATGTGCCTAAGGATCTGTCCAATGAAGTTATATACAAAAACATTACATGCGACACAGAAGTAATTTCAATTAAAAGATTTTTTAAGAAAGTTGAAGGGAAACTTACTCCATTGGGTACAATAGCAGTTACCTTCGCTGGTACAATTTTACCTCAATACGCCTACATACAAATGTTCAGGTATCCAGTACATTTATACATACCACCATTATTGCAATGCTTCAAATGCCTCAAGTTTAACCACTCTGCCAAAGTTTGCCGAGGAGAGCAAATGTGCTCCTCATGTGCTGGACGGCACTCATACAAAGAATGTGATGTAGAAGAAATTGTATGCCTCAACTGTAGCGGAAATCATTTGGCCATCTCACGAGACTGTCCAGTGAAACAGAAGAAAATGCAGGAAAAGAAGTCCAAATATCAGAATGTTAACCGTAGCTATGCCACTGTGGTGAGTAGTGTTCCGTTGCTCACTGACCCTAAATCTTTTCCAGCTATTTCTAAACCTATTAATGTAAATTCTGTTGGTAACACTAAAACAAATTTCGATATAGAACAAATTTTGAATAATGACATTATAATGAATGCCTTAGTTAAGTCTCTTGTAATCCTCGGTAATAACAATATTCGTGACTGAATAAAAGAATTAAAGATATACTATTATCTAATTTAATCACATAATGGATACATATTTAAATATAGCACAATTTAATATACAAAGCTTGCAGAATAAAAGAGCCTTATTAAAAACATTTCTTTTTGATCACAATATAGACATATGTCTGTTAAATGAGACATGGCTTAGGAGTTCAAGTATAATTCCAGATTTTACACCTTATAATTTCATACGTAAAGATTCATTAAATTCACATAATGGAGTAGGTATACTCATTAAACAAAACCTCAAATACAAAATTGTAAATACAACTTTTTACGAAAGTATTCAAAATATTTGTATATCATTAGAAACTACAATAGGAACAATACACATTTTATGTGTGTACTGCCCACCTAATAACAGGTTTGATACAAATAAATTAAAAAAAGTATTACTTGAAACTCCTAAGCCATGTCTCATCATGGGAGACTTTAACGCACACCACATTTTATTCGGATGCCACTCAAACAATAACAGAGGTAACAGTTTGTTTAACATCATAGATGAATTTGACATGTGTATATTGAACGATGGCAGTGTCACAACAGTTCAGGCACCAAATAGAAATCCATCTGCAATTGATTTAACTCTTGTTAGTCCTTCTTTAGCTCCTCTTTGCGAATGGCTTGTCCACAGTGATCCAATGGGCAGCTACCACTATCCAACTCAGGTAACTATTAATGTACAGCCCTCAATATATGAAGTTCGTCCTGTGGAAGAAAAATATATTTACAGTAAAACAGATTGGAATAAATATTTAAAGTTATCAGAGACATATTTTTCAGAATTAAATGTAGATAATAATAATTTAGAACCACTTCAGTTATACAATAGTTTTGTCAGTATTTTAAGTAATCTAAGATCAGTAACAGTACCAAAACAAAATATAAAGCCAATTTCAAAGCCATTGAGAAAACCAGCTCCTTGGTGGAACCAAAAATGTGAAGATGCAGTTCGAAAGTCCAAGGAAGCTTTAATAAATTATCGATCTTCACCCAGTATTGACAATTTTATTACTTATAAAAAGTTAGATGCTCAAAAGAAAAGAATATTAAGGGAGGAAAGGGTTAAATCATGGCATGACTTGTGTAGTAGTTTTAATAGAATGACACCAGTATCTAGAATATGGGGATACATTAAAAGATTTAGGAGAATAGGTACCTCCCATAATAGGTATTTAAATGATAATTGGGTACCATCCTTTTTGAATAAAATCACAGATCAGTCTCAGATAAATGAAAGTAATTTAAAAACTATTTTTGATCAAGCCGTTGAAGATGAAAGTAATTCATTTCTTAATAAGCCATTTACACTAAGCGAATTGTACATATCTTTAAAAAGTAGAAAAGACACAACACCAGGCTTGGATAGTATACCATATATTTTAATTAAGAAACTACACCCTAATGCCATAGAAATACTTTTAAATATTTATAATAGATTATGGGATAGTTTAGTAATACCAGAGTCATGGAAAACTCAATGTGTCATTCCTATTTTAAAACCAAATAAACCTGCTGGTAATCCAACTTCCTACAGGCCCATTTCCCTATCATCATGTTTAGGTAAGCTCTTTGAAAACATGTTAAAACTAAGATTAGATTACTTTGCTGAATCACAAAACTTTTTACCGGATATTCAATTTGGATTTAGGAAAGGAAAAAGTTGTTCTGGAAGCTTTGTATCATTTATAGAGGATTTAAAAAAGGCAAAACTAAGTCACTGTAGTGCTGTGTGTGTATTTTTAGATGTAAAAGCTGCTTTTGATAGTGTTAACATTGAAGTGTTAATAAAAGTTTTACAAGAACTAGGATTTCCGGTAAAAACTTTAAAATGGATATACAAATTTTTATATGACAGAAAAGTCTATGTCAAATTCAATAATAAATTGCATGGGCCACAAAAGGCCAATAAAGGCACAATGCAAGGTGCTACGACATCACCATCTCTATATAACTTTTATACATCTCAAATACTTAAATTTGTAAATATACTTGGAGTAAAAGTTTTGCAATTTGCTGATGACTAGCTTTTTTACTGTGTAAATAAAAACTTAAATACAGCTATCATTCTTATAAATAGGGCATTAGCTCAATTACAAAATTATTACAAGGATATTTTAAAATTAGAAATTAGTTCAGAAAAAAGTTCGGTGTTAATATTTAGTAAAGATGTACCTGCACAGTCTGTAAATATAACTTATAATAATGACAGAATTCCCGTTGTGAATCAACACAGATTTTTAGGAGTTATTATTGATAATAAAGTTAAATTTGATAAACATATAAACTATGTATGCCAGAATGCTATGAGAAGCATAAATGTAATGAGAAGTTTGGCAGGAAAATTTTGGGGTTCAGACCCAAAAACTCTTAACATGTTGTACAAAAGCATAGTCAGAAGTCATTTTGATTATAGTTCATTAGCTTATATGAATGCAAATATAACATTACTAAGGAAATTAGATGTTATACAGAATATGGGTTTAAGAATAATAAGTGGTGCCATGCGCACTACCCCTATTGTGTCTATGGAAATAGAAAATTGTATACCTCCATTGTCTCTGCGCCGTTTACAATTGGCTGAGAGATTTTGTCTTAAACAGTTATCCTGTGATAACAATTTTATAGTGAACCAATTGTTACATCCTGTAGAAATTGTAGGGTCAGCTTCACCAATTATTACATGTAATGATCTCATTTCTGCTTCTTTACCTGAAATACCAACAATTATGTTTTTAACAAAAAAATGTGCTAAAAATATGTATACGAGTAATAAGTGGCCAATTTATCAGTATCCTTATGAGGTTACAATTAACTATTTTACTATTAAGTGTCATTTAAACTCCGTTACAAATAAATTTGACTTTGTACAATTTTTACAGGATAAAAGAGATTTTTACACAATATATACAGATGGTTCCAAAAGTGATGAAGTTAAAGCTGCATACTATGACCCACAAATTAAACTGAGCAAACGTTTTAAAATGCCACAAAGTTGCAGTATTTTCACAGCAGAGGCTTGGGCAATATTAGCTGCTTTGACATATGTTTATACTAATGTAAATAATGTAAATATTTTAATTATTAGTGATTCAAAAAGTGTACTAAATTCTATTTGTAACCAAAGTTTGTGTTATAAACAAAATTATATTATATTTAGAATAAGATATTTTTTTAGAAAATTGATTGAAAAGAATATAGAATTAGTGTGGGTTCCCTCCCACAGTGGCATATTAGGCAATGAAATTGTTGACCAAGTGACTCGTAGGGAACATGATGTGGACATATCAGGAACTTTTAAAGTCCCATTCACGGATTTCTACCCACAAATTAAAAGCTCAGTAAAAAGTTTATGGATAGAATATTGGAAGAAAATAACAGAAACTAAAGGAAAATGGTATTCGGAAATACAAAGAGACTTACCGATATCACCATGGTACAGTAGGCTTGGTTATGTGGATAGAAAGTTTGTGACTAGTATTAATCGTTTGCGCTTTGGACATTGCCTAATTCCCTCACATCTCAGCAGAATGAACATAGTGAATAATAGTAACTGTACACATTGCTCTGAAGAAAACGCAGACATCGATCACATGCTTTTTAAGTGTCCAGTCTTTGCCATACAGAGATCTATATTTGTTGACATGATCAAAGAAATAGCTGAACAGAACTCTTTAAGTGTCCCCCGCCTCAGTCAAGATCTATTAAGAAACACTATTTACTTTCACCCTATTTATAAGTATATTGTAAATACTATAGGAAAAATTTAGTATCTAATAAGAAATTTAGAGCTCTAATTTCTAGGTTATGTTTGTCACAGATTATTATTATATATTTGTAGACAGATAAGCGTCTTAGAAGAGTTTGACGGCTCACGAATTGACATTTGATGGGACAGCTAGCGCCATCTAGAATTGGTTCGATTAAAACTCCATAGGTGTGTATGTGTGCGTTTATGTTTGTATGTGTGTATTAGGCTATTATGGGGATAGGATATCCTTGTCAGATTTTTATGTTTCAATAAACTTGAATTTTTAAAAAACTGAGTTTGTTATGTTTAGTTCACATAACAATACCCAATTTTCACAAAAACAAAGTCTTTGAAACATAAAAATCCGACAATATAAAACAAATAAAAACAAAATTTTGACGAATATGATTATTTATTGTTTTTACTTTTTGGTCAATATAAAGTCCCTGCCACCGGTTCGCTGACCCACCCACCGAGAAGAACCGGCGTAAGAAACTCGGTGAGTCTATTTTTTTAAACAAACAATGCTAGAATACATACATCATACACACTCTGTTTAGATTCAATTAAATTTGTAAAATAAAAGTTAAAACATTTTGTTATGCATCACTCAATCAAAACTAATTATTTACATTCAATTGAAATTAAACTGAGTTTACAACGTTACATTCATAACACTATTCAATCAAGTGTTTTAAAATAGTTACAGAAATGTTATAATTATTCATAATAACGGGTTTTTTGTAAATCTGGCTCAATCCATAATTTACTGCTAAGATTTAGAAAAATATATATTACGTTATACATGTTTGTACAATTGATAATAAATAGTCTGAAGATTTTTTTTAACAATCAATCTACAGTTTGCATTTTTTCCGTAAAACATTTTGTCATGCATCACTCAATCAAAACTTATTATTCACATTCAATTGAAATTAAACTGAGTTTACAACGTTACATTCATAACACTATTCAATCAAGTGTTTTAAAATAGTTACAGAAATGTTATAATTATTCATAATAACGGGTTTTTTGTTAATCTGGCTCAATCCATAATTTACTGCTAAGATTTAGAAAAATATATATTACGTTATACATGTTTGTACAATTGATAATAAATAGTCTGAAGATTTTTTTTAACAATCAATCTACAGTTTGCATTTTTTCCGTAAAACATTTTGTCATGCATCACTCAATCAAAACTTATTATTCACATTCAATTGAAATTAAACTGAGTTTACAACGTTACATTCATAACACTATTCAATCAAGTGTTTTAAAATAGTTACAATAATGTTATAATTATTCATAATAACGGATTTTTTGTTAATCTAGCTCAATCCATAATTATTTACTGCTAAGATTTAGAAAAATATATATTACGTTATACATGTTTGTACAATTGATAATAAATAGTCTGAAGATTTTTTTTAACAATCTATCTGCAGTTTGCATTTTATCCGTTTAATTTTTTTAATGAAGAATATTATGAATAAACTAATTATTTACATTCAATTGAAATTAAACTGAGTTTACAACGTTACATTCATAACACTATTTAATCAAGTGTTTTAAAATAGTTACAAAAACGTTATTAATTATTCATAATAACGGGTTTTTTGTTAATCTAGCTCAATCCATAATTTACTGCTAAGATTTAGAAAAATATATATTACGTTATACATGTTTGTACAATTGATAATAAATAGTCTGAAGATTTTTTTAACAATCTATCTACAGTATGCATTTTTTCCGTTTGATTTCGTTAATGAAGAATATTACGAATAAACTTATTATTTATATTCAATTGAAATTAAACTGAGTTTACAACGTTACATTCATAATACAATGAAAATCGTTGGAGCTGATTCCGAGATTTAAAGATATATCGTTTAAAGATATTATAAGATAACGGGTTTTTGTTAATCTAGCTCTATCCTTAATTTACTGCTAAGATTTAGAAAAATATAAATGTTATACATGTTTGTACAATTGATGATTGTATTATTGTAATATTCTTCATATTACGAATAATAAAAACTAAGGAAACGTAACACCCACACTTCAACCGTTTTGAATTTAGTTCCTTTTCGTACACTAAAATATGACAATAGCATCATGTATGTATTCGGTTCTAATTTTGTAGACTCATGGATTTTTAGGGTTCCGTACCCAAAGGGTAAAAATGGGACCCTATTACTAAGACTTCGATGTCTGTCCGTCTGTCCGTCCGTCCGTCCGTCTGTCTGTCTCCAGGCTGTAACTCAAGAACCGCTATAGCTAGACTTCTGAAATTTTCACAGATTGTGTATTTCGGTTGCCGCTATAACAACAAATACTTAAAAAAATTATAATACTTAAGGGTGTCTCCCATACAAGAAACGTTATTTTTTCGGCCTTTTTTGCTCTATATAAAAAATGGCAACAGGTAGGCACATTATATTTTCACGAAGGCCCTTATTGTATGTCTACGTCAATAATTAATTAAATAAAATAAAAATTTAAGGGGTGCTCCCATACAAGAAACAATTTTGGCCTATTTTTGCTCTCTAACGGTAAGGAACCCTTCGTGCACGAGTCCAAATCGCACTTGGCCGATTATTTTGATACAGTCACCCTTCCTTAGGTTTTATTATCTGTAAGAATAATATACAGGGTGTAAAAAGACCACTTCCGATAACTTTGGGGTATTATTATACTACATTTTCTGATTACAAAAATGTATTTTTTTTTAAATTT
Organism: Polyommatus iphigenia; assembly: GCA_963422495.1. NCBI lineage: Eukaryota > Metazoa > Arthropoda > Insecta > Lepidoptera > Lycaenidae > Polyommatus > Polyommatus iphigenia. The sequence goes on along the minus strand of OY730180.1, from coordinate 13,119,737 downwards.
TTTTTTCAAAAAAAATTTTTTTTTAATATATTTTTTATAATAAATAACCTTTAGACAAAACCATAAACCATTTACAAAAAATATTTAAAATATTTTTTTTACTTTTATTTTTTTTTATCCCGATACGTAATCTAAAAGACGCGAGTCATTGATATCAAATGTAGCGCGCTTAATAACATAAGGTCGTAAACGACCATACTGTACGGTCGCGGCAGTTTTTAACCTTATGCTCTTTCCAACCTATAAAGAACCATGACATTCAACTCTCTCAAGTAACTCAGAACTTTGACCTATGATCTCTTACCTAGGCTAATTTAATCCTTCGATCGCGGATTCTTGGAAATGCTATTGTATTCTAGAGTTGTCTCGATCACCGGTACTCGTATGGGCCTTAATGGGTTAAAACTTTAATTCTAACTCATGTACAAAACTGTAAGTAACTTTCTGAGCATGAGTAACAACTTATTTATCGATTAGTTAAAAAGTTATTCGTAAGGAACAAAACCGATTTTGTGTGATATGCGAATGCGGATCTCAGGAGTCAGGCTTTCTATCGAAATTACAGACGATGCAAGAAAACTTCCGTACGTAAAACTATGGTAATAAACTTACGTGTAAAATGTTAAGTTCTTAAAGTGTTCTTATTTCTCTAGACTCTATGCATTTTGTAAGTATTCTTTAGCACTAAGCAATAATACCACCAACAACAACACGTTTCTTACACGAAATCTAACACAACACAAAGTTTAAACAAAAAAATAATAACACATTTTCCGTGTTATGCAGAACGATGATTGTGGATGGACAGTACCTAGATCTGCAATTATCGCTTTTTATCTACTACAGACGATACAGTATGAAAAAACTAGCAATTAATTAATTACTTACGTGAAAAATGTTGAATTCTGATTTTTGAATGTGCTCTCTATACATTTTGAAAATAGTCCATATCACCAATCAATAACACCACCAATAACAACACATCTCTTTTTACACGATATCTTACACGACACGTCTTATTTTTTCAACGCAAACAAATAAGAAATAATAGTTAATTAATTTACATTTTACACATTTAGTTATCACAATAATACGTTTTAAAAAGATCGTAATACGCTTATTAATTAAACATAACTCAACGGACAACCTTCAACCTCAAGATGCAAATTGGAACTAAAGTCTAATTATGCGAAAATCGTATTTAAAAACATGTATCGACTTTCGGTAAATTCAAAGATACCGACGGGACGGCCAGACCGCTTGGCGGCAACGTCAAAGCGCCGCCGCACGCGCCGCCGGCCGCTCTGTAGGTGTACGACGCACGTGTCGCTAATCCATTTCAAGGACAATCTAAGTGTTGTACCCTATAAATTCAAAACGATGTAGTCGATATTTAAATTACCATTAAATAATAAAAATTATAACTATTATTTAGTAGGTCTACTATTCTCATTTTTAAAATTAACTCTATTAATTCATGAAGCCCCAAGCGGCCACATCCGGCCGCGATAACAATGAAAAAGCTATTGTGTCTCGTTTAGCCACGACTTATGGGTTAAGAGGTTATAAATTCAGAAAGTTTTTATCGGGATACATAGTCAAGTTGCATTCGATAATTTCGATACCGACATTACCGTGATAAAGTGATTGATAAGCCATGGCACGCGTTATGCGCGTCTACGTACGCAATGAAAATACTTTAATAATACCTAATTAATTAAATAACTTTTAATTATTGTCGCTATTCTTAACATTGAGTAGGTATTTGCTTATTTTTAGTTTGACTACAAATCAAAACGTACTCGTATGTAAAACAATACGATTTATCGATAGAAATTAGCGATAACTCAAAATATGCACAGGGATACATCCCTATTATTTTACAAAGTTTTTTATTCAATTTTGTTCAGTCGGCTGTAAACGCGCGCCGCGCTGTGTACTGTGACGTTTTTGTTTAAGTTTTGTAATTTTATGGATGTTTGTAATTAATATTTTTTCTATGTTTGTAATTAATAACGGGCCGTGACATGATACGTGTCCGATGAATGTGCGATGAAATGTGAATGAACTTTTAATACTCGTAAACCTTTATGGAACGGGGGTGAACATCGCGTCGTCGTCGATAGACGATAGTGCGGTTTAAACAGTGCAGTAAAAAGTGTTTAAAGAATTGGAATGTCTCCTGTTTACTTTTGTTTCGTGTTGAAAAACTCTGCAATCTACATTGAGTTAGATGGAGCACAGCTCGAACTGCATTTCATAAAAGCAGACAGCTGATCACAGGTCAGTGAACATGTTATCAAGTATTTTTTCCATAGATAGGTGTAAGTAACTGTGTGATGTGAATTATGATTTCTTTTCCTTTTTGGCCGGAAGTAAAAACTGAGTATTTTTGAGTAATAAACTAATAACCTAAGAAACGGTAATTAATAAATTCTAACATTATGTTATCTAATAATTATTACAATATTGGTAGTTTATTCACTACCTACGGGCTAGGGCACACCACGATCAGCTGTTTTGTCTAGCGCAGGGCCGCGCGCGCGGGACTCGGTGCGGGCCGGGCGGCGTGTGGGGGCTGACTCGGCCCGGGGCTCCACTGGCGTGCGATAATATCGCGCATTTACATCAGCGTTATACATTGCGTGTTGAAAATTTTGACTATTTTAAAAACTGGCGATTTAAAGAAAATTACTTGCACCAATGGATATATCTAATGCCCTATAATAACCCCACGAAGTTATCGGAAGCGGTCTTTTGACACCCTGTATTATTCTATTCAGTAGCGCATTTGATGCGTAGGTCCGCTTCGGCGTTGTCATCCTTTCTCCAAATCAGTATTCATCTCCTGCCATATCAAAACTGTTGGTTTCGTTTTCTGCATGTCACTGTAAAATTAAAATGATTTATTTTAACGTACTGTTATAATATTTGTTTTTTAAATAATACCTTATCTAGACCCTAGAAAATAACTTCAAAAATTATTTTAATCGCCAAATCTCACGGAACACATCGTTTGCGCCCTACGCATAAAAAAAATCTATTCAATAAAGCAAAGAAATAGATTATTATTTGTTCATAATGTTATTTGGTTCCTATACATACATATTTCGATTTTCCATGGAACTTGGCACTCATTTAGATCTCCATCCTTTTTACGGCGAAGTCCAAAGACAAGAATAATGTTTGTATGGAACTTGGCTTTCCATTTTTACATATTTTATGTTTTTGGTGGGATCGTCCTTTCTTTTGCTAGTCATCTTCATTATTCTATACATTCTATCCCATAAGCTTTCCTTGTTTTGTGATGTACAGAATTGTTTCCAGCTGGCGGTCTTTGTGGTGAGTATCAGGTCTTTGTACTCTTCTAGTGCTTTTAGGTAATTATGCACCACCATCTCTCTTCTGTCGCTGTTTGCCTTATTGATTTTCCGTCTTAGTCTTTTTACTTCATTTTTCTTTTCTTTCAGTTCTGGAGTTATGAAATTTGGCACACAGGTCGTGTGTAATGGAGGCACTTCACATGGCTATTTGTATTTGCTATTGGCTATTTGTTGTATTTGACAACATTATTGACGAATACGCAAACAAGCAAATAAAGGCAAATACGACCGTCCACACATAGACATTGGACGTCAAATACCAAACTTTTTCTTGATTTTCTTTACTTGCCTATTTGACTCCTTTGATGTGCGTCAAAACCGACAAAGGTACGGATACGTGTATTTGGAATTGATCATATTTGTCAAATAGGCAAATAAGGCCAATATTTGTCAAACATACCGTCTACACATGGTGATTGTTTGGCGAATACATCAAATACGCAAATACAAATAGCCAAGTGAAGTGCCTCCATTATATGTAGATTAACAAAAAATTAAGAAATTTTAGAAATCGGTCAAGCGTGAGTCGGCACATCTACGAACTTTAGAGGCTACTTCCAAATGCCCAAGCGTTATGAAATTTGTCACACAGGTCGTGTTTTATAGTAGATTAACAAAAAATTAAGAAATTTTAGAAATCGGTCTAGTGTGAGTCGGCTCATCTACGAACTATAAAAGGCTACTTCCAAATATAATAGGGTTATGAAATTTAGAACACAGTTCTGTAACACAGGTCGTGCTCGTGTGTTATATATGTAGATTAACAAATAATTAAGAAATTTTAGAAATCGGTCAAGCCTGAGTCGACTTATCTACGAACTTTAGAGGCTACTTGCAAATATCCTAGCGTAATGTAATTTGGCACACAGGTCGTGTGTTATTATGTTGTATATATATATATATATATATATATATATATATATATATATATATATATATATATATATATATATATATATATATATATATATATATATATATATATATATTATAGTTTGAGTTGGAGTTGGAGTTGGAGTTGGATTTGAGTTTGAGTTTATATATATATATATATATATATATATATATATATATATATATATATATATATATATATATATATATATATATTATAGTTGGAGTTGGAGTTGGAGTTAGAGTTAGAGTTGGAGTTGGAGTTGGAGTTGGAGTTGGAGTTGGAGTTGAGTTGGAGTTGAGTTGGATTTGAGTTGGATTTCGAGTTCGAGTTCGAGTTCGAGTTCGAGTTCGAGTTCGAGTTCGAGTTCGAGTTGACGTTGACGTTGACGTTTCGGTTTGAGTTTCGGTTTGAGTTTCGGTTTGAGTTTCGGTTTGAGGTTCGGTTTGAGGTTCGGTTTGAGTTTCGGTTTCAGTATCGGTTTGAGTTTCGGTTTGAGTTTCGGTTTGAGTTTCGGTTTGAGTTTCGGTTTGAGTTTCGGATTGAGTTTCGGTTTTAGTTTCGGTTTGAGTTTCGGTTTGAGTTTCGGTTTGAGTTTCGGTTTGAGTTTCGGTTTGAGTTTCGGTTTGAGTTTCGGTTTGAGTTTCGGTTTGAGTTTCGGTTTGAGTTTCGGTTTGAGTTTCGGTTTGAGTTTCGGTTTGAGTTTCGGTTTGAGTTTCGGTTTGAGTTTCGGTTTGAGTTTCGGTTTGAGTTTCGGTTTGAGTTTCGGTTTGAGTTTCGGTTTGAGTTTCGGTTTGAGTTTCGGTTTCGGTTTCGGTTTCGGTTTCGGATTCGGTTTCGGTTTCGGTTTTGGTTTCGGTTTCGGATTCGGATTCGGTTTCGGTTTCGGTTTCGGTTTCGGATTCGGTTTCGGTTTCGGATTCGGTTTCGGTTTCGGTTTCGGATTCGGATTCGGTTTCGGATTCGGTTTCGGTTTCGGTTTCGGATTCGGTTTCGGATTCGGTTTCGGTTTCGGTTTCGGTTTCGGTTCCGGTTCAGGTTTCAGGTTTCAGGTTTCAGTTTTCAGGTTTCAGGATCCAGGTTTTAGGTTTCAGGTTTCAGGTTTCATGTTTCAGATTTCAGGTTTCAGGTTTCAGGTTTCAGATTTCAGGTTTCAGGTTTCAGGTTTCAGGTTTCAGGTTTCAGGTTTCAGGTTTCACGTTTCAGATTTCAGGTTTCAGGTTTCAGGTTTCAGGTTTCATGTTTCAGATTTCAGGTTTCAGGTTTCAGGTTTCAGATTTGAGGTTTCAGGTTTCAGGTTTCAGGTTTCAGGTTTCAGGTTTCAGGTTTCAGGTTGAGGTTGAGGTTGAGGTTTGAGTTTGAGGTTGAGGTTGAGGTTGAGGTTGAGGTTGAGGTTGAGGTTGCGGTTGAGGTTGAGGTTTGAGTTTGAGTTTGAGTTTGAGTTGGAGTTGGAGTTGGAGTTGGAGTTGGAGTTGGAGGTTGAGGTTGAGGTTGAGGTTGAGGTTGAGGTTTGAGTTTGAGGTTGAGGCTGAGGTTTGAGTTTGAGTTTGAGGTTGAGGTTGAGGTTGAGGTTTTTGTGCTATACGTAGCACTACATTAATTATATAATTAGATAATATTTATAGAATTTAATTAACCTACCAAGTTTAAATTAGAAGTATTATGGATCAGGCTGTTGATGAAGATGATTATGATCGGTGAAGTACATCTGAACTTGGCATTGGATTAGATTTCAACTCTTTTTTTAGGCCAAAAATCAGCCTATAGGAACTAGGCCCTATTTTAACAGGTATGTTTTTGATGGGATTTTATTCAGCAGCGTCGCGTTGTTAATATTTTAGCTATGGTCAATCAAAAGTGTTAGCTGATATTCTTTTTTTTTAATGCGCAGGGGAAACCCGTCATGGGTCCTCTGGGTTGGGGATGTGCCTCAGTTAAGCTGAAGCACCCCGGGGGTATGTGGGACTCTTACCCACTAAAACCACCTGCGGTTTGCCTTCAGACGTATACGGAGGGATGTCCTGGATCTGTCTAACGCAGGACTCCCTCCACAACTGGCCGGTCTACCTCAAAAGGGACCGGACTTCCACCAAAGTAAGGGAACGCTCCGGCAAACTGAAGCGTTCCCCTCGGCGCCGGGACTAGCTAAGCCGGGCAGGTTTCCATCCTTGCCCGGAGCCCCGGATTAGACGGCAGTTTGGAGGTTCGCGTAACGAGTTAGCTGATATCCTTTAATTAACATTAATTAACACATATTATGCTAAATTTTACTGCATTTCACATTGATACTTTGAGGAAAAGACATAGGATACTTTAAATCCCGGAAAATGGTGCGGTTTCCGGGCGATAATCGAATTTTGGTGCAACGGAGTTGCGGGTCATCTGATATATTATAAATGTACAAGATTGTCTCGTTTAAAGGCGATTTAGGGCGACCCCCAATGTAAGTGATTAACGCCACAATAGACATAACTACCAGTAGTTCGACTGCAAAGAAATGGACAGGTTTCAATATCTGTCAAATTCGTCGGGTTTCACTAGGATTATGAACGGAATGTGCCTCGCGCTGGCTGATATAATTTATTTTTAAATATTTAAAATAAATTTCAAAATTGGATTCTGACAATTTTAATCGCATGTGCCAAAATACAAACAACAATACGACCAAAGAGGAACACGTCCAGCGAATATGTCATAGTTTTAAATTCGTAGGCAACAAGTCAACAACCCTAGCGACGATTTTCGTCATAATACGTCAAATTTAAAAATTTCAACATCAGTTCTAAGTCGGCATACTCTATAATTCTGTCTACTCTGTTAACGCTACCCAAAACATCAGCCAATCCCTGTATCTAAAGGTAGGTAGCTCCCTCACCCGCGGGAGCATTCACGTGTAATGTAACATTATACGAGTATATTCGTTTTTCAGCATTACATTACAAAAATACCTCCCTGACCGACGAGCATTAGCTATGTCCGCTATGTATGTAATGTGTATATATTTATTCAACTTTCGTTTGGCATATTCAATAATTGAATGCGTCAAAATCCACCCGCGTTGAAAGAACAGTGTCATAGCGAGCGCTACGATTTCAACACGCGTCACGGGCATGCCTCACGTTCGCTGCAAGCGCTATAACGCATGCCCTTGATGAACAAAAAAAGGCCCAGTGTGGACAAAGCTATTCACCTGTAATGTAACATTAAAGATTCGACTTCAAGCATTACATTAAAATACTACCTCCCTGACTGACGAGCATTCGCGTGTAATGTAACGTTCGACTTTGAGCATTCCATAGCTAGTTGATGTTACAAGTTTTATCAAGATATTACACACTGTATCATTACAAGGTGCGCACTCGAATCTCCTCTCTCATTGAATGAATGCTCGAAGATTTTTTTTATTTATGCCCTAGTGCCTAGACGATAGCTATTAATATACTTTAATCCCTCGATCGTGGGAAACGAGACACAATAGATATTCTTTTTTTTCGCGGCCGCATGTGGCCGCTTGGGGCTTGATGGGTTAAAATAAATTATAAATATGCTGCTTACCTTTTTATTTTATTTTCGATACAGCTCACAACGCCCACAATTGAATTGCAAAAAGTGCCACTGATAGCACCTTTTAACACTGAAAAATTTAAACAAGAAATTAAAAAAAAAAAACATAAAATAAGCATGTTCAAGGAATATTTTTTTATGTTCTTTCGTTAATATCAGGAAACTGCAGGCAATATTCAATACTTATAATTATTATGTGCCTGCTTTTTTAGGGTTCCATACCCAAAGGGTAAAAACGGGACCCTACTACTAAGACTTCGATGTCTGTCCGTCCGTCCGTCCGTCTGTCTGTCTCCAGGCTGTAACACAGGAACCGCTATAGCTAGACTTCTGAAATTATTACAGATTATGTATTTTGGTTGCCGCTATAACAACAAATACTAAAAACAAAATTAAATTAATAATTTATTGTGGCTCCCATACAACAAACGTGATTTTTTCGGCCTTTTTTGTTCTTCATCAGTAATGGCAATTGGTAAGCGCATGATATTTTCAAGAAGCTTGATTGTATGTCTACTTCAATAACTCATAATAATATTAAAATAAAAATTTAAGGGGGGCTCCCATACATAAAACACAATTTTTGGCCTATTTTTGCTCTATAACGGTACGGAACCCTTCGTGTGCGAGTCCAACTCGCACTTGGCCGATTTTTTATTAATATTTAATGCGTTAAGTATAGTCTGTCAAAAAAGTGAAGAAATTAAAAAATGGCAACATCGTAATGTCATCCCTTTTTTCTTAGATTAATTTGAACACTACGATGTTGCCACTTTTTAATTTCTTCACTTTTTTGACAGACTATACTGACGCATTAAATATTAATTTAAAAAAGTACTAGCTCGATATACCCACCGCAGCCGCGCTGGTCCAACGATTTTAGAAATTTTTACTTATAAAATAGTTATTTTTAGAAAAGACTGCTTACCTTCGACGTTTCTTGTCGTCTGTTTTGATGATTAACTACAACTGCATGCGTTGTTTTTTTCATCCCACGAAGAAGGATGCACGATGATATTAAACGAATCGCCCACAAATTACACTGGAAAAAAAAAACGTTTAAATCTTTGTTCGCTGCAAAAATAAATAAAAATCAACATGAAACATTACACTTCCCTCGGCAAGCAAGCTCTCACTCACTTGAGACATGATAGTCTTAAGACACAGCTATACAAATCACATGAAGATTTACACAAATCTTCATGTGATCCTCAAGTGAACAAGAGCCGTTTTCTGCTTTGAACATCTTCTGCATCTCTCGAAGAAAACTGTAACAAAAATCAGAATGTTAAATGGATTCAATACTCAACGTAAGAAAGTTATCTGACATGGTGATCTAGTAAAAAAAATATTAATAAACTTGTATTTCAAAATTGTAGGCTAAGAATTTTGATACTTGAAATTTAATATATTATGTCAGATAAGTTTCTTGCGCTGCTTATAAGTCCGACTGCATGAATTTTGTCACTTTATTATGCTAGATACCTATTATACAATAAAAAAATTAACAGAATTTTCGTGATATGTATAATGGAGGCACTTCACATGGCTATTTGTATTTGCGTATTTGATGTATTCGCCAAACAATCACCATGTGTAGACGGTATGTTGGACAAATATTGGCCTTATTTGCCTATTTGACAAATATGACCAATACACAATACACGTATCCGTACCTTTCCACCACAAAAGAGTCAAATAGGCATGTTTAACAAAATCAAGTGAAAGTTTAGTTTTTGACGTCCATGTGTGGAAGGCCGTATTTGCCTTTATTTGCTTGTTTGTGTATTCGTAAAGTACATTATGTGAATAAATGATTTGATTTGTGATGGTATGATAATAAATTATTACTGGACTCAATAATATTAAGATAATTTATAAAGTCATATACTTACCAACTGGTAAATGAAGTTTTGGAACTGCGGTTCTTTTAAGGCGACTCCCAGCACCATACTTTGCTTTTGCTTCTGGTTCAAAATGTCTATCGCAAACTCTATATTTGCGATAGTCGAAATTTTCCTTATCAAATTTGCTTGGGATGAGTTCCAACCAAGCTCTATATACTAAAGGAAATTTCGGTGACGGAAATCTATGTACGGTCTTCGATCCTAAAAAAATATGGATTATGGATATCATACAGAAAAGAGTCTGAATCATATGATAGAATCAATCAGTCTTGTAGAATAAGAAATCTAGTAGGTATTGTATACTACGTAGTATGTAATACTATGTATTACGTAGTGTGAAATACTATATTATATTATGTGTATTCTTAAAGGTAAAACGAACAAATTTTGCTGATCTGATTTTATTTGCAATTAAATACCGTTTATTATTATAATACGAGGTAGCGAGGTTATGAAATTTATATTTATGTTTATATTCCAATACTTACTTTCCTTTCGCGAGCAGCCAAAAAGGCAATAACTACTCATTCTGATTAAATAATATCACTGTTAATATAAAATTAAGAGCAGTAGACTTTTTTGGAAAAAAATATTTAGAAACCAGCCGCCTTATCGGCAACCATTTTCTAAAGAATGTTGCATAGACTATACACTAAGAATGTTGCTAGCAATATTAATGATTCAAAGGCCTAAATTACACGGTCAATATTATCACGATTCTAGTATCACGGGATTCACAAATAGTACTGCGATACTGCGATTCGGCCTATTATATTGATGCGTGTAATACCTGCCAACGCGATACAAAACGCGCCTAATGTACTCACCCTTTCTTCGTTGTAGTCCCCGCTGTCATCCAACATTGTGGCACGATACATTTAAGTATTTTCATCACTAAAATCGGTCGTTTTGAACAACGTTTTTTGGGCTTTTCAATCGGTATTTTTGTAAGCTAAAAAGATAATTTATAAGTTTAATAATCCTTTATTCGTGCTATATAAGGCATAAGTGCTAAAAATGTCACATCAATTAATAGTTTGTCTACAAAAATTGCATAGCTTTTTACATGTGTTTACGGATTTTCATTACTTGAACTATAGTTTATCGATTATATATATATATAATTATATATATATATATATATATATATATATATATATATATATATATATATATATATATATATATATATATATATATATATTATATCATTGGTATAGTCAAGATACTGTGAGTTCCGGAAAAGGATATAATAAGATAGAGATTGTCTAAACTGAAATGACGCGCCCCACTACTTATTTAGTCTATTTAAATGTGTGAGTGCAAATATAAACAACAACACTTCATCTGTGTGGGAGCATCGATTTATTAGTAAACTACGATCTCTGAGTGTACAAGACGGTTGACTAGTCGGGCAATAAATCCGATAACGCTCGCGTGTCATTGTATCGAGCAGCGCCGTGTCATTGTATGAAACAATACGTCCTCTCCTCTCGCGCGTTTAACATTAACTAAACTAGTTGGACAGCAAATCCGAGAATAACTTATTTTTAACTTTTAACTTTCTTTATTAGCAACTAAGCGACCATGTTTACGTGTATTGCGTCCATATTTGAGTTGGGCTTGTGTGTGTAAATGTAGAGGTGGGGCGCGTCATTTCGGCTTAGACGAACTCTACGTCTTTTCATACCGGAAAAACGAATTTTGAAGCAAAAGAGTTGCGCGCATCATAAAGCCGAATAACCAAAAAAAAATTAAGTCGTCATCAAATGGATTTTTTATTAGTCTTGGCCTGGTTTATTTATATTTTAAACAAGTGCGAGTCGGACTCGCACACGAAGGGTTCCGTACCGTTATTGAACGAAAGTTGGCAAAAAATGAGTTTTTTTGTATGGGAGCCCCACTTAAATATTTATTTTATTTTTATTTTGTTATAAATTATTAAAGTACAAATATAATTAAGAATATTGTGAATATTTCAAGTGCTTGGCTGCTACCATTATTGATCACGAGCAAAAAAGGCCAAAAAAATCACGTTTGTTGTATGGGGGCCCCCCTTAAATATTGACTTTATTTTCTTTTTAGTATTTGTTGTTATAGCGGCAACAGATATACATAATCTGTGAAAGTTTTCGTTCTCTAGCTATTACCGTTCTTGAGTTACAGCCAGGAGACAGACAGACAGACGGACAGACAGACGGACAGACATCGAAGTCTCAGTAATAGGGTCCCGTTTTTACCCTTTGCGTACGGAACCCTAAAAAGCAAAAGAGGAAAATGTCGGCACGTCATAGCGTTAATTGACTGATGACATTGACGCTTGACAGCTTTGTGTTTTGGGAAATTGAGTTTTTGGAATTTGTTTGTATTAATATAGGTATGAAGAGTTTTTGTTTATTATGAAAAGTTTCATTAATCAGGCATCTGCTGTAAACGACAGTGCATTGAGTGTATAAGTTGCAAGTATCAGTTACTAAATCAAAATAACATTACTTTGTACTTTTTATGGTTAGAGGTTAGCGCCAAGTTACCATATAGAAATTTATGGTTTTTGTTTATAATTGAAAATGAATAACGAGAAGAGAAATGCTCGGGGTCGAGGAAGAGGTCGTGGTCGTGGGAGAGGCAGAGGCAGGGGAAGGGGGAGAGGTAAAAAAGTGCCGAAAGTGATGTCTTCTGACGAAGAAGAATGCTCTATGGAAGAAAGCGTACAGGACGCAGAAGATGGGCCTGTAGAAGAAATGAAAGAAGAGGTAGAACAAGAGGAACCCCCTAAATGTAAGGATTACTATAATTGAAGTTGAAGTTTAATTCATGAAGCCCCAAGCGGCCACATCCGGCCGCGATAACTATGAAAAAGCTATTGTGTCTCGTTTTGCCACGACTGATGGGTTAAATAATAACACTGCTCATAAAAAAATCCAACTTTATTAATTCATGAAGCCCCAAGCGGCCACATCCGGCCGCGATAACAATGAAAAAGCTATTGTGTCTCGTTTTGCCACGACTGATGGGTTAATTCAATAATCTTACTAAAATTTTACTTTTTAGTGGAAGTTCCATCTGATATATCTCAGCTCGAAGCTCCTGTATTCACAACTATACAACGAGGGCCACCCGAGCCTATGCTGAGATTGGACTGGAGTCACCGTGCCACTCTTATCGGTGAAAAAGTTCTAAACCCCATGATCTACTGCTGTGATACTTGTTCTAAGCCCATACTGATATATGGAAGGATGGTAATTATCTTTTATCTATCTTATATATGTATGTATTTAAAGTTAGCAAAAATGTTTATCATTACAATGTCGGGGTCCGGAAATGACTATCCATTTGTCCAATCAACGATATATGTACCGCACCGATTTCAATCGCCTAGATCCATCATATATTTTTTTAGATTTATCATGCCCCTACTTTATAAATTAGAGGGGGAGGGGCACATTTTACCACTTTGGAAGAGTCGCTCTCGCAAACTATTCAGGTTAGAAAAATATTATATTAAAAACCTCAATATGATTTTTGAAGACATATCCATAGAATATACCCCACACGCATTGAGATGAAATTTTTTTTTTGTTTCAGTTCAGTACCTATGGGGACCCCTAAAATTTTTAATAATCTTTCCATTTTTGTATCAAAATCTCAATGGGGTTCACAGACTACATCTACTTACCAAGTTGCAATAGTATAGTAGCTCTTGTAAAAGTGGTTCTGACATATGGATGGACAGACAGACATGACGAATCTATAAGGGTTCCGTTTTTGCCATTTGCCTACGGAACCCTAAAAATACTTCGCAATAAAATTAATACACACCCGTGATTTTGGGGTCCCAATTATCAAATGGATGCACTAATATTTCAATTGCACATGTAGTTTTTTGCTTTCTATAATTCATGAACTTGCTTCACTCCTATCAATTTTTGGTTACCTAAAATACGAGTATGTAACTATTAATTTAATGTTGCATAAAATTTCAGATACCCTGCAAGCATGTGTTTTGCCTGTCATGTGCACGGGCAGATCATACACACTGTCCTCGTTGTAGAGAAAAGGTTTGTAAATTTTAAAATTATTGAGTTATGATTTTTAGCCAAATTACCAGAGGTTCTATTTTTGAGAGTATGTATGTGTGAAGCCTTATTAGAGTGTATTTCTCAAAGTTTTACAGTAAAATGCTTACAATATAATTCATGAAAGGTTAAAAGCTACAATAAAATAATATCTGCAGGTATTACGTGTGGAGCAAACAGGCCTTGGTACTGTGTATATGTGTACACACTCAGGCACAAGATACGGCAACACAGGCTGCCGCAGAACATATCTATCACAGGTATGGCTCAGTTACAGTATGTTCATGTGTAGTTTGTTATACATTTTTTTTTCTAAGAATGTACCACATAATGAAACAAAATGATATTAAATTTTTCATACGGAAATGCAGTTCTAAAATATGTATGACTAAACTATAAAACAATTTTCATTTTTAGAGAGATCTTCAAGCCCATATAAACCACAGGCATGTATCTTCTGGAGCAGCTGAAATGAAAGCCGAGCCTGAACCACAATCTGCATCTGTAGCAGTTGTCAAACCACTTTCGGTAATACTATATTGTTACTCTTTATTCTGTATTGCCTTATTAAGTTTTACATGTCTCCTATCTAAATAGATGTTATTATTATGTACTATTATTTATTATAATAGGATTCCATGGTCCATCTAATATATATAAATCTCCTCTCACGATTTTTGTCCGCGATGGATTCCTAAACTACTTAACCGATTTTAAAGTTTTTTTTTTTTTAATGTGTCCTTTTTTCCAACTTGAGAGATAGGATAGCTTAGATCTTTAATTATAGTCGCAATTTTATTTTATTGCAAATTATTTGTCTATAAAGAGCGACCATTGTTTATGCGACGCGGGTCACTTGATAGCGATGGACGTTGCCATGGTGACATACTTATTTAGTCACTAATTCAATAAAATAATACAGGCGATATACTTTATATAATAATATGGCAAAGAAACGTTTGCCGGGACAGCTAGTAAATTATAAAATAAGATAACTAAACCCACGTAGTTTTTACTATTCGTAGCTCTAAAATATGTACCATCAAGGAAATTGATTCCTATGCATTTGATAGACCAACGTTATTTGGTCGAATATATGTCAATTCAATGTTAATTGTGATCTGTCGGCTGGGTTTGACGTAACGCAACCAAACTACGTAGGTCCCCGATCTGCATAGGAATCAACTTCTCTGATAGTACTTTATCTTTTTATACTAAATGCAACAACAGAAAGTTTAGTTTACTAATTATCAAGGCATATTATGTAAAACTGCTCTTTTCCGACCTATATATTCATATGTGGGCTGATAAATCGTAGAGGATGTTCTTTTAGACATAGAATATAATATTAATATAATAACATAGACATGGAATGTTCTTTTAGACATAGAAACAAAATTTCGCACATGTGTTCCTTTTATGAAGAACCATGCTCATTGTTAAGCTGCATCCATTAGCCGTGACTTATGAAAACGTCCGATAATTTGTTTCTAGCTTAAGGCAGTAAAAAGAGGCTCTATGCTTGAATACTATTTTAAAAAAGGCAATGTGTACGAGCTAGCACGTACATTGCTGATCCTACATAATTATTCCCGGAGTCCTGGCAAGTGCATACTCTCGGGCAGATCGCTACAAGCCGTCATCAATCGCCCACTCATTTTTAGCATTAACATACAGTCAATATATTATCATTTTTATATCAAGGACTTTTAATTTAATAATCAATCTATCATATCACAAAAAGGTAAGTAAGTAAATAAGTAAGGAGCTGCTTACTCGACTACACAGTCGAGTAAGCAGCTCCTACACAATGAAACATTGTTATGCCCTACAGCAGGTGTCATCGAGTGCGGCGTCAAACGTAGCCGGCGTGGCGGGCGACCCGCGTGCGCACGCGCCGCATGCGCCGCGCGGACGTACCAACCTCATTACAGTGCCCATACACGACCAAGACTCGCACAACTATTATAATTATTATCAGGTAATTTTTTCTATTTAAGTATCTACCAGCCAGTCCGCAAAAGGTGTACCGTGGCCAGTAGTTGGTGTGCCACAAAAATGACATCTTACCTACATATTCCTATAGTTTATATAAGAATCAACATCTCAAGACGATTGACGAAAGGAATAAAAATTCGGAACAGAGCACCTCTGTATACGCTGATTAATTTCTGGTGTACGTCCAAAAAATTTTCATTTTTCTAGCTATATCTTGAGCACAAAAAGTTTGCGGAACACTGTACTGAACACTGAACTTAAAAAATGCTTCAGCCATTTGTGAAATAAGCTCTTTCAAATAATTTACCCCGTTTTTCCCCATTTTCCTCTGTTTCTTTGCTCCTATCAGTGCCAACGTGATGTTATATAGCTCAAGTCTTCCTCGATAAATAATACTATCCAACAAAAAACGAATTCCTCAATTCAAAGCAGTAGTTCCACAAATTCCTTAGCTTTATAATATAATCATAGATATGATTTTCCCAAACTTTAAGGCCGCCATTTATAAGGAATGGTAAAGTCGTGTGAAAAAAGTGTCTGAATATTTTTTGTAGAGAATTCTATGATCTACACTCTTGCCATACCTATTTTTGTGATAAAATGTACAGTTTGGAAAAAAAAACAGGAAAAACCTCATTTTCATACCTTTGTCCTTGAATTAAATTTTTTGCACAAGGAGGATCGCCGGGGGCTTTTGAGGTTTTATTTGTAATGGTGTATTTAACGCCTCTACCAATTTTCAGCTCTATGCGAATTATTCCGAGGTTACGATTTTTTTGCGTCTAATTAGACCGGGCTATTATGATAATTCTCTCCTTCCCAGAAATTATGAGGATGTTTTACGGGATTAATTTGTTACTCGAACGCTGTCTAAGCTCACACAGCTCACGGGTAAAGCATAGTTCAGAAATAAGCACTAATATTCAATTATAATCCACAGCAAAGCACGAGCGTGCCGGTGGCGGTGACGCACTCGATGTCGGTACCTCCCCCCTCCTACTACCCCGCCCCGTACGCGCCGCCCGCCACATACGTCGCGCCCGGTACGTACACGCGCGCAATTACGTATACAAACGGCCTGTCCACATCTAGTCTCCACGTCACGACGTCGTCAACGTGGAACGGTGCGGTAACGTGGCATGGTACGTTGACGTGACGTGAAAATCCACGTCAACGTAACGTAAAAGTGCACGCCACGGTGTAGCAACATTTTAAGTCTTTTTTTTTTCTTAAATCTCTCTCTCCGTCTTAACAATAGCAGAAGCAGAATACGTATTGTGCGGTCCATATCTAGATAAGTGAAGAATGTAGTAGTTTACAAGGCATGGTGACGTACAATATTGCTACATCGTGACGTGCATTTTTACGTTACGTTGACGTAGATTTTCATGTCATGACAACGTACCGTGCCACGTTACCGTACCGTTCCACGTTGACGACGTCGTAACGTGGACATGTGGACAGGCCCTTACATGCAGACAAAAGTGTACGCACACGCAACAATGGGCAATAGCGTACGTACACACTACACGCACAAACTTGCGTATCCGTGCGTAGATAGTATAAAGTGATTTCATCTTCTACAGTCTACACAGGCAATATCTGTAGATTTGACTCTACTAGATTTAAAAATAATGTAGCTTCGTTCCTTATGCCATCTGTTTCCAATCAAACTACAATGGTATCTCAATCCAAGACGGACTATGGAGCTGGTAGCCAAGTAGGATATGGTTACTAAACAATAATTTTTATCATTCATTTATTGGAACGGAGCATTAATAATAATGTGTTGCGGACGTCACGATCTCTTTAGGCTGCGTTGATGATGTGTTGAGACTTGCGAGGAATGTGTTTTTTGAGATCCAATAGAATCGTCGCGCTGAGCGATGAATGAAGCGATTCTATTGGTTCTCAAAAACCCATTCCTCGCAAGTCGCAACACATCTCTGATGGAAACGCAGCCTAACTCTTAAGTTGATATAACTATCAATCATTTGTATATTTTTCCAGGTGCCACCATGACAACCCCGGCTGGGGTGACACCGATGCCCACTCCGGTGCCTATACCCGTCAATCCCATTCCAGACACAAACCGCTGGCCGGAGGGCTACCAGCAGCCCAATGTTCCCGTGCAGCAGTGGCCGCAGACTCAGCACCATTATTACAGATAACTACAGAAATACAAGTGTTGTGTATCTGATTGAAAGGACATGTATTATCATAATAATAAGAGAATTATGTAATTGTGATTTTTTTGTAGTATTTCCCTAATGTCAGCTGCTATTAAGCGTATAAAGGAACGTAAATAATTAACAAAACCTATTTATATTGTTATTTATTAACAACTAAATAATATTATTTACATATTTTTCAATCACACTCGTAACAACAATCAATATGGGATTGCAATTCAAAAACACATTCACTGGGATTAAAATAAAAATATTTATACCTGATAAGTGATAACTTTACATATATCTCTATATCTTTGTCTGGCCTTCTGAAAATGTGACATGACAGACACAGACTGCGGAGTGAGCGGACCTCAAATAGTTACTCATGCTAATATTTTAAATTTTTATTAGTTAGGGGGTTTAGCCATATACATAATACAAGTATAAGGAATAGTAGATAATTTAAATTGAATACCATACAGAATAGACTAACATAGGAATAGTAATAATAAATAAATTCGTCTGTTTACACACAAAAATTATTCTTTACAAAAATACCTTGGCACGAAAAAGAATATTTACGTTCAACATGACATTTTTTTCCTTAAAAATCTTTATAAATTTCGTGAACATAAGAGCTTGTGGTTTGGCAGGCTTATATTTTTTTTTATCCGTCTTGAATCCTGATCGTGTGGAAACACTGATTTTTTTTTAATAAAACTCATAAAGAAACTGAAATTATCTCGACAGGCATGATTTTTCTCGGCTGTAGGAAAATTGGTGTTATGAAAGGACGGATAACAATTAATTTATGTATACTTGTTGCCATGATATACGGTCAAGATGTATAAGGTAGAATAGAGATTTGAAATAGTAAAGCAAGTAGGGAATATTTCATATACCTACAATACCTTAAGCTAGTCCTGATAGTTTCAAAATATTTTTTATCTTGATACTCATTATAAACATAATGTTTATTTAAATACGCTCTTCTCTAATAATATCATTGACTAGAGAGAACTTTTTGTCAAATTGTATTTGTTACATATTAAAATTTTCAATACTCAATGTGAACGATAAAAATTAAGTAATGGAGTGGTTATTTACATATTACCAAACCCACCACATAATTATTACACATTTTAATACAGGTTTGAGGTGTGTGCATATTAGTAGTGCACAATAAGTGTTTAATAGCTGTTGTTATCTACAGATAATAATTCTAAATTGTGCACGCGGCGTTATACATACTTCCACACTAATATTATACATGCAAAAGTGTGTCTGCATACCGATTTTGTTGTCATTTTAAAATGTGATGATATTTTAACCTGAGAAAGGACATAGAAGTAGTTTGTATAATAAGTTAGTTTATCGAAAATATTTACTACTCGATAAACTAATTTTGGCGCTACCAAGTAACATGTAACATAGTGTAGTAAAAAGAAAACGGCCGTGAGTGCTAGTAGATGAAAGCGCGCGCACAAATAAATAAACTAAGTATATTTTATATCATCTATCGGCATTTAAAATGGAATTTTACACCAGTAACAATACACACGCACCTCACACCTTTAAATCTTCAGTAATACTATTGCATAAAAGAATAAAATTGTTCACATACATTACACAAGGAACAAATAGTAAAACTTTTAAGGAACACCTTTGTCTACAACGTCAATCATATCAAATGTGCTTGTTTAACCTATCAACTCCCAAGCGGTCGAATTCGACCGCGTAAACAATAGATTTCCAATAATCCGCGATTAAAGGATTAATGAACTTAATTTTAATCAAAACAGTTTTTTATAAATTCACACAATCTTGATAATCATTTCCAACATTGCAGGCATCCATATGCAAACTGTATTGCCTACTGCAGCGGTTCTCAAACTGTTATTGTGGTAATGGAACATTTTTGACAGACCCCAAAAAAGAGATTGTTTTGTCTTTGAATGAATTCTCTCTATGCTGGTGTCTGATGACATTTCTAAAAGTAATTTCTGTATCGCTCGCGGAGCCCCTACAGGGAACACAAAGCACACTTTGAGAATGGCTGGCCTATTGTATTTGCTATTTGTCCCTTCAAGTATACACCACAGTTCACACAAATTAATTTAAATAACCAATACTACAATGTTCACAGCCAGTGTTAGATTAGAAATATTAAATGCAATTTTGTAACAAGACATTTCATTAATTGTAATATTGAGGAAACAATACAACCAAAGGGCTCTAGAATTTTGCAGAAAGGAGCAAAAACTAGGATTAAATTATGAATAAAAAATTAACAATAACATTTTTATAAGTCAATGAAGTTTCTTAAAACTTAAGTTTCTAACACTGAACTGTCGTCTCTTATGATATTTTTTGGACTATAATCATGATGTTTTGGTAGTTGGTGGAGGAGGCTCTGAGCTGATGTCCACCAATGTAGCCTCAGCAGGGACTGTTGGCTGGTTAGAGTCAGCTTCGGCAGGGAACTGCGGAATCACATGTGATGACTGCATCTTCCTTACCGCTTCCATGTTTACCTTCGTAGATAGATTTTTCTGTCTTGTTTGCTCTGAAGTCTTTGATAATCTCTCACTTAGTGCTTTTAGAGCTATTTGTCTGAAATACAGAAAATAACAGTTAGGGATTGACAGAAACAAATAGAAAAAGATGGAATGATGGCAAAAGATATTGGGAAATGAATTAATAGATATTATAATACATAACTTTACAGTACTACTTTATAGTACTACTTTTTTTTTCTAAATTTTCAAAATGGAGTACAAAACTAAAATGAACTAGAAAAGGAAAATCTTAAGACATAAAAATAAGGAAGCTAAGTGATTGAATAAATTAATGTTTTCAATAATTTACAGTAACTTTAAGCAGTTTACCTCCTTCTTTCCATGTCCTGAGGTTCTACGCCAGGCATGGAAATGGTCACACCTCGTGAGCTCATAGCCAGGTGCACGCGACGCGGACTGGGCGAGCACACGCCGATCCGCACGCAACATCTATGAACTGGACCCAGTATTCCACGAATTACTGGCTGAAGCACCGTAGGGAAGAAACTGAAATGCAAATATTGTGTTGTTGTAATTAATATGTTACTGGGATTGTAATGTGTTACACTCCCATTTTTATGTTTGTAATTAATTAGCTTGGGAACTAGATACTTATTGAAAGCAGAAATATAACAATAAATGTTTATCAAAATCTAAATAACATTAAGAAACAAATATACATGACAATTACTTTTCAATAAGTTTAATACAAAGATAAATTTTATATCCACTGTAAGCTTTTATTTAATATCATTTAAACCCACTTTTGCAGATCTCAGTCAAATATATCTCTAGGTTAAATATTATTTTACTAATTAATACAATACCAAGAACAAGGTAGACAAAACTTGTAACACTGGGTTAACTTTAATCTAGATCAGTGGCCTGAAAACAGTTATGACTAACTTATCAAAACTGAAGTTATCTGCCATGTCACCACGGGTGCCACTGCTGTGCCTCTGCCAGAACCTCAGGTAGGTCCAGGAGAGCAGAGTCCCGCTGCCCCACATGCACGGATATGTGCCCTCAAGTGCCCCTATGGCCCACAATATAATGGCTGCTATGAGCACCAATAAAGGCACAGATCTGTTGGTGAATTTACCTGAAAAGTAAAGTCATGTTGCAGTTGGGCCTTATAATATGCATACTTACTATAGTGCCATACCATTATGTTATGATGAATTTTTTGCAGCAGATAATTATTTGATTTAAAATTTAAATCATATTAAAATACTAGCTGACCCGGCAAACATTGTTTTGCCATATAAATTATTTCTAGTAGGTATCAATATGTATAAAAAGTACAGTCAAAACCGTTTATGGCGACATCGTTTAGAACAACATACCGGTTAAGCTGACCAAAATCAAAGGTCCGGCTGAATGCTATATGACCACCTGTCACTGGTTATTACAACTATCGGTTTTTACGACTAAATATGAGTAGTCCCTTCGATGTCGTTATAACAGATTTTGACTGTAGTTAAAAACCTATTCTCAGGCCTAAGGAATGTACATATACAAAACTTCATTAAAATTGGTTGAGCTGTTTTGGAGGAGTTGCGCACAAACAAGGATTTTATATATTAGATTTTGTTTAATTTCTGTATGTGTTGTTTTATGCTTAGAGTTCACAAATATGACTATCTATAGATATTTAAACCTAAGTACAGTCTCTAATGAGTAATCCTAGTAGAGCCATCTTACCTAATGGTGTTTTAACTAGCAAGTGATCTGGCATTATCTGCTTCACAGCTACACTTACGGCCGCGAGGTATCCGGCTAGACCATGGACATGAATATCAAATAATAACGAGGTGTCTTGAGTCCATGAGAATATCAGCAAATAGTAGAAGGTTGTCAAGAAAGCTACACCTATGTTCGTGAGAAAGAAAAATTTCATCATTTCCATTTGACCCCATAATGGTTCTATTAGCTTTCCACATAGGCCCACTGTCACTATGTCTATAATCACTTCCCATAGATGTATTTCTAAAAACCAGAACGTGAAAGTAGACCACAATTGAAAAGAAGGTGGCAACAAATATCCGGGAGTAACGCTTAGAACGTTCACAACATCTTCGGAAAATGATAAAATATAGCCTATTATCACTACTACACAAATAAATTTCACTGATGGCGATGTGTTTCCTAATAATGCCGAAAATTGTTGTCGTAAATATGGTATATTTCGACTAAACACTCTAAGCGCGGCCATCTTTATGATGGTTGTCAGTTGTCACTTTCTTTCTTTCTTTTTCTTTGTGCCACAGACAAGGTAAAAAGGTAAGGAATATGGCGGGAAAACCATATTCCTCCTATTATAATTTTCATCATCGTTTTCATGTATCGTCAGGTCTAAAGTCTAGTCAAAGTCTAAGTAAACGTCAATACAGTCACAGGAGTCAAGTCGGTCGATTCAGTAAAGTGGTAGACGCTTTACTGAAACTTTCGATGGAGTTTTGGAGGGAACACAAAATAGCACGTTTCTGGATATTACATCACTTTCCTACACTTGTGCATGAACACGAATATCTAATGGTTAATATTCTACCAATATTACACATTAAAAACCCAGCTAACACAATTTTAGGAAAATAATACAAAAACACAACAGCACTCTTTCACATGCCCGCCAAAACTCCAGTTGTCACTTGTCAATCTGACATCTCACGAATGCAGACTATTGGAGTGTCTACCATTGTGTGGTGTCTACGATGCGTTCATTTAAAAAAAATATTATATACCATTAATCGTAACTCGTATGATCGTATGCACGATATGTTTACGACACATGTTTTCATTATAAAAAAAAGGCACTGATTTAAAGGGGCAGTTGTAAATAGCAGTTTTGGTAAGTAAAAAATTATAAATGGCACGTTCAATAACTACTTTAGCAGTTAAAACTAAGCAGTAAATTAAACAAAAATGAGTAGTAAAAAATAATGAAATGGATCATTGAAAACATTATTGAACAGTAAAATAATTAAATGAGTGGTAAAAATTAATGAATGAGCAGTTACGTCTGGGCAGTAACAAATCGGAATTTGTCAGTAAGAAATCTCATTCTAAGCAGTTCTCCGCGCTAAAGTAAAAAACCGTGTTGGATATGTTTTAAGGGTCGGGTCGAGACGGTCAACAAAACACGTAAATTTTGGTTTGACTTTTTATTTTAATGAAATAAGGGGACAAGTGAGTCGCGCGAAACAATTACCAACCCTGTGATTGGTCGCTTCCGCCACCCGCGCCAATAAATTCCGCCCACCTAACGAATTTTACCTCTCTTTTCAATGAATTTGAGTTCGGGTTGCACCGCTCGCTATGATCTGCCGACCTATTTATCGAACCGCTCATTCCATCTTTTTTACTGACCATTCCATCATTTTTACCGTTCGTTCAGTAATTGAACTGATCGATTATTTTTAGAATTGACATTGTATGAGAAAATAACCGTCCAATTGATATTTTATTACTGTCCATGTTTTACTGTCGCAATAATTAAACAACCGCCATTAAATTAAATAACTGCTCAATAATTTTTTCAACTGATCATAATAACATCTCGAATATTTAAATAACAGCTCAAAAAATTAGTTCCCTAAAAAAAATATTCTTCATAGGCGCAATACACTGATCTCTATTATACAAGTACGCTGTATAATGGAGGTCAGTGGCGCAATATTATAGCATGCTGCATGCCTAATATCCTCTATTTCTTTGATAAATAATTATCCACAGTAAGTATTAATTAAAAAACGCTCACTCAAAATAAATTTTCCTAGTCATTTCCATTTTCTATATAGAAAGTACAACATTTAAAATGAATTAAAAACACTTGCAAGTTGCAACAATCAGAAAACCATTTTATTAACAAGTAGTACAAAACAATATAATCATGTGAAACATAGCCCATAAACCTAATAACAACTTAACTACAACTTAAAAAATAAAATATTCCTATTCATTTTCCCTGAACTACAATTCTGCAACTTGATCTTGTCCTTTGTACTCGGGTAATGTAAGATTATATTTTTGTATTATCCCAGGGGGTAAAAATCTACCTCCTAAGTAATGTTTTGTGTCTTTCAGTATATCAGGTTGCGCACACATCTTCGGAGCTGAGAGAGATATTAGAAGAGAAGGCTGTAGAGCATTTTCAGAGTCCGGTCCCTTTTCTACATTCCATCCACTAGGAATGTCAACACTGCAAAAATAAAAAAGTTAACTAAGTTAACCCATCGATCGTGGCAAAACGAGACACAATAGCTTTTTCATTGTTATCGCAGCCGGATGTGGCCGCTTGGGGCTTGATGAATCTATAAATATACCTGCACACTGGCAATGCTGAATCAATTAATGCATCCAAAGCTGGTTTTAACTCCTCCCTGACAGGTGGCTTAATCCAAATAATGCATCTACCAACAGATTATATTTTGTATTTATATAATTTGTGGCAGGCAAGTTATTTAGAATATCAACACCAAATCTTTCACATTGTAAGAGAAGATTTTCGTAAAGCGGCTTTGGTGTTCTTTTGGGGTAGTAAACAGCAACATTGTAGCCAAATAGTCTCATATGGCGAGCTGCCACTAGACCATCTCCTCCATTGTTACCCGGGCCACATATTATCAGAGCAGATTTATGCCTAGAAAAATAAACCATTTTGTGTACATATTTTATCTAAATCATAGAAACAAGTTGAAAGAATAACAGCCTGTGCACTACTGCTTCATGTTTGAGCAAGGGAGTTTAAATATATTTTATAAGTTAATATTTACAAGTTATTACTTACGAAGCGGGCGGGTACACACGAGCTACCGCCGTGGCTACACTCAGTCCAGCTAGTTCCATCAACTGATCAACACTGAACTTATATTCGTTGAACAACTCTTGATCAAGTGCTGCTGCGTTTGCTTGCGACAAATACTTCATTTTCATCTTATTTTGGCTCGCTGTGTGTGCAGAGCTGGTACAAAAATATGCTAGCCTTAACTGCAAAATGCAAATTACATTATTGAAGTTAATAAAACATGTAGCAATATCATTATTTCTCCAAAACAATTACTGATAAAAAAGTAAAAGAATAGTACAAAAAGACTTACTACTACAGTACTTGCGAAAATTCTTTTGATAATCATTTAAAATGTATTTTAAAATTACAATATTGTTTTATAATATTACTAATATTAAATAAAATTATATATTGTTTTCGACTTTCGTAAATTCCAAGTACATTCCAAGACATTCGCCGACATTTTCCATAGAGTAACTTATAATTATTATGGGTAACATTTTCTAAACCAGGGTGACCATATTTAAATTACAGATCCTGCCTTAAGCGCTTCGCTTATTCCATTTCACTAAATTTAGATATCTAAATGATTTGGTGACTAAATTTAGTCAAGTGGAATAACATTAAGTAACTTTCTAAATGTTATTCCACTTGACTAAATTTAGTCACTAAATCATTTAGATATCTAAATTTAGTGAAATGGAATAAGCGCTTTACTTTGGTCAAAAAACTGCCAAATCCTGCCAAAGCCTGTACTAAAACATGCCCAAATACTGCCAACTTTTTTACTGTGTTGTTTTAAAGTAAGAAAAGTAAAAATCAAGTAAAAATACACATATTTATTGCAATTTTTTTATTAGATTAAACCATTGAGATATACTGTAGGAGAGAGCCTTATATCGGTGTATATGAGTGAAAAGCGTGTCAAATTAGGTCCGACCTGCTCGGTCACAACAAAGGAGTCGGTCTGCATATTTCATGTAATAAAAGTGTTAATAAAGGTTTTTAGTGAACATTTTATGCTAGATTTTGTTGAGTTTTGTGGTTCCGCTAAATAATAAACCATAAGAACGGCCAAAGAATGCCTCAAACACGTGGATTTGACATTAAATATGTTAGTTTTGAACAACGTTTTTTGGGCTTTTCAATCGGTATTTTTGTAAGCTAAAAAGATGATTTACAAGTTTATCAATCCCTTCATGCTATAATATAAGGCATTAGTGCTAAAAGTCACATCAAGTAATAATTTGGCTACACAAATTGCATAGCTTTTTACGTGTGCTTAGGGATGCATATTACTTGAACTATAGTTTATCGATACCATGAACTAAATGACTTTCTTTTCTGGATTATAATGTGCTTCGAAATGATCGACAAATAGAAATATTCAAGAAAATACACGCACACTACTTGTATGAAAATAAGCACAAAATGGCCACGCGATGATGGGTTAAGACTCTATCAGCTATATACTGTAATAATTATAATACTTAATTATAGTATATAGATAGAGGAATAAAGCCACCACCAGGGAGTTGTTAGTGCCACCACCAATAAAACTATCACCCACGATACCACACAAGATGTTGTCAATGAAACTATAATCAATAGTTAGACTCACAAGCCAAGCATCAAGCAATTACTATGACTGATAATTGATAAATGATAATATCGACCACAAAATCAAGATTACACACACACAGAATACACGAACATACACACACGAACATAACAAGTCTGTACTTGTTATGTTCGTGTGTGTATTTCCCTGTGGAAATCCCCCGTAAAGTATCCAGGGTTGCCATTGTCGGAAATTTGAGATGCAATAATAAAATTTATTTTGCATACCCCAATTCTGCCAAAACCTGCCAAGTTTTTAAAACGTCAACCTATCATGCCATAGGCTAGAATAAGACGCCAATCCTGCCAAAATGGCAGGAACCTGCCACATATGGTCACCCTGTTCTAAACTCATAAGTCATAACACCTAAAGCTCCGTTTAGACCAAACGAGCGAATGCTCATTCTAGTAAAGCTCTTTTGATGTAAACTAACAACGAGCATTCTTTCGTTGTTCTAGTGTGTTCGCCACGTGTTCGGCGGTAAATAGGTAGAATGCTCTAAGAATCTCGCTCGTTTGGTGTAAACGACGCAAGAGCGCTCGAGCAATTGCCTAGAGCGTTCTTTCGTGTTCGGACGTGCTCGCTCTTCGAGGCGGTCTTTTCAAAGGGATTCTAGTGTTCTTGAAATATTTTACTTTTTGGCGGGTTTTTTAAATTATCGAGTATTCTTCTTTTATTAAATTCGTCACCCACCAACGTCTTTTCCTTCTTTTCTTTTTCATTAATTGCGTTATAACAATAAATACAGCACTTGAAATCACAATATCGCTATCACAGTCAGACATAGTGTAGTTTTTACGTAGTTTATATATTCTTTGAGTGTAGTGTGAACCCTACTACTTATCGTTGACGAATGAGTAATGAGCATTCGCTCGTTTGGTCTAAACGGTGCTATATGATTCTCATCTATAGAGCAAAAATTCTTATTCTTGATGTTCTTGTTGATTCGATTGGTGTAAACGATCTAAAGTATGTTGTAACGAATTATAGTTTACACTAAACGAATACGAAAGAATGTTCTTGTGCTGTTCTTGCTCTATGTTCTTTTGGTGTAAACCCACCTTTACAACAGGTGGACGAAATTTCCGAACAAAAAAAAATTGGGTTCCAAATTTAAACGTAGCAACTAAATGAAATCACATAATCTGTGCAAGGTCGACTGCGATTGGCTGATAAAAAAGACCATAGAGGATATAAACTACATGAGAAAAAAGACGAAGAAGAAGTTTAAAACTCAAAGTTCGATTTTCATTTTGTGAAAATTATTTTGTTGCAATTCATACAAAAATTGTAAATTTAGTGGATTAATTATTGAAAAACGAAAGGTAAGCCATTGTAATATGGAAATATAACCGTAAATTGATAAATCGAAGCAAAACATCACTATGTCATACCATGTTCTAATACAAAGTATGTCGTAGTATTATTTGCATATTTGTACAATAATTTACAACTTATACTATATTAATATTATGAAAAAGACAGATTATTATTTTATAGAAAATATTATAATGTATATCAGTATACAGTTAATTTTGAAAATGTTGAAATGTGTATATTGTTTTATTGTAATAATACATACAGGTTGTTAACTATACTTAATAATTTATGTAAACTGTATGGAAATGTAGTAAATGAAAAATTTTTCATTAATTTCAGATTTTAAGGTCCCTATACTAGTTTGCAACATTTTAGTCTGCAAGCAATAGCTCTTAAGGAGATTGTAGGAGGAGAAGGAAGGTATGGGATTATGAGTGGTACGGCCACCAAGGAAAAATCCTCTGATCAAGACGTGAGGTGGTATGCCGCTGGCCTGAGCCCACGCGATAGATTTCAGCTGTCGTATACAGGGCGTAACAAACATGATACATAAGTGTGCATGTATAAAGGTGTGCATCCACTGGATCGGAATCGGAGCGTAGGTACGCAGCGGACGGATTTGTTGCTCTGTATGTATAGTATTGACTACTGTGAACTGCACTAGAAGTACTGGAACGTCATTCTGCGCCTGACAAATATCGATTCCGACCTGGTGGACGCGCAGCTTTAATCCCCTCCCTATATAGAGTTTACTGTATAAGCCAATCAAGTAGTTAGTAGAGTAGCATAGACAGCTATTCTATTATATTTATAAATAAAATACATAAAATTGTACTGTAATATTATAATATTGAATAATAGAAATCAACAAAAGCTTGTGGATTAAATCTGTTTTATTGTTTAATTTACCTTATTTAGCCTATTTATTTAGCTATGTACAATATTTTTTATTGAAATAAAACATTTATTTGAGCTCATTTCTTTTTAATTTTTTTATTTTTTTAATTTTTGGTATGTTTAGAGTGAAAGGTTTGGCACTTAAAATGTTTAACTTCAGTTTCAAATTAAAAAAATAACGGATGTTTATTTTTTTTCTTTTAAGTCCGACCTCTTGTTACGTAGTATACAGTTTACATCCTCTTTGCCTTACAACACAGTGTACCTTCCGTGACGTCTGACGTTTTGGTAGCCAATCAAATCTCGTCAATCCGTATCTTCTGCTAAGCCGTAAAAGTTTGGAACACTCATGTCAGTCAATGTGGTTTCTATGTAAGGACAATATTTGTCTATGGTTTTATCAAGTTTCGTTCGGAAATCAATTTTACCCAATGATTAATACGTCATTGATTTTATCTGTCTGTCGAAAAACTAAAAAGAGTTACTGTATATGCTAAGCTAGCAAAATTTTACGTTAGTAATAAATAATAATATTATGTTTTATAATAGCTTAGCACTTAGCACTTAGCAATATTAGCACCCAGCGGTTATAGGTCTACCAGGAATCAAGATCTGATTGCTTGGATCACTTGGATGGCAGATTTTCCAAAAATATCCTTGATTAATGATCATTGGATAAATTTTTATATATTTGCATGTTTCACCAATGTGTTCCGCATATAGAATCAGCCGCTATAGCCTTTATGGGGAAAAAAAGGATCAAAAATCAAAATGTTTTTTACTTTTTGCCATCAGATCCTGGTAAGTAGGTAGACCTATAGCACTTAGCAGTTTGCACTTAGTTAACCAAAAAAAATAATTTTGACATTTGCATATTTGACAGATTACGGTTCTTTCATGTTGACAATAATGAGGAAAAAAGTTTTCGGGAGTGGCGGGAAAAGTTGGAAAATTTTCAGCCCTGAAAATTTAATTTGATTTTTATTGTAAAAAGTTGTATAATTGTAGAATTATTTTTTAATTGTATATAATTATTTCTTCGTTCTGTTGGTAAGTTTTTAATTATATAAAAGTCCCTTCACGGGACCAGGCGCGCCGCGATATCTCAGCGGCCGTTCAAACGGAAGAAGAAGAGACCAATATCGTCTAGTCCGGTGGATGATCAGGCTGAGTCGAGTAGCTCTGAACAGTCTGAGCCCACAGAGGAATCTAACAAATATGCTCCTTATAGAGTCAATGATTACAGCCGTCGCTATCCAGAGGACAGCGCAACTGGATTTGAATTTGTAGTTTTTGTGGAAAGCACAGGTGAAACTCCTATAGGTACTCGCGACCTCATGGGTTTAAGTCGTATTTTCCAACAATCGATTAAGGGAATATCTTTCTTGAGAAAAATTAATAAATTCAAAGTTGGAGTCTATTTTAATCGGCCGAACTTAGCTAACGCATTTCTTGAAAATACTACTTTTTTACGAGACCAAAATTTAAAAGCAAGCTTTCCAGCTGGTAGCACGGAGTTGACTGGTGTCATCAACTCCGTACCGACCGAAATGTCTAATCAAAAAATTTATAAAGCAATTTCGAGTAGTACAAAAAGGGTAATATGTGTACGTAGAATAATGAGAAAAGCTAAGGTTAACAGCTTTGCGCTGCAACCAGCGCAATCAGTGGCAATTACATTTTCGTGCTTTACATCATTGCCTGATGTTCGGGAGCAGGAGGAACTCTTAATAACGTGCTTTATTGAACTGCTGACTACGTTTATTGTAAAGAAAAATTACAAAATTTAAAAATTTACGTGAAGACAGTAATTATAGCGACCATTACGCGTTCAGCGGTGAAGGAGAGTGAAGTTGCCCCCGATGCGGCGCGGCGCTGCGGGTGTCGACGTCACGCTGCTGCAAACCGCGCGGTGTTCACGTCACTGCACTTCCGTTACGCCACTCTTTGACTAGATGGCGTTATCAACCATCGGATGATATAATATTACTGAACATACCGGCCGCCTTGGAAGAACCAGGGTCTTCCAACATATATTCGTCTTCACAATTGTACAGGCAGCGGGCAGATCTTCGAGAAAGATCGTCGTATAATTCCGTGCGCTGTATGAATTTCAGCTACATGGGATACTCCATCAGTCCCAGGGAATACTTCTGTTACTCGGCCCAATTTCCAGATAAGTGGTGGAGTATTATCCTCTTTGATAAGGACCAAGATATTAGGTGTGATGTCCTCATTGTTGTCCTTCCATTTTGTTCGTTGCTGGAGCTCTGAAACATATTCTTTAGACCATCGTTGCCAAAAGTGTTGTCTAATTTGCTCCACACGGTCGTAGCGTCCCAGTCTCGTAGGCTCGATCGTCGTGAGGTTCTCGCAGACAGGCGCAGTCAGCGGTCGACCGATCAGGATGTGTGCTGGAGTGAGTGGGAGGAAATCGTCAGAATCTGAGGACAGAGGGGATAAAGGGCGGGAGTTCAGAACAGCTTCTATTTGCGTTAATACTGTTTCAAACTCCTCGCGTGTTAATTTAGCATTGCCGAGTACGCGTCTCAAATGGTGCTTGCAGGACTTGACTCCTGCCTCCCATAACCCACCAAAATGAGGACTATAGGGCGGTATGAATGTTAAACGAATTTGGTTATTAGTTTTATTAAAAATTGCTGCCAATTCTTTTTCAGCGCCCACAATTTTTTTCCCGTTATCTGAAAATATTTGGTATGGCTTTCCGCGTCTTGCTATAAAACGATTTAATGCTAAAATATAATCCTGCGTGCTCAAGCTACCTACTAATTCTAAATGTATTGCTCTAGTCGTAAAACATATGAACAAACAAATATATGCTTTAATTAATTTAGCACCTCTGCCTTTGCGATCCACTATGAACAGTGGGCCCCCATAGTCGACTCCACACTGGATGAATGGGAAGCTGGGCTCCGCAGTCGCTCAGTAGGTAAGTTACTCATGAGAGGAGTCAACGTTCTCCCTTTCATTCGTTTACATACGACACAGTTATGTACTACCTGTCTAGCCAAATTACGAGCTCCTAAAATCCACCACCTTTTAAGTTTCACGCATAGAATACACTAAATGTTGAGGTCCAGCGTGAAGTAGTCGTTTGTGTTCATATTCACACAATAACCTCGAGAAACGATGTTTATTACTTAACAATACCGGGTGTTTCTTTTCATAATTAAATCCAACCGCGTTAGATAACCTTCCACCTATACCAATTATATTAAACTTATCTAAAAATATATTTAAGCCTGATATTTGTTTATATAATAATTTATTAGATTTATTGTTATTTTTATTATTACTCAACGGTATTTTATTTTTTAGATCACGATATTGCTCACTAAAACATTATTGTTGAACGAGCCGCGTCAATGCATCGGCCATCGAGCGACCGCTGCAGGCTGCAGCTCGTCTACTGTTATCGGACCGCGCCGGTTAAACGCGAACCTATACCGCCGCGCGAATTTACTCGCGCGTTATTTATAAAACGCAATAAATATGCACAACTTCTTTGCAAACGAATAAATGACTAAAACCGTTCAAAATCAATCAATGAAGTAACTTGAATGGAATGTAAATTAATAGTATCAGGTTTAGTTTCGGGTAAATCGATAGATGACGATTCAATATTATTATTAAAAATTGGCCACTTAGCCACAGGTTCTCGTAAAAACGTAGGGCCACACCACCATTTATTATTATGATCATACTTTAATGTGTCTAATGTAGAACCTTTCGTTATGATATCAGCAGAATTTTCCGTGCCCTTAACATGACGCCAGATGGTATCACCGGTCAATTCGTTAATTTCGACGACTCTATTTTGTACAAACGTTTTTAGTAGATGAGGTGACATACGAAGCCACCCCAGCACGATTGTTGAGTCAGTCCAAAAATAAACCTTGTTAAAATTTAAACATAAATACTTTTTTATTTTACAATACAATTTCGCACCTATTAAAGCTCCGCATAGCTCTAACCTGGGAATACTAAGGGCCGATTCACACCGGATCGGCAGCGGCCGGCAGCGGTCGGCAGAGGTGCGATCGACTTCTAAACTTCTAAAAGGGCTCGCATTTCACAATCATTGTGACACGATCTAACGTACGCGCACGCACCGTAGCTTAGGCACTTTGCGACGCATCCGTAAAAATATGAAGTTCTATGTAATTACCGCGAACCACGTAACGAGGTTTTTTAATATCGCGTAAAGCGCATCACACACGGTGAAGATAATATAATATTTTATCTTAAGATGCCCAAATATAAAATATTATAGTATCTTAAGCTATCACACACGGCTAAGATACGATAATATTAAAAATCTGTTCATTTCCTTACGAGTCTGCGTTGGTGCCACACGTATTCCTTGTTAGAGTTCTATATACAGGGTGATTGACTATTATAAGTGATAACTAATAACTGATACTGCCTTACTTAATTTGTTAGACAGCTCTTCAGGCGATGATTCTGATATAGAATGTGAAATGCAGATTGTAGTAGCACATTCCAAAAGGAGAAACATTTGGATAGAGCCTCACATAAAAAAGAGAAAAACCTGCGGCGAATTTAACCTTTATCAATATCTGTCAACGAAGACGAAGAAGTTTCAGGAGTATTTTAGAAATTCAAGAGAAACATTCATTTTGATTCATGAGCTTTTTAAGCAATAATAATAATAAAGCAATAAATTATAAGTCAATTTTATTTTAAATTATCCGAAATTTTACTTTTTCCCTCAAAATGTAACTTTTCGAATGAGAGTAGGTATGTAACTTTCTAACATACAGCACTGGCAACACTGCGTCCACTAGTGCGTCCGATCACTGATGAGCCCGCTGCTCGACACAAAAACACCCTGTACCTATTCATAAAGATATATTTCGCATCTTAAGATAACATATTAAGATACGAAATATATATTTCGTATCTTAAGATAAAATATTAAGATATGAAATATATATTTCCATATCGCTCGGTATCTTAAGATACAAAATATAAAATATAAATTAACTTCGTCGTGTATGATGGTTCATAGGATTTCTATGGTGAGCGATATTCTAAAATATGCTCTAAGATTTTATATTATCTTCACCGTCTGTGATGCGCTTTAGTATTTTAAATCTGAAAGAAAGCTTTGCCATGCATTCGTAATATTTTTAGGAACTTCGTCATCCCAATCTAGTTTATGTAACCATAGGTTTTGTAACAATAATTTAGCTGTTATTACCGCAGGCGCGAGTAAACCTAAAGGATCATACACTTGTGAAATTGTCGATAATATTAAACGCTTTGTAACTACTGTATCACTATGTGTAATTTTAGTTGTAAAATAAAATTCATCATTTTTTGTACACCACCCTAACCCTAACGTTTTTGACAAGCGATGTTCACCGACATTTAGGTCTTTACACTTATCAGCAGAAACGTCATGACTGACATGACGTCATTTATGTAACGGGAAGCAACCCTTTTTTAAAGTTGCAGATATTTTATTGCACAACTGTAATAACGAGTCGAGGTCATCGGATCCTGTAAAAAGGTCATCTACGTAAAAATTATCCTTTATAGTCCTGGCTACTAAATCATCATCACATTCTAAAGCCAATTGTTGTAAGCAACGCATACTTAGAAAAGGAGCCGACGCAGTACCATACGTAACTGTGTTCAATTTATATAATTGCAAAGGTAAATCTCGACCTTCCCGCCATAATATTAATTGCAGGACACGTTGAACCTGTTCACAAATATCTGTCTGTACATCTTCTGGATGTCGCTACACACTACATATTTATACTGCCTAAACCTGAGTAATATAGACAAAATATCATTTTGTAACGGTGGACCTACATGTTGTATATTATTTAATTATTTATTATTAGACGTATTCGCGCTCGCGTCGAACACAACGCGTAATTTCGTAGTGACACTATCTTCTCGGTAAACACCATGGTGAGGTAATATATAATGCGGTTTACTAAGTATATCCGGGATATCCTTTGATGCAACTGGAGTCATATGACCGAGTGCCTCATATTCCCGCATAAATTCAAAATAAACCTTTTTATAGTTAGGTAAACGATCTAACTTTCTTTCCAGACATAAAAAACGATTTTTTGCCATAGTGTACGAGTCCCCTAACGATTCTGTAATAATTTAATAAAACAATTTTGACTCCCATTATCGAGGAGTGCTTTAACTGTATGATAACAATTATTTGTATCGGGAACATCTATAAGTGCCGTTGATAACAAAACCGGTTGTACAGCGGCACTACACGTAAGTACATTGCGCTCGGACCGTAGGCTTTGCGCGTCAGCTGATTTGTTAACGCTCGCCGACGGATGCAAAATAGTCGACGTAGATGCAGCTTTACCTACGCTATCGCTGTTATTATTATGAAGTAATGTATTATGATTATTTTTACATATTTTACATGGGCCGTACGAACACTCGCTTATTGAGTGACTATTAGAACGAATACAATTTTGACAAAGGCCTTTATTTTTCACAATGATATTCCTATCTTGCACAGACAAATTTAAAAATTTTGGACATGAATATAAATAATGATCTCCACCGCAGTTAACACAATTACGCCTAGATTTATTATTTTCGGAGTTATGTTTATTAGAACTTGAATTAGAAACGTATGAATGTGTGACAGGTTGCGAGCATAAGTGATTTGATTTACTTATATATTTTTTATTATAATTAGAATTTAACTTATTTGTATCACTGTAATTATGCTTAATTGTAGAAACACCTTTATTATTACTAGACTTAATCATTTCTAACATATCCGCACGGTTTCTTATAAATTCTAACAGATCATTTAATTTAATGTTATTCGAATCATTCTTAGACACGAGAGTACCTTTATAGGTTTCCCATTCGCGTTCAGTTTTCTGATCAAGTTTAGATACAATGAGATAGACAACGTGTCCCAGGTCTCTGTCTGCTCGTTCAGTGACTTTAGTGCACGCAAATTACGTAATGTTGAGTCTATCAATTTTCTAATTTGAACATATGATTCACTTTGAAGAGCCTGGACAGTAAACAAAGCTTTAACATGATTTTGCACTAATAAATGATTGTTGTGAAACCTATTTTCTATAAGCTCCCATGCATGTAAGTAGTTTTCAGCAGTAAATTCCAACGCCGTTATAACTTGAGAGGCAGTACCACTAAGAGATGATTTTAAATAATGGAATTTCTGTATATCGTTAAGATCTTCACGATTATGTATCATGGTGAGATATGAATTTCTATACTCCAACCACTGATCATATGCACCGTCAAATGCTGGTAGTTTAATTTCTGGCAACTTAATTGACACAGGATTATGTAAAACTTGACAAGGAACATGGTTTCGTTCACTATCGTTAGAATTTAACAAGCACTTCGCTTCAGCCATGATGGAGAAATATTGCTGTTCGAATGACTCCCGATATTCTAATTGAGTAGGTAAATCGGTTTCATCAATTCATTGTTCCATTTCACATTGAATATCATTAAAACTTTGGAACAAATTGTTAGCTGACTGAATTCGTAAATCTAATTCTGTTTTCATATTAAAATTTAGTGTTAATTTGTCTAGTTTCGAAATATACTTCTCAAATAACGTAAGCCTGCCTTTTAGCGTACCTCGCTGCTTTTTTAAATCAGCGAGACGTTTATTTGAGTTTGTTCTAATACCTAAGCGAGGAGATTTAGCCCTTTCATTTGTTTTCATAGGCCCCTGGGGAGGTTCTAACGCATTAAATTCATCGTCACTCATTTTGAAAAGTTATGAGAAGCAAAAGTACTTACAGTTTCCCGCTCGGCCACGTCTTGACGAGGCACCGGCGCCACGCAATACCGCAACTAAGACGAAAAAAATAACAATATTAACGCAAATATTGGATAAGGATGGGGGAAAAGGGTTTTGCAACCTGACCGGATGCGACTTGACGACAATCCTGGACTGGATAATCCTCTTCTCCAAAGTAACGCTCCACGTTGCCGCCTGGCTCTTTGTGTCTTGTATATGGCTCGGCAGGACCGATACTTGTTCGGGAGCAGGAGGAACTCTTCAATAACATGCTTTATTGAACTGCTGACTACGTTTATTGTAAAGAAAAATTACAAAATTTAAAAATTAACGTGAAGACAGTAATTATAGCGACCATTACGCGTTCAGCGGTGAAGGAGAGTGAAGTTGCCCCCGATGCGGCGCGGCGCTGCGGGTGTCGACGTCACGCTGCTGCAAACCGCGCGGTTCACGTCACTGCACTTCCGTTACGCCACTCTTTGACTAAATGGCGTTATCAACCATCGGATGATATAATATTACTGAACACCTGAATATCTATACTAATATTATAAAGAGGTAAACTTTGTTTGTTTGTTTGTTTAATTGTAATGAATAGGCTCAAAAACTACTGGACCGATTTTAAAAATTCTTTCACCATTCGAAAGCTACATTATTCACGAGTAACATAGGCTACTTTTTATTTTGGAAAATATAGGGTTCCGTAAGATATTTGGGTTTTTCTGACACAAGGTGAAAAAAATCAACCAGAAAAGTTGCTTATATTGCGTACGCTGCCTAAACTATAAAAGATAGAACCATACAATGTTCTAAGTAAATGTAGATCTTATAAATATCTACAAAAATGTCCGCGACACACTATACCTATCTATATCAAGTGAGGCACAACAACCATTTTTTTATTTAAGAATCTTGATTTTTTTTTGGATGACATTTAAACGCATTTATTTTACTCATGCTAATAATCCTTATCAAAATAAATTATTTCATCACTAAGTACAGTTTGTGTAGAAAATATTTGGTGTTTAAATGACTAAAATTGGACGTTTGGTTTAGAAGTTATGGCGAAATTAAAAATTGCGATTTACGCCCGTTTCGAAGTGGGCAAGGCAATAGATATCATCTATATCTATACTTATTATAAAACAAAGTCGCTTTTTTTCCCTCATGTCCTTTTGTTCCCTTTAATCTTTAAAACTAACCAACGGATTTTGATGATTCTTTCAGTGTTAGATAGCCCATTTATCGAGGAAGGTTATAGGCTATATTTTATCACGCTAAGACTAATAGGTGCGTGGAAATAGAGGAAAATGTGGAAAAAACGGGGGAAATTATATGAAAGGGCTTATTTGAACGTGCAACTACTGGTCCGATTCATCCGATGGTCCGATCTCAGGAACTACTGGTCCGATTTGAAAAATTCTTTCAGTGTTAAATATCCCATTTATCGAGGAAGGCTATAGGCTATATTTTATTACACTAAGACTAATAGGAGCGAAGAAATAGAGGAAAATGTGGAAAAAACGGGGAAAATTATTTGAAAGGGCTAACTTGAACGCGCTAATCTCAGGAACGACTGGTTCGATTTGAAAAATTATTTCAGTGTTAGATAGCCCATTTATTGAGGAAGGCTATAGGCTAATTTTATTACGCTAAGACTGATAGGAGTATGTGGATAAAACGTTGGAAATTATTTGAAACGGGGGAAAATTATCTCGCGAACTACTGGAGCAATTTTTATGTTATTTGCATTATTTGGCACAGATAAGAAGTAAATCATAGGCTATTGATTTTAATCATTTTTTCAGTGGCTATATATTTTATACCCGTGCGACGCCGGGGCGGGTCGCTAGTGTTTTAATAAATATGTGACGATTTCCTGTTACGACATATATTCCACCAGTGAAACAATTTTATAAATGTTTAAGATACGGACATTTAGCAAAGTTTTGTAAGAATGCAGAGCGTTTCTCGATCTGTGCCGAGGCTCACAATTATAAAAACTGTACCCAAAGCCCAGATAAAGCTGTTTGCGTACATTGCAAAGGTAGCCATTTATCTATATCTGGAGAATGGAGAGTTAAAAAAATGAAAATAGAAGAAAATAAAAAAAAGTATACAACTACATCATATGCAGACCTTTTTAATAATAAATTACAAATTTTCCCTTCATTAAATGAAAACACAAATAGGAAAGACTTATTAAATGTACTTCTCTCAAATAAAAACGCACTTTCGTTACTCACAGAATGTTTAATTAAAGCTATTACTCTGAATAAGACTCAAAATGCAAGCATAAACTCACAGCTTCTTTCAGAAGCAATAAAAGAAACTATAAAAGAAAAAAATAACAATCTTTCACATTCTCTGCCCAAGTAAATATTATGCAATGGAACAGTCAAAGCTTGCCAAGTAATAAATATGAACTACAAAAAATTCTATTAAGGTGGGTTTACACCAAAAGAACATAGAGCAAGAACAGCACAAGAACATTCTTTCGTATTCGTTTAGTGTACACTATAATTCGTTACAACATACTTTAGATCGTTTACACCAATCGAATCAACAAGAACATCAAGAATAAGAATTTTTGCTCTATAGATGAGAATCACATAGCTCCGTTTAGACCAAACGAGCGAATGCTCATTACTCATTCGTCAACGATAAGTAGTAGGGTTCACACTACACTCAAAGAGTATATAAACTACGTAACAACTACACTACGTCTGACTGTAATAGCGATATTGTGATTTCAAGTGCTGTATTGGCACCTAACGATTTCTTTTTATTTCCATACGCGAAGAACAAATTACGTGGTCAACGTTTTTCGAGCCGCGAAGAGGCTGTTGATGCGCTCAAAATGCACGTTTTGGAGATACCTCAATCAGAATGGAAAAAGTGCTATGAAAATTGGTTCCAGCGTATGCAAAAGTGTGTCGATCATCGCGGCGAATATTTTGAAAAGCAATAAAACCATATTAAATGATATATGTTTGTTTCTTTTTTTAATTCCGGATACATAAATAGCAGCCCTCGTACTTTAAAACATCATTTATGTCATAACAAAGACCGGATTGATGAAAAATATCAGTCCGGTGTCTATAAGATCGATTGTCCTGAATGCGATAGTGTATATGTATGTGGGTCAGACTGGACGCAGCTTTGAGACTCGGTATAAAGAACATATCGCGGCTTATAGGAATGGTCATCCCGATAAGTCACATTTTGCTAAACATCTTTTATATAGTAATCATACCGGGCCCGATGGCCATTCCTATAAAGTTTTACATAAATGCGATAAAGGCTTTCGGCTGAGCGTGTTGGAACAATTAGAGATCATAAAAGAAAAGAAAAATAACAGATTTGCATTGTTGAATGACCAAACTTGCTTGACTACGTCACCGCTTATTAATATGTTCGGGGGTACTGGTGAGGATAGTGGGGGTAGTAGAGGGGCTCGATAGGGTATAAAAGGCGGTGTTTTGGCCGGTGGCGGCACTTGACGGACGTTGTTCGTAGAGTCCACATCCTGAGGATGCTCCGGTGTTGGAGCGAAACGCGCGTCGAGGTTTTCAACCTGCATGGTGGTGAGGGGCCTTGCACGGATTTGCCAACATTATTGCTTGTGTGGTGGTGGTGTTTGCAAATTCTTGCATGCGAGTGTACGCATAGGCAGTGTGGGAGGAGGGAGGTGCTGTACGCATGCCTATGCGTACACTCACTCATTTACTTAAAGGTGGAAGTTTATTTCGCGGAATATTGCTAAAAATAATAACAAACTAAATTTTAAGCTATGGATTTCCGCAAAGTAACGCCTGATTCCATTAACCTCAGTATGCCCCTAGTAGTCCAACTTAGTATGCCGGACAGGGACCGTACTTTATAAAGTAATAAAGGTTTTCCTAATTTTTATGAGAGAAAAATTTTCTTACACTTTTGTTTTGTGCTGAAAAAACGTATAAGGTCAGAATATTTTCTTATAACAAATTGTTATTATGGACATGGATTCTTATAGGCCACAAATATTAATAAAAGCGTGTTCTAACGTTAAGTATTTTTTTACAAAATTTAAATGTATCCACTATTACTCATTTGGTAAGATGACATACAAGACGTCGGCTTAAGATGACATACTATAGTTACTTATATTTCCGCTAAATCTGTAACAGAAGCATTGTATATTTTTTGACGATGATGAAGAACTTAAGAATCCTTACACCACTGACAACTAGAGGGATGATAATGCAGCTTGCATTTACGTATCGTATAAGACGACATACCATCAAAGTCTAAGGAATCATAGCATGTCGTCTTACCATATCGTTGTTTATGAATCATTTATTTATAAAAGTAAGTTACTGATCTCATATGACTTTTATTATTTTAAATATTTACCTTCAAACAAAAAGTATGTCATCTTAAGCACAATTCCCCTACATATGCAGAGGCGGCGCAAGGCGTGGGCGATGTGGGCGACCGCCCACGGCCTCGCGGTCCAAGGGGCCTCGCGTCTCTTGGACCCCGAGGATTTTTTCTTTTGGGAATTTACGCGTTTTGAAAATCAAATTTTATTTATAAAAAATGAGTGTCTGAAAATAATCTATTTGGGCCTAGGGGGCCTCGCAAATTATATCTCGCCCACATATAATTTTGGTCTTGCGCCGCCACTGTACATAATTATGTATAAGGAGCGCCAAAATTTTTGGGTCAATGCAGTGTCTGCTCGGGATTTAAATACCAGCACATATAAAATGGATTACAACCTTGCCTCTAAGTCTCTCAAGAGAGAGAGATCACTCGGGCAAAGAAACAGCACGTCAATAGAATTAGTAAGAGACTCGAGTGCCTCCCCTCGGGAACCCGTGCAGTTCTAGTCTGAAATTTCTGGAATTTCTGCAAGCCATCCCTATACGTAGGAAATGGATCGTTGGCTCACGACGCAAAATACAGCCGATCTTCTGGGTAAGCTCTTTGCGTTAAACTCGACCCTAGATGGACTTGGTTTGGACATTGCGAAGTTTGGGTTTCGCATAAAGCGCTGCCCCGAGACATTATGCAAGTGGCTCAAAAGTTTCTTAGCAGATAGAAGCATAAAGGTCGTAGTTGACGATGAATGCTTGGAAACTCAGTCTGTTGATGCTGATATCTCATATTTCTCCGTCATTGAGAGTCGAAACGAACTTATGTTTAAAAGGTAGACGTAACTTAGTCCAATTCAACTCCGCCAAGACACAAGTTTGCGCGGAAAAATATACCATCGTCATCACCTTGATGAGTGGCAGTCTTCCACCGTGCGTTTTTCGCGTAACTTTCTGCCGCGCATTGTAAAACTGAAGCGAACTGTCACCAGCAGTATTTCCCGACCTATTCGACCTGCAAACCTTCAAGAAAAGAGCGTATTCCCTCTTAAAAAAGCAATAAAATTGTGCCTTGTGACTTGGAATATGTTGTCCGATGATATTGTATCTGCACCAACTGTTAACAGCTTTAAAAATAGACTTGACAAATGGTTGATGACAAAATATAAGTCCTGCAAAAGAAATTAATAACGAGTGCGTGAACTGCAACACTGTATGATATGGTCATATCAGCTAAATGCTGCTAGATCATTAACAATAAATAATTAAATAAAAGGCCATTAACGCACCTGCAGCTCTTCTGATGTTGCAAGTGTCCATGGGCGACGGTAGTTGCTTTTTGCTAAAAAATATTAAGAGTGGGTTGCACGAACTAACTTTGACTTTAACTTTAACCGGAAAAATTGACAGATGTCGTATGAGCTTAAGGGGTGTTTGGACGCCATATTTAACTTTAACCACGCCTCTGGTGCAATGCAGCCTAAGGGCCGGTTGTTTGATCACTAGTAAAAAATAACAAATAGTATCCGTAACCATTAGTTAGTTGACTGTAGTTAAAACCTTGACCAGTTGTTAAAATAGAAATACGTTGTTTCAACTGATTTTTGACTTTAGTTAAAAGTAACAATCGTCAATTGTGTTGCTATTTGAAGGAACATGGGGAACCCAAAATTCTGCCGAGACAATTTTTTACTACTGGTAACATTGTTTATGAAACGTCAAATTTGGCTACCTGAACCTTCGCGCTCACGCACGTGGCATATCCAATGTTCAAAG
Organism: Polyommatus iphigenia; assembly: GCA_963422495.1. NCBI lineage: Eukaryota > Metazoa > Arthropoda > Insecta > Lepidoptera > Lycaenidae > Polyommatus > Polyommatus iphigenia. Next base: position 13,076,593 of record OY730180.1, on the reverse strand, counting down.
AACGATAGCTCTTAAAATATTTGACATAAGGACGTAATTAAAATGTTGTATTGAAGCTTTACTCAAATTCTTTGGATATATCAATAACCAATAGAGATGGGTTATGGGGGCTCTTTCTGTAAAAAAATACTATTGTTTTAATTTTTGCACGTGTTTTCTCTATTTTTTAGAAACTTTATGACTTATTCAAATTTTTTGCATAAAAAACCCTTTTTGTGTTTTTTATGGTAATTATATTTATAGTTAAATGAATTGGCAGCTTTTTTATATGAGGAATAGGTTTCAATATTTATGTAATACAGCACTGTTGTTGTTGGTACCTATACCTACCTATTTAGTAAAATATAGTACAAGGTATTACAATATTCCTAGTAGTTGGTCTCTCCAATGTGGACTTTACTTCAGCAACTATCCAAAGTACTGTTTCTTTGGACATTCTAAACCTTTCGAAAAATTCGACCTCATCCCAATAGTCTAGCAGCTAGCTGCACAATTCTAGAGCGAAATGTTTTCGGGCTAAGGGTTTAAAACGTATTTTAGAATGATTCTACAATTATTTCTTCATCAGAAGAACTTTCCGAGTCATCGAAATGTTTAAGTAGATTTAAATCCATTTATTTTTTTATAAAAGCACTCTTTTTGGGCAGCAAAATATCTCAACTCAACTAGATATTATCCGCAACAACAAACAAATTAACTAATGGTCAATGTTAACTACGCAGTCCGAGCGTAGTCATTTTATTTAACAATTTGTCAAAAACTTTAACTACAGTTAGCTTAACTATCGATTGAAAAACAACATTTTGTAATTTTTAACCAATGGTTAGTTTAACTAACAGTTTTTAACTATTAGTAACCTTAACTAGCGATCAAACAACCGGCCCTAAAAAGGAGAGTCAAGTTCAATATAAAAATTAAGCCTGGCTGCGGGGTGTCAAGTTCTAAACAAAATAGAAATTTTATGTATTCGTAGAAATAAAATAACATTATAAACAAGTATACTCTATTTCTTTGCTTTACCTATTGGATACTTATAATAACAGTTCATGTTATTAAAATTAAGTGAGATTTTCACAATTTTAGCTTAAATCCCGGAAATATCGAAAATACCGGAAACGAATACGAATACGAAAATATAGAAATGGCTGTATGGGCAACGCGCCCTTTGCTTGTCCCAAACGGGGCGAATTAAAAAATAATGACAATAATGACATTGACAATGACAGTAAAAGTTCGCGCTAAATTTTCCCGCTTGTCGCCCAACAATCAACCGGCTTTGTGCTTGTCTTCGTAATTATTCAGTGATTTAAACTAAAAAGGTTTCCTTTATTATTCTTAATTCGTCAATTTATATTGTTTCTATCGGTAAGACAACTTAAATTGAACATTTATGAAATAATATATACACATACGTTTACCGTTCTTTGTGCAATTTGCAGTCCAAAATGTTCGAAGCACGCCTTCTGCGAAGCTCCATTCTGAAGAAGGTCCTGGAAGCGATTAAAGATTTGTTGACACAGGCAACCTTCGATTGTGACGACAATGGAATCCAACTACAGGTAATTATCATACTATTCCATAACCAAATAGTGTACATATGCTATGCTCTTCAGAGAATGAATCCTATTTATCTCTGATGTCCTGCTGGTTGTTGCCATTCCCACCAAAATCTTAAAACATTGGAGAGTGTGAGACTCGTGAAACCACCCCATATTATGAAATGCTAATTTCACTTACAGGCTATGGACAATTCCCACGTATCACTGGTGTCCCTCTCTCTGCGAGCGGATGGGTTTGACAAATATAGATGTGATAGAAATATTTCTTTGGGAATGAATTTAGGAAGGTAAAGATATTATACATTAATCTTTCAGGCCCCGCGCGAGCACCGGTGATCGCGAGAACAAAAGAATACAATGGGAATTCCTAGAACCTCCGATCGAAGGATTAATAGATATTTCTTAAATAAGTTTCTGAATTGGTTTTAAATTAATTATTATTTTGCAGCATGTCCAAAATTCTTAAGTGTGCGGGTGACAAAGATACTGTAACAATAAGAGCGCAGGATAACGCTGACACTGTTACATTTGTATTCGAGAGTCCTAATCAAGAGAAAGTTTCAGATTATGAAATGAAACTAATGAATCTGGATTTGGAACATTTAGGTAATTTGCATATTCCTATTTCTAGCGCGTGTTCAGACCAAACTGACTACGCCGCCGAATGTGAGCAGGCTCACTGTGAGCCCCAGTGTGAACTTGAAAATATATTATGGTATCGAATGTCCATGCCTACGCCTAGTGTAATGGCGTGTCGTTGGTTAGGTGTGAAAAGTGAATATGTATGGAAATACAATAAACTGCGTATCGTTCGCTCACATTCGGCGGCTCACAGTCGGTTTGGTGTGAACATTGGCCTTATAACTATGAATAGTCGCCATAATATACCGGCATTTACTAACTTGTCTTATGGAAGTTTTTAACAAAAATACATTAATGCTTCAACATTTTTTTTTCCACAAATTCATGATCGAGGGATTAATTAATATTATTGTCAATTGTGTTCTAGGCATACCAGAGACAGAATACAGTTGTACAATTCGTATGCCCAGTGCTGAGTTTGCCAGAATCTGCCGTGACCAGTCTCAGTTTGGAGAGTCCATGGTCATATCATGTACAAAAGAAGGTTAGTATATTGCCCATGACTATTAACAATGTCGGATGTGCAAAATCGTCATTTTTATTTTATTCCATAAAACATGTCCTTATAACCAAGGCTATCATTAGCTGAAAAGATAAAATCTATATTATGCATAGTTTCTGTAATAGCTACATTAAAAATGTCGTATATTACTAAGATAGTCCGCTAACAATGTCGGATAGTCACTACCTACGTTGTTAACGGGACGCGGGGGCGAATGAGAGCTCTCGATGTGCCACTTCCGACTATGTTAACGGAGAAAATGGACGTCGCGCTGTCACTTGTTTTTTTTTTGCAACCTTAGTTATATTTTTTTAATTTTCGACGCCATTTTTAATGTCTACAAGATCAGAATGGCTAATCAAACTAGGTACTCAACGAAATTAAGAAAAATATAGTAATATGGAAAAAAATGCTGATGTAAATATTATGATTGAAGCTAATACTAGTGCGGAAAATGGTATTTACTATTCTTTATTATATTCTTTAAAGATTTTGAACAGTACAGCTTATGTTTTATTGCTTTAGATTTGATTATAAGAAAAACATTTATCTTCATTAACATTTTATCGTAGGTCATTTAAAATTGTCGGATGTGCCACATCCAACGTTCTTAACCGGTTTTTCAAATGTGTTAAATGTCGGTTGTACCACATACGACATTTTTAATCGGTTTTATTAATGGTTAAATTGTCGGTAGTACCACTTCCGACATTGATATAGGGATTTATAAATTGGCAAAATGTCGGTAGTATTACATCATAATCATTTCACTTATTTTTCTAATTGGTTTAATGCCATTTGGAGTTTCTTTCATATCTGTCAGTGCTTACCGACTTTAAACAATTTTCAGAAGGCTTCAAAATAGGTCATTTTTGTACGAAAATTAAGTTTTTGTTGGCACACATACACAATGAATGAATATAATTTTTTAGTTAAATAATCGTGTTTTGACGATCTGGTATCTAATAGCTGATTTTCTCGGCATTTTTTAAATACATATAATAGCAATAAAACATAAGCTATACTGTTAAAAATCGTAAAAAAGGTATTAAAAGGACCTTTTTTCACACTAGGTTTAACTTCAGTCACAAGATTTCCATGAGCATTTTTTTCCTATACTATTATTATAATTTTCTCAAATTCGTTGAGTAGCTGGCTTGATTATCCTTGTTGATCTTGTAGACATTGTAAATGCAGAGCTTGCAATTTGTCTTAACAAACATATAGATTTATTCAGATTATGTAAAAGTGAAATTATTTTCAAAAAATACCATAGAATAAATAGAAAATCTCGGATGAAGAAGAATGCTTTTGATTAATTAATCTAATAAATATTCATCTGTGTTTTTCATGAAAATAAAGGCTGTGGTAGTAAGTAAGTGCCCTAAAAATGTAGAGATTTTTAAGAACTACCTGATTACGCAAACTTCGTTTCGCTGACAAATTAATGGACCTGCAAAATAGTCAGTCCTTCGTCAGTATTTTCTGTATTTCCCACATATTTGGGCAAATTCATCTCTCCAGCGTATTTGGCAGATGTCGATAAGATCTATTAGGCCTGGAGATAGTGACACAAAATTCTTGGTCATTTGTACCAGTATGGCGGTTTTACATGGGTATAATTACGTAAAGGTAAAAAGGAAATGATGGTCATAGCGCTCGCACTGGCAGCCCAAACGCGTGGGCGTTAATCGAACGTGCTGGATAAATAACGAGTGTCGAACGATTTGTTCCACAAAAATGCTTGTATTTTCAGATAGTCGAAAAAAAATAAGTACGCGAAAGCGTAATGTCATACTTGTCGGGTGCGGCTTACAGCCCGCCATACCGACGCGAATACGTTAATTTTAATAAAAAAATTGAACCATTTGTACCAGGCTAATTTTTGCATAGCTAATCATCGTCGACGAAAATCACGAAAATCACCTTGCACTACTTTTCCGACAGCTCCCAATGGCCGCCATACCACTGCAAAGGTGTAAGTTTTTTTTTTCGCCAATCGATTTGTACCAGTATGGCATTTAAATTTTTGGAAAGTATTTGACAAAATATGACCGTTATTATTTTTCCCATACTTCTAGTAGGGGGAAAAAGTGCTGCCATACTTGAAATACTTATTTATTTGACACGTTTTTTAAAAAAATACGACTAAAAAAGACGTAAAATCATTTTTTACATCATGGCATCATTGTATTCTCGTCATTTGGCAATTGTACCAAAAAAAAAATTACAGATTGTAAGTTGTAACCATGGGGCGGGATGACTATCGGACTTGAGCAAAAAAGTGATAAAAATTGGACGATTTGTACCAGATTTTTGGAAATTATACGATACAATGTGACCATTATTATATTTGCCATACTTGTAGAAGACGGAAAAAGTGGCGCCATACTTGAAAAACCGTTTGCATTACGTATGAAATCTTAGGATTTTGAAAAAAATATTATTCACATTCGCTGCCTCCCAAAAGTATGGCATTATCAGACTCCTATTTATGATCATACAGGGAACTGTTAAAAAAAGTTTCAGTGTGGTACAAATCGTTTGGCGAAAAAAAAAACTTACACCTTTGCAGTGGTATGGCGGCCATTGGGAGCTGTCAGAAAAGTATGGCAAGGTGATTTTCGTGAATGGCTTCTCGACGATGATTAACTATGCAAAAATTAGCCTAGTACAAATGGTTCAATTTTTTTTATTAAAATTAACGTATTCGCGTCGGTATGGCGGGCTGTAAGCCGCACCCGACAAGTATGGCATTACGCTTTCGCCTACTTATTTTTTTTCGACTATCTAACGACTATTTGTTCCACAAAAATGCTTGTATTTTACAAGCATTTTTGTGGAACAAATCGTTCGACACTCGTTATTTATCCGACACGTTCGATTAACGCCCACGCGTTTGGGCTGCCAGTGCGAGCGCTATGACCATCATTTTCCTTTTGCCTTTACGTAATTATACCCCTGTAAAACTGCCATACTGGCACAAATGACCAAGAATTTTGTGTCACTATCTCCAGGCCTATATAGCAAGTTGTTCCACTTGGAAAATATAATATTTTGCATTGCAAATTCATGGTAGCCTCCGCCATTGCCGCGTCAGCGCCTTGTTTTGAGCTTTAATCAAACTGCCCTAACTACTAAAACATTTGCCCCATGGTAATAATTTAAAAGACAATTCTATTCTTTACAGAATCACAATTAATAATTTGATATTTATTTAGGTAAGGATCAATTGTTAATATGCAAAACAAGCCACGCTAGTAGGAGATGATTTGAAGTTAATTTTTTAATGAAGGAAATGGTTATTATTCGTTAACCATAAAAGATACATATATGCTGTCCTGGATTTTTTTTGTAGATAATGATGAATACTATAAGTATTTTAATATTATTTCTATGAATCAGCTGTATTTTTCGCAGCGCAAGCGAAATAATGTAATTTATTGCAAATTTTTACCACTTTGGGTTATATTTTTGCGATTTTAGGTATGATCCCTAGTATTTTTCTGAATAATACACTATCTATGTTATTTGCAAACAATGTAGCTTACCAAGGGTAAAATAATTTTTAAAATTGGGAGTGCCTCCGCTGCCGGCGCCGGCTCCCAAAAATATCAGTAATGGGAACCGGCGGTAAGTACACTGCCGGCAGCCGAGATATAAAACAACGGCTGCCGGCGCTGGCACTCAAAATGGGAGCCGGTGATAATGCGTTAAGCGCTAGGTTCCAGTGCCGATACACAAATTTAAAAAAGAAATAATTATAATCTCAAATATTATATTCGACTTTACCGACTTCCAAAGGTGAAGGTTAGGTACCTATTTGTTCGGCTGTGGATATTTTAGTTTTTTGTAATGCATTTTCTTAGCTTAGCTTTACCTTAGCTACCTTTTTTCACCTGCCAAAAAGTAAGATTTTGCACCACAGCTACAATTATAAACCCTGTGATATACTTCCGAAGGTACTGTACCACAGAATACATATTAGTTTAACAACAGATTCCTCACTCCTGAAACCCGTTTAAAGAAATAACGACGCAAGCTACGATACTATAAAGTTGAAATTCCGACGCGCAATGCTAAATGGCCTACGGATAAATTTACCTACAAGTGCGTTCTCTTTCTATCGCATAACGCGTACCTTTTCTTAAGAAATCAAGGTTTTCGCTTTTTAGAAAACATTTTTTTTTTTTAAATACCATTGGTATGAATAGCAAACCTTTATATAGTAATATCAAATTTCAGTAAAACAACCTATATTTTATAGTAGTTCTATATTTGATTATAATATTGAAGGAAACTTTTACAATTTAAACATAGTAACTTGTGTTTATTTCTGTGTAGTTTGTGTGTTTCTTTGTATGAAATTGGTTTATTTGCTATGTTTGTATAGTTTTATCTACTATTTGTATTTAAATACCTTATTCAAATATAATAGGTACATATTTCATTGGCTTTTTTAATTGTTCATTTTTATAAGATTTATAACGATTTTGTCACAGCGGTTAAATTAGTATCATATTGTATTAAATTCCTCTATGATCAGTATACAGTAGATACGCGACGAAAAATCTTGCGCGTGCGTCACCGCTCGCTTGTGAGTCCCTTATGATTTGCCACCCGCGGGTGGTACTTACAGTTCGATGCCTATACGCGCGAGTGGAACAGGCCTGACTGTACAGAACTTCAGATTCCTTATACATGTTAGAGAGTTTCAGCGTTGTTTAAAGAAGCAAAGATATTGTATTATGCTACTATGCAGATCACATTTATCAGCATCATCATCACCACCATTAATCCATCAAGATTCAAGCCTCATACGAGCACCGGTGATCGCGACAACAATAGAATACAATAGCATTTCCAAGAATCCCCGATCGAAGGATTCAAATATGCATCCTTACAATAATATGACTATTTATGACCTTATTATTTGTACTTTTCATAGTCCTTTAGCTCAAAACTGATGTTTTTTATCATTATTCTGTCATTTGACAAGCGATGTTTGCCGAATAGGCGCCGGCAGCCTATTCGGAAAACATCGCGTGACGGCGCCGGCAGCCATTTCAGCAACCGGCGCCGACAGCCATTTCGGCAACCGGCGCCGGCAGCGGAGGCACTCCCTTTAAAATTAGTTAAGTAGTTATTGAACCTATTCAATACAAACAATAATATAAAGACTTTTCCAAACACGAAACAAACTTAATCTCTTAATCATTGATAAAAAAAAGTATTAATTTTGTTAAGTTAATTTAAGTTATAGTATCAAAAAGTTAACAAAATAGTGATGGCAATAAACTTTAATTTCAATGTTTTAAGTTAATTTACATTTCGGATGAAAATTTGATTTTCTGAACAATTTACGTCATAAGAAATATTTTGTATTCTCATACATACATTATTTTTTTACGTTTTATTTGACAGAAGTCCTTAAAAAATATGTATTTTCTTTAAATTGTTGTCATTTTTGTTGGTAATTTCTACATGCGACATATTTTAAATATAAATTTATCACATAACAATGGCGTAAGTGTCACTTCCGACAAGCAATCATTGATTTTGTACAAGCAACAATGTCGGTTCTGGTACTTCCAACAAATCAGCATTACTCATACTCCGTTAAAAAGTTCAGAAGTGACTTTTCTCATATTTATTCATAAAATACGGGATACTCCTAATAATAATATACTAAACGTAAATAACTTATAGAGCACAACCCTGAAATTTCATGATTCTACTTGAAATTTAAGTAAAAAGTTATTCACAATTTAGACTTTGAATTGCTCTCCTGTAGTTGCTGTTTTTCACATCCGACATTGTTAATAGTCATGGGCGATATCAGCTAGCAAATAGTATCATTATACGTAACATCTTTACTAGCCTAGGATAATAATATAATATTGTTAAACATGCATTTTTAAGATGATTATTATCTGTGATCGGTCTTGACTATTGGCTATGTGTTGTATTAGTATGTTTGTTAATTTATCCCCAGAAAAATAGGTTACCATTTTAGACATTTACAGTGAAGAGTCACTAAGTTCTCAAGAATAGACCACAAGTTGACCAAAATGTTTCCAAAATTCATAGTTTTACCATCTTCCAGGTGTCAAGTTTTCGTCAAGTGGTGACATTGGTTCAGCCAATGTGAAGTTGGCTCAAACAGCGTCAATTGACAAGGAGGAGGAGGCAGTAGTAATAGAGATGGATGAACCCGTCACCCTCACATTTGCCTGCCAGTACCTCAACTACTTCACCAAGGCCACTCCACTGAGCAGTCAGGTAGGTTAAAAAAAAACTTGTTTATGAACTAAACTCCTATAGACAATGAACATGAACTCTACCTAATTTTGTTACTAACACGAAGAAACTTGAGATAGAGGGAGGCCAGTGCTTACCAATGTATGATTACAGTTGACTGAGCTTGCTTTTAATGTTCTAAATAAGTAACTCAAATTTTTTGTTAGCTTTTCCTATACAGCAGTGGTACCCAACCTTTTTTTCATGCGGGCCACAAACATGTTTTGGTCTTGGTGTCGCGGGCCGCAACAATTTTTTTTAGGGTTAAAAAATAACATTCTTCACGATTTAAAAGTGGAAAAAAATTAACGACTATCACGTAGACTACGTTATTTTGCCGGTGGGCGTGAATATTTTCAAAATTGTATAACATCGCGCGGGCCACAAATAAAGTCCCGGCGGGCCGCGGTTTGGGGATAGCGGCTATACAGGGTGCAATTAAACCTTCCTGCCAAATTTTGATATTATGTTGATCCTTGTTAAAAATAATTTTCTTTTATAATCACTCAGTACTAAAATTTTGAGAAATAGCTTCCGAAAGATATCCTAAAAAACACTACAATTAATGGACACGTCGCGTCGCGCGCGTGCCTCTCCCTGCGTCACCCCCGCTCATTCCCCCGCGCCGCGAGTGACCGTTCTGCAACGATTTTAAATGGGATAAAATATGTAATTGAAAAAAAAAAATAACACCCAATTTTTTTTTTTTTTTTGGTTAAATGGACTCTCCTAATGATTCCTAAGCCCTGGAAATTTGGCAGGAAGGTTTAATTGCACCCTGTATACATATTTTAAACTATTCATTTCTAATTGATTATTGCCTTGTATATTAAAATGATAAAGCCTAAACTGTTATTTTACAGGTTCAACTATCCATGTCTGCAGATGTGCCCTTAGTTGTAGAATACCGCATTCCAGACATCGGCCACATTAGATACTACCTGGCTCCCAAGATTGAGGAGGACGATAGTTAAGTTAGATATAAATGGATTTACACATTGCACCATACAATATCAGGCTGATAAAATACAAAAAGATTGTTCTAGGGCCTGTTTCACCACTTCCTGATAAAGTGCCAGATAGGCTATTCACAACTTGTTTTGATAGATACTCTATCCGTCAAGTTAAGTGGTGGATAGCCTATCTGGCACTTATCCGGAAGTCATGGTGAAACAGCTCCTTAGTATTTAATTTAATATACCCATCTTTATCATTTCTTGTTAGATATCAGCCTAAATTCTCATTTGAGAAAGAGCTCCTATGTCCAAGACACAAAGGTTTCCAGTTTATTTTATGTGTAATTGTTCTAAATGTTAAGTTAATTATCCATCATGTTCGTTAATAATAATTTGATTGTGATAGGATGCAAAGTATTTTGGTAATTTTTACAATAAAACATTCGGATATTACAGACATGTTTATATTCACATCCATTGTTCATGTTAAACATGAGTATTTAAAGTACAAAATAATGTCAGACAAACTAAAAACCTTAAACACTGGAATGTAAAACAAACACTTTATAAAACTTCTAAGCTTATGTTCAGCATTCATAAAATTTACAATAAAATAAGTTAAAATAACTTAAAAGTCTTTTCACTCGAGACTAGAACGTTCCTAAGATTATCCTTATATAAAAATAATTTACTTATTATAATGAAATAATTTAAAAGATTAAAATATAGGAGGGTGGGCAAGTTACAATTAATTAGCAATACTTCCATCGCGCACATTACAATTTTAAGAAAGTTTAAATTGTTACATGATACGTCATGGAACATTTATAGTGAAATAAAGTCAAACATCTATAATGTACACTGCTTACAGCTATACTCTTAAACGCCATTAATTTTAAGTTCCTGTTACATTTATAAATTATTAGTTCTTCTAAAACAATATTACTCTAATAAGAAATAAACCACATTCCATAAGTTTTGGAATGTTCAATAATATTGTTTACAGTTTTTTTAGAGCATGGATTCTTAGTTTGAAGTAACCGCAATACAGTTGTAGCATGCATGTGTGATTGTGAAAGAAACAAGTAGCATAAGACCTATTTTAGTATTTCTGTATACGGCGATGAGTTTAGTATCATTCTATATATGACGTCATAGCCTTACCAGCAATAAAATTACAAAACTGAAACATTGTTGTTTATGTCAAAATCACGATATTCGTAGTGTTTTGTATTTGTTGTATTGCTGGTTAGGCCTCTACTAAGAAAGAGTAGACGCTGAAATTCCAAACATAATCACGATCTCATAAAACGGTAGTTTTTGTGCTTTGTATTTTCCCTCTGACACATTTTATATTTGCAATAATACGGTTTTTGTACTTTTTATGCTACGAATAATAAACTAAGGAAGTGTAATTGTGTATAAAAATTTGTTCCGATTCTACAAAATGTGACCCGAATACATGCATACTTTATGCAAAAAGAGGCCCGAATACATGCAAGAATTTTGTGTTATAGAAGTGCAAATTATTGTCAACGGCTTTATTTTGTCAATTTGAATGTAGACTTTCGTAGCTATTGCCATATTATTTTAGTGTGCGAAAAGAACCTTGAGAACTAAATTCAAAACGGTTGGAGTTACGTTTCCTTAGTTTGATAGCTAGAAACAAATTATCGGACCCGTCCATAAGCCGCGGCTGATGGATGCGGCTTAACAATGCGCACGGTTCATCCGCGGACGTCAAAGACCTAACCTATAATTATGTCAACGGCAGACGTCCGCGGATGCAAAAACATCCGGCCAGCCAGATTCTGTTCGGACGTCCGAACGCTCAAGGTCGCGTCCGCGACTTATGTCAGACAATGTGCACAGTTTAGTGTATTTTGTATTGATCAGATAGAAACAAGCCGCATCCGATGAAAACGTCCGCGGACGTTCGTCCGATAATTTGTTCCCAGTTTAAAAATTATGTTCGGCGTCCTCTTTTTTTGACAAGCTATACATATTAATCATAACAATTATCAAGTAATGTGCCGATGGAGGAGTTACTACTTCCACTTCTTGGCGGAGAACAGCACGGCCCGCTGTTTGAGGAACAGCGAGTAGTTCTGTTTGCGCGCCGCTAGGGCCGCCGCTGACGTCGCGCCGCCGCCGCCGCCGCCGCGCCCGCGACCTCTACCTCTACCTGCGGACACAATGTTATGTACAGTTCGGCAAGGCTGTTTATGAACGTGGCGAGAAAAGAAACTAACGCTTCTATCATACAAAAACGTCATTTGTGACAGTTCTCTTTTACCAGCAGCGCCCATTGACATATTCATTTAAAGCCTTGTCGAACTGTAAACTTACGGTCTGTCCACTTCTCCACGTCACGACGTCGTCAACGTGGAACGGTGCGGTAACGTGGCACGTTACGTTGACGTGACGTGAAAATGTACGCCAACATGCGTCAACGTAACGTGAAAATGCACGTCACGGTGTAGCAACATTGTACGTCACCATGCCTTGTAAAACTGCTACATTCTTCACTACTTATCTAGACGTGGACCGCACAATACGTATTCCGCTTCTGCTATTGTTAAGAAGACGGAGAGAGAGATTTAAGAAAAAAAAAGACGTAAAATGTTGCTACACCGTGACGTGTATTTTCACGTTACGTTGACGTAAATTTTCACGTCACGACAACGTACCGTGCCGTTACACGTGGTTACACGACATCGTAATACGTGGACATGTGGACAGGCCCTAAGGGCCTTATCACACTGGCGATTAGCGAGCGATTTGAAAGCGACGTGATTGCGCACCGCGCACGCCGCGATTGCGCGACGTGCACGCCGCGACAGCGCAGCGTCGTCGCGGCGTGGCGTGGACGCCATTTTGTACACTCGTCTAGGGAATTCCCTAGACGAGTGGACTCCATTTTGTACACTTGTCTAGGGAATTTCCCTAGACGAATGTATAAAATGGCGTCCACGCCACGCCGCGACGACGCTGCGCTGTCGCGGCGTGCACGTCGCGCAATCGCAGCGTGCGCGCCGCGCAATCGCGTCGCTTTCAAATCGCTCGCTAATCGCCAGTGTGATAAGACCCTAAGGGTCAATTAATCAGACCGCAACGCGACGCGTTCTAAATTTGTATGGATTTGACTGATTTGCAAGACGTGTCACGCAATTGAAATCTGTCAATTCACTACAAATTTAGAAATGCATCTACGCGTCGCGTTACGGTCTGAATTGACCCTTAGGGGGTAAACGGTTGGTTAATATTTTGACGTTAGCCAAAGGCGTTGATAAATACTTAGATGAACTACAGTACTATAATAAGTATATTTTTATATTATGTGTCTTAAATTCTGACAGCGTCGAGTCGCAGTATCAATTTTATTATGACCTTCTTTTTCACTCTTGACGCACCAAAGAAGTTTCACTTCGTAAACCTCGGAAACTGGCTATTATTATGTACAAGTTGATTCATAGGCAGATGGCGGACCTATGTAATTTGGTCGAGTTACGTCAAACCCAGCCAATAGACCACGAGTAATATTGAATGCCATCAATTTAAACATCCTGTAAAAAAACCAAGTCTCGCAACTCAGTTTTTCTATCGTAAAAAGTCGTGAGATCCATGTAATACCAAGTCGGTTAATTTATTCAGTCCCTACTTAAGAGACCTTCTGTCGTAAGTTGTTACGAGTGTTATTATCATATCAATATTAAAAATCTTTTACGTGCTTTGGACTTTTGGTCAGTCAGTCAGTGAGTGACAAAATTAAGAAAGTTTAACAAGTTACATTAATTATTAGACTACTGGTTCAAATTGAACGAAATTTAAATATACCGTATTTATACAATGCTCGCTTATAGCAACTGAAAATTCAGGTTTGTCGTTTTATCCACAACGAAGTTATAGGGGGGTCAAAAAGAGCCTGAATCACTTCGAGAAAAGGAATTCGTGCCGCTTTTTTGCTCGACTTGGCACAACTCGACCGAATGACGTAGGTCAACTGCCTATTGCTAAGTACTCACATACGGTTTTGCTCGATAGTTTTACCGCAGTTTTACTCCAAATGGAAGAAAATGACATATTTGACATATTTAATTCCATCGGGCCGGCTCGATGCGAGCCTTCGAGCTGTCAGTTTTGGCGGTCCACACGGTGGTTATTGTTCGATTTGGAGTAAAACTATCGAGCAAAACCGTATGTCAGTACTTAGCATATGAATCAATTTCTTCGATGGTGCCAAGTGTAAACACCCACCTGCCCCCCCTCCTCTCCCTCAGGTCTCGCGCTTGACGTCGGACGGTCCGGGGTCGTCGAGCGTGTCGTGCAACGTGCGCAGGTGGCGCAGCAGGTTCGACTTCACGTTGAACCCCTTGTTGCACATGCCGCACACGAACGGACGCTCGCCTGGACGGACAGACAGACACACATGATACTGGCCGGTATAAATAGTCAGTACTCTAGATGCATCTCGGTCTCAAGACGCGGTTCAGGCTCTGTGATTGGTTGGCTGTCAAAATTTGGACCAATCATAGAGCCGAACCGCGTCTTGAGACCGAGATACATCTTGAGTATTGACTATTTATACCGGTCTAAGGCCCGTATTTTTGGTCGGTACTCAAGATGCATCTCGGTCTCAAGACACGGTTCAGGCTCTGTGATTGGTTGGCTGTCAAAATTTGGACCAATCATAGAGCCGAACCGCGTCTTGAGACCGAGATACATCTTGAGTATTGACTATTTATACCGGTCTAAGGTCCGTATTTTTGGTCGGTACTCAAGATGTATCTCCGTCTCAAGACACGGTTCAGGCTCTGTGATTGGTTGGCTGTCAAAATTTGGACCAATCATAGAGCCGAACCGCGTCTTGAGACCGAGATACGTCTTGAGTTTTGACTATTTATACCGGTCTAAGGCCCGTATTTTTGGTCAGTACTCAAGATGCATCTCGGTCTCAAGACACGGTTCAGGCTCTGTGATTGGTTGGCTGTCAAAATTTGGACCAATCACAGAGCCGAACCGCGTCTTGAGACCGAGATATATATTGAGTATTGACTATTTATACTGGTCTAAGACTAACTAAAGTGTAATATGATCGAACTAGTATGAAAACGTACCCAATTATAAATAATATGAAACATTAGGGGCTTAAAGACTGTCCTTGTGGACAATGCATCATTAACTAATACGACGGTTTCAATAGGTCTTAATATAATTCAGGATTTATTAGAGATTTTTGTAAAATAAATACTGATATAATAAAATACTTGTGCGACTCACCTGTATGTGTCCTCATGTGTATCAACATAGAGGCGTGCGACGGGAAGTTTTTCTTGCAGTGCGGGCAAGTCTTGTTTTGCACGCCCTCTGTGAAACGATTGTGACGTTTTGGTGGGGCACTGTTGTTTGATATGGCCAATTCTGGACAACCGACACCGAACGAACAATAAGTTTCACGACAGTGAAATGCTTTGTTGGGGAGTTCTTCGAGAAGGACGAAGTTGGTCCTTCGAGACGGACAAAGCATTCATTGTGTAAACATAACTGAAGTGATTATTATGACTGTAGCGGGCTGGTGTTGAGAAAATAAAAAGGCAAAACATAAGAGGCGAAACGGTGGAAAGAAATAGTGATTAATAAATTTAATAAATTACCAGTACACGATGCATCGTTCGTCGAGAATTAGCCACATACACAACAATCATATTTCAGCTATGTTATTATCAAAAACATCTATACTGTACTCGGCGAAACATGGCGGTAGTGGTCATTGGCTCCCTGTCAAAAACTTGTCAGTTTCTATATAAACCACGATTGACAATTGAAGTGTCAGATGTTATCAATCGCGGCTTTGTATAGAAAATGACAAGTTTTTGACAGAGGCTAGGGAGTCAATGACCGCTACCGCCATGTTTCGCCGAGTACAGTATAGAAAATAACACACTATTCAGTAATAAAAAATAAAAATATGCGGCACACTGAAGTATGTTTATTTTTATTAATTTCTAGAAAAAATCAGAAGGGCATTAATTGTATGTAGTCTGTTGAGAGTTATTTTTTGGAGTTACTCGGACTGCAGACAGGGATACATATTGTGAGGTTGGCACAGAGTCATAACTTATGTCAAAGGTCAAATAACTCTTAACAAACCGTAGTTAATGATAATATATTTTAACTTGCTATTTGACGTTTATCATTGCTAGAAATTATCACCACATTATCATTCATTAAATCAACATTTGAACATAGGTCTTTCTGATCAAAATTTTGAAAAATACTAACTGGATTGAGTTTTCAACTACATAGTAATAATTATAATATTATAAAATCTGGATAATATATTAACGAAATCGTCTGGATTTTTTGAACACACACTTTAGGCTAGGATGTTAATATTTTTTTTTATAAATATCATTTGTTGAAAAATTATTATACTTCGATACAATAATAATACAATTATGTCGGAGAAATACTATTAATATTATTGATACTGACCTGTTTCAGTGTGCGTGCTCTGTATGTGTCGCACCCACTCGGCTGGGTTGGGGAAGTGTTTCTGACAGAGGTCGCAGCGTAGAAGCGCCATGGATTCTTCTGTGTCGTCACTCTGTTGACAATGTTTATACGGTTAGAAGAGTATTTTGTTCAATATTTTTTTAATGACTACGTGGGACGTCGCAGTCATTAAAAAAAATATCGTACACACAGGGTGTGTAAGAGAGATGGAGCCATACAATATACAGATACGCATACTCTTATTAGAGACATATTGCAGATCGACGGCGCCGCTTACAATAGCGCCGCCGGTTGTTAAAAAGTAAGAGTGGGCGTGGCCTCGAACGCGGCGGTCATCGTGCACGCAATGCGTGACAGAGACACTGGCGAAGATATAATATAATAGCTCCCACACCGGTTTCAGTGACGGTGGCCGGTTTCATTGAAACCAGGCCAGCTACGCAGGAGTAATTTTATAGTGCCCGAGTGTGTGCGCAGTACACAAGAGCACTCTCTATTCCTTTACTCTCATAACCCAGTGGGACGGACGACCGACACGACTGGCGAGAGATCAGGCGCAGGACCGACTTTTTACATGCCCATCCGACGCATGGATCATCTTACTTGTCAGACAATCAGGTGATCAGCCTGCATTGTCCTAACCAAACTTGGAAATAATATGTAACATGTTTCCAACGCGGGAATCGAACCCACGACCTCCGAGTCAAGAGCCGCGCTCTTTACCACTAGACCACGGAGGCGTTTCGCGAAGATAACAGTGGTAGCGAGACAGGTATACAAACTGCTGATCGATGGCGGCACTTTCGCGACTGTTTCGCATCAGAGTGGGCCCGGCCTTGCACGTGGCGGATAACGTGTACACAATGTGTGTGAGTGAGACAGGTATACTCACCCCTGATCGATATCGGCGTTTGCGCGGCTGTTCGGTGTCGGAGTGGGCGTGGCCTTGCACGTGGCGCACCCAAGCGGCGGGCAGCGTAAACACCGCGGCGCAGAGTTCGCACGCTAGCGGGCTGTAAAGCTGAAAAAGAAAAAATATTCTATAATTACCTGCCATTTCTTCGCGCAATTACTTTATAATATAAGACAAAAAACTTGAGAGGTGTCAAGAGACACCCGGATGGAACGAAGATATAAAAAAAATCGTCGCTACACCACATTGTTTAATGCGAGAGAGAGAGAGAGAGATAGAGAGACAGAGAGACAGAGAGAGAAACACGCGCTACGGCACGGCTTACAACTATAGCAAAAAGTGCCGTTACAACTTTTCGTATGAATTTTTTCCGTCTAGCCCCCTTTCGCAACGCGCGATAAGGAACTTCGTTCCAAAACTATTTTACGTCTTTCTCCAGGATTCAAAGTAGCTTGATACATAATCAATAATCATAGATTTAACAGTCTTCTTGAAGATGTAACAGACAGTTAGAAATTATAATATTTTCCTTTTGTAAAAATACTAAGCATACTCACCAAACTCTCTTCTTCAATTTCCACATCATCAACAGGTTCGGATTTAACGCTCATCTCAGCTTGAAACATCTCGGCTATGGATCGTTCCTCCTCCTCTATGCTACTCGCGTCCCATTCTGGCTCATCTTTGATCTGTACCTCTGTGTTCTGTATTGAGTCATTGCTATGGGTAGATTTTTCTGAAAATACACAATGAGAATGTCAAGTTTTTTTCAAAAGCCACACTACGCATTTTGGCATTCCAGTGTTATAAACGATGTTATTAAAGTCGTAAAAAAAGTTATAGTCTCATTTGAGTAGGTAATGAAATGTAAAGTCACATATAATTTTAATATTATCCACTACTATTAACTATTACTCATTATTCTAAAATTTTTGGAACATCTATATTCTATAGAATAAAGATAGGTATTGTTATAACATTGCTCTAATTTATAGAAAAGTTATCTTATAACCATACAGAAGACTCACATATTTGGTCAGGTCATATCCAAATTTAGCTAACAGATCATGGCTAACATAATATACTTGTAATAGCCTGACAAAATTATGTGAGTGAGTACCTTATAATAATTCTATGTCAGTAAAGCAAACACTCACTTGAACTAACAGTATCATCTTGTTCATCATTGTCTTTGCTTTCATCTGTCTCCATTGACTCACTTATCTTTGGTTTCTTGCCGTACTTCCTCTCAGTGTGTTTCCTCAGTATACGAGGAGTTGGGGTTTCATCAGGGGAATCGTCTCCATCTGTGCTCGCCACCGAACAAGTAGATGTTGTGCTGACAGTACTGACGGCTGTGGCCATACTGTCGCTGGACGGTGCTGGCCTCACTAGTATAGTCTGGCCCTTTGGAGCCCCCGGACGCAGAGCAGCTTGGGTGCCACCTTCAGTTGTTTTAATGAAAACCAGCTTTGGTGGTCCAATGAACATGGGTCTGCAATAAAGAGAAATATTAAGATTTTCTAAAAATAATATTAAAAGGATTGGTGGCATTAATTTAAAATAATTAATTTACCCTCTGTCTATAATGTATTAAGAAAATTATTTTGCATTACTTATTTTAATCCCTCGATCATGGAAAAAACGAGACACAATAGATTTGTATTGTTATCGTGGTCGCATGCGACCGCTTGGGGCTTGAAGCATTAACAATTAATAACTTAACTCATATACTTAGTTTAATAATACAAAATATAACATTAGGGCTATGTACTAAATAATGTACCTTGTAACTCCTCCTTGAGTGGGGCTGGGGCTGAAAGACTTGAGGAGCTTATCATCCTTCTTAACGGTTAGCTTAGGGTCCTCAGGCTTCTTCGCAACTTGTTTATTTAAGTTTGCAGCTGGTGTGACATTGGCTGTGCTGGTTGATGTTTTTTCCGCTGGTGTGGAGTCACCGCCAGCTTCATCTGTTTGCCTCCAGAGACCCCTAATTTTCAACACCTCCCCAGCCTTCAAAACGATGTCTAGTACCTCGTTCGAAACTGTCGTCTCACCTAAAATAGATGTTTTCTTTTTTATAACATTTTGTTATTTCAGAGAAGTTGATTCATAGGAAGTTGGCAAACCTTGGGCAAACCTACATAATTTGGTCGCGTTAATTGACATAAATCGACCAAATGACGTAGGTCCGTCAACTGCCTGTGAATCAATTTCTCCCATGGGCCATGGTAGGTACATTTTGATTTGAATGGTACAAAAACAACTGAATAACGTTTAATAAATACCTTTGTACATGTATTCTATAAGAATCTTCAAGGCCTTGGTCGATATTTCGGAGGGCAGAACCACATACAGCATCCCGCCCATTCTCATGACCGACCTCTGGCCCTCGAAGAGACTGCTCAGGTAGATGCTGCACGAGCTCAGTATGAACTTGTGCGCCGGTATCTGAGACCCGTCCATAGTACACAGAACCACGTCGGTAAACCGATCCGAACGCAGCAGCGCCGCTACAGACCCATTCAAATGGGAACTGTGCGAGTGCCATTTTAGCTGATACGTGTCCGTCGACGTCATTTTTTATTTATTTCTTCATTTTCTCTAGCATTCTCTGTAAATTTTGCTCTAGTTAGAATCGTTTACATAACCGTAGAAGTTTGTATTTTGTTTACAAGCCAAACGCAGTGCCGATATTTCGTTGCTAGGCAACGGGCATGCTGTGTTGTCACATTTCGAAAGAAATTGAAGTTTGGTATTTTAATAATAATTAATTTCAAAATTACGCAAAAACGATTTCGACAGATTGTTATTTAAGTTTAATAATCTTATTAAATTAGTTACATATGCATTGATCTATACATATAATAAAACTGTAGAAATGAAGATTCTGTACATTATAGATATTGAAAAAATAATAAGTGGAGGGTCTCACTACACCGCTATAGAAGCCAAAAATGTGGTCAGTTTTTTTGTCTGTCTGTCTGTCTGTCTGTATGTTTGTTCCACTATCACACGAAAACTACTGATCCGATTTGAATGCAGTTTTCGCAGATATATTTGTCTTCTTCCAACTTAACATCTGGTGTATAAAAAATTTTCCCCCCACCCCTCTAAAGGGACGAAAAGGTCTTTTACAAAATCTAATAATAATAATAATAATATCTATGAACGCTTCACACCACGTCAGTCTGGCCCCGTGCTAAGTACCTGAAGGACTTGTGTTACAGGTACCAGACAACGGAAATATATTTAATACTTTTATACTATACATATATTTAAGATTTTTATTATATCATACACATATTTAATACACATCCATGACCCAGGAACATTGAAAAACTTTTTGTTCCGTCGGCGGGATTCGAACCCGCGACCCCCGGCTTGAGTTGCCACACACTCTAACCATTGAGCCACGGAGGTCGTCAAAATCTGACCCAGATTTTGTAAAAGACTTTTGCTTTAACACGAAAACTACTGATCCGATTTGAATACGGTTTTCGCAGATATATTTGTCTTCTTCCAACTTCACATTTGGTGTATAAAAAAAATTCCCCCACCCCTCTAAAGGGACGAAAGAGAGGGTCAGATTTTGTATAAGACTTTTGCTTTAACGCGAAAACTACTGATCCGATTTGCATACGGCTTTCGCAGATATATTTGCCTTCTTCCAACTCAACATCTGGTGTATAATAATCACCCCCCCCCCCCCCACCCCACCCCTCTAAGGGGACCAAAGAGGTGGTCAGATTTTGTATCAACTGATGAAGAAGAAATACTTCAAATGGCAAAACAACATTTGCCGGGACAGCTAGTAATACTTAATTTCAGTTCATTTGTTTAGTTTTAGTTTTATTTTTAATTTATTAATCATTTTTTAAATCGAAGTATTTAACATCCTCCTAGTATTTTACACTATATATTATGGCAACCCTTTCCTTAACTAGTTCCATGCTACGACTTTGTTTCGTCATGGCCGCTACTTGCTCGTATTGATTATGAAAAATTGAGATATTGATTTTATGATTTAGGTAGCAAAGCCCAGAATTTACAAAGAAATAATAGCAAATAATAACTTCCAAACCACAATAATATAATAAAAACATCCAAATTTCAAATAATGATACGAATACGCAAACAGATTATGATTTCAAACTCAATTATTCTGCTCTAAAATCTCGAGAGATGGCGTATGCTTTGTTAGATAATAAGTTATAAACAATATTACATTTAATATTACTATTATAAATTAGAAACGTAAAATATCTCAAATATACCGTTGAAATTAATTGAAATTGAATTGTAAAAATTATAATCCAAATTGTATAATATGTATCATTAATTTAAAAAACAAAATTAACAGCACAAACCTAACGATAAAAATTAAATAATTACCTTATCGTGTTGATAGTCATTGACATTATTTAATAGATCTACACAATAATATATTAGAAATTGTAATACAATAACTTGCGCGCACCCACCGCTTGCGACCCTCGGATTTGGTGTGCGGCGGCTGCGGCTCTAAAAATCGATAGGATTCGTATTGATTTAACGCAAGAGCGGGGTTGCGCATATATCTCATCGATCCATGACTCCCATGAGTTCGCGTCGCGTCGCTGGCATCGTGTTGATGCGCGCGCGTGCGCCCTGTTTTCAACACACCTAGCTCTACGGCGACGCCTGCGGTACCCTTCTCCACCCTGTCCATGCGCAAATTGCTACATAACTACCTAGCTACGCCTAGTAACAACATAGTATATTAAGCATGTACCTACATAGAACAATGCTGTACTTACAACGTCAATAATTATTATTAAAGGCTCGGTTTTATGTCATCATTTATTAATATTAATCATTACAATTAAAATTAATTCTGACTAAAAATAAATTTAGTATTATAGTAGTCAGTCGGTTCAAAATAATAAGTAGGTAGTATAGGTAACTTAATTTTACCAGTGAAATGAAATCTGAATTAATTTTTTGTATGTTCTGAATACGAGTATAATTATGTTTCGTCGCCACAAAATGAAGTGTTTGGCATTATTATGAATCATAATGTTATCAATGTCCCTATTTAATAATATAATATTAGACAAGGATATTACTATAGAACAGCGGTCGGCAAAACGCGGCCCGCGGGCCGCATGTGGCCCGCCAACGTCTTGCTTGCGGCGCGTGAATGTCTTGTGAATCCATACTAATATCACGGGCGTATATATGTATGTATAGCTTTGATAAGGGGGGGGTCCCTAACGTAAAAAAGCGGCCAAGCGCGAGTTGGACTCGCCCATGAAGGGTTTCGCAGCAGCAAATAGGTAACGTGTTTAGGAAATCAAAAGTATTTTTAGGGTTCTGTACCCAAAGGGTAAAAACGGAACCCTATTACTAAGACTTAGATGTCTGTCCGTCTGTCTGTCCCCAGGCTGTATCTCAAGAACCGCTATAGGCTATAGTTCCGCTATCCCCAACTCGCGGCCCACGGGCCGCATGCGGCCCGCCGGGACTTTATTTGTGGCCCGCGTGATGTTAAAAAATTTTGAAATTCACGCCCACCGGCAAAATAACGTAGTCTACGTGATAGTCGTTAAATTTTTTTCACTTTAAAATCGTTAATTTTGAAGAATGTTATTTTTAACCCTAAAAAATTTTTGTTGCGGCCCGCGACAACAAGACCAAAACATGTTTGTGGCCCGCATGAAAAAAAGGTTGGGGACCACTGCTATAGCTAGACATCTAAAATTTTCACAGATTGTGTATTTCTGTTGCCGCTATAACAACAATTAAAAATAATTTACCTACTACGTACATGTTTTGAGATTTCTACTTTAATAATTTGTTTAGTTTAAGTATATATAGGATTTTTTTATAAAAAAGACATTACTAGTAAGAGTTACTTTACTTGTCAATAAAGAAAACATTGTCTATCCTTAACAATATTTATTAAAATCCATATGAAATACTCGAAAATGAATTATATAAAACAATAAAAATTAAAGTGCCTGTAGCTCCTAAGGGCGCAAAAATCGCAGTTAAGTGGTCTATGACAAAAATGTACGACAAGAGTCCTTCTATAAGCTGTGCTATGATGTATGTTGAATACGTTTGAATCTTAATTCATAATATAAAAATAATTCATATTTTTTTTATCTGTAGATAAGGCATATTTGAAAAAAACGACGTCTATAAAAGTTACCTATAATTGCATCAGATGCTACAAAAAAATCAGCTTCATCCACTGACCAAAAAAAATTAATCAAGTGCCTGTAGCTCTAAAAGGCGCAAAAATCGCAGTTGAGTGTGTATGACAAAAATGTACGACAAGAGTCCCTCTATAAGCTATGCTATGATTTATTTTGAATACGTTTGAATCTTGGATGAAAATGACAAAATTATGATTTCGTCCATACAAAAAAAAATCATTATTTTTTATCTCTGTAGATACGGCATATTTGAAAAAAACGACATCTATAAAAGTGACTTGTAATTGCATCAGCTGTCTACAAAAAAAATATCAGCCTGATCCGTTGACCTTCGATCCGAAAATTCTTAATGTCCCATTTATTTTACTTTGGGACCAGTGTGCGGCAGCGACGAACTACGAACTTATCGCAGTACCTACTCTGCCTATGGAGACGCTCCACAGTAAATAATAAATTATGATAATGTGAATAGAAAAAAACACATGTACGTCGCCGATTAAAATTGGTGCGGTACATATATAACATAATTGTACATATAATATATATTGAAATTTTACTTGTCCAATCGACAATGTATTATATAATATATTGTCGATTGGACAAGTAAGATGGATATTAAGGGGGGGGGGGGGGGTCCGGACCCCCAGGACCCCCCCCTTATATACGCCCATGACTAATATTATAAATGCGAAAGTGTGAAGTGTGTCTGTCTGTCTGTCTGTTTGTCTGTCTGTCTGTCTGTATGTCTGTCTGTCTGTTACCTCTTCACGCCCAAACCGCTGAAGCGATTTTGCTGAAATTTGGCATGGAGATACTTTGAGTCCCGGGAAAGGATATAGGATACTTTTTATCCCGGAAAAATGTACGGTTCCGCCGCGATAAACGAGTTTTGGCGCAACGAAGTTGCGGGCGTCATCTAGTAAGATAATATATACATAATAATTATTATGTATCAAAAACAATGTTTGTGTCATTTTATAATAAAAACTTATTTCCTCTCATCATGTGTAGGTAAATTGAGCTTCTATGGTTAATACGAGTACGAGGTCTGCGGCACCTTGTGGCCCTAGCCTGCCAAAAGGTTGCCGACCGCTGCTATAGAAGACTATCTTACTACTCATATAAGACTATATATATGTATAAGCACTAAATTGTGAAAGAAAACAAACCGTATCGTCAAAAATTTAAAACCTAAAACAGTGTGCAGAATGAGTGCCCAAATAGAATGTGTAAAAAGACATAACTCTCATGACTTTTCAGTTTTCACTTATTATACCGGCTAGCCATGCAGTACCTTAATATTATATACCCAGCGACTAATTATGTTATACTCAATATGTATAACTAACGCATTACGCATAATATTATGCCAATCTGCCATTATGTGTAAAAGATTAGAGCACGGCCATAAATTATGGCTTATGGCCGTGTTCAAACAAGTACACTGGATCTGATTATGGCCCATAATCAACGATTTTCTTTATTTAGATTATCAGCAGAATCGGTTTAGCCGTTTTTGCGTGAAGAGGTAACAGACAGCCAGACAGACTGACAGACAGACACATATTCGCATTTATAATATTGGTATGGCTAATTATAAGCTACGTACGCAAAACATTAGATACAATAATGTCATCAATATAAGTTCCGAAAAAATAAATGATTGTCACTCTACTTGTCACTTATAATAAAAAGACAAAACACCAAAGTCTTTTTTGTATTTAGCCAGTATTATAGTACTCTGTGGTAATTAGTAACGCAATAATTAAACAAATAGTTTAAGATATTATATTTAGCAGTTAAAAAAAATCACGAGAATCCTTATAAAGACAAACAAATTTTATTTTTTTATAATAATTTATACTTGTTTATATTTCGTCGCCATTTAAGATTTGGTATATTTTTGAAACCGAATTTTTTCTACCAAGTTTTCCTTTTTTTAAATTTACTTTTTTGGCCATGATTAGGCCTCATAAGTCATTTAAACCATGATCTATAATATTATAAATAAGCGAATATACTCGACTCGCCTGCGTGCATGGGGAACTATTGACCGCGTGCGCAGTATTTATTGATTTTCTTTGTGACCGTCGCATTTAACCACCCTACGATGCATCTATGCACGCCTACTTATGTAGTTATATATCGTCTATTATTTTATTGTTCCATAGGAATAGGTTCCTCCTATATAAAAAAGCTCCGTATTTTGACGGGAATTAATAATGAATAGTTCTCAATTCTCATTATATTCTATTGCCCTGATATAGGTAGGCCGTAGGTATAGTATCTAATAAGTCACTACAAAATATCCATTCAGTAAAATTTAAAACTCAACTAAGTCCTAACTTCACTACTAATTCATTATAACTAGGCGGGTTCTAGCTCCGTGGGCGGGTTATAGCTGCTTCCCACAGCTCATTTGGAAAGTCCGAGTCGAAGCATAATAATAATTATCATTAAGTACCTATAGCCTATAGCAGGTGTTCCCAATCTTTTTCAGCCTGCGGCGCAGTTACACGTCCCAATATTTTGTCACGGTGCCCTACTTAGGAAAAGACAAGTAGCTAGATAGCTATTAGAAAAAGATACATAAATAAACACCTCTTTAATGATTATATACTTAGGTTAAGCAGGTAAATAATAATGAACAAATATTTAATCATCTGTCTGCTTCCTCTAATTCATGTTATAATTTTATTTTTAAATAATATTTGTGGTTTCGGATATGTTGGAGGATCGACTCACGGCGCACCTCTTGCCTTTCCTTGGCGCACCAGGGCGCCGCGGCGCAGTCTGGGAACCCCAGGGGCCTGGCCTATAGGTTCATGATTCGGCATAAATGGACAGACTCTCTCAAACTGTATGTTAAATATTTTCGTATGAGAAAATGAGTTTGGTATTACGTATGTATGAGAATTTAGATGGCACCCGGCCCCTTAATAAGTAATAACGTTCTTCTTGTAACATGTAACTTACTAGGTTAAGTAAGGCCAAAGATGGGTCGAGGAATGCGGATTTGAAGGATAAGAAACGCGACGGAATTGTTAAATTCGCGGGCTAATTGCGACCGACGAGGGCGCCTGCCGCCCCGTACCATTACCTGCAGAGGCGGCGTAAGGCCAGGGCCCCCGCTACTATATTAGGTATGTGCAATGTGTGCAATGCACACGGGCGCCAAATCGCCAATGGCCATCTTTAGGGGCGCCAAAACCAAGGACCCAAAAAATTTGCCTAAAGGGGTGCCAAAATCCTTTATATCAGTGGTCCCCAACCTTTTTTTCATGCGGGCCACAAACATGTTTTGGCCTTGGTGTCGCGGGCCGCAACAAAAAAAATTAGGGTTAAAAAACAACATTCTTCAAAATTAACGATTTAATAGTGGAAAAAATTTAACGTCTATCACGTAGACTTTACTTTAATTTGCCGGTGGGCGTGAATTTCAAAATTGTTTAACATCACGCGGGCCACAAACAAAATCCCGGCGGGCCACGGGTTGAGGATAGCGGCTTTATATGCACACAGGCGCCAGTAGCCCTTACGAGGGCCCTACGTAAGGCCTAAGAGTTAAGACGTGGGCCATCGCCTTCGGCCTCGTGCCCCTAGTAACACGAGCATTTTTGTAGGATTTATGAGTTTTGATACTCATATTTTTATCGGGTATCAAAAAATTATTTCTCTCAACAAAATCCGACCTCTTGCGTCATAGATCAGGGGGCTTCGCAAATTATATCTTGCCTACATCAAATTTAGTTCTTGCGCCGCCACTGCAGTTACCTATCCGCTTTTCAGCCCTCGATTCCTATGAGCTCGCGCGCGGATTGTAATCTATAACTCTGGCACACGTACGAGTGCCATGATCGTAAGAAAATAACGCTCATAATATAAAGATCAGTTTATTTGTTGTATACTGAGGTAGGGCATCTAAGCAGAGTTCTTCTCAATTTAGTAAATCCTGGATACTATATATTATTAGCGCGAAAGTGTGTCTGTTGGTCTGTCTGTTACATCTTCACGCCCAAACCACTGAACGGATTTTGTTGTGGAGATACTTTGAATTCCGGGAAAGGACATAGGATACTTTGTATCCCGGAAAATGTTCGGTTCCCGCGCGATAAACGAATTTTGTCGAAACGGAGTTACTGGCGATTATTAGTTTAGAAATAAAAGAACATTTAAAAACTTAGGCACTTCATTTTATTTACAATATTATTTACATACTTAAACCTAAACTACACTAGGCTTCTTTCTCCAAACTGAGGAACATGAGTGGGTACATGTGGCCGAGTTTGGCGATCCTCTTCTGTATGATGATGCGAAGCGTGTCGGTGTAGATCGCTAGCGGCTTGCATGTCGCCGGGTCCCGCCAGTGTAGCCCTGCGGAATAAGAATGTTGTTGAGGCCTGCCGGGCTATTTGCAACCTTAACAGTAAGTGTTAAGGTTTATTTTTTTTGATATCGTACTTTTTAAGAAATAGATTTACTAACTTATATGGTCATCATAACATGTTATATCAAACTCAGCTTACTGACACGTCACATGGCTAAGGCCATATTTTGTCCATCGCCGCTGTCACCGGGACCGTCACTTTCATCGACAAAATTCAAATAAAATGCCGCTTTATAATCTAGGTCCTAGGCTATAGGATTCATTTTGCCCTACGCCATTACAAAACAGCGGCAGCATGGATTGCTAGACCACTGTCGGTAGAAAATGAAATCTATAGCCTAGGACCTAGGTCATAGAGTTGCATTTTATTTGAATTTTTGTAGGAAACGTCCCGGTGACGGCGGACAAACGGCCAAACATTGACTTACCATAATGCAACCAAATAACATAAGTCCGTCATTTGCCTATTAATCAATTTCTCTGATAATACTATCATTCTTCAGGTAAATTGATGCTGCCTAAAAAGAGATTAGAGTTAATAAAAACTACCTGAGGCATCGCAGGTGAAGAGTGCTGGCGAGGGGACGTTGTCACGCGTGTAGTTCCAGATGCAGTCCCGTAGCACTTGCACTATCTGAAACAAAAAGTTTAATTTCAACAATAAGGACCTGTTTAACTGTTTTACTACTTCCTGATAAGTGGCGTATGGAGTATCCGTCAGATAAATTGCAGATAGCCTATACGGCACTTATCAGGAAATGGTGAAACGGGTCCTTAATGTTTTAATAAAATTTGAGCTTGCAACTTTTAACATTTTAGTATTTTCTCCATAATATCTTGAACCCTAATAACATGTCACGAATATTTAAACGCCATCTGTCAGGAACATTCTAATACTTCTTACATAACAACATCACTATCTAATGCGCGGTTCAAGTTACAGATGGCGCTAGGTGGAGAAAGGAAAATGGCAGCACGTATGTCAATGTAAGTCGTAGAGTTTCGGATTGTCGACACCAGTTCGCAGCACTTTCGTTGCGCACATTCTTTATTATAGGATAATTTATAGGGCAGCCTGTTTTCGCTTGTGGCAAAAACCAGCACTAATGTCACCATATTACAAAATGTCAATTAGAAATAGCGCGAACGGTTTCGCTGGTGTCACTTTTAATAGCTGCTTTACTTTGCAGAATTTTCGGCATAGAGATAAGATTTAAGAAAGTTCCTAGTTGATTCCTAGGCAGATGGAGGAATGGAGATATGTACTTTGTTCTAGTTCTAGTAATTTGGTCGCGTTACGTCAAACCCATCCGACCGATCACAGCTAACATTGAATTGACATAAGCCTACCGAGTGACGTAGGTCAGTCAACTGCATAGGAACTAATTTCCTCGATGGTACATTTCCCCATCAGTTTCACCGATCTTAAAGCACTCACTCGCTCCACATCTACTCACCTCGGCCGCGGTGAGGTCGGCCGCCAGCTGGTGTATGTGAGTCAGCGGGTGCGGCAGCAGCTGGCCGAGCGACATGGTGCTCAGCAGCTCCGTCATCGCCGCCAGCTCGCGGGACATCTCCGCCGACTGTGTGTCTGTTAAAATATAGACCAGAAATTAACTTAGCTAAATCAAATACATTAGACGGACTTGCCCACATACGTCATGTCCGACAGGCTTTGCTGTATAAGCCGGACTGCCCGTGACAGTAATACATTGCAAAGACCTCATAGTAGGGGTGCCTGTCGGACATGGGTGCCGGCTTGCCTACAGACATGAAATATTCAACGATAAAAAGAAATCATTTACGTGAAAATGTTAAAAAATAGTACATGATTTAAAGAACTTTTTATATATGCGATTTCATACATGGCAAATGTTAACTCTTTTAACAGAGCCGGACCACGAAAACCCTGCGTTTCGAAACTTGATCTAATGGAAACCTATTTGGTGGACGTTTTCTGTAATTAATTGCAGAGATTTTTTAAATAAAATAAGAGGTCAAATGAGCAAACGGGTCACCTGATGGAAAACAACTACCGTTGCCCATCTCGCAACAGGTGCGTTGCCGGCACTGACCTCCATTATATAAGTACGCTGGACTTATGATATCCAACTGTTTTTTGTGCCTATTTGAAGCGGAATCAGCGCCCTTAATGCGGGGGAAGAGAACTAAATCTGATGTAACTTGCAAATGGCCGCTTTAATCGCTATTGGTTGTAGAAACTAGAATTAGTTCCAAGTACTCCCACTACTGCTATCAGCGCCAATATGGTGACTTTCAAATGTCATTCTTACGTCAGATTTAGTTCTCTTCCCCCGTATTGGGGGCGCTGATTCCGCTTCAAATAGGCACAAAAATAGCTGTCATTTCAAAGAGTATCATAAGTCCAGCGTACTTGTATAATGGAGGTCAGTGGTTGCCGGCCTTTAAAGAGGGAATGCACTCTTTTCTTAAAGGTGATTCGCGTTTCCACATACCAAGGTGCGCGCGCGTGCGGTGCAACAGCGTCGCGGCGATGGCACGCAGCAGCGCGGACGCCAGACAGAGGGCGGGGCGAGCGCGCGCCGCCCGCCGCAGCGCCGCGCGCGCCACCGCACACCGCTCCAACGCGCCGCGGATGTATAGCTCGCGTTCTATGCTCACTTGCTGTTGATGAAACCTACGATGTTAATACTTGGATATGGCAAACGCCATAAAAACTGTTTCGATGTTAAAGCATGCAAAATGTGTACTTATCGAGAAAATATTGTCGTCCTTTTTTGTCTTACAGTAATAGCATATACTACTTTCTCTTTCAGTCATTTTACGCTTTCAATGCATATTTTACGTAATCAATGCATTAAACACGTCCGACTGTCACCGCGTCCTATGGCACACTGCTCTCAGATGAGTGAGCTCACTCATTTCGAGGGTGACACATTTTCGCGCTGACGATTGTATGGAATGCCTTTTATACAGGTTATAATTCTATGAATGAAAGATTAATTATTCAAATATTGGAGGTTATTTCCAATTATGACAACGCATCCAAAGATTTGTCTTTGTGGTAATAATATGTTTTCTTTGCTGCAAGTTTAGTAATGTAGCTTTTTATTAAATGTTCAATTGTTTCAATTCAGTAAGCTCTGAACTTAGAATTATAACCTTTAGAAAAAGGCATTCCATACAATCGTCAGCCCGAAAATGTGTCATCCTCGAAATGAGTGAGCTCACTCATCTGAGAGCAGTGTGCCATAGGACGCGGTGACAGTCGAACGTATTTAATGCATTGATTACGTAAAATATGCATTGAAAGCGTAAAATGAGTGAAAGAGAAATTAGTATATGCTATTACTGTAAGACAAAAAGGACGAAAATATTTTCTCGATACACATTTTGCATGCAAAAACATTGCTACAATTTTGATGGCGTATGCCATAATCCAGTATTGACATCGTTGGCTCTGAATACAAGTACATAAACATACGCAATTTTATTGAAGGAGAGAAGATTTTTTTTATTAATATTATAATCAAATGTGAAAATACTTTAATAAAGCAGAAAAATGTTGCACCTTGGTAAAGTCCTCGTCAGGCCAGGGCAGGCCGTTGTACATGACGTCTGGCGAAACCAGTTCCACCAGCAGGAGCGAGATAGACGTAGCGCCCTCCACGATGCCACTGTTGCCGTCCTGCTCACACATATTACATCGCGTATAATATATCGCAATTCGCACGTGTTGTTGTTCATCTCTATTTTGTTGTCTTTCTAGTTTCTATACAGGGTGTAACAAAAATAAGTGATAATACTTTAGGATGTGTACGTGTTCCTTGTAGTGAATTCACTGTGAAAGTAGCAGCGCTGAAAGACCAAATTTTTTTGACGTGATAACGTCTTATAATTCGATATGGGGTGCGCGCCCGAAAAACATGACAGTTCATGCGGCGTTACCTCGCTGACAGCTCTGAGGCGTTCCATTTACACTCTCAAGTCTCTCAACAACCGTAAGGCCCACCTGGGCCGCGCTCTTTGTTTCGATTATATTACGTATTTCGATGACTTAGAGAATACTTTTGTATGAAGAAGTTTGGTTAGTTAACCTTTGATACATTGACCACACTCTGAATGAAAAATAAATAAACAATCTGTGAGCTATTAGTATTATTTCGGCTTTTCAAAATTGTGCTCTATTTCCTACGTGTCAAGGTATGACTTAATATATGAAGAATAAAGTATTCGTTTATTTATTCTGAACAAGTCACTAATTATAGTTTCAAAGTTTATAATTGAGAAACTAATATAACATCGGACTAAATACTATATTATGATGGCTTGATAGATAGAAAATTTAACATATATTATAATGTAGTTCACACAAACATTAAATATGGATTGTATGTAAGGATATTACATTAATTTTACAAAGAGGGTAGGCCGGGCGCCATTTTTTTTGCACATTGGCCTGCCAACTTTTTTGCATAGATTTTTCCCGGAACTGAGGGGTTAAGGCTATGACTTTGTCACGATCAACTATCGTCAGTAAACCGACTTTACAGACAACCGATTTTTCACTTTTGTGTGGGTAAGCGCCCTAGCGTAACGAGTTTCCCCATACAAAAGAAAAAAAAAATTTGGTCTTTCAGCGCTGCTACTTTCACAGTGAACTCACTACAAGGAACACGTACACATCCTAAAGTATTATCACTTATTTTTGTTACACCTTGTATATTATGTCTATAAAATACGCACATCACTTTAAAAAAACAATCATTGAATGTTGCCATCTTGCTTGAACGTTTTTTGGAAAGAAAGTGAACGCAAACAAAAATATACGCCACACGAGCGCTACATTTTGCTGACATAAAAATATTATCCCCGCGTTCCATTTGATGTTAAAAACGATCAAAACGCTCAAAATGCCTCCTATTTTGAGCGTTTTGATCGTTAACATCAAATGGAACGCGGAGTATTTTTATAACTTTCATGGTCTTGTCAGTTATATATCAATTTGATTACAAGTCATCACGCTAGCTAGAAAACTTAAACCCTGCCTCCTCTATGTCTCTCCTAAATATGTCTATTTAGTTTATTGTATGTAGTATTTTATTGTATAAAAACGTACCATACAAGACATGAGCGCGCCCATGAGCAGCTCGTTGTTGGTGGTGAGTATGGGGGGCGTGGCGTCATCGGGGGCGGTCCGCCGCACGCCCTTCCCGATGATGCCCGCGTGGAACACCGACGTGTGCGACTGTGTCAGTTGAGTTATCGGCCCCTGATGATCAATAAATAAGATTGTTTTATTTTTAAAATTTGAAACAAATGTTTTCGTAATACTTGTTGACCTACCCGTTAGTATCGTGACACATCTGCGGAACGTACGGCACCGAACGTTCGGCTCAATACGCTCGCAATGTATTTCAAGTTCTCTATGACACATCAGCGTAAATTATGCCGCGTTCGGCGTAGTGCGTAACCTTCCGTCGGGCGATTTTTTCAGCTAACGCATTTGATGGTATTTTGCCAGTGTAGTGACGGATTGGGTTAATAACCGAAATAAATCTGTTATTAACCCAATAAAAATTTGTTAACAGTATACAGTATACACGAAATAATTGTGGTTACCATTATCAATATGGTTAATGTAAACTTTGATCACAGAATTAAATGTGTTAACAGGATAAATATGTTAAGCCTAACGGAATGATATAGGTTATTTTTCATGTTTCAAGCCAGTGTAGTGACGGATTGGGTTAATAACCGAAATAAATCTGTTATTAACCCAATAAAATATGAAATTTACCCAGGTTAACCTTTTATATGGGTTACCAGTTTGAATGGGTTATCCGTTTCATAAGATTATCAAATAAACTGTTAACTATGTTGGTAAATTAACATTTACCAAGTGTTAACAGTACTAACATGTAACCGTTTTAAAAGGTTTTCGATTTGATCTGTAACCATTTATTCAGATTATCCTTATAAATGGGTTATACTCTCACTGTATTTTGCATAGCAGGCGACAGGCGGTTGGTTTGTCATAACAACTGAATATTGCGACTGACACTTCAGCCGCTGAACTTTCGGCGCCGTACGTTCGGCAGATGTGTCCTTACACTTAAGCTTGCAGGAACTAACCCGGCGACAAGACCGACGTAAGGAACTCGCTTGAGGGCAACCGCGTTGACAAATTAGTAAAATGTATAAAATCTAAAGAATTCATTTTTTTATACACACAGTTTTCATTTAAGTTTGTTTTTAAAATTAATAAAAAATTTAATCTTTCAGACTCCCGAAGCCTGCACGTTGCAAATAAACATGCTACGTGTAACGTACGATCACTTAATGCACTACTTACGTGTCTACGGTTCATATGTATAAGAAGCTGTGTGGGCGGGGCGGACGGGTCGGGGGGCGAGCCGAAAGTCTGTCCCTCCGTGAACATAGCTGTCTCCAGTAACCTCCTGAGAGCTACGGCCCGGGCGAGCTTGCTGTGGAGACACAGCTTGTGCAGCAGCCGACAAGCTGTCTGCACACCTAGGAGTTTCTGCATTACGTCTGGAATGAAACAAAGTGAATATGTTATTTAACCCATCAAGCCCCATACGAGCACCGGTGATCGACAACAATAGAATACAATAGCATTTCCGAGAATCCCCGATCGAAGGATTAATATTATATGTATAAATGGGAAAGTGTGTTGGTCTGTAATTGCTATCTCTTGAATAAAAACTTGAGAGATGTCAAGGGACCCCCGGATGGAACGAAGTTATAAAAAAGCCATCTATTGACGTCAAGGAATACGAACAACGACACTTTTGTGGAATTGTAATAAAATTTATTTAAAGGTCCGGTAGATGTCACTGTTTATTCTAAAAAAACGCCATCTAGTAATTGACGCACAGGAATACTAAGTACCACTCAAATTCAATATACATTATCAACGCCAACTGTCCCTACTTCGCGGGTACTAAAAGTGTCGAGGTCAAATATCGTTCCGTCTAGCCTCCTTTCGCAACGCGTTAAGCGCGATAAGGAACTTCGTTCCAAAATTTGATTGTTTGAAAATATGTAGATAGTTGAGCTCAAGATAAAGACATGGTTTAAATATACATGTCTTTATCTATATAAAATTTAAAAGTCTTTATAATTAATATTAACTCGAAAAAAACCGGCCAAGTGCGTGTCGGGCCACGCGCAATATAGGGTTCCGTAGTACCGCTAGTTTTTGATAATTTTTGTATGGTCAATGAATATACATTTATAACGTGTTTTACACTACTAACAACATCATCTCAGTTACTTTGAAAGGAATTTGAACAAAAAGTTCCTTTATACTTCGCCGAATATATTTTTTTTAGTTGATCGACTATTACTCAATAACTTATAAGGTGTTCTTAGCCGTGATAGTTTTCCTTTTAAATTCAGCATATTTCCTACTTCCGTGATTTTTTTCACATTTCCAGAAACAACCGTTTAGCTGGTAGAAGGGGGGGGGGGGGGGGGACACTGGACTCTAACGATTTTTTCCACTTTAAAACTTAATATTTCACAAATGGATCCCTAAATCGGAAAATGATCTATGAATACTTATAATATTTTTAAAAAACCTATCCAACGACACCCAACACGATGGGGTGGGCGCGAAATAAAAAATTCATCCCCGCTTGATGTGTAGGGGAGGTACCATAATTTTTTTTAAAGATTGTATGTACCATTTTGTCGGCATCATTAAGATGTGTATTCATACCAAATTACAGCTTTGTAGGTCTTATAGTCTCTGAGCAAAACCGCGGACAGACAGACGGACAGACCGAAACTATAAGGGTTCCTTGTTGACTACGGAACCCTAAAAATGGACAGTTCAGCGCGATAATAATTAATGGTTTCGGCACTATTTCGGCACAATAAAGTTACGGGCAACATCTAGTCTTATATTATAATAATAGTAGCAAAGTCTTATCTATTGCATATTTACTTGTCTCGTGTAGACACCGGAAGAAGTATTTGACGGTAGCTTGAACTACTTTTATGATGGCTTCTACGCTCGGCGGCGGCGCTTTCGTCCCAGACATGTCGATACGGTCCAACACCTGGAAAACATATTTAGCCAGTACAATATTAAAAATATTACCAAGAGATAACATGGATGATGGATGGATGTGGTCCGCAAACAAGTTGCCTGCATACTATCATTTCATTAATGTTTTTCCTGTAATGCTGGCAACACGCGCGCTTCCAGGAGAATGCTGTTACCCGCATGCAGACCGCGCGTGGGCGGTAATACGTATGAAAGTGTGATATTTCATTATAATAATAATATAATAATAGTAATATCTATGGACTGGTCCCGTGCTAAGTACCTGAAGGACTTGTGTTACACGCCCCACGCGCCACCCCCGTAGTGACGATATGCGGCTGCTGTTCTCCCATCTGTGTATATAGTACCTCAGCCAGCGCGTGACACGTCGGCATCTGGTCCAGCTCGGCGGCGGTGTGCGGCGCGTGAGCACGCAGCAGGCACGCGCGCGCCGCCAGCGCCGCCCCCAGCCGGCCCGCCGCGCCCGCCACCGCGCCATCGACACGCCCCATGCGCCACCCCCGTAGTGACGATATGCGGCTGCTGTTCTCCCATCTGTGTATATAGTACCTCAGCCAGCGCGTGACACGTCGGCATCTGGTCCAGCTCGGCGGCGGTGTGCGGCGCGTGAGCACGCAGCAGGCACGCGCGCGCCGCCAGCGCCGCCCCCAGCCGGCCCGCCGCGCCCGCCACCGCGCCATCGACACGCCCCATGCGCCACCCCCGTAGTGACGATATGCGGCTGCTGTTCTCCCATCTGTGTATATAGTACCTCAGCCAGCGCGTGACACGTCGGCATCTGGTCCAGCTCGGCGGCGGTGTGCGGCGCGTGAGCACGCAGCAGGCACGCGCGCGCCGCCAGCGCCGCCCCCAGCCGGCCCGCCGCGCCCGCCACCGCGCCATCGACACGCCCCATGCGCCACCCCCGTAGTGACGATATGCGGCTGCTGTTCTCCCATCTGTGTATATAGTACCTCAGCCAGCGCGTGACACGTCGGCATCTGGTCCAGCTCGGCGGCGGTGTGCGGCGCGTGAGCACGCAGCAGGCACGCGCGCTCCGCCAGCGCCGCCCCCAGCCGGCCCGCCGCGCCCGCCACCGCGCCATCGACACGCCCCATGCGCCACCCCCGTAGTGACGATATGCGGCTGCTGTTCTCCCATCTGTGTATATAGTACCTCAGCCAGCGCGTGACACGTCGGCATCTGGTCCAGCTCGGCGGCGGTGTGCGGCGCGTGAGCACGCAGCAGGCACGCGCGCGCCGCCAGCGCCGCCCCCAGCCGGCCCGCCGCGCCCGCCACCGCGCCATCGACACGCCCCACGCGCCACCCCCGTAGTGACGATATGCGGCTGCTGTTCTCCCATCTGTGTATATAGTACCTCAGCCAGCGCGTGACACGTCGGCATCTGGTCCAGCTCGGCGGCGGTGTGCGGCGCGTGAGCACGCAGCAGGCACGCGCGCGCCGCCAGCGCCGCCCCCAGCCGGCCCGCCGCGCCCGCCACCGCGCCATCGACACGCCCCATGCGCCACCCCCGTAGTGACGATATGCGGCTGCTGTTCTCCCATCTGTGTATATAGTACCTCAGCCAGCGCGTGACACGTCGGCATCTGGTCCAGCTCGGCGGCGGTGTGCGGCGCGTGAGCACGCAGCAGGCACGCGCGCGCCGCCAGCGCCGCCCCCAGCCGGCCCGCCGCGCCCGCCACCGCGCCATCGACACGCCCCATGCGCCACCCCCGTAGTGACGATATGCGGCTGCTGTTCTCCCATCTGTGTATATAGTACCTCAGCCAGCGCGTGACACGTCGGCATCTGGTCCAGCTCGGCGGCGGTGTGCGGCGCGTGAGCACGCAGCAGGCACTCGCGCGCCGCCAGCGCCGCCCCCAGCCGGCCCGCCGCGCCCGCCACCGCGCCATCGACACGCCCCATGCGCCACCCCCGTAGTGACGATATGCGGCTGCTGTTCTCCCATCTGTGTATATAGTACCTCAGCCAGCGCGTGACACGTCGGCATCTGGTCCAGCTCGGCGGCGGTGTGCGGCGCGTGAGCACGCAGCAGGCACGCGCGCGCCGCCAGCGCCGCCCCCAGCCGGCCCGCCGCGCCCGCCACCGCGCCATCGACACGCCCCATGCGCCACCCCCGTAGTGACGATATGCGGCTGCTGTTCTCCCATCTGTGTATATAGTACCTCCGCCAGCGCGTGACACGTCGGCATCTGGTCCAGCTCGGCGGCGGTGTGCGGCGCGTGAGCACGCAGCAGGCACGCGCGCGCCGCCAGCGCCGCCCCCAGCCGGCCCGCCGCGCCCGCCACCGCGCCACCGACACGCCCCATGCGCCACCCCCGTAGTGACGATATGCGGCTGCTGTTCTCCCATCTGTGTATATAGTACCTCAGCCAGCGCGTGACACGTCGGCATCTGGTCCAGCTCGGCGGCGGTGTGCGGCGCGTGAGCACGCAGCAGGCACGCGCGCGCCGCCAGCGCCGCCCCCAGCCGGCCCGCCGCGCCCGCCACCGCGCCATCGACACGCCCCATGCGCCACCCCCGTAGTGACGATATGCGGCTGCTGTTCTCCCATCTGTGTATATAGTACCTCCGCCAGCGCGTGACACGTCGGCATCTGGTCCAGCTCGGCGGCGGTGTGCGGCGCGTGAGCACGCAGCAGGCACGCGCGCGCCGCCAGCGCCGCCCCCAGCCGGCCCGCCGCGCCCGCCACCGCGCCACCGACACGCCCCATGCGCCACCCCCGTAGTGACGATATGCGGCTGCTGTTCTCCCATCTGTGTATATAGTACCTCAGCCAGCGCGTGACACGTCGGCATCTGGTCCAGCTCGGCGGCGGTGTGCGGCGCGTGAGCACGCAGCAGGCACGCGCGCGCCGCCAGCGCCGCCCCCAGCCGGCCCGCCGCGCCCGCCACCGCGCCACCGACACGCCCCACGCGCCACCCCCGTAGGGACGATATGCGGCTGCTGTTCTCCCATCTGTGTAGATAATAAGTAGTTTACTTTTGGAACGAAGCTCCTTATGGCGCGTTCGGCGTTGCGAAAGGAGGCTAGACGGAACTACACTTGACCTCGACACTTTTTTATTAGTACCAGCATAGTAGGGGCAGAGGGCGTTGATAGTATTCCTGTGCGTCAACTAGATGGCGTTTTTTGAGAATAAACAGCGACATCTACCGGACGTTTAAATAAATGTTTATTACAATTCCACAAAAGTGTCGTTGTTAGTATTCCTGGGCGTCAAAAGATTGCGTTTTTTTAATAACTTCGTTCCATCCGGATGTCTCTTGACACCTCTCAAGTTTTTTTATCTAGCTCTAAATGCACAAAGCTATGTGCATTTACATGGTTATAAAGCTACCAATTTCATATAATATTTAAAAGCGCAAAACAGAAATACAACCACCTATTTTGGCCTAGTTTATTTTTACCATATACATAAATCAAATTGAATTACCCGTCAGATGATGACTTTATAGTCTTTAGCTGTAATTCTAGATTCGTTTGAATGCATCCAGCATTCAAAGCGCACGGAGTGCGCGGCCAAGTTCGAGCAGGCCGCGCGCATACCGTGCACTATTTACACGAACCGTTTCGACGCACTTTTGACCCCCCTGTAGCTCAGTGTCTATTGCGAGTGCAAACATAAAATTAAACCTACGTATATATATACTGGTACTTAAGCAGTATACCTAATTTTATATGTATAGCTTCGGTGGATCCTGAAATATGTCCCTGTAAAAATAGCTAATTTTGGCACTGACTCACTCACTCACTCACTGACCGGTAATCAAAACCTCTAGGTCACTTCCAATTGTCCTAGCGCTATGAAATTTGGCACACAGGTCGTGTGTTATATGTAAATTAATGTAAATTGAGAAATTTAAGAAATCGGTCAAGCGTGAGTCGGTTCATCTACGAACTTCAGAGGCCACTTCCAATTATTGTCCTAGCGTTATGAAATTTGGCACACAGCCCACAGGTTGTGTGTTATTTAAATGTAGATTAACAAAAAACAGAGAAATTTAATAATTCGGTCAAGCGTGAGTCGGTTCATCTACGAACTTCAGAGGCCACCTACAATAATTATTGTCCTAGCGTTATGAAATTTGGCACACAGGTTGTGTGTTATATGTAGATTAATAAAAAAATAAGAAATTTAAGAAATCAGTCAAGCGTGAGTCGGCTCATCTACGAACTTTAGATAAAAATTCTTATGTACCAGTGATACAACGAGAATACGATGAGATAAAATATTGTCATGTATAATGCACACTACATTTATATATAGCTTATTACATAAAATATACTGTTTACTTAAAAATTCGGCTTCTATTGATAGTAATACCTACCACTAGCGCCATTGAAAGTATTGTTTATATTGGGCGTGGCATAAAAAGAAAAAAAAGTATTATTTCTTGAAAAAAAGTATTGAAATCCCACCAAAAACATGTAACCTGTTAAAATGGGGCCAAGTTCCTATCGGCTAATTTTTGGCCTAAAAAAAAAGAGATGAAATCCAATCCAATGCCAAGTTTAGATGCACTTCATCGATCGTAATCATCTTTATCAACAGCATGATCCATAATACTTCTAAATTTGAACTTGGCAGATTTCCACTTGATTAAAATTAATATAATTAGATAAGATTTATATATACAAATAAATTAACCTGCCAAGTTTAAATTAGAAGTATTATGGATCAGGATGTTGATAAAGATGATTACGATCGATGAAGTGCATCTAAACTTGGCATTGGATTGGATTTCAACTCTTTTTTTAGGCCAAAAATTAGCCGATAGGAACTTGGCCCCATTTTAACAGGTTACATGTTTTTGGTGGGATTAGATGTTACAACATATTTTTACATACGAGTCTCACCTTAACAACTTGATGATATTGAGGCAGAGATAGTGCAGATATGTTTTCTGTTCCTTGCCGTTGTCATCTATGAAGTATTGCTTGATCTGAGTATCAGACAACTCAGCGTCTCGAAAAGCATATTCTATGCCGGTTGTTATGTAATTATGATATCTCTCCGTGTCTAGGTTTATGTCGCTTGAGTCATTTGGTGTGTGCATTGTTAGGGTACCGGATATAATACGAACTAGTAACGCCAGAGTCGTATCGTTCCTTGAATACTGTAGTAAGTAGCTGATTGTACTCACAAATTCGGATGGTAAATTGTATGCTGCAAAATAAAGAAATGCGTCAGATACACATGTACAGAGTTAAAACTATAAATAATAAGATCATTTACATTTATTAGTATGAATGAAGATAAATGAAGTCTACAAAAACATAGGAAAACAATTGAACTTTGAGCTCTGACCTATCTGGCTAAGCTTATATGACAAATAGTATCATAATATTATAAACGAAAGAAAAGTAATACAGACAATTATTTATAACTGAAATGATAATGATGAAAATGATGTTGTTTTTTAAGGGCGGGTTTCCAATGGCGCGTAGCGGGGCGGAGAGGAGCTTAGCGATGCCGAATTGACCAATCACCATGCTCGAAATCTTCGCTCCGCCTCGCTGCTATTCCGCTGGAATAGCACGATTGGTCAATTCGGGCACCGCTAAGCTCCTATCCGCCCCGCTCCGCGTCATTGGAAACCCACCCTTAATCATAACTTACAAACAAGTATGAGTATCCTGGCAATAGAATACTGCTCCAACTGGTTGCCATCAAGTAGCTTCTCTCTCATGATATCTATTTCCTCCGCCGCACTCATGATCAAGGGAGGTATCTTGTCCGGGAAAAGACTCTCATATTCCAATTTCTGTAGAAGGTACTCTGAAAATACATTCATTTTGATCATATTCTATAATACATGTTAATTATAATTTATAATATATCATTTTAAAAGCTTTTATTTAACTTGTTCTATATGTATGGAGGTATGTTAGTTCGGGTAGAATTTTTGAACTTAAATTTGAAGTATATATTTAACCGCTTGAGATGAAATTTTGTATACACGTAAAGTTTGGATGACAATGCCCAATACGGTATATGACATCACTCTAAATCCAATATGGCCAACCATCCTAGATGGCGGAATAGCTATTTAACTTATTTTCCATGCAGTCCTACAATACGCCATCATCAGTGTAAGCTGGTTGCCATTACCACAGTGGAACAGTTATATAGGTGCTGATCCAATACCAAGGACCTTTTTTTTTTATTGTTGGGGGAATGCATTTACGCATCCCCGGGGCCTGGGGAGGACCACCGAGGTATGTGGGACTCCCCGGGGCGTACGTAAATCCGCACCCGGGACTACCCACTAAAACCCCAATGGTGTTCCTGCTCCTGAAGGTGGGACTACGGGAAACGCGTGATACACGACCGCAGCCAATATACCAAGGGCCTAGCTCCAGTATTTCGTGTTTACCTAGCAGCTGTCGGCAGTACAGGTGTGTGCGGGCGAACCGCAACAGCAACAGCAGGCAGCGACAGTCGGCGCGCATCAACAACGTCACTACTGCGTCCGGCCGCACACCCTCCCACGCCGCGCCGTGCGCCGCGCACACCGCGCATAGCCGCTCCATGACGCTTTCTGTTACTGTGTAATAATTATATTATTAGAACTAGATAAATCTGGGTAACAGTTAGCCCTTGAGCAAGTATCATGACGTTATCTCTTTCGTTCTTCTTATTTATGAAAGAGACATGATATTTAACCCAGGGTTAATTTTAATCCTGATTTTATCAAACTGATCTCAGAAAATTTTATTTCGGTAAATGGACGGATATAAGCTACTTATTGGGTTGTTTGTGCCAACAAATTATAAGTACCGACCAAATTACGTAGGTACACCGTCTGCCTTTAAAATAATTTGTTTAAAGAACTATCTTTAAACAAATTATTTTAAAGGCAGACGGTGTACCTACGTAATTTGGTCGGTACTTCTACTAAGAAGTGAGCCAAAATAACCTCATAACAAGATTATCAAACAAAGTCTTTGAGGCTTGTATGAACATAATATTTTATTACAAAATATTTACACCAAAATGGAAAAACATAACACACACTTGTGTGTTATGTTTTTCCATTATAATATACAATGGTAAAACTTACATGTCTGTTCAACATCTTGTGTTAGTGCCTTTAAAACAATATCAGATTTTGATGCCAGATTCAACAAGTAAGGAATAACATCTCTCTTCTTATCTGCATGGCTTTTGTCACTAATGGCATCCTGTTAAAAAATGTAAGCATAATTATATTTTACAACTACAATAACACAATACTATTAACAAAACTACCATAAT
Organism: Polyommatus iphigenia; assembly: GCA_963422495.1. NCBI lineage: Eukaryota > Metazoa > Arthropoda > Insecta > Lepidoptera > Lycaenidae > Polyommatus > Polyommatus iphigenia. The sequence continues at coordinate 13,033,274 of OY730180.1, read as the reverse complement.
ATAATCTTACAAAAAATATAATCTGAATTAGCACAATTGAACCTTACATGGAATAACTCTAGTAGTGCCGCTCGGACATGGAACAGTGCTGGGGGATGGTTGGCCAGGTGAGCAAGCACAGCCCTGGCTGCATCTGGTCCCAGGGCTAGTGCCCTCGGTGCCACCAGAGCCGGCTCAGCCCGACCTACCCACCCTACAGCCCAGGAACATGCTCTACAATCTGAAAGATAATTAAGGTTGATTAAACTATTGATAACAACAATATAATGACAGGATTGTTTGAGAGTTGTATAAAAATTAAGTCCCACTAAAGGTTTCCTAGTTATCATTTTATTTTTATTGATTGTCTATAATTTGTGCCAGCCTCCTTTTTAGAAAAGAATCTGAAGAAAAAAACTCCCTTTATTTCAAATTCTTTCTTTCAAATTCTTTATGTGTTACGTAGTTTTCCTTACCTATCATCATGTCAATACATTTTGCCCTCTCTTCTGAATTGAGTAAAGTCAGGATTTGTGTAGTAATGTCCAGTAGAATTCTGATTGGTTCAGTATTTTGTAAGGTTGAATCTGTAAGAGACGGTCAACATAAACTTATAATAACATACAATTAACATTAAATGTTTTTCTAATATGCAAAAGTAAACAATGATAATGATGAACAGAACAACCCTTACTTTGTACACTAGCCTTGTCCGTAGCTATGTCCATTATCAGTTTTATACACCATGGAGCAGTAAAGGGTGCCCATGATTCCCCCAGCGCACAGAGCTCGGGACCAATCATACTGACAGCTTCCAGTGGGCCATTCGCTGCTGAGTCTGCCTGAAAACAGGAAACTCTAAATAAGGCTCCGGATTGCCTGTAAACAACTGTGCAAGAACTTTCAGCCGGTTTTAAAATATTTTAACGAAAACCAGCAGTTTACTTACTTCGATATCAATTTGATTTATGGAGATGTTAACTGCTTCATGAAAAATCATGGCAAAATACTCCAAGACAGCATCTCTAGCTGCAGGGAAGTTTTTTAGTAAAGATAATCCGATTTTGGTTAATTCAGGTGCATTTTGGTAATTTCTTCGTGAAACACCATAAATAAAGTTATTTAGATCTGCAGAGAGCGCTGTTAATTTAGTTTGAGGATTCATAGTTAAGATTATTCTTTGAAGTAAATAATAATTTCAATAAAATATAAAATAAATACAAGCCGTGTCCAACAATATTACAATCTTGGAATTCTTCTTCCTCTACTTTTGTCAGGTGGACGAAATTTCCAAGCAAAAAAAAATTGGGTTCCAAATTTAAACGTAGCAACTAAATGAAATCACATAATCTGTGCAAGGTCGACTGTTATTGGCTGATAAAAAAGACCATAGAGGATATAAACTACATGAGAAAAAAGACGAAGAAGAAGTTTTAAGCTCAAAGTTCGATTTTCATTTTGTGAAAATTAATTTGTAGCAATTCATACAAAAATTGTAAAATAAGTGGATTAATTATTGAAAAACGAAAGGTAAGCCATTGTAAAATGGAAATATAACCGTAAATTGATAAATTGTAGCAAAGCATATCTATGTCATACCATGATCTAATACAAAGTACATACGTCGTAGTATTATTTGCATATTTGTGCAATAATTTACAACTTATGCTATACTAATATTAAGAAAAAGACAGATTATTATTTCATAGAAAATATTACAATGTATATCAGTATACAGTTAATTTGGAAAATGTTGAAATGTGTATATTGTTTTATTGCAATAATACTGGTTGTTAACTATACTTAATAATTTATGTAAACTGTATGGAAATGTAGTAAATAAAAATGTTTCATTAATTTCAGATTTTTAGGTCCCTATACTAGTTTGCAACATTTTAGTCTGCAAGCAATAGCTCTTAAGGAGATTTTAGGAGGAGAAGGAAGGTATGGGATTATGAGTGGTACGGCCACCAAGGAAAAATCCTCTGATCAAGACGTGAGGTGGTATGCCACTGGCCTGAGCTCACACGATAGATTTCAGCTGTCGTATACAGGGCGTAACAAACATGATACATAAGTGTGCATGTATAAAGGTGTGCGTCCACTGGATCGGAATTGGAGCGTAGGTACGCAGCGGACGGATTTGTTGCTCTGTATGTATAGTATTGACTACTGTGAACTGCACTAGAAGTACTGGAACGTCATTCTGCGCCTGACAAATACCGATTCCGACCTGGTGGACGCGCAGCTTTAATCCCCTCCCTATATAGAGTTTACTGTATAAGCCAATCAAGTAGTTAGTAGAGTAGCATAGACAGCTATTCTATTATATTTATAAATAAAATACATAAAACTGTACTGTAATATTATAATATTGAATAATAGAAATCAACGAAAGCTTGTGGATTAAATCTGTTTTATTGTTTAATTTACCTTATTAGCCTATTTATTTAGCTACTAGCTGTCCCGGCAAACTTTTTTGTCAACTGATGAAGTATTTCTACTTCATCAGTTGACACAAAATCTGACCCCCTCTTTGGTCCCCTTAGAGGGGTGGGAGGGGGGTGATTTTTATACACCAGATGTTGAGTTGGAAGAAGGCAAATATATCTGCGAAAATCGTATGCAAATCGGATCAGTAGTTTTCGTGTTAAAGCAAAAGTCTTTTACAAAATCTGACCCCCTCTTTCGTCCCTTTAGAGGGGTGGGGGGAAATTTTTTCATACACCAGATGTTAAGTTGGAAGAAGACAAATATATCTGCGAAAACCGCATTCAAATCGGATCAGTAGTTTTCGTGTGATAGTGGAACAAACATACAGACAGACAGACAGACAAAAAAACTGACCACATTTTTGGCTTGGCTTGGCTTGGTAGTGACACCCTCCACTTATTATTTTTTGAATATCTTTAATGTACAGAATCTTCATTTCTACAGTTTTATTATATGTATAGATGTACAATATTTTTTATTGAAATAAAACATTTATTTGAGCTCATTTATTTTTTATTATTATTTTTTTAATTTTTGGTCTGCTTAGTGTGAAAGGTTTTGCACTTAAAAATTTTAACTTCAGTTTCAAATTAAAAAAATAACGGATTGTTATTTTTTTTCTTTTAAGTCCGACCTCTTGTTACGTAGTATACAGCTTACATCCTCTTTGATGTTTTCTTATTCATTGAAGAAAACACGCTTTCTCTACAAATTTAAAAGTAATCTGTGACGCTTTCGGATTTCGGCGTTTCGTTATGATTTTGGTGTTTTATTGTTATTTATAAATTATTTTGGATAATTTAAAGACAATGGAAGGAGAAACCAAAAAACCCGTATGCCTTATTATTTTGGGTAATATCTTTTTTGACACCAAACAAACCGTACATGGTAATGTAAATTATTGTTCCAATTTTAATAGTAATGTGCGTATTATTTTAGGTATGGCAGGAGCTGGTAAAACTTCGTTTACGAGAAGGCTTTCTGGGAAAATTGTAGACGGAAGTAGACCATATTTAGTCAACTTAGACCCGGCCTGTCGAGAGGTGCCATATCCAGCCAACATAGGTGGGTCTTAGGAGCATCAAGTAATGTATATTGTTTTAACCCAAGTGTGCCAAAAGTTAGAATATATCTTTCGAGTGGTTTAAGTGACTAAAGCCCAAAACAACTTTTCAAGTCTGCCAGTGTGGTAAGGCCCTAAAGTAGTGGCATAGGTAGTGGGTTTGCTTCTAGTAGCTAAAATGTTTATTTGACTTTTCACTTCTAGATGTAAGAGACACAGTGAACTACAAAGAAGTAATGAAACAATATGGTCTGGGACCAAATGGAGGAATAGTCACAGCTCTTAATCTGTTCTCTACTAAGTTTGGACAGGTTGTGGACTTGATAGAAAAAGCAGGCAAAAAACACAAATATTGTATTTTAGATACTCCAGGTAGGTAAAAACAATTTCATAATATATTTTTAAGTTTTTACACACTGTTCTAAGGATACTTTAAAGCCAAGTTCACTTCAATGTGCAGACTTGCTGTAGAGTCGAATAATTTTTTGGCTAACATGTTTTATGCCATACACATTAAAGTATCACAAATCATTGTGTATTGCAATATTAAAACAGCTGTTTATTTAAAGAAACAAAATTTCATATACCAATGTCTGTTATAATATAGTTTTATATTTTCCAGGGCAGATAGAGGTGTTCACATGGTCTGCATCAGGTACAATAATAACAGAAACCCTAGCATCGTCATGCCCAACTGTTGTGGTGTACATCATGGACACCGTGCGTAGTGTCTCACCCGTAACATTCATGTCAAACATGTTGTATGCTTGCTCTATATTGTACAAAACAAGACTACCTTTCATTGTTGTTATGAATAAAGTAAGTGTTGAAACTTTGTACTAGCATAAAAAGGTAAACAAGCTCTATCTTGTACAGCCCCGGATCTTAATTTTTTTTTAGGCGGGGCGGCATTTTTCAGTTTTTGCCTGCTTATGTTTATTTTCACCTTTATCATCCATATAATTTCAGCTATCAATATTATATTGTATTATGTGCTGCCCCGACCTGCAATTCATGCAGGCAAGTGGGAGCTGGGCACGTATTTTGAACTATGCCTACGCGCCTCGCGAATCTATACTAATATTATAAACTAGCTGTTGCCCGCGACTTCGTCCGTGTTAGCATAGTAGATCACATCCCAAGTATTAATTATTGTACAAAAATATTCAATGTACAGAATTGACTTTCCTACGATTTTATTATAGATGTTCCGCGCGGCTTCGCTTGCGTAATTTAGGAATTTCACGCAACCGTACATTTTTCCGCAACAAATAGCCTATGTCCCTTCACGTGGTCTATTCTTCATGTTTGCCAAATAACATAAAAATTGCTCCAGTAGTTCTTAAGATAATAAGCAATTTCATATAATTTCCCCCCTTTTTTCCACATTTTCCTCTATTTCTCCGTTTCTGTTAGTTTTAACGCAATAAAATATAGCTTATAGCTTTCCTCAATAAATGGGCTATCTAACACTGAAAGAATTTTTCAAATCCGATCAATATTTCCTGAGATTAGCGCGTTCAAATAAGCCCTTTCATATAATTTCCCCCGTTTTTTCCACATTTTACTCTATTTTTTCGCTCCTATTAGTCTTAGCGTGATAAAATATAGCCTTCCTAGATAAATGGGCTATCTAACACTGAAAGAATTTTTCAAATCGGACCAGTAGTTCCTGAGATTAGCGCGTTCAAATAAGCCCTTTCAAATATATTTCCTCCTATTTCTTCCACATTTCCCTCTATTTCTTCGCTCCTTAATAGGAGACTAATGTCTTAGCGTGATAAAATATAGCCTTTGCCCTTTAGCCTTCCTCGATAAGTGGGATATCTAACACTGAAAGAATTTTTTAAATCGGACCAGTAGTTCCTGAGATTAGCGCATTCAAACAAACAAACAAACTTCTTCCGCTTCATAATATTAGTATAGATATCAATGATATCAATGACAAATACAGTGTAAACTCCATGTAACGTCACTCTATTTAGCGACAAACTCTCTAAAGCGTCGAAATCATTTGACTTTGGTTGGTTTAGCTTGTTTACCATACAATAATACACTCTGTATAGCATCACTCCCACTCTCAATAACGACAAAATCACAACAATTGAGTAATAAAAAGTACCTTTTAAGTTACTAATATTAGTAAAAACTACGCAGCTGTGTACTTTTTTTGTCACTTTACTATCCTAGCCTGCAATTAACTTGACTTTCGGCATCACGCATACCAAACTTTCTAAGAAATTCGTTCTTTTGTTTACAAATTGGGATTGCTTGCACGTGTAGACTGTTTTTGAACATAAAAAGTATCTAAACGTTATTATATTCTCAGTTGCTCATAAATTTCCAAACAGTAAATACGGTTAGCGAAAAAAAATCACTATATATTAACGGAAATTCATTGATTTTTACTTCTCTCCATTTAACGACAACTCTCTATAACGTCATAAAATGCACGGTCCCTTCAGTGACGTTATATGGAGTTTACACTGTAGTTTATGGGTAAAGTTGTGTAATGGCTTTAAAGCTAAATAAGCTTTAAAATTTGGCATAAATAAAGTTTTAAAAAAATAAATATTATGTGCACACTGCACAGCTGTTTTTGGGTATTTTGATTTAAGGGGTAGCAGGGTTTTAAAAAGCTTTTAAATTTGACACCAATTTTGTTTATACCGCGCGCTTATAAACTGAAGTCCACGCGGACGAAGTCGAGGGCAACAGTGGTCGTCGTGGTCAAAGTTAAATAAATGATGAGTTGTCCATTGGTCCGTGAAGTGTGAATTTGGCCGCCCCCTGAATTTGCCGCCCGGGGCATGGGCTCCGGCTTGCCCCCCCCCTAGATCCGGGGCTGATCTTGTAGACCAGTGGTACTCAACCTTTTCTTTATACGGACCACAGACACATTAATTGGGCCTTGGTGGTGTGGGCCGCAGCCAAATTTTTTAGGGTTAAAAAAATTTCTTTAAAATTCGCTTTAGTATGGTTGGTAAGCACTACTTTTGTAGCATTTATAATTTGATAAGTAAGGTATTTTGTACGCAACGGAACATTCATTCAGTACCAAATTGAATAGAATTAACAGTTTTATTTTTGTTTTGTTCCTAGACAGATGTAGTAGACAGTGGATATGCAGTGGAATGGATGAGAGATTTTGAGGCGTTCCAAGAGGCCCTTGATGTGGAGGGTTCCGGAGAGGGCAGCACATATGTCGGCAATCTCACCCGCTCCATGGCTCTAGCATTAGATACATTCTACTCAGACCTCAAGTGCTGTGGCGTCAGTTCACATACTGGAGAGGTTGGTAGTTGGTACTTTAATAATGACCTCTGTGGTAAGCGCGTTGGTAGCTCAAGCCGGGGGTCGCGGGTTCGAATCCCACCGATGGAACAAAAAGTTTTCATTGTTCCCGGGTCTGGATGTGTACTAAATATGTGTATGATATAATAAAAATCTTAAATATGTATAGTATAAAAGTATTAAATATATTTCCGTTGTCTGCATGGGCGTGCACACCATGAAGGCAGAAAGGCAGTGCATACCTAATGCATGACTTGCCATACACATATATTTTAACTTTCGTACGTTTTAGATGACTCATGACGTTAATTATTAAATATTAATAGTAAAAAATATAATAGAAAAAATGAACGCATTTAAAACGCCTACATTTATAAAATAGCAACAATCAATTTGCGAGAAATTAAACATTAAGTTAGGTACACGCGCGAACGGCATGGCTCAAGGTCAAGGCAAGCATTTCTCGTGCGGCATGCTCTGGGGTCATGTGTGCGTAAAGATTTTTGTGTCCGTGAACAGTTCGCACACGCACACAGACATGCTATATTAAAGGCGAACTACTGCCGCAGTAGCCGAGGCGAGCACCGGCGCGGCGCGGCGTTCGGGAATAATCGGATAATATGTTCGTTTCCTATAATCCGAGTAAAAATAATAGACGGAAATGTAATTATTCACGTATGCACATTATGCATTTTTGTTTTGTAAGGTTTATAAATTATAATTGTTTACATAGCAGAAATGTTTTGTTTTGGTAGGCCATAAGTTTCATGTTAAAAGTTATCCATATTCTTACTAATTAATTATTTTATTAAGTATTTTATAACATATACTTAATATTAAATGCGAAAGTATCTCTGTTTGTCTGTCTCGCTTTCACGCCAAAACTAATGAACCGATTGTAATAAAATTTTGTACACAGTTAGTCTAGAGCCTGAGAGAGCCATAGACTACATTTTGATGAGGCAAAAATATATTATCTAATTTCCATGGAAATATCGATGAAAATAAATTCACATTGTATTTCTAATACGTAACAATAGATGGCGTTTTTATTTATTTTAGCTTAGCGCACAGTATGTTGTATGGTATATTTCCATGGAAACATCGATGAAATAAACTCTCATTGTAGTTCCAACGTGTGACAACAGATGGCGTTTTTTTTTAATTTCTTCATAACAGAACGTAATTATACTAATAGTTTAGAAAACATAGTTTTTAATTTATATCCATACTATTATTATAATTTATGCGAAAATATCTCTTTTTGTCCGTTTGTCTGTCTGTTTTGCTTTCACACCAAAACTACTGAACCGATATCGCTGCATTACCAGTGTCAAAATCTTGTGCACGTCGCTGGTTGTCTGGTACCTGTAACACAAGTCCTTTTGGTACTTAGCACGGGGCCAGACTGACGTGGTGTGAAGCGTCCATAGAAAAAAAAATTGCACAATATATTATATTTCCTTAATATTCATATTTAGTTGATTCTGGTAATTTTAACTTTGGCATATTCTTTATATTTCAGGGCATTGATGAGTTTTTCAAGCTTGTAGATGAAGCTGCTGAAGAGTATGAAAAGTAAGTGTCAATTTTTACTATGTTATATTATAAATTATAATAATTATATTCTATGATCTATGAATTCGAACCTGCAACCCAAAGTCTCAAGACTTTAATGCTGTTAAGTGTTAACCATGTAACCAGTAACCACATAGGTTGTTGTTACAAATTACTTAAATATGCTGTAAAGTGTACATAATAAATTTTCGACATTATTTTTTGGCAAAAATAGAATTTTTTAAGATTTCTTTGTTTGCATACATCTTTATATTATTGTTTAAAATATTTTTATTTTATCAGAGATTACAAAGCAGACTGGCTGAAGATGCGAGCAGAAAAGTTACAAGAACAACAAAAGAAAGAGGAGGAATCGAAAAAAGAAGATAAAGGTATGAATAGAAGATTTAAAAATCTAATTTTTGTCATCCAACTTAGAATTCTTCCTATGTATGGCCCTTGAAACTCTTTATTTCTAAAAATTTATAATATCTATAAAAATTAATGCATTAAAAAATCCAATGTGAAGTGCTGTATTGTCTGTAAAACACTTAATAAAAAAAGCATTGCAGCAAGCCGGTGGTAGGCACCGTAGTATCAACATTCTGAAACCATTTTTTTAAATCTACTCAGAAATAAAACATTTTTTTTTATTGTCTGTGTCCAGGTGAAGGTGTTGTCATAGACGAGCGCGGGTTGATCACGGAAGTGGCGGGCGGGAGGGAAGTCAGCGACGTGTACCTCACACACCCTGGTGATGAGAGCTCTACTGATGATGAGGGCACGGAGACTAGGCCGGAGGCGGGTAAGTGTTGGACTATAATGTCCGGTAAAAAAATGGAATTCTTTATTTAAATAGGTTGAGCCTAATTATATAAAATTGCTCGGTAAAACTGGAAGGGGTATTAGGTATTAGACACATGCGCCAAATGCTAATCTACCTATCAATAGCATGTAGGTACTCACTCTTTAAGGTTCTCGTCAGAGGCGGCGCAAGGCGTGGGCGGTGTGGGCGACCCCCCACGGCCTCGCGGCCTTAGGGGCCTCGCGCCCCTTGGACAGAGCAATTTTATGAAAAAAGTCTTTCTTGCGCTGCCACTGGTCTTCGTCCACCAAATAGACCTAAAAATCGAACACATAAGCATTCATTTTTGTCAAGCAATCTTAAAGTGCGCGGCCTATACAGCAACTAAAAATCAAACACATGTGAATACAAGGCAGCAATTTAAAACACGCTGTTAGCGACATGGGACGTATATTTTAAGGGAACAAATATAATGACCACCAAAAAAAATGCACTGATACCCTAAATTTGTTTACCAAAAAAAGATATTGAACACCAAAACAATAAAGTCTAAAATTGCAATACTACCAGCTATTTTAGTCATGACAACACTTCAAATAATTATAATCGAACACCAAATATAGTAAATGATCATCAAATATAGTAAATTACCACCAAATATAGTAAATGATCACCAAATATAGTAAATGATCACCAAATAAAGTAAATGATCACCAAATATAGTAAATGACCGCCAAATATAGTAAATGATCACCAAATATAGTAAACTATCGCCAAATCCTTGTGAGCAAATCAATGCAATATTTCTGTCCAAATAAATCACTACGACTGACAAAAAATGTAAGCATATTATTAACAAAATAATCGGCCAAGTGTGAGTCGATGGAGGGTTCCGTACCGTTTATAGAGCAAAATTAGACCTAAAATTGTGTTTTTGTATGGGTTGGGACTTGGGAGCCCTCTTTATTTTTTTATTATTATTAATTACTGTAGTAAACATATAATCAAGGCCTTTGCGAAAATATCAACGTGCCTACTGGTTGCCATTATTGATATCGAGCAAAAAAGGCCAAAAAAATCACGTTTGTTGTATGGGAGCCCCCCTTAAATAATAATTTTATTTTGTTTTTAGTACTTGTTGTTATAGCGGCGACAGATATACACAATCTTTTAATTTTCAGAAGTCTAGCTGGAGGGGTTCTTGATATACAGCCTAGAGAAAGGCAGACGGACGGACAGACGGACAGACATCGAAGTCTCAGTAATAGAGTCCCGTTTTTAGGGTTCCGTACCCAAAGGGTACAAACGGGACTCTTTTACTAAGACTTGCTATTGCTAAATAAAAATATATTTTGTTATAATTTTACATTAAAATGCTAACGTATAATGTTGGTGATCATTTACTAATTTTGGTGATCGTTTACTACTTTTGGTTTAACAATCATTTATTTGGAGTCATTTTGCATAAATAGGATAGCGAGATAATAAATCTTTGGTGATCAATGATCATTTTACATTAAAATGCTAGTAAAATGTTGGTGATCATTTACTAATTTTGGTGATCATTTTACATTAAAATGCAAGTATAATGTTGGTGATCATTTACTAATTTTGGTGATCATTTACTTATTTTGGTGATCATTTACTATTTTTGGTTTTAAGATGTTAAATCTTTGGTTATCATTTTACATTAAAATGGTGGTCTGTATTTTGGTGATCGTTTACTATTTTTGTCTGCAAAATGTTACTATTTCTGGTGATCAGTTAATTATAAGCCATATTTTAATAGACAAAAAATTGAAATTGCTCATGGCGTCGCGGTCGCGCTGCATATTATGAAGCTTATGAAATATTGTACAATTGTCACATTATATATCAGTGTGCTCTGACCATTACTATAATGTTTCAGACGACCCTCCCGAGGATGTGGCAGCTTTCCAAGAGTTCCTCAACAAGCACGTGAAACCAAACAACACTGAACCGAAAACTTAGCATACCCTGATGAATGATGATGATGAATTCAACCTAATGTGATATTAAATATATAATAATAAGAACCTGTTCTGAGTTGTATTTTTGAAGAACCAATGTTTTGAAGTCGATAGGTACCAAACTTTTGCCGTGCTTTATCAATTATCATACAAGGTCTTGCCGCTAGCCGCTAGGACATCAGGGATGGTCGGCGAAATTGGAAACAAAAGGAAAAACTTGTGTTACTAAAGAGACAAACAGGATTTATAAATACAACAAAAATTCAATATTCTCAAGGTTTTATTCAAAATATAATATATTTTGTACTTCTAGCGCGTAACGCAATTAATTCATGAAGCCCCAAGCGGCCACATCCGGCCGCGATAACAATGAAAAAGCTATTGTGTCTCGTTTTGCCACGACTGATGGGTTAACTAAAGAAAGTAACTTTAAAATTATTAGTACATATATTATTTAAGTCTACACAAAGAAATTACATATCTGTTTGATAATAAATTGAAACAGATAGCTATGTTTCCTACGATTAATAAAAACGAATGTTATCCTAAAACTTAGAAGGCAAAATAATAATATTGGTATGTATTTATTTTCATTGAATATCTTTTAAAATAATTTTAGGAACTTAATAGAAATTAGTATAATAAAAAAATTAAGCTATTGTAATGAATTAAATTTTAATTAGAAATTATTTTCATAATAATAAAATAAATAACTGTATAAATAACAAAGTAGTTAATATCATTGAATACAAACTATATTTATACATACGGACAAAATTCTATCTACTTTTGGACATAAGGACAGAATGTACATACAATAAAATAAATAATTTAATTAGTTTACAACTTAAGTAGTAAGTTCTATCAGCTGCGAGTATTATGTTAAAACAATCCTCTTTTTGACTTAGATTATTTAAAATCACAACCAAATAACAATAAAATAATTAACCGTTGGGATTGTGAGTGAATAAATAAAATTATGAATACATGATATAAGGAAAAAAACACTTAAATAAAATACTTTCTTATTATAATCAGAAAGAAACATGCAAAGTATATTATCTCAAATAAAAAAATGAAAACAATATGTTATAGGAATTCCTGTTTTGGTGAAGATGAATTTCAAATATGATGACGGTACATTTTATATTTTAATGGTAAGTATAATAATATGAAATGCTTATACTTACTTAATAAAATAAAAAATCAAAAATAATAGTTTTAAGTATTCTATGCTACGAATAACAAAACTATATGGTAATTTATAATACGTAATAACTATTAGCTGTCTTATGTATAATATTGGTAAATATGTTCTTGCTAATTTCGCACACAGACGCGATTTCGTGATCGCGAAGAAGCGAAAGAGATGCAAGATAACATCTTAATAGGCTTTAAGCCACTTATTCGTAGTTTGCAGCGTCAGTGTGCAAACAGCCTTACCAGATTACTTCGAGACGCCACGATGCTATATAATAACTTGCATCAAATGACGCGGCTAGTGACTACGTAGCCGCAGTTTTCTCTATAGTCTATATCATCGCATAGACTTTTCGTGTAACCCTTACTAATCTTACATTTCGAAAACGAATCTTATGATTTTTTAATCAAATTATTATATTTAAGACACAGTTTTACTGCAATAAGCTAACTATTATTTAAGTAACTTAATAAATTCGATTTTTGTACTAAATTAAGTAAATGATTAAAAACGAAATTAATTTGTGTACATGGCGCAAAATATTATTATTTTTTGCTATTACAGAGGTTCAAAATATTGTAAGAACGCGCTTTGCGTGGTAGCATTTACAGTGATTTATGAAAATTGAGATAATTTTATTATTAAAGTAGTAATTTCCGTTTTTGCCGTTGCCGTGCGTAAGCTGATTATGTAAATACTTTCTTTTTCTAATAAGAAACAAACATGTAAAGGATATTTTCTCAAATAAAAAAAATTTAAAACAATAATCAGAGGAAAACAGAGCCCTCTATACATCGTTTTAAGAGTTATGCATGTTTGGTAACGCACACTGTGCAACAGAGGCGGCGTATTAGGCGTGGGCGACGTGGGCCACTGCCTACGCCCTCTTTTTTTGTGGGATTGACGAGTTTTGATACTCAACTTTTTATAAAAAAAAGTTTTATGATACTTTACTTTTACTCAAATTTATTTATATGAAAAATTATATACTTAAGTTTAAGTATCAAAAAATTCTTTCTCACCACCAAATCCGTCTCCTTCCGCCCACTCAGAAATATTCGATTATTTAATTTAAAGTTTTTTCTTTTTTGAAAAAACTTTAAACTTTCATTTAAAGTTTTTTCAAAAAATTAAAGACCGCGACAATTGGCGCAAATTTGTGTCGGAGGCCCATTTACACTGGTCGCTGAGTCATCTTATTAAGTAATTAAAATTAAGTAATCATTAAGTATTTCGAAGTGCGGTCGTTAATGTCCGTTGACGATCCCCCGGCCCGCACGCTCGAGCGTCGCGTCAGCGAGCGTGTACGCGGGCCGGTACGCCGCGCGCCCGCACTCATCCGTGTACTGTAGCGCCGGGTTCGGCCACGTATTGTGTACGCTGCCTATGGACGTGTACCTGAAATTTAAAGTTATTTTATTGTAGATTTTTTTACTTCTTATGTTGGGAGAAAAATATTTTATGGGAAAATAGTGTCTATAGTAGCAAGGTCATAGTTAAGAGAAGTCATTTCTTCGAGTGTGTGGAATTTTCACAAGCAATTTCTGAATGCTCGAAAATCATATATTCGTATGTAAATGAAGAGACAAGTAACAATGACTCAACATACCATAATTTCTACGTCTCTGTATATATAAATGGAACTATGCTTACCCTCGGTCATAGAGGCTACAATAAGGCACTTTGTGCTTGAGTATGTAACTCCATATCTGATGGTAGCTCCAGTTGAGTAGAGGTGACACCCTGATGATTTGTGGCCAGCCTGCATCGGTTTTCTGTAAAATAAAGAATCACTTTTATGTCTGCTTTCGTAAGTTCTTTTCTCATTAAGGATTAAAATAAGCCTTTATCCATAGACATACGGATTTAGCTAACAGGATTTTCTGTAGACTGTTATATACGCCAAAATATGGGTAAATCCTGCGAGTATGTAGGCGCCTAAAAGATGATAAATAGGTCCCATGGACTAAAAATTCTACGGTACTCGGCTTTGGTGACCCTGCTGCTATCAAGCTTTGCTTGAGCCAAGTAGGTTTACACTACTTAGCTCAAGCTGCATACATTCTGCTGCATACAACTGCGTTTTACTTGTGAAACCTTAGAGTATACATTAGCTTTAGCTTGCTATAATGTATAGGTACTCTATGTGTGAAACTCAATGTGTACTTGTCGAAATATCCTTAGTAGTGTTAATGATTTAATGCTTCAATCCCCAAGCGGTCACCGGCGACCTCGATAACAATAGAAAGGCTATTGTGTCTCGTTTTTCCACGATCGAAGAAATAACAGCGCGTACAGAATTAAAACTAACTTAACTAACCTGCATAAACTGCAATGATTCGCTATAAGGGTCTGTCCGTCTCGTGCCCATCAAACACGCTTCCAACATAGGATCCTCTTTTAGTATTTTCTCCAGTGTTGATTTCATCTCTCCTTCACACACCATCAACTTAACATTATAATATTCTTCTATCTCTTTCACGAAATCTTCGATCTCTCTAAAAGGGCCTTTGGTTCTGATATAGACTATTTTTAACCTATCTATTTCATTTGGTTCATAGAACTCCTTGAGTACTTTGATTGTCAAGTCCAGTAGAACGGTGCAGTCTTTGCCGCCATTGAATGAAAATAAAACTTCATCTAACTGGAATTTTGTAAAGCATTCTCTAAGTACCTGAAAACAAAATTAAATGTTTGAAACGTAAAATCCCATTAGAATATAAAAATGTTATGAAATAATACTTCAAAATTTTATAGCAGATTAAAAACGATATAAGAAAATATTAGATTGTTAGTCTAAGTAAGTAGTACCCAGTGATTATAGAAACCATAGTCAGGCAATAAAATATGATATGATGAAATATGAACTAAAAACAAACAAAAAGTATGTGCGCAATAGTTATTATAATTACTGGTCTGAGTGAAATCAGTATAAATTTTAATTTTATGACTCTTTAATCTTATCTTAGAATTCGCGCCGGTTTTTAAAACTAAGTTTCATTATTAAAATGTAATACCAAGTGGTAATGCTTATTAAACTCTTTTCTTCAATAATCAATTCGTCATACAATAAAATTATACTCTTTTATACAGATACAGCTACTAATGGTTCTTCAATAAAATTATGACCTTTCATTAGATTTTTTTGCGGGAGTACTACAAGGGCATGTGACATGGCCTCTTCTTTATATAAATAATCAAAAGTTTACCTGCTCTGACTCTTGTAAGGAATTAGTAAAGTCCTCTGTATCCATGTTACCGTGTACACATATCAGGGTTCACTGTTCTGTAAAAAACATAATGTGCATACAGATCAAACTAAGTACAGGCTAATTGCAAATCTATTACGTAAAGAATAAAGTTTGATATGGCTAAACATATTTGAACAGTGCAAAACTTTAAAAACTGGTTTTTTATCACTAAAGGAAACAAGGAAAACAAGCAAGTTATTTAACAATATGTACTTTAAGACTTCTTTACATGTAACTTATTTGAATTTCATACTGTCTGTTACTTGGTTGATAACATGTCCTAGTAAGCTCATACAGTCTGCTATCAGAATCCCACACATGGGCAGGCAGTTTAAAAAATTCAACAGTAAAAATATGTAAAGCTTCTTTGAATTACATTTTTTCTTTAAGTCTTATTTCATAGATTTGAGAATGGCAGGTATATATATTAAATAGCAATTAAACTTCTAAAAATAAAGTTTATTCTTATATAAATAACAGACATTAATTGTTTTCATTTGCATCATTTATACACATTTTTTTCTTAGGAGGTTCTGTATTACTGTCAACACCAAATAGGACATCTTTAGTCAATTTAAATGTCACCCGAATCATTTCTTTCTTGGGTGAGACATTTCTAACATCAAAGATATCCAAAATATCCAAAGATATATCAACACCAATGTTATCAATGACTACCTGTTTTGCCACACCAAAAGGATCCTCACCAATAGCAAAACAGTAAAGATATACAATTATATCACAGTTGAATTTTTCTGATAAATCTTTGTCTGAAATCAGATGTTTAAAATATTTTAAAAATTCAACAGCCAAGGCTGGCAGGTTCATTGTGACATGCACTTTTGCTCCAACTTGCAACTGTTCCTTGCCATCACATAGATCTTCAATATACTCTTTAAATGTGTTACAAATGAAATCTTTGCCATCTTCATTAAAAGATTTGAAGAAGTTGTTATTGATTTTATTATTCTTTGCATTCTCATTGAGCCATTTGAATGAGTCTGGATTTAAATCATTAGCGAACACTCTACATTTTCTTTTAGCTGCCGGAATAGAGAACGGTCCTACACCACAGAACACATCGAACAAAACATCACCAGGTTTCAAAAAGCTGAGAATTCTTTCATGTTCCTTGCCAAGTCTCGGGTTCCAATATACTTTGGAGAAATCAAACTGGAATTGACACTGATTTTCCTTAACCGTTACAAGGAAGTCTTCATCTCCCGCTATCACATCCATCCTAAAATTCCTGTATGTGTTGTCTATTATGTTGGACTTGTTGACAACAGTTCGGCAGGTCTTAATTTTATCCACGAGGACTTGGCCGATAAGGGGAGCATAATCAAGGAGGTGGTCTCGGAGATTGAGGTGAATTATGTGACCAATTTGTGAGAACCCACTGACAGTCTCTTCACCTTCGGGCAGAACGGCTTTAAAAATGGTTTCATACTTGAAGTTTTCGTAACCCAACTGGATCTCTTTGGTTATGAAGCTGGCTTCATCTACGCCATGTTTTTGTAGTTCCTGATGGTCACTTTCTGAAATGTCGCTCCATTTTGTCACTTTATCGGGATTAAGGATAATTTCTTTCAACCGGCTATTTGTTGTACTTCGTACTGGTTTAAAATTTTCCATTTTCAAAAAGTATGGCTTACAAGTTTTAGTAATTTTTGATACTTTCTCCTCGGGGATTCTAAGAATAGGAACAGTTAATTTACGCAAAAACTTTGGTCGGTCGAGCTCTTTCATGCCACGCACATTGAGTGGCATGATTAATGAACTTGTTAATTCATGCATTTTCGATTTTATAGAACTGAAACACCGATTTAATAGGGTCAATTTCATACCATTCTAAGAGCTACTGTATGGGTGTTATACTAACCTATTCGAAGGTCAGAAGTTATGCAACATTCACACAATTGATAGCTACAATTTAATTGATATTTCTCTTTAATATTTAATAAAAAAACACCACGAACTATCGAAAAAACATTAACTTTCCTTCATAAAAAGTGAAAACTGAAATTTGCAAAATGAAAACATGCGTGACATTGACGGCACATGTTGTCAATTTGACAGCTATCAAGAACGTCAAACGTCATATTACTTTTTATCAGTTTCTTGGTTTAAGATCGGCAATAACTTTTACAGTTAAAAATATTATTAAGGTACATGACTAGTAGATTGGACAGTACCAGTCATTGGAAAGAGCACAAAAACACAATATTTATTAATGTTGCTGTAAAACTGTTTTTAAAGTAAACGAACGCCTATTTTTTAAGAAAAACAGTCAGTTTTTAAAGCAACAGTAATAAATATGGTGTTAGTACTGTCCAATCTACTAGTCATTTACCTTAATATAAATTTAATATCAATATTCGATCTCAGTAGGAAGGTATTGAATACAATGCTATGTCGATATTCAATATATAGATGTGAGGAAATCCTTATATTATTATTAATAAATACTACTGTATTCATTGAATTAATAATTTATTTTTTTCTAGAATAAAAGAACTTTATCGTAGAACGATAGTAGGAAGGTATTGAATACAATGCTATGTCGATATTCAATATATAGATGTGAGGAAATCCTTGTAATAATATAAATAAATACTACATGCTGTATTCATTAAATTAATTGTTTTTTTTAATCTAGAAAAAAATAACTTTATCGTAGAACGATATGTATCAGCCAAGATACTGTTGTTGTACTTATTACATAATAATATACTTAACAATTGAAATATTATGATGACCTCTGTGGCTCAGTGTTGTGTGGTAGTTCAAGCCGTTGGTCAAGGGTTCGAACCCACTGACTATATTGTGATCATGGGCGTACCGAGGGGGGGGGGGGGGGGCAAAATAAACGTCGATTTTCCTGGAAAGTGGGAATTCAAAACGTGTTATCTACTCTGCGTAAAATGAAGTGTTGGAAACAAAATTGAAAATATCTTTTTCTTTCGAATCCAGTATCCAGTCTGAAGGAATTCTCTTACACAAAAATTAATGTAGACTCGAAAAGGAATAAAGTAAAAAAGTACTGAACATAATATAATAATATTGAAAAATGGCATGGTACTTAATTCTGTAAAAAAATCTTGAATATCACCATAAAAATACACTTCATATTCGAACATCTCGTAATTTTCAATGACAATGATATGTTTATGTATAGTTGTAAGGAAATAGCCGAATAGTTTTTTAATAAATGATTCAGTCATTAATAAAATAAATTGTATAATTTTCTCCTATTTCGCCCTATGAAGGACGCGGCGAGCGTCGTAACCGCCAGTGTACAGGGCACGCTGATATGAATACAGACATCGACCTGCTAATTTTAGGGTCAGCCTTGCCTTAAGTCAGATTGATAAAAAAAATTTTTGATGATTTTTTGTTTCAATATACTACACCGACCATCTTGGTTCATATACCTGTACCCAGGATTTCTGGGGGGGGGGGGGGGGGGTGTTAGCCGACGATGCTGCCCCGCCCCCCTAACTGAAATCCTGGGTACGCCCATGATTGTGATACTGTCTGGTACGGGGTACCCGTAAGCCGTAGAGATAAACTGCGATAACATGGCGCGCCCCTCCAAATTACTGTTTCAATGTGTGTAGTCACATCCTTATGAAAGAGTTTGTATGTAGTAAGTATTCAACCAATCGTAATATTTCACTTAATGTCACTTATTACCAAGATTTGTTGGTCAACTAATCATAACTAGCCGACCGCGCAAGACAACGCACTCCAAACGTTTTGACAACGCACTTCAAACGTTTTGAATTTTGGAGGGGCGCGCCATGTTATCGTAGTTTATCTCTAACTCGTAACACAAGTCCTTTGGGTGTGAGTATGAAAATGGAGTATGAAGTTTCTATAGATAATTTTAGGCATAATAATTATTCACGAAATCGCCGGCATTCATGACACCTAGAAAACGCTCGCGCGATTATTGCTAGGTGTCATGAATGTCACAAACAATGTTGTCATGTCAAATTCAAATTCTTCAAATTCTTTATTAACCATACTATACAATAGTATAAAAGCTAGGTAGCGTACATCACGTCGTCTAATCCCATGCTAAGTAAAAACTTGTATAATAGTAAATAGTAAAAATGTATAATAGTAAACAGTAATCGTATTGTTTTGGCTGATACGTGATACGAAATTGCGATTTTGGAGCAATTATCGCGCAATAATTGCTATCGCATTGCTCTCGCAAGATACGTGATACGGGGGCGGATAGACTTAGTGATTTCGTTCATTATGCCTTGATTTTCCTTCTTATATTATGTTTGGTAATAGAATACAAACATTGTACTGTCAGAGAAGTTGATTCATAGGTAGTAGACCTGGATCTCAAAAGGATAAGACATAACTTACTTTCTGATGAATGAAACCATAGGTTCTTGGTAGTGCCTCGTGTACTTAGAATACCTGCGAATTTGTGTAGCTCTAATCTAAGTGTGACACCTGGTCAGGTACCAGGTAACAAAGTTGACTAAAAATGAGTCTTATTTTACTTATTTTCTGATGGCTAATATTTATATATAATTTGTAGATTATTGTTCTGAACTAGTATCATGTAGTGTAAGACACTTTTCAGTGACCAAAACTATTATCAGACGTTTTAAAAATAGCTTTGTTGCTATTTTTTTTCAAAGGCGTTATTTTTATTTTATAAATTAATATAACACCTTAGAAAACAATACGATATTGCAAGAATTTATTTTCTACTAGCTGTTGCCCGCGACTTTGTCCGTGTCAGTATAATAACAAAGATGGATAATTTTCTCCTCTTTCCTTATCCAAAGGGTAAAAACGGGACCCGATAACAAAGATATTTCAGCCTGTCCGTCTGTCTGTCTGTCCATATCCAGACTGTACCTCCCCTTTCTAACATGTAGTGAATATTATTAAAGTATGAATACAATTGAGTATTTTTTGGTCATATACCTAGTCAAGTGCCTATCTGTTAGACCAAGATCCCAGAGCGATAAGACAACTTACTATCACAATATGGAAGAAACCTTAGGTTCTCAGTAGTTCCTTATGTACTTAGAATACCTTCGAATTCGTGAAGCTCTACATAGAGCTACACTCACTCTCACTCACTCACTCATAATGTGTAAAAATGTCTGTCTGTCTGTCTGTAACTGTCTCTTTACGCACAAACCGTTTAACCAATTTTGCTGATATTTGATACGGGTATACTTTACTTTTTAGAAAATGTGATAATTTTTATCCCGGAATTTTGCGAAACGAAGTTGCGGGTGTTATCTCGTAATTAAAAAATATTGAAGTAAATTTATATAAAAGTAAAGCTATTTGGAGCTATTTCGTTTTATAAGGCATGTTATTTTATTTTATTTTTTGTACAAAAAATATCAGATAAAATAATATATTTTACTATGATTATAATAATTAACTGCAAGTATTTGTCTGTTATTTATTCATCGTAATCGTCAACAAAATCATTATAATTTTCATCGTTCATCCAATCACGACACTGCCTGTTTCAGTCATCATCCTTGTCGTCATCAGCTAAGGTAACACCGCGTTAAAGTAAAAAACCGAGTTGGATACGTTTTAGATTGCTTGTTTTGTATTGCGGCCGGGCCGGTCTCTCATAGTGAACAAGCAATGGAACAGCAAAAAATGGAAAGGGCGTAAGTGACAAAATAGTTTTTGTCGCGTAATTTAAAAACTATAAATACATTTCATATAAGCTATGGCAAATTGAAGTGTATGCTTGAACCAATATAATATGTAAAAATTTTGGAAGCTTAAATCACTCTCCTCTGTTGGCAAAATAGGAATCCCTGTTTTTACAAAGGTCTTTTTGATTGATTATTCTGTGTTATAAAAGTTGACCAATCGTGTGCTACATATCTCACGCACTTACTAAAGACGCATGCTGCGACCTATATTTGGAAAATGCTTGCCTGAATACAAAAAATATCAGTTCTTTACCTAATTCGTATTTTTTTCCTTTAAGTATGTTTTAGCGAATGTAATTAATGAAAAAAAAAATTAATAAAAAAATAATTTTATTCTGTTAAAACCTAACCAAAAGAAATAAAATACAGATTTTCTTCGAAATATACGCGAAAAGTTTGTGCTACATTTTCGGAAAAGTTAATAAAGCTAAAGCTAACAAAATTTACCAATTAACAAACAGAAGTCTTTGTAAAGCCTAAAAATAATTTTAAACTTCCTATTTAAAACGAAAAAAAATAGGAACGCCATTTATCGGGTACTTACTGCCGAAGCACACAACAAACTTATTCGGAGGTATGCTCATCTAGATACAAAAATATTAATTTTTGAATCTAAATTATATATTTTTTCCATTTATTTTCTTTTTGTGGAATATAAGCAACGATATGAATAAAAAAAAATATGATATTATTTTATTATTTTGCTACATAACTGAACTGAAAGGAATGCAGGTTTTCTTCAAAATTTTAAAATTTATGAGTGTAACTGAAGTAGTATAGAATAATAAAAAAATTAAAACCACAACTTTTCAATAGGTAAACTTTTTTAATTATGTTATCAGCTATACATTTCTCTTTTTCTTTTCAATTTTCATCCACTATTATGGAAATCGGAGGTTAGCATGATTTTTACGCTCTAGGAACTCCACTACTAGTAGAAAATAAATTCTTGCAATATCGTATTATTTTCTAAGGTGTTATATAATATATTAATATATAAAATAAATATAACGCCATAAAAATAGCAACATAGCTATTTTTAAAACGTCTGATAATAGTTTTGGTCATCGAGAAGTGTCTTGCACTATATGATACTAGTTCATAACAATAATCTACAAATTATATATAAATATTAGCCATCAGAAAATAAGTAAAGTTAGACTCATTTTTAGTCAACTTTGTTACCTGGTACCTGACCAGGTGTCACACTTAGAGCTACACAAATTCGCAGGTATTCTAAGTACACGAGGCACTACTAAGAACCTATGGTTTCATCCATCAGAAAGTAAGTTATGTCTTATCCTTTTGGGATCCAGGTCTATAGATGGCGGACCCACGTATAATTATGGTCGCGTTATGTCAAACCCAGCCTACAGATCAGTACTAACATTAAATTGACATAGTCTGACCAAATGACGTAGGTCCGTCAACTGTCTATGAATCAATTTCTTCGATGGTACATACTGTTTAAGAATATTATGTATGTTGTATTGTCTCCGTCCCTTTCCCGCCAACTTAATTTCCTTTTTAATAATGGTAATTAATAAACAATTACTAACCACAGATGACCCGATAGAGCACGGACCGCGACCCATTTTAATTTATGGCGAAAATTAATTTTAAATTGCTTTTTAATCAATTTAAAAGGGAACATAATCAAAAAGTTTCTCATTAAGTGGCAATGATGAATTTACATAACTAATTAAAATCTGGCGTTGAACCTTCTTCTGAGTTAAACTAAGTTTAATTTAACAACAAAAAGGTTTGATGGCAGTGTATTGTTTACAAAGTAAGTAAATATATTTGACTAGCTTTTTGTAGTACAATTTTATCTTCGTTGTGAACTAAGTACCTACATAATATTAAAGGGCTTGCAGTAAAAATGTCGTCAAAAGCTTAGACTAGCGGCAGTTCTCAATTTCATACAGACATAAAATGTGGACAGAATCTAGAGCAAGGGCGTCGCCAGCCGATGGCGCAGGGGGGGGGGGGGGGGGCAAGTTGACTTTACCTACTACAATTCATACATACAGCATACTTTTCTCATTCTCTATGAATTAAAGTGGAATTGGTGAATTCATTCGATTTTCGACGTACGGGAATGATTGTTCAAGGCTTGAACTTCAAGCAAATCAACTCAAAGACTTAGGACTTTGGTTGCATTATATTTGGCAACTTTTTTTAGAATCTCTAGGGGGGGGCAGCTGCCCCTCCTGCCCCCCCTTGGCGACGCCCTTGATCTAGAGTATCAATGATGCAAAGATGCAATTTAATTAAGTATATCGAGTCAGAAGTTTTTAACTTCTGACTGATATACGTGTTACTATAGGAATAGGTCTACCAGAATACTCGATGGCAAAAAGTGAGAAAAGAAAGTGACTCTAGCAATACCGGGATATTTGGAATAAAACATTTTGATCCTTTTTTTTTGTTATAGCGGCTGATTCTATGTGTTAAACATGCTTAAATATAAAAAATTATCCAATAACCAAGGATATTTTTTGAAAATATGCTGTCAAAATTTGCCATGACAGATTCTGGTAGACATAAAGCAGTCTGCAACCGTTGTCTGCATCTAGTTAAACTGTAACAATCTACCGCTACTTACCTAAGTCCTAACATTCTCTGTAGACTCTTCATACGAACCTATTCTATTGTTTCTAGATTCTAACATACTATGTAACGGCGTTATGGGGTAGCGACGCTAGGCGACCTCCCAGGGCGCCGGATCAAAAGTGGCGCTGTTTTTTAGCTCTACCAGCACCCTGGGTGATACTCTAGTGCGAAGGAGACACAATAGATCCTCATGGGTCGCAGTAATGTCAGGGCTACAGGAACCTGCCTTCTTTAAAAAAAACCCTGGGTGCTGAAGAAATCTCACCCAGGGCGCTGCTAGTACTAAAACAGGCTTTGTTAGTAAGAAAATCCCAGCAGATATAGTAGAGTCGACAGGCTCCAGTATGTAACATCGACAATTTGGCGAGAACTTTTTCGCGAATTAAACGCAATTTATTTTACATCACCGTCACCGTCAGTTCGTTGACGTTATTTATTTTCGAAATTTTCGCCCCGACGAGTGAACGAATGTTTTCCTAGGGGTGTGCAAATTATGAAATTGTACGAATCCACCGGCAAATGCATTTTGTGGAAATTTCACAAACAAATTGGTGAATGTTTGTCGTGTACGTGTTTTTTTAGGCAATTTCAGGCCCGCTCGTGCGTTGCTTTACGTTTGTTTAACGAATTTTGGTATGCTTTTGATTGTCGACATATTTTTGTAAGCTTCATTATACTAGATAATCAACTTTATAAATCAAATTTTATCCTGGTGTTTTGACGTTTTTTAATAATTCGTGCAAATCAATAGCTCTACTACTGCCTTGTGTTAGAAACCTTACAGTCTTGACCTAGCGTTAAATTTCGATATCACGTGGATTCCCCCACCTGTAAGTTACCACTTTCTGTTTCTTAAAACTTTTATTTCAATAGTCATACGGTCGACAATATCCTACAGCATATTCCAGGGATGTTATTCTTCCCAAGTATAAATAGAAGCACCTTCGTCATCGGTAAAGTTGCGCCTGTCAATTTTGATGTCTGAATGCTTGTGTATGTTCCTTCACCAACAAACTATACCACGCGTGCCCATAACACAATACACGATATTTACCAATATCCTGATATCGAATCTTATATTATCGGGTAATAGTATTAAGTAAAACCTACGGCGATGACAAAAGTAAAGTATGTAATATAACTTTAAACTTTCGCGTTGCATTATAATTTAAACTTATTATTCGGGACTTAACACGGCCGAAACGTCGAGAAAAAGTATGTAGTAGCATTACTACTAGAATAAGTCGCGTTAAGTCCCGATTAATATGTTTCAATTATAGTATGTAATATTTATAAGATTTCACCACTTCCACTGTAGTGCCTTTTGTTTTTCTCCCCTGAAATGTTAAAGTGTAGGTTCATAATAATGGCACGTGTAGCATAGGCTAAGTTATCTATAGCTATAGTTCAGGCTGCATATTTCTTGTAGAACTTAATAACGAGTAAGTATGTCGCATAAAAAAAGTAATCAAACACACAATTTAATAATAAATTACTGTAAATCATAATACGTTTCTATTGTCTCCCAAATACGGCCCTCTACGCCGTAGCATGTAGCACGTAGTAGCGTAGAGCCCACCGTAAACCCCGTGTCACACAAATGACAGAAGTACGGTGATTCAACGAAAATAACGAGCGAGCTAATGTCGCCTTAAACTTGTACAATTTTGTCAAGCCAATATCTAGTGTAATACCCCGTCTACACGTCCCGACCTAGTTGATATCAGACAGACCCATAGACTATACAACCCTCTACGCCGTAGCATAGTGAGGCATGTTGGATTGAGTGCAGTTTTGTTTGACCTTTATGGTAAAGACTTTTATGTGGAACTTTGAAAATCTGAAATTACAATAGCCTTGTATAAAGCATATGAGATTTATGACTAAAAGAAACTCATGTCTAGCTTTGTTTATCGAAGATAATTCTAATTTCTTCAGCCTCTAAGCCTATTTAAGATAAATATTTATTGGAACTGGCGAATTTGAAGCAGAATTTGAACTTTAACGTAATAGTTTGTATTATACTTTAATATTATGAGGTAAAATAGATTGTTAACGTCATATTAAAAACAAAGAAAAGGGAAGGTAGGAAGCAATATCGAATGTACCCTGTACACTATTGCATAACAGGGCCGTGTCCTCCGTCTTTAGTAGGAGCGTGTGACGGGGATATACATAAAAGGGCTTATTCATTCGTATTTGAATACGGGATAAACTGAGATCCTGTCGCTATAACCCGACTGACAACAGTCCTTTGATCCCGCGCCTTGTAAAAATGTTTATTGCATTCCGATAATGATAGCTTCGATAATGCAATAACTTTTTTATTAAACATAGCGTGATACAAAAGTCTTCTTTTTGAGTTACATACACAAGATTTAGATATTATGTTTATTTATTTCTGTGAAACTGATTGCAGTTGTACTGTGTTATGGAGTTATACTCGTAGTGAAACGTGTAGGTAGGCCTACACTGTACATAGAAAGCTACTAGAAAATGTTATAAAAATATATTATTACAAACTAGAGGGTATATATTTTCATCCGGTAAAAAGAGAGGATTATATAATATTATGTACTTCCACTCCTACGCCGTTAATGCCTCCGTGGTCCAGTAGTTTAGAGCGTGGCTCTTGACTCGGAGGTCGTGGGTTCGATTCCCGCGTTGAAAACATGTTATTTCCCAGTTTGGTTAGGACGATGCAGGCTGATCACCTGATTGTCGTCCGTCCCACTGGGTTATGAGAGTAAAAGAAATAGAGAGTGC
This sequence comes from Polyommatus iphigenia, assembly GCA_963422495.1. Taxonomy (NCBI): domain Eukaryota; kingdom Metazoa; phylum Arthropoda; class Insecta; order Lepidoptera; family Lycaenidae; genus Polyommatus; species Polyommatus iphigenia. The sequence continues at coordinate 13,006,535 of OY730180.1, read as the reverse complement.
TCTTGTGTGCTGCGTACACACTTGGGCACTATAAAATTACTCCTGCGTAACTGGCCTGGTTTCCATGAAGCCGGCCACCGTCACCAAAACCAGTTTGGGAGTTATTATTATTACACCAACGTCACGCCAGCGGTCTACTTATCCTTTCATTTTTGACGTGACAACGTCTTATAATTCGATATGGGCTGCGCGCACGAAAAAACATGACGCAATATGCGGCGTTACCTCGCTCTGAGGCGTTCCATTTGAGTTGTTTACAGTCGGGGAAAATTGTGCTAAGCAGAAATGTACAGTCGGGGAAATGAGTTGTTTAGCAGAAATGTACAGTCGGGGAAATGAGTTGTTTAGCAGAAATGTACAGTCGGGGAAATGAGTTGTTTAGTAGAAATGTACAGTCGGGGAAAATTGTGCTAAGCAGAAATGTACAGTCGGGGAAAATTGTGCTAGGCAGAAATGTACAGTTGGGGAAATGAGTTGTTTAGCAGAAATGTACAGTCGGGGAAAATTGTGCTAAGCAGAAATGTACAGTCGGGGAAATGAGTTGTTTAGCAGAAATGTACAGTCGGGGAAAATTGTGCTAAGCAGAAATGTACAGTCGGGGAAATGAGTTGTTTAGCAGAAATGTACAGTCGGGGAAAATTGTGCTAAGCAGAAATGTACAGTCGGGGAAATGAGTTTTGACGTGACAACGTCTTATAATTCGATGGAGCCGGCTGCACGCACGAAAAAACATGACTCATGCGGCGTTACCTCGCTCTGAGGCGTTCCATTTAAGGCTTGAAGTGCAAGCGAGAGCGCGGAACGAGCGACAAAGAGGCACGTTGTCACGTTCAACTATCGTCAGTAAACCGACTTTACAGACAACCGTTTTTTTAATTTTCGATAAGGATCACTTGCACTTAATCCTGGTTTAACGTTTTCCACCCATCCCAAAAAATTGTTTAACAGCGATAGAGAAAAGTCTCTTCAAAAATCCCAATTAACACTTCCATCTAACGTTGCATAATGCATTGCACTATAACCTAAAGTCTGACCAAAGCATACTTGCCGTACCTAATAATTGACGGCCATCGACGTTCATAAACAGGGATTTTTTCCGTTTATTCAACACGGAGCTCATAGCGCGTCCGCAAATGTTGACACGGCGGTATATTGCGGCGTGGTCGCCTACAGCTAGCGCCTATTTTAATTCATACTGTCTTTATGAGCTTGCGCCCATCAATATTACGTTCTAATTTCGTCTTTAGATGAAGATATACACTATGAAGACATATTTCGATTGAGTTGTTTGCTTAGCTTGTACTATTCTTCGGGAAATGGATATTTTAGTAACGAGTAGTGAAAACTATGCACGAAAAATTCTAGGTAATTGATGAATACGTAAGTCTTTTGTTTCGACACATTAATATTGTTGACTATTTCCATCCGCTGCCCTCCCTCAAAAATCTTGTGACGTATACCAAAATTTGAGGCTGCATGGGATTGCGTCTGGTGCAAACATAATAACATTACTTACTATTATTGTTTTATTCAAGTTTCTAAAACTTAGCTACTTTACTTAGCTTATTTATCTTTTCTGAATATACATATTCTATCTATCGACGTCAAAGTGTATCCTTTAGACATCTTTTCCATCCATCATTGCCCTACGTGAAGAAGACTCATTTAAAAAGGCCAAATGTTTGTTTTCAGCGTCAAAATGTAAGAAAATGAAGACATTAACACATATGATTACTTCAATTATTACAAATTCCTTTGAGAGTACTATACAGCAACGGCTGAAGACACATACAATGCTTGGTCTCCTGGGTATCGTCTGCTATTGCCGATGATCGTATTATAAGCTCGCTTGACGTAATGTTCGTCGCATTTACCCGATTACGAGTATTATAAATGATGATTACAGTTTATTATAATCGGGTAAATGCGTTTTCTAAAACAAGATCTAAGAGGTTTACTACGGTTACGTTTGTAGAGACAAATCGTACGCCAGTGGGATTTCATTTCAAGCTCCGAGCAATATCGAGTGAATTATTTAACTTATAAGCAGCTATTTATTACATATTTACAGCATTTTAACTGTAGAAACTAGAATCACACTAATATTATAAAAACAAAAGTTTGTAGGTTTGTATGTTTCTTAGTTCTTCACGTCTAAACGGCTAGAGTGATTTAAAAAAAGTTTGGTATGGAGATAGTTTATACCCTGGATTAGCACATAATAGGCTACTTTTTAACCCCCGACCAAAAAGAGGGGTGTTATAAGTTTGACGTGTCTGTCTGTCGGTCTGTCTGTCTGTGGCATCGTAGCATCCAAACGGGTGGACCGATTTTGATCTAGTTTTTTTTGTTTGAAAGCTGACATGGCCGAGAGTGTTCTTAGCTATAGTTCATCATCATCAGCCTGCTCATTGCTGAAATATCACGGTTTATCTGGTTCGTGATAGGACGATTAGCAACTTGCAGTCGTTTGGTGGGTTTTATATTTTGCATTCTGGTTCGTGACACTTATGAATAGGTATAAACACATTATTGGAAAGTTGACCTGGTGCTGCAGCATCACCTGGTAATCAATAGGATACCCAATTACTGCTCACCAACTTAGAGCAGAGGTTTCGTGTTTGGGCTCATTTTAATGGCGACAACCAGTAAGACGTAGATAAACAGTAAATATTTGCATGCTGCTGCTGCAGCATCACCTGGATTCTATAGGAGCCGAGCTCCGTGTGAACCCAAAGTGGAGGTTTCATGTTTGGGCTCATATTGACGGCCTCATCCAAAAGGACATATTTTATAGATAGTATTCATTGGGATATGATCCAGTTGATAGGAATTATTCTGCACAAGTTTAAATAGCATAAAATAAAATTAAATTAAGAAATTAAAAAAAACCCCCGCCAAAAAACTTTAAAAAGTAATGAAATAATATTTACTGACTTTAAGTTTAAATAATTCCTAAGAGTAAAGTAATATTTTAGTCTATAAATGTTGTCAAGGTGTGTCGGGGGACCGCTAATGTAGATGTTTGATTTCAGATAACATTATAGTTTAAGGGTCAGTTCACAACGACCCGAATCGAGAGAATGTGTGGTACTTGGTGTTTATACTTGGCGGTCCCCCGACACACCGTGATAACATTTATAGACTAAAATATTACTTTACTCTTAGGAATTATTTAAACTTAAAGTCAGTAAATATTATTTCATTACTTTTTAAAGTTTTTTGGCGGGGGTTTTTTTAAATTTCTTAATTTAATGACTGCGAAAAAAAATTATTTTCAACTGCGGAGCACATCTATGCTACTAATATAATATATGTGTAAGTGGAGTTGAGTCTGGATCTGGAGGAGATTTACCTACTAGAATTCTACTAGAATTCTACTATATAATGAAGGAAAGTCTTTCTCACAAGTTACACTCGTAACAATATAAAATACCGTCTAGTGCAATATAAGGCTACAATAAGTCCGCAAGAAGTGTACGCTGAGCCATTAATATTGAACGACCACTCTAAGGTTTTGTTTCAGCGACTTCTGTTTTGATATATTGTCTCGCACCGAATAGCTATTTCTATTTCTCAATAAGATTTTTATTGAAATTTATCGCTCGTCCCTCTTAGAATTAAGTACGCTGCTGTCTATTAAACGTAAATATTTTATTTGACGTTATCGTTATAGGCCGAGTGGACTCTCCATATTTATCGCATTATTTTCAAACCACACCAATCTAGGATCTCACTGCTAAGTCCCCGAATTATAAAATAAAGAAGAACTATTGATGCAGTCACTAATTGTTGATTTAGCACAAAATTTAACAGAACTTGACTTCAACGAGATCTGAATACCCTTTACCATGGAATCGATTGCCAAGATTGTCTTTTTTGGTGTTCCGTACCCAAAGGGTAAAAACGGGACCCTATTACTAAGACTTCGATGTCTGTATTCTGTCCGTCTGTCTGTTGGTCTTCAGGCTGTAACTCAAGAACGGTAATAACTAGAGAGATGTAATTTTCACAGATTATGTATTTCTGTTGCCGCTAATGACAACAAATACTTACTTAAAACAAAATAAATCAAATATTTAAGGTGGGCTCCCATACAACAAACGTGATTTTTTTTGCCATTTTTTGCTCGATATGAATGATGGCAATAGATAAGCACCTGAAATATTCACATATTCAAATATTAAAATATAAATATTCAAATATTCACATCAAATATTCACTTCAATAATTAATAATAAAATTTAAACAAAATAAATAATTAAGGGGGCTCCGATACAAAAAAACACATTTTTTTTCTATTTTTGTTCTTTAATGGCACGGAACCCTTCGTGCGCGAGTCCAACTCGCACTTGGCCGATATTATTTACACTCAATCATGAATGTTTTGGTGGGTTTTTTTATTTCTCCGGTGGTAGGTTATTACAAGCTCTGACGTCACTGCGGTCTGCGACCCTTGAGGATCTATCATCTATTGTGACCGATCAAACAAGAAGAATGTATGTAATATGTTCATAGTATTTACAAACGTCAATATGCCTTACTCATATTAGCTTGTACTTGTATTACATTATGTTAGTGATTGCTTTGCGGATTTACTGCAAACCTAACACGGATATACCTACTACTAGTTGAGCGAGATCGCGCTGTGGAGGAACTCAATTCGTCTCGGAATGCCCTAAAGGGAAGCAGGTCATTACTGGAATTACTCCGCGCTGCTGCCCCGACTACTTCAAATATAATAATTTAAGGATGGCGATTCTTGCCGAAAAAGATCGATTTTAAATCGATTCGAATCGTGACCTGATGAATCGATCCACAAAAAAATCGAGGTCTAAAAGATCGATTTCCAAAAAATCGATCTTTTTTCAAATTAGTTTTACAGTGTAACTAGCGACCCGCCCCGGCGTCGCACGGGTATAAAATATATAGCCACTGAAAAAATGATTAAAATCGATAGCCTATGATCGTTCACGTCTACTTCTTATCTGTGCCAAATAACATAAAAATTGCTCCAGTAGTTCGCGAGATAAGCCCTTTCAAATAATTTCCCCCGTTTTTTCCACATTTTCCTATTAGTCTTAGCGTAATAAAATAATATAGCCTATAGCAGTGGTCCCCAACCTTTTTTTCATGCGGGCCACAAACATGTTTTGTTCTTAATGTCGCGGGCCGCAACAATTTTTTTTTTGGGTTAAAAAATAACATTCTTCAAAATTAACGATTTCAAAGTAGAAAAAATTTAACGACTATCACACGTTATTTTGCCGGTGGGCGTGAATTTCAAAACATCACGCGGGCCACAAATAAAGTCCCGGCGGGCCGCGGGTTGGGGATAGTGGGCCTCTAGCCTTCCGCAATAAATGGGCTATCTAAAACTGAAAGAATTTTCCAAATCGGACCAGTAGTTCCTGAGATTAGCGCGTTCAAGCTAGCCCTTTCAAATAATTTTCCCCGTTTTTTCCACATTTTCCTCTATTTCTTCGCTCCTATTAGTCTTCACGTGATAAAATATAGCCTATGACCATCGTCGATAAATGGCCTATCTAACACTGAAAAAATCATCAAAATCCGTTGCGAAGTTTTAAAGATTAAAGGGAACAAAGGGACATGAGGGAAAAAAAAGTGACTTTGTTTTATAATAAGTATAGATTATATATTAAATATTGTAATTAACGATCTTTGAATCAGTAAAATCAGGAAATTCGATAATAACAATTATTTTATTTACCATATCAAAGTATCAGATAAGGTGAAAACACGACATATTTTTTTCCTTATTTTGGCATGCACGATTAATTGTGCGTCAGCCAAGCCAGTCAGGAGGTTAAAGGTAGGGAAACTATGGAATTTAACAGGAAATTTAAAATCAGATTATGGCCCCCGAGACGATCAAACGGTTTGATTCAAACACGTAAATTTTGGTTTGACTCAAACCATTTTGATCGTTTACAAAGCTAGTTTGAACGGTTTGTCAAACATTTACGTGTTTGAAGCTTGTTTAATGAAATTTCATATTTTTGTTGTGTTTGACACGCCGTTTGATCGTGTTCCGACGCGTTTGAACAAACTCGGCTTAGTTTAGTGCTGGATTTTGAAGAAGAAAAAAGAAAAAAGAAAGAAGCTATAGTTTCTAGCACTTTCTGTAGATTTTCGTGGGTAAAACGATCTTTTTTTTTTTCTCTTACAGAGGACATTAACGTTATAAGCATAAGAAAATCGCGATCCTCCTTTAGAATCTAGAGTCTAGAGCATCTTGTCTGCCTCATAAGACGTGTACTCGACAGCGCGTATTGAAATAAACTGTACAGTGTCGTTTGACAAACCGTTCAAACCGACATCAAACGGTTGCATCAAACACGTAAGGTTTTAATCAAATCGTTTGACCGGTTTGGGGGCCCTAAGACTCGAGGATCATTTATTTTCTTAAAAATTTTTTATACAAAGCCAAAAGATAACACAAGGGATCAAAGGTTTAACAACCATAACATTAATAAAATTTTTTTGTTGCACTACTTTCATCTTTCACACATCAAGTCATCAAAGTGGTGTAACAGGTCATATATTAGTTTAATCAAAGTTTTAAACTAGCCTCCTATACACAAATGCTCATAATATAATATTATTCAAAATATTTCGAGTTCACAAGTTTTTTTGTGTCATTACTCATTAGTTCATTACACAAAGTTAAGGTAGTTATGTTAAGCCGTTTTCAAAACAGAAAAAACGTTACTCGATTTTAGGGTGTCTAAGATCGATTCACGAGATCGATTCAATGCGTAGGATCGATTAAAAAGATCGATTTTTTTGCTCCAAAAGATCGATTTTGCGATTAATCGATCTCAGATCGCCAACCCTATATAATATACCTACTTTATACATCTACAATATATCTACTGCCTACTGGCTACATATATATTTTGTTGTATAACCTACTATCTGCAGGATGTGTCTACAATTATTTTGATCTTAAAAACTATTACTATCCATCCAAATATCCAAACACTGATATTTTATTATTTATTATGTAAGGTGGGTAAAATTTGCTATGGATATTTTGCGATTTTTTTCTATTGGCTTTGTGAAGACGCTCAGGAAATAAAATTTGTAAAATCTTATCTATCACATATGGGTGATTCTCCGCTCATGAAATTATCAGAGTAGACAGAATGATAGAGTATGCCGACTTAGAACTGATGTAAAAAATTTTAAGTTTGACGTATTATGACAAAAGTCGTCGCTAGGGTCGTTACCTATAAATTTTTGGTTGTTTATATTTTGGCACATGCAAAGAAAACTGTCAGAATTCAATTTCAAAATCTTCTTTTTAAAAATAAATTATACCAGCCAGCGCGCCAGCCTTTAACTCATCCTGGCGAAACCCGACAGAAATGACAGATATTAATACTCGTCCGTCTCTTAGTAGTCGAAGTACTGGTAGTTATGTCTATTGTGAAATTATAGTGCGTCAAGAATGTCTAGGAGGCGAAACTTTTTTTTTAGCAATAGCAACACTCTTTTGACATTTAACCCTTTGTTGTATCAATACCAAAGAGGATGTAAACTGTATACTACGTAACAAGAGGTCGGACTTAGAAGAAAAAAAATAAACATCCGTTATTTTTTTAATTTGAAAATGAAGTTAAAAATTTTAAGTGCAAAACCTTTCACTCTAAGCATACCAAAAATTAAAAAAATAAAAATAAAAAAGAAATGAGCTCAAATAAATGTTTTATTTCAATAAAAATTACTGTACATAACTTAATAAATAGGCTAATAAGGTAAATTAAACAATAAAACAGATTTAATCCACAAGCTTTTTCACCTAGCAGCTCAGGGCAGTTTACCTTACCGTTCGCTATTTTGAGAAGATAAGATAGGTCAGCAATACGTCGTTCATGCAATGGCAAGATATGGAATTTTTTGCAACGTGTTTCATAACCAGATACGTAATGTCGAGTTTTAAATTGTAGGAACTGTAGAAATCGCTTTTGGATGGATTCAATTCGATCAATGTAGCAGCTATAATTTGGATTCCACACCTGAGAAGCATATTCTAAGTGGCTACGGACAAAGGAGCAGTATAAGATCTTGAGGGTTTTAATGTTATTAAAACCTTTAGAGAGTCTTAAAATAAAACCGAGCGCTTTGTTGGCCTTGTTAATAGAGGTATCTATATGTGCGTCAAAAAGCAATTTAGAATCAAAAACCACACCCAAGTCTCTAATTTTATTGGTTCTATTAATATCTGTGTTGTGAAGTTTATATTTGAAGATAATAGGGTTAGGTTTTCGAGTGAACGAACAGACAAAACATTTCGAGACGTTAAGTTCAAGTTTATTTAGGGTACAATAAGCTTGGAGATTGTCAAGGTCTTGCTGTAACTGGATGCAATTGTTGTAATTAGAAATGGGATAGAATATTTTCATATCATCTACATAGAGTGACAATTTAGCGTATGAGAAACATGTGTTTATGTCATTTATGAAGATGACGAACAGCAAGGGACCGAGTAGTGAGCCTTGGGGGACACCGGATGGAATGTCTGTCGGTGTAGATTTATATCCATTTAAAACAACTGTCTGACTACGATTTCTTATATATGACACGAACCATCTAAATAAATTTCCTCTGATTCCTGCTTTAAGGAGCTTACGTAGGAGGATGATATGATCTATTCTGTCAAATGCTTTCGTGTAATCAGTATATATTACATCGACTTGAGAGGGTTCTGACATAATGCGGTTCAGATATTCGGAGCAGGTTAAAAGATTTGACACAGTAGATTTATTTTTTATGAAGCCGTGTTGAAAATCATTTAATGTGTGGGCAAGGCCATGATATACTTGGGAATATACTATTCTCTCTAAAATTTTAGCAAACAGACAAAGTTTTGAAACAGGCCTATAATTGTCTACCTGGTTTTTGGGGCCCTTTTTATGAATGGGAGTGATGAAGGCAGTTTTCCAAATGCGAGGAACAACTCCTTCCCTAAGAGACCTCTGAAACAGTAATGTAAGTGGGAGGGTTAAGCTTCTAGCGCATCGGACACACAGTATGGCGGGAATCTCGTCAGGGCCCTCCGATTTATTAAGGTCCTGGGATTTTAAGAGCTTAAATACCTCTGCACTGCAGATTTCAATAGAACTAATGTTGGCTGACTCAAAATCATTCTCGGTACTAATAAGTTGTTCCAAGTTGTCTAAAGTGGGTGAGCTGGGGAGGAAATTACTGTAAAAGAAATCGCTAAACATAGAACAAATAAAATCGCCCTGGTTTGACGAATGCTGTCCAAACTTCATTATGGATGGATACGAGTTGGACATTTGTTTATTTTTAACGAAGGACCAAAATGCTTTAGGGGATTTATAAATATTACTTTTAATTAATTTAATGTAATCATCGAACATTTCTTTTTCTAATAATTTTGCACTGTCACGCAAAGCAATAAAACATTCATAGTCTGATTGATTGTGATATTTTTTAAATTTAGAATGATGTTTAAATTTTTGTTTTAATATTTTTATTAATGAAGTTTTATACCAGGGAGGATATTTAGAAGTGGAGTTAATGATTTTGGTTGGTACATAAGTGTCTCGTAATTTGTACAATCTGGAGTAAAGTAATGATAAGGCATCATCGACAGTGCCATTTGAGATGTCATTGTACCAATCTTGGCTATCAAGTTTATTAGAAATTGCATCAAAATCCGCCAAATGATACTTATACTTAGTTCTAGCCCGTGCGTGAAGTGTGTGATACTCAAAAAAATCAACAGAAATGCTAAGAGACGTGATGCAAGTCTTCTGGTACTAGCGGGTCAAGACACCTATCTACACTAACAATACCATTACAGAAAACTAGGTTTAGTAATCTATTGTTAATGTTTCCATGACTATTATATTGACATAAGTTACAGCTGTTTAGAATATCGATGAATTCGGATTGGACAGAGCCTTGAATATTTTGTGGATAAAGGGAACATCCATCGTCAGATAATGTCCAGGTCAGATTAGGTAAATTAAAGTCGCCTATTATTAAAAATGTATCTATACATATAATAAAACTGTAGAAATGAAAATTCTGTACATTAAAGATATTCAAAAAATAATAAGCGGGGGGTGTTACTACATCGCTATAGAAGCCAAAAATGTGGTTAGTTTTTTTGTCTGTCTGTCTGTCTGTCTGTCTGTCTGTCTGTATGTTTGTTCCACTATCACACGAAAACTACTGATCCGATTCGAATGCGGTTTTCGCAGATATATTTGTCTTCTTCCAACTTAACATCTGGTGTATAAAAATTTTTCCCCCTACCCCTCTAAAGAGACGAAAGAGGGGGTCAGATTTTGTATAAGACTTTTGCTTTAACACGAAAACTACTGATCCGATTTGCATACGGTTTTCGCAGATATATTTGTCTTCTTCCAACTCAAAATCTGGTGTATAAAAATCACCCCCCACCCCTCTAAGGGGAACAAAGAGGGGGTCAGATTTTGTATCAAACTTTTTTCTTTAATGGACTTATTTCATATTATTAACTGTTTTTTCCAACTTAACATCTGGTGTATAAATTTTTTCCTCCCACTCCTCTTAGGGGACAAAAGAGGGGGTAAGATTTTGTATCAACTGATGAAGTAGAAATACTTTAAATGGCAAAACAACGTTTGCCGGGACAGCTAGTCCGTAATATTATTCATGACTATATTATTCAAAATATTATAATAACACATCAACTGCTCAGATAGACAGTTTCCTAAGTTTTGCTTACAAAGATAAACGGTGCTACCCAAGCAGCATCACAAGCTGTATAACAGCTGTATTAAAGGTCGTTTATACTCTTAATGCTGTATTTCCTTGCTGCATAAAGGCTGTATAAGCGCTTATACAGCCCTTATACCCCTGAAATGGGCACAAGTTATACAGCGTTTTGCGTTATATAGGCTGTACAGTAGCTGTATAGGCAAAAATAGGCTGTATAATAGCTGTTTTTCGGCTGTACTATGGTGTACGAAGAAACCAATACACTCCAATTATTCCATTGTAACTCACTTGTTCAGCTTTACGCTGTAAAAAGTCTGTTGAACAGAGTAACAAAAGAAATAAAACGAAACAGAAGATATATTTTAATGATGGCGTTTATAATAACTGTTGATTGAAGTAACATATTATAAACGCTGTGTTTAAGGAGATTCGATGGGGGCAGGATACAGTGCATTATCGTGCAAAAATAAATTTATTGTAGTTATATATATGTTTTGTGATAAAAAATAAACGCGCCAGCAAAATAATCAAGGAAGATATATTAAATAAGGTTACTAAATATGGTTTTTATAGGTTAGAAATTAAAAAGTTTGAATTAATGGACGTAGAGCCTCGTTGGTGCATAGAAGGTTGTTGGACAAACTAAAAATATTGATAAATATAATAACATTAGTCTAATTTTTATGTACTCATGTTCGTAATCTTCGATTTGTAATTGATAAAATGGCGACAATTTGCTAAGCAGCCTAAATTCTATTTTGATGGACTTATAGCATTAATAGCTGTACTATGTAGGTAATGGATATATTATTCAGCTTTAAGCGGTTGATGGGCTGTATAAAGGAATAAATTTACTATTATTGCTGTTTATTACTGTCAAAGAGAGAAATTATACAGCTTTAGTCTGTAAAAGGGTGTACAATTACACTATAAAAAGAAGCTGTAGAAGAGAGTTTGGCTACTCCATAATACAGCAATAAGTATTGATGACCACCATAATACAGCTCTAAGCTGTATTAAGTAAGTGACGGTATGCATAATACAGCTATTGTACAGCTTTAATACTAAAATTCGGATCAAAGCGTTACAGGAAACTTAAAGCTGTACATGACAGTTTCAATACACTGATTTAGAACTTTAAGCGTACTTTGACTTCTTAATACAGACTTAATACAGCTAGAGCGGAATAATTACTCCTAAACCGACATTATAACACTACAATATCTCTTCAACGCTCTTATACAGCTCTAAAACAGCGTTAAGTGCTATATTTGCTGCTTTTTAGAGGTTCATTACGCTTGGTTGCTGCTTGGGTAATGTGTAAGTTATAGGAAACATTTGGCTTAGAACGTTTCAGGGTAATTGTCACCCATATGTCCTCAGCCGATGAATGCCATTCGGAACGTTCCCTGGACACAAGATCACGGCTCACGGCAATAAGGACGCCGCCTCCCAATGTTTGATTAGTCGCGGAGTAGTTTCTATCACGCCGCCATACTATATAGTTATCGTTAAAAAGTTCATTGCTGCTAAAATCTTCTCTGAGCCACGTTTCAGTCAAACATATCACATCGTAGTCATTTAAAATTATATTTCTTAGAAAACTCGACGTCTTTGTCCTTAAGCCACGTACATTCTGGTAGTAGACTTTAAGCATTTTTAAAATAACCAAGTAGTAGGCTAAAGTATAACACATTATGACTGTAAAATAATAATAATGTAGAATTAATTAGAAGCAAAAGCAATAAAATATTTAAAAGCGTATGATGTTAAAAAATTAAACATAATATATCGGGAGCAGAGCTCGCCGAGTAATAGTAAGCGAGACGAGTACGCAAGTACTCGAAGCAAATAAACAAGTTATTATGCGACATCGACTGCACAGTGAGAGCTATAGCTATTGATGTTAGTACTCGTTGCAAAGTGCATAAGAAGCAAGAATAAGTCATATTAACCATTAAGTAAGGCATATTATAGCGTTCCCAAAAAGTGAAAGTAACATCGCCCGTTCCGATCTTCAAGGACACGGCAGCAGAAGCGTGCAAATGTATGAGTGAGAAAGGATACATACCAGCGTTTCTCAAACTGCATGAGTAACGAACAGTACAATAATGCAAATTAATTAGTAGATGTAGCGTTCTATCTAGTAAAGACTTTTTTAAAAAATATTTTTGAGGTCCAGTTTCGTCCTGATCACTGAAATTCTCGCGTCCACATTTCCGATTCTGATCGTTCAATCGCCATAGTAGCAGGTAATTAAGCGTTTGTTTTATAAATTCTGTTTGTTAATTTTATTGTATAATGCAATTTTAAGTAGCCTGAGTAAGTATATATATGGTATAATAAAACAACAATTTTACATAAAACTTATAACATTGGATCCGACTGTAAAATCCTGCATGAATCGTTTTTTCGATCAAATATATTTTAAAATAATCTTTAGAACGTATAGAATGGATTAATGTTGGGTTGCCTTGTCAAAAGTGGCCGCAAGTACCTCTAATTAAGTATAATATTCATGAGATAAATGCATCAATTTGCATGTATCTTTTTTTTCAATAAATTTTACATCATTTGAAAGAAAATGACGAGACAAAATGAAATATAAATGGTTGCCAGCTCTAAGTCTGCCGCAACCTAGGGTTGCCAGCCCGTGAACAGACATAGTTCTTCATCAAAATTGAAGCATCAATTTTTTTAAATAATTTTGATACAAAATTAAAGTTTTATGCATTTTGTACATGAATATCCATTATCCATGGTTGCCTGTTGCACGATAGCCGCATTTTTGTATATGACAAATGTTCAGGCCTACAATTATTATGCCTGGCAGGATTTGAGGACGTCGAGAACCCGCAAGATTGCTATTTTTATTTAACAGGCGTTTTTATTTTTATGCGTAGTGTCCTGTCATTCGTCAATATCATTCCTTCTTAGTTCTTACTTTTCTATTGTATAACACGCAAGTTTGTATTACGGGCTTTCATTTTGCTCAATTAGAAGTACTTGCGGCTACTTTTAACAAGGCAACCCAACATTAACCCATTCTATACGTTCTAAAGATTATTTTAAAATATATTTGATCGAAAAAAACGATTCATGCAGGATTTTACGGTCGGATTTTAGGATATTATGTTTACCTACGTAAACAATGAACTGTCAAAGAAATCTATAATATAACGCGCCTAACAATGATTGATACTTTGACTAAGGTGCTTTGCGTAATTATGTATCTTAGATGTATATAAAATTCTCGTGTCACAGTGTATGTGCTTAACTCCTTTAACACTTTGATGCAGCGTAATATAATATTATAATTAAGTATTACGTTTTATGTTTACAGGTAGCAGAAAAAGCGTTTAACGAAATAACCGAAACGACTGGGAGAATTTATGCTATCATTTTGAAAAAAAAAAACACTGAAAATAAACAAGGAGTGGGAATTAACCCTTTATTAGGATATTGAAGAGCTGATTATTGAAGATGAAAGTGCCTCTTCACTGTGACACCACTGCTGTTACTACCTACATGGACCTAGAAAGTGGCGATGATTCTGTTTCCGGCTGCATTGTAGAATATTATTTGGATGATCATATGTTATTAAAATAACAAAACCATGTTTTTTATTTTTTGTATTTTTTAAATAAGTAGTTCCTTAATAAAACAGGAGTGAGCTTCTCTCAACTCTGACTGGTCATCAAAGTAGCTCTGCACCTCTCAGGGAGAGGGTACTTAAATAACAGGTGTTATAAATTCATAATATGTAATACTAGTGACTAGCTGATGTCCCGGTGAACTTCGTGTCACTTATAAACCTTCCCTGGACTTCCAGGAATATTTTAAGACTAAAATTAGCCACATCGGTTCAACCGTTTAATCGAGCTATTGCATTTTTTATATAGTCCGTCAAGAAAGTGAAGAAATTAAAAAGTGGCAACATCGTAGTGTCATCCCTTTTTTCTTAAAGTGCCCATTCACGGCAGTGCGCCGTGCAGATGCAAATGAACATAGCTCACTGATTGGTCCACAATCGGTGTTTCCGGTCGTGTGGACCAATTAGTGAGCTATGTTCATTTGCAGTCCTGCACGGCGGACGGGCTGAATGGGCCCTTTTAGATTGATTTGAAAGGGATGACACTACGATGTTGCCACTTTTTAATTTCTTCACTTTCTTGACAGACTATGACATATATAAACAAACAAACAAATCTTTATTTCCCTCAAAAAAGAATTTTACATGTTAAGTATCTTAAAGATCTTAAACAAAACACTGCTCCCCACACTAGGATTCCCTGTGTCGTGGAGAGCTGTCTCTTCCATCATGCACATAGATACACACAATTAATTTTAACCAGCTAATGACATATATTTTGTGATAACTATAACACAAAGTTACATGTTCTAAATCTTTTTAACAGAACCAATCCATACTAATATTATAAATGCGAAAGTGTGTCTGTCTGTCTGTCCGTCTGTCTGTCTGTCTGTCTGTCTGTCTGTCTGTCTGTCTGTCTGTCTGTCTGTCTGTTACCTCTTCACGCTCGAACCGCTGAACCGATTTTTCTGAAATTTGGCATGGATATTTTTTGAGTCCCGAGAAAGGACATAGGATAGTTTTTATCCCGGAAAAATGTACGGTTCCCGCGCGATAAACGAATTTTGGCGCAACAAAGTTGCGGGCATCATCTAGTAATGTATAAATGTAAGTAAACAGGTAATATATTTTTAAAGTAGGTGATACTTTTATAAGATAAAAAATACACATAATAGCATTACAAGATCATTACCGGAGCCACCGAAACCAGCTACAGTACTTGTAAGTTAGTGATGAGGTGAGTTATACAAAGATATAATACTTAACATACATTAGATTGTTTTTTGTAATATCGTAAATTAAACACACACTATAACTACATCATAATTATTTCAAATTTTCTTAACTACATAATAATATATATAAATCATAATATTTACAACGTGTTTTTTAAACTGTATTTAATATAGGTAAAGTATCAAAATCTTTTAAAGTGACTGGATACAGTGTGGCCATAAGAGGCCACACCGGAAACAAGTGGCGACTCTATTAATGACGTGACTTTTTTGACGGACTATAAGTCGTCGAACACAGTAAAATATAGACATGGAATTTTGATATTTTAAATATTGCGGCTATTACGGCTTAGATACTGTACTCGGCGAAACATTGCGGTAGCGGTCATTGACTCCCTGTCAAAAACTTGTCATTTTCTATATAAACCGCGACTGACAATGAAGTGTCAGATGTTCTCAATCGCGGTTTTGTATAGAAAATGACAAATTTTTGACAGGGAGTCAATGACCGCTACTGCCATGTTTCGCCGAGTACAGTATAGTTAAATTAATAATTACCTGGCCTGTTATTTATTCCTTGTATCAAAAACTGCGCGGTTGGAAACGCTTGAAACATGTGGTAATAAGTTACGATAGTTAGCTTGTTATACACGCCAATATCCTTAACCCCGCACAAAGGGTAAACTTATTGCAAAGTAGTGGTTTTGTTAAGTTTGTTATGAGGATCGGAGCTGGGCTTGACAGGCTTTAAGCTCGGTGTAGCTCGAGCTTAATTATTTAAGGTGTGCTAACAGTTTAGACAACGCGCTACCTGTGTGTTGAGTGCGAGTTATTTGACTTAAAGAAATTACCCAAAGTTCTATGGCCAGGTATGTACCTGGCCATAGAACTCTCTCCTCTCTCTTTATTTGTTGCTAAAGTCGAAACGGCGTATCGAGGCAAAAATCAAGGTATAGTTAAAAATGTTTATAACTATACCAAAATCATAATAACGAGGCCTATAATCTGACATTTTATACAAAGCTTTTAGCCTCGATACGCCGTTTCGACTTTAGCAACAAATAAAAATAGATTTTTAAGCTTAAGCAATTTTGTTATTTTGCACTGATGCCTCACCTCAAACTCTATCCAAACCAAATATCGACTCGGCTCGATCATCAAACCTACCTACGGCGAAACACTAATAATCCTAGGCCATTTCATAAACTAGCACTGGAATAAGAAAACACTTCATGGAATTTTAACGACCGACAACCCCTCGGAACAACGAACTTTCCAGACTCCACTCGGAACAGTCGAGTGATGCTGGACTCAAAAACTCGACAAACCAGCTTCAATTAACCAGCCCCCGTTCATAGGAAATTAAACTTCTTTCCCTCGACATCATTGTTTTTAAGAACTATTTTCTCGTACTCGTCTCTTTTATCGTGAGTCGGTTGTGGGTTCGAGTGTAGTGTTTCGTTTCACAGAAACGGCTAACGTTTGCACTGAAGTTACCTAACCCGTAGGGCTGTAATAAAACATTTTCTGTACAATATCGCTATTTTTTTATCTTGTACTTAAAACGTCTTTGCCTGGAGTAAATTTTAAATTACATACCTAATAATTGTATGTTGCATCTTCTTTTCAGTGGGTGTATCATTGCAAACTTCATGTTTATTTATATTTAAAGTGACTAGATGACGCCCGCAACTTCATTGCTCCAAAAGTAGTTTATCGAGCAGAAATCGCACATTTTTTCAGGATAAAAAGTATCCTATGTCCTTTCCCGGGACTCAAAGTATATAAAGTAGGGCGTGAAGAGATAACAGGCAGACGCCCAAACTGCTGAAAAGATTTTGCTGGGTATGGAGATACCCAGGAAAAGATCATAGGGTACTAACTATGTCCTGCGTGATAAACGAATTTTGGCGCAACGGAGTTGCGGGCGTCATTTACTATAAAGTGCAATTGACTATGGTTATTAACTTATTATGGTTGTAGACAGCCCTAGAAGTGTAGTTTCTCGGGCGGGTGCACATTACAGGGTTGAACTTTTTTACGTGCGCCATAAACAGCTGCTAGTGCGACTGTCTCAACCCCTAACTGCCTCTGTTATCCTGGTCACAATTACCCCATTCCACACATCATTTTCACCTATTATGGTGCAAATATTATCTAGAAATTCAATGTTTGCTTAGTATCACCACTCACTAGTAGGCTAGTTATATTTTAAGCTTAAATGCAACTATGCCTATTAGACTGAAACGTTTTACATATTTTATTACAAGTGATTGTATGTTATTTTATTAGTTTAATGAATTTTGAACTCAATTTTTTCCACGTGTTCGTTCACGTTCAGGTAAAACCTACTTTTGTATTAATTTTGATAAATCATATAAATTAACACCTCATAAATTCAACTTATAAAGTATATTTACTACTTCATGCTTGCTTGCTATTTTGCAAATTAAAGTAATTTTGCTGTCCCATTAAACTACACCTTTTCACCCCCTTTGGAGTCAAATTTAAAAAATCCTTTCTTATCGAAAGTCTACGTACTTTATACAATATTAATTTAATATTTGGGGGTATATTAAGTATTTTACTTAATATACCCCCAAATTTGAAGGCTCTATCAGTGACGGTTTTGCTTCAATACTACGGTATGTCATCAAGGACAAAGATTTTATATGAATAGACGACAATTTCTATTTAAATTACCCCACTCAAGATCCACTAATGATTTAACGGCGATGGTCTTCAATACGGGGATGAAAATAACCTCGCCCCGGAGACATGTTGGCCGTAATTGGGTGTGTTACCCCAGTTACTGTAGTTACCACCGGGAGAAATGTGAGAGATGGATATTTCGATTTAAATGTTATATAGGTCGTACATAAATATGATGGCACTTGGCAAAAAAAGAGGTGCAATCGAGTTTAAGGTCTCTTTGGTGGTTTTCAGGTGAAAATGGACTTTCAACATAATATTTTTTAATGTCTATGAAGTATACAATAATTTTGATTACGTACGTTAAAATACGTTTCGAAATATATAGATAACTGTACAAGTAAATAATAAGTGTGAAACAGATTTTACCGAAATGAGGGCAATTTCCAAAATAATAAAAATAAAGAAAAACAGTTTTTGATTGTTTTAAATTTTGTTTTATTGTAGATTCTAATTATACTTTTAAATTAAACTTTATAGAAAAGTTATACGAGTAAATACTCATTTTTCATTGCTTCAACGACATACACGACCATAATATTGTGGAGAAGATAGGTCAATATATTGCCTGATTGAATCTTATGTAGATCCGGCTAGAGTTTTGGGAAAATTTTAAGTTTTCTGGTGTCGTCGCCGGCCATTGCTAGCACAAGGCAACGATAGGCTACAGTGGACATGTAACACAATATAACAAATATCATAAGCGAAAAATTTGTAGTTGGACAATTTTTGGGGGGTAAATGTTGAAATGAATACCATAAAACTATAGTCAATGGTACATCCTTACTTGAATAAAACACTCTAGAAGTAAATGCTCCAAGTTTTATGCCTTTCAGTTATTTAATTTGCCATAAAACATAATATTATTATTATAATACAGTGACACTGTTACCGACTACTACCGAATTTTAACCTATCAACTCCCATTAGGACACCGGCGACCGCGACAACAATAGAATAACAATAGATTTCCAAGAATCCGCCATAGAAGGATTAATAAACTCTTTTTGTTGCTCAATTTTCATTATCATTAACAAACCATAGATTTTTTCTATCGCATTAAAAAATAATAAATAATTTTCATCTCAATCCAGTCACATGGTAAAGAGTTTTCACGCTCATAAAGTTTTATGTGAGACACGAAGCGGAGTTTACGAGAAAATCGACATATCACCTGCGAGCTGCGTCATTATGGCCTCCAACCGAATAATAAATGGAATTTACTGCCTCGCAAATGATAAAAACCATTTCATTTACGCATTAATTTTAAAATCGGTTTTAGATGAACAATTATATAAGAACCTGTGCATTGATGTTATGCTATAGTGTAATTTAAAAAAATTGTTTGTAAAAACCCAAAATGTGGCTCAAGTGTGGTCGCTTAACGCTTCAGATACTTGAGGAAATATTTGAATAATCGTTTAATCGTTTTGCCTTTATCTTGTTTTATATTTAGTTAGGCTCTTACCTGCAATAAAATTACCTACTACCATAGACTAAGGAAATAGTATGTCTGGTCTCCTGCCTGCGGCAGCGCTAGTGGAACCATGACTAGATATTGTAATATTGTCCATGCCTAACGTGACCATACGTCCCGCTTTGGGCGGGACAGTCCCGCTTTCAGGCAGTCTGTCTCGCTGTCCCCCGCGAGGCCGAAATTGTCCCGCTTTTGCAAACAGACCAAACGACAATAATTTAAAAGTATTTTTTGTTTGAAATGCCTGTGCAATGCCTGGAAGTAAAGCAAACGTAATCACGTTTGCTTGTGACTTTGTTCTTTGCATAGGTCGAATTTCCTCTATTTCTTCGCTCCTATTAGTCTTAGCGTGATAAAATATAGTCTATAGCCTTTCTCGATAAATCGGCTATCTAATACTGAAATAATTTTTAAAATCGGACCAGTAGTCCCTGAGATTAGCGCGTTTAAACAAACAAACAAACTTTTCCGCTTTATAATATTATAGTATAGATGATAGTTATATACTAAGCACATACACTACAGTTCTGGTCGGACTGACCGCAGGCGTCTATTCTGCCATATTGTGCCAAATAACATAAAAATTGCTCCAGTAGTTCGTGAGAAAAGCCCTTTCAAATAATTTTTCCCGTTTTTTCCACATTTTCCTCTGTTTCTTCGCTCCTAATAAATAATCTTGGCTTGAGAAAAAATAGCCTAAAGCCTTCCTCGATAAATGAGCTATCTAGAACTGACAGAATTTTTTAAATCAGACCAGTAGTTCCTGAGGATTAACGCATTTAAACAAACAAACAAACTCTTCCGCTTTATAATGCACTTTGAAATACATAATTATTCATACATTTAAGAGGGGGGGGGGGGGGGGGGGATTTCTGTATTTGTCCCGCTCCGACAAGAAAAATAAATGGTCACGTTACCCATGCCTGAAAGAGACTTACAATGAACTGCATAATATCATATTATGCAGTCAGCAAAAAACTATTCTACCCTATCCTATTTAGATAGGAGAGGAATACCTTTCCTTCAAGTGTGAAGAGCTAACAGACAAACATACTATTGCATTTATATAGTAAGGATTTATAAAATTCTATTCTTAGTAAACATTATTCTCTAGCCAGAGTTATAATGCCTCAGTCTGAGATCATTTTACACCAGTTGAAGTGAGGTAAATAAATTAAATACCTCGGAAGTTTTGTAACTTTTCTTCGTCTTACTTCTTACCTGTAGAGAACGAATGGTTTTCTTTGAGGTTGTTAGTAAACAAAAGTCTTGTCTCGAACGTCCGGTTGCTCGGCAAATTGGCTTTGGCAAAAACGACGGGAAATGAAGCGAAATACTTATAAAGCGAGAATACCCACGTAAAATACGGGTTCCGCAGGGTGATTTTGTATCTTGCGACAGCTTTGCAACAGTGCAACAAGATATGTAACTGTCTGCCGTTCTCAAGTTATGGTTCACCTGACAATGTTTGTGTTAAATAAAAAAAAGAACTTTATCTTGTGCGAAACGTATATTTTTCTCGTGATAAATACAATTACTTTGTGTCCTTTCCTAGACGTCAGAGCATTAGTATACTAAGGGCCTGTTTCACCACTGTCTGATAAAGTGCCGAATAGGCTATTCACAACTTTTTTGACAGATTCTCCATACTTGATCTGTCAAGTTAAGTAGTGAATAGCCTATTCGACACTTATCAGGAAGTGGTGAAACAGGCCCTAAATGTATTAAATTCGGTTAAATAGCTTAAGCATTCAGGGGCCCAGAGACAGACAGACACACTAATGTCTTTTGTTTTAATTATAATATGAGTAAAGATTGCGAAGAAACTGCGTTATGTAATCAACAAGTTTTACTTTTTTATCAGGAAGCTACCTTGCTCATCAGTGTCTTGTTCAAGGAACTCTAAACGGCGTGGGACGACGGATGATATTATTAGCTTGATAAAAGTTAATTCGCACATTGTTAACTCGCCCACAAATTACAATTTCTGCCCGTTCTGAATTACTCGACAGTTAAAAATAACCCGAGGGAGGTAAAGATGTAAATTGGTAGATGTGTTTGTGTGATGTGTCTGTAATTCGGGCACATCTTATGTTGTGTTCTAAGTTCTACCAAATGTATGAGGTAAGTAAAAAAAAAAATTTGCTCGATAGTTGGAAGCTGATATTTTTTCTTCTTCTTTCTGGGTGGCTCCTTGGAGCTTTCGAAATGCGTGATAAAACCTCTGCTTTAGAGGAGTTCTTTTTACCAATCTTGGTTCAGGTTCTTTTTATAGAACAGGGTCTGATGAAGGGACCTAAAAAATAAAAACATTTCGGATCCTCTTATCCGGCAAACAAACACAAGCCACTGTTAAGTGCCTAAACTCAACTTGGGTTACCTCAATACATGTACAATGCGAGTGCGACCTCAAACATATCAGTGCATATTAAATATTTATAAGAAACTAACGCCCGAGATTACGTATTCGATCATTAGACGTTCCCACCTACCCCATTCTTTGAAATATTCATAGAGACGGTAAAAAGGATCTCAGGGAGATTGGATGTGTGAGTTTTTCCGCCCTGCAGTAGGGCTACCACCTCAGGAACCACAGAAAAATGTTTTCAAAAGGGCTTATTTGCTTATAAACTTGTTTTTAATAGCAAAATGATATCGTTTTATAATTAATGGATTAAATATGTATAATAATGTGTTGGTTGTTTTGATGGGAAGGTAGCGTTTTAAATACGAAGATCAAATAAGACAATTCGAAAAGGTTTATTTACATTATTCCAATCCAGTAAACCAATAAAAAAATCTAATGAAAAATAATATCTAAACTCATGTGAAAAATCACATGGCATAATATCTTGTTTTGAAATAACAAAAATCGGCCAAGTGCGAGTCGGACTCGCGCACGAAGGGTTCCGTACCGCTATAGAGCGAAAGTAGGCAAAATTTGTGTTTTTTGTATGGGAGCCCCTCTGAATTTTTTATTTTATATCAATATTATTATTACATATTAAAGTTAACATAAAACTAAAGATTGTGTGAAAAATTCAAGTACCTAGCTGTTGCTATTATTGATATAGAGCAAAAAAGCCCAATAAAATCACGTTTGTTGTATGGGAGCCCCCCTTAAATATTTATTTTATTTTGTTTTTAGTATTTGTTGTTATAGCGGCAACGGATATACACAATTTGTGAAAATTTCAACTCTCTAGCTATTACCGCTCTTGAATTACAGCCTGGTGACATACAGACGGACAGACAACGAAGTCTTAGTAATAGGGTAAACGTCAAAAAACTTTCATGTTTCTAACTCAAGAAATGATGGACTTTCTTTGAATCTTTCTACCCTAATTTCAGCCCCTTGGGGGTAGAATTACCAGAAACGCTTAAATACGTATCCATTCATTTAATCAGTAGCACAAACATAAAATTTCAAGTTTCTAACTTAAGAAATAACGGAATTTCATTCAAACTTTCAACCCCAATTTCACCCCCTTGGGGGTAGAATTTCCAAAAACGCTTAAATACGTATCCATTCATTTTTAATCAGTAACCCAAAAATAAAGTTTCTTGTTTCTAACTCAAGAAATGACGGACTTTCTTTCAAACTTTCAACCCCGATTTCACCCCCTTGGGGGTAGAATTTCCAAAAACGCTTAAATACGTATCTATTCATTTTTAATCAGTAACCCAAAAATAAAGTTTCATGTTTCTAACTCAAGAAATGACGGACTTTCATTCAAACTTTCAACCCCGATTACACCCCCTTGGGGGTAGAATTTCCAAAAACGCTTAAATACCTATCCATTCATTTTTAACCAGCAGTCCAAAAATAAACTTTTATGTTCCTAACTTAAGAAATGACGGACTTTCATTTAAACTTTCAACCCCTATTTCACGCCCTTGGGGGTAGAATTTCCAAAAACGCTTAAGCACGTATCCAATCATTTTTAATCAGTAGCCCAAACATAACATTTCAAGTTACTAACTTAAGAAATAACGGAATTTCATTCAAACTTTCAACCCCAATTTCACTCCCTTGGGGGTAGAATTTCCAAAAACACTTAAATACGTATCCATTCATTTTTAATCAGTAACCCAAAAATAAAGTTTCTTGTTTCTAACTCAAGAAATGACGGACTTTCATTCAAACTTTCAACCCCGATTTCACCCCCTTGGGGGTAGAATTTCCAAAAACGCTTAAATACGTATCCATTCATTTTTAATCAGTAACCCAAAAATAAAATTTCATGTTTCTAACTCAAGAAATGACGGACTTTCATTTAAACTTTCAACCCCTATTTCACCCCCTTCGGGGTAAAATTTTCGAAATTCCTTCCTTAGTGAGTGTCTACTTAATAAAACAACCCTACTCACCAAATTTCTTGGCTGTAACTTTAACAGTTTTTGCTCAGCGATGATGAATCAGTCAGTCAGTCAGTCAGTCAGTCAGTCAGTCAGTCAGTCAGGACATGTAATTTTATAAGTATAGATGAAAACATTTTTAACATTTTTTAACATTTGTGACTAAATGTTTGCTAACAACTGTTTACTAACGTTACTAAACATTTTGTAACTGCGGTGTGGGAGCACCATTATTAACATAATGTTTTTTATGAAGGTTGAATATTTATGTTTTACAGCTGAAAGTCGCTTTTCTTTGATTGCTGCAGATAAGACGCTTTAGAATATTTACGTGTCTTAGTTTGAATAGTAGGCTAATAAATGAAAAGTCAACCATGTACCTAACTTTATTTCGTCTGTTTTTTAGGATCTATTCACTACAAAGGGTAGCCTGGAGATTTTAAAGTGGTTCGTTTCAGATAAAAACCCCTGGGGATATCAAAAAAGAACTAAATGACTTTGCAGATTTTTTAATAATCTGGATTCTATCCAAGTATGCTTAGTTCTTTCTTTCTTTCTTTTTCTTCTTTTTTGGCAACTTGACACAAAGGATGTGTATGTTGTGCCACAGACAAGGTAAAAAGGTAAAGAATATGGCGGGAAAACCATATTCCTCCTATTATAATTTTCATCATCGTTTTCATGTATCGTCAGGTCTAAAGTCTAGTCAAAGTCTAAGTAAAAGTCAAAACAGTCACAGGAGTCAAGTCGGTCGATTCAGTAAAGTGGTAGACGCTTTACTGAAACTTTCGATGGAGTTTTGGAGGGAACACAAAATAGCACGTTTCTGGATATTACATCACTTTCCTACACTTGTGCATGAACACGAATATCTAATGGTTAATATTCTACCAATATTACACATTGAAAACCCAGCTAACACAATTTTAGGAAAATAATACAAAAACACAACAGCACTCTTTCACATGCCCGCCAAAACTCGTATGCTTAGTTGTTAGTTGTTAAATGTTTTTTTTTATCTAAATGGTTACAGTGCTCCAAAAGTGATAGTGCGCATAGAAATTTTTGTAATTTTTCGACAATGGTCGTATTTCTCGAGCGACGGTAGACGATATTGCATTTTCTAATTGCATTGCGTTTAAGATAAGTACATGTATTAGTCAAAGTTCATCGTGATATTCCTGTAGCTTTTGTAACACGGTCATTATTCACGGTCATTCATGCCCATTATTAATTTTGGAGTACTGTATATCAGTTAAAAGAGTGTTGAAAACGTGGCATGAATTAAAATTTCATAAGAATTGTACAGTGTACACATTTTATATTTTAAATATACATTAGTAAGTTATAAGTAAATGTATTGGCCATTACTTTATTTTGCTAATCACAAAAGCCAGTGATTTAACATAACCTTCCTTGAGTTTCTTTGCTCTTACTCGCTAGTCATAGCATTACATCATACTGGCAGTTTTATATTGTGGTATAATTATCTAGTCAAGTTAGACCATTCTTGCCAAAGGGCCTCCTCCTCCCATGACTATAAGAGTGTTGTAGAGGGCCCTGATTGGTAAAATTAAATAGGTTCTTGACGCATCGTTAACAACTGACTTTAACAAAGTTCACTTATCTATATGACAAAACTCACATCCAACATTACCTAATACCTAGGAGGATAGACTATAGGAGAGAGCCTTATATCGGTGTATAAGCGTGAAAAGCGTGTCAAGTTGCGTCCGACCTACTCGGTCATAACAAAGGAGTCGGTCTGCATATTTCATGTAATAAAAGTGTTAATAAAGGTTTTTAGTGAACATTTTATGCTAGGTATCGTTAGGTTTTGTGGTTCCGCTAAATAATAAACCATAAGAACGGCCAAATAATGCCTCAAACACGTAGATTTAACGTTAAATACGTAAGTTTTGAACAACGTTATTTGGGCTTTTTAACCGATATTTTTGTGAGCTGAAAAGATAATTTACAAGCTTAAAAATCCCTTAATCGTGCTATATAAGACGTTAGTGCTAAAAATGTTACATCAAGTAATAATTTGTCTACAAAAATTGCAAAGCTTTTTACGTGTGTGTAGGAATGCACATTACTTGAACTATAGTTTATCGATATCTTGAACTAAATGACTTTCTTTTCAGGGTTATAATATGCTTCGAAATTATCGACACATAGAAATATTCAAGAAAATACACGCACACTACTTGTATGAAAACAAGCACAAAATGGCCACGCGATCACGGCCTAAGACGGCATCTATATATAATATAGATGCCGTCTTAATCTGTGCCTAATACAGTGTATTGACAAAAGTTTAGTGAATGTACTATAGCTGGGTAACTTGTCCACACGATCCTTTCCAGCAATATTTATACCGCGCGGCGCGGCGCTCTGACACATTTTAAACCGGGCGTTTTAATAAGCCCCGGATATCCGGAGTTAAAATATCACGAAGAGGTAAGTGAAATCAGGCGATTTCACTTACCTCTTCGGGGCCGAATTCTCGTAGGTAAAAGAATGACAAAATAAGCTACGACATCGGTCTTCTGCCATTCAATTTTCGTTGCGTCTTCAAGTTGCACGTTTGAGCACAATAGCGGTATAATCCAAGGTGATTGAAGTGAAGAGAAGTTTAAGTTCTACATAAAAATAAGATACATTTCAGATTTATAATAATATAGTCTAGTCAAGTTATAGTGTTCGGCGTGTATCCGTTGTCTGATTGCCATAACACAAGTTTTTGCGTCTTTGCATGGGATTAGACGACGTGGTTAAGTTACCTAGCTTTTATATTATTGTATGCTTAATAAATAATTTGAATTTATGTTAAGTAGAATATTTCATCTTTGTAATCATACATAATAGAGCAATTGTAGAGTGACGAAAGAGACATACGTATCTTATTTTATAAGACGTAGCTATATATACGACGTAGTATACTTTTTATTAATAGCACAATAGTGTTAAGTACCTAAAAGTTTTATTACCACAATTATTTACACAAGAATTACCATATCAAATACGCGAATTAGTGGGTAAATATGTTGTATTTCACGCACAATACGTTACGATAAAGTTAATGTAAGTAGATAATAGCAGCCAAACTACATTTTGAATTAAAAAGTGGGTTAAAAAGTATGCACTTGCATAATCTTTTGTTCTTCGCCAAGGGACTTTTCTAATGTGTCAGACGAGGACTGGCACATTGGAAAATGAACATGACAGATATGGACAGCGGACTTCAACTAGTTTTCGAAAAGTGCGCACTGCGTTAATATTTTTATTAGTAAGAGAGTATGACTATAAGGTCTGTACTCTGTGTGTACACAGTATATTTTTTTATTAGAAAGATGACACCCGCTACTCAAAATTTCCGTGGGAGATCCGTAAATTTTTTCGGGATAAAAAGTATTCTCTGCCCTTTCCCAAGACTAGCTTCATACCCAGCAAAAATCGGTTCAGCGGTTTGGCGGTTAAGAGGTAACAGACACACTTTCACATTTATAATAATATTATGGAAATAACGATATCCAGTTCAACAGAAATCCTTGTAATATCGCTGTACCTTTCGCCGGATAATACTCTACCCTAACACCTTAAATTTCAGCACATGTTACTAATTGATACCCTTGCGCGGAATAAAAACAACCCAGTTTTATGTATATCGAGGGACCACGTTATTGTTACAAAACGATTTTAATAAGAGCAAACATTATGCTAATAATTACAACGGGATAAGAGATATAAACATTGTTTTTAATAGGTGTGGACTATAATAGTAAAAGAGCTGTTTGCTGATTTACCGCTTTAAAGGTGCTCCCAGACAGAAGTTATATAACGTTAGATAACATTTGTGTATAACATTTTTTAACAATTTATAACAAAATACACGTTTATTTTTTGACATGTTGTAGCGTATGTTACACGATGTTATAAAATGTTATCGTGTTACACAATGGTTTATAAGTTATAACGTTATATAACTTCTGTCTGGGAGCACCTTAACAAGATTCAAAGCGTGTGAACTATATTTTTTTTTATATTTCGGTCAATTTCAACTTTCGAGTGAAAGTAAGACAGCATGAGATCTAAGCGACATATTTTGAGGAATGGTAATCAGAGCCCCTAGTCACCACGTTTCCTTTATCGCTTCTTTATAGGTTCGCAGTATGGATTTGACTTAATATGTCAATTCCATACATTTTTAATATAATATTATTTTCTCGACGTGCGTCTTACGGGCATTAGTGTGATTAAGACAGCATAGGATCTAAGCGGCATTTCAGAAATGGCAATCAGACTCTTTATAATGGATACTGGTCCAAAACTGTCGCTCCAAAAATCTCAATTTTCTAGAAAAGCACGAAAACCATTAGGCGCATCTCAAACGTCGCTCGGTCACTTTCATGACAACATGATGAATATCTCGACGTGCGTCTTACGGGCATTAGTACGTGTTACAAGACAACTAAGGATCTAAGAGACATTTAAGGAATGGTAAGCAGAAAAATAATAGGGATACTGAATAAATAAATATTATTCAGTGGCGGATTTACCAATAGGCTAAGTAGGCTGGAGCCTAGGGCGGCAGATTTAGAAGGGGGCGGCAAATTTTGCCCAATTTTTCTTAAATCAGAAATAAATAAAAAATACACGTTGAAAAAACGAAACGAATACGACATCATAAAGTTGCAATTTCAGAATAATTGTAACTATATACATAATAATATGATTGTGAACTAAACTTGAATTGAATTCCAAATAGACCAGTGCCGATACCTTCAAAAATAATGAAAAGTGAAAAAAAAATTAGTAAGATGAAAGTCGAAATCCATTAGAAAAGGAGAAGAATATTATAAAAATTAAGGGAAAAATTGAGTTCGGGAAGGGTGTGGGGGTGGGTGTTTTAGGGTAAAAACGGTTTATCTCGATTTCCGGCAAAACTAATAGTCCTATGGAAAACAGTTAAATGGCAAAGTTGTAGGTAAGTAATAAAAAAGATCTAAAACTTTTGCATTCACGCTTTTTTCACATATCCACAAAATTTATGTGAAAAATTCAAAAAACCAAGTTTTTGGTTTTTTATTATAATTAATATCTTTTACAATTTTTTTTTCACGAAATTTGGCGAAAGCTTACATTTTTTTGTCCCAAATACGCTGCCATTTATTTGATTAGAAATATTTATTTTTTCACCTTATTTTGAATTTATATATTATGTTTCTTACTTAAGAAATGACGGACTTTCATTTAAATTTTCAACCCCTATTTCACCCCCTTGGGGGTAAAATTTCCAGAAACGCTTAAACACGTATCCATTAATTTCTAATCAGTAGCCCAAAAATAAACTTTCATGTTTCTAACTTAAGAAATGACTGACTTTCATTCAAACTGTCAACCCCTATTTCACCCCCTTTGGGGTAAAATTCCTTCTTAAGTGGGTGTCTACTTAATAAAACAACCCTACTCACCAAATTTTGTGGCTGTAACTGTAACAGTTTTTGCTTAGCGATGATGAATCAGTCAGTCTGTCAGGACATGTTATTTTATAAGTATAGATTTACATTTATATTTATAGGTATATAATGAGATTTTTTATGACAGAAATGTAATAATAATTAAATAAATCAACTTTTAAATTAATACAAATTACAGCAATCACATTTTTAAATATAATTATTCATAATAAAGAATTTTCGAATTTAAGTTTTTTTCGATTTTTTGCATTTTCTGAGAAGATTTACTATCGTGTAATATATATTTTTTCACCATCGGAAAGTAGAGATTTTAACGAATAGAAAGCATTATTTTTTTTAAAAAGCTGATATTTCGACGGTTGAATTTTCGATTGAAAATTAGGGTATTTTTTCGATATAAATTCAAAATAAAGTGAAAAAATAAATATTTCTAATCAAATAAATGACAGCGTATTTGGGACATAAAAATGTTAGTTATCACAAAATTTCGTGAAAAAAAAAATTGTAAAAGATATAAATAAAAAACCAAAAACATGGTTTTTTGAATTTTTCACATAAATTTTGAGGTTATGGAAAAAAATGAAATTCAAAATAAGGTGAAAAAATAAATATTTCTAATCAAATAAATGACAGCGAGTACGCTGTCATTTATTTGATTAAAAATATGGGACATAAAAATGTAAATTATCACCAAATTTCGTGAAAAAAATAAAAAAAAAATTTGTAAAAGAATAAAAAACCAAAAACATGTTTTTTTGAATTTTTCACATAAATATTGAGGTTATGGAAAAAAAGTGTAAATACAAAAGTTTTAGATCTTTTGCTTACCTACAACTTTGCCATTTGAGTTTTTTCATAGGAATATTAGTTTTGCCAGAAATCGAGATAAACTTTCTTTCCCCCTTAAAACCTCTCCACACCTTTCCCGAACTCAGATCGCCCGTAAATTATTTTTCCCTTAATTTTTACTAGCTGTTGCCCGCGACTTCGTCCGCATGGACTGTAGCGCGCGGTGTCAACAAAATTGTTGTCAAATTTAAAAGCTTATTAAAACCCTAGTACCCCTTAAATCAAAATACCCAAAAGTAGCTGTGCAGTGTGCACATAATATTTCATTATTTTAAATTAAACTTTATTTATGCCAAATTTGAAAGCTTATTTAGCCCCCCATTACACAATTTTACCCATAAACTATAATTTATCATTGATAGGTTTAAGGTTACGTCACTGCATTGTGCAATTGTGCATAGATAAAGTACTGAGTAGTGAGTTATATAAAAAAGTGTAATAACAATCGAAAGAACCGAAAAATGTAACTTGAGATGGTACCACCTCTTATAGAAACACATAAGAGCAAGCGCCAGCGCGATCTAGACGACTCTTGGCGCCATCTGTTATAAATTTTTGGAACTAACTTAACTAAAATTTACGCATAAACACCCCCTTACAACCCCTTTTTCCAGTTAAAAAGTAGCCTATGTCCTTTCTAAGGCTTTAGACTATCTGTGTACTGAATTTCATTACAATCGGTTCAGTAGTTTTGGCGTGAAAACGAGACAGACAGACAGACAGACAGAGATACTTTCGTATTTATAATATTAGTATAGATAATATTCTCCTTCTTTTCTAATGGGTTTCATCCAGCGACCACATATCCGAATGTGGTCGCTGGTTTCATCCTACTGTAATTTTTTTTTGTTTTAAAATAATTATCGGTCCTAGTCTAAAAGGTCAGTAGGGGCGGCAAAAATTGAATAGCCTACTGGCGGCAAATTTGTAAATCCGCCACTATTACTGATAAACTGTCGCTCCACAAATCTCCATTTTCTAGAAAAGCACGAAAACCATTGTCCATTATGGGCATCTCAAACGTCGCTCGGTCACTTTAGATCTAAGAGACATTTAAGGAATGGTAAGCAGATAAATTATAGGGATACTGATCCAAAACTGTCGCTCCAAAAATCTAAATTTCTAGAAAAGCATGAAAACCATTAGGCGCATCTCAAACGTTGCTCGGTCACTTTCATGGCAACATAATGAATATCTCGACGTGCGTCTTACGGGAATTAGTACGTTTTACAAGACAACTAAGGATCTAAGAGACATTTAAGGAATAGTAAGCAGATAAATAATAGGGATACTGATCCAAAACTGTCGCTCCAAAAATCTAAATATCTAGAAAAGCATGAAAACCATTAGGCGCATCTCAAATGTCGCTCGGTCACTTTCTTGGCAACATAATGAATATCTCGACGTGCGTCTTACGGGAATTAGTACGTTTTACAAGACAACTAAGGATCTAAGAGATATTTAAGGAATGGTAAGCAGATAAATAATAGGGATACTGATCCAAAACTGTCGCTCCAAAAATCTAAATTTCTAGAAAAGCACGAAAACCATTAGGCGCATCTCAAACGTCGCTCGGTCACTTTCATGGCAACATAATGAATATCTCGACGTGCGTCTTACGGGCATTAGGCTCGGCTGACGGATGGGGGTTCCATTTACGTAAAGCCGATCCCCGTCATACGAAGACAAATCCCGGCCGATCCCGCAGGATTCTCGTACGTAAATACAAACACGCGCCGAGGTCAATTCCGAATTGTGTTTCACTGTGATGGTTAATGTACTAAATTATTAATATGTTTTTTATTTAATGTTGCTGCCAGAAGTTCGTTTAATGGTAACCATAGATTTTTCCGACAGAAATTATCATATTATAATGAAATGAGAATCGGTTGAGAGGTTTGGATACCTGTGTATATATAATTTCTGTCGCCTACCTGTGTAGGCGACAGGTTAAAATTCCGGATGCTAAAATTAGATCTTAACCAACCCTTAATTATTGAGAATTTATCATTCTGAATTTAGGATCCAAAATCCTAAAAATTATCCACGTGAATCAATTATAATCCACTCGAAATACTAGATAAGAAGAGAAGAAGTCGCGGGCACCAGCTAGTAAATAATGTGCACTGTACGCACGAAAGCTCACAACTATACACATTACACAATTATTATTAACCTGTCATTTCAGTATTGTATGCAATACCAGTATTAAATACAGAAGTGATAGCATTTGGCATTTGTACTATTAAAGAAATTGATACATAGACAGATGGGGGACCTACGTAGTTTGGTCGCGTTATGTCAAAACCAGCCGACAGATCACAATTTACATTGAATTGACATGATCCGACCAAATGACGTTGGTCTGTCAACTGTCTAGGAATCAATTTCCTCGATGGTACTATTAAAGCAATTGACACATAAACACATAGCGGGCATACTTTATTTGGTTGGGATAATATCATGTGACTGCACAACTAAAACCGACTCTACATAACTCGACCAAATAACGTCGATCCGCCGCCTACAAATCAATATCCCTGATGGTACATTTATGAATTCACATTTTATATTTGCTAAGTGGAACTCAGTGATGTAAAAATTCATATCAATATATTGATGGAGGTTCGTACTGATAAACAATTTAGTTAAGTGGTCGCTTCGACCCCCGTTGTCCATTTCGATATTGAAAACTTGCGAGCCGTGGATTGACATTAGTTCGGAATTCGCCCGTGTATTTGTTTCGATATTTATTTTATACAAGTTTTTAATAAATAAAATTGAAATTTCAACATTTTTGCTTACTAATACCGAATGGCTAAAAGGCTCGCATTTCCTAAATGGAAGGTTTTGCAACTTAGTGAATGTTTTTCTAATACATCTAATTTTTACTAAGCTCTTTGGAATCTAAACAAAGAGCGTAGTAAAAACCATAACAGTAGACCATTTTAATTTGAACATCAATCTTGTTTTAATTTTACTTACACACAAACCAAAATGATTTTATATATATAAAAACTCAATGTCGACTGACTGACATGGTGATCTATCAACGCACAGCCTTAACCACTGGACGGATCGGGCTGAAATTTGGCATGCTAGATGGTAGATGTTATGACGTAGGCATCCGCTAAGAAAGGATTTTGATAAATTCCCACCCCAAGGGGTTCAAATAGGGGATGAAAGTTTGTATATAATAATATTTCTTAACGCGAGCGAAGCCGCGGGCAAAAGCTCGTTATTGTAATAAAATGTTTAAAAGTCATGACGAAGAATTATTAAGTTGTAACTTATAGATAACTAAAAGTATTAAAACTTTAAATAACATTTTGGAATTAGCATTCTGGCCATGGTCCGTTCATAATTAACTCGCGCCGAATTAATGAAAATAAAGTTGGAGCTCGAATCAGATCTGAAGCTGTAACTAACTGCCGACTTTGTGAACTAACACATGCTATATGTGTACACTCAGCAGCATATAGCCATGGGCGCCGGCAGAAATAATTTCCAAGGGGAGCAGATTTTAGTTTTCTTTCTGTTCGTTTCTTTTTACTTTTTACGAACAACAGTGACTGTCTATTTACGTCAACAGAATACTTTTAGTGCCGAAACATTACGAACTATATTTGTACGGCATGGTAATAGGGTAACAGACGTCTTTTTATTTCAATAATTTCTATTGATACCGAGATTCCCAAGGGGTGAAAGTGCACCACCTGGCACCCCCCTGCCGGCGCCCATGCATATAGCTCGCAGATATTAAATAGCCACCTCGTTCCAGTAATTAGAACTTACCATAGTTACCTCGTTCTAAGGTAACTATGGTAGCAGACGCCAGTCGCCAGGATAACTTCTGGAAAAAATACATCATTTTGCTTGTCTGTAGCCCTTTTTTTTAATATGTAACAAATAAGAATTATACATCGAATAGTTATTTATATTAGTATCTAAGTTATACAGCTTCTTGTAATTTGATAAAGATTAGTTTCTTCTTGAAATAACACCAGTTTTTCAAAGATATGGCCTATTAAGAACTTGAATCTTTGAAGGCACTTACAAGGTGTAACAAAACTTAGTGATCAGTGGCGGCGCAAGACCAAAATTTTATGTGGGCAAAATATATTTTGCGAGACCCCTGATGGATGATGCAAGAAGACGGATTTTGTTGAAAGATTTTTTTAATACTCGTAAATCCTAAAAAACGCGTTGTCCAAAGGGTGCGAGGCCCTTATGACCGCGAGGCCGTGGGCGGACGCCCACACCGCCCACGCCTTACGCCGCCTTGAATAGTGATAATACTTTTGGGGTTTGTTATATAAAGTTTACTAGGAAAGTAGCAGCACTGAAAGAGATTTTTAGCGCTCGAGCGTCATCAATTTTCCCATACAAAAGTAAAAAAACAAGTTACTATTTCAGCGCTGCTACTTTGACAGTGAACTCTATATAGGGGGCCCATACATATCCTACAATATTATCACTATAGTTTTGTTGTTATCCTATATAGACTATGTTAGTATAATTAAAATATAATTTAGGTTACCCACATACAATAATTCCGCTGACTGTACATTTAACTGTATGAAATTTAAACAGAACCGTGGAAGTTGGGAACGATTTGTATTTTAACGAATTCACGTGTCGTTTGCTACTGATCATTGCAATACACAGGTTATCCTCAAAGGTACTCATGTCATAGTAGGTATAAGAGTGTAGGTATTAACAAACTTAGCGTTGTGGATGTTTAATACAGTATCTTCTGAGTGAAGCAACCACTCTTCATCCTCCTAATGCCTCCGTGGTCCACTGGTTTAGGGATTATTATTAATTGATTATATTATTACTGATTGCTTGTGATCTCGTGGTGTAGCGACTGTTCGTTCGCGTGGACGCATATAAATCGTGTCTTAAAGTAACACAACCAACTAAATCGTCAGTAAGTGTCTAAACACATTATGCCGAATTTCCGCGGCGGAAGTTCGGCTTGATTCCGCCTGCAATATATTTTAAATTATCGATGACACAGCATGTCGAAATTCCGTCGCGTTATATTGTATGCGTTTGACATTGATGACGTAATCATGCGGAATTTCCGCCGGGGAACTTCGGCATGGTGTGTTTAGACTACAGTTTAGACACTAACTATGACAACTACACATCGTAAATCAAAGTTCCGTTCAGTCTGGGCTAAAACTATCGCAACAGCCCTCACCGCGACCCAATAAGCGAACACAATAACTAACCCAGCCAGGATTACCCTACAAATAGCTACTCCAAACCTTCGCAGCCAATCATAAAGGCCCTAAAATTTTGCGAGCGCCAGAATGGATATTACTAACACCAAAACGCCTCCATGTGGTCGCTTAGACCAGGTTTCCACGTTTCAAACATTCGTTCTTTTGTATTCTTTTTCAAAACACGACAGCATGTAGTATACAGTATACTGTACAGTAAATAACATTTTAATCTTTATGTTTATTGATTGCTTTTCTATTGTGGCGCGATTATTTTTGTGATGAGTAAAGTTGATGAAGATTAAATCCGACATTACAGTCCAACTTGTAACCTTTTGTCTGTCTGTCTGTCTTGCAGGTCAAAATTTAAACCTAGAAAAGGCGTGTCGAGTTAATTTGAATTACAGCGGTGAAATATGCACAGTGCTGAGTAAATGGTAAACACAGAATTACATTATTCAGGAGTTATAGGCCCAAAAATTAACAACTTTTGTGCAATCTTGAAAGAATATGGTGGAAACTGTATTTTTTATATAATACACTGAAACTAATGATTGTTTTTATAAAGCTCAATAAATATGAGTCTAACGTATTGTTAGATAAACGACATTAGCATATAATATTCTCAACACAGTATGCGTATTATATGTATTGAAAATGAGACGAATCTTCTACAAGCTGAGGTTGGATTTCGCAGCTCTGTGCGACTTATAATTTCTTTAGTATTACATCGGAAGAACATATTTCTACTATTTTACTACCGACTAATGGTAGAATTTTCACGTTAGATCAATCTGACATAAATATTTTCAGTCTGGTCGCATAGACCAAG
The DNA here is from genome assembly GCA_963422495.1 of Polyommatus iphigenia. NCBI lineage: Eukaryota > Metazoa > Arthropoda > Insecta > Lepidoptera > Lycaenidae > Polyommatus > Polyommatus iphigenia. The sequence goes on along the minus strand of OY730180.1, from coordinate 12,970,001 downwards.
TTTTCGCGTTTGAAGGGTTGGGCAGAGCTAGTTCATTGTTCAATACAGTAAACGCCATGAAGGGCTTTTAAGTGCCGGTCAGGAAGGGAAGTGACTTCAATTTGTGCGACCATAAACATACTTTACGAGTCGGACCTTTGATGGACAGACTTGTTTACCCGCAACAGCAGGTTTCAGTCCAACGACACCTGACCTGCCCTGGTATGGATATCCCATAAAAACACATGTCACCATAAAATGGCGTTTCATCCATCCCCTTTAAAGATTGGGCCACATGTATAAACAATGTATTGTTTAGGTCTTCGATCAACTATCATATTTTGCACCGGTTTCCTGGCTTTTATATTTTGGTAAACTTTTCCATGCCATACAAATACGATTTAATCTAACATACATATATGCGCAAAATCTGAGGGTTTTTGACTGATTCACTTAAGTGTCAAACACACTAGGCCGAAAATGTACACGGCCGAAGCTCGGCATGATTACGTCAGAAATGTCAAACGCATACAATTTAACGCGACGTAATTTCGGTATGGTGTGTCATCGGTAATTTAAAATACATTGTACTCAGCTGGGAACAAATTTTCGGACGAACGTCCGCGGACGTTTTCATCGGATGCGGCTTGTGTCTATCTGATCAATACAAAATACACACTGTGACATAAGTCGCGGACGCGACCTTAAGCGTTCGGACGGTTCTGGCCGGATGTTTTTGCATCCGCGGACGTCTGCCACCCTAACTACCACCCTAACTAACCTATATGTCATAGGTTAGGTCTTTGACGTCCGCGGATGAACCGTGCACATTGTTAAGCCGCATCGATCAGCCGCGACTTATGGACGCGTCCGATAATTTGTTTCTAGCTTTAATCATGCCGGACTTTGGCCGCGTTTTTTCGGCCTAGTATGTTTAGATTGGACACTTGCTTTTGATTGGCGGTTGAAAAGATAAACTCTTATCAAAGATCCTTAAAATCTGTGTACAATACAGCAGATTAATCCTGGATCCTATCAAACAAAAAAATGGAATTGATACATAGGTCAAACATCAAACGACCGGCTTTCGGAGTTCTGACAATGTTTTAACCAATCAGAATGCGTTTGACGTTGTTTCACTTTTCATAGAATACCATTTTGTAGTCATCATAATATTGTTTCGAGACTACGTCGAAAAAAGCTTTATAGTTTTATAGTAAGAATAGAATCGGAACAGAAGCAACTATTATTTATTCTGTGACAGAAGTGACGTCACAATTGCGTGTTAAAAAGCTATGTTAGGGCAATATCCCGGATTAGGATGTAGGGTATAAACTGCAATTCAAACTCGTTCAACGGTTTACGCTTTCACGCTTTTATTTAACGCGTGTTAATACTTTTTACACTAGAACGTGGGGGTTGTGATTGCTATTGAGAGTTTCGACCAAAACTTTGTGGTATTTTCCCGTGTAAAAATTAAAAACTTGTTTCTCGCCAATCGAATAAAGGTTTTTTTATTTCGAAAATATAAGGCTTTGCAAACGATAAGTGTAACTTTCCAGATATATTATCTTATATCTTTAAACGAGCAATTCTTGTATATATATATATTATATCTTTAAACGAGCAATTCTTGTATATATATAATTGGAATCTCGGAATCGGCTCCAACGATTTTCATGAAATTTAGTATATAGGGGGTTTCGGGGGCGATAAATCGATCTAGCTAGGAATCATTTTCATAAAATGTCATTTTATTTGTGTTTTTTGAATTTTTTGAATACCGAGCGAAGCTCGGTCATATAGCTATGTATATATATAATTGTAATCTCGAAATCGGCTCCAACGATTTTCATGAAATTTAGTATATAGGGGGTTTCGGGGGCGATGAATCGATCTAGCTAGGAATCATTTTCATAAAATGTCATTTTATGTGTGTTTTTTGAATTTTTTGAAAACTGAGCGAAGTTCGGTCATATCCCGCGGTCGGATCCCGCGGGATCCCGCATGTTTTAATTTATGTTATAAAATTGAATAAATTGAAACTACGGGTTTATGTTTTATTAATAATAAACTTAATTAATAGAAAATGTCTCAATATTATGCCACAAAAATATTTGTTTTGTAACAAAATAATAATTAAATTATGTAATCACTTTAGTCTTATTAGATCCTAAAATTAAAATGCGTTTAATGTCTCAGCAATCTTGAAGTCAGGGACCTCTCAACATTATGGCTCCGCATTGATTGCGACGACCACCCTCGCGATTATTTTTTATTTTTATTAAATAAGGGGGCAAACGAGCAAACGGGTCACCTGATGGTAAGCAACTACCGTCGCCCATGGACACTAGCAACATCAGAAGAGCTGCAGGTGCGTTGCCGGCCTTTTAAGAGGGAATACGCTCTTTTCTTGAAGGTTTGCAGGTCGTATAGGTCTGGAAATACTGCTGGTAACAGTTCGTTCCAAAGTTTTACAGTGCGCGGCAGAAAGTTACGCGAAAAACGCACTGTGGAAGACTGCCACTAATCAAGGTGATGAGGATGGTATGTTTTTCGCGTGGGACGATGGCGAAAAGTTGCAGGTGGTATGATTCCGAACAATTCCTCAGAGCACTCCCCGTGATACAACCGATAGAGGATGCAGAGTGAAGCTACATCTCGGCGTAATTCCAAGGGGTCCAAGCTGTTTGAAACACTATGGCAATCAACAATTCGAGCGGCCCTTCGTTGGATACGATCCAGAGGGTGCAGTTGGTATTTTGGCGCCCCTGCCCAGAGATGAGAACAATATTCCATATGAGGCCGAACCTGCGCCTTGTAGAGTTGTAGGCGTTGGTCCGGACTGAAGTACTGTCTCGCTCTGTTAAGAACACTAAGCTTCTTCGAGGCTAATTTGGCCTTACTCTCTAGATGATATCGGAACTGGACTTCGCTCGATATGTTGACGCCAAGTATCTCAATGTCAGGGGAGATGGTTAAAGATGTGCCCTCGAAACGAGGATATACGACCATTGGTGACTTTTTAGTGGTGAACGCGCAGACTTGTGTCTTGGCGGGGTTGAATTGGACCAAGTTACGTCTACCCCATTCAGAGACCTTCTCCAATGAATTCTCCACCTTAGACACAAGTTGGTTTCGAATCTCAGTGACATTTTGCCGAGAAATATTGGGGGAGCCGGTATATACAGCATCACCTGTACTATCATCCGCATAGCAATGAATGCCGCTGGTCTGCAACATGTCATTGATATGCAGTATGAATAGAGTAGGCGATAGCACACAGCCCTGAGGGACACCAGCATCAACAGACTGAGTTTCCGAGCATTCGCCGTCAACTATGACCTTTATGCTTCTGTCTGCTAAGAAACCAGTGACCCACTTACATAATTTCTCGGGCAGCCCGTATGATGGAAGCTTTGATAGCAGCGCTTTATGCCAAGCCCGATCAAAGGCCTTCGCAATGTCCAAACTAACAGCCAATGCCTCTCCCTTCGACTCAATTGCCTGAGCCCAACGATGAGTCAGGTACGCCAAGAGATCACCAGCCGAGCGACCCTTAAGGAACCCGTATTGTTTGTCGCTTAGTAATCCCTGGCCGTCCAAGTATCGAAGAAGCTGGCTATTGATAATGGATTCCATTATCTTCGAGAAGAGAGAGGTTTTAGCGATTGGTCTGTAGTTGGAAGGATTTGAGCGACCACCTTTTTTGGGGATGGGGTGCACCAAGGCTGTCTTCCAGGAAGCCGGGACGATGCCAGTAGAATAAGAGAGCCGAAAAAGATGCGTCAAGACCGGAGCCAACTCTGGAGCACACTTTTTCAACACAATAGGCGGGATTCCGTCAGGCCCACTCGACTTTTGGATATCAAGGGACCGGAGGGCTTTTCGCACTGAGCGCTGATGAAACCGAATATCCGACATGATGCTCGTGCATCGCGGTATGGTCGGCGGTTTCTGCCCCCCGTCATCCAGGGTCGAGTTTGACGCAAAGAGCTTGCCCAGAAGATCGGCTTTGTCTTTTGCGTCCTGGGCCAACAATCCATTTCCTACGTGTAGGGATGGTAGGGTTGGCTTGCAGAAAATTCCGGACTGACTCTTTGAAGACCTGCAAGCTGCTTTAGATTTAGCGCAGCAGCAGAACCCATCCGCAGAGATTATAATACTTGTCGACTTTAACGCCCACCACGACGACTGGCTCAATTCCATTAAAACTGATAATGCGGGAAGATCTGTCTGCGACTTTGCCCTTGCGAACGACTTGACACAACCCGTTGCTACGCCTTCGCGAATCCCATATGTAGCGGTCAGAATCCTTCCCTGTAGACCTTCTGCTGACTTCAAATCCTGATGGCTACCAAGCATCCATGACCGCACCACTTGGTTCATCGGATCATTGTCTTATTAGGAGTTCTGTGCCACTTACGACGGTATTGCGACAGCGTGCTGTTGAATACCGTCGTGTGTGGTACTACAAGTTAGCGGACTGGGATGAGATGCGGTCGTTTTTTGCATCCTATCTTTAACCCGGTAACACTGCCAACTCCGTTGCTAATGTGGTGATGCAAGGGATGAAGCTTTTCATCCCGTCCTTTGTAGTTCCAACTTGCGGCAGATTTTATCCCTGGTTTGGTTCATCCTCCAAAAAAGATTCTCGCCGGAAGCAGAAGGCTTACCAATCCTGGGTTAATGCAGTGTCTGCTCAGGATTTAAATACCAGCACATATAAAATGAAGTACTCAAGAAAGAGAATATCAATCGGGCAAAAGAAACTGCACGTCAATAGAATTGGTGAGAGAATCGAGCGCCTCCCTTCGCGTGCATTCTGGTTTCTGGCCAAAGCTATTGAAGGGAATTTCTGCAAGCCAACCCTACCATCCCTACACGCCGAAAATGGATCGTTGGCCCATGATGCAAAAGACAAAGCCGATCTTCTGGGTCTTTTTTGCGCCCAACTTAACCCGAGATGACGGAGGACAGAAACCGCCGACCATGCCGCGATGCACGAGCGTCATGTCGGATATTTGGTTTAATCAGCGCTTAGTGCAAATAGCCCTCCGTTCCCTTGATATCCACAAGTCGAGTGGGCCTGACGGAATCCCACCTATTTTGTTAAAAAAGTGTGCTCCAGAGTTGGCTCTGATCTTAACGCGTCTTTTTCGGCTCTCCTGTTCTTCTGGCATTGTACCGGCTTCCTGGAAGACAGCCTTGGTGTACCCGATCCCCAAAAAAGGTGACCGCTCAAATTCTTCCAATCACAGACCAATCGCTATAACCAATTTATAATATTAAAATGGAATCAATACTTGGACGGAAAGGGATTACTAAGTGACAAACAGTACGGGTTCCATAAGGGTCGCTCGGCTGGTGATCTCTTGGCGTACCTAACTCATCGTTGGGTTCAGGCGATTGTGTCGAAGGGAGTGGCATTGGCTGTTAGTTTGGACATTGCGAACTCTTTTGATCGGGTTTGGCACAATGTGCTGCTATCAAAGCTTCCATCATATGGACTCCCCGAGAAATTATGCAAATGGGTTATGCGGGATCCGCGGATCCACGTTTTGTAGGTGCGGGATCCAGCAGCCTAATAATTGGCGCGGGATCCCGCGAGATTGCGGGATCTCGCTTTGCGGGATTGCAATCCCTATTTAAGACAGAAGACGTAATCGACAGAAACCCTTTCAAATTATGTAAAACTAAAACGCCCCTAACTCCGTTGCGCCAAAATTCGTTTATCGCGCGGGAACCGTACATTTTTCCGGGATTAAAAGTATCCTATGTCCTTTCCCGGGACTCAAAGTATCTCCATACCAAATTTCAGCAAAATCGGTTCAGCGGTTTGGGCGTGAAGAGATAACAGACAGACAGACAGACAAACACACTTTCGCATTTATAATATGTATTAAGTAAGTATGGATATGGATTGGTTTGTAATTTAATATTAGTTGAAAAACGCCATGTTCACTAACTTGCTATTTGGATCAAACATTGTGGTTAAAATGAACGTAGCTGAAGTAATTTTTTCTTAGCCCTGGTCCCTGGGCTTATAATATAATCTTTGATCATGTCATCATGTTAAGTATATTTGATAAACTTTACAAAAAATTACTTTAGCTACGTTAATTTTTAACCACATCTCCACTACACATGTAGTAGAGTCCGGAAGAGATTATTGTTCCATAAGAATTCATTTATTTTCACCTGTTTGTCACCACAGATAGCCAAAAACAAACTGTGCCGGTATTAGAAGTGTGATCACGTTCAGCCATTTAACCATAGTAAATCGAGTTGAGCTAGTTAGCTGCAACTTTTGCGCTGTTATATTAAATCGACCACACGTGAGCTTACTAGTTTATTAGTCTATGTCTGTGAACGAAATGAAGGTGTGTTAAATGCTGTATAATATCTGACTTGTAATCAAAACGACGAGATGGTACATTTTCATACATTTTTTTACGTTTTATAAGAAGTTTTTAACCGACTTCAAAAAAGGAGGTTATCAATTCGACGCGTATGTATGTAATATTTCCAGAACTGCCCAGTTTTTGTATATGTTAATCTATGACAGCTTCTGAACAAAATATGTATGTGCCAAATTTCAAAAGTGTATGTAAGTATGTTTTTATGTTTGTGCACGCATATCTCAGGAACCACAAGTCCTATTTTAGTGATTCCACAGAATATATATTAGTTGTACCAAGTGATTCTTTTTTATTGTACTAGGTATTGTTCGACTTAGGGAATACTCAATACTGCAAGTTTCATCAAAATCAGTTCAGTAGTTTTTGAGATAGGGAATTTAATTCTTAATTACGTACAAAAATTTGAAGTCGGTTTTATCTTTTTAAAATATTATGTGCGATACGAGTAAGCCGTTTGACTCAGTAAATTGCATTCTGAGGTTTCGATGATAAAATTTCACTTAAATGGCATTGCTAAGTGATATGTCACTTGATTTATTCACACAAACACACACATACACACACACTCATACACAAACACACACACCATCCTGTAACAATTTGATGAAACAGCTTAACTTTATAGTCGTTTTATGGCATTAAATCGTTATAAAACATAGATGGCATTTTTGTTTTCATGCAAATAACTCTCAAATATCGTTGTTTTATTGCTATAGCGGGATATGAAATAATGCCTCGGATCTGACGTCATTTTGTTACAGAGTAAATCGATAACAATGCCAGTCGCCCATGAATATTCAGGGCTTGGAGCTTTATCGGAATAAGAGTATGCTGTTGGGAAAACGTTTTAAAAGAAACCAATACCCTATTTCGAATCAGCTATGCTTAGATTAATCATTGGTCTTCGCGCGCGGCGCTACGACGCACAGCGTCGCGCGCGAAGACCAATGATTAATCTAAGCAGCTAGCTCTATGATCACAAGGAAATCAAAAATCGTTGATATCCTATAGAAAACCATATTTTGTTTCGTCACGGAGATAAGTAAGTGCTCAAAGACATTCGAGGGTTCGGGGCAACCCAGTTCATATTCAAAATGAATTCGTCGTTTCGACGGAAAAGTGAGACATACAAAATGTATTTATGAGATTTGACATAAAGAATTGCACTTATAACTTATCGATCAGGTTAGATTTACATATTATGCGTCCGCGATGCAATTTGACTAAGTACACTAGAATACCCCTAAATCGTATGTGAAAAAAAATGTGTTGTACGAAAGAAAACAAAAACATTTACTCTATCCATCCCAACAGAACCATTTTCTCTGGATCAACATCATATATTTGTACAGGAAACTTTACAGTATAAGCACCGAACGCTTTAACTATAATTTAATAGACGGCATAAATCACCGCGCGGGTCCAAGAGGAAGCAATATATATCAACTAATGGTTACTATTGCACTATAGAATATCGATTGGGTAGCCTTAAAGTGTTTTCGTTTAACGGCCATTTTGATAAAAGAATGAGAGTTTATTTAGCGCACGTGTTAGCTTGTAAGCTAGTTTGATGATTTGGAGCTTGGTGTTCTTAAAGTATCTGGGACTTTTCTCAGGTCAACTTGATGTGTTTAAGAAATTTTTTTTATCGAATTCTCTTCATGTTCTCGACCTTTAAGCACCAATGTCATTGGTACAAAGAGTGAGTAGACGGTATCCATCTTCCTGAGGTCAAAGTTGATCCGAGCCAGTAGTAGATCACGGCTCACCCACATAAAGCGTACCTTGACCGTGCCGATGGAGGCGAGGATCCAGCCACGATAATAGCAGATATTGCTCTAATGGAATAAACGGTAGCTGGCAGCAAGGTTGTGATCCACGCAGTGCCGCGAACGCTGCCGCTCTGAGGAGACACCAATTCAATTGGTAAATGGCACCACTCGAACGCGTATCCGTCGAGTCCATTTAAGACAACGGGACTCAGTACTCCTCTGTCCTGCTCCCGACGTAGCGGCGTCGAATCGGCAGTCCGATACATCGATTAACAATGGAGTGCAAATAGACAATAATGGACCCGACCGACAATAAAAACAAAATGGCGCTCGACACTGAATCTAGAGTTCAATTTAAGCTCGAAGCATAAAATAACAACGCAACCATGAACGGAATAAGTGTTAACGCGGATAAGACGATCGGCGAGGAGAAGAAACCGAGGAGAGCGACGGTCAGAGAGAAATTGATGCAAATAAGAGCGAATATCACCGTGGAACCCATCATAGCGTGCTACATCATGTCCAACGTCTTCTCCGGCCTCGCAGTTCAAAATTTAAACTTAGAAAAAGCGTGTCGAGTTAATTTAGGATATAGCGACGAAATATGCTCGGCGCTGAACAAACGGCAGACGGAGAACTACACCGTGGAGGAATCCGAAGTGCAAAAGTTGACGGCGTCCGTGCAAGCCTGGAAGAATATTGTGCAGACTGCATTTCCGTGTATATTAGTTTTGTTCGTCGGATCGTGGAGTGACAAAACTGGAAAGAGGAAGGCCTGCATACTTCTACCCATCGTCGGCGAGATTCTGTGCACTATTAGTTTTATGTTAAACACGTACTTCTTCTACGAGCTGCCGCTGGAGATCACGGCCCTGTCCGACCTGTTCCCGTCGCTGACCGGCGGCTGGATCACCGTGTGCGTCGGCGTGTTCAGCTACATCGGTGACGTCACGACCAAAGAAATGCGAACATTCAGAGTGGGGGTGGCCAACCTGTGTATGTCCCTAGGGATCCCGATAGGGATGTCGCTCAGTGGGATCCTTCTTCAGCAGATCGGATACTACGGAATATTTATCATCTCGAACTGTTTGTATCTGGCGAGTTTCGTGTACGGATACATACGTCTAAAAGATCCCGAACTTCCGGTGGAGAGAAAGCGAGTGAGTACAGTAGGTATTCATGCCTTTGTATACTTTCTTAGATCAACACAAACAACAAACACACAAACATATTTTGACAAACTTTCGATCAAGTTAAGTTTCAAAACTTTTCACATGTGAAACGTGAAGTAGAATGGCGTATTTTCTTAACAAATGTTTCGCAAACTACTAGCACCTACCGGAAACTTTCAAATGTGTAGTAGTAATTAGACTTTATCATCTTGTTTATTGTCTACATCAGCACGGCTCAGTATTGGTAGTTTATGCTTGAAGCCCTAACTAAGCTGAGTGCTTCAACTAATCTATCTGCCAATACTGCACCCCCGGTATAATAGTAAACGCTCACGCCTTGTATAATATTATACGTAATAGTTTCAATGGTTATAATATGCTTTACTCAATTACATTATTCTCGGATTAGTTTTAACTTTAAATATTTTTAACATTATCTAATAATCGACTGCATGATAATTTATTGTTTATTCTCGTGAACTGTGTGACTTTCCACTGTCTAAATTTCTAGATCTGCTTTTTGTAATACTATAAAACCCAGACACGAACGCGCAATTTTAGATTAAAACTTAGGGTCAATTCAGACCGTAACGTGACGCGTAGATGCAAATGCATGGATTTGACAGATTTGCAAGACATCTCACTAAAATCTGTCAAATGAGGAATGCATATCTACGCGTCGCGTTGCGGTCTGAATTGACCCTTAGAAATCTTAGTCATTTCAACTATTTAAGAACACTGTGACATGTAAATGAATTCTATCTTATGGTTCATTCACGAATGTTTGACCGAGTGCGGGCGCTTATCGGAAGTGTAAGGTATCTGGCACACTACGATCCGTGATTCCCTTGTAGCCGGATCAGTCCTATGTCTAAGTGATAAATTGCCCTGAGCCCACTACGCAAATTCGAGCGAAGGGGAACACTACAGGGTTACCACATTAACGAAATTAAACGGACAATTATAATATTAATTTATGGCATAGTTATTAAAATATTTAAAGTCAGTTACTGCTGCACTCAGAGACGAATATTAATTACTACGACGAATATAAATTGTAATAAAATGAAGATTTTGACATAAGCCCCATACATTATCTGTCAAATGCTGGAGAAAAAGAGCAGAAGAAATATAAAAAGAGTCATTTAAATGACTCTTTTTATATTTCTTCTGCTCTTTTTCTTTCTAAAGAGTTACGACGGCTCTACAAGTCAGCCAAACAATGAGTCATCTATCGCCAACTTCGGTCTTTATTCATATTAACACATGCAAACACCAACATCTAATACATTACATAGACTCACACACACGCAATAATCTCCAATACCGTTTAATACAACATCGGGGCGTTGGCTCATAATATTAATGTGAAGTTAAACGTAACCATTATATAATGGTTACCAGTCTTCCACAGTGCGTTTTTCGCGTAACTTTCTGCCGCGCACTGTAAAACTCTGGAACGAACTGTCACCAGCAGTATTTCCGGACCTATACGACCTGCAAACCTTCAAGAAAAGAGCGTATTCCCTCTTAAAAGGCCGGCAACGCACCTGCAGCTCTACTGATGTTGCGAGTGTCCATGGGCGACGGTAGTTGCTTACCATCAGGTGACCCGTTTGCTCGTTTGCCCCCTTATTTAATAAAAATAAAATAAAAAAAGACGATATTGTTGTAACAGTCCGATTGCCTATATTAGAAATGTTATTTATGAATCTGGATAAACCCAAAAAGAAGGCAGTACCCATTTTGACAGTTTCTGTACGTACATAAACTGTCAAAATAGGTACTGCCTTCTTTTTGGGTTGTGTACGTACACAAACTTTTTCGTTATTTATAAACGAGTGTAGTAATAGCCCGGATAACATATTATTATAGGCTATATTATAAGAGTCCGAGCCTTCAGTAAAGTTCCATCTAATCGCATTATTAATAAAAAAAATATATACAATTAATATGTAAACAATAAACATACATCAATACGTTTGCAAATACAATGGCTATACATCACTAAGTCAAACAACTCTTATAATACGATGCCATGCAAAATCCCATTTGATATTGATTTCAACTTTTGCAGTCGAAATAACCTATTGCAAAGTATCTCAAAGCCCATGCATTGTTTTTTAAATTTAGTTATTATTGTCCACGAAGGTCCGCGATTTCTGGCCACCCTAATCGTAATACAATCAGCGTTTAACGCGAGGCTCAGAAAGGTGTCTGCATCGGTAATATCCCAGATCTATCCCGATTCGCCTGTCACTCTCGATATCCCGCTAACGTTTATCCATTTACGGATAGACTGAATGAGTACTCTGCTTTGTTCTCAATCGCATTTTTGAATGGCGACCATCGCGATTGTTTTAGAGGAGGCGCTAGATCGAATCGAGTATACCTAACTGTATTTAAAAAAAATTTAAACCGACTTCAAAATTGTACGTAATTGAGAATTAAAACTCCTTATCTCCAAAACTACTGAACCGATTTTGATGAAACTTGCGCTATTCCCTAAGTTGAACAATACTTTGACAACAAAAAAAGAATTATTACTGAAATCGGAATTGTAATTCCAGAGATATCCGAACACAAACATAAAAACATACATACATGTAACATACTTACATACTTATTAGTTACTAGATGACGCCCGCAATTCCGTTGCGCCAAAATCCGCTTATCGCGCGAGAACCGTACATTTTTCCGGGATAAAAAGTATCCTATGTCCTTTCCCGGGACTCAAAATATCTCCATACCAAATTTCAGCACAATCGGTTCGGCGGTTTAGGCGTGAAGAGGTAACAGACAAACAGACAGACAGACACACTTTCGCATTTATAATATTAGTATGGATATGGATTACTTACATACATACATACATACACTTTTGAAATTTGGAACATTTGTTCAGACGCTGCACAGTGTACGGAGGAGACGAAAAATCGGAAAATTTCTATTTTCTTCAATTTTGAATAGGCATCATATTATGAATGCAGGAGTAGAACACCTGCGTGTCAATTCAAAATAGTTTTGATGCTAGGAGCTACCAAAATTTAGCGTTTTTTTGCGGCCCGGAAGGGAAAAATCCATATATCTCTAAAACTTTTACGTAATAAATAAAACTTTGTATTCCACCTGAAAGCCTATTAAATAAGGTATATTTCAAGCTTTTTTCCTGATTCGTCGTGTCAATATTTGACATACAATAGAATAATTTTCATATTTAGGTTTTCAATTTTTTTATCCAAAACTAAACAAAAGATGCAATCGAAAATATCGACAAATTAAAGGCATACAAGCATTCTATACGCACAAAAAAAACCACCCGTGAGATCCGTTTACAACCACTGCTAAATCAATTTATTTAATTTACAAACTTAATTGTCAACAGGGTTATCAAACGACGCAACGCTGTATTATTTGTAGTCTTTTCGTTTTCGCGTGACCATCACTTACCTTGATTTTTTAAAATAAATAGTAGAAATAATTTTAATTGTTTGAAGTATTACGAACTGACATCCGATTTTTTTACCGACTTCCAAAAAAAGAGGAGGTTTTATATTTTTTCTAAGACTTATTTTTGATAATTTTAAATATACTCATTAAAAGCGCATATAACTTTCGTACTATAAATATTAATATATAATGTGATTATTTCTATTGCATTATTGACAGCCACCATTGAAAGACGTATGGTGGCAGCCCTAGCGTAGGATTTCACGATCAAATATCTCCAGTTGTAAACGGATCTTACAGGTGATTTTTTTGTGCGTATAGAATACTTGTATACCTTTAATTTGTCGATATTTTCGATTGCATCTTTTATTTGGTTTTGGATAAAAAAAAAAACTAAAAATGAAAACTATTTTATTGTAGGTAAAATATCGACACGGTGGATTAGGAAAAAAGCTTGAAATATACATTATTTAATAGGCTTTCAGGTGGAATACAACATTTTATTTATTACGTAAACGTTTTGGAGATAAATGGATTTTTCGCTTCCGGGCCGCAAAAAATCGCTAAACTCTCGTAGCTCTTAGAATAAAAACTATTGCGAATTGACACGCCGGTGTTCTACTCTCGCATTCATAATACTAATGCCCATTCAAAATTGAAGAAAAAAGAAAATTTCCGACTTTTCGTCTCCTCCGTACACTGTGCGCTGATATAGACTAACATATACGAAAATTGGGCAGTTGTGGAAATATTACATACATACGCGCCGAATTGATAATCTCCTTTTTTTTAAAGTCGGTTAAAATATGCGTGACGCATTGGGTTTAATTTAGAAAAGCATGCAGATTATGATGCTGAATGTTATAATGAATGCTGAATGTGACCAAGAGTCGTACTGGTAATTTTTTTTACATGCTTGAATGCGTCACTAATATTCTGCATGCTAATTATTGCTAAACTCCATTCACCGACTTCTCTATATTTTGGTTCCTTCGAGTATTTAATATGACGTTATTTACTCTGTTGAGCCAAAATTAATATCGAATGTTTTATTTTAGCGTACTAGGAAGGTATATTATGCTATTCTTCATTATCAGAAGTCACAAGGCTCATGATAAAAAATATTAACATTTTTTGACGCTAATAGAACGAAAGGAAAGGAAGAAAATATACTTGTAATTGTACACCAATAATAATGAGTAAGTTGTGTGCAAAAAGTAGGTCACTAATACAAGTAATTCATGTATCACTTGATATGTAAGCTTTATATCACCCAATATAATGAAATATATAGATATTTACAAAATGCGACAAGCGCGTAAATGAACGTCCATAATAATTAGTGTGGAATTGCCAGTTATGCCTGTTTTCATTATCCTGGTGTTTAAAATCTGTCAGTTGTAGTAATTGAGGAGGTATTCGATCACGGTTCATGGCACGTTGATGACACATCATTAAAATTTATAGAAATTTTTGTTGAATTACATCGGATTAATTTAATATTTAATTTGTAGTAATGTTAAAAATGTCATAAGAATAATAAATTCTTTATTAGCAGATACAAAATAATATAAGAAACACGTAAAAAAGACAAAAAAAACAAAAGAAATAACAGCAAAAAAATATACAAAATTACGAAAATGTGCAAAATGGCGGTCTTACCGCCGCGAAGCGGTTTCTTCCAGACAACCAATGTATTGATTTCAAATTTTAAGATTGATTTGATCATTCAGATTAAAAGCTTCAGTCTATTCACACCGTACTCTGTTTGAATTAGTCGGATTTTTCCCTAAAATTATCATGTTTTTAGGCTTTTACAAATGCCACATACCCAAAATCAATTTATGATGAATCTAATAAAATTTTGGACAAGCTGCAGTTTCTTTGAATATACGTTAAACATCTACTTAAATAATTGCGTTTCTTCTACAGGAATGTGTTTTTAAGATCTAATATAATCGCTGCGCTAGGCGAGGTCAGGCAGTTACGGTAGGTTCTATCGTACCCGCAACTCTGCCTTAAGCGATGAGTGGAGCACCATGGGGTTTTAGTACCCCAGGAGTCCCACATACCCCGGCCGATATCCCCAATTTGCCGGGGATGCGTAAAGCATTTCCCCATGTTAAAAAATGCGAGGTCAGGCAGAGGAAGCACAGTGTAAGGAGGAGACGAAAAATCGGAAATTTTCTTTTTTCTTCAATTTTGAATGGGCATTAGTATTATGAATGCGAGAGTAGAACACCGGCGTGTCAATTCGAAATAGTTTTTATTCTACGAGCTACCAAAGTTTAGCGATTTTTTGCGGCCCGGAAGCGAAAAATCCATTTATCTCCAAAACGTTTACGTAATAAATAAAATGTTTTATTCCACCTAGAAGCCTATTAAATAAGGCATATTTCAAGCTTTTTTTCTAATCCGCCGTGTCGATATTTTACCTACAATAAAATAGTTTTCATTTTTAGGTTTTTATTTTTTTTATCCAAAACCAAATAAAAGATGCAATCGAAAATATCGACAAATTAAAGGTATACAAGCATTCTATACGCACAAAAAAAATCACCTGTAAGATCCGTTTACAACTGGAGATATTTGATCGTGAAATCCTACGCTAGGGCTGCCACCATACGTCTTTCAATGGTGGCTGTCAATAATGCAATAGAAATAATCACATTATATATTAATATTTATAGTATGAAAGTTATATACGCTTTTAATGAGTATATTTAAAATATCAAAAATAAGTCTTAGAAAAAATATAAAGCCTCCTCTTTTTTTGGAAGTCGGTAAAAAAATCGGATGTCAGTTCGTAATACTTCAAACAATTAATATTATTTCTAGTATTTATTTTAAAAAATCAAAGTAAGTGATGGTCACGCGAAAACGAAAAGACTACAAATAATACAGCGTTGCGTCGTTTGATAACCCTGTTGACAATTAAGTTTGTAAATTAAATAAATTGATTTAGCAGTGGTTGTAAACGGATCTCACGGGTGATTTTTTTGTGCGTATAGAATGCTTGTATACCTTTAATTTGTCGATATTTTCGATTGCATCTTTTGTTTAGTTTTGTATGAAAAAAATTTAAACCTAAATATGAAAATTATTTTACTGTATGTAAAATATTGACACGACGAATCAGGAAAAAAGCTTGAAATATACCTTATTTAATAGGCTTTCAGGTGAAATACAAAGTTTTATTTATTACGTAAAAGTTTTAGAGAAATATGGATTTTTCCCTTCCGGGCCGCAAAAAAACGCTAAACTTTGGTAGCTCCTAGCATCAAAACTATTTTGAATTGACACGCAGGTGTTCTACTCCTGCATTCATAATATTAACGCCTATTCAAAATTGAAGAAAATAGAAAATTTCCGATTTTTCGTCTCCTCCGTACACTGTGGGAAGCGATTCTGCGTAGGGAATGCAAATCTCGCGAGATTAGGCTCAAGCGAGATTTCGCAAGTTTATGGAAATAAATCTCGCGAGATTCCGCCAATATTGAAATCTTACGAAAACGCTTTGATTGTGACGTTTCTATGCTCGAGTAGGTACAATCTCGCGAGATCTCGCCCTTTTTTTTGACCGAGATCAATCTCGCTACAAAGGGCCGAGATCTCGCGAGAATGAGATTGCATTCTTTAATTCAATGGTTTCTCGACAACTTTCCTCGCAACGAAACTCTAAAAACGCACCCTTAGGGTCAATTCAGACCGCAACGCGTAGATGCATTTCTAAATTTGCACTGAATTGACAGATTTATAGGACGTCTCACGCAGTTGAAATCTGTCAAATCCATACAAAAACAATGCATCTACGTGTCGCGTTGCGGTCTGATTTAATCCTTATTCTGGATCTTTTGTTAGGAGCAACCAGTGGGCTGCCGAGGCTGGTTCGGTTCGTTCTTCGACGCCAGGCACGTCCGGGAGACGCTGACTGTGGCGTTTCGGAGTGGACCCCGAAGGCGGAGGCTGCGGGTCTCGCTGCTCATCGTTGTAGTCTGCGTTATATTTGGCCCGCTACATGGTAAGTTTACATTCTTCTTGACAAAGATAGCATGCTTACTGCTGTACTCAGAGACATTTAATTGTGATTAACCTTCAATTTAATGAAGAGTTTGACAGACAGGCTTATGTCAAAATTTTAAATTAATTACGTTCAAGTAATTAATGTTCCTTTCTGAGTGCGGTAGGAGTTTTAAGAACGAAAAGACGTTCCTCAAACTGCATGGATAGAAGATACCAACTTACCTTTTTGGAGTCGTTGATACTACGCAATACTTTGTCTTTCCTAGTAAGCAACTTTATATTTATAGACGTACGTAAGTGGATAAAAAGATTTGATTTGTTAAGGGCAGTTACTATTTTTTTCCCTTATGATTTGAACATATCTTGTAACTTACCACCTACTTCACCATCTGGCTATACATAAATAAAAGCCACATTTTTTTATTTCTAATCATTTAACCGGTCTTATACCTTTTTTGCAGAATGGAGGCTCTGCAAAAAAGGTGAATTTTCAAATAGATATTTACCCACATTATCCATTTACCTCCTTACTTATGCTAAGCATATTAGTTGGTCATATTTTGTCTGTAATTCATAATTCATAAAAATGTTATCAGAAGTTTAGAGTTTAGACTGGTGTATCTATTGATTAGTTGATCTATGGATCATAGAGTAACAATATATAATATGTTTTATATAATGATAATAAATAAATAAATATATATATATATATATATATATATATATATATATATATATATATATATATATATATATATATATATATATATATATATATATATATATATATATATATATATATATATATATATATATATATATATATATATAATTAATTAATTAATTACTTGTAATTACATAATACATTTTATGTTATTTATAACATTATTATGACGTATCTAAAGCGTTACTCATAGGTCCTATTAAATAATTTTCCACAATGAACTAGATCTAAACAACATATTTTGTAATCAGATTTAATTGGAGCAACATTATGGAGAGAAATTCCATGAATAAGATTAAAAATGGTATCAGACTTCCTAATAAAACTATTAGGAAGTCTGATACCATTTTTAATTAGTAGAGATAAACTACGATAACATGGCGCGCCCCTCCAAAATTCAAAACGTTTGAAGTGCGTTATCAAAACGTTTGATACATCAGGAAAATTAAACATTCGACCTTGGAATAATTCGCATGGAGCTGAAAATTGGTAGAGACGTTAAATACACCATTACAAATAAAACCTCAAAAGTCCCCGGCGATCCTCCTTGTGCAAAAAATTTTATTCAAGGTCCAAGGTATGAAAATGAGGTTTTTCCTGTTTTTTTTTCCAAACTGTACATTTTATCACAAAAATAGGTAGCGCAAGAATGTAGATTATAGAATTCTCTACAAAAAAATATTCAGACACTTTTTTCATACGACTTACCATTCCTTATAAATGGCGGGCTTAAAGTTTGGGAAAATCATATCTATGCTTATAGAATAGAATAGAATAGAATGATTTATTGCATAAAATGTGGTACAAAAGGTCTTACAATTTTACTGAAATGGTTCCAACATTCTGCCTAATAAGTGGCGTGCAAAATAATTTTAGATAATTGTATAGCATTAACATCATAATAATTATTATAAAAGTTCTAAGATAAATAATAACTCATTACATTAAACATAACATTAATTAAATCCATTAAATTATTGAGAATTAATTAAATATAAAAGTCATAGGCATTAAACACGAAATAAATTAAAAAAATAAACAAACAATGTCAAATTGAGAATTAAAAATTATATTATAAAGCTAAAGAATTTGTGAAACTACTGCTTTGAATTGAAGATTTTGTTTTTTGTTGGATAGTCTTATTTATCGAGGAAGACTTGAGCTATATAACATCACGTTGCCACCAATAGGAGCAAAGAAACAGTGGAAAATGGGGAAAACGGGGAAAATTATTTGAAGGAGCTTATTTCACAAACGGCTGAAGCAATTTTTATCTTATTTGGCACAGACATAGAATAGGCTACGTGAAGGGACATAGGCTATTTTGTTTTTCAGGAAAATTTACGGTTTGCGTGAAATTTACAATTAACGCGGCCGGGCGGAGCCACGCTTAACATCTAGTACTAAAACTACTACATACTAGGGTTGTTTGAAAAAATTGAAATGTTCTTGGCCTGACATACTTCTGGGTGACTTGCAAGCGTAATGTTGCTCTTTGCGACTCGTAAAGTTTAGATTTGGTAACGGTAATAACTAATAAGTCACACAGAAGTATGTTTGGCTGTGAACAGCCCTCGTATGCTGTAGTACAAGAAGTTCCATTCCGCCCTGTTAATTATGTATTTCACGGAAACCGTAAATTTTCCCGAGAAACAAAATAGCCTATGTCCTTCCTCGTGGTCTACTTTATATCTGTGTTAAGCTTTTTCAAATAATTTTCCCCGTTTTTCCCCATTTTCCTCTGTTTCTTTGCTCTTATTGGTGCCAACGTGATATTATATAGCTCAAGTCTTCCTCGATAAATAAGACTATCCAACAAAAAACGATTTTTTCAATTCAAAGCAGTAGCTCCAAAAATTCTTTAGCTTTATAATATAAGTAATAGATATGATTTTCCCAAACTTTAAGCCCGCCATTTATAATGAATGCTAAGTCGTATGAAAAAAGTGTCTGAATATTTTTTGTAGAGAATTTTATGATCTACACTCTTGCCTTACCTATTTTTGTGATAAAATGTACAGTTTGGAAAAAAAACAGGAAAAACCTTATTTTCATACCTTTGACCTTGAATAAAAATTTTTGCACAAGGAGGATCGCCGGGGACTTTTGAGGTTTTATTTGTAATGGTGTATTTAACGTCTCTACCAATTTTCAGCTCTATGCGAATTATTCCGAGGTTACGATTTTTTTGCGTCTAATTAGACCGGGCTATGAAGTGCGTTGTCTTGCGCGGTCGGCTAGTTGTGATTAGTTGACCAACAAATCTTGGTAATAAGTGACATTAAGTGAAATATTACGAGTACTGGTTGATTGGTTGAATACTTACTACATACAAACTCTTTCATAAGGATGTGACTACACACATTGAAACAGTAATTTGGAGGGGCGCGCCATGTTATCGTAGTTTATCTCTATAGCTTATGGCCCTTGGGCCATAAGCTATAGAGATAAACTACGATAAGCTGCCCCTTGCTCTTGAGCAAGGGGCAGCTAGACCTTTGTCATTTCATAAAAGCTGAAAAATTTTCTGTACATCTCCCCTATAGAGACGAGAATTTGAGGCCCGGGGATCTTACTCTATTAGTTTATATATAAAACCGATACACAAGTAAAAAAATAATAGCGTTTCTGTAAGTGCGCTGCGTTCTAGCCACGTGCAAAACCACTGTTGTACATATAATATCAGCAGTGTAGGTAGAATGTAACTATTTGAATGGTTTATTTCCAAGAAAGTTTCTGAGGTCTCATGAAGTTTAAAATAAAAAAGATGAACAGCTGAATTGATATATAATCTATAAACCTCATTTTGAAGTTGGTTAAAAGGAGATAATATAATTTAAGGGCCCTCTCTCCCTAAATTAGCAGGTCGATTGTCTGTCAGTGCGAATATCGACGTAAATGACATTAAAATAACATTCATAACAGCGCGCCTTGTACGGTGGCGGTTACGACGCTCGCCGCGTCCATGATAGGGCGAAATAGGAGAAAAAACCTTTTTAAGGCTTAATATAATACATATTTCAAAAAAGTAAAAAACCAAATTATTAACTTATGTATTGCAAAGCAGTAGATATTTTTTATATATTCTTTTGATAAATAATGAAGGAGTAAAGTGGTTTTATTCAACGATTTGGAGGTGATTTGGTTTTTTATTTCTTTATTATGTGATACCGATAGAAAAAATATGGCAAAACCAAATTACGTATCATATCATGTAGATTACTATTTTTTTTTTTCAGATATAATTTCTCTGTTAATGCCGATGAAAAGTTGTTTCATCTGCACGCTTTTTTCGAAAGAGCAGCCTTAAGTAAAGAGAGATGATGAATGAAGCTTAAAACCTCATTACCGAGCTTTCAGCTCAAACTTCTCCTGTCGTATTCCTAATTGTTTCTTAAGTTGTTAACAGCATGTAAATTCTTTAACTAGTACTGTGTCGTAGTTAAAAAGTTTCGATGAATATGTACCAACTTTACCTACAATGTAACTTACTTAAAATACTGTGGCGATTGACAATACAGAGAAATGTTGTATTCATCATCATCAAAATTGTATGACATTGATTAACTGATAGACCATTACAGGCCTTAAACCAAGATCGCTTTAAAAAAGGCAAACTAGAAATTATATAGAACCCTTCATAAAGTTAATAGATTTAATTTCCTAGATGCAGTTGTCCTGCTGTTTTAGCTCAACCCCTTTCCTTTTAACCCCTCCTCCTTTTAGCATTTTTCACTGTTTCTTAAATTCCTTTTCTACATCGCATTGATTGATTGTTACATGCAAATAAAATCTACATGAAAGGTATTGCTGTTTTTTTACTCTACACCCAGTAGGCTTACACTATTAGTACTCGTAAATAGGGCTTGCCATTTCTGCGAAAGATAAGCTGCGATAGATCAGTGACCTAGTGTTGTTATTATCCTTGGTGCGAAAAACCTATATGTATACAAATAAAAGTAAAATTAAAACCGGCCAAGTGCATGTCGAGCCACGCGCAATATATGGTTCCGTAGTACCGCTAGTTTTTTAAAATTTGTGTATGGTCAATGAATGTACATTTATAACGTGTTTTACACTACTAACAACATCATCTCAGTTGCTTTCAAAGGAATTTGAACGAAAAGTTCCTTTATACTTCGCCGAAAACATTTTTTTAGCTGATCGACTATTACTCAATAACTTATGAAGTCTTATTAGCTAAGATAGTTTTCCTTTTAAATTCACCATATTTCCTACTCCTGTGAATTTTTTCACATTTCCAGAAGCTATCGTTTAGCTGGTAGGAGGGGAGGACACTGGACTCTAACTATTTTTGTCACTTTAAAACTTAATATTTCACAAACGGATCCCTAAACCAGAAAATGATCTATGAATACTCATAATATTTTTAAAAAACCTATCTAACGACACCCCACACGATGGGGTGGACGCGAAAAAAATTCATCCCCGCTTGATGTGTAGGAAAGGTACCATAAAAAATATATTTTTAAGATTTCATATACCATTTTGTTGACATCATTAATATGTGCATTCATGCCAAATTACAGTTTTGTAGGTCCTATAGTCTCTGAGAAAAACTGCGGACAGACAGACAGACTGACAGACTATAAGGGTTCCTTGTTGACTACGGAACCCTAAAAAGGATATGGGCGAACAGCACATAGACGGCCCCAAAGTACATAATAAAAAAAAAACACCTCGTGTTGTTCCAGGGGAAATCAACCTACTGTACCTATTTAATACGCTTATGAGGTTTCTTTACTCGCACTCCTATCGCAAGCCTATGGGGATGAGATAAACCTATTCATGCGAAAGAGACAATGCGATAGGTCAATGACCGAATTTCTCCATCTACTATGGTGACCACCTTGTGTTGTTTCAGGGGAGATGAACGTTCTATACCTGTTTATTAGGCTCATGAGTCATGACTTATGAGGTTCCTTTACTCGCGCTCCGTGCGAAAGAGACAAGCGATAAGTTAATGACCGAAATTCTCCTACTATAGTAACCATCCTGTGTTGTTTCAGGGGAGATGAACGTGCTATACCTGTTCATGAGGTACCGCTTCAACTGGGACGAGGTGCAGTTCAGCATGTTCTGCACATACAGTATTATTACGAATTTAGTTGGTAAGTACTGTTCTTGTAACATAAAAGGCTGCAAACGGCGACCGACAAAAATCCAAAATATAATGCCACTTATTACATAGGTTAACAAAAATCATAACTAATCGTTACTCCATTTTGAATCCACCGTAGTCGGGCTAAAATAAAGACCACGCAGTTGAAAATTTGAAGATAAATTCTGTAAAATAACGAACGTTTTCGTAAAATCAACAAACTGAATAGGAAGAGCCGCCGGATATAAAATAGCAAAGTGTAGTACATTGTTTATTCGTCGGTAATAAATAACACTAATAATTTTATAATTGTTACGTGCAAATGATTGTAATGTGAAACTTGTATGTTCAAATAATGGGGATTGTCCATTTTTTTTAATTGTGCCCATTACAAAAACATTTCGAGGAATAAGGTCAGTGATCGTTATTCTGTATATAAATTCAAAAAATACCCATTAGTTACTTATATTTTTAAACAAATATGTTTAACCTTAGTTTGACCTTCAATGACGTCACATTACGTTTTGAACTTTTGGTATGCTTCTCGAATCAGTTTTCACATAAATAAGAGAACTTGCATTCATTTAACACCTTGTTGATACTTGACAATGCTCTTTTTTTTAATTTTTATGTATTTAATGCTGCCGGCCGCCGATGATGACGTCATAGATCCGAAAACTTTAAAAATTTATTTAAAAAAAAACTAGCAAATGAATTAAAAAAATATTTAATTTATATTCTTAAAATACCCTATTTCAACGAAAAAAAAAATATAAAAAGTACATTGTGATTTTTTTTGGACAATGCCCATTGTCATAACTCATAAATAATATTGAACTTGACTTATAGCGGGTTTACACTAGCTAAAAGCCTAGCTTGTGAGGGCTCGCGTCGTCACACTTTGACGGACTGATGATAACACATCTACATATAAAAAACCTTGACTGACTGACGATTACACATCTACATATAAATAAAAATTACTATGTTAAAGCACGTAGCAAAAATTAATAGGCGTGATAGTTTTTCCGTAAAGTGTACCACAACATGTTCAGGTTGTGGATATACGAGGGCTCGCCCTGATTATTTCAATTTAGTGATAGAATCAAGCGCTGGATTAACAATGGAATAATGTAAAAGGACACTGGAATACACTGGAATGTAATTTACATTATTCCAGTAGTAATCCAGCGCTGGATTAGATCACTGGACTGAAATAATGTAAATCGGCCATTATATGTTGCCCGTGACTTCGTCTGTGCATAAAAATTGATATTACACAATATTGCGTAAAAATGTTTCCTTGACTTTTGCTCAGCTTTTTTTCTTTGTTTTTTTTTAATGAAGCAGAGCAAAATACAATATTTTCCCTGGTTTAAAGTTATGACTAGTTTTGCAATGTAGAAAATAGCTGAGTTATGTTGTGTTTACCTAGACATTCTGAGCTTCGTAATGTTTATGCATGCATGACTCAAGTATGAAATAAAACGATTCAGACGAATATACTGTAACATAGACTGAATATTTCTTGTGGGCTATTTAAAATTACTATATATAACTGTAATCAAAATACCCCAGTCAATTCACACCCATCTATAGCAAACTTAGGAAAAAAATCTATACATATAATAAAACTGTAGAAATGAAGATTCTGTACATTAAAGATATTCAAAAAATAATAAGCGGAGGGTGTCACTACATCGCTATAGAAGCCAAAAATGTGGTCAGTTTTTTTGTCTGTCTGTCTGTCTGTCTGTCTGTCTCTCTGTCTGTCTGTCTGTCTGTCTGTCTCTCTGTCTGTCTGTCTGTCTGTCTGTCTGTCTGTCTGTCTGTCTGTCTGTCTGTCTGTCTGTCTGTCTGTCTGTCTGTCTGTCTGTCTGTCTGTCTGTCTGTCTGTCTGTCTGTCTGTCTGTCTGTCTGTCTGTCTGTCTGTCTGTCTGTCTGTCTGTCTGTCTGTCTGTCTGTCTGTCTGTCTGTCTGTCTGTCTGTCTGTCTGTCTGTCTGTCTGTCTGTCTGTCTGTCTGTCTGTCTGTCTGTCTGTCTGTCTGTCTGTCTGTCTGTCTGTCTGTCTGTCTGTCTGTCTGTCTGTCTGTCTGTCTGTCTGTCTGTCTGTCTGTCTGTCTGTCTGTCTGTCTGTCTGTCTGTCTGTCTGTCCGTCCGTCCGTCCGTCCGTCCGTCCGTCCGTCTGTCTGTCTGTCTGTCTGTCTGTCTGTTTGTTCCACTATCACACGAAAACTACTGATCTGATTTGAATGCGGTTTTCGCAGATATATTTGTCTTCTTCCAACTTAACATCTGGTGTATAAAAAAAATTCCCCCCACCCCTCTAAAGGGACGAAAGTGGGGGTCAGATTTTGTATAAGACTTGCTTTAACACGAAAACTACTGATCCGATTTGTATACGGTTTTCACAGATATATTTGCCTTCTTCCAACTCAACATCTGGTGTATAAAAATCACCCCCCACACCCCTCTAAGGGGCCCAAAGAGGGGGTCAGATTTTGTATCAAACTTTTTTCTTTAATAGACTTACTAACTGTTTTTCCAACTTAACATTTGGTGTATAAAAATTTTCCCCCCACCCCTCAGGGGACAAAAGAGGGGGTTAGATTTTGTATCAACTGATGAAGTAGAAATACTTTAAATGGCAAAACAACGTTTGCCGGGACAGCTAGTCTTTATAATATAGCTGACTCGGCAAATGTTGTTTTGTCACATACATATTTCGGTTGATGTATAATAGATGAGTACACGAAATTTCTTTAAACTCGGTCCAGCGGTTAAGGAATTTGGCAACAAACAACGCGACATGGTAATTTTATTATAATTCACTCTACAGATTGTCGTATTATTTGTTTCAGGTACTTTGTTCTCTATAAGTATATTTAGTGACTTAATGAAGCTGGACGACTCTGTGGTGGGGATAATATCGTGTACGAGCAAAATTCTCGCGTCCTTCATATTTGCGTTCGCCAGCACCACCACTGAAATATACATTGGTAAGTACTAAGTATAGACTATAGTATATAAGTTTTTGACGACCTCTGTGGCTCAGTAGTTAAGCGTGTTGTAGCCGGTAGGTGGTAGATCAGATTCGTGAAACTTACTAAACCCCCTTTTTGGTCAGGGGCGCGGGGGTTAAAAAATAAGTTTATAAAAAAGGATTTGTCACCGAATTTTATCGGTTATTCGTTAAAACTCTTTATTCAACAAGTACTTTCATATAACGTACCTACTCGTTAAAGATAAATAACGTGCTAAGTTTTATGTCACCTTCAGCAAGTACAAATTGGGTACTTGTCAAAGAAGTAATAAAAAATTAATTTCGTAGAGTTTGACCCTCAGACAAAGGACTTAGGTATAGCGAACGCTAAATAGATTGTGTCAGATTTGTCCCTAGATAATATACATCGTTCGCGTTCCATTTAGAGTTAAAAACGATCAAAATAGGAGGCATTTTGAGCGTTTTTATCGTTTTGATCGTTTTTAACGCTAAATGGAACGCGGGGTTATAATATGTATTATGATTTATGGACTTCGAGCCTTAAGGCGACTCTCCGATGCAAACGACCTCGACCGACAAAAATTCAAATAAAAAACTACTTTACGACCTAGTCTATTCTTCTATAATCTATATCTATACATATTATAAAACAAAGTCGCTTTTTTCCCTCATGTCCCTTTGTTCCCTTTAATTTTTAAAACTACGCAACGGATTTTGATGATTCTTTCAGTGCTAGATAGCCCATTTATCGAGGAAGGCTATAGACTATATTGTATCACGCTAAGACTAATAGGAGCGAAGAAATAGAGGAAAATGTGGAAAAAACGGGGAAAAATATTTGAAAGGGCTGATTTGAACGCGCTAATCTCAGGAACTACTGGTCCGATTTGAAAAATTCTTTCAGTTTTAGATAACCGATTTATTGAGAAAGGCTATAGGCTATATTTTTTCACGCTAAGACTTATAGGAGAATGTGGAAAAAACGGGGGAAATTATTTGAAAGGGCTTATCTCGCGAACTACTGCAGCAATTTTTATGTTATTTGGCACAGATAAGAAGCAGACCACGTGAAGGATCATAGGCTATCAATTTTAATCATTTTTTCAGTGGCTATAAATTTTATACCCGTGCGACGCCGGGGTGGGTCGCTAGTATAATATTATAAAGCGGAAGAGCTTGTTAATTTGTTGGTTTGTTAGTTTAAACGCGCTAATTTTAGGAACTACTGGTCCGATTTGAAAAATTCTACCAGTGTTAGATAGCTCATTTATCGAGGAAGGCTATAGGCTATGTTTTATCACGCTAAGACTAATGAAATAGGGGAAAATGTGGAAAAAACGGGGGAAATTAGTTGAAAGGGCTTATTTGAACGCGCTAATCTCAGGAACTACTGGTCTGATTTGAAAAATCCTTTCAGTGTTAAATAGCCCATTTATCGAGGAAGGTTATAGGCTATATTTTATCACGCCGAAACTAATAGAAGCGAAGAAATAGAGGAAAATGTGGAAAAAAGACCACGTGAAGGATCATAGGCTATTTTTGTGGACTAATTTGTCTGTGAATTATCTAATTTACGCGGGCGAAGCCGCGCGGAACGTCTAGTATTATATAACAAGATGGTCAGACATATTTGAAACTGTAAAATAATGTAACTTTTTTAATCAACGACTTTGTTTAAGTTTAACCTGTTTAACTGCAGTTATATTTTCAAACACATCTTGGGAGGCGGTTAAGACGGACACTGAGTATGGGTTACATACAATAGCGAAGTGGCTAAGAATAAATTTACTCACGCTAAACACCCAAAAAACAAATTACGTGACCTTCACACTTACTAATAAGACTCAGCCTGAAGTTGACCCAAACATCAGAGTACATCAGTGTTGTAACATACTAGGCGCCATAAATTGCAACTGCCCTGCACTAACTAAAGTAAACGCTGTGAAGTACTTAGGTATTATGCTGGACCAAAGACTCTCGTGGCATCCTCAAATAGATCTTGTTGCCTCCAGGTTACGTAAGCTTATTTGGCTCTTTAAACTTCTTCGTCACGTTACCACCAGAAAAATAATAGACCGCATCTATATTGCTCTGGCTCAATCAATAGCGATTTACGGAATTACAGTTTGGGGTGGCGCTGACAAAACAAGGCTTATTGATGTTGAGAGAGCACAAAGGGCACTACTTAAAGTTGCTTATTTTAAAAAGAGAAGATTTTCCACACAGTCCTTACACAATATTACCGACACTCTATCTATCAGAAGACTATTCATATTACATGTCATCTTAAAAAAACATATAAAATTAGAATATGACCCAAAAATGTTTAAAAAAAGAAGAGACTACAAAGTAGCAAATGTTGCACAGCTACGTTCCGCCCAATGTCAGTTCCATTACCTTTCCTCGTATTTATACAATAAATGTAATAAAATACTAAAAATCTACTCTTTAAATAAACGCGACTGCAAAATCAAAGTAACAGCCTGGCTTAAGACCCTAAATTATGAAGAAGCTGAATATTTTCTAGTTAATGAGTCTTAATTTCTAAAGCTACTAATATTTACACTATTTTACTATTTTACATACTATTTTACACCATAATTATTATTAATTACTGTTTTCACTATTTACACAATATTTAATATTTACACAATTTTTTACTGTTTACACTTCATTTAAAAATTCTTATTTTACAATTAGCACTTTATCTACTATTATTACACACACACACACACACACACACACACACACACACACACACACACACACACACACACACACACACACACACACGCACACACAGCCTCTGCTGATAATATGATATAATATTTTTTCTTAAGTTTTAATCTAAATTTTTGTAACTATTTCATCAGACTAATGTAAAAGTGTGCTAAGGAAGAGTGGCCTTTCCTGACACAGGTGCATTAGTACTTAATACAATGATATTGTATGTTACTAAGTATTTTAGAAACTCATTGACTTAATAGGGAAGGTCGACATTTGTTTAATATAATGTGTGTACAATGTTTTGATGAAATAAATATTTATTATTTATTATTATTACTTTTTCAGCGCCCCTGGTGGAAATCTTCAATGGAACCTCCTTCATAGCTATGCGCTCCATCGCGTCTAAATTGGTCACCAGCGAGGAACTAGGTATGATAGTTACCTTTTTAGTTTTGTTATTAGTATAAACTAGCAACCGGCTCCTTCCTCTCTTTAGGTATAGGTCTACCAGAATCTGATGGCAATTTTTGACAGCAGATTTTTTAAAAATATCCTTGATCATTGGATAAATTTTTATATTTGCATGTTTCACACACAAAATAAGCCGCTAATAGTTGCGTGTGTACGGTAAATTATACGGCTATTGCTGAACCAAAGATTTCCTTTGGTAGGATTGGTCCTTATGGCCCAAGGATGGATTTAAGATGTGGAGCCACCGCGATTTTTGATGTTAGTTTTTTAAAATTTTAGCAGCTTCTTTTCTGGAGGAAAATAGAGTCTCAATCTGTATAGAGGCATTAATTATGGTACTATTCCAAGTTCGGTACCATATTCGGATGACTTAAGAATGCTGAATTCATTTAAGGACTCATATTTGCACGATAAAAATATTAAACCATGTAAAAAGAAGAAGAAGAAGAAGCATTATTTAAACGCGCTAATCTTAGTATGAGTCAGTAATTACTGGTCCGATTTGAAAAATTCTTTCAGTGTTAGATAGCCCATTTATCGAGGAAGGCTATAGGCTGTATTTTATTACGCTAAGAGAAGAATATAAGCGAAGAAATAGAGGAAAATATGAAAAAAAACGAGGGAAATTATTTGAAAGGGCTTATTTCACGAACTACTGGAGTAATTTTTCTGTTATTGGGCACAGATAAAGAGTAGGAACGTGAAGGTCATAGGCTATTTATTGTGGACTAATTTGTCTGTGAAATACCTAATTTACGCGGGCGAAGCCGCGCGAAACGTCTAGTAATATTATAAAGCTAAAGAGTTTGTTTGTTTGAACGCGCTTATCTCAGGAGCTACTTCCGATTTGAAAGAATCTTTCAGTGTTTGATAGCCTATTTATCGAGGAAGGCTATAGCCTATATTTTATCACGCTAAAACCAATTGGAGCAAAGATACAGAGGAAAATGTGAAAATAAAGCTGAAAAGTTTGTTAGTGAGTTTGTTTCTTTGAACGCGCTAATCTCAAGAACTACTGGTCCAATTTGAAAAAATCTTTCAGTGTTTGATAGCCTATTTATCGAGGAAGGCTATAAGCTATATTTTATCACGCTAAGACCAATAAGAGCAAAGATACAGAGGAAAATGTAAAAAAACGGGGAAAATTATTTGAAAGGGCTAATATCTCACAGACAACTGGAGCAATTTTTATGTTATTTGACACGAATATATAGTAGACTAGCTGCCCCGGCAAACGTCGTTTTGCCATTTAAAGTATTTCTACTTCAATATGTAGCCGATACAAAATCTTAACCCCCAAAAGATTTTTTTACAGGAAATTGGAGCCTTCTGAAGAGTATAGGCAAATCAGTAGGGATCAAGCTAATTCACCAGCTGCAGTGCCGGTCATAATCTTCGCTACTGCGCACCCCGCCTTGGTAGCGCCTAGCGCCCACTTCGGAACGGGCGTAAATCGCAATTTTTAATTTCGCCATAACTCCTAAACCAAACGTCCAATTTTAATCATTCACAGACCAATTATTATCTTAACAAACTGTACTTAGTGATGAAATAATTTATTTTGATAAGGATTATCAGCATGAGTAAAATAATTGCGTTTAAATGTAGTCCAAAAAAATCAAGATTTTGAAATAAAAAAAATGGTTGTTGTGCCTCACTTGATATAGCTAGGTATAGTGTGTCGCAGACATTTTTGTAGATATTTATAAGATCTACATTTACTTAGAACATTGTATGGTTCTATCTTTTATAGTTTAGGCAGCGTACGCAAAATAAGTAACTTTTCTAGATGTTTTTTTTCACCTTGTGTCAGAAAAACCCAAATATCTTACGGAACCCTACATTTTCCAAAATAAAAAGTAGCCTATGTTACTCGTAAATAATGAAGGTTTCGAATGGTGAAAGAATTTTTAAAATAGGTCCAGTAGTTTTTGAGCCTATTCATTACAATTAAACAAACAAACAAACAAACAAAGTTTACCTCTTTATAATATTAGTATAGACTACGTGAGACATGGGTTATTAATATGTGAAAAATATACGGTTTCCGTGAAATTTCAGATTTACGCGGACGAAGCCGCGCGGAACGTCTAGTATTATTATTATATTTATTGCTCCATTTATCACCATGTCTCTGGCTTGCAGAATAATGCGGCTATCAGCCTCCTTATATTAGTTAAGCCCTATCAACAGCGTATTCGTTGGTTGAAAATCATATATTCTATTTTTTTTATTTTATTTTATTTTTACGATCTTTTATCTAAATATTATTCCAAAACTGGCATTTAAACATTCGATTCAATCGAAAATGATACCAAACTCGACTATATACCTAAATCCCATGCAGTTATTGACCTCATACCTTGTTAAACTAAAAAACCCCACCCCACCTGCATGAAATATTCAGGTGGCTCCACATCGTAAACCCATCTTAGGGATATAAAGATCAATACCAAAGGAAATCTTTGGTTCAGCAAAAGCCGTATTCCTCGTTTTTTTGTCTTGTACGCACACGACTATAAAGGAATAAAAAAGGATGAAAATGTTTCATTCCTATTACCCCGGTATTGCTAGAGTCAATTTATTTTCTCACTTTTTGCCATCAGATTCTGGTAGACCTATACCCAATATTCTTTCACTATTACTCATTACCGTATTTATTTAAAAAAAGAAATAATAATAAAATATTTAAAAAATCCAAGCGGCTGCAGTAAATGCGGCTTCGCCTAAATAAATATTTACGTCATGCACAAATTGCGTGATATCAAATATGATTTAGAAGCAGAAAACTTGTCTCTACATTGTGTGGTACTACCATGTATTAATTTTATTGTGTTAAACAAAAGCTGCTAGCAAAAGCAATATACTATATTAACTTCATTGAAGTAACACTTTTAATAAACTGGTTTAATAAAATAATTAAAACTATCAACGTCACATGCATCTGTTTTAAATAACATTTATTACAGTAATTATATAAATTGTTGCATTCAATGTCAATGTATTATGTTAAGGAATGTCTTAATTTGCTTATGAATAGTAAAATAAATAACTGACCACACTCACTGTGGCACGTGAGTGAGTTTCACGTGTTTTTACTATATCCTCTCTGCTGTCCATAAAAAAATGCAATATGGCGCATCTGTCCACGTCAACGTGAGTGGTCGCCCGCGATGACGACCATCATGATGATTATGATTAAAATGACAATGTCTAAAAAAAATTATCAAAGACATTTGTTTTTATAAATCTGTAGTTTATAAGCTACCTAATGACTATATTGTACCTTTACCTACACATAAATTGCTAATTATAAATCCAAAGTGTAGGGGGGGAGGCGCGATATGGCTGACGATGTCTATAAACAGATTACTTTATTAATTTCTACCCATAATCTTTTTTTGAAAGACAAGTAATGAATAGAAAACTGTTTATTACTTATTCTTTTATGATGGAAACACAAGATATTATACAATACCACTTAAGGCGTTGACAACTGCCAATGACCTTGATCTCGCATCACTCTCGCACCACTCTCGCACCACTGTCGATTTTCATGCCAGAGAGACAGAGATGTGAAATTTTCACTCGGTGGCGTGGATACATTTTTCGTTTGTTAGAGGAAAAAATAAATATTATGGGAAATCTAGATGTCAGAACCGAAAATTAAATCGGGCAATCTTTGGATTTTTGTAAAAGGTATCAAATAAACAAATTTCTAAAGCATAGATTGTATTATTACTTTAGTTAGAACTGTTTAAAGTTCCTGAAAGATGTGACTGGTATTTTTTTTCATCCAGTAGGAGTACATTATTTTATTATTTAAATTGGACAAGCTTTTCCAAACATAATCAAAAATCACATTATTTTTTTTGTGCCAGTCAATGAAATACATACGTCTATAAAACTGCACAAAGATGTCGAATTGGCAGCTGTCTTCGCCTTAATACACACTTCAAAATACTAACAATAACATATTATGTGTAAAAATTGAAAAAAACAAGTTTAGTAGATTAGTAATTTAGTATAATTTTATCTATACCTTAATTTAGACTTAGTTACTATGAGTTTATTTAGGTACAGATTGTTTG
The DNA here is from genome assembly GCA_963422495.1 of Polyommatus iphigenia. Classification (NCBI taxonomy): domain Eukaryota; kingdom Metazoa; phylum Arthropoda; class Insecta; order Lepidoptera; family Lycaenidae; genus Polyommatus; species Polyommatus iphigenia. Next base: position 12,937,044 of record OY730180.1, on the reverse strand, counting down.
ATTTCTTTTTTTGTCTCTTTGTGTACATGTCACACTTTGTGCACACCTCTATTACAGTACGTCTACAAAATTATAAGGTTTGCTGGAAGAGATCTTTGAGATAAGTACGCCGATGGATTATTAGTTATTACAAACTTTTAAATGTGTCTTTGTAACCTTGTGCATGAAGAATAAATAAATAAAACAAGAATATATTACTAAGTTGCACATTACAATTTACAACATAATAATATTATGGTCCAGACTCCACAAAGCAAAAAAATATTATCAATTTGAAAAGCATTTGAATTTTGTATCGGAACGTATTTCACATAAGAGTACACTTATTTAGCTTCAGAGAGTGGAGGGTAAACTAAAAACAGTTGTAGCTATGTGAGAGGGTCTCAGTCATCGATACGAGTATACAATACTGCGTAGAACGATAACTTTCTTACATTGAACCGCTCAAATATTATGGCTCCAGTTACCGTCATGGCAGCGAAAATTGTATGATCGATGCGAGTACGACAGCCAACCAGGGGTTTGATACACTTACCGAGTTGAGTGGCGAGTCAATGGCGAGACAACACTAACAGGCGATTTGATTGGCCGATATCACTGTTTCGCCAGTCTACTCAGTAGGTATGATCAGGGCTTAAGGCTCGATTTATATGCGTTCGTGTGAATCGTGATACAACAGAGCGGTTTGGCTGCTACACATCGAGATCACAAGCAATTGTATGTAGCGATTCATTTAAACAACGGTGCGGTCACGCCGATTAACGACAATTACTTGTAATATTTAGCCTAAAGTACGTCTTTCGTTTCACTTTTTTCACTCAGTTACTCTTCCATAGGATTGTATTTCGATGGTCTCAGCTAATGTGCTCACGTGTAGTTAATTTAGTTTCGAACCCGCGATTAATGGCCGCCAACTGTTACCGATAGGGTTGCTATTTATTAGTTCTTTTGTTCAAATTGAATGCTGAAATGTTCAGGTCAAAAATGTTATCAGAACAGGTTTTACTGAACTTTAAATGAGAAATGTAAGATACGAATAAGGGTCAATTCGTTTACATTTCTCCAAACAAAAACTAATATCACATATATGTATGTGTTGCCAATTTTGTTAGGAACTGTTACATGTTATAAGTGCTCCTACACTAATAGAAAATGTTTACTAATGTTTACTAACATTTTATAACATTTAAATCTGGTATTGGCTCACCGCATACCCCGTCGTCCTTTATAAAAGGTTTACAAACTAAAGGTAACACAATTTGTTTTATTTTCTTATAATTTGTTTTGCTATAATTTGTTAATTTACTTTTACTAAACATTTTCTAACGTGAAAACATTTTTAACATTTTTTAACATTTGTGATTAAAATATGTTGGCTAACAAATGTTTACTAACGTTACTAAACATTTTCTAACTGCGGTGTGGGAGCACCGTGGGAGAACCAAAAACTTCTATTTAAACTGAGGGGGAGAACATAATGTATTTCCTCAATCATAAGCAAATTCCACATCATAAACATAAAGTATTGTAGACCTATATTTCCATTATGCATTGGATCATAATTTTATAGGTATACTTGCGGTAGTTTCCATTGAATTGAACTAATAAGACCATCAATTGATGTTAGTAGTTATCAATAAAATTTAAAATCCTTCTATTGTGGTAAAAATATTTCATAACAATAAGGTTATCAAAAATCATGTATCGCCGCACTAATAACAATATAGCTAACTAGATGACGCACGCAACTCCGTTGCGCCAATATTCGTTTATCGCGCGGGAGACGTCCATTGTTTCGGGAGAAAACGTATTCTATGTCCTTTCCCGAGACTCAAAGTATCTCCATGCCAAATTTCAGCAAAATCGGTTCAGTGGTTTGGGCGTGAAGAGGTAACAGACAGACAGACAAACAGACGGACAGACAGACACATTCGCATATTAGTATGGATCGATGGGCGGCCATACATGATCCATTGAAGATATTATGTTGTCCTTATTAGATCGAATATGTCGTCCTTATTAGATCGGTACGAAATATACTTAGCTGGTGTACGTTTGGTTTCGCTCAGTCTCTATACATTTCGTTGGTAGCGGCGACTGGTTGCGCCACCAGGTGATATGATAAAATAGAGCATTTAAGAGTGTCAAAATGGCCCACTTAAATTGCTCAACATAAACATAAACAGTGCTTTATTGACATTATTATTATATCAACACTAGCTGTTGCCCGCGACTTCATCCGCGTTAGCATAGTATAATAACTGTCAACCCCTATTTTACCCCCTTGGGGGTTGAATTTCCAGAAACGCTTAAACACGTATCCAATAATTTTTAATTATTAGCCCAAAAATAAAGTTTCATGTTTCTAACTCAAGAAATAACGGACTTTCATTCACAATTTTAACCCCAATTTCACCCCCTTGGGGGTATAATTTCCAAAAACGCTTCAATACGTATTCATTTATTTTTAATCAGTAATCCAAAAACAAAGTTTCATGTTCCTAACTTAAGAAATTACGGACTTTCATTCAAACTTTCAACCCCTATTTTACCCCCTTCGGGGTAAAATTTTCAAAATTCCTTCCTTAGTGGGTGTCTACTTAATAAAACAACCCTATTGACCAATTTTCGTGGCTGTAACTTTAACAGTTTTTGCTCAGCGATGATGAATCAGTCAGTCAGTCAGTCAGTCAGGACATGTAATTTTATAAGTATAGATAATGCTTTAACGGTTTTTTTTCAGGTAAAGTAAACTCTCTGTTCGGTCTGGCTGAGGCCATGATGCCATTGGTGTACGGGCCCCTCTACTCCAGGGTGTACATGGCCACGCTCAACGTACTACCGGGAGCGGTGTTCCTCCTAGGAGCTGCCATGACTGTGCCGGCCGTTGCAATATTTGGGTGAGAGAACATGCGAAGGCTTTTAACAACATTGAACATTCGTGTTTATTTATTATGTTCGATTTTCATTTATATAAAAAGAATAAATATAATAAAATAAATAACAACAAGCTATTCCTGGTAGACTACATTTTTTACCGTAAACAATACGTAATATAGTGAGCGACTATCGTCATCCATGGACATGTAAGTGAAAGGACTGGGAGTGCGTCACAGGCCTCTGTTTGTTTCGTTTAGAGTTATTTTACCTCGGAGTTCCTATAACTCAACTCAATTTTCATTCTTTTGCAGTCGGTACTGGCTAAGTTTCAATGTCAAGTATCTCAGTTCTGGCCTGGTATCGACTTCAAACGAATGAAAATTGAGTACAGAATTCGTTGAGATTTAGTCGAATTTTGAAAAAGGCTCTAATCTAGAATAAGAATTATTTCATACTTTTTAGGTCATTTTAAGAATATTGTTTTTACCTTGGAAGTCGGGTTCAATTTTTTGTTAAAAAATAATAATCTCAAACATTTAGAACCTTGCGATTTCCTTAATATTCCACAAGTGCTTGGCTTTCAATGGCTAATAAATAATTTATTATGATTTAATTGATAAAAAGTTAGCAAGCCTTTCCGCTATAAGCAAAAATATGAGTACCGCAAGTACCAGTTCTAGGGCCTTCATTTAATACAATTTATATAAGCGACTAATTGTTGATTAATATACACTCTGGCTACAAAGCTTAATTCACTACGCCCATGTAATGTGAATATATAAATAATATTGCATATTAAGTATTAACTGCATTTTTTCTGACTGCGTTTGTGCTTTACCGGTGTTTTTAAACTATTATTATTTTCTGTCGACAGGTGGATGTACTTCGAACAACGTAAAGACAGTAAACAAGTCGAAGAAATGGATAACGTGAGCAAAGACATTTAAATAGTATAATAAAAATTATCGTGTATAATATAAGTGATACATAAATATCAATAAATTGTTTCTAAATTACTATCGTATATTTTTTCCTGTATTCTTTGTCAAAACGTGTTACTCAAAGTTAGTTTATTTTTAACTGAAACCAGTTGTACAAGTGAAAATTTTAAATAATTTTTGATACTCGCTAACGGTGAATATAAGAGTAACATCATGGATTTACTTTTGATCATATGCTGAAGAAAAATAACCTAAGGAAGGAATTACTGAATATGTGCTCAATGTTTATGTGCTAAAAGTGCTGAAGGTAGTTGGAATGCAATAGGAAATCCATTACAAGAATACAGATTATGCTAATGATGTAGCTAGCAATGATGTGAGTAAGTTACACATTATCTTTACGATTCCACCACGTGATATCAATATTAATAATAAGCAATAAGAATTTCTATTCATAGAAATAATGATAATATGATATGCCTACATAGTAGGTACACAGTCCTGTGGTTTAGAGCTTGGCTCAAAACCTCGTAATAATTTTAACATACGAGTACAAGGTTTTTTTTCGATTTCGATTCAGACAATGTAAATATTCTGAAGACCAGAAAAAATATAGATGAGCTGAACTGTATATAAAGTCGTTTCAGACACGTTCAGTTTTTTAAACTCTCTTCTGTTATGTCGGCTATTGATCCCACAAAGAATTATGATAACTTAAAGAAAGAGTGTTGAGTACTGAGCACACTCCTTGGCAAAATTTTAAAATTATCTATGTATAGCTGGACAAAACCTGGCGGCGTAAGCAAAAATGACTATTGTTTTTAATATAAAATAATTATTATTCATTTAAAACAAGAACCTATCGCATCGTAGGTATCTTATTGATCAGGCTTTTCGGTCGTCCTTGACATTAAATTTAATGTCGGAGTGAATTAAATAATAAGAATTCATTGTTTTGGTGACTTTTATATGGACCGTATAAATAATGCTGAGGTAATTTATTTTATTCTCAGAATCGATACGGACGAACAAGCTAAGTACATTTTATTTTAGGGAAATTTTGTTCAATAAATTAATGTTTTTAAATAAATGAATAATATATAGTTTTAATAAAATAAGGGGGCAAACGAGCAAACGGGTCACCTGATGGAATGCAACTTCCTTCGCCCATGGACACTCGCAACATCAAAAGAGCTGCAGGTGCGTTGTCGGCCTTTTAAGAGGAAATGGGGGTGATAGGGTAGGAGAGGGTAGGGAAGGGAATAGGGTAGGGGATTGGGCCTCCGGTAAACTCACTCACTCCGCGAAATACAGCGCAAGCGTTATTTCACGCCGGTTTTCTGTGAGCTCGTGGTATTTTTCCGGTCGAGCTGGTCCATTCGTGCCGAAGCATGGCTCTCTCACGGTAAATTATGCTACTTTTAAATAAGATGTAAGTAACCTAAAGGATGCGGATGTGACGATATAGAACTCAATGTGAGTTAAAAAAATAAATTGATGCTGAATGATTTACCCGCTACTTCGTATGTGCGGTTTGTTTATCGCGCTGGAGGATTTTTCCTTCGCAAAAACTATTCCCAGCTGCCGTCTACGGCAGGTACGTCTACTATATTACTAATTCCCAAGGTGGACTCTAGTCCACCTTGGGAATTAGTCTAAATTATGAGGTTTATTATCTTGTTTTTAAATCACTTGTATAATTTTATGACACTCCCAGTAATATAACACAATATCATGGATCTCATTCTGAGATCGTCAATTAATAACTCTCCACACCGGTTTCGGTGACGGTGGCCGGTTTCTTTGAAACCAAGCCAGTTATGCAGGAGTCATTTTAAAGTGGCGCAGGACCGACTTTTTACATGCCTCTCCGACACATAGATATCATCTTATATGTCAGACAATCAGGTGATCAGCCTGCATTGTCCTAACCAAACTTTGAAACAACATGTTTCCAACGCGGGAATCGAACCCACAACCTCCGAGTCAAGTGCCACGCTCTAAGCCACTGGACCACGGAAGCGTCCAAATGGCGTCTAATGAGAATAATCGGCCAAGTGCGAGTCGGACTCGCGCACGAAGGGCAAAGGTACCTTTATAGAGCAAAATTAGGCCAAAAATTGTGTTTTTTGTACGGGAGCCCCCCTCAATTTTTATTTTATTTTAATATTATTATTAATTATTAAAGTACATAATATAACTAAGGATTTTGTGAAAAAGTTAAGTACCTACCTGTTGCCATTATTGATATAGTGCAAAAAAAGGCCAAAAAAATCACGTTTGCTGTATGGGAGCCCCCCTTAAATATTAATTTTATTTTATTTTTAGTATTTGTTGTTTTAGCGGCAACAGATACACATATTCTGTGAAAATTTCAACTCTCTAGCTATTACCGTTCTCGAGTTACCGCCTGGTGTCACCAGGCGGTAACTCGAGAACCGTCTGTCCGTCTGGTGACAGACGGACAGACGGACAGACGGACAGATGGACAGACAACGAAGTCTTAGTAATAGGGTCCCGTTTTTACCCTTTGGGTACGGAACCCTAAAAACTAACATCCAGAACTGAAAACTCGCAAGAAGGACGCGAGCCAGCTTACCTTATCTAGCTCCGACGTTAATTAATAATATTGTATTAAGACTATAATCGTGTATGGTAATTCGATGATTGATCTAGTATTTCTTTAATGAAGCAGCCAGTAATCGCAATTTATTATATCTGAGTACGTGATGGTACGTGTAACAAGTATACACCGTAATTAGTTCTATATTTTTACTGCGATAAAAAAGTTTTGAAGTTAATTTCAAGTTTCAACGCTGACGTTGAAAAATATAATGTGAGTAGATAAATATTTTTTTTATTATTATTAAGTATTTATTACGTTTCAGTTTGTCGACAGTGAAACCAGTTGTTTAATTTTTTTTTGTATTTGTTGAGGTCCATAAATATATTATAGCTTTGGTATTAATAATAATAATTGATAATATATATTTATATTTTATTACTTGTAGTAAATTTGCAAGTGTTAATATAAAACAATATTATTTTATATAATTCAACATTTTAAAAAATACAGTGATGACTGAATTACGTAATCATTTGATATGTTCGAAAAAATTAAAGCAGCATTTCTCATTTATTAGTTATTACTCAAAATAATAATGCTTAAAATAATACTCTTATAAAGTTTACGCTTTTATAAACAAAGTCAAGTTGACAAGTTCTATAAGTCATTGGTAGAGTTTAGTAGAGTTCCCCGAATAGAGGTTTTCATTATTTGCTCTGTAGAAAGTTGTTTATTTAAAACTAGCTGGTGCTCGACACGTCGCTTGCGTGAAGGCTCTACATCAGATGTTCCCAAACTTATTTTGTTAACTGCCCACTTTGAGAAAAAAATATGTTTCAGCGCTCGATTGTTTTAATTTAATCCTTCGATCGCGGATTTTTGGAAATCTATTGTTTACGCGGTTGAATTCGACTGCTTGGGAGTTGATAGGTTAAAATGCATCCAGATGAAATAAATCACCCCTTAAGCCTCTACACAACGTCCGCATTTTGTTCTGGGTCCCATACCCTGCCCCCCTTTAGACCTTCAGCGCCCACATGGGGGCGTTATCGCCCACTTTTGGAAAGGCTGCTCTACAGCATCAAAAGTAGGTATTAGCAAGATAATAAGTTGCCTATCATGATGATCAGCCTGCATTGTCCTAACCAAACTTGGAAACAACAGGTTTCCAACGCGGGAATCGAACCCACAACCTCAGAGTCAAGTGCCACGCTCTAAGCCACTGGACCACGGAAGCGTCCAAATGGCGTCTAATGAGAAAAACTAACATCCAGAACTGAAAACTCGCAAGATGGCCGCGAGCCAGCTTACTTTATCTAGCTCCGACGTTAATTAATAATATTGTATTAAGACTATCATCGTGTATGGTAATTCGATGATTGATCTAGTATTTCTATAATGAAGCAGCCAGTAATCGCAATTTATTATATCTGAGTACGTGATGGTACGTGTAACAAGTAATACACCGTAATCAGCTCTATATATTTTTATTGCGATAAAAAGTTTTGAAGTTAATTTCAAAAGTTTTTGTTCGACGCTGTCGTTGAAAAATATTATTATGTGAGTAGATATATTTTTAGGGTTCCGTACCCAAAGGGTAAAAACGGGACCCTATAGCTAAGACTTCGTTGTCTGTCCGTCTGTCCGTCTGTCTGTCACCAGGCTGTAACTCGAGAACGGTAATAGCTAGAGAGTTGAAATTTTCACAGAATGTGTATATCTGTTGCTGCTATAACAACAAATACTAAAAATAAAATAAAACAAATATTTAAGGGGGCTCCCATACAAAAAACGTGATTTTTTTGGCCTTTTTTGCTCTATATCAATAATGGCAACAGGTAGGTACTTAACTTTTTCACAAAATCCTTAGTTATATATATAATTTAATAATTAATAATAATATTAAAATAAAATAAAAAATTAATCCCATACAAAAAGCACACTTTTTGGCCTAATTTTGCTCTATAACGGTACGGAACCCTTCGTGCGCGAGTCCGACTCGCACTTGGCCGATTATTATTTAAAATATTTTTCAGTTTGTCGTTTCAGTTCAGTTTCAGTGAAACCAGCTGTTGTTTAAGTTACATATTTTTTTTGTATTTGTTAAGTTCTTTAAATATATTATAGCTTTGGTATTAATAATTATATAATTGATAATATTAAAAATAATATACTGTATATTAATATTTTAATAGTTTTGCAAGTGTTAATTATAAAACAACATTAATTTTATATTTCTACATTAACCTACCTATTAGGTCAGGAAAAATTTTAACAGCATTTCTCATTTCTCATTTATTACTCAAAATAATAATGCTTAAAATAATACTCTTATAAAGTTTTACGTTTTTATAAACAAAGTCAAGTTGACAAGTTCTATAAGTCGTTGGCAGAGTTTAGTAGAGTTCCTCGAATAGAGGTTTTAATTCTTTGCTCTGTAGAAAGTTGTTTATTTAAAACTAGCTGGTGCTCGACACGTCGCTTGCGTGAAGGTTCTGCACTTTACACTCTACAGCATCAAAAGTAGGTATTAGCAAGATAATATGTTGTATATATGTTGACCCGACCTCTTAGTACTATTCATGCAAAATATGAAGTAAATTCATGCTGTACTTTTCGAGTTTAGCCCGGAAAAACATACAGACAAACAGACAAAAATTTCTAAAAACTGAATTTTTGGCTTCGATATCGATTGTAGATCACGCCCCAAGTATTATTTTTTTTTAATATTAAATATACAGTTTTGACATTCCTGGGATTTTATTATAAGTGTGTATAAGATAAAGATTAAAGAATAATATAAATGTTTACATTTTTCTTACAAAACCTAAGCAACTATTGTAATATATTCTGTGACCTAAGTCAATAGTAATAAATAATAATGTGTTTATTTCTACAATTGTCCTGTACTGACAGAGCTTTATTAAAAACATGAGCATCGTTTAGGGTACTGAAATAATCTTAGTCATTGGATGATACTGACTAATTATGAAGTAATGACGAAAAGGTTTCTCGATTTGGAACTTGACTGATGGGTATTACATTAGTATTTTAATAAAAGGAAAATGTTTTAACATCAATAGCACCAAAAAAAATCAATTAGTAAATCAAATAGCATACAACAACCATCCCCATAGCTTTCACAGCATGGTGATATTATGTTGTGATTACAATAGTGGATATTAGGGAAGCTTATAATGTATTGAAATATAATTTAAAAGTAAATTTATTATTATAATTTTATAAATACTACTGCGTACTGACAACTGAAAAACGGGTAAATCCTTCGCTCGGGGATTCTTGGAAATGCTATTGTATTCTATTGTTGTCGCGGTCACCGGTGTCCTTACGGGGCTTGATAGGTTAATAAAATATCTAAAGTCGCACAAGTGACATACAACATTAATCTAATTATGTAAATTTTAAGAATATGATTATTGAAAGGAATATATTATCGAAAATCTGTATATTATTTCCTTGTCTTAAATTTCATTTTAAATTTTTCGGGCTGTCAGTGTTAACGTAACCAGCGGACAGAGCCGTACGAACAAAAAATGCAACAACACTGCTTGACATTTAAAAACAAACTCAGGTGCAAATATTTCGCAGTGCTTTTTATTATCAACCGAAGGAAGCATCCGTAATGCTTTTGTAAGTTATTTGTAAATACTTTATTGCGTTCGAAAATTAAAATGATCGTTTTGTAATTACAGTTTAAAAACGAAATAATGAACAAACCTTATAGGAGTTTAAAGCGACAAATATTGTAGAAGAAGATTAAAAGAAAATTGATACCACTCTCAGTAGAGTGAAATTTGGTTTGTGTCAAAGTTTAACTAAAGGGCAGCACAATGGTAAACGCAAAGAAGAACTCTCTTCAGAATATGGAGCAGATGTTACCACTGAGGGCCAAAAAAGTCAGTAAGAAAATGACGATGTACAAAAATTTAAATTATATAAAAGAAAGTGTAACTGTGGAGCCAACGGTCGCTTTGTTTATGATGACGAGCATCATAACCATGCTGTCCACGCAGAATTTGAACATAGAAAAGGCATGTAGAGTCAATTTGGAGTACGACGAAGCGGTGTGTACCGCCTTGAAGCTCCGCCAGCGGGAGAACTTCACAAACGAAGAAGATGAGGTTCAGAGGTTGGTGGCCTCTGTGGAGGGATGGAAGAGCGTCATCCACACTGCCTTCCCCGTCATCCTGATGATGTTCATCGGGGCCTGGAGCGACAGAACGGGGAGACGGAAGATATGCATCCAGCTGCCTGTTGCTGGCGAACTCATCACTTGCATTTTAAACATCATCAACACCTACTTCTATCAGGTGCCAGTGGAATGGACCGCGTTTTGTTCCATCATATTCCTGTCTTTGAGTGGGGGATGGTATACCATGTTCCTGGGCGGGTACAGCTATATAGTGGATATAACTTCAGAAGAGACGAGGACGTTTCGACTGGGAGTGCTGTCTCTAGGAGTAACAGTCGCCTTCCCCGTCGGGATCGGTTTGAGTGGAATCATCCTACGGTATGCCGGTTACTATGGTGTATTCGGTATAGCTGTTTTAATACATTTGATGAACTTTTTATACTTATATTTTTATATCGAGGATCACAGATGGCTGGAAAACGTGAAAAAGGTGAGTTTGTGTATTAGTTTCTTTTCTGATGAATCTGAAACCTGATAGATGAATCGCCTAAAGATAGGTTATGTTTTGTTTGTATACAGTATGTGTACATAATTGTATGGCACGATTCCAGCTTAAGGGTAGTCATAAGATTCTCGATCGAGTCGATTTAAGATTCGAGATTCTACTAAGAGCGTGACTCTGAGTATTTCAATATGTGGCAAATAGGTTTTAAAAGAAAATTCTTAGGTAAGGCCATACGAATAAAAAAAATGTTGTTTTGCAATAAAATTAACCCTTCTGTTGACACAAAACTAATAAAAATTCAATAAAACGAAACATGTTTAATCGGGGCCACTATAATATGACAACAGATTTTTCTGTTTATATTACAAAACTTTTAGTCGTTTCTTAATTACGTAATGTTGTTTTCAGGACAAACAAAAAGGCTGTGTTGGATTTTTGTTAGATTTTTTCAACTTCGATAGCTTGAAAGAGACTGTACAAATAGTATTTAAGAAAGGACCGAACAACAGAAGATTGAAAATATGCCTGATACTATTTATAGTTTGTTTAACGTTTGGCCCTATTTGGGGTAAGTAATTTTTAACAATACTAAGATAGTACTTATAGTTTTACACACCGACCATTTTCATCCAGTCAAAAGCGAATCGTAAAAGGAACGTAGTTTGGAAAATAGAAATCCAATTATGCTTACTAATGTTGTTAATTCAAAAACAAGAATATCTGTTACGTCTTTACTCTTAAACCGGTGAACCGACGTTGATAAAGTTTGATATAGAGGTATTTTAAATCCCGGGAAATTATATAGGAAAGTCTTATCACACTCTTAGCCCCTTTTGTTAAGATTGTTTTTCAAAGTTGATGCGCAGCGAAGTTGCTATAATATACGACTTTTTTCGACTTCGACCCCACTCCCCAGTTTTTAACCCCTTACGCAAAAATAGGGGCGTTTTATCTGTGACGTTTCTGTCTGTCTGTAAACTGTAAAGTGTAAACATTGAAGTTTGAAGTAAGCGTACCGCGGAAGCACCTCTGTCATGCAAATTTTGCAATTTGCAGTTATGTAGCCTACATGGTTCAACGAGAACTACCTACTATATAATATAAGTTACTCTATGACGAGAACTACCGCGCGCTATAAGCTCCACGCGGACGGAGTCGCGGGCAACGGCCATTATCTCTATATAACGTAATACAACACAAAGAACGCAAACCTGACCGCATGAACGCTTGACCGCGTGGCCGCTCTCTGTCTGATAGGTCCCTAAAATGAAAGACAAGTAGGCATTATTACTATAATCTCTAAGTGCGGTCAAAAGCCTCTAGGTCTACTCCTTCACCTTCGTAATAAAGGAAGCTAAAGAAATATATAACTGACCAGGCAGCTTTTGATGTCCTTGTAAATAATTATACAATTACTGTGTAACAGTATGCAACTCCTCAACGAAATTCATTTATCGTTCGGAAGCCGAAAATAATTCAGGGCTAGCAGTGGCGTAACTAAAACATCCGGGGCCCGTGGCAAATTGATGGGCTCCAACAGTAAAAATCGCCATGTAATAATAAACAATGTATAAAAAAATACTGACCTCCACGGCCTCTTGGGCTGGGGCCCTTTTGGGTCGGGGGCCCATGGCATATTATGGTGCAGTGGCAGCCCTGCCACCCTATACTCGTAGTAACGCCCGGGACACAGGAGTCCATCATTCAAATCAGTTTAGCCTGAAGAGGGAACAGACAGACACACTTTGTAATTTATATTATTACTACATGGATGTTGCTTTGTTTACCTTTGCCCCCTTTTTTCTGTAATTTGTCGGAAAAATATAAGTGTGATTTTTCGACTTTTTTCCTATGATATACTGTACTCGGCGAAACATGGCGGTAGCGTCATTAACTCCCTGTCAAAAAGCCGCGATTGACAACATCTGACACTTCAATGTATGTAAAATGACAAGCTTATGACAGGGAGTCAATGACCGCTACCGCCATGTTTCGCCGAGTTCAGTTTAGTAAAGGAAGCTATGAAGCTATGAGTCAAACTTTAAAATAACGTTTGGCTAAATTATTATAAAGTTTGTAAAAAATGCTTTGCTAAATTAAAATGTATAATAGTTATTTAATAATTGTTCCATACATAAATTGCCATAACTAATGTTAATACCGTTCCAAATGTTTTTAACCGACTTCATTATGTATTATGTTTATGTAAAATTCATTTTCATAATATTTAATTCTTTTATCAATTATTTTCACTGCATTCTAAATACATAAATAATTATTGTTTTTGAATTGGTGCCTGTTTTTTATACATAATCAATAACAATTTACTGAAAATAGTTTGCATACAGATCTACTTACAATTTATTCATCTATGCAGTCCATTTATATTTTATTACTAGCTGTCCCGGCAAACGTTGTTTTACCATTTACAAAATCTTACCCCCTCTTTTGTCCCCTAAGAGGGGTGGGGGGAATTTTTTTTATACACCAGATGTTTAGTTGGAAGAAGACAAATATATCTGCGAAAACCGCATTCAAATCGGATCAGTAGTTTTCGTGTTAAAGCAAAAGTCTTAAGCAAAATCTGACCCCCTCTTTCATCCCTTTAGAGGGGTGGGGGGAATTTTTTTTATACACCAGATGTTAAGTTGGAAGAAGACAAATATATCTGCGAAAACCGCATTCAAATCGGATCTGTAGTTTTCGTGTGATAGTGGAACAAACATACAGACAGACAGACAGACAGACAAAAAAACGGACCACATTTTTGGCTTCTATAGCGATATAGTGACACCCTTCGCTTATTCTTTTTTGAATATCTTTAATGTACAGAATCTTCATTTCTACAGTTTTATTATATGTATAGACTAGCGACCCGCCCCGGCTTCGCACGGGTATAAAATATATATCTACAGAAAAAATGAATAAATCGATTCAACAGTTTTGACTTGTATTCATTATTACTACCCGTGGCCCATTAGTCGGTACCGCCGCAAAAGCTACGTCTTACAGGGAATTGGAGCCTTTTGCAGGGTATAGGCAAATCAGCTGTTATGTAGGGATCATTGGTATTCTTGGTATATGCAACGGGTATATGAGCTAATTCACCAGCTGCAGGACCGGTCATAATCTTCGCTACTGCGCACCCCCGCCTTGGTAGCGCCCACTTCGAAACGGGCGTAACGCAATTTTTAATTTCGCCATAACTTCTAAACTAAACGTCCAATTTTAATCATTCAAACACCAAATATTATCTACACTAACTGTACTTAGTGATGAAATAATTTATTTTGATAACGATTATCAGCATGAGTAAAATAAATGCGTTTAAATGTAGTCCAAAAAAATCAAGATTTTTAAATAAAAAAATGGTTGTTGTGCCTCACTTGTCATAGATAGGTATAGTGTGTCGCGGGCATTTTTGTAGATATATATAAGATCTACATTTACTTAGAACATTGTATGGTTCTATCTTTTATAGTTTAGGCAGCGTACGCAAAATAAGTAACTTTTCTGGTTGATTTTTTTCACCTTGTGTCAGAAAAACCCAAATATCTTACGGAACCCTATATTTTCCAAAAAAAAAGTACCCTATGTTACTCGTAAATAATGTAGCTTTCGAATGGTGAAAGAATTTTTAAAATCGGTCCAGTAGTTTTTGAGCCTATTCATTACAATTAAACAAACAAACAAACAAAGTTTACCTCTTTATAATATTAGTATAGATATAGATAAGGAAAGATCCATACTAATATTATTTATGCGAAAGTGTGTCTGTCTGTCTTTTACCTCTTCACGCTCAAATCGCTGAACCGATTTTGCTGAAATTTTATATGGATATACTTTGAGTCCCAGGAAAGGACATAGGATATTTTTATCACGGAAAAATGTACGGTTACCGCACGATAATCGAATTTGGGCGCAACGGAGTTGCAGGCATCATCTAGTAATATTATCTTCCGCATGTCAGGTCTTTAGTAAAATGACTGAATTTTTTTTTCAGGCGAAACATCAATAGTGTACATATTCTGCCGGTACCAGTTCAACTGGGATGAAATAAAGTACAGCATGTATTGTACTTACAGCCTCATTTTACATACATCTGGTAAGTACCAAGTATAATATTAGACGGTAGACCATCAACAAGAGCAGCCCTTGGCCAAGCTGTTTTCATTGTTTTTTCCGTCGCAGAAGTTGATTAATAACTTTGTTTTTGCTCCGTGATTAATAATCATAATTCCTAAACATTTGAATGAAAGCATTTTGGTAAGGGGCCCATGCGGCATGGCCCATATCCACTATTGCAGCGGTTCTCAATCTTTTTAGTAGCAGAACCCTTTTGAGAAAAGAGATCCCAAAAATTCTTTAATTAATGAATGACATTTCTAAATACAATTCATGCATCGCTAGCGGAGCCCCTTGGCTTCGCGGAGCCGACTTTGATAATGGTTGCAACTTGCATTATACTGTACTCGGCGAAACATGGCGGTAGCGGTCATTGACACCCTCTCAAAAACTTGTCATTTTCTATATAAATCGCGATTAACTATGAAGTATCAGATGATTGTCAATCGCACCTTTGTGATTTGTATAGAAAATGACAATTTTTTTGACAGGTAGTCAACGACCGCTACCGCCATGTTTCACCGAGTACAGTATAGTGCATAAAGTAAGGGTCAATTTATAATAGTGCAGAGTCGAAGCGAGGCGAATGCCCAAACACTGAACACAGTAAATTCAACCTTAACTCTAGAGCGTAACGCATACATTACTTATGCGAGGCCAGTCAGCGTTGGTCGGGCGCATTCACGCGAATCCGCGCGGCTGCGCGCGCCTTTTTAAATTCTCAGAAGTAATAAAGTGCCTTAATACTTCGAAGTTAAGGTTGAATTTGTTATGTTCAGTTTTAATAATTCGCTTCGATGCGCTTCGACTCTGCGCTTGTATAAATTGACCCTTAAGATCCATGAGAAGAAATAATAATTAATAATTTCATGTTTGTATCATATTGAGATGAAATTATTGAATAAATAATTATGTTTCTTATACTACACAATACCCATATTATGTGTCTTTAATGGGTAATTTTAAAAGATTTTATTTTTGTTCTTCATTTGCTTTATTTATTATTTTGGGTATTTTTGGTCATTCACACTCAAAATAATAACGTCAAACGTTTTTGTACGAGTAAAACGACCCCACCGTGAATTACTCAACTTAATACGACGTCACGAGGCGCATGCACAGGCATTTTTTAAAGCTAACTGCAGCAGTAGGTATTTGCTCTTATCATAATAATATAATATTGTTATTTATTATACCTAGGTACAGTTTGTAAAAAATAACATTAATGGCCGGATCCTCATACCTCACATGTTGCTTTGATCTCAGGCTTTTTCTTTTGTTTTTTGACAGGAGTTAAGCGCATTGATTGGTGATTTTTTTAAGCCAATCAAAATCGATTATGTCTAACAATATTTGTAAAAAAAGTTCATAAACTAGGCACACAGATTTTAGAAGAGGCATGTCTCACACGCGCACACGATCACACACACTGCGATCGATGCGTCATGCGACATTCTTAGTTCCATGGCCCGTACCACGAAATGGTTTTGAGACTCAATCGTACGAGAATGTTGCGTCCTACTCAAACAAACGTGAAATGACGTTGTTAGAGCAGGACGCGGCATTCTCGTCCGATTGTTTGAGTCTCAAAACGGTTTCGTAGTAGGCCTACAGAATCGGAATTCGGACTCGACTAGAAGTCGGAATATTACCACAGCGTAATAAATATTACGTTATGTTTTCGTAAAGCGAATATATTATATAGTATATTTATATAGTACCTCTATATTTATATAGGTTGGACGTTAATGTGCTGTTTATTCAGAACTAGACTAACTTTAATAAAATTTTACACAGAAGAATAAAATTTGTTTGTTTATTGGTTATCTCCATGCAAAGTATCAGAGAAGTTGATTCACAGGCACATGGCGGACCTGCGTAATTTGGTCGTGTTATGTCAAACCCCCGACAGTTCACGGCTTATATTTAATTGACATAATCCGACCAAATGACGTAGGTCGGTAGGTAGGCCTATGAAATAATTTATTCGATGGTACATCATTATAGAGTTCCTATAGGTAGCTTCGCATTCATGGTTATCCATTACAATTGAATTAGTCGATAATTAAAGACCTGAGTGGAAGAACCAGATAGCTAACATTTTATAACATAAGGACAATAACAAATTTTTTCTTTTATAATTCTAACAAATCTTGTAACAGACCTACTTTATCACCTGGCTAATATATCTGGCTATACATATGATCCACAGTTTTTGATATCAAATATTTTTTCCGGCCCTAAACCGTTTTTGCAAAAAACGGTAATTTTTGAACTGTTACTTATGACACGACTGTAGTTAGGCAATCTTGTTTCACATAGACAAGTCAGTCTTACGATTAAAGAGAAACAGTTGTGTCTATTACATGGCGCACACCAAGTCGAAACTGTTTTGACCACGATGACGCAACGCATACAATTGTATATTAAGAAGGCGACCTATGACAGAAAAAAAACGGTTTTCACCCGCGCACTTCTTACCCCCCGCACTCGCCCAACGCATTCAAAATGTCACCGCGGCTATAAATTTGTGTAATTACTCTCGTAACCAGTTTTTGTACGAACGTAGTATAACCAAATATATCAGATAAAATTTTGAGAAGTTTGAGTCACATTTTCCATCTGCACTTTGAGAATCAAATTAATACTTTTTGCCTTATACACTAGTAATACTTTATGATATGTTTATTTATCGAAATCGAATAGGCTCTGACACTACTGGATCGATTCTGGTTAGAATTCCTAAGCTGTAGTTGTTACAAAAATATTATAACTTTATTTAATATAATCTACTAGGCACGTCTTCGTCCACGTCCGAATTTGGTTAGTTATTGTGTGTATTTGCGTAAAATATTTTAACATTTGTTAGATTAAAATATACAAAATTCTCAAATTTTGCATACATACATTCTTTTGCCTTGAGAATAATTTTTTATCTGCTTTTTGATATAATATATTGATGCTAGAAATAATTTATATGGCAAACTGACGTTTTCCGGGTCATATAGTCAAATTTATATATAAAATTCTTGGGTCACAGTGTTTGTGCGCGAACTCGTCCAAAACGGTTCAACCGATTGTATTGATATGTACATTCGTTAGGCCTGACAATAGGTTTTTATATACTTTTATATTGATATTTTTTTATATTAAACAATATTTTCCGGGTCAGCTAGTTTTCTCCTTTTAGCTCCCCTCGATTTTTCATGAATTGCACCATCAGATCACCACTTTTGTTAACATGTTACGAAATTCGGAATACATCTTATACAATAACATAAGAATTTTGAAAAACCGTCAACAAACGGCGGGCAACAAACGGCGGAGTTATCCGCCATGGACCATGGTATCACTAAAATCGTCTCTGATGCTGGTGCTGATAAAAACCCCAACTCAAATTTCATCTCGATATACTAAAATCACGTGTTCGAGAAATTCTGCATTGATTAACCACCCTCGACTGGCTCTGGAGAGCCATTATTCGTCCCATTAGGTGTTACCATTATCAATTTATTATCAATCTTCCAAACTCGTGAAAAAACAACAATTCACATTTTCTAGATTGCAGTACTGGAATAAATTTCAAAGATTTTCTAGTATTTAAGTTAGAACAAAAGATTACCAGAAATTCCAATATAATTAATATTTATTTTTATATATTATAAGAGCGTCCGTGGCCAAATAGGTAGAGCTTTGGCTCGCACTCTTAGAGGGTGCAGGTTCGATCCCGGGTGGAGGCGTGTACCAATAAGACATTTTCTGATCTCAAGTACATAATACGGACGCTCGTACGGTGAAGGAAAACGTCGTAAGGAAACCCGCACATAGTTGGTCCCAGACGTATTGACTCGTTCTTTCCCCTGGACTAGGCCGACTATGTTGCGACTTGCGAGAATGCCGTATGTGCTTGGGCAATTAAAAAAGACACGGACATTTTAAAAAATCTTGTCCCAACTACTACCGTATTTGAGTAACTTCGCTCTGAAAATACTGTATAAATCATCCACAACGGATGAAAAGGCCTAGTTTTATTATTAAATCGGAAATAAAAATATCCGGAAGATTTTTTTTGTTATTAATAACTTTAAAAATAAGCTAAAATTCTTTCATTTACGCTCTTTCAAATAGATTCTTAGATATTTTCAGATATTTCATAAAATACAAATATCCTAAGACCTTCTTGATATGTGTATTTAAAAAAATCGGCCACAAGCTCATAGCAAGGCAATGATTGGAGTTAGATACAAAGTTTGAAAGACAAAATCGTAGTAAATTTTAGTAGCTTTCATAAAGTTCTTTACGACTCACTGTTTTCAGTTTTAAAGAGCTAAAAACTTAAAATCAGGAACTTTTGGCCTTAATTAGAAACTCGTAGGTAACTAGCTAGATTTTTTTCTATATAAAGTGCTTTTATATAAAGTGCTTAATTCGCCTAAAATTTATGTATTTTTCTACTCAATCTTCACACTTTATAGGCGGTACCAGCCAACTTAACAAACCTGCGACGAAAAATGGTATTCGGTTGACACTTGAAAATGCTCAGCAAGTTGGTAAGATCCTGGTTCGACACCAAAGCAATGTGCAAAACGAAAAATCACCCCTAGAAATGTGATGGTCACACTTTGGAGTTTGGTGGTCTAATTGCCGGTGTAATAAGTAACAGCTTTTTACAAAACGGCGAGAGCATTACTGCAGATGTGAACATTGAAAACTGCCCACAATGATGGCGATGCTCGTACGTCTGTAACTAGTTTTTGTCAGTCGATCGTCTCCGCTACTCCTTGATGACAACGCGCGACTCCATTTTGTTTGGAAGCTCTCCCTCATCTGCCATACCGACTATAACCTTTTCCAAAATTGGTAAAACTTTTACCGGGAAGAAAATTTAAATCGCGAGAGGCTGTACAAAATGCCTTAGAAGTGTATTCTGCCGTCCAGCTGATATTTTCAATGAGGGCATCTATACACTGCCACTGCGTTGGCGAAGGTGCATTGATTGCAGCGGTGATAACTTTGATAAACAGAAATAAGTAAGTTCGAAATAATCAGCCAAGAGTGAGTCCGACTCGCGCACGAAGGGTTCAGTACCGCAGAGCTAAAAATAGCCCAAAATTGTAATTTTTGTGTGGGAGCCCCTTTGAATATTTATTTTATTTTAATTTTACTATCCATAATTAAATTACAAATATAATTAAAGACTAAACTTAAAAATTTCAAGTGCCTAGCTATATCCATTATTGATATCGAGCAAAAAATAGCAAAAAAATCTGTTTTTTTGAATGGGAGCCCCCGATAAATATAAATTTTATTTTGTTTTTAGTATTTGTTGCTATAGCGGCAACAGATATACACATTTTGTGAAAATTTTAGAAGTCTAGCTATAGCCGTTATTGAAATAAAGCCTGGAGACTGACCAACGGATAGCAGACATTGAAGTCTTAGTAATAGGGTCGCGTTTTTACCCTTTGGATACGGAACCCTAAAAAGAACATTTTTCAAACAAAACGGCAATATCATAGGCATAAAAGACCTTATAATATTATATTATGTAGTATATTATTATGTAGTATGTAGTGTACTCTTCTAAGTCCTTTCATAAATGTGCCGTCACCTTTGTTATTAACCCATCAATCCTCATACGAGCACCGGTGATCGCGACACTAGAATACAATAGCATTTCCAAGAATCCGCGATCGAAGGATTAATATTTATTATCAAGCGAATGGTCAAAGTAGAAAATTTTGCATATAATATTATAATGTTATCACTGTTTGACAATTTAATCTTTTCATGACCGTAGCGTTGTACCAAAGAAATTTATTCGATATTTCCATAGTATCGAGTACGACATTCATTGAAACCAAATCGATTTTCAAATCGCTGTCATACACTAGTTTTTGTCAAAACTATATCGATTTAAAGCCGATTATTTTTTCAATCTCTATTGCCGCGGCCGCTGATTCGTCGATCGTCACGAAGCTGCGAGCTATGAGACGATGCCATTGGACGATACACGCAGATCGTCCAATCAAGCACGAAGCACTACGCATGTGCGGTCGCAACATATGGGTTTGACGAATTATTTGTCATGATAATATTATCATATTTGTAAACAAATAATACATATTTTACATTAAATTAAAAAGCCTTCTACAATTGTTCATCGGCTCCCGTTTTCTCCTGTAAATGTCGCTTTTAGTGTGTTTACTTAATTTTTGTTTATTTCCCATGGTTTCAATTAAATATTTTCTCAATCCGGAGTAAAGGCAAAAGAAGTACGTCCTCTCCTCAAGCGCGCGCGAACGCGACTGTTGGCGACTGAGAGGTGAGACAAATCTGGCGGTGAAGCGCCAATGAGGTTTTTCTTAAATATCTTTAAAAATATAGAGAATATTAAAAATCCGCTAGAACGAACACTCGGTGATAGAATTTTATAAGATATGTAAAAATACTAACTCAGTTTACTGCATGGTTTTGGGAATATAGGAAAAAAATCGTCAAAGTTAGATCATTTTTGTGATTTTTTTCTATTGAGAAAATTTCACGATATCGTGTTTTCGCTCAGATCGCATTCTTGGAAATATAATGTAGTATCTATATTTAGAAAATTAAACGATTCTGAGCTTATTATCAAGTACAAAAATGATTTATAAAATCGTCAATTTTGGGTTAGTCGCCTTCTTAATCAGTAGAGAACGCTCGGACAGAGTAGACAGAATTATAGGGTACGAGCTTTTGCCCGCGGCTTTGCTCGCGTTAAGAAGTATTATTATATACAAACTTTCATCCCCTATTTTAACCCCTTGGGGTTGATATTGATCAAATCCTTTCTTAGCGGATGCCTACGTCATAACATCTACCTGCATGCCAAATTTCAGCCCGATTCGTCCAGTGGTTTGGGCTGTGCGTTGATAGATCAACATGTCAGTCAGTCACCTTTGAGTTTTATATATACAGATGCTGACTTAGAAGTTAGAACTGATGTTGAAATTTTTTTTGACGTAATAAGACGAAAATCGCTAGGGTTGTAAACTTGTCACTACGAACTTAAAACTATGTCATATTACAGGCATTAGGGTTTCCTATTACTGTATTTCTCTGGGATGTTAAACACGTTAAAAACGGGATGTGAAACACGTCAATTTGAAATAATTTAAGTTAACCTACAACTTAGGTATTACAAATAACAAGTTGTATATTAATAAAATTAAAACCGACTTCAAAACTACTGAACCAATTTTGATGAAACTTACCTAAATTGAACAATACCTAGCACAACAAAACAAAAAAAAAAAAGAATTAAACTTAAATTGGACTTGTAGCTCGGAAGATACGCGAACACAAACATAAAAACATACATACACTTTTAAAAGTTCGTACATTTGTTCAGATGCTGATGAAATATAACTACTCATAATAATTATACGAAAACTAGGCAGTTCTAGAAATATTATACATATGTAAGGCTCAAACTGAAATCTTTTTTTTAAGTTGGTTAAAAAGCACAAAAAATGTTGTATTACGTTAGGGCTGGTTTACACATATTAAGTAGATAAGTAGTAACTAAATTTTAACTTAATTTGAAGTGCCTGCCCGAAATGTGTCAAGTGACAAGCCCCGCCTGCCAACCTTACAGAAAATAGTCAAAATTCTAATTTCCTTGTTTAGTACTTAACTAAATTTTAACTTACTACTTGCTACTAAATTTTGTGTTTACATGCAATAAATAACTTAAAATTAAGTTAAAATTTAGTTAACTACTTATCTACTTAATACGTGTTAACCAGCCATTACTGAAAAATATATTTTGCGTGTATTGCGAGCAGTTCTGAAAGATTTTATAGATATAGATAGAAAAGTTCTCATTTGGATAAAAATAACTTAAAAATAAACGGGAAAGACTCGACGGGCAAGATAGTACTTGGATCGCTGGACGAGTTTTTCTATTTGGTCGTATTCATGGACGTATAAAAAAAGGCGGACGGAGTCCCACCATACACAAAACTGTGTCGTTCAGAGTCGGCCAGCTGGCTGTATGTACACGGTCCGCACGCACACATTCTTGCGCTAGTCCATACCATTTGACAGGCGTCAGAATGTGTGCGTGGCCGACTCTGAAGAAAAGTGTAGACATAGTTTTGTATATAACAAGACTCCGTCCGCCTTTTTTTCTACGTTCATGGTATTACGTTACTGAAAAATATATTTTGCGTGTATTGCGAGCAGTTCTGAAAGATTTTATAGATATAGATAGAAAAGTTCTCATTCGGATAAAAATAACTTCAAAATAAACGGGAAAGACTCGACGGGCAAGATATTACTTGGATCGCTGGACGTGTTTTTCTATTTGGTCGTATTATTGTTTATGTTTTGGCACATGTGATTAAAATTGTCAGAATTTAATTTTGAAATCTATAAGTATTTAAAAATAAATTATATCAGCCAGCGCGAGACACATTCCATTCATAATAATCTTAGTGAAACCCGACGAATTTGATATTAATATATTGAAACCTGTCCGTCTCTTTGCAGTCGAACTACTGGTAGTTATGTCTATTGTGGCTAGACAGTTTTGTCGTAGATGTGCGCGCTCGCATACACTTCAAAGGGAAGCCGACAGTCGTTAGTCAGACTTGTCGCAGGGCAGTCTTGTAAGCATTAGACAACTTTGTCTATGAGACGTTTTGTTTCAAATGTGCGTATTTAGTACATTTTATTATGCGATAGTCTGTCTTAAAACAGTCGTGTCTCTGGTGTGCGGTCGCCCTTATGTAATTGGCACAACAAAAGCGGATTAGTGAAATTAATTAAATTCAACAGAAATTAAAAACAATTACCTGCAATTACTCAATTAATACAATTACGGCATACTGAATAACCCTAGCAAGGGCATGTTTTCTCAAGGCGTGCACATCAATGGAGATCCGAGGCTTACTAGAAAAAAGTTAATTGCACTTTTACTAATGTTACTTGCTTTTTTTCCTGGCTTCGCCCGCGTGGAATTCTGAGAATGACATTTAATGTCATGAAAAAAAAAGCTTTTTATACATAAACTATTGCCTATTAGTGAAATAGTGAGGGAGCACTAGAACAGATTTTTTTTTATTACTGAACTAACAAGCAAATTTTTTGTGAGTAGCTTTATTTTGATAAGAAAAACAACATTTTTATTGGCGAAAAATCTTAAAAGTGGTAGCTAACAGAGATAGAAAGGATGTCATACTTTGGATTTGATGGTCCTAAAATATGGATTGTTCTATTTGTAGGAGAATGTTACACTTAAATACAAAATACACTTAAATACAAAATACAAAAAATCAGCTGGTTAGGGTTCTGTTTTAGGGTTCAGTAGTCAACCAATATCAATATCAATTTCATCATATATATATATATATATATATATATATATATATATATATATATATATATATATAGCCGCGGGCAAAAGCTCGTAGATAATTTAAGAGTAATATTGTCCTACAAATAGAACAATCTATATTTTAGGACCATCAAATCAAAGTATGAAATCCTTTCTATCTCAGTTACCTACCACTTTCAAGACTTTTCGCAAATAAAAATGTTGTTTGTCTTATCAAAATAAAGCTACTCACAAAAAATTTGCTTGTCAGTAATAAAAGTACATAGGTACTACATAATATTATACAGGGTGTAAAAAAATGAAGTGATGATACTTTAGGGTGTGTATGTGTTCGTGACATAGAGTTCACTGTGAAAGTAGCAGCGCTGAAAGACCAATTTTTTTCACTTTTGTTTGGGGGAACTCGTGAGGCTAGGGCGCTCGAAAATACAAAAGTGAAAAAAAATTGGTCTTTTAGCGCTGCTACTTTCACAGTGAACTCTATGTCAGGAACACATACACACCCTATAGTATTATCACTTAGTTTTGTTACTCCCTATATATGCGGTTCCAGAGAAATTTCATTCGTCGCAAGTCGAATAAAGTTATATTAATATTTGACATTTTTTCATAATCTTAGATTTTGCCCACGGCTTCGCTCGCGTAAATGCAGTATTCAGTGGAAACGCATATAGGTAGTAACAAACGTGATTTTTTTGGCCTTTTTTGCTTGATATCAGTAATGCCCAACAGGTAGGCACTTGAAAATTTCAAAATAGCCTTTATTGTTTGTGTACTTTAATAATTAATAATAATATTTAAATAACATAAAAATTTAAGGGGAGCTTCTATACAAAAAAAACCCAATTTTTGGCCTATTTTTGCTCTATAATGGTACGGAACCCTTCGTGCGCGAGTTGGACTCAATTCAATTTTTGTATCGTTCGTTTTCGTTCAATTTTTATACTATCTTAATGCGTTTCATAGACTACAATATCTTCTTACCAAGTTTCAATAGTATAGCTCTTATAGTTTCGGAGAAAAGTGGCTGTGACATACGGACGGACAGACAGACAGACATGATGAATCTATAAGGGTTCCGTTTTTTGCCATTTGGCTACGGAACCCTAAAAAAGTTACTCTCTCAGGGCTGCTACTTCACAGCGAACTCTATATAGGGGACCATTAAACACCCTAAAGTATTTTTTTTTGCCGTCTATGGGCTGTTCGCCCATATCCTTTTATTGTTATTTTATTATTTATATTTTTCGCACCAAGGATATTTGATATAATATTATTAATTTTAATTAATTGCAGTCCATCACGCCATGGACTTTTTTTTAAATATATATAATAGAATAGATTATATATAATATAATATATACATATAATAAATAAATATAATAAATTACATAATTATAATATTAATGTTTTGAACGGTGTGGCGGCCAGTAGATCCTACATTTTTCGATTTCCTTAGATTTTATGCTGCTCCACCCTTTGCCTTTAGATGTTGTGACATTGGCTTGGTGGAGAGGGGTCACTCAAGCTGGGTGGAGTTTCTAGGGTGTTAAAGGGATATCGTTCTGTGTCGAATCTACCAGATGCCAGCCAGTGGAATCGCCAGGTTGGGTTTTAACAATCTGTCCCTAAAGTATATTATCACTATGTTTTGTTACACCCTGTATAATTTAAGCACAGATACATTATTATATTATAACTAGCTGTCCCGGCAAACGTTTCTTTGCCATATTATAAAGTATATCGCCCGTATTATTTTATTGAAGTGACTAAATAAGTATGTCACCATGGCAACGTCTTACGTCCATCGCTATTCCGTGACCCGCGTCGCGCAAACAATGGTCGTCGTCAGCCTCGAGTTGTAATAATTTACTATTATTTATTCAACAAATGCACTTATCAATATAATAAGTACCCAGTAGCCGAATCTCAGACCCACTGAATATGCATATAAAATTTGATTAAAATCAGTAAAGCCGTTTCGGAGGAGTACGCGGCCTAACATTGTGACACGGGAATTTTATTTAAAAGATTTATCAATTAGTTACTATTAAATACCACATTATAATAAGTTTATTACCTGTTCCAGGAACGATGTTCTCAATAAGTTTCTTCAGCAAGAAGCTGAAGCTGGATGACTCGATGCTGGGCATCATAGCGATGACGAGCAAGATCGCCGGCGCGCTCATGTGGGCCTTCGCCAGAAACGGCAAGGAAATTTATGTTGGTGAGTGATGTTTAAAAATGTCTATGATGTGATGATGGTAATGGAAATAATCTATATTATTATGTCCATCCAAAGTGTGTCTGTGTATTTACCTATTATTATTATTATTTTAGTAAGTACTGTACTCTTTACCCCGCATACTATTAATTTTATTAGATTTGAATTTTCCTGTCCTGCAGGGTTGCCTGGAAGAGATCGCTTATAGCGATAAGGCCGCCCTTGGCCACATTTATGTTTTTCTTAAGTTTTAGTTTTAGTAACTGATTGTACTTAATTTAATGTGAGCAATAAAGAGTCTATCTATCTATCTATCTATCTGTCTGTCTGTTACCCCTTCACGCTCAAACCGATGAACTGACTTTTCTGAAAGACATGGAGATACTTAGAGTCCAGTGAAAGGACACAGGATACTTTTTATTTCGGAAAAATATACGGTTCCCGCGCGATAAACGAATTCTGGTGCAACGGAGCTG
Source organism: Polyommatus iphigenia (assembly GCA_963422495.1). NCBI lineage: Eukaryota > Metazoa > Arthropoda > Insecta > Lepidoptera > Lycaenidae > Polyommatus > Polyommatus iphigenia. Next base: position 12,909,795 of record OY730180.1, on the reverse strand, counting down.
CAGGCGTCATCTAGTTATCTAATAACTGAACTGAAACATTTTAACATTAAAAATATTATAGACATCAAAGTCGGTCTAATAGTTTTGCATGATGCTGAAACAGATACACAATCAAAATTCTAAATTAATTTTTCAAGCCCCATAAGAGCACCGGTGATCGCGACAACAATAGAATAAAATAGCATTTCCAAGAATCCACGATCGAAGGATTAATATAAGTATCCCTTTTACATACCTTCCAATCAATGATAATGTTACGTGCTAGGGTTCGAGGATTCGGAGAGAAAGACCTGGTGACTCTCTTGAAGACTTTATTCACTAACACTAGCTCACACAAATCACTAAGTCCAAACACTAAGCACTAAATCCAAATCACTGAGCACTATTACTGTCCCAGGTCGTAGCCGAGTCGTAGGTTCACTGGTTCACTCGCTATTGATCACTTGTTTTCACTAACAAGTCGCCTGTAAGATCGCTCGTATCGAACTGAACTGGCGGGCCGTCTATCTGCGGCTATATATATGGGCGAGGCGAATTCCAGAAAGTTCCTTGCCCGATTCACGTAAACAAGTAAACAAGTGTGGTAACCAGAAAGTTCGAGCATGTACTTGCGCACCTCACGCCATCTAGTATTGAGTAGGGGATTTATGTTGTCGGTGTTCCCCCGATAAGTTTCGCTGGTTTGACGCTAGATGGCACTACGTGTCCGTATTCGTAACAATAACATAAAATATGCTGTATTTTGACGACATAAACAGTTGGTTGGTAGGAAAATTTAAATTTTCAGAAAATCATAAAACAAAGCTAAAATTTATTTTATGTTTTCTTTTCAGCCCCCGTGCTAGAGCTGCTGAACGGAACAATACAAATCGCCACGCGATCCATCACCTCCAAGATGGTGACCAGTAATGAACTAGGTCAGTACCTATATCAGTTGTCAATCTATCCATAGGCGAGTTTCCTATTTTTTTTTCTTGGTAATTAAAATAACTCTCGACAATAGAAACATCGGTGTAAGAATGACTTTGATATTTTAAAAACTCTCCAAGATATAGGTTGGGATGCATTAGAGGCGTGGTTAAAGTTAAAGTTAAGGTTAAAGTTATGGTTATAGTTAAATATGGTGTCCTTTAACTTTAACTATTACCTTAACTTTAACCTTAATGGCGCATTTTCACTGGTCGATAGGGCCCACATGCGGGGTGCGGGAGATTTCTGAAACGCATGCCACGACCAATGACAATGCGCCATTAGTTGTCAATTAGTTGTCATAGACTCCCCGCATGCTGTATACCGTACGAGTTAGGGCGCATTTTCATTAGTCGTTAACTCGTGCGGTATACAGCATACGGGGAGTCTATGACAACTAATGGCGCATTTTGATTGGTCGTGGCATGCATTTTATGCTACGTTTTGATGCTTGCCGAGCCTCGGCAAGCCTCCACAAGCCACAAGCCTCCACAAATCTCGCTTTGCATTTGGAAGTCGTTTTCACGCTCGTGAACGCGTCAGTGTATTACGTACATCCAAGCATGGCGGACACCGAACTTGTGTCGGCTATTACGTTTAGTTTCCTATTATTTTAATGCTCTTATAACCAAAAGTATCATCACATAATATAGTATTCTATTAATTAAAACGATAAAACCGACTTCAAAATTGTACGTAATTGAGAATTAAAATTCCCTATCTCAAAAACTACTGAACCGATTTTGATGAAACTTGCACTGTTCCCTAAGTTAATAAAAAAAACTCAAATCGGACATGTAGTTCCGGAGATATGCGAATTGCGAACACAAACATAAAAACATACAAACATACATACATACATAAACTTTTGAAATTTGGCACATTTGTTCAGACGCTGATATAGACTAACATATACTGAAATTGGGCAATTCTGAAAATATTACATACTTACTGGTCGAATTGATAACCTCCTTTTTTGAAGTCGGTTAAAATAAATTAATAAACAAATGAACTTTATATATTTATGGTCAACATCCCTGGGGTTCCAGATACACGTTTCGGTTTGGTAATATTCCAAAAACGATAAACTCTCTTCGTTCGACCAGCCACTCATTTTGTACATGACGTGCGTTCGTCGCGAGATCACAGCGGCTACCAAGCGCGCGCCAACGTGTGAACACGTCGCAAACGTTTGCCGCAAATGCCCTTTGATCTCTGTCCAAAAACCGACACTACTCCCGATCGTCTACAAGCGTCCGCAAGCTCACGCAAGCCAAGCCATTTACCTCTTTTCACGCTCGGGCTTGTGGAGGCTTGCCGAGGCTCGGCAAGCATCAAAACGTAGCATTAGAAATCTCCCGCACCCCGCATGCGGGCCCTATCGACCAGTGAAAATACGCCATTAACGACTAATGAAAATGCACCCTAAAGTGCCCCGCAAACGATCAAACATGAAACACGTCAAACACGTCAAACACCATATAAACTACGTGTTTGACGTGTTTGATGTTTGATCGTTTTCGATCGATCGATCGATCGACGCGTTTGAAGAAAATTTGGATTTACTACGTGTTTTGACGTGTTTGACGGTTTGATGTTTGATCGTTTGCGGGAGACTTAACTTTGACCGGAGAAATTGACAGATGACAGCTGGTCCAACAAGGTTAGTATGGAGTGTAGATAGAGGAGAACTATCTCTGTATGTAAAAAGTGTCCACTGAAATGTGTTAAATTAGGGTAGCACTACAGTAGCAACAGGGTAAATTTTAAATCATTTAGCAACTTTTATTTCAGCTATTTTAGGTTATATTTTACAAAATATAACCTAAAATAGCTATAATATAAAATAGCTACAAAATAAACCTAATATATTTTGTCCTATTCTATTCTATTCAATTTATATTTTGTACATTCATTCCATACCCTTTGCTGCAGCTAGCGCCACTCTTGGAGGATTTTTCAACTGTTGTTTACTGCGTACAGCTGGACACTTTTTCAAATATCCCCCATATAAGATAGTTCTCCTCTATCTACACTCCATAAAGGTAAGGTATAAATGAACGTGGGCGGGGGCGCTGCTGGTAAAGGAGAACTGTCAAAAATGGCGTTTTTGTATGATGACAGCGTTAGTTCCTTTTTTCGCCACGTGCATTTATAACCTTGTCGAGCTCTATGGTTATGGTCAAATATGGCGTCTTGATGGCGTCCATTTTTAACTTTAACCCAAGATTTAACATTTTGGATTGGAGTAAAAGTTAAAGTTACAGTTAAAGTTAAAGTTAGTTGGTGCAACCCACTCATAACAATTCGAAAATCACATAAAATAAATCTTCCCAAAACGCTCCATACACAGTGTCAGAGAGCTATGACGTCACGCCTCGCATAAATTGTATGCATCGTGAGAGAACTTTGTTCCATAGCTACGAGTATGTTAAAATATTGCTTTCATAAGAAAAAAAATATGAATTGCATAATTTATCGTATGGTATGGTATGGTATACAAATATTTGGAAATTTTATTAAAAAAAAATTGACTCGCCTATCCAACTTTGAAGGTTCATAACAAAAAAAAAAATACTAAAGTTATCAAGCTGAAATTTTAGAAATACTTATTTTTTACCGTTATATCCTTATTTTATTTTAAAAATCTGATAATATTATTGATCTTGGAAACACCCCTATTTTTGAAATATATCAGGGTTTATTAGAAATTAGAATGCAGGTTTACAATGGTCTACTAGAAATGTAGCATGTTCTTATTTAAAGACAAACTGTTGAGTGTTGACTAATGCTAAACAATAAACATAGATACAAACTTATTGTATCTATGAGTAAAACAACCTCACTGTGAATCACTTAATAGAGATGATGACAAGGTCAAAGATTAGCGAGTTTTGTTAATAAAATAAAGAAATCACGGTAAAAAATAAGTGTTCCCAAACATTTCAGCTTGATAGCATTTGTATTTTTTTTGCTATGCGCCTTCAAAGTTGGATAATCAAGTCGATTTTTTTTTCAATTAAATTTCTTAATATTTGTATACCATTCGATAACTTATGCAATTAAAAGCAACTTTTGTTATGAAACCACTTTTATAAACGCAATATTTAATATACCTACCGAACAGAGTTCTCTCCCGATGCGTACAAACTATGAAAGATTGACGTCATTCTTTCGTAGCACTTTGTATGGAGCGTTTCGGGCAGGTCTATTTTATGAGATGTTTGAATTGTCATATCTTGGTGATTTTTTAAGCTATCAGAGTTATTCTTTCAGCGATGTTTCTATTTTTTAAGGGTCTTTCAATTACCAGTAAGAAAAAAAAAGTCATCATGCCTATTCTTAATTTATTACGCCATCATAATGCGCATACGCAGGCATTTTTTAAAGCTAACGGCAGCAGCAGCCCAGCAGGTATTTGCTTTATTATCATATTATATTGTTATAATATTATAATCTATACTCTACAAGATGTTTGTGTAAACACCGTTGTCCTTGAAACCATCAAATGAGCCCGTCAAAATGAACAACTTTTTGTATGAGAACAATGCTGGGAATTAAAAAAAATCTGTCATCATACCCATACAAATTGCCGATCCGGGCATCCGTATGGGTATGAAGACGGCATTTTTTTTTGAGTTCCCAGAATTGTTCTCATAGAAAAAGTTGTTCATTTTGACGGGCTCATTTGATGGTTTCAAGGATAACGGTGTTTACACAAACACACAGTATAGTGTACGGTTTCCGCGCGATAAACGAGTTTTGGCGCAACAGAGTTGCGGGCATCATCTAGTATTACTTAATACTTATATGCGTAGCGCATTGCAGGCGTAATCATGCTGAACTTCGGCCGCGTATTTTCGGCCTAGTGTGTTTAGACACTAACATTGAATTATCATAAGCCGACAACAACACCTTGGCAGCTCGTGATTTATAAATACTTAAATAGGCCCTAAGTGACCTACAATAACAATTATACTTAAATATAAACCCGGCACTGGCCCATCAACTGCCTACGAATCAATTTCTTCGATGGTACTTTGATTTTTTATAAGATGCAATAAAAAATTTAGAGTATCTAAATGATAACAACATGTTTAAAAACAACATGCAATTGCAATAGTTACTAAAATATAATTTGTTTGAAATAAAAAATTTATGTTGTTCACTGCAAATATTAACATTTCGTGTAGATATTTAAATACGTCATGTACCTATTTTTAATTGCACCTGATCTATATTATTATAATTCTATTTTTGTACGAACATGATAATAGGTAATTCATTTCTGTGTTCTATTTTAGTAACACGGGAAATAATATATTATGTTCTATTTTTGAATATAATATTCTATTATTTTCGAATAAAATTGTTCTAAAAATAAATCTGTTGCAGCCAATGGTTGCAGCTTGCTAATTTTTGTGTTGAAATTTGAATTAACGTGTTTCATAAATCATAATAAATTGTTATTTTTTGTTACGTACAGTAATACTTCCTATTGAGAATTCAGCCACATAGAACGAATATTTTTTGTTTATAAGATTAGACTAACATCTTGTTAGGGTTCCGTAGCCAAATGGCGAAAAACGGAACCCTTATAGATTCGTAATGTCTGTCTGTCTGTTCGTCCGTATGTCACAGCCACTTTTCTCCGAAACTATAAGAGCTATTGAGTTTTTAGTTGCTTGGTAAGTAGATGTAGTCTATGAACCGCATTATGATTTTGATACAAAAATTGCAAAATTATTAAAAATTTTAGGGGTCCCCATAGGAACAACTGAAACAATTTTTGAAGTGAAAACTTTTTGGGTAAAACTGTGAAACTCGCGTCATATTTTCGTGTTGATCGAAAAACCATAGAAAAACCGTAAGACGGCTGGAGAGTAGTGTTTTGTGTCGAACTCGAACTCGAACTCGAACTCGAAAACTCGAAAACTCGAAAACTCGAAATCTCGAAAACTCGAAAACTCGAAAACTCGAAAACTCGAAAACTCGAACTCGAAAACTCGAACTCGAACTCGAATTGTAAGGGTTTCGATTAATTAAAAAAAATCGGTTTTTTAAAAATCGATTTTCATAAAAAATGGGTTAATAATTTAATCGATTTTAGGGTTTCGATTAATTAAAAAAATCGATTTTTTAATAATCAATTTTCATAAAAAATGGGTTAAAAAAATGCACAACGTTAATAATCAACTTTTCACTTCTGCCGGCACTCCCGGAGTGCAACCCGTCTTTTTTTTCTAACCTAAATAGTTTGCGAGAGTCTCTTCCAAAGTGGCAAAATGTGTGTTCCCCTCCTCTAATTTCTAAAGTAGTGATAAGTCTAAAAATAATATATGATGTACATTACTATAATTACTATAAAAATTACCAACGAACATTGGTTTGAACGAGATCTAGCCAGTAGTTTTTTTATACGTCATAAATGGTAAACCTTAAGGCTTAATGTAACTTACATTAAATCAACTGAAATATAAAAATAAATCAAAAACCTTTTCATTTCATAAAAATAAACCTTATTGCCGCTGCGGAACCCTTCATCGGCGAGTCCAACTCGCACTTGGCCGGTCTTTTTAAGCTAGAGATTGCAAGCAGGATCTTCCTTCGAAAGAGCGAATACTTGCGGTTCTCAATACTCCAACTGTTCAGGTTATGGGATATACTAGGGCTCGCTTCGCTCACCCTGATAAATGCAAAGATGTCTCTGTCTGTCTTTTATTTAGTCCTGAACCACCAATTCTGTTGATATTGGTCATATCACACAATATGTGATAGTCTATAGACTTTTTATAGTGGTGAGCTTTTACTTAGTAAGGAAGTGTCTATGGGCGTTGACCATCCATAAAATACTTCCCACGATTTTCAAGATTTTTAGACGCCCCTCCCCCTGTCACAGGTGGTCATATTTGTGAGACCGTCTCTCCCTATAACACTCTCTCACTAGTGTAATGTCAACAATTTTCAAATTTACACCTAAAAACTAAAACCACCGCAATATTATAAACGCTATTCAATTTATTAAATTTAAAATATGACGTGTCAAAACTTAAGACCCCTCCCCTCTTCTTGTCACACTATGTCACACTTCATCGACCTCGTCCCTTCCTTTAGGTGTTACGTACTTTATGGATGGCCCCTTATGAGGCCAGTAATAATTATAATTCATATTCCAGGCAAGGTGTACTCCCTCTTCGGCCTGGCGGAGACGATAGTACCTCTCATCTTCTCGCCGATGTACTCGATGGTGTACATCACCACACTCCACATACTCCCCGGGGCGCCCTTCCTCATCACCGTGGCTGCGTCTATACCGGCTTTACTTGTGTTCATGTAAGTATATTAAATACTAAAGGACGCCCGCAACCCCGTTGCGCCAAAATTTGTTTATCGCGCCGGAACCGTACATTTTTCCGGGATGAAAACTATCCGATGTCCTTTCCCGGGACTCAAACTATCTTTTTAACCAATTTCAGCAAAATCGGTTCAGCCGTTTGGCCGTGAAGAGTCGCAGGCCTATGTGAGAACTCAGTCATTTACTAACAGGCATACATATGAGTAATCTTGGTAAAAATATACAAAATTTCCTTCTATTAATATAAACAAACAAAGAGTATAATATTGTATATTTCACAGATTTAATGTATGGGGCTAAAGTCAAAATCTTGATTTAATTACAGTTAAGTAATTATGTTATTCGTTTCTAATGGCTGGTTTACACGTATTAAATAGATAAGTAGTCAACTAAATTTTAAGTTATGACTTTATACTTACCTTACCAACTAAATTTGAACTTGCTACTTGCTACAAAATTTTGTGTTTACGTGCAATCAATAACTTAAAATTAAGTTAAAATTTAGTTAACTATTTATCAACTTAATACGTGTAAACCAGCCATAAGTGCCGCGGCAGTCAATGTTTTCAGACTGGCAGGGTCGCGCGTTGAACTCTTATATAAGAGCTTTCTTGTTGCCTGAATTTCATAAATAATTCTTCTCGTTTCAGATGGTTCTATCATCAACATAAAAAGGATTTAAAGAAGACTACTCTAGAAAACGAGCCTTAGAAATGATATTAAATATTTTACCACTTAAAGTTTTTTTTTAAATTGTTTTAGAGCGTTACAAATCTACTTTAACAAAACAGTACTTCAATTAAACAAATTACGGCCTGCCCACATCTCCACGTCACGACGTCGTCAACGTGGCAACGTTGACGTGACTTGAAAATTTACGTCAAAGTAACGTTAAAATGCACGTCACGGTTTTACGTCTTTCTTTCTTAAATCTCTCTCTCCGTCTTCTTAACAATAGCAAAAGCAGAATACGTATTGTGCGGTCCATGCAGATCTAGGCAGTGAAGAATGTAGCAGTTTTACAAGGCATGCATGCCTTGACTATCCACGTTGACGATGTCGTAACGTGGACATGTGGACAGCCCTTTGGGTTCTAGAAGTCACATTGTTTAACTCCTTTTATCTTATGTTTTTCCTCTACTTAACCTTATACTAATCCTATTTTGAAGAAAAATGAAAAGAAAAAGGTAAAATTGACTAATAATAATACAGATATAATAATAGAGTAATAGCAACATAATCGCATTTCAACCTAAGGCATTGAAACTTAATTAGCAATTACCACGAGTATAATCATTAATCAAATACTATATTTCATCCTTCGAATGATAACCTACATCTCCAGGGCGCAGTGTTGATCACTCACATCCCGAGGACTGTTGATATAAGTTGTTTTTTTATCGTTCAGTTGTTAGTGCATAGAACAACAAAAAATACATCCACAGTCGAACATAAAACCTTCTCCTTTTTTTGAAGGTTGGTTAAAAACAAACATCACTGGGAACTGGGAAGTGGCATTTCTTGTGGAAAGGATCAGGAAACAAGCGGATAAATGGTAATGCTGCCATGGATGAAGAGTTATTATGTTAACTAGAAGGTAAAAACTTTAAGTTTATGTTAATTGATCTAAGGTAAAATCCCTTGAGTCTGATGTAATGATTAACATAAACTAGGGGCTACGGAAATGAATGTCCATTTAATTGCAAAATGCCAATCCAAGGAGTTTTGTATCAATGACTTAGAGGTTAAATATGTCAATAGTTAAGGACACATATTTAACTATTTAGGTATTAAATAAAATCGAAAATAGTACTTAACTTTTTTTATACTATGATTTAATGTATCTAACAATTCAACAGAGTATTAAAATTATCTAGAAGTATTACACATTTTCGCGGTTTACTATTTGTATTATAAAAAATAACCTCTATACACAGTCGCTGAAGCGGTGTGAACGAAATTTGTCACTTTCGGTCCTGAGAAAGGACGTAACGTACTTACTGAGTCTGGATAGTATAAAAGTTGCGGGCAACATTTATTCGGCGATCAAAACATTATCAAAATCGATTAGTTTACGAGCTACGACGCCACGGACAGACACACAGATGTGTAATCGTAGTTACACTGAAACAAAACACTATTTTGTTAAAAACTGGTTATTTAAAAATTAATGCTCTGTGAACAAAATATGTTTGTAAAAACATCACCTTACTAATAAGTAATTACTGTTGTTAAAAGTACTGTAAAGAAGCACAAAAAATACTATTACGTTATCATATCATAAGTACAAAAGTTTAAAGTCTACCTTAATCTATGCTGGGCTCTAATGTATACTGTCGTCGAGACAAAAGTAATCACAGGCAGAGTGTAGTGAAAAGTGATGTCTAGGTAATAATAATACTCCCCACACCGGTTTTCGTGACGGTGGCCGGTTTCATTAAAACCAGGCCAGGTGCGCACAAGTAATGCCCAGGTGTGTACGCAGTACACAAGAGCACTCTCTATTCCTTTACTCTCATAACCCAGTGCGACGGAAGACCGGCACAACTGGCGAGAGATCAGGCGCAGGACCGACTTTTTACATGCCCATCCGACGCATGGATCATCTTACTTGTCAGACAATCAGGTAATCAGCTTGCATTGTCCTAACCAAACTTGGAAATAACAATATGTTTCCAACGCGGGAATCGAACCCACGACCTCGGAATCAAGAGCGACGCTCTAGACCACTGGACCACGGAGTCGGAGGCGTTAATGTGATGTCTAGGTAATGACAAGATAATAGATAATTATCTTGGCTGACCCGGCAACGTTGTTTTGCCATATAAATTATTTGTATTATCAATATAAAAAGTAGATAAAACCTTTTCTCAGGCCTAACGAATGTACATACACATTTAAATCGGTTGAGCCGTTTTGGAGGAGCTTGCGCACAAACATAATACACATACCTATTAACACATATATCCATGCATCCATGAACATTGAAAACTTTTTTGATCCGTTGGCGAAATTCGTACCTGTGACCCCGGCTTGAGCTATCACGCGTTCAAGCACTGGGCCACAGAGGTCGTCATAAATACTTAATTACTTATCTCCAATTAATTCTGATTCAATCTTCAATTAATTGATTAATTCTTCAATAACCAAACTTAGAATTCCCAAGTTCTCACTTTTTGCTAAGGATAAACTTTTTACATTAATTATTTAACAATACCGTTTATTAAATGATAACAATAATAAATTTGCAATTGTAATGGCTCGCTCTCATTGAAATTGGTCATCAATAACAATACAATAAAATTTTACATTTTTGTTTTGTTACTACTTTGTGACATGATGTGCGGTGATTAACAATTTAATTATTACAATTAATTATAATGGACGTTTATAATTAATGTGTCGTTGAACGTGCAGGAATGTACCGTCAACTTAATGATATAAACTGTCCCTGGACTAAAAGTATTTGTATAACAAATATTATAATTTAATATTTATCAAAATCTGTGTCATATCTAGAATACGTATAAGTTTATAATACAAAAACAAATTGTAAAATTAATTAAGGAGCTATGCTAATCTATCTTATATATAAAAATGGATTTTCAAATGTTTTAGTCGCGCTAAAACTCGAAAACGGCTGAACGGATTGGGCTGATTTTAGTCTTAAAATATTCGTAGAAGTCCAGGGAAGGTTTTAAAGTGACACGAAGGTCACGGGACAGCTAGTATTGTATAAAAATTGTATGTTCTGTATTTAGGGGAAAAGAGACTGCTAGCCTGTAGTTAGCTACAGGTTTCCTAACCTGTACAGGGTAGCAGGCGCTTCACCTCACTTGATTTTTATGTAGTGTCATAGACGAAATATGTTTTCTCTATGGTAGTGTCTAATAAATTTTATTCTATTCTATTAAAATAGTTTCAGCAACGTGAAAGCTAAACGTGTAGGTTGAATTATAACGATTTAGTTATTATATTCATCGTCATATTCGCCCTCGTAATTGATGTGCCCGAACTCATTCAGAACGCTCAAACTCACTCAATTTTTTTTATTCAGAATAAATTTTTGCAAATATTTTCTGAAAGTCTACATGATGCCTACCACTGGTTCGGGAACTAACCCGGCGAGAAGAACCGGCGTAAGAAATTCGCACGGGGCCCACTTTATTTACCAAAAAAAGCGAGTAAAAAAAAATCTTTTAAAATAAAGTTTACAATGCTGTAACTTAAAATTATACAATGTCAACATACATACATAATTGTAAGTCATAAAATAATGTAGAAGTAGCCTTGCAAGCAGCCATCCCATTCCCAAGATGTGCCATCGTTTATGAAATCGTTGACCTTATAATAGGCTTTGGCATACAAACCTTCTTTGACTACTTTTTTAAATTTATTAATGGAAAGATTTTGAACGTTTTCTGGGATTTTATTGTAAAGGCGTACACATTGACCTTTAAAAGATTTACTAATTTTACTAAGTCTGATCACCGGTATTTCTAGTTTGTACTTATTTCTAGTGTTTCTTCCGTGACTGTCACTTTTGGTTGTAAATTTACTAAGATTATTTCTAACATAATATAATACATTATCCAAAATGTATTGAGAAGCATGAGTTAGAATACCAATTTCTTTAAACTTTTCTCTCAGAGATTCAAAAGCTGACATTTTATAAATTGAACGTATATAGCTCGCTTCTGCAGCACAAAAATCGTATTAATGTCGGCAGCGTTTCCCCATAAGAGGATGCCATACGACATTCTACTATGAAAATAACTGAAATAAACTAGTCTTGCTGTGTCTTCGTCAGCAATTTCCTGTATTTTTCTGACTGCGCATGCTGCAGAACTGAGCCTATCTGCAAGATTAGCAATATTATGAGGACCCCACTGTTGTTTACTATCTAGTGTAATGCCTAAGAATACAGTGCTGTCCACCAAATCCATCTTCTCATAATTTAATAATATATTGGTTTTAACTTGCCTAACATTGGGCAAAGTAAATTTTAAACATTTAGTTTTCTTAGAATTTAGAAGTAAGTTATTGACGTTAAACCAATGTACTATTTTTGAGAGAGCACTATTTACCTCGTCGTAAATCGTAATTTGACTGTTGTCGCTTCACTTTAAAAATAAGTGAAGTGTCATCAGCAAAAGTATTATCTCATTATCACTATCATTAACAAGATAAGGTAAGTCGTTTATGTAGACGAGAAAAAAGAATGGACCTAAAATGGATCCCTGTGGTACGCTAATTCTGTTTTGGTCCCATTGGACCTATTACTATTAATGTCAACCGCAAATTTGCCATTAGAATGCGATACATTATCAGACCTCTCGCTGGTCATCAGTGTGGTTAACGCGTAAGGTAGCTCGTCGCACATCATAATATTGGGATCAGCTTCGACGACCGTTGTTATTTCATTTCCTGCTCGCCATTGTAAATAGTATAGGAGTAGAATGAGATAATAATTTTTTTCGTGGGTATTTAACATTTTTTTTTCAAATGACCTTTTTCAAATTTACGTAATAGCGAGTATCAGCAATTCAAAATTCAGGATTAAACCAATCGAATTAATTTTTAAGAGTGGGTAGCACTAAAGGCGTTGTTATAGTTGCAGTTATGGTCAAGGTTATGGTCATAGTTAAGGCCAACTTAACTTTAACCTTTAATTTGACCATAGAATTTAACAAATGTCTGTTGCGTTTATTTTTTTGTTAAAGCTACAGTTAATGGGGTTGAGAGTATAAAAATGAATTATCCGTAAAAATCGACAGGAAAAATATATTTTGTTATAACAACACTGTGAGCCAATAGTTACGACTTATTCCGTGTTTACAATGATTATCACGAAAATATTTCAATGTAAGTTTTAGCGGTTATGGTTATCGTTTAATATGGCGTCCATTATCAATTGACTTTAACCAAAGATTCGACATTTTGCGTTGTAGTTATAGTTAAAATTATTGTTAAAGTTAAATTTATAGTTATGGTGCAACCCACCCTAAGGGTTATACCCTAGAACCTAGATCTACGAGTTATCATGCCAAAAATACCGAATCTTCGTAACAAAAATGTTCTTACATTTTGTATGGGGAAAATTAAATTGTCGTTATTAGTATACCGATTACTCGCAATTTTTCCATTATTTCTCATCAACCTTCCCTGGACTTCTACGAATAATCAGCCCAATCCGTTCAGTAGTTTTCGAGTTTAAGCGCGACTAACACATTTGAAAATGCATTTTTATATATATAATAGAAAAATAGAAATAATAGATAATATACGGCCTTCGCGCGATAAACGAATTTTAGCAAAACAGAGTTGTGGTCGTCATTTAGTAGATATATAAATATTATAATAAATAATGCAGAATATAAATTTTCATACCCACCTAAGTCCTAACCCACTCCTTGATTATCATGAAAACAACTTATATGTTGTATACGTAAATGTTGTTGTGTTAATAGACGCGTGTTACATATGTACCCTCTATGAAAACCGGACTTAGCACAGATTTGCCGAACACCAGTATCAACTCATCATCATCAGTCAGCTGCAGTCAATCACATCATCATCATCAGTCAGCCGCAGTCAAACATCAGCTCTTGGACTATAATAAACTTGAAGCATACATAAAGTGTTGCCGTCTCCCAGACTATACAGATAAGACCACTCAAAGTTTCTTACTAAAATTGCGAAAGAACACGGAATACCGAAAATGCTGTCGCCGCATCATCGTGGTGGTCCCAACTCCGTGGGACCTGATTTTGGTAGTTAGTTAGCTCACTTTAGATCTTACATCGATCGGGGTCGGTACTTATAATTTAGGACATAGTCTTTTTATACAGAATAGCTCTGTTAGAAAAAGTGTTTAAGTTATAAAAATAATTGTAATCTTATTTGAATAAAAGTTTTAATTTAAATCGGTTTTTTTGGCACTCCCGTTCGAGAACACTATAATTCGCGGTGTAAAGCAATCAATTCACAAGCTGTTGATGTGTTAATAGTGACGGGTAGTTCTTGTTTGTATTTTTGGAACGGAGTTCCTTTTCGCGCGTTGCGAAAGGGGGCTAGGCCTAAAAAATTGTAACGACACTTTTTTTTATTATTACCTGCATGTTAGGAGCAGAGGGCGTTGCGCGTTGATAGTATTCCTGTGTATCAACTAGATGGCGTTTTTTTTGAGAATAAACAGCGACGCCTTGTTAGTATTCCTGGGCGTCAATAGATGGCGTTTTTTATTAGTACCTGCATGGTAGCGGCAGAGGGCGTTGATAGTATTCCTGGGCGTCAATAGATGGCGTTTTGTTAAATATTTTTTTAAGTATGTATATGTATTATGTACAGATTTTTGAACATAAGAAATAACTCCGTTCCATTCGGGTGTCCCTTGACACCTCTCAAGTTTTTGAAGTGAAAACTTTAGCGGCGTTGAGCACTTTTGTGGGATGGGTAAAAACTGTGAAACTCGCGTCAGATTCTCGTGCTGATCGAAAAACCGTAAGACGGTTGGAGAGTAGTGTTGTAACATCAAAATCGATTAATCGAACAATCGATTGTTTTTGAAGTAAAAACTTCTTTAGCGGCGTTGAGCACTTTTGTGGGATGGGTAAAAACTGTGAAACTCGCGTCAGATTCTCGTGCCGATCGAAAAACCGTAAGACAGTTGGAGAGTAGTGTTGTAACATTGAAATCGATTAATCAAACAATCGAGTGTTTTTTTTCGATTGTCGATATTTTTTAATCGATTGTAAGCGTTTCGATTAATTAAAAAAATCGATTGTCATAAAAAATGGGTTAAAAATTTAATCGATTGTAAGGGTTTCGATAAATTAAAAAAAACGATTTTTTAAAAATCGATTTTCATAGAAAATGGGTTGACAAAAATAATGTACAACGTTAATAATCAAGTTTTCACTTCTGCCGGCACTCCCGGAGTGCAACCCGTCTTTTTTTTTCGATTGTCGATATTTTGTAATCGATTGTAAGGGTTTCGATTAATTAAAAAAATCGATTTCTTAAAAATCGATTTTCATAAAAAATGGGTTAAATTTTTTTAAGGGTTTCGATTAATTAAAAAAATCGATTTTTTAAAAATCGATTTTTATAAAAAATGGGTTAAAATTTAATCGATTGTAAGGGTTTCGATTAATTAAAAAAAACGATTTTTTTACAACAACCCGTCTTTTTTTTTATTTGAAATAAGGGGGTAAATACTTGAGTGTTCTTGATATCGACAGGCAGTTTTCCCGGAAACACTCGAGAACTGCAATACTAGGAATTTGGGGAAGCAAGAAATCATTATCACACTAAATATACAGGATGTAACAAAACAAAGTAGTAATACTTAAGAGTGTGTATGGGCCCCCCATATAGAGATCGCTGTGAAAATAGAAGCGCTAAAAGACTTACTTTTGAAACTTTTGTACAGAGAAAGTCATGACGCGCGCTTGCCCATACAAATCACAAAAAATGCTCTTTCAGCTCTGCTACTTTTACAGTGAACTTTGTATAAGGAACACAATATACACGCCATAAAGTATTATCGCTTAGTATTGTTACACTCTGTATGTGTATTGTATGTTAGTCTGTAAGGTACTAATAATATGGGCCAAGTTGCCTGATGTAAATGGTAAAATAAATAAAAAAAAGACGGGTTGCACTCCGGGAGTGCCGGCAGAAGTGAAAACTTGATTATTAACGTTATGCATTATTTTTTTAACCCATTTTTTATGAAAATCGACAAAAAAAAACGTTTTAATTAATTAATCGAAACCCTTACAATCGATTTAAAAATATCGACAATCGAAAAAAAAAAGCTGCTGTTAGACAGACTGTCAGACACTTCTCGCGACAGTTGTCTTGCAGGTGGAAACACGGCCTTAATCAGCGCGTCTGCTAAAGAACTTATTTCTCCGACTGTACATTTCTGCTAAACAACTCATTTCCCCGACTGTACATTTCTGCTTAGCACAATTTTCCCCGACTGTACATTTCTGCTAAACAACTCATTTCCCCGACTGTACATTTCTGCTTAGCACAATTTTCCCCGACTGTACATTTCTGCTAAACAACTCATTTCCCCGACTGTACATTTCGTTCGAGTTCGAGTTCGAGTTCGACACAAAACACTAGGTACTCTCCAACCGTCTTACGCTTTTTCTATGGTTTTTCGATCAACACGAAAATCTGACGCGAGTTTCACAGTTTTTACCCATCCCACAAAAGTGCTCAACGCCGCTAAAGAAGTTTTCACTTCAATAAAATATATTACGACGAAGTTAGTCTAGTTTTTGCCATTATAGCACCGAAATTTGTTTATCGTGCCAGAGTCGCGCATTTAATTTAAATATTTAATATGATCTTTTTTTTCTAGAACCATCATTGATTTGACATTTAAGCTGATTAAATGACGCAGGAGTATGTAAATATTTTTTTCCGATATCATGTGCCAAATACCAAAAATTATAACAAAAATATATTTTATTCACAATAGGTTATTTTCATATTTAAATATTACAATAAATCATATGACGTAATGTCGAAAATTGTTACGTAATATACTATTAGATAATTTGTAGTAAAGATCATTTTCCTTATCGTAACAATCGCATAATTTGCTTTTCCGCTGTTCGCTGGTCTGTTTGAACTTGACTATCAGTTCCCTATTTTGAATCTACTATAAAATAATATTTCCGTTCTACGGAACCCTGATTTATTTAAGGTGTTTCTGCTATCACTGTGTATCTTTTATTTTTCTGTCGTCACGTCAGTTTAGCATCGATTTAGATTGAAACATTTTTTATAATATAAAAATATGATGTCTTTTTATTAAAATGTGTTCAGGGTGATGTGAGGGTTAAACAATACGAGTATTGTTGATACCTGAAGGACGCATGACTTAAGGGGGCGACTAACCCTAAATTGTTGATTTTATAATTCATTTTTATAGTTTAATATAAGCCCAGAATTGTTTAATTTTATAAACATAGATACTAACATTATATTTCCGAGGATCCGACCTAGCGAAAACACGATATCTTAAAATTTTCTCGATACAAAAAAATCACAAAGATGCATCTAATTTTCACGAATTTTTCATATAATATTGCTATTACCGTACAATAAACAAAGTTATTGAGAAAAAAACTAATTTGGCGATGAATCCGCGTTGTCCTTTTTCACCTGGCATATGAGTGTGAAGAGAGAAGGACGATGTTTGATTTTCTGCGTTAGTCGCCCTCTTAAGCGTAAGCAATGTATTGACATTTGACAGCTGTTGTCACGTGCAACAAGTGCTGCATAATTTAAAAACGCCTCCGTAGTCTAGTGGTCCAGACTCTAGAGCACGTGGCTCTTGACCCGGAGGTCGTAGGTTCGATTCCCGCGTTGGAAACGTTTATTTCCAAGTTTGGTTAGGACTTCAGCAGTTCGTGAGATAAAACCTTTCAAATAATGTTCTCCGTTTTTTTCACATATTCATCAGCTGTTTCTTCCCTCCTGCCGGGCTAGCACGGCGACCAGTAGAAATGCGAAAGTATAGACAAACTGTGGACATAAACTTAAAGGTGCCGTTTCGATCTTTACCGCGGCTAATCGCGACTGACAAAAATTCAATTAAAATGCCACTTTATGACAGACTATAGTATATGTCATACAGTAGGATATTATTTGAATTATTAGGACTATAGTCTGTCATAAAGTGGCATTTTAATTGAATTTTTCGGAACGAAACAAGAAGAACTTCACCTTAAGTTTATCTCCACAGTTTTTCTATACTTTCGCATTTCTACCGGTGGCCGTGCTAGCCCGGCTAGTGGTTGCGGCGTGATGTTAAAGGCCTTAAAGCCTTCCTCGATATAATCTTATATATAAAATTCTCGTGTCACAATGTTAGTCCACGAACTCCTCCGAAACGGCTTTACTGATTTTTACCAAATTTTATATGCATATTCAGTAGGTCTGAGAATCGGCTACTGGGTACTTTATATATTGATAAGTGCATTTGTTGAATAAATAATAGTAAATTATTACAAGCTGAGACTGACGGCAACCATTAAGTTTGTGCGACGGGATAGCGATCGACGTTGCCATGGCGACATACATATTTAGTCACTTCAATAAAATAATATGGGCGAAATACTTTATATTATGGCAAAGCAACGTTTGCCGGGACAGCTAGTAATATATAAGACAATCCAACCCAAAAATAATTTTTCAATTCAAACCAGTAGTTCCACAAATTAATTGGCTTTAAAATATAAGTACATAGATGGGATTTTCCCAAACTTTAAGCCCGTTATTTATAAGGAACTTGCGACCCGCCCCGGCGCGGCGTCGCACGGGTATAAAATATATATCCACTGAAAAAATGATTAAAATCGATAGCTGATCTTTCACGTGGTCTACTTCTTATCTGTGCCAAATAACATAAAAATTGCTCCAGTAGTTCGCGAGATAAGCCCTTTCAAATAATTTCCCCCGTTTTTTCCCACATTCTCCTATTAGTCTTAGCGTGATTAAATATAGCCTATAGCCTTCCTCAATAAATGGGCTATCTAACACTGAAATAATTTTTCAAATCGGACCAGTAGTTCCTGAGATTAGCACGCTCAAGTTAGCCCTTTCAAATAATTTTCCCCGTTTTTTCCACATCTTCCTCTATTTCTTTGCTCCTATTAGTTTTAGCGTGATAAAATATAGCCTATAGCCTTCCTCGATAAATGGGCTATCTAACACTGAAAGTATCATCAAAATCCGTTGCGTAGTTTTAAAGATTAAAGGGAACAAAGGGACATGAGGGAAAAAAAGCGAATTTGTTTTATAATATGTATAATATAATTATAGATATAGATTTCAATGTTCTCGGGTCATGGATGTATATTAAATATAATATATTGTAAAATATCATAAAAATCTTAAATAATATATGTATAATATAAAAGCATTAAATATATTTCCATTGTCTGGTATCTGTACACAAGTCTTCAGGTATTTAGCATGGGGCCAGACTGACGTGGTGTGAAGCGTCCATTGATGTTGCTATTATAATTCATAGAACCGGTGGTAGGCACCAGTGTAGACCGACGTTCAGAGAATATTTGAAAAAATTTATTCTGAATAAAAATTTTTGAGTTTGAGTTTGAGTTTAAATGTCCATAAATGCGATTGTAATAATTGCTTCATGTGCTACGAATAATAAAAACTATTTATTATTCGTAGTTCCTGTGTTAGTCTACATGGTCCAACGCGAAAAGGTCGAATAACACTTGACAACAATGATACAATTTTAAATTATTTCGATACTATACTGTCAATTGAATTTTGTTCAATATTATAATTATTTATAATTCATCTTTATCTATGCCTGTTTTAAATGTTTGAGTAATGCTAGACTTATTTAATATCACGCATTTAAAACTATTACACTTATTTTAAATATTGATAACAATTATATTAAAATAAGTAAATGTTATACGATGATAAGCATATAATATTATAATACTAACGTAGAATGTATATTATATTATAAACAATGTGTCCCGACACTGGTGTCGAACGCAAATTCATAAAAACTGACACGTATTTATAATACTACTAGATGACGCCCGTAACTTTGTTGCGCTAAAATTCGTTTATCGTGAGTTAACCGTATTCCGGGACAAAAAGTATCCCTTCCCAGGACTCAACGTCTCCTCAACCTCAGCAAAATCGCTTCAGCGGTTTGGGCGTGAAAAGGTTACAAACAGACAGACAGAAAGACAGATAAATAAATAAATAAATAAATAAATAAACGTTTATTCTGCCACTATAAGATATTCTCTTTCTCTATAAGATACAAAGGCAATAGACACACTTTTGCATTTATAATATTAGTGCGGATATGAATGGATATATTATGCATTATATATCCATTCATATACATATTTCTGCTTTATATTCATTAAAAAGTGATAATATTATGCAAATAAATAGTCTCATTTCTGGGATGCCGCAAGGTAGGTTAGTTTGCTCTACACTTTTCCACGTATGAATATTAAATAAAATAATTAAGGAGTGACCCTGTGGGAAGCCTCGGCGTTATCGTAAATTGCGGAAGTGGGTTGCTGCATCTTATACTCTACCTAACCTACCCACTGAAGCCCATGGTGCTCCACTCCTGGTTTGCAGACACGATAGAACCTACCGCAACTCTACCAGCGACGGTCCACATTGTGCAGACCCGTCACCACCCCGATACACGGGGGCCGCGATACGCAGGAACACCTAACGAATCACGGTTCTTTCTCTAGGACTCGGTAAAGGGCGGCGCGGCGCGGGCGGTGTCCCCACACCACTGCACCGTCTCGAGTACCCAGCTAATGTAAGTCGGCGCGGCCACTCCGTCGCGTGCGTCTTCTCCTTGGCCGTGTCAAGGGGTCGAGCGTCTCCCGTTTTCTCCTGCACTTGTCCAGCAGTGGGACGCATTGAAAAAGGGCATAATATGCTATAATATGGTCACTGGATACCCGAAAACATGCAGGCACTTCTGTGAGCTATTATTCGTTTATGTCCATTTGAATGAAGATTCTTAACGTTAATTATACCTTACATACCCTAGATTACTAACCTTCGTCGATTCGACGACGCGGTTTTAAAAAATTCGTTCTATCTTTTGAGCGCGATCGCACTTCTTCCATACTTCAGCTAATGTCTATCGACCCGTTGCCCTCGCGACCGACGGTAGTATTTTGTATGTGGGGGGGCTGTAAGCACCATACCAGCAACCATGTTTCGTCGAAACGACGAAGGTTAGTATTAACGCGACATTTTGTGTTATTAGGCTTGTACATTTTTGTGCATTTTTATTCTTTTGCAGATTTTTTTTTTGATATTGTTTATTATTATTATAACTACGATACTTTGGATGTTATTACAAGATGAAAGCGCTAATCAAAATTCATCAGGGAGTGAGAAAGAAGACCATATCGAAATTGATACAGCTTACATAATTAATGGTCGTATAAAATGTTTGCAAAGTAGTAATATTTCGATTTTCACGATAGAAACTGGACAAAATAGTGAAGCTCATATACCTCTTGCACAAAAAGAAGGAAAACATATGGCATATCTCCTAAAATTACTTGCAACAAGTGCAAAAATCGTTGTGTGGAGAGCACAAACTTGACATATGCCACAAACATATAAATAACTACTTTTTTTATTTCGTTTTCATTTTATTAGACTTAGCATTCATTATTTAATTAATTTTAAAGTTTTTTTCCACAATATCTTCATAAATAGTAGTAGTAAAGATTTAACTTGTTGACTTATCATGCAAACTATGATCTCAATTATAAGGCTGTTTAGGTAATAAATATACCATATCACTTTATTAAAGTAGTATAAATAATTTAAATACAACATTTCCATTAAATGAAAAACAAAACTGTAAACATTTAATTTGATTAACAGCTTTTAATCGCCTTTCTAAAATATCGTAGTCGAAACGACGAAGGTTAGTAACAAGCGTCGGAAAAATAAGGTTAGTGTTCTTGGGCTAAATGTCCCGGTAAACTACCCCCCTAATATAAACCTTTCCTGGACTTCCACCAATATTTCAATACTAAAATTAGCCGAATCGGTTTATAGGTTTTCGAGTTTCAACGGGACTAACAAATTTTAAAACATTATTCATATAGATACGTAAATTTGCTAATGTATAGAAAGAGAACATACGTAGGTACCTGTAGCTAATAAACTCGAATATAGGTATTCTAATAGCCTGTATTTCAGTCTTTAATTAGTTTTATGAACACCAGTTTAATAGTATTTACACGTGCTTGTTATAGAATCAACCTAACTGCTTTTTGTAGTGCATTGTGATAAACACTTTCTTTACAGAGGAAAAATCATGTTAACTTTAAATCAAGGAAAGTAAATATAAAATGCTTGGCAATAGACGCAAATATACCCATTAACCCAATATATACATAATAGGACAATTTTTTTATAGTATAATATAATTAGTAAATTATAAAATATAATGTATGTATTAATGCCATAGTAAATATAATTTATGTAGTTGGGACAAATTAAATTAAATTGTTTAATATTTTCTGATATGCATTGCATTGTTTCTTTAAGGATTTTAGGATTAAATATTAATAATATTAAAAAAAACTGAAAAAACTACCTTTTTTCAAATTCCAAAAAAAAAATGAACAAATTATTGCATTGTCATTGGCAATATAGACCAGGACCAATACCTTCAAAAATAATGAAAAGTGAAAAAAAAAACACAGTAGAATGAAACCCATTACAAAAGGAGGAGAATATTATAAAAATTAAGGGAAAAATAATTTACGGGCGATCTGAGTTAGGGAAAAGTGTGAGGGGAGGTTTTAAGGGGGAAAAACGGTTTATCTCGATTTCTGGCAAAACTAATATTCCTATGAAAAAAAGTCAAATGGCAAAGTTGTAGGTAAGAAAAATTTATGTGAAAAATTCAAAAAACCATGTTTTTGGTTTTTTATTTATATCTTTTACAAAAATTTTTTTTTTTTCACGAAATTTGGCGATAACTTACATTTTTAAGTCCCAAATATGTTGTCATTTATTTAATTACAAATATTTATTTTTTCACCTTATTTTTTATTTATATTGAAAAAATACCCTAATTTTCAATCGAAAATTCGACCGTCAAAATATCAGCTTTTTTAAAAAAATGGTGTGCTTTCTACTCGTTGAAATCTCTACTTTCCGATAATGAAAAAAAATATATATTACACTATAGTAAATCTTCTCAGAAAAAGCAAAAAATCGAAACAGTTTTTGCTCAGCGATGATAAGTCAGTCAGGACATGTTATTTTATGAGTATAGATTTACATTTATATTTATATATAATGATATTTTCTATGACAGAAATGTAATTATAATGAAATAAATCAACTTTTAAATTAAAACTAATTGCAACAATCACATTTTTATATAAAATTATTCACAATGATTAATAAAGAATTTTCGAATTTGAGTTTTTTTTCGATTTTTTGCATTTTCTGAAAGGATTTACTATCGTGTAATATATTTTTTTTTTCATCATCGGAAAAAAGAGATTTTAAAGAATAAAGAGCATTACATTTTTTTTAAAAAACCTGATATTTTGACGGTCGAATTTTCGATTGAAAATTAGGGTATTTTTTCGATTTAAATTCAAAATAAGGTGAAAAAATAAATATTTCTAATCAAAAAAATGTAAGTTATCACCAAATTTCGCGAAAAAAAAATTTTTGTAAAAGATATAAATAGAAAACCAAAAACATGGTTTTTTGAATTTTTCACATAAATTTTGAGGTTATGGAAAAAAAGTGTAAACACAAAAGTTTTAGATCTTTTTTTTACCTACAACTTTGCCATTTGACTTTTTTTCATAGGAATATTAGTTTTGCCAGAAATCGAGATAAACCATTTTTACCCCTTAAAACCTCCCCCCCCACTTTTCCCTGACTCAGATCGCCCGTAAATTATTTTTCCCTTAATTTTTATAATATTCTCTTCCTTTTGTAATGGGTTTAATCCTACTGTGATTTTTTTTTGTTTTCAAAATTATTGGTCCTAGTCTAATACGTATGTTTCAAAGTTTCGAACTATTAATATTAAACTACTGGAGATAGGCAAAAATCGTGCTCAAAGATTCCGTTACATACAATATACAGCCCAAGCTAATAAAAGCGTGTTGAAAAATATTGTCGTGTAACTGTAGAGCTCCTAACTGACTTTAATACCTCGATCGTGGAAATCGCAGACACAATAGTTTTTCAATTATTATGCGGCAGCTGGGTGCTGCTTGGGGATTGATGGGTTAAGACAATTTTCAGGGTTCCGTAGCCAAATGGCAAAAACGGAACCCTTATAGATTCGTCATGTCTGTCTGTCTGTCTATCTGTCCGTCCGTCACAGCCACTTTTCTCCGAAAGCATAAGAGCTATACTATTGAAACTTGGTAAGTAGATGTATTCTGTGAACCGCATTAAGATTTTGATACAAAAATGGAAAAATTATTAAAAATTTTATGGGTCCCCATAGGTACAACTGAAACTAAAAAAAAAAAATTCATCTAACCTATGCGTGTGGGGTATTTATGGATAGGTCTTCAAAAATCATATTAAGGTTTCTAGTATCATTTTTTTCTAACCTGAAAAGTTTGCGAGAGAGACTCTTCCAAAGTTGTAAAATGTGTGTCCCCCCCCCCTCTAACTTCTAAAGTAGGGGCATGATAAGTCTAAAAAAAATATATGATGTACATTACTATAAAAACTACCAACGAAAATTGGTTTGAACGAGATCTAGCAAGTAGTTTTTTTTATTCGTCATAAATTGTAAACCTTAATTTAACTTTCGTTATATCAACTAAAATATAAAATTAAATAAAAAATATAAAAACCTTATTGCTGCTGCGGAACCCTTCATGGGCGAGTCCGACTCGCACTTGGCCGGTTTTTCTGTGTCTATGACGTTTTAAGTTGATTAGCAGCTATGTCCACATTATGCAATTTCATCTTCAATTTTCGTCATCTTCTTTTTATTCAACTTTAATAGAACAAAAACTGGCAGACCAAATCAAAATGACCTCAAGAAAGAATTAGGTCGAAGAAGAACAGCGAAATACTGGTGAAATTTTTCAAAAACTTACAAAATGCTAAAATGAAAACGGGTTTCTAACGTTGTTGCAAGCCGAAAAAGAAAAAATAATGTACATATTCTACTCCACCTAGACGTGTCAAACTATAAATGATATTCAAATGATCCTCCATTATGACGATTATTTACGTTCAAAAATATTGCCCAAAAAACAAAAAAAAAAAACAAAATGATTGTTCTAAATTCGTATTTAGGTACTCGTATGTAAACCTCAACATAATTTTTGGGGTAAAAGTCGTAAGGGTCAATTCACGTCATTACATCTTCGCGAAAAGTTGCGACATTGTTTTTTAAATATAGAACAGGCAGCCCATGAGCCAAACACTGCGAGTGGTAAGTTTGTCAATGTGTATCTTCTTGCATTGTAAATGAAGTTCAGTTTTGAACCACTCATCTAAAAGTACACCGTATCGCCTAATCACGTTGCAATATTGTAAAGTTGGTTCCGCTCTTACATCACCAACCGCATACAAAGGGTCGTAGTTAACGGATATCATTCAGAGTTCTCCCATGTTACTTCAGGAGTATCATAGGGATCTATTCTAGGACCCTTGCTCTTCATCATTTTCATCAATGACATCGGCAACTGCTTTCTGAACTCCAAATTTCTTCTATACGCAGATGATCTAAAAGTCTAAAACAATTAAGAGTCCACGCGACTGTGTTCTCCTTCAGGAGGATCTTGACTCTAGCTAGAAAATTAAAATTAAGCATCCCCAAATGTTATTATATTACTTTCACTAAAAAAAAAAGGGTCATTAGATTTTCCTATTCACTCTGCAATAAGCCTCTAAAGAACATGGACAGTGTCAGAGATCTCGGTATTCTGCTTGATACAAAACTCTGTCAAGTTCGAGTTCGAGTTCGAGTTCGAGTTCGAGTTCGACACTAAACACTACTCTCCAACCGTCTTACGGTTTTTCCAAGGTTTTTCGATCAGCACGAGAATCTGACGCGAGTTTCACAGTTTTCACCCATCTCACAAAAGTGCTCATCGCCGCTAAAGAAGTTTTCACTTCAAAAATGGTCATGATTAGGGCATGGATACCGGTAATCGGTATTACCGGAAAACCGGTAATACCGCACCATTTAGACCATTTTTTAATACCGGTGTTAAAGAGAAAAATACCGGTTTTTCGGTATTTTAGCTTTAATGTATTTTTGTATACGCAAACATGTTTTCAACATAATATATATGATTTATGAAACAATTAAAAGTATACCAATACACTCAAAATCAACTGCTAGTAAAATAATAGTTTTGCTGTGTGTCATATTGTGTGTGTGAGTCCTGTGTTGGCATATTTCTTTGTCACACTTATTATTATAATAAGTTAATAACATAATTGTTCGTACACTCTCTCTCACTAGTGCTGTTTTGTGAGCCTATTGTTTAGAAACTGTATGAATATATTTTAACTCGACGTTCCACGCGGCTTCGCCCGCGTTAATTAGATATTTCGCAGACAGTTAGTCCACAAAAAATAGCCTATGATCTTTCAGGTGGTATACTTCTTATCTGTGCCAAATAACAGAAAAATTGCTCCAGTAGTTCGTGAGATAAGTCTTTTCAAATAATTTCTCCCGTTTTATCCACATTTTCCTCTATTTCTTCGCTCCTATTAGTTTTAGCGTGATTAAATATATCTTATACTCTATAGCCTTCCTCAATAAATGGTCCATCTAACGCTGAAAGAATTTTTCAAATCGGACCAGTAGTTCCTGAGATAAGCGCATTCAAACAAAGAAACAAACTCTTCCGCTTAATAATATTAAGTATAGATTAGGACAATGGATGACGGTATCTCGACCTACTAGCGTTGAATCAAGAGAGCTTTTTCAGCAGCTAATTATATTGCAATAAAATACGATCTTCATTAAATTATGACTTTAAATGCCATATTATGTTTCTTGAGGACACTTTTCCAACAGCAAATAACAAAATTATATAATAACATAATATTATTATTACAGATTCAGAGAGGATGCATGTTTGAAGCTTTAGTTAAAAGAAATATCTAATTTTTAACCCCCGACAAAAAAGAGGGGTGTTATAAGTTTAACGTGTCTGTCTGTTTGTATGTGTGTGTATCTGTCCGTGGCATCGTACCATCCAAACGGGTGGACCGATTTTGATCTAGTTTTTTTGTTTGAAAGCTGACACGATCGAAAGTGTTCTTAGCTATAGTTCATCATCATCAGCCTGCTCAGTGCTGGACAATCAGGGTTTATCTGGTTCATGTCCGTGGCATCGTGGCATCCAAACAGGTGGACCGATTTTGATCTAGTTTTTTTTGTTTGAAAGCTGACATGTTTGGGAGTGTTCTTAGCTATAAATCATCATCATCAGCTTGCTCAGTGCTGGACAATCAGGGTTTATCTGGTTCATGAAAGGCCGTTAGCAACTTGTAGTCATTTGATGGGTTTTATATTTCATTCTTATAGTTCGTGTCATTTGTGAATATACAATATAAGTATACACAAAATAATGGAAAGTTGGCCTGGTGCTCCACCATCACCTGGTAATCAATAGGATATCCAACTCCTCGCCAACTTTGAACTTAGAGTAGGTAGAGGTTTCGTGTTTGGGCTCATTTTAATTGCGACAACCAGTAAGAAGTAGACAAACAGTAAATATTTACACGCTGCTGCTGCAGCATAACCTGGATTCTATAGAAACCGAGCTTCGTATGAACCCAAAGTGGAGGTTTCATATTTGGGCTCATAATAACAGCCTCATCGAAAAGGACATTGAAAGATGGTAATCATGAGAATACTTATGATTCTGTTGATAGGAATTATTCTGCACTATACCTAACCAACACAAGTTTAAAAAGTATGAAATAAAATTAAATTAAGGAATTTAAAAAAACCCCCGCCAAACAACTTTAAAAAGTAATGAAATAATATTTACTGCCTTTAAGTTCAAATAATTCCTAACTTGTGTAAAGTAATATTTTAGTCCATAATTGTTGTCAAGGTGTGTCGGGGGCCCGCTAATGTAGATGTTTGATTTCATTTCGAACAAAGCGAACTGAATCGAGATAGTCAGCGACTTGGCGGTTGTATGTTGTAGTTTACTTAGCTGTCCCCCGACACACCGTGACAACAATTATGGATTAAAATTTAGTTTGTTATTATTTTTAGCAATATTCCGCGAAATAAACTCCACCTTTAAGTAAATGAGTGAGTGTACGCATAGGCATGCGTACAGCATCTCCCTCCTCCCACACTGCCTATGCGTACACTCGCATGCAAGAACTTGCAAACACCACCACCACACAAGCAATAATGTTGGCAAATCCGTGCAAGGCCCCTCACCACCATGCAGGTTGAAAACCTCGACGCGCGTTTCACTCTAACACCGGAGCATCCTCAGGATGTGGACTCTACGAACAACGTCCGTCAAGTGCCGCCACCGGCCAAAACACCGCCTTTTATACCCTATCGAGCCTCGCTACTACCCCCACTACCCTCACCAGTACCCCCGAACATATTAATAAGCGGTGACGTAGTCAAGCAAGTTTGGTCATTCAACAATGCAAATCTGTTATTATTTTTTTTTATTATTATTTTTTTAAATAACAGATTTGCATTGTTGAAGGACCAAGCTTGCTTGACTACGTCACCGCTTATTAATATGTTCGGGGGTACTGGTGAGGGTAGTGGGGGTAGTGGGGGTAGTAGCGGGGCTCGATAGGGTATAAAAGGCGGTGTTTTGGCCGGTGGCGGCACTTGACGGACGTTGTTCGTAGAGTCCACATCCTGAGGATGCTCCGGTGTTGGAGCGAAACGCGCGTCGAGGTTTTCAACCTACATGGTGGTGAGGGGCCTTGCACGGATTTGCCAACATTATTGCTTGTGTGGTGGTGGTGTTTGCAAGTTCTTGCATGCGAATGTACGCATAGGCAGTGTGGGAGGAGGGAGGTGCTGTACGCATGCCTATGCCATGCCTCACTCATTTACTTAAAGGTGGAAGTTTATTTCGCGGAATATTGCTAAAAATAATAACAAACTAAATTTTAAGCTATGGATTTCCGCAAAGTAACGCCTGATTCCATTAACAATTATGGACTAAAATATTACTTTACACAAGTTAGGAATTATTTGATCTTAAAGGCAGTAAATATTATTTCATTACTTTTTGAAGTTGTTTGGCGGGGGTTTTTTTAAATTTCTTAATTGTTGTATGAAAGATACCTTTAGGTTTTTTTTAATGTTGACTAATATATATTTTTATTTTCTTAGTTACAGAACAGCTGATATTTTACTTATAATATTATGTAAATGATAGTCGCGTTTTTAATGTTTAAATTATTGGTTATTTTAAGTTTATACTTAATTGAAGATTTTTAGTTATTTGTTTTGGGTGAGGAACTAAACACTGTTTAACTGTTAAACTTTAAATACCGTACACAAGTTGATTTTAATAGTTTTTTGTTCATTCGATTAAATTATAAAAGATTTAGCGGTTTTTTGATGAATTTAAAGAAAAACCGTAAAAATACCGAAAAACCGGAAAACCGGTTTTAGCAAAATCAATACCGGTATTATACCGGTAATGCAAAAATTCCCAATACCGGCATGCCCTAGTCATGATCCAAATAATTGGTATACATACTTTTACCCCAAATATTATGTTGATGTTTATATTATTAAATACAAGTACCTCAATAAGAATTTAGAACAATCATTAATTTGTTTTTTTTTTCAACTGCAACTTTTTTCGCGCAGAATTTTTTTTATCGCGTTGGAACCTACATTTTGACGTGGATATTTAAAACGACTCTTGTCTTCTCCCAGGACTCAAAATAAGTCCATGCTCAATAACATCAAAATAGTTTTAGCAGCACACTTAAAGAGGCAACAAACTGATATGATATGCGCTTTTGCATTTATAATTAGTGTGAATGGTGACTTGCAAAAATAACGTGCTTAACATTTATAAATAAATACATAATAAAAGAAGACTCTATTATTATTATTTTTAACAAAAAATTAAAACCGACTTCCAAGGTAAAAACAATAATAACATTAATATGAACTAAAAAGTATTAAATAATTTTTACTATCTTTTTCCGAATTCGGCTAAACCTCAACTATTTCTGTACTCAATCTTCATTATTTTGAAGTCGGTACCAGATAGCTGAATCTTCAGTCCTCTGACAGAATATTTGAAACTTTTGGAACTGGCACCGACTTCAAAATTATGAAGATTGAGTACAGAAATAGTTGAGGTTTAGCCGAATTCGGAAAAAGGCACTATTAGATAGTAAAAATTATTTAATACTTTTTAGTTCATATTAATGTTATTATTGTTTTTACCTTGGAAGTCGGTTTTAATTTTTTGTTAAAAATAATAATAATTTCTCTCTTTTTAGTTACACTAGTAGGTAAACCTTCGCGTATATTTTACGTATCTTATTACAATTTGTTAAGAGTCACAACTCACACTCACAAAATAATATATTATCAGTGAAGTGAACATATTGTGCTAAGTAATTTAACAATTTTAATGCTTCAAGCCCCAAGCGGTCACCGGCGATTGCGATAACAATAGAAAGGCTATTGTGTCTCGTTTTTCCACGATCGAAGGATCTATCAGATAAAAAATTATATAAACTTGCATAGGATGTAGCGTAGCTACTCATAATATTTAATATTATCATAATTATTGATAGCTGTTCTTGTAATCAAAAATTATACTTAGTGCGCCATCTATCGATTAATAAGTATAACTAATTAAAAAGACACTTAATGACTTTGTTTTGTTTAAATGCTCTTTTTAAAATAACTTTATTTTAATTCTATTTGTCTATTTAAATTTTATAAAGTAGTAAGTAAAGTATTCGATCTGTGTATAAAGTAGTTAGTAAAGTATTCGATCTGTCGTCTGCCGTCACGCGCCGCGCGGCGGCGCGGCGACGCCGTCGCCTCTGCGGCGCCGACCGCCGTGTATTAAACAAACAGGTGTTGTTATACAGTACATAATTATTATTATTAGTATATCCATACCTATGCCTTGTACTATTATCTATTCTGTGCCATGAGACATTGGTGACCTTAACACGATGTGGTAATGATGATGATGATGACGATGATGATGATGATGATGATGATTATGATGATGAATATGAATTGCATAGTAGCATATGCTTTCTGTTCTTAAAACAACGCCGAAACTCCCAAACGTGTATCTATAAGGAGTCAGGAGTTCTCTCAGCATCTTCGAAACCATGGTATACCTTGACCCAATATTTGACTTTTTGGTTGCATATTCTTAGTACACTTCACATAAAACCAAAATCACCATATTATGTTTCCATATAAATTTCGAGGAGTTCCCTCGATTACTCATGGATCCCATCATCAGGTCACCACTTTTGTGAACATGGTACCAAATTGGAGTGAAACCTAATACAACAAAACAAAAATTTCGAAAATCGGTTCACAAACGGCGGAGTTATCGTTGAACATACAAAAAAAAAATATATATCCACAGCCGAACATATAACCTCCTCGTTTTTTGGAAGTCAGCTAAAAATAGATAGTGATTAAGTAAAGAATGTAGTTTTTGACAGCGTTTTAGGTGCTGTACTTACTGGCGAGAGATTGAAAAAAAAACAAAGTTTTCAAAAAAATAGCAAATTATAAGTTTACGTCGAGTTCATTAAGACCAGGCTGCCAAAATTATCAAAACGCGCTAGCCCCGCCTACATACCCCGCTATCCTCCAATCGTGATAATATAAAGATTCCATGAATCGTGCGCGCATGAATTGTACTTTGAGCCGCAGCTAGTAGTGAACAATATCGCGTAACAAGGTTTCCCGCATTATAGCGTGAATGTAAAGGTCGTAAGTCCCAAAACAGTTTTTTGATGATTACTTAAAAACTGATTACAATACTAATATTTCCTTTAGCTATGACTGTACAAAGTGTATGATTGTAGTAGTGCAAGTTATCTAACGATAGTAACTGAATAAGTGTAACAGACATTTGTTGAAAAGCCCAGAAATATTCATAATTTCGAAAAATAAAACTATCGAGTCAAAATAAGTGAATCGTGTTTTCCGTTAGGCTAGTATCAGATAAATATACAATGATTAAATAAATCTCAATTTCATTTAAGTCAATCGTCTTCCGGGATCGTAAGGGAGATCGCACACGTCACACTTTTTGTGTGATCGAGTCTGCGGCGCACAATAGGCGCACAAATGTCGTTCGCGGATTTTTCACAGACTTAACGCACACGACGCACATCTTCGATCATTCTTTCCGCTGAACTGTAGGGACGTAGACGCTATGGAAATCGTGCAAAGATCGCGAAGTATTATTTTGTACTTAAAGTACAGAAAAAGAAGAAAAAATAGAAAATTTTGGGTACATCCTATAATTTCGGGCAGATTATTGAAGGGACAGTTCTATATTAAACATTCAATTCTGCATTATTCTGCCTTAGAGGTCAGAGGCGGTGCAAGGCGTGGGCGGTGTGGGCGACCGCCCACGGCCTCGCGGTCCTAGGGGCCTCGCGCCCCTTGGACCACTAGGTTTTTTTAAAGGTTTTACGAGTTGTACGTGATACTCAAATATTCATAAATAAAAAGTTTTATAAATAAAACTTTAAGTACTTATCAAAAAATTATTTCTCTCAATAAATCCGTTCTATAGCGTCATCCAATGGGGGGGGGCCTCGCATAATATATTTTAGGGGGCCTCGCAAGATATATCTTGCCCACATAAAATTTAGGTCTTGCCCCGCCACTGTTAGAGATATCATAAATTACTGATCTGTTTTGTATTTCATGAGTTAACATCGTTACAACGATATCTGGCGCCATGTTAATTAAATAGATCGCGTACGTTACGTCACTACAAATGCAGATTGTAGACTAAAAGTATGCGCCGTCTGCGTTAGCGCGTGTTGAAGCAAACGTTTTATTTTTTTCGCACACTTTTTGTGCGGCGCCGCGCGAAGCGGCGCGATGCGGTCTGCCAGAATTATACGAATTTTTTGTGCGTCGGACTTATTGCGCGTCATGTGCGTTACTGTATATAATTGCATAGGTGCTATTTCCACAGAATAAAAAGTGCGTCACGGATAGTCTGTCGTCTGCGATCTCCCAATACTTATTAGAAAACACAGCAAAATTTGACAGCTCGCTCTTAATGTTGTTTCGTTTTGAAAAAAGAATGTATTTAAGTACTTAATTGTATGTGAATATTTCGATCTATGTAGTTCAGTGTTGAAATAAAAAAATATAATCTAAAATCTACACCCCCAAAATAAAAAAGTAGTTGTTTTATGTTTGTTGGTTTGCTGATGGGGTCGTTGTATTTATATTTCAATGTTATTTTCTTGTATTTCAATCAAGAGACGGAACACTCGGTCCCTTGATAAGACACAAGCTTCGCCGTTTTGTATTTATATATCGCATCATTTAATTTTTATGTATGCAAACGACATTTTCATGCTAAAACGTGACTATGTTATTATTGTTTCTAAAGCATGTAGATATCGCCTAAGATATAAACAGGTAGGGTAAACCGCTCACTGCATTTTCTTTCTGATTGTCGACTGATTTTCATTTATAAATTCTGTCGCCGTTTTTTGTAATGTCAGCAGTATATAAATTAATTTTGTCAGCGCCTTCAGCATTGAGTTTCTGACGAGCGCTCGCGCCGTACTATGTAACCGACGAAGAGGCTGCCCCATTAATTCTCATTTTGAATTTGTCAGTCGCGATCATCTGTAGCTTTTACATAAAAAGTGTCCATAAAATTATAATAGTATTCAGAAATCTGGATACAAAATTTTGTTACATAATTAATTTTTTGAGAATTTTTCTCAATTGTTGCAGTTTGTGATGGTGCTTAGATTGTTAATGAAAATAATAGATTAATTTTAAAATAAAATAAAAACTCTGGATTTTTAACAAAAGTGCAAACAAGGATACCGAAAGCAAGATGAAAACTAAAAATAAGGAGCATTCTTCAAAGCTATCACGTGAAAACGTCGAACAGACCATTCCGCTGAAAAATGAAAAAGGCGATATGAAAAACCTAACGATTTTTCAGAAGATCAAGGAATTCAAGGACAATATAACAGTCGAACCGGTCGTTTCGATTTTTATGATAGCGAGTGTGATCGCGATGACTGGTGTCCAGAACCTCAATTTGGATAAAGCGTGCAGGGTGAACTTGAAGTATAACGACAGCGTGTGTACTGCGCTGAAGCTGAGACAGCGTGACAAACTGAGCGAGGCGGAGGACGGAGTTCAGATGGTGGTGGCGTCAGTGGAGGCATGGAAGAGCGTCATCGCCACAGTATTCCCCATCATCATGATGATGTTCATCGGCGCGTGGAGCGACAAGATGGGCAAACGGAAAGTGTGCATGCTGATGCCGATATCGGGGGAACTGTTCACTTGCATTATCGACATGGTGAACACGTACTTCTTCGACATAGTCCCAGTGGAATGGACGGCGTTTCTGGCGACGGTCTTTCTGTCGATCTCGGGAGGATGGTACGTGTTGTTCCTGGGATCGTATAGCTACTTGGGCGATATAACGTCGGAGCATACGAGGACGTTCAGGATGGGAGTGCTGACCCTGGGGCTGTCGATCTCGTTCCCGATAGGAATGGGAGTGAGCGGGGTTCTGTTACGGTACACGGGATATTTTGGAGTGTTCGCAATAGCTGCGATGCTCCAGCTCCTGATTTTACTATACGTATGCTATCGAATTCGAGATAACAATGCGGAACATAAAAATATATCTAAGGTACTTACATCAGCATTTTAAAACTATATTTCATGCATTTGTATCAATCTGAAAGGTGATGTTACTATTTCGTTAAAGATGAACGTATAATTGTTTTCTTTACAGAACAAACGTTCGGGAATGGTGGGATTCCTCTTAAATTTTTTCAACTTTGAAAGCTTAAAGGAGATATTGAAAATAGTTTTTAAGAAGGCTCCCAATAATCGGCGAATGAAATTATGCCTGATTATGATAGCCGTGTGTCTTGTCCATGGTGGAATTTGGGGTGAGTAGTTATTTCAAAATTTATGTTATTACTCACTACGAAAATAAAATATGCAGTAACTTCTATTAAAATTTTATGATAAGAGTAAGACTGTCAAAAATCTTTAACAATATAATAGGATCAAAATGTTGCGCAACAATTTCTGTCCCTGAGTGGTACTGATTTTATTGTTATTATAGTGAGTATATTCTTGATATAGATTTTATTTGTGTATTTGTCACTAGCTCTTTCTCGGGGCTTCGCCTGCGTGAGATGGTATTCCTGCCATACAAATTTTGGTCTCCGGTAGAATTAAAAACCTATCAAAGCGCACGGAGTGCGCTGGCCAAGTTCTAGCAGGCCGCGCGCATGCCGTGCACTATTTTTACACGAACCGTTTCGACGCACTTTTGACCCCCCGGTATCTCAGTGCCTATTGCGAGTGCAGAGATAAAATTATACCTACGTAATTATATACTAGTACTTAAGCAGTATACCCAATTCCATAGATATAGCTTCGGTAGATCCTGAAATAGGCCCCTGCAAAAATAGCTAATTTTGGCACTGACTCACTGACCGGTAATCAAAACCTCTAGGCCACTTCCAGTTGTCGTAGCGTTATGAAATTTGGCACACAAGTTGTGTGTTATATGTAGATTAACAAAAAATTAAGAAATTTAAGAAATCAGTCAAGCGTGAGTCGGCTCATCTACGAATTTGAGATAAAAACTCTTATGTACAAGTGATACACTGAGAATACGATGAGGAGGGTGGGAGGAGGAGAGGGGGGGGGTAAAAATATTGTCTTGTGTAATGCATACTGTATTGCTTACTGTTGACTTAAAATTATTTGGCTTCTATTGATAGTTTAACAAACACTACTAGCGCCATCTATCAAAAGCATTATTTATAAATTACTTTCGACAGATGGCGCCAGAAAAGTTGCTCTGAAACGCAAAATGACTTCTTAGATTAACAATGGATGCGGGCGTGGCACAAAAAAAAAATAGGTACGATTTCTCTAAAAAAAATATTGAAATCCCACCAAAAACATACCTGTTAAAAATGGGGCTGAGTTCCTATTGGCTAATTGTTCGCCTTAAAAAGAGTTGAAATCCAATCCAATGCCAAGTTTAGATGCACTTCAAAATCGATCATAATCATCTTCTTCAACAGCCTGATCCTTAATACTTCTAGATTTGAACTTGGCAGGTTTTCATGCTATACGTAGCACTCGATTAATTACATAATTTTTTAATATTAGATATTTATGTCATTAAATTAACCTGCCAAGTTCAAATTAGAAGTATTAAGGATCAGACTGTTCAAGATGATTATGATCGATTTTTAAGTGCATCTAAACTTGGCATTGGATTGGATTTCAACTCTTTTTTAAGGCGAACAATTAGCCAATAGGAACTTGACCCTATTTTTAACAAGTATGTTTTGGTGGGATATTTTTTATTTTAAAATCATTATAGCCTTTGACACTAATCTTGAAATAATTTTAAAATCGCTTAGCAGTAAATCCAGATGTTATGCCTCCTCCTCTTTAACCTCAAAAACTTATACACTTTGTCCTCTTTATAATATTAGTATACAGGGTGTAACAAAAATAAGTGATAATACTTTAGGGTGTGTACGTGTTCCTTGTAGAGAGTTCACTGTGAAAGTAGCAGCGCTGAAAGACGAAAATTGTATGGGCAAGGGCCATAGCGTCACGAATTTCCCCATACAAAAGTGAAAAAAAATGTTGGCCTTTCAGCGCTGCTACTTTCACAGTGAACTCTCTACAAGGAACATGTACACACCCTAAAGTATTATCACTTGTTTTTGTTACACCCTGTATATAAAAGCCTTCTAACCTATTAACCTTACCTTACCTACCTTAAGCAGCCGGTTTCCTAAAAACCTGCCTGACGCTTAAATGTCCGCATAACACTAATTTAAACCCTCTATTATCATAATTTTGTTCTTTTTATTACTCCAACAGGTAACACTAGCTATCAAGTGTTTTCAACCTTTTTGAATATATTATTATACATACCTATTTATAACCACTGTAGATATTAATATTAACAGGTATATTATTATTTTAAAATATTAAGTGCAAGAACTTTTGACTCAGAGGTTGTGGGCTCATTTCCTGCGTTAAAAATGCCGTTTTCAAGTTTGGCTAGGACGATATCGGGCATAAATATATTTATAGTGTTGCACCTGATTACTCCCTGGCTACTGGGTTACGAGAGTAAAGAAAGTGAGAGTGCTCTTGTGTATTGCGCACACTTGGGCACTATAAAATAGCTCCTGCGTAGAAGATGTACTTTTTATGAAATCGGCCGAATTCTTTGAAATCATTTTGGGAAGCATTATTATAATAAAATATATTGTTTTCTTAAATAATATACTTTTGACAGTGTAGATAAAATATATTTTGTAGTATTTCTCTAGCTCTCTTATGTTTTGGCTTTTATAAATTACTAGACGTTCCGCGCGGCTTCGCCCGCGTAAATTAGGAATTCCACGGAAACCGTACATTTTTCCACAAAAATCGTGAGACGTACATGTACTTTGTTTAAAAAACCTGCAACTATGTTAATGTTATACAAGACGCTCATCCGATTACAACTGGAATACGCCACATGCATTTGGAGTCCTTTATATGATAAATATAATGATCAAATCGAATCAGTGCAACGTAAATATCTAAAATATTTAATTCATAAAGTCGAACGAAAACGATTATCATACAACACACTTCTGGAAAATTTTTCTCTTCAAACTCTTACACAAAGACGAATATACTTTGATCAAATGTTTCTCTATAAAATTTGTCACAATCTAATTGACTGTAATGATTTGACAAACCAAAAGACAATGGGCAAAAATGTATGGAACCTGGGACCATCCACAAATGGCATTGAAATATGTGTCATCGGATAGGTCTCTTAAATTGGAACAACAATTGCTACAACACATTTATTATTAGAGCTGTCCGTTCCGAGTTATGAGACTTGTAAGTTCAGATATAAAGGTTACATTTACCCACGGCAAGCCAAGCTACTTGATTACCCAAACTATTTTATTAGCTTCTATTCTCTGAAATTCTACCCTCCTGTTATTTAAGCACTTGCTTTTTACATAATTGTAGAGCATGTTTGTTGCATCCACTTTGTGGCGTATATGACCTTGTGCGTGTGTGAAAGTGATTTATAATAGCAGCAGCTATTTAAAAATTGACGAACATGTAAGGCAGCACTCTATTAAAATATTTTTATCGCAGCAGCTGTAAATCTCGTTTAAAGCGGCCGTTTACAACTTCCACTACCTAGCGACATACTGTTACAGCTCGAGCTTCACTTGCTTGGCCCTGTTCTGTAGCAATCTGTCTCTCCACGGTCTTTAGATGGTGTTTTTTTTTTATAAATAAGGGGGCAAACACTCGCAACATCAGAAGGTGCTGCAGGTGCGTTGCCGGTCTTCTAAGAGAGAATAGGGTAAGGGAGGGTAAGGAAGGGAATAGGAGAGGGATGGAAAGGGAATAGGGTAGGCGATTGGGCCTCCGGTAAACTCACTCACTCGGCGAAACACAGCGCAAGCGCAGTTTTACGCCGGTTTTCTGTGAGCCCGTGGTATTTCTCCGGTCGAGCCGGCCCATTCGTGCCGGAGCATGGCTCTCCCACGTAAAACGGAAGCTTCGAACCACGTACGGTGGTACGAACCATTCATAACCGCAAGCTTCGGTAGACTCCAACCCATCCCCAAGCCCACGGTCCAAGAAAAACGCGTCATATTCTTGAATTAAAACATGCAATGTGTTTTCATGGTCACTCATGATGTCTTGAATTATCTGCGTGTCAGTTTTCATATCAGCAAGTGTGTTTCTTAAGTTTAGAATATATTTTTCTTAAGCGATAAACAGTCTCATAACTCCAAATGGACAGTTGTTACAGGAAGGTGGTCATAGTGATTGTTGTTCCTATTGAGGGGACCTGTCCAATGATATGTACCTTTTTGCGATTGGAGGGTGGTCCCAATCTGCCCAGTGTCCTTTAACTTCGCATACCTAGTCGCTCACAAGTCACAACGAATCCGTGACAACTACACTCATAAGCTGTTTGCTCCTACACCGAGCAGGACGAATGCTGGTGATAGGGCACAATTATGAAAAGCTACAACGATAATTTCACGAACATCGATATATTTGTATTATCCTTGTTTCAGTTCAATGAACAGCTGTTAAAAAACATTCATTGAATTTTATCAAAGATTGTTGATAGGAACCACAAAATTCATATTATGTTTGTGAGTTGATCGACTGTTTCATTATTTAATCAATCTGCCAACGTATGATGTATCATGTAGATGTTACCGGTGTGCCAATTTGCTTGTAATAGTTATTATTGTATTGTTCATAAATATGTTATATTATACATATGTGGATAATGGTGTTGGTTGCGTAATTACCTTAATTTCATTGTTTACATAAGTGTTAGTATTAAGCATGTATGCAATTGTTTATTGTCCCAAATAAAATAATAAAAAAAAGTTTATGTCCCTTCACGTGGTCCTTTCTATAATATCTGTGCCAAGCCAAATAACATAAAAATTGCTCCAGTAGCCCGTGAGATAAGCACTTTCAAATATTTTTTCCTGTTTTTTCCACATTTTCCTCTGTTTCTTCGGTCCTAGTCTTAGCGTGATAAAATATAGCCTATAGCCTTCCTCGATAAATGAGCTATCTAATATTACAAGACGTTCCGCGCGGCTTCGCCCGCGTAAATTAGATATTTCACAGACAAATTAGTTCACTAAAAATAGCCTATGATCCTTCACGCGGTCTACTTCTTATCTGACCCAAATAACAGAAAAATTGATCTAGCAGTACATGAGATAAGCCCTTTCAAATAACTTCCTCGATAAATGGGTTATCTAACACTGAAATAATTTTTCAAATTGGACCAGTAAGTTCCTGAGATTAGCGCGTTCAAATAAGCCCTTTCAAATAAGCCCTTTCAAATAATTTCCCCCCGTTTTTTCCACATTTTCCTCTATTTATTCGCTCCTATTAGTCTTAGCGTGATAAAATATAGCCTATAGCCTTCCTCGATAAATGTACTATCTAACACTGAAAGAATTTTTCAAATCGGATCAGTAGTTCCTGAGATTAGCGCGTTCAAACAAACTAACAAACTCTTCCGCTTTATAATATTATAGTATAGAAGATGTCGTGAAATCCAGATCAAAAATTTAGAACTGTGCAGTGTAGTGTCCTTAAAATTATTATTAACTATAAGATAATCTGAATCTATTTCAGTTAAAGCTTTAACAAATTATGCCATAGTTAATAGTTAAATCTTATCTTATCGATTTTTATGACAATTATGTCATATAAATAAGATTATTTAGCTAATTATTTTGCGCACCTCATAAAATTGTTGTAATTTAAAAAAAGTTATTTGTGTTTAAGATGACCGCACTATGCTGCAGGGGAGCGACATCACGCGACATAATATTATAGCAGCCTAAATAATATATTTTTTACTAGATGATGCCCGCAACTCCGTTGCGCCAAAATTCGTTTATCGCGCGAGAACCGTACGTTTTTCCTTGATAAAAAGTATCCTATGTCCTTTCCCTGAACTCAAAGTATCTCCATACCAAATTTCAGCAAAATCGGTTCAGCGGTTCGGGCGTGAAGAGGTAACAGACAGACAAACAGACAGACGGACAGACAGACAGACAGACACACTTTCGCATTTATAATATTAGTATGGAAGTATGGATGTATGGATGGATAATATAAATTTATTAGAGCCAAATCACACTACGCGGCAGAGGGAATTTAGGCGTCGCAGCACTTCAATACTATGGGAAGTGATTTGACTGGTCACTTCGCTATAATACGCCTAGTGTGGTTTCACCTTTATAGTACTATTATTATATATATATATATATATATATATATATATATATATATATATATATATATATATATATATATATATATTACTCGCTTTTATAGTAATCAAACTTTTAACACCAATCTTCTTTTCCTATTACGTCATATTTTTTACTCCATGATAACAGTTTCGGTTTACGATTAAATTTAATTGGGGTTTCTTTTTCGGAAACAGAGATCATTAAATAATTTAAAGTGCGCGCAATAAAATAGCGATAGGCTTTAGAGAAATTAGATGAAAATTTCCTTAGGCTGGGCCGTATACACACGTTTTCTGTATTCGAGTTCCGAATTCGTTTTCCGTATTCGGAAATCTGAATGCATGGAATCACTAGAAAACTGCGCATGTGATCGCTATTTTCCGAACGGACCGAATTCCGCACGTACGTTTCAAGTGCAAGCGCGTTTGAGCGTGAATAAACGCGAACGTTTGCGCGTTTATGAAAGTCTCACGGAATTCCGAATTCGGAATTATGGAAAACGTATATTATGTATGCGGCCAGCCTTATACGTGAATCCCATATTTGAAAATTTAAAAAAATTAGTTCATTTATGTAGGTTACATTAAAAAAAATAGCTTAACTAACTATTCGTATAAAGATAGTTTATATCCCTGTCTAATAAGAATGTTGAAACAGTTTAATAAACATATTAAATGTTTTGTCCTCGTCTGTTACATTGGAAAAGGCACTTGATACTCAATGACAAAACATTGTAAAGCGTATCTACTGAATTAAATTTTTTATTAGTAAGTAGATAAGTAGTTTTACAATTAGAATTTAAGGTCAATTAAATGTATCAATGGTTTAAGTGTACAAATTTCTATGTTAAAAACATATTATTTATTACATTGCAGGCGAGGTTTCAATAGCGTACATACTATGTCGATATCGCTTCAACTGGGACGAGCTGAAGTGGAGTATCTTCTCAACGTATAATCTTAGTTTACATTCTTTCGGTAAGTAAAACTATAGATAAGGCTGGCCGCAAACACATTTTCCGTATTCGTTTTCCTAATGTGGAATTTCGGTTAGGAATCCCGTGAGACTAGCGTAAACATTAGTTTTTCTTCACTCGCGAATGCGCTCGCTTGCACTCCTGATTCCACTCAATTCGTCACGTTCGGAAAGAAACAAACGTATGCGGCAGTAAACGACGAAAGTGAAGGTCGTAAGTCCCAAAACTGTTTTTTGATGATTACTTAAAAACTAAATGCAATACTAATATTTCCTTTAGCTATTATTTTATAAAGTGTGTGATTGTAGTAGTGCAAGCTATTTAATGATAGTAACTCAATAAGTGTAACAGATATTTGTTGAAATGCCCAAAAAGATTCATAATTTCGAAAAATAAAACTATCGAGTCAAAATAAGTGAATCGTGTTTTCCGTTAGCTAAATATCAGATAAATATACAATAATTAAATAAATCTCAATTTCATTTGAGTCAATCGTCTTCCGGGATCGTAATACTTATTAGAAAACACAGAAAAATTGCACAGCCCGCTCTTAATGTATTTTCTACTGATTCGGATTTGCGCATTCGGATACGGAAAACATGTGTATGCGGTCAGCCTAAAACCTTAAAAAGTGCATAACACCGCTTAAAAGTTCTTTCTATTCTTGGATATATCATCGCTAAGCGACGTATCACATTTTTAAAATTTGTGGCCCCTGACATAGTTTACACAGCAAATGCCTAAAATAATATCCAGAATTATTTTTAAGTAGGCGTAACCTTAATTATATTCTGAATTCTGATAAAACAATCTACAAGTCTATCACTATTACTCATAAAACAATCTAAAACTAGATACAACTCTATTACCTACATTAAAATATAAAAGAAGGATTCGTAAGATAATGTTAATCAGGGCGAGCGAAGCGAGCCCTAGTATATCCCACAACCTTTACATTTTGTGGTAAACTTTACGGAAAAACTATCATGCCTATTGATTTGTGCACAATAGGTATTGTATGACGCCATTTTGTCCCTATCTCCAGTTCACGAGTTTAGAAGTGCATAAGTTAAAAATTAACTTGTGAAATTTTTACCAGTTATCGGTACACTTGTATTTAAGTTTGTAGCACACAAGTCATATTAAAAATGTGTCGGTGTAGCACCACTTTCTCATATCATAAGTTAACCGTGAGCCAACTGCTTCCGTAATCATACGCGCCGATTCCGTGTCGTTCGTAATTTGCAAAATTATAAATTATCGTGTCCCGATTGCTGTCTCGTGAACATGAATGACATTGTCAGCCTGTAGCCTTCGGTCACTGACCTCCATTATACAAGTACGCTAGACCTATGATACCCTTTGAAATGACAGCTGTTTTTTTGCCTATTTGAAGCGGAATCAGAGCCCTAATGCGGGGGAAGAGAACTAAATCTGACGTAAAAATGACGTTTAAAAGTCGCCATATTGGCGCTGATAGCAGTAGTGGGAGTACTTGGAACTAATACTAGTTTCTACCACCGTAGCGATTATAATATTCTCTTTGGTTTCTACAACCAATAGCGATTGAGTGGCCATTTGCAAGTTACGTCAGATTTAGTTCTCTTCCTCCGCATTGGGGGAGAGCTGATTCCGCTTCAAATAGGCACAAAAACAGCTGGGTATCTTATGTCCAGCGTACTTGTATAATGGAGGTCAGTGGCTTCGGTGAATAGGTGACATTTGAGTTCGTAGCATAGCTCTTATAACCAGAGACTTCTATTTAAAAATAGAAGTTTTTGCTTATAACTCTGAGCTCAATTTACGGACAAGCACCTAATAAACATTGTTTACACCATTTTTGTGTTTTTGCATTTGCATTTTTCAAGGCATCGTTATTAAAATATTGAAAGCAAATAATAAAAAAAAAGTTTAGTAATATTTTGATCACGCTTTTATTTTTATAATGTTTCAGGAACCCTGTTCGCAATAATTCTGTTTACAAAGAAGCTGAAGTTAGATGACTCTACGTTGGGAATAATAGCGATGTTGAGCCGAATATTGGGAGCACTGGTTTGGACTTTCGCTAGAAATGACGCCGAGGTGTTTTTGGGTAAATATTTTAATCTATAGCTTGAATACTGGTCTAGCGCTTTGCTTAAACGAGTCAGCACTATAACAAAAATATATAAATATCACCATTCACCGTACGTAAAAAATAATGCCCAGCCCTAGTGTTTTTCAAACTATTTGATGATGCAACATTTGATGGTACGAAAAACATTTCGTGACCCCCCTTCGTTTTTTATCACATTGTATTTATGTTTATGAATGTAACCTTTTGTTAAAAGTCTCCCACTTAATGTATCAATCTTT
This sequence comes from Polyommatus iphigenia, assembly GCA_963422495.1. NCBI lineage: Eukaryota > Metazoa > Arthropoda > Insecta > Lepidoptera > Lycaenidae > Polyommatus > Polyommatus iphigenia. The sequence continues at coordinate 12,865,489 of OY730180.1, read as the reverse complement.
TCAATCTTTGTAGTTTTTTTTACTGAAATAGTTCTCTCGACCTCTGGCCATCACCCTATAGCAGCTCCGTGACCCCCAGGAGGTCGCACCCATAGGTTAAAAAACACTGCTTTAGCCTATATCTCAAAATTTAAAATAAAAGATGGGTTGCACTCCGGGAGTGCCGGCAGAAGTGAAAACTTGATTATTAACGTTGTGCATTTTTTTAAACCCATTTTTTATGAAAATCGATTATTAAAAAATCGATTTTTTTAATTAATCGAAACCCTTACAATCAATTCGAGTTCGAGTTCGAGTTCGAGTTCGACACAAAACACTACTCTCCAACCGTCTTACGGTTTTTCCAAGGTTTTTCGATCAGCACGAGAATCTGACGCGAGTTTCACAGTTTTTACCCATCCCACAAAAGTGCTCAACGCCGCTAAAGAAGTTTTCACTTCAAAAATCTGCAGGAGGTTGGTGGCAAACAAGATCGCACAAAAAGTGTGACGTGTGCGATCTCCCTTCTTTCCCTTAGGTTTCTTCAGTGATAAACCGAGTATCTTTGAGTAATTTATATTTTACAGTCAACACTCAACTATGCTATGCTATAATTTACAAAGCTTTAGTCTTCAGGGACATAATATTGTAACGATGAATAATCTTCAATTTCTGTACTGGTGTAAATTGAGCCTTGGACAGCTATCTGTCCTAGGCTATAATATGGGGATTTTAACATAAGCCCTATGGCTTATGTTAAAATCCCCATATTATTATGATTACATTGAAGTAATATTCATCTCTGAATGCAACAGTAAGGTGCCTCATTATTTTGGTTAATGCATTTTTTTTAAATTTCAGGACCCATCGCGGCGTTCTTTGACGGAACAATGGTCATCACCTTAAGAGCCATCACTTCGAAGTTGGTGTCCAGCCAAGAGTTAGGTGAGTGGCATAAACGACTGTATGACTATTTTTATCGTGACTCGACTATTAATTTATGAAATAGATTCTAAATAGTTTTCGTGATTTATAGTCGTAGAAACCATTTTATGATTTTCATGATTTTTACAATAATTACCAGTGAAAAGAGGTCACTGGTAATTATTGGTCACGCGTAGAAACCTTCTTATGGTCTACCTTATAGACTTTATATGAACCAATTAAATTTTATAACTTTAGAATTAGCACCTGCAACTTCGTTTGCGTAGTAATTCGTTTATCGCACAGGAGTCGTAAATATTTTCGTTACAAAAACTGTTCGTAGATGTCATTAAAAAGATTTTTCGATTCTATAAAATTTTGTATAAATCGCTTCAAAGATTTAAGTGTAAAGAGTGTAAGACACATACATTAAATACATAGACATTCATGCTTGCACAAGAAGACGTGAGTGGAATAATCGAACAAGTAACATTTCGTAACATTCGGACAATAACTAATTTTTTCCCTAATTATTTTAATAAAACTTGTAACTTATCTGCTTCATAACCTAGCTAATGTATCTGGCTACACATATAATCCATAGTTTTTCTATTTCAAATAATTTTTCCGGCCCTAAACCCTCCATTTAAGCAAAAAAACGGGAAGTTTTTTCATGTTACTTACCTTATTCTTCCACTCACGTCTTGAATTCACACGAGAAATCATTGTATGATCCGTACCATATTCTATAGCAATCAGTTGAGCCGAATAATAATTAAGTTGGTAACAGACAGACAACAGAGTGGATGATGATTATATGGTCATTAATCATTATTTAATAATTGTAGGGTCATTTCCTCTGTAACAATACTAATTACAGTTATAAACGTTAAGGGTAAATAGTTAATTGTTTTGAAAATCAATTATCAAGAAAATCAACAATTAGGTCTGTATAATTTTATCAATTGAAGTAGGTTAAATTGTAACTGGACTGATACCAGATAGTTAGACTCACTAACTATGCCTGACTCAAATAAATAAATAAAAAACGATTGATCTTTTGGAATTATGGCTGGTTTACACGTATTAGGTAGATAAGTAGTAACTAAATTCTAATTGTCATTTATGGCTGGTTTACACGTATTAAGTGGATAAGTATTAAGTAGTTAACTAAATTTTAACTTAATTTTAAGTTATTTATTGCATGTAAACACAAAATTTAGTAGCAAGTAGTAAGTTAAAATTTAGTTAAGTACTAAACAAGGAAATTAGAATTTTGACTATTTTCTGTAAGGTTGGCAGGCGGGGCTTGTCACTTGACACATTTCGGGCAGGCACTTCAAATTAAGTTAAAATTTAGTTACTACTTATCTACTTAATACGTGTAAACCAGCCCTTAGTTTAGTACTTTCTAAATTTTAACTTGCTACTTGCTACTTTTTGTGTTTACATGCAATCAACAACTTAAAATTAAGTTAAAATTTAGTTAACTACTTGTCAACTTAATACGTGTAAACCAGCTACTTAACTAAACTAAATAAATTTGTAAGTACATAATATAATATGTAATTGACAGTACTGTCGGTTCTTGGTGGAAATTCATTTTATACACAAATTAAACACAATATTACTTGCACTTTCTCCACTATATTCGAATATAGTGGAAATTATTAGAATATAGTGGAAAAAGTGCAAGTAATATTGTGTTTAATTTGTGTATAACTAAATTTGAACTTGCTACTTGGCAGTACTAAATTTTGTGTTTACATGCAAAATATAATAACTTAAAATTAAGTTAAAATTTAGTTAACTACTTATCTACTTAATACGTGTAAACCAGCCCTAAACCAGCCACGAAAAAAAAAAATCAAATGAATCAGAAGATAATAAACGCTAACTCAAAGCGCCGAAGCCGAAAACAGAATCTGACTCTTTCCACTAGAGATTCATTCATCACTTTCAGGCAAAGTGTTCTCTCTATTCGGCCTCTTCGAGATCCTGATGATGCTGATCTTCGTGCCGATCTACTCGCGCGTGTACATGGCGACCCTGCACGTCATGCCGGGAGCCGTCTACCTCCTGACAGTCTCCATCTCAGTGCCCGCTTTATTTATTTACATGTGAGTACAAATTATATGCAATGAGGGTGTTTGAAATTCTATTTGCCACCTGGTGCCGCTATGTAGCCGGGTCTATAGTGGCATATTATCGTGACCGCTTTATCGTGACATATGACAGCAGTTTGTCACGATAGACCCTAAAGGCCTGTATTCACTTTGATTAGTGCGAGTGCAGGTGACTAGTGCAGGTGATTAGTGATTAGGAGAAAATAAAGGACTTGCACTAATCAGTCGCTGACCACACGTACTTTCTCCTGTTTACTTATCACCTGCATTTATCACTAATCAAAGTGAATACAGGCTATAAGGCTACATAGCGGCACCTGGTGGCAAAAAGAATGTCAAAAACCCTCATTGTGGGAACTGGGAATATGTTTGGCGGCCCCAAATGAAGATCTGACGACTGACTGAAGTTGTGTACTCGGCCTGGCCGAAGCCCACTGACGTCATCTAAGACATTGCATACAGGATGTAACAAAATAATGTGATTACTTATACGTCTTTAGGGTGTTCATACTTTGAGGATTGTGTGCTGCTTAGTCCGTTACACAATGAAGAACACCCCATGTTTTCATCGGTGGTTAAAAATCTAGGAATCTGACTGCTATGTTATAGCCTGTGTCACTCTACCTAATATTTTATTGTACCGTCCGCGAGCGAGGAATGGGGGCTGAATAGCAGGAGGGTGAAAGGTCACAAGGCACCGCAGAAATACTCAGTACGGGGAGTACGGAGTATTTTTCCTTTTTTTCCTTGCAATAATTCTAACAATTCCTTGGAGCCCGCGAAATACACCTTTCAAGCTCAAAATTTTTAAGTTTTTTTAAACTCTGGCGCAGAGTTTGTGAAATTTTCAAAACCATGAACAAACTTTTCTAGAACAATTTCTAAAACATTAATATTGGTAATATTAATGGATTAATATTTAAACGTTTATATTGGGCTTATTGGAATGAGAAATGCAACTTAAAATAATTCTTGAATGTTATTTCAGATGGTTCTTCCGCGACTACAAAAGACAAGCGAGGGAGGCTGCTTTGAACACCGACTGTGCCGACGCCGAGGAAGCAATCATAAAATAATATGTTTTTATTAGTTAGGTAGGTCATTTTCAATGACTTAAACTCAGAAAACTTATTCTTCTAGTAAGAAATCTTAAATTATGACTAATGTTTCGTACTTAATAAGCAAACGGTTAGACGAGTTTGCAAATACAACAGCTTCCATTGTGGGTTAAATTAAAAAAATATATTTACAAAACATGACCTATAGAATACAGTGTGTTAGTGTAAACACCGTTATCATTGAAACCATCAAATGAGCCCGTCAAAATGAACATCTTCTTCTATGAGAACAAGCTAAGAACTCAAAAAAAAAAATGCCGTCTTCATACCCATACGGATGCCCAGATCGGCAATTTGTATGGGTATGAAGACGGATTTTTTTGAGTTCCCAGTATTGTTCTCATAGAAAAAGTTGTTCATTTTGACGGGCTCATATGATGGTTTCAAGGATAACGGTGTTTACTCTAACATCTTGTATATTATGTTAAGACTAATTGTATAAATGTAATATATTTGTAACTTTTAAGTAGCGTAAAATAAATGTAAGTGCTTTTGCTATTTTTATGTAGTAGTCCAAAGAAAATAACTAAAAACACAAAAGTCACAGACCTGCCGTTTATAGGTATACTGTAAAGCTTAAGACTTATTTTTCTCCGACTGTACCTGCATTTTGCCTAGCCATGGAAATATATATTTTGAAATTCAAATAGTAAATAATTTTGATCTCCTTCGATATGTGGGTTTTGGAAATGTTTTCAAGAATTTTACTTACGATAATCTGAATAACTTACTATATTATACTTTTTTTTTTGTCCCAAGTGATATACTCGTAAAATATTTGATTGAAGGACAGAAGCGGCTGAACACGAGCGACATTTTTTTCTTCCTCATCAGTAAAGGCATGACTATTGACTACTGTGTGTTTGTATATATTATTTTATTGGATGTATTTTTTCAATTAACCAAAAAGTTGAGAAGCGTCTGGTCTAAGTCTTAGACTAGAAGCTACATATAATATCTTAGAGACTTATGCCTTTTTTCACCAACCGCCTCCTAACGCTAAGTGTTGCTAAGTTGTCTTTTAGCGTCATTTATCTGTTACAATGTCTTAGATTTAACAAGTTTTAGAATAAACTTATGCTTGACAAAAGTTCTTACCTACGCCCTGAGAACGTAGGAACGTAACACATAAATTGGTGAAATTTTGGAAGATATACGTAATTATAATATACCCACAATACCTCGATCGTGGGAATCGCAGACACAATAGATTTTCAATTATCATGCGGCAGCCGGGTGCCGCTTGGGGATTTATGGGATAATGGTACCTGAGGAACATGAGTTAGAAGACGGTTGGTGAAAACAGGCATAAGACATTTAGATATCGTAACTGAGTCTTAGCCGTGTCGTTGTAGTCTCGTTGTGGCATTGCAGGTTAGTGAATAGGGGGGCCACTAACCCAAAATTTTCGATTTTATAATTAATTTTTATACTTGAAAATAAGCCCCGAATTGTTACATTTTCTAAAATTTGATTTGATATCTCAAAATTTTCTCCATAGAAAAAAATCACAAAGATGCATCTAATTTTCACGAATTTTTCATTTATTGCTATAACCGTGCATTGCAGTAAGTTAATATTTTAACGCGTTCTATAAAATTCTATCATTGAGAAACCGACCTAGCGGATTTTTCAAATGTTGAATATTTATCGAGTTATTGAGAAAAAACTAATTTGGCGATGAATCCGCGTCGTCCCTTTTCACCTGGCATATGAAAGACGGGCGTGAGTGTGAAGGGAGAAGGACGACGTTTGATTTTTTGGGTTAGTCGCCCTCTTAAGTTAAAATATAATATAAGATGTTACAAAATCTAACATATTATAATTATGTGCGACTACAATTATTGAGAGTAATAATTGTACAACAACAAACTCTTGAACAGGGAATATTACACAAAGGTCGGAGTAGAGGGCGTTACTGGCACATACTACACATTGCACATACATTGCACGCATCATGTCGGAATATTGACACAAAAAGTTGTCAAACGTACAACAAAAGTTTTTGTTCACCCTCTATGCTGGTTCTGCCTCTAACTTGAAAACATTGCAGATTAGAGGCATAATATATTATGTATAACACTATACTATTAAAGAATAAAAATTATCCAAAAAAGTTAACTACGAAGTTTTGCTCTTTCTCATCTTATTACCCCAATTTAATTTAAGGAAAATACTTTAAAGTAATGATAACTTATGCAGTTCATAACTTGTTTAGTTGCAACACCGGTATCAAGTTGCATGCTATCATAATAAAGTTAAGTAAGCTAAATAATAGTATGAATATTATATACAGGTGGTTTTATTTTCATAAAGGTCCAAACTTCTTTTATTAGTACAGAAAAATCTATTTTGCTAATTTTTTTTTAATTAGCCTATAGTGTCCCACTGTTGGGCAAAGGCCTCCCTCAGGGCCTTTCAAATTCTTTGCTAAAAATATAATAATAAAAATTGTTACTATATGTATATTTAGCAAATATAGAAAGTATATAATCCGGGATATCAGCAGGTAGCGACCAATGCAGACACTGCCACAGACAACCTGAAACGATTCAACATATTATCGGAGCCTGTTCATCTGTCACGCAAACAGACTACAAACATAGCACGTCACACGACCAAGTAGCAGCAATCATACACCAGATACTTGCACTCAAACACAACCTCATCACAGATAAAAATCCATTAGAATCACCGGACTGTAAACATTGGGATAGAATAATATTGACAGACAAGATCGTACATCAAAATAGACATAACTCTTTACGATAAACCAAAAGATAGTTTACTTTGACATCGCCATACCTAAGGGAGATCACAGACGACAGACTTTGTGCGATCAAAGTCTGCGGCTTACATACATTCCGCATGGCGCGCGCCATCAGATTGTATGGAAGCCGCAGACTTTGATCGCACAAAGTCTGTCGTCTGCGATCTCCCTATTTCACACAACCTCACAGCCACACACAAATAATCTAACCAAATACCTTACAGTAGAAATAAAGACGCAATGGAAAGTTAACACAGTAAAAACAATACTCTAAAGTCATTTCAACCACTGGAATCACCTAAATTGTCTGGCCACATGCCCGCAACTTCAGTAGAATAAAAAAAATAACGATATTAATAGTATTTATTTAATCCTCCCAAAAATTACAATGTAGTAATATGTGGGAGACTTGGAGCCCAAACTAAGACTAAGCCCGTATATATAACCATAAAGAGTTAGTTACATAAAAACAGGATACTAATGGTCACTCACAATAGTTATAAGTATAAGTGATAAGGTGGAGATTCGTAAAAAATATTTTATTTTCTTTTTTTTACAAATCTCCACTCAAACGAAAATAATTTTATCCATACTAATATTATAAATGCGAAAGTGTGTCTGTCTGTCTGTCTGTTACCTCTTCACGCCCAAACCAGCGAACCGATTTTGCTGAAATTTGGTTTACTTTGAGTCCCGGGAAAGGACATAGTATACTTTTTATCCCGGAAAAATGTACGGTTCCCACGCGATAAACGAATTTTGGCGCAACGGAGTTGCGGGCATCATCTAGTTTTAAATAATGTATATCTGAGTCCTGCTAACGACAGACATTGGGTGTGCCTATTATAGATGTCCAACATTTCTTGCCCTAGTGTCAACCACCTTTGATAAACTTTGTTATCAAAATGCTACATATTTTATAATATGAACTTTGTATAAAACATTCTCAGTTGCAATTTTGAAACACTCTGTATATGCAAGTGACATTTATAAGGTAACATAAATGAATATATTAAAATATACATATTTTATTCTTCAACTGGAATAGCGTAGCACAACAAAATATATTCTTAACAGCTGTTCGCCACTTGATGTCTTTTTAATAGCTAGAGCTAATGTGTACGTGGTATTTGTTATGAGTTTATTATAATAAACTATGATGAAGTAAATGAATTAGAAAGCATGATAGTGTGAGTGTTAGCAAGTGATACTAATAAATTAATAAGATACGACAAAATGGAACAACCTTCAGCTGAAGATATCGAGCAAACTATTCCTCTCAAAGAGCAGGAAGTCAAAAAAGAGGTAGGAAACTTAACATGTCTCCAGAAGTTGAAATATGTGAAAGACAATATTACAGTAGAACCAGTTCTGTCGGTGTTCATGATAGCGAGTATGATTGCGGTGGTGGGCTTCCAAAACTTGAACCTGGACAAGGCGTGTAGAGTGAACTTAAATTACAACGATACAGTATGCACAGCTTTAACTCTCAGACAGCGGGAGAATTACAGCTACGCAGAAGTGGATGTCCAGAAGTTAGTAGCATCAGTGGAAGCATGGAGAACGATGATCGCCACAGTATTTCCTCTCATCATGATGGTGTTCCTCGGAGCGTGGAGCGACAAAATGGGTAAACGCAAAGTGTGCATGCTGATGCCCATCGCAGGAGAATTAATCAGTTGCTCCATGAATATTATGAGCTTCTACTTTTTCGACAGCTTCACAGTAGAATTAACTTCTGTGTTGTCGACTCTTGCTGTAGCCCTCGGCGGGGCGTGGTACGTCATGTACTTAGGAACATACAGCTATCTAGCTGACGTTACTTCGGAGCAATCGAGGACGTTTAGAATGGGGTTGCTGACTCTGGGCATGTCCATATCGTTCCCTATTGGCATGGGCATCAGTGGGATAATACTGCGATACACAGGGTATTATGGGGTGTTTGGAATACCTGCGACTATGCAGCTGTTGAATTTCCTCTACATCTGTTTTTATATTAAAGACAAGAGTAGACTACATGAAAAGAAGTGCAAGGTAATTCGAAAAACTTGTTTGATGAATCAACAAAATACATCTCCAAAAAGTTTTTGTTCGAACACTCCATAATTTATTTTTAGATTACCTATTACCTATTGTTGAATTTTTATAAGGAGTAATGACTTAAATAGTAAATAAACTTTTAAATTTTGATTTTCAGAACAATCGCCCGAGGTGGGTGCAATTTTTGATTAAATTTTTCAACTTACAAAGTTTAAAAGACATGCTTGGATTACTATGGAAAAGGCGAGTAAATAATCAAAGAATGAAGTTGATCTTAATCATGATAGCAGTTTGTTTGATTAATGGACCACTCTGGGGTAGGTAGTAAGTAATTAAAACCGACTTCCAAGGTAAAAACAATAATAATATCCTTATAATATGAATTATATGAACTAAAAAGTAATAAATAATTTTTCCTATCTAATAGTACGCCTTTTTCCGAATTCGGCTAAACCTCAACTATTTCTGTATTCAATCTTCATCATTTTGAAGTCGGTACCAGATATAGCTGAATATTTAGTTCTCTGACAAAATATGTATTTGAATCTTTTGGAACTGGCACTGACTTCAAAATGATGAAGATTGAGTACAGAAATAGTTGAGGTTTAGCCGAATTCGGAAAAAGGCACTATTAGATAGGAAAAATTATTTAATACTTTTCAGTTCATATAATTCATATTATAAGGATGTTATTATTGTTTTTACCTTGGAAGTCGGCTTTAATTTTTTGTTAAAAATAATAATTTCACTCTTTTTAGTTACCTAGTATACTATCGCGTATATTCAACGTATCTTATTACAATTTGTTAAGAGTCATACTCACAAATAATATTCAGGTAGGTAGATAATTTTAAACAATACATAAAAAAATCGATGTGAACACGTGCTAGGTAATTTTACAATTTAACGCTTTGCAACTCCCAAGCGGCCACATGCGGCCGCCAGAACAATAGATTTCCAAGAATCCGCGATCGAAGGATGAGCCGAATCGTACCCAGCAAATGTGTGTCTTACGCTCTGGAGTAAAAGTTGAATTTGTTATGTTCAATTTTGTAGTAAGTACATATTAAGCTTAGAACTTGAATTTACTTTGAAACAACATTACATTTTTATTAAAATCGCTATGAAAAGTACCAATATAATAAGGACAAACGTGATGATATAATTATGGTAATATGGTATATTGTATATGTATATTATATATATATATATATATATATATATATATATATATATATATATATATATATATATATATATATATATATATATATATATATATATATATATATATATATATATATATATATATATATATATATATTTATTTATTTATTTATTGTATTCATATACACTAAACAACCATGTGACATTGGTGACCCTGATGTGGTCATGATGACGATGATGAGGATGAAGATAATGAATATAATTTGCATAGTAGCATATTATGCTTTCAGTTCTTAAAACAGCGCCTAAGCCCCCAAACTTGTATCTATAAGGAATCCGGAGTTCTCAGTATCTTCGGAACCATAGTATACCTTGGCGCAAAATCTTGCGTTTTGGTAGCATATGCTTAGGATGCTTCTCATAAAACCAAAATCACCATATGTTTTCATATAAATTTTGAGGAGTTCCCTCGATTACTCATGGATCCTATCATCAGATCACCACTTTTGTGAACATGGTACCAAATTGGAGTGGAGTGAAACCTAATATAACAAAACAAAAACTTTGAAAATCGGTTCACAAACGGCGGAGTAATCGTAGAACATACAAAAAAAAAATATCCACAGGCGAACATATAACCTCCTCCTTTTTGGAAGTCGGTTAAAAAGTAAGTTAAGAATTTCCCAAAACGAAGTACAAAAATATTTCATGGTCTATAATCTTCCGTAGTCCATATTATGGACCAAAAAATGTTTTTGTCTACAATCTACATCAATGTTTGTAACATTTTTGAATATTTTGAATTAAATTTATATTTTAGGCGTTACAATATATCTTAAATTCCAACATTTTCCTTAAGATTGTCATTGACAAATATCATTACTTTCCATAACGTGTTTTAATCGCCACAAAGGACACGAATGATAACGATGAGAATGATGAGAACAGGGTGTACATATTTTTATTGTTTTCATAATTATTAATTGTCAAAATTCATAAAAAACTTAACTGTTTTGGAACGTGCTAGAGGACGCCCGTTTGCGTGAACAATTTGAATATAATATTATATCTGGGTATGAACCTACGAATAATAAAAACTAAGAAAGAGTAACTCCGTCAAAAAACATGCTCCAAAATACTTGTCAAAAAAGTGTACCTTAGGTTCACTTTTCATACATTACGAGTAGGTGACCTTGAGCGGTATAAACTATAAAGGCTGACGTTACATGACAGTTCGAATGGAACCAAATTTAAAACTGTATTAGTATGGGAGTTACGTTTCCTTAGTTTTTATTATTCGTTGGTATGAACCAATATTATAATAAAATATTTTAGATAATGTTTTAGAATGAAGATATTTATAATTCTATTTTGAATGCTGGCGCCAATAATATCTTTTACGCTATTTTCTTTTAATTTATTTCCTTCAAGATTTACCGTTCTTCAGAAATTGTGTTATATAATATTTTTGTTTCAGGTGAAATGTCCATATTTTATATATCATGTCGATATCGTTTTAATTTTGATGAAATCAAGTACAGTATATTTACCTCATACAATCTCGCTTTGCATGCTGTCGGTGAGTACATTTCTTTTTGAAGACATAAGTGGATGTAGTGTAGGCACTAAGTGTAGGTAACAATTTAAAATTGACGTTTTTTTTGTATAAATGGAGCACGAAATAGAGGCTTGACGACCGAGAAAATGATTTGAAATAAAGAAATGTGGATTTTATATTGTACTAGCGACCCGCCCCGGCTTCGCACGGGTATAAAATATATAGCTACAGAAAAAATGATTAAAATCGATTCGGCAGTTTTGACTTGTATTCATTATTACTACCCGTGGCCCGCATTGGTCGGTACCGCCGCAAAAGCTACGTCTCATAAGGAATTAGAGCCTTTTGCAGGGTATAGGCAAATCAGCTGTACGGATCATTGGTATTCTTGGTATATGCAACGGGTATATGAGCTAATTCACCAGCTGCAGGGCCGGTCATAATCTTCGCTACTACGCACCCTCGCCTTGGTAGCGCCCACTTCGAAACGGGCGTAACGCAATTTTTTATTTCGCCATAACTTCTAAGCTAAACGTCCAATTTTAATCATTCAGATACCAAATATTATCTACACAAACTGTACTTAGTGATGAAATAATTTATTTTGATAAGGATTATCAGAATGAGTAAAATAAATGCGTTTAAGTGTAGTCCAAAAAAAAATCAAGATTTTTAAATAAAAAAATGGTTGTTGTGCCTCACTTGCCATAGATAGGTATAGTGTGTCGCGGACATTTTTGTAGATATTTATAAGATCTACATTTACTTAGAACATTGTATGGTTCTATCTTTTATAGTTTAGGCAGCGTACGCAAAATAAGTAACTTTTCTGGTTGATTTTTTTCACCTTGTGTCAGAAAAACCCAAATATCTTACGGAACCCTATATTTTCCAAAATAAAAAGTAGCCTATGTTACTCGTAAATAATGTAGCTTTCGAACGGTGAAAGAATTTTTAAAATCGGTCCAGCTATTTTTGAGCCTATTCATTACAATTAAACAAACAAACAAACAAAGTTTACCTCTTTATAATATTAGTATAGATGTATTATATTAGCCAGATGATGAAATAAAGTTACAAGGTTAGTTCAAAGAATAAGGGAAAAATGAGTAATTGTCCTTATGTTATAAAATATTAGTTACCCACTTCCTCCACTCATGTCTTTAATTATGCTGTCCCGCTCGCGCTGTTGGACGTAGGCGTTTTCCAAGGTCTTCCACTGCTCGCGTTCTATTGCAATCGTAGGCCACTGTTTCTACGCTGACAATACTACGATTGCAATAGAACGAGAACTCTAACTTATAAGAATAAAATATGATAAACTAGATGACGCCCGCAACTCCGTTGTGACAAAAATCGTTTATCGCGCGGGAACCGTACATTTTTCCGGGATAAAAAGTATCCTATGACCTTTTCCAGGACTCAAAGTATCTCCATACTAAATTTCAGCAAAATCGGTTCAGCGGCTTGGGCGTGAAGATGTAACAGACAGACAGACATACAGACACACTTTCGCATTTATAATATTAGTATGGATTGTATACAAGATTCAATTGTTTTTGAGTATGCTCTGAAATTACAAGACTGACTTGGACGAAATAAGACACAGATGAAAAGTAGATGAAGAAGGATATTGGCTACTTTACCAGTGTACCGTTCTGACAGCTTTAATATCTAAACACACTAAATAATGTATTGTAACTTAAAAACGGAAATTTTTACAGGGACTCTGTTTGCGATCAGTTTGTTCACAAAAAAACTGAAAATTGACGACTCGACATTGGGAATTATTGCCACGCTGAGTAGAATACTAGGAGGTTTTGTTTGGGTTTTTGCTAGAAACGAACTTGAAATATATTTAGGTAAATTACTTAACCATTATTAAAAAAACTCTGTCGCTCAAACAACCAACTTGAATATACTCAAACTGAAACCCATTTAGAAACATAAGAATGAATTTTATTAGAAGAAAATTTGCATCTGTCTCTTGAAATATATTTAAAACAATCGTATTAATACATTTTCAGCTCCTGTGGCTGAATTTTTTGATGGCACAATGATCATTGCTCTTCGAGCGATGGCGTCAAAATTTGTTACAAACACAGAATTAGGTAAGACAAAAGAAAGTGTGTAATACGAAGGTGGGACATTCCAAGTGACATGTTCTTCCTTGAGAATTGCCGTTAAGGCAGAAGCATAACAATAAGTATAAATAATAACCTCCGCGAACTCTTCATCATTATAATATTAGTATAGACATGTCACATATTACTAATAATAACTCGCACACCTGTTTCGGTGACGCTGGTCGGTTTCACGTCGGTTTGAAACCGGGCCAGTTACGGCAGGAGTAATTTTATAGTGCCTAAGTGTGTGCGACATAAGAGCACTCTCTATTCCTTTACTCTCATAACCCAGTGGGACGGAAGACCGACACAACTAGCGAGAGATCAGGCGCAGGACCTACTTTTTACATGCCCATCCGACGCATGGATCATCTTATTTGTCAGACAATTAGGTGATCAGCCTGCATTGTTCTAACCAAACTTGGAAATAACGTCATGTTTCCAACGCGGGAATCGAACCCACAACCTCCGAGTCAAGAGCCACGCTCTTAACCACTAGACTACGGAGGCGAAGCATAGTGTATTGTAGCGTATATGTCGCAATCATCTGGTTCAATCAGCGATTCGATTGAATGACTAACGCATTAATTGAATGACACCATTCAATTGAATGCCTCGGCCGAACGTCGATTGAACGATCGTCACTCAACGTCCAACTAGTTAGCGATTTGTGTCATAGCCCTTGCGAAGATAGCGGACATGAAATCAGTCAGGTAATTGAACTTATTTCACTTTTTTCCCACTGCGGCGCTAGTAGTCACTAAAATAAATATGGCGTCAAACAGCTCGCACAGCTGATATCTTATAGCGCTGTGTTGATATTTTGTCGATTGAATTTACTTTAATGTGCTTTTCTTGTAATAAAATAATATGACAGCGTCAATTTACCTGTTACTACCCCGTTAACGGCTACTTAAAAAAATATAGCATCCCATTTAACGACTTCACTATTGACATTTAGTCTAAACGTTAAACGTCACATTTAACGTCTTGACGAGTTGTCCTTTAGTCATTCAATTGAATGGTGTCATTCAATCGAAACGCAAATTAAACCAGATGACTACGACATAATATAGACCAAACTATACCCCATCGTTAGCAGTCATCCTACTATTGGCGCTTTTGATTTTTGTTGTGAAAATACTAGAAAATATGCCAATAACGGGACTTTCCGTAGTATTAAATGCATCCAATCTATAGACAGTAAATAGTTTTGTCCATATTTCAGGTAAAGTATTCTCTCTATTCGGCGTGCTCGAAGTCACTATGATGCTGGTGCTGGCTCCTATATACTCTAGGGTGTACATCGCTACACTACACATCCTACCCGGCGCCGCCTACTTCATCACCATTATGTGTTCCATACCCGCTGTATGCATTTTCATGTAAGTAGTTTCAGAGGCTAATCGGTGTATAAAAATACTCGTTTTTTTTGAAGAATGAAGATACTGAAGCAGGTTTTAAGTCAAATTTTATTATACGTACGTGAATACAGTTTGTATAGTATGCTTTGAATTGTATACTCATAACTCAATATAAACAATTTACTCTTTTTAAGTTACAAATATATCGGAAGAGGTTTTTTTTTTGTCCTGGCATATGCATATACACCTAGTTTTTTTTTATTAAGTCGCCGGTTACACGGTCAAATTTTCATCAATCTGATCCATCAATCCGGTACGGATTGACGAAAATTTGATCGTGTACGCCACGGATTGACGGATTGATCGTATTTTTAATATGAACTTTTTAAACCCATCAATATTCCGTCAATCAGATTGATGGATCAGATTGATGAAAATTTGACCGTGTAGCCTGTGACAATATGATAAGTACCTATAAGCGATGCCTATTAAGGGTGCGACTTAGGCAAAATATATGATCTAATTATTCTTTTTTGTACTTGATAATATGCTATAATTTGTTTCATATTTTATTAAAATCAAATACTACATTACTACTTAAAATTTTCTCGAAAGAAAAACATGACAATATAGCGCATTTAAATTTCACGAAAATGTAATTTATTTTCAAAACGGTGCACTGGTTTTATAACTGATTTAATGTCATAATATTATACGCGAGCGAAAAACTTTGTTGGTAAGTAACCCTTCTTACGAAAAATGTGGAAACCTAGGTGCATGAAATTTCACACAGTTATAGTTTATATGGTGAAGGAGTGCATCGAGCTAATATTATTTTGTAATTATGCTTTTATCTTACATTTTTTTAAGAAATAAAACATCACACACACTATAGGGACAAGCCCATACATATGAATTATTGTACTCTTATGACACATGTTAGACGGTCAAATTTTCATCAATCTGATCCATCAATCTGATTGACGGAATATTGATGGTTATAAAAAGTTCATATTAGAAATACGATCAATCCATCAATCTGTGGGTTAGACGATCAAATTTTCGTCAATCTTTACCGGATTGATGGATCAGATTGATGAAATTTTGACCGTCTAACCTACGACTATATATTATTAATTTTATGGTTGAAGCATTGTTGAAGTCTGTTGCCAAATTGAAAACAGATTTAGTTTAGACAATTATTACACTGCCAGTCTGTCATCATATTTTGACTTTATTAATCTGAGACTGTCGCAGGAATTATGTCTAAAAAATAATAAAGTAAAGGATAAGGTCCAAACTGGGCTAATTTTAAAAGTGCCGACCAACACAAATAAACCCATTATTTAAATAGAACATAATATAAGGAATAATTTTTATTATTAACTCAAAGTTCTAAGTCAAGTCTCCGAGTTGTTATTCAAGGTCAAACTTTTTTTATAACATAATATGTAATACTTAAAACTGATTTTATTAATTAAAAGCAATAAGTAATCGATCCCAACGTCCCTATCCGAGTCATAATACAGATTAGAAGCCAAATACCTACAAATGATTTGGAAAAATTCAAAGGAAGAGGGAACCTCTACGTGCTTGGAGCTTGCAGGGCACAACTCATTGCTTACATAAAATACCTATAGGCAAATGCCGTGCGTGCATAATATTATGTTATAAAAAAGTTTGACCTTGAATAACAACTCGGAAACTTGACTTAGAACTTTCTTGTTATAGTAAAAATTATTCCTCAGATTATGTTCTATTTAAATAATGGGTTTATTTGCGTTGTCCAGCACTTTTAAAATTAGCCCAAAATTGTATGGACGTTGGATCCTGTCCTTTTTTGACAATAGAATACTTATCAATAAAAAATAATCGGCCAAGTGCGAGTCGGACTCGCGCACGAAGGGTTCCGTACCGTTATAGAGCGAAAATAAGGAAAAAATTGTGTTTTTTGTATGGGAGCCCCCCTTATTTATTTATTTTATTTTTATTATTAAATATTAAAGTTCATTTATATTTGAGGATTTTCTGAAAATTTTAAATGTCTATATGTTGCCATTATGGATTATAGCCAAAAAGACCAAAAAAATAACGTTTGTTGTATGGGAGCCCCCCTTAAATATTAACTTTATTTTGTTTTTAGTATTTGTAGTTATAGCGGCACCAGAAGTACATAATCTATTTTTTAAATTTCAGAAGTCTAGCTATAGCGGTTCTTGAGTTACAGCCTGGAGACAGACAGACAGACGGACAGACAGACGGACAGACAGACGGTCAGACAGACGGACAGACATCGAAGTCTCAGTAATAGGGTCCCGTTTTTACCCTTTGGGTACGGAATCCTAAAAAGCTTTGAAAGGGCGTTGGGTAACTTTGTATTGACCTGTGGTGTCATTTTTTTTTCAGCGGCTAGGGATAAAACCATTACTATTTTGTAGCACTACATTAGAGAAACATATATCAGTAATAAAAATTGTTCTGAGCAATATCGGAGCTGAGCTACGATTATTTTAGTATATTTATTTTTGCACCTTATGTTCACAAAATCAATACTTAGTAATTAATGTTACTTTATGGAGCAATCCTTAACAAACAGGCGTAGAAAGGGTATATTAATCTGTTGGATATATATTTCTCACTAGCTGTTGCCCCCGACTTCGTTAACGTCAAATATGAATAATTTTTCATACAATCACACTGGGTTTAACTCTCGTCCAACTAAAATATAGCCAGACTTGAGACTATATTTTATTAGACAGTGGTTTTCAAAGGGCCGGATGCAATATTAGGTAATTATAATTATTGTTCTTGTGTATAAATGTGTTGTGGGTAAAATGACTCTAAGGTGTTGTTCCCATAATATAATGTCGATTATTTCCACTATTTAACGAATTTTGGCCATAGTGCAGTATGACGCCTGACGCCACCTTTCGGCAGAATTTTCAGTCTAACTTTTAATCTACTTCCCGGCTCATTATAGAAGTACAGCTGCAGAAATGTTTTATAGAATATTAACTATTTACTTACACAAAAAATAAAGATAAAATCAAAACGGCAGCGCTCATCTTTAAGAAATTCGAAAAAAAATGGATTTGCATTTTTTGCAAGAGAAAAATAAATAGTTAAAAACTCATTGAACGACGGCGCGTCTAAAATGTACCTAAAATTAAAAATAAATGATGAAATGAATTGTACTTGTATCTATATCTACAGGCTGTAACAAAACAAAGTGAAAATACTTTAGTTAGGGTATATAATAAACATGTATTATGTGTCCCTTGTATAGAGTTCACTGTGAAAAGAGCAGCGCTCAAAGACCAAAAAAAAAAAAACGCGCCCTGGCGTAAAAAGTTTCCCCATACAAAAGTGAAAAAAAAAAGTTCTCTTTCAACGCTACTACTTTTACAGTAAACTCTATACACGGGACTCATACACAGTACACACCCTAAAGTATTATCACTTAGTTTTGTTATACCCTGTATACTAATATTATGAAGCTGAAGTGTTTGTGTGTTTGAAAGTGCTAATCTCAGGAACTGCTTGTTCGAT
Source organism: Polyommatus iphigenia (assembly GCA_963422495.1). Lineage (NCBI taxonomy): Eukaryota > Metazoa > Arthropoda > Insecta > Lepidoptera > Lycaenidae > Polyommatus > Polyommatus iphigenia. The sequence continues at coordinate 12,846,768 of OY730180.1, read as the reverse complement.
TTGAAAAATCATTTTTGTGCTGGATAGTCTATTTATCGAGGAAGGCTTTAAGCTAATAAATAATGCCGTTTTTTGTATTTTCCTGATTATTCATGCTATGATTGAATTTACGTTTAGTTGAAAATACGAACTTAAAATGCCTAATATCTCGGCTCCGATATAGTTTAGCTATATGTCTCCCATAATAAAGTTTACTCCCCTTGATATGTTTTCAGTGGCGGATTTGCAGTCCTGGCCGCTGTATCCCAGGGAGATCCCAGGTTTACCAGACTTGTTCAAGGGCTACAAAGATATAATAATAGGGATGGGACAGTAAAACAAATGCATCATATTGACAATTTTTTTTAAAACAAGATGACGCACGCATCTCCGTTGTGCTAAAATTAGTTTGTCGCGCAGGAACCGTACATTTTTCCAGGATGAAAAGTATCCTATGTCCTTTCCTGGAAGTCAGAGTATCTCCATAACAAATTTCTGCAAAATCGGTTCAGCAGTTTGGGCGTAAAGGGGTAACAGACTGACAGACAGACACATTTTCGCATTTATAATATTAAGGATGGACAATGATAAGAAAAAACTGATTCAATGCTGTGCTGATGCTTTTCTCGAGCTGCATTTTTCTTTTCGATTTTTTTTGGCTTAATTTGTCTAACGAGAAATAATCAAATCAAATCAAATCATCTTTATTTCGGGAATCGGAGGCCCATATAACAAATACCTTAAATCTAACATACATATTAATAATATAATAAATACCTTATAAACTAACATACATATTTTATATTCACTTATAAACTAACACTGTCACAAATTTTTGCCGGCGACGTGACTTGACGCTTCGTTCCGGAGTCTCCCCCGGAACCGCTGGTAGACTACATCCATCGGCCAGAACTCCGGCGCCTCGAAAGTCAAGAGAAGATTCGTCGGTACTCTCACCACAAAGGAGCTAAAGTTAACTTTGTGGCGAGACTGCAGACGCTCGACCCTCAGGCGCAGTGTCGTCTTCTTCTGGATGTAGTCCATGACGTCCTCGACCTCCATGGACCAGTGCAGGCGAGATATGTACAGGGGCGTCGCGGGGACCTCGCTCCGCAGACGCAGCTCAGGTACATAGGGCGCGGTGCCGCGATGGTTGCGGGCGGCGGGCTTCTTTTTCCTCTTCTCCACCAGTATGAAGCCCTCCTCATCGCACCCCCTGCTCTCGTCCTTGCCAGGTCGAGAAGACTTGGCCTTGCAGCTCTTCGTAGCCTTGCGGCTCTCCGTAGACTTGCGATTCTCCGAAGCCTTACGGCTCTCATTCACCCCATTTTTATTCGCCCGCGGGGGAGGCGCGGGGCGACCAGCAACAGTCGCGTAATCATCCTGTTCATCAAGGGCATGCCTTATAGCGCTGTCAACAGCAAACGTGAGGCATGCCCGTAACGCGCGTTGAAATCGTAGCGCGCGCTATGACACTTTTCTTTCAACGCGGGTGGATTTTGACGCGCGTCACGGGCATGCCACACCTTCGCTGTTGACTGCGCTATAACGCATGCCCTTGTTGAACAAAAAAATCGGTTGTCTGTAAAGTCGGTTTACTGACGATAGTTGAACGTGACAACGTCATAGCCTTAACCCCTCAGTTCCGGGAAAAATCTATGCAAAAAAGTTGGCAGGTCAATGTGCAAAAAAAATGGCGCCCGGCCTACCCTCTTTGTGAAATTAATGTAATATCCTTACATACAATCCATATTTTATGTTTGTGTGAACTACATTATAATATATGTTAAATTTTCTATCTATCAAGCCATCATAATATAGTATTTAGTCCGATGTGATATTAGTTTCTCAATTATAAACTTACGAAACTATAATTAGTGACTTGTTTAGAAGAAATAAACTAATACTTTATTCTTCATATATTAAGTCATACCTTGACACATAGGAAATAGAGCACAATTTTGAATAGCCGAAATAATACTTATAGCTCACAGATTGTTTATTTATTTTTCATTCAGAGTGTGGTCAATGTATCAAAGGTTAACTAACCAAACTTCTTCATACAAAAGTATTCTCTAAGTCATCGAAATACGTAATATAATCGAAACAAAGAGCGCGGCCCAGGTGGGCCTTACGGTTGTTGAGAGACTTGAGAGTGTAAATGGAACGCCTCAGAGCTGTCAGCGAGGTAACGCCGCATGAACTGTCATGTTTTTCGGGCGCGCACCCCATATTTATTATAAGACGTTATCACGTCAAAAAAGGCACAATGTGGACAAAGCTTATCGACAACAAACAAAGCATTCGACAGCACTAGCCGCGGCGCGCACGCTCCTCATCCGTTCAGTGCGAATACCAGGCCTACAAATCAAGGCCTGGTATTCGCACTGAGCTTATTCAATTTTAATTCAGTGCGAACTATGTTTAAAAAACCTGGTGCATTTTTTAATCGTTAAACGTCATAAGCTTTAAAAATGGGTGTTAGATATAAAACTATCTCTCTCGTACACATAGTACTTCTCGAGTTACAGCGCCTGCACCTTGCAAAAAGACACGATTTTAGACGCACAGACTTAAAGCAATCAACCAGGCATATAATGCCTTGCTTCACAGCGAACGTGTTAATTACCCACCTATAACCCACCCATTCTTCCTAGATTACTTGTATTATACTAAAAGATTATGACGACCAGATTGCCACTAGCTTCACACTGCACTGCACCCATTACAAATTTTATTTGAACGATTTGCCGCCCTTTATATCTGGCAGCCCTAGGCCCGGGCCTACTGGGCCTTAGGGCAAATCCGCCACTGTATGTTCTTTCATAATATGCCGGTTTGGTGAGTGGCTGCGAGATTTGAAAATGACGCCAATATTACCCAATACCCCTTTGAAACTTTTAATTTAATTTTTCATATGACGTCGGATTTCGACCATTCGGCGATCTCAAAAATATTGTTTATTTATAAAATTATTAATAAAAACCTAATTTGTCGCTGATTCCGCGTCGTTCTTTTTCACCTGGCACATGAAAGACGGGTGTGAGTGTGAAGAGAGAAGGACGATGTTAGATTTTTTGCTTTATTCACCCTCTTTAGGCTGTGTTTCCACTGAAGCGGAGCGGAGCGGAGCTAAGCGGTGCCCGAATTGACCAATTGTGCTATTCCAGCGGAATGAAAGCGAAGCGGAGCGAAGAGTTCGAGCATGGTGATTGGTCAATTCGGCACCGCTAAGCTCCGCTCCGCTTCAGTGGAAACGCATGAGTCATTCTCGTGCTTAAGAGTGGAATAATGCAATAGGTATAGTATAATAGTAAGTTATTATGTTTATTTGTATAAGCATTTTTACGAATGGCTTTTCAGATGGTTCCATCGCGAGTATAAGAGGGAGTTGAAGACTGCTGCAATGGTTGCTGTAAACGTAAGCTGTGCTGACTAAATTATAAAATAGTTGGATCACTAACATATTTATATTTTATTGAAACAAAATGAGTAATTTAATAATAAAGGTTTAAAAATAGAACTATAATAATCAGTTTCAAATCATTTCGATCCTGACGCGTAAATAAAATACGGAAACTCTATATGCCCCCGTGCATTACCCAACTAGCAAAATTTGGTCATATAGTTTTCGAGACAACATTTTGGTTATAACTTGAAGTCAGGCCTTTTTGGTTATATAGCATGACGCGAAATAGGCGCAAAATATATAACTTTTATTTGTATAGCGATCGTGTCATGGTCGTTTTAGTGGCTAAATATTCGTATAGCAGTCGTAAAGTGATTAATTTTTTAACCGTTTCGTCGTATTGTGATCCAGTAGACGTTGTATAAACATTGGGAAGTAGTCATCAGCATTACCTTAATGCGGATACTAATTATTTTACAGTTCTGTTGAAGTAAGATAAAAGAAAAAGTAGCCATCATGTTGTTTAAAGTTTGTCTGCCATATTTATTATTGAATGAATACTATTGACTATAATGAATTTGGTGTTAGTCGGTAACAATATCTACTTTTCTAAGGAAAATTAAATTTCTCGACGTTTGTATATACGTTTTTTAACAAATATTTAACGCCCCCTTCGAATAATTGCAAAATAATATTTATGAATTTAATTTAATTTAAGATTGCCTGTACTTTTACAATTACACGATTTTAGGTAATGATGATGACTTTTATATGATGTCTCATGACTAAGTCGCATATCTTACCACCATCATCCGCCATTTTTAGGATACCGTAACAAAGTGGAAACCCATGCATTTTATTGAATTCTCAATATGGTGATAATTTCTGATGTCGAAATTTTTTTTACTAATTAACGATTTGAAGTTCCTAAGATTAGCGCGTTCAAACAAACAAACTCTTCAGCTTTATAATATTAGTAGGTATAGATTGTAAAAAGTAGGTGGGTACATGAAATATTCACAAAATCTTCAATTATATTTGTTCTTTAATAATAACTTTAAAATAAAATAAATAGTTAAGGGTGCTCCCGTAAGAAAAACAATTTTTGGCCTACTTTTGCTCTAAAGCGGTATAGAACCATTCGTGCGCGAGTCCGAATCGCACTTGGCCGATTATTTTGTATAAATAACAATGCATTTTGCTCTGGTCGAAAAGAAGTTGTAAAAGAGAAACATGAAATCATTAAACAACTAAAATGTTTTATAACAGTAACTTTTAAAAGCATTTCAAACTCATAACTTTAGTTAGTTATTTAAGGCATAAAAGTATGAATATTAGGCTTATAAACATTTATAAGAGTCGTGTCTTTACACGATATCTTTATAGTCAAAAATCATAAAAGAAACGTGTATACACATGTAAGTGTTATAAGAGTTAAATATATGGACTTTTCATGATTGTCTTGTAGAAATCTTATTACCGTTAAAAAGTAGTGTAATGGTTGGCATTATAATCAGATTATGATTGTTATATAAATTAATTTTACACAACATCAATGTGTAATTTAAAGGTCACATCTGCGATATTTATAGGATGGTCATATAATTTGGTCGTGTTAACGAATACAGGACTAAATTAAATGACTAAAAGCTTATGCGACTTATTGTTCGTTAAATATATTGTTACACCATTATTGGAAATTTGGGTTACTAGTATATCAGTTATATACTATATATTATTTAGGCTCCAAATTATAGGACTAATTTGCTAGTTGGGTAGTTAACTGAGAAAATATCTGAAAAAGTGATTAGTAGCAGCCATTGGCATAGAAGATAAAAACTTATTAAATATTGCGATAAAATAATGAAGTATAGCGGCAGAAATAGTTTTATTGAACGTTTACAAAGAGTTCAACACTTAAGAAACTATTCTACCTATTATTATTATAAGACCGACGCTTCGGGCTGCGAGAGAATCGTACGTGTTACTCGTACCAGAGACCGGCGCGAACTGTAGTAATAACAATACGAGTGTACGGGGAACGCGTGGGCAATGGCGGGTTGACTTGCGTCTCCCGTTTTATTTTATTTAGTTTTAAGTATTTAACTCATGTGGAAACGTAAATAAACACAGTTTCTGAAGTATAAACGCGAGTGTTTTCGAATTGTGGTGCAAGACCCACGTCTCCCCTACAGAAGATGTAAAAAAGACGTTTATAATGCTTGTGGAATAATAAAATAAAACAAGTTAACTAAAATAAATATTTTTATTTCATCAACCTTCTGCGATCCGATCGATTCCATCTTCACAACTTTTGTCAGTCACCATTTTCAACTAATTTCAGTCTGGACTCTGGACCTCATCAGTGCAAACACCGTATTCTTTAAATAATACACAAAGACTGCACTATTAATCTTTTTTATAAGTACTTGAAGAATCATCCTTTTAAGAACCAACACTTTGTATGGTTCAAGTTCAACACTATCCTCAGTGTTGAATTCCTGGCAGGACTTCTCCAATTATCCTCACTTTTGATGCAACTGTTGCATTCTAGTTGAGTCTTTGAAATCTTTAAATTTTTTAAAAGAGTTTTTTTGATTTTCTTCTCCAGGAAAAATTGTAGGTATTTTAAGTATATGCCGGGCCCGGGTGTACAGGATTTTCCGATTTTTCTTGGCCAATTAAATGAGCGGTGCTTATGTATGTATATTAATTTAGATGGAAGTCAGTTTGGATGTCTGAAAGAAGCAACGGTTATAGGTTAGGTTCATATTGTGTTCATATGAATTTACGGTTATAATCTACAAAATTCAGTGTTTTTACGAGTCTACACTTAACATTCATGGAACTTTTTAAATATTTACGTATGTTTTTACCGGCTTTTACCCATTTCTTTCGTTTTTCAATGGTATGTGAATACTTTTGGCAGGAAAATAGTAAAATTTAACATCGTTCGATTTGCCTTTATTTTTCTTGTATGTATTAGAACATCCGGGAATACAACAATGCATTTCAATTCTTGAAAATACTTAAATTTCTCAAGAAATCTTATAATTTTCCGTAGCTTGATTTGAGCTTGACAATAAAATTTTCGCAAAAGTTTCGGCTACTCGTCACTAGTGGCAGTGTCATCGCTCTGCACGGTCCCTATCTACGCGTCGCGTTGCGTCTGAATTGACCCTAGAGCGACAGATATAAGGCCGTGTTCACACCAAACTGACTATACGCCGCTGAATGTGAGCAAGCGTTACGCAGTTTATTGTATTTCCATACAAATTCACTTTTTCGTTCACACCTAACTGACTATACGCCATTACGCTAGGCGTAGGCGCGGACATTCGATACCGTATATTTTCACGTTCACTTACGTTCACATTAGGGCTGACAGTGAGCCTGCTCACATTCAGCGGCGTATAGTCAGTTTGGTCTGAACACGCGCGTAAAGATATATTATATGCAACACGAAAGAGAACAAACAAGGTATAATATTTCTAAAATAGGCCCCTTTGGAAACATGATTTGATTTTGCGTAGCGGTGTCACGCGAGAAACCTTAAAAATTTAAATATTAAGTTTATCGTGAATGTAAATTTTGCCTTGTTTCCGAATAAACGCGAAACTAATACGTGGATTCAACCTGAACTATTGAATTTTATAACATGCAAACGACATCTTGATGCTAATATATTCACTTTATTTACATACGTACCAACTTGGAAATATACCATTTCTTGACACAAATTTATGAATGCTAATAATAAATATTTGATATTCGGTGACCAAGAACTGCTGGTGAGCTTTTGTCGCCGAATTGTGAATCGTGGTGAAGGAATTAAGTTTAAATAAAATGTGTAGTGTGAACTGTGATTGCGTAACGTGACCTACTGTTGTAACTTAAACAATATATCAAAGTGAAGTAAAAGTTGAATGATCATCCGAAGAAAATAAAAATGGAGCACTTATCAAAGTCGTGCGAAGATATCGAACAGACCGTTCCGCTGAAACAGGAAACAAACGAGGAGCAGAAGTTAACCGCCTTACAGAGACTCAAGATTATCAAAAACAATGTGACCATAGAACCACCAGTCGTACTCTACTTCATAGCGAGCTGTATCACCGCAGCCGGGATGCAGAATCTAAATTTAGAGAAGGCGTGCAGAACGAACCTCGGATTCAACGAGCACGTATGTACGTCCCTAAGGCTGAGACAGCGAGCAAATCTGACTTACGAGGAGGACGAGGTACAGAAATTGGTGGCGTCGGTGGAGGCCTGGAGAAGCGCTATTTATACGGCGTTTCCCATTATTTTAATGGCATTTCTGGGGGCCTGGAGCGATAAAATGGGGAAGCGGAGAATATGTATGCTAATGCCCATAGGCGGAGAATTTATTACCTGCGTGTTAAGCATAGTGAATACCTACTTCGACAGTGTCAACGTGGAATGGACGTCGTTGATGGGAACAATTTTCCTGTCTATCACCGGTGCATGGAGCGTTATGTTGCTGGGATGTTACAGTTACATAAGCGACATAACGACGACCGAAAACAGAACTTCGAGGCTTGGCGCTCTGACCCTGGGCTTGAACATCACGCACCCGATAGGAGTGGGATTGAGTGGAATCATGCTGGAGTATACTGGGTTCTACGGAGTGTTCGGAATAACGGGGCTCGTCCAACTATTGAACTTTTTGTACATCTACTACTATACAGAAGATTATGTACCCGGCTATAAGTCCCAGGTGCGTATATTTGGTTTATTCATCATTTCATTCATATCTCAAAGATTATAATAGCAGGTAAAGAGCAGATAATTCTTCCGACAAAAGCGATAGGAACCTACCGCTCATGGACATTGGAACCATACAACAGCAGTGGATTTAATACTAAACTCTTCTAATGTTGCAAGTTGCATTCCTGGACGCAAAAATCTTTTTTCATCAAACAGAGAACTTTTTTATAACTGTTAAAACTTATTGTTTTCGTCTCTATTTTCAGATCGGCGCAGGTGGAATCGGAATATGGAGGCACATTACAGAATTTTTCGACTTCAAAAGTTTAAAAGATATGGTCCTAATTCTATTCAAAAAGGGCCCTAACAATCAAAGGATGAGGGTCTGCATGATTCTGTCGGCAGTTTGTTTTTTATACGGGCCAATATGGGGTAAGTCCAGGTCGAGATTACTAAAATCATTACAATATAAGTAATGAATCAATTTGGGATAGGTACTTTTATTTTAAGAATGCGACGTTGCGACGAATGCTTTGCTGAAAGACGAATACCACTAGGGCCCTAGCCCTAGCTAGTGGTATTCGTCTTTCAGCAAAGCAGTGTTGAAAGTTTCCCAACCCAAGTACCTACACAATGTCATATGCTACGTGTAGTGTAAATAAAATTTTGATATAAATCTATATTTAGATTTACATCAAAATTTTATTTACACTACATTTTTTTCACCACATTACATTTTTATATATATATATAAAAATGGATTTTCAAATGTGTTAGTCGCGCTAAAACTCGAAAATGGCTGAACGGATTGGGCTGATTTTAGTCTTAAAATATTCGTAGAAGTCCAGGGAAGGTTTTAAGTTCACCGTGACAGCTAGTAATAAATAAAGTTTTTTGTTTGCAGGTGATATGTCTGTGAATTATATCATGTGCAGATATCGTTTCAATTGGGATGCTCTCAAATATAGCATCTACAGCTCATACAGCCTCACCCTACATACATTTGGTAAGTAAATAGCAAATACTGTCAATATAATACCTACGTACATTTACTTATTTGGTAAGAAAATGTGTCAGATTTCTGTATTTACATTTTATTATTTGTACATAGTATAAATATAAGTAAATACAGAAATCATAAGCATTGCTCGCTCTATGTTTACAATAGTTTATTTAAATACAGTTATCCATCTTCATATACCCGAAGATACCATACTATAATTGATAAACCATAGACCGATTCAGAAGTATGAATATAATAAAGCCGTGATGTTCAATAACAATATTAGGTATAATATAGCAGAAACATGTAGTATAATTTCGTGTGGGAAATTCGATTTCAGAAACAGACATGTTTTTGAAATCGAATTTCCTTTTTTTTATTAATTGAATTGATTGAATTGAAGAAATGAGTGGATGAAGAGGGTAACTAACATTTTACAACATAAGAGCAATTACTCATTTATTTCCTTATAATTTGAACACACTTACTACATCATCTATCAAATATATTAAGGTATAAATAGAATCCCAATTTTATGATTTAAATTTTTGTCCTGGTTCTAAAGCTTCCATTTATCCAAAAATACGTCAGTTTTCAAATTGTTAGTTACCCACTATCCACTCACCTCTTCAATTATACTACTGCATAGTATTATTAATTAATTATTAATATTCAGTAAAATAATTACTTTAAAATTATTTTGATTATTATTATTTTCAGGTACATTTTTAGCAATCATGTTGTTTACGAGGCGACTAAAATTAGACGATTCAGTGCTTGGAATCATAGCGGTGATCAGCAGAATAGCTGGAGCCCTGGCATGGGCTTTATCCAGAAATGAGTTTGAAATTTACTTCGGTAAGAAAACTACCCTATTTATTAATTCAGTTATCTATAAAGTATTATTTAAAGATTTTAATCAATTTTCAATTAAAATATTTTGTAGATATAATATATTATATTATGATAAAAATAAGTAGTTAATCAGTTTTCATCCGCGTTTAATATTTTTTGTGCAAAAACTATAAAATATTATTAAGTAATTACCTATATTTATTTTGATCATATTTTAACTTAGTGCAAATTCATCCATCCATGCTGTTTACACTTTTTTGTCTAAATATTTATTAACCATAAAATCTGTATTTTTCAGCTCCCATCGGTGAATTTTTCAACGGTACAATGATCGTTGCGCTACGAGCAATCAGCTCTAAATTGGTATCCAGTCAAGAACTTGGTAACTTTTGCTGTCCTTTTATCTCATATTTAACAAAAAATTGAACGCGATGAAAAAACAAATAATTCTTATTCTTCATTAGTGCTTTTTTCAAAATTCGACTTATTCTTGTCCCCTGTGTCCGCGCAGGGACACTAAAAAGAGAAAAGAGATAAATGAAAAGAGAATTAAAATTTAACAAATTTAATTAAATAAACACTAAAACTACACTACAGCGGAGAGCGGAGAACGCGGGAACGTAGCCTAGCCTCAGTCTATTTCTCAATCACTTGAGTTCAACGGGTTTTAGGGACACGACACTTATCTGGGGACAGGCAGTGACTTGCGGGACTCCAGCTCCTCAAGTCTCCGTGATCCCGGTGACAGGCGCAGCGTCGATTGCCAGGTGTTGGTGGCCAAGATGATCGGGACCCCGTCGGCGGCAGCAAGTTCAGTGTGTGGCTCTGGGAGGTGCGTCAATCAGACGGCATGGGCAGCACGTGGTCGACTCCAGGCGGCCAAACGCTGCTGCAAGGTAGCAGCTCCAGACGGAGTTGTCAGGACGTAGCTCTGCCGTTATCAGGTTGCTCCAGACGTAGCAGATCCTCGTGATCTGCTGTGCTACTCCAGAACGTAGCACAGCACGAGGTCTACTCCAGAACGTAGCACCCCTGAAATGTTTCGAGGCAGGCCTTAGGAAAAGATACACTGTTGGCCCGCAAGCACGTGTCCGAGACCCGAGTCTTGAGCACGTGTTTGCAGGTCCATCACAAACATTAAAAGCAAAAACACTAATTAAAAAAAGGAATTTAGAAAAATCTAAATACGATTATAGAGCAAAAGGTTATTGAACTTCTGACACTGACATTTAAAACTAGGTCAGGGCTAATTTTGTGATAACAACAAAGAAAACCATAAAAATAATTTGACCACGGTGAAAGAATTAAATTGTAAGTAATATTTCAAATAAAAATCCAATTTACAAAATAAAAAGTTGAAACAGAGAGTTAGCAAACACGTGGTCTGTCACAAAAGAGATTTTACAATTTAGAAAAATACGTTTGACACAATTGTGATTTTCGCCACATTTAAAACCGAATACAGAATAACAGTTAAATTAAAATATAAAGGAATCAAAAGACAAATACATTGGAAAATCCTACAGACACACACAAAACACTCACTCACCTAAACTGGGGACCTTTGAAATCAGGGAAAAAGAAAGTCATGCCAAGCCGGGGGGTTTTTATACCCTCGAGCCGGTATATTTTTTTAAAGTTGACAGTGGTAACTGTCAAAGAACGAAATTAAAAGGACATCAACATTTTTTTATTTAAGTTAAAAAAATAAAATTATCTTTAGATGTAATTTAAAAAAACAATACCTTTATTAAATTAAGAAATAGTTTAATAAAAAGGAAAAAATCTGGCAAAAATATCAGATATCCCAACGGAGAATTGTAATAGTTGCACCATTAGCCAAAAGATGGCGCTACTAACCTCATTTCAAGCTATTTATAGATAAACTACGAAATCTATTAGGCGTATAGTTTCTAAAGAGGCCTAATAGATGTCGCTATGCGACAATCTCAACGAATTCTGTACTAAATTTTCATTCGTTTGAAGTCGGTACCAGCCTAGAACTGAGATACTTCATACTTGACATAGAACTTAGCCAGTACCGACTTCAAAAGAATGAAAATTGAGTACAGAATTTGTATCGTTTCTATACTAATTTCAAATTTCATATTTACCGCGCGTCAATTTGTCACCTGAGCGTGCGACGATTGTAACCAATGGCATGCTAGACACGACCCTGTGACGCTGTCAGACGACGCGCGGGAGTCGCCATTAGCCCTTCGCCGAGAACGTTTCGAAAAACCCTTGTACCGGACGCGTCGCATTATACCCCGTGCCTCTAACTAATTGCACATCACCGCGATCGCGATTTCTATAAAACACTTGTGAATTGTGTGTGGACATTGGAATCCAAACTCCTTACGTGAAAGCCGGCTGGCTAGAAGATACCCAGATATCCAGAACCAAGGGCCACTCCAAGAAGCTATTGGAGCCACGCAGAGGCATCCAGCAGATCTGGTGAGTGTTAGCTGCATGGTTTACTAATCGTTGTATCGTCGAGGAATCATATTTTCTCGTCCCTGTGTGACGAATTGGCGTTTACCAATTAACTTTCTTTCAAACCGCGTCAATATCGCCACAGAATTCGTTGAGATTTATTCGAATTTTGAAAAAAGCACTAATGAAGAATAAGATTTATTTCATACTTTTTAGGTCAGTTTAATAATGTTGTTTTTTCATTAGAAGTCGGGTTCAATTTTTTGTTAAAAAGTAATAATTTTACTCTTTTTAGTTATCTACAAGACAAGGCTTTATGCGTAGATAACCACTACGAATATTAACTATTCATATTATATTACTGTAAGCGAAATTGTGGTAAATGCTTGCAGTTATCTAAGTGATGCTGCAATTTCCAAACTTTTATCTTTTAAGGTTCAAGAGTTCTATTCAGTGCCTTTGGACCAAGAGACACCTTCGTATGAAATTTCTTTTATTCGTAACATATTATGTTTAAGTTACTAGAAAAACATTTTAACCACTACGAGTGTTTTCATAAATTTCAAGGGTTTCCCTCAATTGCTCATAGATCCCATCATCAACTCATCACTTTCATAATTGTTATACAAAATTAAGATTATATCTATACAACAACACAAACATTTTGAAAATCGGTTCACAAAAAGCGAAATAATCATCAAAAACATCTGCTTCGATGCAAAATATCACGAAAAGTACCAATAATTGGGTTATAATGTGATGACCCATGGTATAATTATGGTTGTGATGATAATGATCAATCAAATTGATGTGTTGGCTTTTGCTTTCAGTTGTTTAAACAACGCCGAAATCCCCGAACTTGTATCTATAAGGATTCAAAAGTTCTGTTTGGTACCTTCGGACCCAGGGTATAACCTGGTGCGAAGTCTTACTTGTTGGTAACATTTACCTCGAATGCTTCAGAAAAAATCGAAATCACTATATGTTGCCACACAAATTTCAAGGAGTTCCTTCGATTCCTCATGGATTCCATCATCAGATCACCACTTCTTTGAACATGGTACCAAATTCGGATTCGACCATATACAACGACAAAAGTATCATGAAAATCGGTCCACAAACGGTGAAGTTATGGTTGAACATACAAAAAAAAATATAAACAGACGAACATATTATTATAACCTCCTCCTTTTTGGAAGTCTGTTAAAAATCAACCATGTTCTTGTAATCAATTTTACTATTGGGTTATAACTTATATTTAAAGAGTAGGTATAGTTTTATGCGCTTGCCTTGTGATGTACCATCGAAGAAATGATTCATTGGCAGTTGACGGTTGATAATAATATGTCGTTTGGTTGAATTATATATCAACTTAATGGTCATCATCTGTCGGCTGGGTTTGCCAAAACGTGACCAAAATACGTAGGTCTGCCATCTGCCTATGAATCAATCTGATAGTACTTATGCATTGTATTGTTATTTTAAGTGATCTAAGATTCTGCTTGTGTGTGCGTGGGCCCGCTTAATGTGGTTTAGCGGCATGAAGACGGTTTACTGTAATACAGATATACATATTATGTTGTGTAGGTACATAACCGTCTACATTCTACAATCAGGAAATATTCCCTCAAGCCCCGTAAGGCCCATATGGGCCGCGACAACAAAAGATTTCCTGGAATTGGTGATCGAGGGATTAAATGTATCCTGTATATTTTATAGACAGAAGACGGATCTGTAGTGACTGTTTATCGTTATTTGTAATTGAAAAAAAACTTTATTTTCATTCCTATTTTTTTATTTCCAGGCAAAGTTTACTCTCTCTTCGGTTTGTCAGAGATATCCATGATGTTGATCTTCGTGCCGATCTACGCGCGCGTGTACATCGCGACACTGCACATATTCCCGGGCGCCTGTTATTTCTTCACCGTACTGTTCTCGATACCTGCGTTGCTAATTTTTGTGTAAGTATATTTTTTGCCTTGCTAAAAATTAGAGTGGAAGCAAGGAAGTCTGAAGTTATGATCACTGAAATTTTACAATCTAGAACAATAGCTCATAATTCACATATTGTTTTATCCAAATAATATGGTTCTAGTTACTGTCCTAATAATTATAAGGAAAAAATAAGTAGTAAGTAATTGTCCTTCCGCTAACGTCTTTAAATATAGTACCCAAGTATGACAACCAACGTAGACGTGTGCATTTCGATCACATTTCGTGGAACCATTTTGTTTTGACTCAGTTACTCTTTCGTAGTATTTATTATTATTTTGAAGCTTATTTAAGGCAAGGAGTAAAGCGGATAACTTTAATACTTCCAGATGGTTCTACGTCGAATACAGAAGAGACCTGCGAAAAGCTGCAAGAGAAGAGTGTGCCGTAGAAACTGCCATATAGAGATTCAAATATGAAATTAATAACAATTGATGCATAAAAATATATACGTACCTAGATATTTATTTTAAGTTAAATTAATTTATGTGGCACTCGGGTAATCTCTGCATCAACTGCAATTCTGACAATGTCTAGTTGCAGGCACATAAACACTGTGCCGAAGTCAGCCAAACTGAAACGACGTTTAGGGTTGGCGATCTGAGATCGATTAATCGCAATATCGATCTTTTGGAGCAAAAAAATCGATCTTTATAATCGATACTACGCATTGAATCGATCTCGTGAATCGATCTTAGACACCCTAAAATCGAGTAACGATTTTTCTGTTTTGAAAACGGCTCAACATAACTAGTAACTAACTTAACTTTGTGTAATGAACTAATGAGTAATGACACAAAAAAACTTGTTAACTCGTAATATTTTGAATAATATTATATTATGAGCATTAACAGGAGGCTAGTTTAAAACGTTGAATAAAAACTAATATACCTATGACCTGTTACACCACTTTGATGACTTGATGTGTGAAAGATGAAGGTAGTGCAACAAAAAATATTATTAATGTATAGGTTGTTAAACCTTTGATCCCTTGTGTTATCTTTTGGCTTTGTATAACATTTTTTTAAGAAAATAAATGATCCTCGAGTCTTAGGGCCCCCGAGACGGTCAAACGGTTTGATTCAAACCTTACGTGTTTGATGCAACCGTTTGATGTCGGCTTGAACGGTTTGTCAAACGACACTGTACAGTTTATTAGGGTTCCGTACCCAAACGGTAAAAACGGGACCCTATTACTAAGACTTCGATGTCTGTCCGTCTGTCCGTCTGTCTGTCACCAGGCTTTAACTCGAGAACCGCTATAGTTAGACTTCTGAAATTTTGTCAGATTGTGTATATCTGTCGCCGCTTTAACAACAAATACTAAAAATAAAATAAATTAAATATTTTAGGGGGGCTCCCATACAACAAACGTGATTTTTTTGCTATTTTTGGCTCTTAATCAATAACGGCAACACTTAGGCAATTGAAATGTTCACAAAATACTTAATTGTATTTGTACATTATTTATTAATAATAAACTTTTAACCCGGCGTCAATGACGTGAAAATAATTACATGGACTATGACGTTGGGTCATTTTAACCCGAAATTTGTAGATACATTTTTAATGATATTAAGTATGCTACCAGATTTTGTTTGTTATTTATTTAAAAAGGGGACTTTAATTATGCATTAAATATAAAAAAAATCTGTGTTATATAATCAATATTTTTGTTATTGGCTATCTTCACGGCAGGTGCAAAACCAATCTTGAAAACGTTAAACGTACGTTAATTTTATATTTTCGCAAAATTTTCATACCTATGAAGGATAAATTTTACTAATGAATTTAAAGAGAGGTTGCTATAACCTACTAACATGAAAATAAAAAGAAATCAGTCTTCTACTTCCTCATTCAGAGTTATAGAACTACTACAGTTATCACAATATGTAATCATGCCCTAGCATATAAAAATTGTAATTGCTGGGCATGTGTGAAGTGTTTTTTAATCTTTTCTAGATGAACAGACTTCACATCTTTTGTAAGTTCCAGGAATTTTTTCACTTTTACCTAGATACGTGGTCCTCAAGTTCAATGCCCAAAGCAGCCTCAGAGTCGTCATCGTCAAAATCTAACTCTTGTAACAACTCTTAAATCCTTTCTTGGCTATTTGTTAATGATATTCTCCTTTAAAACGTAAAAATAAGGCAAAACAATATTTTAATACTACTAAAAATTTGTCACGAAAATACTACACCGACGATGACACCGGGTCATAATGACCCGTTTTAACTTGACGCGCAAATATCTTGCTGTACACTAGTTATGGCTCTAGCTGTAACAGCTAGGCGGATGGAAGGGGGTTGTAACTCCAGCTATACGAAGATTGGAAAACATTCGATTGGCGCAATGACAAAATATATCCAATTAAACATGGCTCGGGTCAATATGAGCCGGCGTCATTGTCGCCAGGTTAATAAATTATAAAATGAAGGGGGGCTCCCATACAAAAAACACAATTTTTTGTCTACTTTCGCTCTGTACCGGTACGGAACCCTTCGTGCGCGAGTCCGACTCGCACTTGGCTGATTTTTTCAATACGCACTGTCGAGTACACGTCTTATAAGGCAGACAAGATGCTCTAGAGTCTAGACTCTCTAGAGTCTAGAGTCTAGATTTTCTTATGCTTATAACGTTGATGTCCTCTGTAAGAGGTTTCTAATATCTTTTTATCTAACCTGAATAGTTTGCGAGAGAGACTCTTCCAAAGTGGTACAATTTGTGTCCCCCCCCTCTAACTTCTAAAATAGAGGCATGATAATTCTAAAAAAAATATATGATGTACATTACTATAAAAACTACCAACGGAAATTGGTTTGAACGAGATCTAGCAAGTAGTTTTTTTTATACGCCATAAATGGTAAACCTTAATTTAACTTTCATTAAATCAACTGAAATATAAAAATAAATCAAAAACCTTTTAATTTCATAAAAATAAACCTCATTGCTGCTACGGAACCCTTCATGGGCGAGTCCAACTCGCACTTGGCCGGTTTTTTTTCTTTTTACTGCTAAAAAACTAAAGCAATCGATTTTTAGATCAGTATAAGGTCTAATATTAGACACCATGTCCATTTATAGGTAAAGTAGTTCTAAGTTGTTAGTTTGTTAATAGAATTATAATTTTTGCAGTAGAATAAACTACAAAATAACTTTAGTATGTATTGCAAAACTAAAAGATGAGATCCATGTCATCTATTAGGCTTTTTTACATTTTCAAGAACTAATAGTAGACACTCTTTATATTGTTAGGGAAAATAGATAAAAAATCATAAATAAACATTAATTAGTGTATACAACATGACCATTAATTCAATGAAATCAATAGAAATTACAAAAAATCAAACAAATGTACTTATTCAAAACTTACGTGCAAAATTTCGCCTTCCTTAACTTATTTGCTAAGAAATTGCCGAGCGCGTGTTGACACGGTCAAATTATTTACGAAAACTGATCCCATTTTAAAATTTTGTTCCCGAAGGCGTCCCTTATATATTTTTTCACATCAACAGATAACTTAAGAAGCTTATAAAATTTACAGTGTTGAGAAATAATTAGAGTAATTCTTATTTTTATGGTATTTTTGTCGTAAGTGTTATCTATTAGTTCGGTGTCTAGCATTAGTGCCTTTCCCTTATTTCTGTACATCTATAGTCTTCATTATTTTGAAGTCGGTTCCAGCTAATTTAATCGTGAGTTAATCAGTCAATGTCAGAATATAATATGAAACTTTTGGGACTGGTACCGACTTCAAAGTAATGAATTCTATAGTATGAACAGAAATAGTTGAGATTTAGACGAATTCTGAAAGAGGCACTATTAAAGAGTAAGGATTATTTAATACTTTTTAGTTCATATTATTACTTATTGTTTTTACCTTGGAAGTCGGTTTTAATTTTTTGTTAAAAATAATAATTTCACTCTTTTTAGTTATTTACCGGTAAACATATAAGCTGTCAGTTGTAGATATATAGGATATAGGTATGAAACTATCACAACCTATACTCAGGCAGTTTTCAAAAAAGTTTTATGCTATGTCTCAAAAGCCACGAGCCATACTCTACTACAAATATTATGCATTACAGACCTGTTAATACTACGCACTCAACTGTCATGAAATGGCTACTATAACACGTCGTTATTTATTACTTATTAACTATAATATTATTACTGAGTTATCATTAATAGAATTTGCATAGTAGCATACTTTCAGTTCTTAAAATAACGATGAAACCCCCAAACTTTCATATGAAAACTTATTATCTGAGTTCACTACCACTTTAGAATTTCTTAAAAAACTCCAAGCATATACCCCTGTATATTATGCTTAGAGTTCATCAAGCAATGCTGAGATGTTCAAACGCCTATCAGCTCTACTATAGAGTTCTGGTTCAGTGACTTTCGTTGTATTATAAAACTTCCGCATATAAACTCATCAGCTCAACATAATAAAATATGCTTTAACTACTTTAAGCTACAATAATAGAACTATATATTTTGTCCCAATCAAGGAGTTTCCTACATACCTCATAGATCCCATGATCAAATTGCCAACTTGGTAACCGCAACACCAAGTTTAAATCATTTACTTTGTAACAACATTAATATAATTTTCAAAATCACTCGACAAACTCGAGTCTCGATCGAAAAGACTATGAAAAGTACCAATAGGGTCATAACTCATAACGTTGCATCGTGTGATGGTAGTGATGATTATGATGATGATGATGATGATGATGAATGTAATTTGCATATTAGCATATGCTTTCAGTTCTTAAAACATCGCCGAAAGTCCCAAACTTGTATGTATAAGGAATCCGGAGTTCTCTTAGTATCTTCGGAACCATAGCATGCCTTGGTGTAAAATCTTACTTTTTGGTAGCATACGCCTCGGATCCTTCATATAAAATCAAAATCACTATATGTTTCCATATAAATTTTGAGGAGTTCCCTCGATTACTCATGGATCCCATCATCAGGTCACCACTTGTGTGAACATGGTACCAAATTGGAGTTGAACCCTATATATATTTTTGGAAGTCGATTTAAAATGAGCAGCTTCATAACATTATTTGAGCGACCTAATATCTGCTTGAGTGTCAACGTTACGTCCTGCATTTTTTTCAATATTTGGCAAAATATGTATTTTTTATACTGAGCGGCATTTTATTTTAAATGTAGTGTTTCGAATACTAAAAGCACTTTGAAAAATACACTAATGAGCAGAGTATAATGAGCTCACATTAAAACAAAAAAAAAATGAATTTGAAATAACTATTTGATGAAACACTATTAATAGTACGGAAGCCCTAGAACAATTTTTTTTGTGATCACTAACAAGCAAATTTTTTGTGAGTTTGCTTGTTAGTGATCACAAAAAAAATTGTTTTGATAAGAAAACATTTTGATAAGACAAACAACATTTTTATTTTCGAAAAATCTCGAAAGTGGTAGCTAACAGAGATATAAAGGATTTCATACTTTGACTTGATGGTCCTAAAATATGGATTGTTTTATTTGTAGGACAAGGTTACTCTTAAATTATATAACTTTTAGCCTTCATATATACAAAAAATCAGTTGGTTAGGGTTTTAGGGTACAGTAGTCAACCAAGTTTTGTTGATTACAGAACCCTAAAACGGATCCCTAAGCTGCTGATTTTTTGTATATTTGTAGGTTAATAGTTATATTATTTAAGAGTAACCTTGTCCTACAAATAAAACAATCCATGTTTTAGGGCTCCCCCTCACTATAATCAGGGATCCCTAGAACAAATTTTTTTTGATTACTATCAACGAAATTTTTTGTGAGTAGCTTTATTTGGATAAGAGGAACAACAATTTTATCTGTGAAAAATCTCGAAAGTGGTAGCTAACAGAGATAGAAAGGATTTCATACTTTGATTTGATGATCCCAAAATATGTATTGTTCTATTTGTAGGAACTTAAATTATAAAACGGTAAAAGTTTAGAATCATGCCCAACGATTTAGGGGGGAGGGAGGAGGGGAGGAGGGGGAGGGGGGTAAACCTATACATAAATATATGTATTTATATATAAAAATCATTAAAAGATTATTACATTACACAAATTATAATCCTTAACGGAACGTCTAAGAAATGGGTAAAAATTTTAATGGCGACCTATACCAAAAAAAAAAACAACTGGCTTCAATTATTATGAGTCGACGGAGCCCCGCGTGCGGGGCTCCTACTTCTGGGTGGTTTACGAAAAAATAACCACGATGGCTAAGGCGGGAGCGTAGCGCAGCGAAGCTCCCGCCTTAGCCATCTAACCTAACCCAAAAAAGTCGTATTGGGCCAACACGGAGTTCCTTAGACAAAGACTTTAGACATGACAATATGGTAAAACGATGATGAAAATGATTATGAAGAAGACTAATTTTGGATGTGACAAAGTACACCCCCGGTGTCAGTGGCAAAAGCTAACCAAGAAAAAAGTAAGAAGAAGAAGCCAAATTTAATAGCCAAACCCATACAATTACTATACAGTAGTGAATTTTGATAATTTTACTTAATTTATATCAAGAAACCTTGGATTATATAGTTTTGAAATGATGAAATATTCGTCTCCCACTCACCGCAGCCTTGCGATGCCTTGAAAACACTTCGTAAACATCTTTTAAATGCGAATTTCTCATAAATGGATGGTCTCCTGAGGGTGGGAGTGGTACGGGGGGTTTTCCTCATCCAACCTATCCCTCCTCAACCCATCTCACCACCAAAATCGTTGGGCATGATAATAAATTAAAAAAAAAACCCCGCCAAACAACTTTAAAAAGTAATGAAATAATATTTACTGACTTTAAGTTTAAATAATTCCTAGTCTAAAGTGATATTTTAGTCCATAATTGTTGTCACGGTGTGTCGGGGGACCGCCAACAGCGACTTTTGCATTTTGTATCGCTAGGTCACTGACTGCCTCAATTCGGTTCGCACTTTGCTGTGAACTGACCCTTAAACCATAATGTTATGTGAAATCAAACATCTACATTAGCGGTCCCTCGACACACCGTGACAATAACTATGGACTAAAATATCACTTTAGACTAGGAATTATTTAAACTTAAAGTCAGTAAATATTATTTCATTACTTTTTAAAGTTGTTTGGCGGAGGGTTTTTTTTAATTTCTTAATTTTATTTTATTTCATGCTTTTTAAACTTGTGTTGGTTATAGTGCAGAATAATTCCTATCAATAGGATCATATATCCCAATGAATACCATCTATGAATGTCCTCTTGGACGAGGCCGTCGATATGAGTCCAAACATGAAACCTTCACTTTGGGTTCATATGGAGCTCGGCTCCTATAGAATCCAGGTGATGCTGCAGCAGCAGCATGCAAATATTAAAGTTTATCTACGTATTACTAGTTGTTGCAATTAAATTGAGCCCAAACACGAAGCCATTGCTCTAAGTTGGTGAGGAGTTGGGTATCCTAATTCCTATTGATTACCAGGTGATGCTGCAGCACTAGGTCAACTTTCCATTCATGTGTATATATTCACAAATGTCACGAACTAGAATGCAAAATATAAAGCCCACCAAACGACTGCAAGTTGCTAGTCAGCCCTTCACGAACCAGATGAACCACGATTTTCCAGCACTGAGCAGGCTGATAATGATGAACTATAGCTAAGAACACTCTCGATCATGTCAGCTTTCAAACAAAAAAAACTAGATCAAAATCGGTCCACCCGTTTGGATGCTACGATGCCACAGACAGACACACAGACAGACAGACAAACAGACAGACAGACACGTCAAACTTATAACACCCCTCTTTTTTGTCGGGGGTTAAATATAAACCCTCAAATAGAATATCAGTAACCAATAATCATTTTTATTAATGATTATTGGCAGCTCACAAAAGTTTGCTCAAAGTGAACTTTTTAGTAGTTCGTAATGTATAACCTCACTTAGAAAAATTGAATCTATCTTTAGTATTGAAGTTGCCCGCTATGTATTTCCAGTCGCTCACTTATAATAAAGTCACTCGGATAGAATTTTAATATCTGAAATAGATTAATCACAATCCACTTTTTGTAAGCTCGTTCTGGATTTTATTATAAATCACTATTAGTCGTTAGTTTAGTTTATTTTTCGCTTACTCAAATTCATACCGCTCAAGTTATTAAAACAGGATGTTCATCATCAGTCGCAAAGTAATTTTTATTATTCGCTCGTTTTATTATTTCCCTTACCTATTTAAGGTCTTGATGTTAATTATTGTTAGTCAGTCGAAATATTAGATAGCAAGGTGCGCACGGGAAGTCCTAGTTACCTATCGAAGTTAATAATAATTGTTAGTTCGGAGTTAGTTTCCTTGTACTTACGGTAGTGGATTGAATTGGAATTAACTATTGTACTAACTTCATAAACCTTAGACAATTAGTGCGACAGTGTGTACAAATCTTATTTGTATAAAGTGGTGAATAAACTAAGTGTTTGTGTACTCTGCCTTTTTATTTATGGACTTGTAACGTAAGAAACAACAAGCACTTACAGACTGTTTTATTTGTAGGAAAATATTATTCTTAAATTATATAAGTATTATCCTATCAATATACAAAAAATCAGCTCGTTAGGGTTCCGTTATTGGGTTCTGTAATCAACAAAACTTGGTTGACTACTGAACCCTAAAACGGAACCGTAACAGGCTGATTTCCCGTTTACTTGATATAACAAGTTTTAACAGTAATGGATAGACTTGTAAATTTTGACTAAATGTTTAGCGAGTTATAAAATTTGTACTTATTTGATACTTGTCAAATAGTTTTGATCGAATCTAGAAATATCTTTCGAATAAGGGTCAAATCAGACCGCAACGTGATGCGTAGATGCATATTTTATAAATTTGTACTGAATTCACAGATTTGCAAGACGTCTCACGCAATTGAAGTCTGTCAAATCCATACAAATTTATAAACGCGTCGCGTTGCGGTCTGAATTGACCCTAGAGCGACAGAGATAAAAGATATATTATGCAAGACGAAAGACAAGAAACAAGGTATAATTTCTAAAATAGGCCCCTTTGGAAACATGATTTGATTCTGCGTAGCTGTGTCACGCGAGGAACCTTAAACATTTAAATAAGTTTATAGTGAATGTAAATTTCGCCTTGTTTCCGAATAAACACTAAACTAAAACGTGAATTCAACCTGAACTATTTAATTTTATATTATGCAAACGACATCTTGATTCACCTTATAAATCTTTATAATCGTACTTGGAAATATACGAGTTTACAACTCGTACTACAGGCTCTCAGTTTGACACAAATTTATGTATGCTAATTAGTTTTTATTATTCGTAGATGCTAATAATAAATACTCGATATTCGGTGACCAAGAACTGAAGCTTTTGTCGCCGAATTGTGAATCGCGGTGAAGGAAAACATTAAGTTTAGATAAGATGTGTAGTGTGAACTGTGATTGCGTAATGTGACCTGCTGTTGTAACTTTAAATATATCGAAGTGAAGTAAAAGTTGAATGATCATCCGAAGAAAATAAAAATGGAGCGCTTATCAAAATCGCGCGAAGATATCGAACAGACCGTTCCGCTGAAACAGGAAACAAACGAGGAGCAGAAGTTAACCGCCTTACAGAGACTCAAGATTATCAAAAACAATGTGACTATAGAACCACCAGTCGTACTCTACTTCATAGCGAGCTGTATCACCGCAGCCGGGATGCAGAATCTAAATTTAGAGAAGGCGTGCAGAACGAACCTCGGATTCGACGAGCACGTATGTACGTCCCTAAGGCTGAGACAGCGAGCAAATCTGACTTACGAGGAGGACGAGGTACAGAAATTGGTGGCGTCGGTGGAGGCCTGGAGAAGCGCTATCTATTCGGCGTTTCCCATCATTTTAATGGCATTTCTGGGGGCTTGGAGCGATAAAATGGGGAAGCGGAGAATATGTATGCTAATGCCCATAAGCGGAGAATTAATTACCTGCGTATTAAACATAGTGAATACCTACTTCGACAGTGTCAACGTGGAATGGACGTCGTTGATGGGAACAATTTTCCTGTCTATCACCGGTGCATGGAGCGTTATGTTGCTAGGATCTTACAGTTACATAAGCGACATAACGACGACCGAGAACAGAACTTCGAGGCTTGGCGCTCTGACCCTGGGCTTGAACATCGCGCACCCGATAGGAGTGGGATTGAGTGGAATAATGCTGGAGTATACTGGGTACTACGGAGTGTTCGGAATCATGGGGCTTATCCAACTGTTAAACTTTTTGTATGTCTACTACTATATAGAAGATTGTGTATCCGGCTATAAGCCTAAGGTGCGTATCGGTTTATTCATCGTATTTTATTCATCATCAATTCATCATTTCATTCATAACTCAAAGATTTTTCATGGAAGAATGTCTTCCGACAAAAGCGATAGGTAGTATGTACCTACCGCGCATGGACATTGGAACCGTGCAACAGCAGTGGAGTTGTTAAACTCTTCTAGTGTTGCAAGTTGCATTCCCTGGAATCAAAAATCTTTTTTCATCAAACAGAGAAATTACTTTTTTCTTACTCATCTCTATTTTCAGACCGGTGCAGGTGGAATCGGAATATGGAGGCACATTACAGAATTTTTTGACTTCAAAAGCTTAAAAGACGTGGTCCTGATTCTTTTCAAAAAGGGCCCTAACAATCAAAGGATGAGGGTCTGCATGATTCTGTCGGCAGTTTGTTTTTTATACGGGCCAATATGGGGTAAGTCCAGGTCGAGATTACTAAAATCATTACAATATAAGTATTGAATCTAAAGAATTTGGCATAGGTACTTTTATTTTAGGAATGTGACGTGACTCTAGTGGTATTCGTCTCTCAGCGAAGCAGTGTTGAAAGTTTCCCAACTAAAGTACCTACATAATGTGTCCTGTGCTACGTGTAGTGGAAATGTAAAGTTTTGATATATTTTAATTTTTTTGTTTGCAGGTGATTCGTCTGTGAATTATATCATGTGCCGATATCGTTTCAATTGGGACGCGCTCAAATATAGCATTTACAGCTCGTATAGCCTTACCCTACATACGTTTGGTAAGTAAATAGTGGGGGAAGTACGGACAAAATGACAGGGTGTTTTGTTTTTCAATCATATTTTTTTATTTAATGACATTATAATTAGTATCAACGGTTACCTTAGGTTCATTGACTATCAATAATACAGTCTTTTAATTCAGTAGGTACTATAATAAAACATACAAAAAGAAAAAATATGACTAATCACAAAAACCATTTTGTCCATATAGTATGGACAAAATGACATACACATTTTTAAGAACAAAGTTCACAATAATTAAATCGTTTGAGAGTCTTTCTAATCCTTTAGAGTTAGAATTCAAGGTTTTGTTCATATTGAGTGCATAATTATTGTCTTCTAAGCGTCGCCTGAGAAACCAAATGTTTTTGCTGCCAATTCCCATCACAATTTTTTCCTTAGCTATGCTTCAATAGCCATACTATGGCCATACTCATGGATTTTTGGCTCCAAAACTGCCGATTAGTTTTTCTTTCGTAGTTTCGCGGCATAACCCCTTAACAAAATAATAAATGTTAACTATCAGAAACACTGTACAGTGTACATGGCATGTCATTTTGTCCATTTTATTTGTATGTCAATTGTCATTTTGTCCAAATGTAACCAAAAACAAATAAATATCAAAATTTACATCAAATAATCTAATGATTGCAATAAATTTCATAGAAATCACTGGCTAGTAGCATAGTTCATCGATTTTAATACAAATAATAACAAATGACAGCAAATAACTCGCCAGAAAACGGGAGAAAACTTTTGAAGGCGAGAAACACGTTTGATCTGCTTACTGCGGCGCAACTGTGAGAATGGCGCTCAAAGTCTGGCAGGATTGTTAATATGACTGCCGTCACGTGATACAATCGTTAATCGCGGAAATGTGTCTAAAACCCCCCAATCTTGAAATAAGGGCACTATGTCGTTTTGTCCGTACATGTCATTTTGTACGTATTTCCCTTAAATACTGATATAATACTCTACTTTGCATATAATTATATTATTATTTGGTAACAAAATGTGTTACGTTTCTATATATTTACATTTTAACATTAACCCTATGTTAGTTCATAGGGCAAATGTAAAGAGATTAAAAATGTAAAGAATTTTACGACTTACGTTTACCGATACATGAATACGTAGGTGTGACATTCAGTAATATTATAGAGCAGCCAAAGAGACAAATAGTCGCCAGCATATCACAAAATCGTGAACTGTGGAAAGAAATAGGGGAGGGCTTTGCCCACCAGTGAGACACTGTAGGCTGCTAACAATATAAAAATTTATAGAGCAGAACAATGTATAGTATCAAGTCGTGAGGACATAATATTGCACACATTGCATTAATTTTATTTCAGAAACCTATTGTCTGAATAAAGCTTCACTTACATTAACATTATTATTGATATTATTTTCAGGTACAATTTTAGCAATCACGTTATTTACGAGGCGACTAAAATTAGACGATTCAGTGCTTGGAATCATAGCGGTGATCAGCAGAATAGCTGGAGCCCTGGCCTGGGCTTTATCCAGAAACGAGTTTGAGCTTTACTTCGGTAAGAAAATTATAACTCTTTAATAATATTTAAAATAAAAATATTACATTTAAATACTTTGGATAAAGTGGGTTGTAACTTGTAAAAAATATTAACGTTAAATAATATTTATGTAGCTGAGAAAACCGTAACAAATATTCACTTCTTCAAAACTTAGTTTAGTCATTTACTTGTCACAGCACTTAAGATTTTTTTAAGAACAAATTAGAATACATCCATCCATGCTGTATAAACAATTTTATTATTGTATTTTGTTTGCCATGAAATTTGTGTTTTTTCAGCTCCCATTGGTGAATTTTTCAACGGTACAATGGCCGTAGCGCTACGAGCAATCAGCTCCAAATTGGTATCCAGTCAAGAACTTGGTAAGCTTTTGCTATCCTTCTTTTATCTCATAAAATCAACCATGGTTTTGTAATCAATTTCACTATTTAGTGAAATAAGAGTCTAATTTTAGGCGCTTGCGTTGTGATGACGTACTTACTACTTATGCATTGTTTTGTTACTTCAAGTGATCTAAGATTCTGCTTATGTGTGCGTGGACCCGATTCGGGTGGCTTAGTATGAAAACGGTATATTGTATGTACATAATATTATATTGTGTACGGAGAAACAGTAGGTATATAATCGTCTCCAATTAGGAAATATGTGTAAATATTGATAGACAGAAGATGGTTCTTTACTGACTGTTCAATGATCTAAGCGCACGGAGTGCGCGGCCAAGTTCCAGCAGGCCGCGTATGTTTGTAATTGAAAGACCGAAAAAATATGATGAAAACTTGTTTCCTGTTTTTCCAGGCAAAGTATACTCTCTCTTCGGCCTGATGGAGATAACCACGATGCTGATCTTCGTGCCGATCTACGCGCGCGTGTACATTGCGACACTCCACATTTTCCCGAGCGCCTGTTATTTCTTCACCGTACTACTTGCGATACCGGCGTTGCTAATTTTTGTGTAAGCGCACGTTATTTGTAATTTTTTTACGAGTGGAAAAATGAGATTCGAAACAAGAGAGTCTGAACTTCAGACTTCAGACTCAGAAGTTATGACCATCGAAATGTAATACAGTATAGAACAACAACTTTCATACCGTGCAAAGTACCATCGAAGAAATTGATTCACACGAAAAATGCGGGACCTACGTCAGTTGGTGGGGATATATAATATAGATTACTCATGATCTGTCCGCTGAGTAACATAACGCGATAAAATTACGTAGGTCCGCCATCTGCATATCAATCAAATTTTCTGGTCAATGAGTTTCTAAAATACTAGAGTAGCAACGTCTTACAAAAGATTCTCAGAAATGCGTGGGCCCCCGCGCATTAGGCGACCAGGCTGCGCGGCCACGTCGCTGCGGCCACCCCGCGCACTTTACGGCCACGTCTGCGACCACACTCGTATGAGTAGTGATATTTTGATGAGTAAACTTTGAATATTATTTTGTTATAAAAATAAAAAGCTACTCGTATGTAGCAAAGTTGTTCAGTAAATAGGTAAACTAGGTACTAAAACAATAAACCAACCATAATTGCCTTTTTAAATTTTTACCTGAATCCTGAATCCGAGGACTGGTCCCATAACGCTATTCAGTTTTGAATTTCTAAAATCAAACGTTCAGTATAAAACGCCATTCTGTACATAAAAAACATGTGGCCGCGGTGACCAGTGCGCGCACACTGAGTAATTTCATACAAATTCCCGTATCTCGTTGGTCGCGCGGCCAGAGCGTGGCCACTGGCCGCTGGTCGCGTAATGCGCGCACCTACATAATTATTATGTCATAGAAGAATTACGACCTGGCCGCGCGACCATGGCCGCCTTGCGCGGGGGCATTAACCACTTGATAGCTCAAAAGACAATGTCAATTCATAATGTTATTATGTCATTATGTAAGTCAGATATGCCTGCAGGCATCTTCGAAGTGGCAACGCGTTGACACTGCCGCGAACTGCCAATCTATTTACGTTAGTAATATCATTGTCTCTGATAGTTATACTCGTATTATAGCTCTAGGTCTAGTTATCGTCATAAAGACAAAGTATGACAATTGACAACCAACGTAGGTGTACATTTCGATGACATTTCTTGGAACCATTTTTGTGACTCAGTTACGCTTCCTTATTTACTATTGTCTTGAAGCTGATATAGGTAAAGGAGTAAAGCGGCGAATTTTTTATACTTCCAGATGGTTCTACGTCGAATACAGAAGAGACCTGCAAAAAGCTGCAAAAGAAGAGTGTGCCGTAGAAACTGCCATCTAGAGACTCGAATATGAAATTAATAGCAATAGGGGTGTAGACAGTAAACTAAATATAATACAACTTATTGTTTTTTTTTGAGAGTTTGCATTATAGAATTACCGAAAATGACATATTTTTACTCAATAACTTCATCGTATTTTTTATTTTATTTAATAAAAAGTAAATATTATTTAATCAGTAAATTCACGTGATCGCAAACATCCATCACAGAGTGTGACGTCACGATCTACAAACCATTGTATGTGACAGTGACATTTCGATGTCAAACCCATACAAAAATTTTTGTTGTTTGGAGGACCGTGACGTCATAGCGACGCCATGATGAACTTTAGCGTTTTAGCGGGAAACGTTATTAAGTGTTTTTTTTTAATTTAATCCTTCGATCGCCAATTCTTGGAAATCTTTTGTTATCGCGGCCCTCTTGGGCCTTACGGGGCTTGATAGATTAAATAGGAGTGTATTTATTTTTTATATCAATATTTTTAGGTGTAAGAAATGTACATCTGTAAAATAAATATATTTCCTAAAAATAGTCTACACCCCTACTGATATATAAAATTATTGTATAATTAAAAACAATTATTATTGATTTAAAATTAATTTTCTCTTTTATTTTCTTGTTCCAACATGAATCCCGAGAATCATGAGATTATTTCTTTTCAATTTCCAATATGGGGCGTTCCACGCCAAGCGGACAGGAAAAAATAGCGGAGACATCGACTATTTTGATAATATTTGGATATGTTATACCTATACGTTTTATTAATACGTGTGCCAAATATTTTTGTTATATAATTGCTAGATTAAGAATGATGGAACTTTGAAATGTGACTTTTCTATTTGGCACTCAATGCTTCAAAGCCAATTATAGATTGCAAAAAATATATATTTGAATAATTAAACCACTGATCTTGTTACTCCATTTAATGAGCTTTTTAACTGCATGTTTGAAAACGAGAAAAATATTTTTTTTTCAATGAAAAAAATGCAAATCAATTTTTTTTATTGATTTTCTCAAAGAGGGACCTTTTATATTTTTTTGTTTAAATAGCTAACATTCTATAGAACAATCCTGCACTACTTCTATAATGGGCCGGGAAGTGGATTAGGAGCTAGGGAATTGCCTATAATTATATATATATATATATATATATATATATATATATATATATATATATATATACAGGGTGTCAAAAGATCGCTTCCGATATAGGGCATGAGATATATCCATTGGTGCAAGTAATTTTCTTTAAATCGCCAGTTTTTAAAATAGTCAAAATTTTCAACACGCAATGTATAACGCTGATGTAAATGCGCGATAGTATCGCACGCCAGTGGAGCCCCGGGCCGAGTCCCGCGCGCGCGGCCCTGCGCTAGACAAAACAGCTGATCGTGGTGTGCCCTAGCCCGTAGGTAGTGAATAAACCACCAATATTGTAATAATTATAAGATAACATAATGTTAGAATTTATTAATTACCGTTTCTTAGGTTATTAGTTTATTACTCAAAAATACTCAGTTTTTACTTCCGGCCAAAAAGGAAAAGAAATCATAATTCACATCCGAATCAGGTTGTAAAAATACAATACACACTTACTTACACCTATCTATGGAAAAAATACTTGATAACATGTTCACTGACCTGTGATCAGCTGTCTGCTTTTATGAAATGCAGTTCGAGCTGTGCTCCATCTAACTCAATGTAGATTGCAGAGTTTTTCAACACGAAACAAAAGTAAACAGGAGACATTCCAATTCTTTAAACACTTTTTACTGCACTGTTTAAACCGCACTATCGTCTATCGACGACGACGCGATGTTCACCCCCGTTCCATAAAGGTTTACGAGTATTAAAAGTTCATCCACATTTCATCGCACATTCATCGGACACGTATCATGTCACGGCCCGTTATTAATTACAAACATAGAAAAAATATTAATTACAAACACCCATAAAATTACAAAACTTAAACAAAAACGTCACAGTACACAGCGCGGTGCGTGTTTACAGCCGACTGAACAAAATTGAATAAAAAACTTTGTAAAATAATAGGAATGTATCCCTGTGCATATTTTGAGTTATCGCTAATTTTTATCGATAAATTGTATTGTTTTACATACGAGTACGTATTGATTTGTAGTCAAACTAAAAATAAGCAAATACCTACTCAATGTTAAGAATAGCGACAATAATTAAAAGTTATTTAATTAATTAGGTATTATTAAAGTATTTTCATTGCGTACGTAGACGCGCATAACGCGTGCCATGGCTTATCAATCACTTTATCACGGTAATGTCGGTATCGAAATTATCGAATGCAACTTGACTATGTATCCCGATAAAAACGTTCTGAATTTATAACCTCTTAATAGAGTTAATTTTAAAAATCAGAATAGTAGACCTACTAAATAATAGTTATAATATTGTGTCTCGTTTTGCCACGACAGATGGGTTAGTGGTAATTTAAATACCGACTACATCGTTTTGAATTTATAGGGTACAACACTTAGATTGTCCTTGAAATGGATTAGCGACACGTGCGTCGTACACCTACAGAGCGGCCGGCGGCGCGTGCGGCGGCGCCTGTGACGTTGCCGCCAAGCGGTCTGGTCGTCCCGTCGGTATCTTTGAATTTACCGAAAGTTGATACATGTTTTTAAAGACGATTTTCGCATAATTAGACTTTAGTTCCAATTTGCATCTTGAGGTTGAAGGTTGTCCGTTGAGTTATGTTTAATTAATAAGCGTATTACGATCTTTTTAAAACGTATTATTGTGATAACTAAATGTGTAAAATGTAAATTAATTATCTATTATTTCTTATTTGTTTGCGTTAAAAAAATAAGACGTGTCGTGTAAGATATCGTGTAAAAAGAGATGTGTTGTTATTGGTGGTGTTATTGATTGGTGATATGGACTATTTTCAAAATGCATAGAGAGCACATTCAAAAATCAGAATTCAACATTTTTCACGTAAGTTATTAATTGCTAGTTTTTTCATACTGTATCGTCTGTAGTAGATAAAAAGCGATAATTGCAGATCTAGGTACTGTCCATCCACAATCATCGTTCTGCATAACACGGAAAATGTGTTATTATTTTTTTGTTTAAACTTTGTGTTGTGTTAGATTTCGTGTAAGAAACGTGTTGTTGTTGGTGGTATTATTGCTTAGTGCTAAAGAATACTTACAAAATGCATAGAGTCTAGAGAAATAAGAACACTTTAAGAACTTAACATTTTACACGTAAGTTTATTACCATAGTTTTACGTACGGAAGTTTTCATGCATCGTCTTTAATTTCGATAGAAAGGCTGACTCCTGAGATTGCGGAAGACGGTGCATCCGCATATCACACAAAATCGGTTTTGTTCCTTACGAATAACTTTTTAACTAATCGATAAATAAGTTGTTACTCATGCTCAGAAAGTTACTTACAGTTTTGTACATGAGTTAGGATTAAAGTTTTAACCCATTAAGGCCCATACGAGTACCGGTGATCGAGACAACTCTAGAATACAATAGCATTTCCAAGAATCCGCGATCGAAGGATTAAATTTGCCTAGGTAAGAGATCATAGGTCAAAGTTCTGAGTTACTTGAGAGAGTTGAATGTCATGGTTCTTGATAGGTTGGAAAGAGCATAAGGTTAAAAACTGCCGCGACCGTACAGTATGGTCGTTTACGACCTTATGTTATTAAGCGCGCTACATTTGATATCAATGACTCGCGTCTTTTACATTACGTATCGGGATAAAAAAAATAAAAGTTAAAAAAAATATTTAAAATATTTTTTGTAAATGGTTTATCGTTTTGTCTAAAGGTTATTTATTATAAAAAATATTTAAAAAAAATTTTTTTTGAAAAAAAAAAATACATTTTTGTAATCAGAAAATGTAGTATAATAATACCCCAAAGTTATCGGAAGTGGTCTTTTTACACCCTGTATATATATATATCTTAATATATAAAAATAAGTGGCATTTTTCGTTGTCACTTTATAGCTCAAGAACGGGCTCACCTATCCAAACCAAATTTTCTGGGTTTGTTTGGACTATTTAGTAGATGGTTTATGTGAAGTTTGCACAAAATTGGTCGAGTGGTTCTTCATTTATCACATTTTTTGTAACAAATGAATTCAATAAATGGCGGGTAATTTTTTAGACGCCGAAATTTTTATTTTGGTGTATAGGATATGATCGTGGATTGGTACCATGTTCATAAAAGTGGTGATCTGATGATGGGATCAAGGAGAAATCCAGGGAACTCCTGAAAAAAAAAAATGACATGACACAATCAAACACTATTTATAGGATTGACACAGGTAACAGAAAATCAGAATCAACCTTATTCCACATAACAAAACTACAACCCGTGATGACAGAAGCTAAAGAAGATGAAATATAAGTAAACTAATATGGAGATAACTCGTAGATGGTTAAATAGATTTCTTACTTCGGATTTTCTCACTTAGGGAGGGAGATGTAATGAAATGACAAGTGCCATTTCATTAACTCTTGGTTTTTATTATTTATCTGTGGTGTATAGAGTGCATTGACATTTGATTGTCACATGTGACAGGATCCAATGTAAATGGCGGATTAGTGCCAAGATTATTTTATTTGTGAAAATTGTTATAAAAACTTAGAAAGATTTAGACAAGATAAAGTTGAGGAATCGATATTAGTAAACTTCAAATGTCGTTTCTTTATAATTTCAGGTGAGATAAACTATTGTCTTAGATTTTAGACAAACAACAATTACTTATTGTAAAAGTGTAAGAGCGTGTTTAATAAAACAAAACTTTATAATTTCAGAGCAACAATTTGTGGTTTATTTTGAAAATCCTCACTAATTTATCTTATAAAACGACATTTTCGTTAACTAATAGAAGATGGACCGGCTGCAATTTGAGTTTTCAGTAATAGCTTCAAGTGACGGCAAATCCAACGTGTTAGCCATAACCTCAATATGTACAGAGGAGGGAAAATGTTACGTTTTACCTGATGAGCTGCAGCTGGTGATTAATCACACACACATTATGAGTATGAATAATTTCACTAAAATAAAAAACAGCTTAAAAAAAGGCATCAAAGTAGAAAAATATGGATAAAATTAAATGAAGATTTAAAGAAGACATACATAGACGAGGAAGGTAATTTGCAATTTCTGGATCAATATTTAGAAGAAATTAGTATGAAACAACCGAAAGACAAAGACAACTTGCAACATATTTTGGAAAAATTAATAGAAACTACGTCGAAGAAAGAAAATCAACATAACTTAAAAAATATTTCAGAAAAATTAATCACTGAAAAATTTAAAAGCAGGAATAGTAATGCAATGCAATGGATAGAGAATTGTGAAAAAGAGTGTCAACGCTTAAATATTACAAAGGATAAAACATATAAAGAAATTCTAAGGTTGTTTTTGGAAAAATCTTGTTTAGATTGGTATAGCTCGATGGCCTTAAAATTGACAGTAAACTCTGAATGGAATGAGTGGAAAAAGAAATTTTAGAAACTTTTGAAAACCAAGGTTGGGATATGGTTACCTATGCTTTCGCTTTCAGATATAAGGAAGGCCAGTTGATTGATTACGCTTTAAAAAAAGAACGGCTTATACTAGACATAAACAAATCAATTGACTCAAAAACTATGATAGATCTTATTGCGACAGGCCTACCCATGTTTATCCTAAATAAATTGAATAGGAAAGAACTCAACGATACTACTGATTTGTTCAACGAGATAAGAAAATATGAAGGTATGATGCACAAGAAGAACTCAAATATAGTAAAGAGTGCTACATTTCTTCAGAAAAATAAATCTTATGAGAAGAAGCCATGTAAGACCTGTGAATCTTTAGACAAAGGAATTAGATATCATCCAGAGGAGTCATGTTGGTTCAAGAAGAATAAAATTGAATCTGAAAGGGTTTTCAGAACAAGGAACATAAATAATAATTCTATTATTGAAGTAGATATGAATACTGAAAAAAAAACGAGTAAGTACACCATTAATCAAGATCAAGCTTTTATTAGAAAATAAACTAGAAGTGAGCGGCATTTATGATACAGGCTCACAGATCTCTTTAATAAATTCAAGACTGATTAAAGTAAAAGAAAACAAAGATAATGTGAATATAGCATACATAAAAACGGTTAATGGTGTGAACAAAACTGAAGGCTTGATAACAATAAAGATAAAAATATTTGATTTGGAAGATGAGGTGGATGTTTTTGATGTAGAAAATGAAGATTTTGATGATTTTATAATTGGATTAGATATGATATAGAAATTCAAACTTACTCAAGCTGAGGATTTACAGATAGAACAAAAGAAAATGGACAAGATACCTAAAAATACTACAAAAGAAGAAAACAATATAAAAACATTTGCAATAAACTTCAACGAACACATCGACCCAGAGGAATTTGTAAGTATGACAGACCATTTAGATAACGAAAAGAAAATTGAGATAGGGAAGATTGTAGAGGAATATAAAACAATTTTTGCCAAGGATAAGTATGACGTAGGATCAGTTAAAAATTATGAAGCGAATATAGATTTAATAGTAAATAGATACTGTAGTAAAAGACCATATAGATGTTCAATAGAAGATAAATTAGAAATTGAAAAGCAAATAGGTATGTTACTAAAGAATAATTTAATAGAAGAATCTTACAGTCCTTTCGCTGCTCCAGTTACAATGGCACTTAAAAAAGGTGAAAGTAAGAAATCCCGCTTGTGTATAGATTTCCGCGAATTGAATAAAATTGTTGTACCGCAAGCGCAACCTTTTCCGTTAATAGATGATTTGATTATTAGAACTAGAAATTGTAAGTACTTTACTACACTGGATATAAAATCAGCATTTTGGGCTATACCTCTACGAGTAGAAGATAGAAGTAAAACAGGCTTTGTCACGCAAGATGGCCACTACCAGTGGACATGCCTCCCTTTTGGCTTAAAAACATCACCAGCGATTTTCCAAAGAATTTTAAGCAACATTCTAAGAAAACACAATCTAACAGAATACTCCGTAAATTTCATCGACGATATCTTGATATTCTCGTCTTCTTTTAAGGAACATATAAGACATATAAGAAGCGAATTAGAAGCAATTATAAAAGAAGGCTTTAGATTAAAGTTTCAGAAATGTACCTTCGCTTCGGGTTCAGTAAAGTATCTCGGCCATGTAATTCAGAGAAACTCAGTAAGGCCACTTAAAGATAATTTGATCTCAATAAGACATTTTCCTACTCCTAAGACGCAGAAGAATATCAGACAATTTTTAGGAAAAATCAACTTTTATCATGATTACATACCGAAAAGTGCAATTATCTTAGAACCTTTGCATAATTTATTACGAAAAAACGAAAAGTTTGTGTGGTCAAAGAAGAGTGAAGAATCATTTAACAAAATAAAAAAAATATTTATGTTCTCAACCTGTATTAGAAATTTTTGATAAGGACTAACCTATAAAAATTTTACAGATGCATCTTTAGAGGGTATCGGAGCAATATTAAAACAAACACAACTAGACGGCAAAGATAAACCGGTGGCTTATTTCTCAAAAAAGCTGAATGAGTCTCAAAAACGGAAAAAGGCTATTTATTTGGAGTGTCTTGCTATGAAAGAAGCTGTTAAATATTGGCAACACTGGCTCATTGGAAAACAATTCACTATTTACTCTGACCACAAACCCCTCGAGAACATGAATATTAAATGCAGGACGGACGAGGAACTAGGAGACCTTACATATTATTTATCCCAATATGATTTTACAGTAAAATATATACCCGGTAAGGAAAATAAAGAAGCTGACTGTTTGAGCCGCAACCTGTATTAGAATCAAAGGATAACAAGGAAGAACTATTGATAATGGTAAATTTAATACAAATAAGAGATATAGTGGAAGATCAAGAGAAAAATAAAAAAAATAATGAAAATAAGCAGAATCTAATGTACAAAAACAGAATATATTATAAAAAAATTAAAAAAATTGAAAAGATTATCCTCTCCGAAGAATATAGTAAAGAACTTATAAAGAAGGTGCATGAAAGTTTTTGTCATATTGGTATCAGGCAATTGCAGAAAAAAATAAGTTCAATATATACAGCAAAAAACCTTACAAAAAATATCATGAACATTTGTAAAACATGTGAAGTATGCATAAAAAATAAATCAAGATGTCAAGGAAAATTTGGATTAATGTCACAGCTGGGACCAGCAACAAAACCATTCGAAATTATGTCAATGGATACCATTGGTGGCTTTGGAGGATCTAGATCAACAAAAAAGTACTTACACCTTTTAGTAGACCACTACACCAGGTATGCATTTATTGCGACTTCAAAAACACAGAATGCAAGTGACTTTATAAAACTAACTAAGAAAGTACTAGAGACAGATGAAATTGGAATAATTCTGACAGATCAATATCCAGGCATCAATTCTAAAGAGTTTAAGCAATATTTACAGGAGAATAACATCACATTAATATTAACAGCAGTAAATTCACCATTTTCAAATGGCTTGAACGAACGATTAAATCAAACAATAGTAAATAAAATAGGATGTAAAACAAACCAGAGAAGTAATAAGGGAACATGGACAACAATAGCAAGAGAATGTATACAGAAATATAATGAAACAGAACACTCGGTTACAGGTTTTGCACCAAAATATTTACTGGATGGTACGAATGTCAGTATTCTACCAATAGTGGAGTTCCCAGAGCGTAAAAATCGTGCTAACATCCGATTTTTGCAATAGTGGATGAAAATTGAAAAGAAAAAAAGGAATGTGTAGCTGATAGCATAAATAATAAAGTTTACCTATTGAAAAGTTGTGCTTTTGATTTTTAAATTATTCTCTTCCACTTCAAGTAAACTCATAAGCTGCAAAATTTTGAAGAAAATTTGCATAATTCTTTCTTTTAAATATATAGCAAAATAATAAAATATATTATTATTTTTTTGATTTGTATCGTTGCTTATATTCCAAAGAAAGAAAATAAGTTGAAAAAATATATAATTTAGATTTAAAATTAATATTTTTGTATGTAGATGAGCATACCTCCAAATGTGCTTGTTGTGTGCCTCGCCAGGTAAATGGCGTTCCTATTTTTCTTTGGTTTTAAAAAGGAAGTTTAAAATTATTTTTTAGGCTTAACAAAGCCTTCTATTTCTCAATGTGTATAACTTTTTAGCTTTTACTTTATAAAATTTTCTGAAAATGTAGCACAAACTTTTCACGGATATTTCGAAGAAAATCTGTATTTTATTTCTTTTAGTTAGGTTTTTACAGAATAAAATTGATTTTTGATTAAATTTTTTTCAATAATTATATTTGCTAAAACATACTTAAAGGAAAAAAGTACAAATTAGGTTAAGAACTGATATTTTTTGTATTCAGGTAAGCATTTTCCAAACATAGGTCGCAGCATGCGTCTTTAGTATGTACGTGAGATTTGTAGCACCCAATTTTTTTTCTGGCTTTAAGTAGGAAGTTTAAATATATTTCAAAGAATAGAAAAAGTCTTTCATTTGTCGATGCATTTAATGTTTTAGCTCTCACTTAAATAAATTTTCAAGAAATATAGAAAAATATTTTCTATCTATTTTACACATTTTTGGAGATATTTAAACGTTTTTAAGTACTTAAAAGTTATCATTTCTCTAAAAATTAAATACGCACAACAAGTAAGTTGAACACACTTTTCGTTACAACCCTTAAATCCACCCAAACCCTTTTATCTTGGTTACGACGAGCGTTAATCTCTAAAAACTTTGGAAAAACCTTATAGTTGTATTTAGCTTAGCAAAGCAAACTTTCTTTTTTAAAAATTGTGTATTTGGTTAATTTTCAACGTAAACAATCGGATAAGAGTCATTAAATAACAGGAACAAGAAAAAAAAATTTTTTCTGGACCGGTTTTATATGGTGCAATATTAATTTTTAATTAAGTAACTAAAAAATTAAAAGCACAAAAAAATGTTTGGTAAACTTTGCAAGTTATAGTGTAAAAAAGAAAATGGCACCTCAAAAACAAAAATCCATTCACTATTACAATTTTCGGAGGTTAAAACCTCTGTCGACTGCAGTACAAATGAAATTAAAACAATACAAAAAGAAGACAAGTGGATTGCGGATAGAAAATTGGCTTTGGAGAATACAATAAAATCCCACAACTACAACAAGAAAATATTTGATAGAAATAGAAAAACGCTAGAGTTAGAGATAGGAGACAGTGTTTATGTAGAAAATGGAAACAGACTAAATAGAAAAAAGTTAGACGAATTATTAATAGGCCCATTCAAGATAGTAGAGAAAATATCAAACACTATTTATAGGATTGACACAGGTAACAGAAAATCAGAATCAACCTTATTCCACATAACAAAACTACAACCCGTGATGACAGAAGCTAAAGAAGATGAAATATAAGTAAACTAATATGGAGATAACTCGTAGATGGTTAAATAGATTTCTTACTTCGGATTTTCTCACTTAGGGAGGGAGATGTAATGAAATGACAAGTGCCATTTCATTAACTCTTGGTTTTTATTATTTATCTGTGGTGTATAGAGTGCATTGACATTTGATTGTCACATGTGACAGGATCCAATGTAGATGGCGGATTAGTGCCAAGATTATTTTATTTGTGAAAATTGTTATAAAAACTTAGAAAGATTTAGACAAGTTGAGGAATCGATATTAGTAAACTTCAAATGTCGTTTCTTTATAATTTCAGGTGAGATAAACTATTGTCTTAGATTTTAGACAAACAACAATTAGTTATTGTAAAAGTGTAAGAGCGTGTTAAATAAAACAAAACTTTATAATTTCAGAGCAACAATTTGTGGTTTATTTTGAAAATCCTCAATAATTTATCTTATATATATATAAAATTTTTTTGACAAAAAAAATTTTTTTTTCACGAATTTTTTTTTCTTGTAAACCTTTTCTTGTCTGTTACTCTTTAAAAAAATCTATTGAATGTTACTTTTCACTACATCAAAATTGATGTTATTTGCCAAAATTTCCACTATGTAAGTAGTGATATCTGCCCATAATACAGTATGGCGCTGGACGCCACCCTTCGGCAGTATTTTCAGTCTAGCTCCTAATCCACTTCCCGGCCCATTATAGAACTAGTGCAGGATTGTTCTATAGAATGTTAGCTATTTATACAAAAAATATAAAAAAAAAAACAAAAAGGTCCCTCTTTGAGAAAATCGAGACTAAAAAATTGGTTTGCATTTTTTTCATTGAATTTTTTTTTGTTGTCAAAAATGCAGTTAAAAAACTCATTAAATGGAGTACCACACAAGTTCAGTGGTTTAATTATTCAAATATATAATTTTTTCAATCTATAATCGGCTTTGAAGCATTGAGTGCCGAATA
Organism: Polyommatus iphigenia; assembly: GCA_963422495.1. Taxonomy (NCBI): domain Eukaryota; kingdom Metazoa; phylum Arthropoda; class Insecta; order Lepidoptera; family Lycaenidae; genus Polyommatus; species Polyommatus iphigenia. Next base: position 12,806,060 of record OY730180.1, on the reverse strand, counting down.
GAAAAGTCACGTTTCAAAGTCCCATCATTCTTATTCTAGCAATTATATAACAATAATATTTGGCACACGTATTAATAACACGTGTAGGTATAACATATCCAAATATTATCATAATCGGAGACATCGACTATTTTTTCCTGTCCGCTTGGCGTGGAACGCCCCATATTATTTAATTTAAAAAATACGTGTGACACTCAGGGACTGCCGTGGTAAAGTTATTGCATAGCATTTTTTATCAACTTATGCAATTATAAAAATGTCTAGTCGCAGGCACATAAACACCGTGCAGAAGTCAGCGAAAATGAAACGATTTTAAAAGGTGCACGGCAATGCCGCACCCCTGTGTCGGTCGGAGTGGGGAGTGTTAGGTTTATTTTTGTTATGGAATTTCTAGGTTCGGTCGCCGCGCTTAAAGACCGCGATAAAAGCTATGCAATAGCGTTATTAAGACCGGGCTGCCAAAAATATCAAAACACCCTAGCCCCGCCTACAATCTACATACCCCGCTATCCTCCAATCGTGATAATATAATGATTCCATGAATCGTGCCTGCATTAATTATACTTTGAGCCGCAGCTAGTAGTGAACAATATCGCGTAACAAGGGTTCCCGCATTATAGCACGAAAGTAAAGGTCGTAAGTGCCAAAACAGTTTTTTGATGATTACTTAAAAACTAAATACAGTACTAATATTTCCTTTAGTTATGATTTTACCAAGTGTATTATTGTCTGCGGTCGTGTATCACGCGTTTCCCGTAGTCCCACCTTCAGGAGCAGGAACACCGTTGGGGTTTTAGTGGGTAGGCCCGGGTGCGAATTCTACGTCCGCCCCGGGGAGTCCCACATACCTCGGTGGTCCTCCCCAGGCCCCGGGGATGCGTAAATGCATTCCCCCAACGTTAAAAAAAAAAGTGTATTTTTGTAGTAGTGCAAGTTATTTAATGATAGTAACTGAATAAGTGTAACAGATATTTGTTGAAAAGCCCAGAAATATTCATAATTTTGAAAAATAAAACTATCGAGTCAAAATAAGTGAATCGTGTTTTCAGTTAGGCTAGTATCAGATAAATATACAATGATTAAATACATCTCAATTTCATTTAAGTCAATCGTCTTCCGGGATCGTAATACTTATTAGAAAACACAACAAAATTTGACAGCTCGCTCTTAATAAAATTAATAACTAGCAATTAGATGTGTGCGACGAGGCTGTTGCAAAGGTGTCGCTTATCCGACACCTGTTCTTGTATATTTATGTGACATTGGCCGCCATTTATAGCTTTCTTGCACGGAATTGGATTTTTGATTGGATTCCAGTGTCAGAACACTCTATTTTTGGGAGTGTATGTGTGGCAGAATGCAATAAATAATTATATTACAACCAATGTAGATAATTTTATTATACATTTTTTCTAGATACTTAATACGATTTATCTTTGATTTTTTATATTATTACACATTAATACAGCATTATCCTAAAATGTACGATTTTTTACATATAAAATCTAGTTATATTTTAAGGGGTTTATTTTAAAAAACCTTCAGGTTTAGGTTAGATAAGTATTAATAATAATGTCGCTTTCTCTCGAATCACTTTGTCTAATCTGTTGGGTACTTATATCAAAAGATCTAAAGGGAATTTCAAACGCAGATAACGTCGTTAAATACTGGGGGTATTTAACGAGATGAGATAACTGTTTTTATTTTTAATGGCGTTACACATTAAATTCTAGTTATTGTCATTTAACGATTCATGCAACAAGTTCATTATAATATAATGTTTAAAACACGTGCAGTTAAAAATAAATCTTTGTATATAGCAACCTCACGTTAAATTAGTTAACATTAAATTTACTTATTACAATATAAGTTTTAAATTTTAAATACAAATGTTAACTTTATAATGAATAAGCCTATTTTCAAAATATAAACATCAAAACAATTATTGTCATACAAAGAAAACATGACTCCCAACAATACTCAACTTAAAAACTAGATAAAAGAAGTAGGTCATCCGTTTTGGAGCCTAAATTCCTTCGCTGGATAGAGAGAAACTCGGTCATTAACCTTGCTATTGCTCTCTTCTGTGACTGGACTATACAAACCAAAGATCTCTTATTAGTTTCTTATGTCAATGATACAAACGTAGTGGATACATAATGTTATCCCTATATTCCATAATGTTATAATTAAAATTATTGTACACTGTTTTTGTTGGGATCAAAAAAGAGAAATATATTAAACTAGATGACGCCCGCAACTCCGTTGCGTAGGAAGTCGTTTATCGCGAGAAACGATCATTTCCCTGTGTTATATAATCTGTAAAATATATCCTTTATCCTTTCCCGGGACTCAAAGTAACTCTATACCAAATGTTATTAAAATCGGTTAAGGGGTTTAAGCGTGAAGAAGTAACAGATAGAAAGACAGACACACTTTCGCATTTGTAATATTAAGTATGGATGTATGGATTCCTATATTTTCTTTCGTGTACACTGCTAATTACTAAGTTTTAAGTGTTACATAATATTAAACATACCTACAATTACAATATACAGTGGAATAACGATATAATATTACAATGTTACGAATTACGATTTATGAACAAAGCCTTAAATTGTTTGACCCGGTAAATATATTTTACACATGACCAGCTGTAGGTATCTTTAATCCTAATTAGGGATTTTCTTGTTGCGAAATATATTTAATGGTGGTAATTTTCTTGTTAAACAATTTTAAGACTAATTAAAAATGAAAAATGAATTAACAATGGAAAAATGAATTCGGGTAATCCCTAGTGTATTTGAGGCCCATTCATAAACATCGAGTTTTTCCTTCTTGGTGTTTCCCCATTTTTTTAAAGTTTAAAACTCAGTTTGTGATCGTTTCTTTGACAGACAAAAGAAATGGTAGGTTCCGAATTATAACACATTATGCTGGCCAGCCAGTCCTCATGACGCATAATAATCGACATCATATTATAGACTGTACAGTGTAGACTCATTCCAAAATATTCTTGTGCATTGACGTACATGACTTCAATGATGGCATGTCATTGCAAACATGATATAATATACTAGAGCTCGGCTAGGCTTTGAATGAACGTGGCGAAAAAAGGAACTAACGCTGCCATCATACAAAAACGTCATTTTTGACAGTTCTCCTTTACTAGCAGCGCCCCCGCCCACGTTTATTTAAAGCCTTGTCGCACTTTACTAATACGTCACACTTGTCTCCAAGTGGCACACCGGCACGATATGGCGTTATATTATGACGTCTTGATTGCTGGCCAGGACACTGGGTTTTATTTCGGAATTTTGTCTGATGCCTAAGTTCCGAATATAGCTGATGATTCAGCTACAGTGACGTAACCACAAACATAAAAATAGCCCTAAACAATAAATATATATTTTATGTTTGTATATTTACTTTGAAAATACCATCGAAGAAATTGATTTATAGGCAGTTGACCTACGTCAATAGCTTTGTCCACACTGTGCCTTTTTCTGTTCTTCAAGGGCATGCGTTATAGCGTAGTCAACAGCGAACGTGAGGCATGCCCGCGATGCATCTGACCGTATCCAAAACTTTTGCTTTGTACTTATTAAAAATGACAGTTGGCGTTGCGTTCGTTGACGCATTAAATTATTGAATGCGCTAAAACGAAAGTTAAATGAAAGAAGATGACGAAAATTGAAGACTAGGTGACTATAGTCTATATAAATCCAAATAGCTATGTCCACACTATATACTCTAGGTGTATATAGTGTGGACATAGCTATTTGGTCGGATTATGTCAATTCAATATTAGTCGCCATAAAGTCGGCTGGGCAGATCACGGACCTTTTTTTTTTTTTTTTTACGTTATTTGGTTTACCAAATAACGTAAAAAAAAAGGGGACCCGTACACACAATAAAGTAATTATTACTTTGTTTTATACACATGTAAATATACACATCACACAATATGTAAATTGTCTAATACTCGTATACATCTAAGATATTTAAACAATACTCTTTTTATGACACAAGCTTCCAAGTTATGACTTCTCATTCTCTTCTACGTTGAGTTCTGTACTTCTTATAATTCTCTTGTGTTTGCTGAAGAACCATCTGAAATTTGGAAAGCATAGAATGAAATATTTTGGACGAGGTGTCCACGATCACTAGAAATAAAATTAATCAGTAATCGTACATTAATTTATCTTCTATACCGGTCTTTCGAGTCTGTTTGTAGGTACCCTTCAAATTTGGCGTATACAGGCGCCATAAATCATAATACTTTACTAATATTAGGTAGGTGCAATATTAATTATTTGCTGCTTAGTCCGGATTTTTGTTACCTGCTTACAGGTATTAATAACTTCCACAAACTAATAAAAACACAAACAAGTCTGTTTATAGCGTAATGACTACCTTATTAGGACAAAATAATCTAATTTTGATATGTGCTTTATAAGAGAAATACATTGTCAACTAAAAATAAAACAAAATATTGGGTATATTAAAATGTATTCACCAATGTAATATAAGGCTAGGTTTATATGCGTCAGCCCGAACACGCGGTTTTGCCGCCAAAGCGCGCGTTCTTATCCAGCCTAATGGCGCATTTTCATTAGTCGTTAACTCGTACGGTATACAGCACGCGGGGAGTCTATGACAACTAATTGACAGCTAATGGCGCATTGTCATTGGTTGAGGCATGCGTTTCAGAAATCTCCCGCACCCCGCATGCGGGCCCTATCGACCAGTGAAAATGCGCCCTAATAGTAATAATATTTTATCTATGTTCATAGCAAATAGCATCAACCCCTCAATCACAATCCAATTTTCGGCAGTTGTAAATGCCAGAAAGTTTTTAAAGGTTGAAATCGCTTACCATCAAACAATAACATTGCTCAAAACTTGCTGGGGTCTACTGCGGAAAACTCACATGAATATCAACAGTATCGGCGTCGCAGTCATCACAGATAGCAGGAACACAGCGCCGGGCAGGAAGTGTAGTGTGGAGATGTATACTCTGGTGTACAGAGGCGCGAAGATCAGAGGTACGATGGTCTCTGCGAGCCCGAACAGCGAGTATACTTTGCCTAGAACAAAAATAACCAGGGGCCGTAGACAAAGTCCCTTTCGTTAAAAACGATGAAGAAATTCGTTGTCAAAATTTTTGCGGTTTGACATAAGACACCGCTAAATGACATTTCGCTTGCGAAGACTAATGTCAAACCGCATACATTTGGATAACGAATTTCGTCATCGTTTTTAACGAAAGATACTTTGTCTAAGGGGGCAGAGCTATTAACGATGCGTAATTCGACTCGGATTCGGGAACTTCATCGCGCGACATCCAATATACGCTCGCCGCTCTAGGCTTTGACCAATGATCGCACGGTAAAGTTTCCGAATCCGTGTGGAACGGGCATCGTGAATCATCCTGCAGAGCCTGTAGCACCTTTTCTTTTTCGCTTCTTTATAGAATCGTCGAACAAAATGTGTGGAATTGACATAAGACGAGTCGAACGTGAACTACGAACGTTTAAGTCAATTTCATACATTTTGCAAGCGAAAGCGAAAAGCGAAGTCTTGACTAAATAGGCACTTTAGTGATATCGTACATTGTGACCTGGCATGACGAGGCGTGCTGAATTTTATACAACATGACTGTTTTATATGCATAGACAACTGGAAATAAATTAAAAAAATATTAAAAAATACTCTATATATAATATAAACCAATGTAATGTGTACTGTATACTACTATATCAATAAAACACGAAAACAATATAATAATATTGTTCAGTTTAATCTTTGAACACTGATAACATTTGCGGTATACCACTGTATAATTTAGTTTAAAAGTTAATTGATATTTGATATAAACAATTGCAATTAATTTAAAAAGAATTGCTAATGCCCGCATTGCAATAATAAATGAAATAAATTGTTCAGTTTAATCTTTGAACACTGATAACATTTGCGGTATACCACTGTATAATTTAGTTTAAAAGTTAATTGATATTTGATATAACAATTGCAATTAATTTTAAAAAGAATTGCTAATGCCAGTTTTCACCAACAACACCTAAAATTTAGGTGTCCCTTAAGCCAATAAGGGGCACCTAACGCAAGTTTTGTTTTCACCAAAGTTTAAGTGACACCTAAACCATTATAATTTGCGGGATGAATTGACAACCCCCTAACTCTTAGGTGACGTTTATTTGAAATAAAACAACCTATTATGCGATTCATCCGTCAAACCATTAGGTGACGTTTATAATTTACGGGATGAATGGACGACCCCGCACACTTAGGTGACGTATGTGGCAACGACGACGACGTAAGGCGACGGTTGCCTTGACAATGAATCTGTTATAGAATGGCCGTCTGATGTTTTACTTGTAAAATAGTGAACTCCCATAAATATACATAATTTATCACAAACCTTCCTCTTTAATCACTCTATCTATTAAAGAAAACCGCAATTAAAGGGAACAAAGGGACATGAGGACAGAAAAAGCGACTTTGTTTTATACTTTGTTTTATACGTCACCTAAGAGTTACGGGGTTGTCAATTCATCAAGAACAAAACTTACGTTAGGTGCCCCTTATATTGGCTTAAGGGACACCTAAATTTTAGGTGTTGTTGGTGAAAACGGGCATTACACACATAAAATATGGGTTCAACAAAGAACATTATTTTATTTAAGGTGTGACGTCGATTAGGTTGCGGTAACAGACAACGTAACAGGTGTCAATAAAATATATAATAGTACTCATACTCACCTCTCTGGTACCGAGTTTACCATTTGGTGAACTGGGTACCTTTGATAACTTACCTAACTCGTGAGCTGGTACCAGTTTCGAGGCGATAGATCTTAACGCTATGACCGTCGTGCCATTCAGCAACTCCACAAGCGGTGCTGAAAAATGAAAAAAACGAAGACAGCAAAATTAATAGTTTCTCTTAATCTACTCGTATTGTTTGTAATATAAATAGTTAGATATAAATAGTTGAACGCTACGTAACAAAATACATAGAAAAAAATCCTTTGATAGTTTACGCGGCGATAAGTGTGTGATCATAGATAGTATACTTACTAATATTGTAAATGCGATGTGTGTCTGTCTATCTGTCTATCTATTTGTCTGTCTGTTACCTCTTCACGCCCAAACCGCTGAACTACTTTGAGTCCCGGCCTCCCGGGAAAGGACATAATTATAGGATACTTTTTATCCCGGAAAAATGTACCTACGTTTCTCGCGCGATAAACGAATTTTGGCGGAACGGAGTTGCAGGCGTCATCTAGTGTTAATATAAAACTTGTAATTATATTTCTTCGCTTCATTCTTCGATATATAATTAACCAAAAGTAGTACCTTTGCTTATCTGCTAGGCAATCGCGTTTTTTTTAAAGACGTATGTGGGTACTTCAAATGTTACCCGCTCGTGACGGTCACGACGTTCCGGCGTGCTTCATTCTTTGTTAACGCGAGACAACGCGAGCACGTATACTTAGTAACCATGCCAAAGCGCAGCTGGTTATAATTATTAAGATGATTGAGTCAGTGTTCTAAGTAACTAAAGACAGTGTTATTTTATTGTGTAACAAGAATATATATGTAAGTACTATTAAATACTTAAATAAACGGCAGGCACTACCGAGGCCAAGACGAGCTAATTATATTCAATACTAACCGGCATGTACAGCGACCGCGAGTCAATAAACGTACAATGTGTTTGGACTACGAGTCTTTATACACAAATAACACACAATCTATATAATATTATGTATGCTTTATCTGTTCTATAAATAGAATTATAGAACTATATGTTTGCCAGATACAATAACAATAGAATACAATAGCATTTCCAAGAATCTCCGATCGAAGGATTAAGGGAAACAACTGCAGGTGATTACTGCAATTATTTAGTTAACCGGAATGTACTGCGACTGTGAGTCAATAGGTACAGTGTGTTTGGACCGCGAGTCCTTTTACACAATCTATATTCTATATGCATCGGAATTGATTGCGAATCTCTGACGATGTTTTACCTATTCTATAAATAGAACTATATGTTTGCCCGATTGGGGGAAACAACTGCAAGTTAATTATGCAAGTGCTTAATTATTTTAAGTTATTTTATAAACCACCATAATGTGTGGATTGACTGCGGGTCTCTAAACACAATTTATATGCATCGGAACTGACTGCGAGTCTCTGACGATGTTTTATCTGTTCTATAAATAGAACTATACGTTGGCCGGTTTGGGGGGTTAACAGCGAGTTATTTTATAAGCCGCCATAATGTGTGCATTGACTGCGAGTCTCTAAACACAATCCTTATGCATCGGAATTGACTGCGGGTCTCTGACGATGTTTTATTTAAAAAAAAGTAGTATAATAATTATGTTGGCTGGTTTGAGGGGATTAGCTGCGAGTTAATTACTATTTAAATTTAAAATATATTGATATTTTTTAATCAACATAATGTATGGATTGACTACGAGTCTCCGACAATGTTTAAAAATAAAAATTAGCAACTACCGTGCGTTTTCCCGCGCTCTTTTTCTATAAATAGAACTACATAATTATTATTACAATGTTAATATCTTTTCCGTTTTAAAGAGAATAGCTATTTCGAGTTAATAACTAGATTGACTGCGAGTCTCATAAGTTAACAACCAATGCGCGTCCCGCGCGATCCTTTAGTTCTAAATATAGAACTACCATTATAATTTATTATGTCTGCCGGTATATAATTATTATTATTAAATAAATTTTGCACCAATGTTGGGATTCGGGATACACCGCGAGTGTATAATGAAACTTACTTAATATCTACGTAACGCGATAGTTACTACCCTCAATAATTTTTGTAACATATTTTATCGACAAATAATTCGATTATAACGAGTACTTACTGGGGTAGCTTACTTAAGCTACCCCAATATTTATCTTTTTAGGTCACTAAGACCAGACAATCGGAGAAATATCACTAGAAGTGACCGATATACGGGTCGATCAGGTTACGAATGAACCCGAAACTTTCACACTCTTAAACCAGGTGCCAACGGTCGATTCTGAGTAACGGCACCGATAGAACCGGACCAGATTGGATAGATCCAGGGCTCCTACTGACGTTAGGTGAGGCCTCGTTGGATTCGCCAGATTATGGTTTTAAATGATCCCAAAAACGATTAAGATGAGCTACTGCTTATAAAACACTCCTGATAATAAGTGTTGCAGATTGATCCCATTTCGATCAATTATTATTATCATTATAAATTTCACCTGCCAAAGTCTCGATATTATCAGACTTATCAACAGTATCTGACTAATCTCGATATAAATTATGATCAAACTTATCAGATAATATATTATCAGACAAGACAACTTCGTAACGGAAACCTATAACACTCAGACTCGATAAGTCTTGTCTCAATATCAGACCGAGATTATTATTGTGTCGCTGGATAATTCCAGTATTTGTTCTCAGAGACAAATTAGTACATCCCATCAATCGGGTACCTTTTGGGCTCTGGCAACCCTTCCCGCTACCCATCAAAAAGGGGGGGGGGGGGAAGAGCTGGTAACCGTCGGCTGGCGCCGCTAGTACTGTACCGCTACAATCAACCCCCTTCGTGGTCGAAGAGTGTTGAGGCGATTAACGCTCAACACCGCAGCAGTAGTGCTGACAGTTATTTTATATAATATATTTTATAGATGTTACTATGATAATAATAATTATTGTGGGCTTAATACAGCTATCCCCATCCCGCGCCCCGCGGGCCGCATGCGGGCCACCGGGACTTTATTTGTAGCCCGCGTGATGTTAAACCATTTTGAAATTCACGCCCACGGGCAAAATAGTATACAGTCAACGTGAAAGTCTTTTTCACTTGCAAATCGTTAATTTTGAATAACGTTATTTTTTAAACCTAAAAATGTTTGTTGCGGTCCGCGACACCAAGACCAAAAATGTTTGCGGTCCGCATGAAAAAAAAAATATTTAGGGAACTTCGTTCCTAAAACAAATCAGGTTGGGGACCACTGGCTTAATATATTATACATCATGACATCAATAAATTATGATTTGAATTTAAAACTATATCTTCGTGTACCCCCACCGAAGGTTACCTTTTTACAAAGATTTTCTTTTCCCCAAAGCGGCGAAAAATATTGTATTATAATATTTTAAATACAATTTTTGAATTATTTTAAATTTTAAACCACTAAGTAAGTTTATTTCAAAATTACATGTTAATTTGGAAAATTACCGTACGGCTTTCAAGCCAATACCCAAAAGTGGATATCTAGCAAAAATAGAGTTAAGAGCCTACTTCTTGGTCCCTATTAACTCACTAGTCGATCGAAAGATTTTAATTTATGGATTAAGAGCCTTAAGTCTTAATATTTATAATATATATTATTTTAACATAACTAGCTGTCCCGGCAAACGTTGTTTTTGCCATATAAAGTATTTCGCCCATATTATTATTTTATTGAAGTGACTAAATAAGTATGTCACCATGGCAAAGTCCATGATTGCTATCCCGTCGCACAAACAATGGTCGCCGTCAGTCTCGAGTTGTAACAATTTACTATTATTTATTTAACAAATTAATACACTTATCAATGTAAAGATAAAAGAGTAGATGTTGTCCGATTCTCAGCCCTAGGCGATATGCTCGCTTAGATTCACGAAAATCGGTAGAGCCGTTTCAGAGGACTTCAACCACGCACACCGTTACAAGCTCACGCAATTCATGAGCTAGCTCAACTGATAGGTGTTTTGACACCTTCATATCCTGATTCCTGACTCCCGCCGCGGAATGCGATTGGTTCTCAGCGATTAAAATATTTAATACTAAATAAAATATGCAATGATAAATACGATAACAGAATCACACTTATTCTTGAATAATAATTGTTAAAATATTCAGCCTGGTGGACCGAGAACACAATATTCTCGACTTTCAATCATATTAATATGCAATAATCACATTATCGACGACCACAGAGCCGGACTCAGTTAAAGCAGTAGCCTCCTTAATATTTATTTAAATACTTTTACTTCGACTTAGATTTTAGATATAATAATTACTCACTTCAATCTTATTAGTAGAGATCTTCGTCTGCTCCATCGAAACCTTAGCCAAACAATTTGACAATTATGGCTGTAATACGATATCTTCTACAGCCATCACTGTGCACTGTCATTGTTTATGAACAATGTTGACATTAGTGGTTGGTGACATTGGCTCAGATGAATGTGTGAAGCGTCTTTCGAAAGAAGCTTTCCGGTAAAAATCCTAGCCCATACCTGAGTAGTATAGTACCCAGGATCCACTTATAAATTAGTTGTTTTTTTCTTGCTCTCTGTAACTAAAGCTGAATACTGATCATTGACTTAAAATTTTCTGCCAAAGTAAAACTCGGCAAAATAAAAAATTACGGTTTTAAATAGCGGTATCGAAATTTATATTACAAAAACATAAACTCCCGGGCGTGATCGGATGTTATTAAATTATGTAACTCTTTTTTTATAAAAGAAGAAGAAGATATAATATTTAAGTTATTACGCCCTGCGATGGTTATTCAAGATTATATTCAATAGGGCAATGCTACAGTACGGGTTATTATTGATAACGCTTAACGCTCTGCACAGAACAGCCACCTCCCAGTCGGCTAGCCGCTGGATAAAGCAGGTGCTGTGCGAGAGCGGCGCGGCGTCGACACGAGCGTTGACGCGGGGATTGATGCTGGACACTATTAGTAAGACGACAGTTGACAGGCAGGAGTCGGGACTAGCGACTCCAATACTTTCGCTATTTTCCTTAACCATAATTTTATCGACGAACAAAGTTTCGCTGAATCAGTTAAATAATCACCATGATCCCAGTATGTTATCATTTGAATCACAAACCAACCATAGAGGTCTCTTACGTTTTGTTTCTACTGACTATTATTATCATTTATTGTTAAATTATTTCTCGAATAGAATGGATGAATATTGTATTTCATAAAAAAAAAATCTTTCTTTCGTTTCTCTGAAAATCTACTTTTGGTTAATTATATATCGAAGAATGAAGCGAAGAAATATAATAAATGATCAAACGAACTTACCAAGTGAATTTCGATCATTATTATATGATTCGCTTTATTCGAAGATATAATCTCCCTCCCACCCAGTCTGCACGAAACTATGTTTGCTGCAGTACCCAAAGAAAGAAAGAAAGATTTTTTGCATTACCTCTCTCTAAACATAATGAAGCACGCCGGAACGTCGAGTGACCGTCACGAGCGGGTAACATTTGAAGTACCCACATACGTCTTTCAAAAAAACGCGATTGCCTAGCAGATAAGCAAAGGTACTACTTTTGGTTAATTATATATCTTCGAATGAAGCGACTCATATAATAATGATCGAACTTCACTTGGTAAGTTCGTTTGATCATTTATAATATTATTATCACACGTCATGGTCCAAAAAGATTTCTCAGTAACCTTACAATAGTAGGTAGGTAGAAATGGATTACCATAATAACTTGTTATTTAATTATACAATCATAGTTTAAGTAATTTTAAGTGTGTCAAAGGATAATAACAAAATATATTGTTGTACAATTGCTATTATAATAGGTGTGTATTAAAATATTTTATAATATTACTAGCGACCCGCCCCGGCGTGGCACGGGTATAAAATATCTAGCCACTGAAAAAATTATGCCTATAGCCTTCCTTAATAAATGGGCTATCTAATACTGAAAGAATTTTTCAAATCGGACCAGTAGTTCCTGAGATTAGCGCATTCAAGTTAGCCCTTTCAAATAATTTTCCCCGTTTTTTCCACATTTTCCTCTATTTATTCGCTCCTATTAGTCTTAGCGTGATAAAATATAGCCTATAACCTTCCTCCATAAATGGTCTATCTAACACTGAAAGAATCATCAAAATCCGTTGCGTAGTTTTAAAGATTAAAGGGAACAAAGGGACATGAGGGAAAAAAAGCGACTTTGTTTTATAATAAGTATAGATATATTATAGATTAAGCCCCTAGATTTTTATTTTATTTAAGTACCTAGATAAGTTTTTTATCCAGTCAATCAGAACAAAATATTATTATTTTAAAAACCCATCCGTTGTTGCAGGAAATTTAAAAAATATACACATATTATATCGTTAATACAGCTAGGTTAAAATAATCGGAATCCATTAGCAGATTTAAAAATATAAAAAGTAGTAATTATAACAGATTACCACCATACAGGTACCGCAATATTAAAATATACCTACTATTTAATATGTATATCAATTTACAATATTAGTTTAACGAGTTCTTAAGCATAAATTATAAAATTGCAAAATACCTAGTACCTACATATTAAAATTTTGTGGATTTTTGTATTGTAATTATGTGGCAGATAATATTGAACAATTGGCAATGAGTCTATTGCGTTGTGTTATAGAAATACGCCCTATACTTTAATTTAATGATTAGTTAGAAAAAAAAAGTTGGTTCCTGTAGATTAGTAGTATTATATGTCTGTAGATTGTACCTATATTACATGTTGAAATTTGTAGTGCGTTCGAGCCAAAAAAAGATTTGGATAAGGCTGCCTTCACACTGGCGTTTGTCCATCGTAGGCGTTCGATGAACGTATGCGCAGCGCAGACACCGCGACAACTCGGCGCGTACGTCGCGTTGTCGCAGCTTCTCTACTGGAACAACAATCAGTACGCTGAGGTAGCGCCGCGTACTGATTGTTCCTGAAGAAATTGTGAAAAGTCTGCGCCGCGCTAGCGCAGCGTTTAATTAATTCTGAAGATGAAACGTTACGACAATGCGACACACTCGCCGCGTTGTCGCGGCGTCTGCGCTGCGCATACGTTCATCGAACGCCTACGCTGGACAAACGCTAGTGTGAAGGCAGCCTAATATTCAGAAAAACAGAAGAAAATGTTAAATCATACATTTGTAAAACGATGGCTCGTTATTTTCTTATATAATGTATATTTATTACGTCTACATACGACGCTGAATCTGTGATAATTATAATTTCTGCTTCTTGTGGTAATTTTGTTTTTGCTGGATATTAAGGTCAAGGTCGTTACTACGTGATAATGCAAAAATAGAAAATTAAACTTTAGAATTCTGCGCGTAGTAGTTTGATAATGATAATAACTGCTAAGTTTATTAACAATAATAAATAGCTAGGCTAAAAACTAACAGCATGGCGGCGCTGTTTCGATGCCGCTTAGCGCCGCTGCTAGCTATAATATTAAAAAAAAAAACAAAGTCATCAAAATTGTACGTAATTGAGAATTAAAAATCCCTATCTCAAAAACTACTTTACCGTTTTTGATGAAAATTGCACTATTCCCTAAGTTGAACAATACCTAGTACATCAAAAAAAGAATAATGACAAGTAGTTCCGGAGGTATTCGAACACAAACATAAAAACATACATACATAAACTTTTGAAATTTACAAAGACTGGGCAGTTCTGGAAATATTACGCACGGATCGAATTAATTCCTTTTTTTTATTTCGGTTAAAATATTATTTGCTAACATCGAATTGATATAATCCGACCAAATTACGTACGTCCGCCTATGAATCAACTTCTCTGACATACGGAGAGGCAGAGGCACTCCTATAGTAAAGCAACATAATACTGAGTATATAGTGGAAAAAGTGCAAGTAATATTGTGTTTCATTTGTGTATAAAATGAATTTCCACCAAAACCGACAGTACAATCAATTACATATAGTGAGTATGTATTTAAAAATATATTTAGGACTGTTTCACAGGAGCAGTACGGGATCTTACAATGTGCTACGGGAGTGCTCCTCTTCGGGATATTTTAATCTGTGCTACGGGATCCTACGGCGTAGGACCTACGCTACGCGGCATTACGGGAATGCTACGGGATCTTGAGAGGGCGACAGACACGCGAGTAAGTACGCGGACTTATGGCTCGACGATCTTAATCGCCTGTGTGTCAGCAAAGAGCCGCCAGCCGCGCGCCGCGAGCCTGTGGGCATGGTAATTCAGTGTGAGCGATTCTCGTGTGTCACTGACGCGAGCCGAGTAAGTTCGCGAACTTAAAACCCGCGTACTTTAAGTTCGTACGTGTGTCACCCCTTTTATACTGCTACAAGAATGAAACAGGATCTTATTTATACTTTGTTGCAAAAAAACTACGTAATATTTTCCAGTTCGCTACCGGAGCACGCATTTATAAGCTTGGGCTGTATATTGTATGTAATGTAATATTTGAGATCGTTTTTTACCCATCTCCAGTAGTCTAATTAATTTGAACTTTGCATAAGTATTAAGAGCCAATGACAATGCAATGATTTGTTAAAAATTATTGAAAAAAAAAATCGAAAAAAAACTATTCATTTTTTTAAACTATTACTTATTACTTATAATTAGCTTAGTAAGGAGATATTGAGGGGAATTTTAAAACTTTAGTTACTGTAATAGGATGAGAACCGGTTACCATATTCACAGGAATGTAAGATAACTGATAAGAATCTAATACAATAAATGTATATTATATTCTATTATCTTGTTGTAGGCACTTGTACTATAAATGTTCTTAATTAATAAAGTAATACGAATTCAAGCTATTGGAGCATTTGATATGATAATACATGGAATTTTCCTGACCTAGTTCTTCCGTCCAGGGGGGTGAGCCAAGATCTTTTCTTTATGGCTTCTTTATAGTTATTTCCATACATATTAAAATGTATGGAATTGACATAAAACGAGTTGAACGTCAACGTCATATTAACGAACGCTTATGTCAATTCCATACATTTTGGTTGGCGATTCTATAACGAAGCGGTAATGAAAAAGTTTTGGTTAAATGGCCAGATATTTTTAACATCTTGTTTTTTTCCTTAAAATTGTTATCAAATTGTATATTTAGGCTAGTTTAGTTGTTGCGTTTGTTGTTGTTATTAGAAACAAGATTTTTTTAAACAACAACGACATAAATCTCAAAGCTTAAATAAGAAAAGATTTCACGGGGCTAAACAGTGGCAAAATGTAGTTTGAAAATAGTTAGTAATAAATCGGGTATGCTAAGTGTGATTACACCTCCGGTAACCACTCTGTGGTCCAGTGGCGTAGTGCGTGGCTCTTGACTCGGAGGTCGTGGGTTCGATTCCCGCGTTGGAAACATGTTATTTCCAAGTTTGGTTAGAACAATGCAGGCTGATCACCTGATTGTCTGACAAGTAAGATGAGCCATGCGTCCGATGTGCGTGTAAAAAGTCGGTCCTGCACCTGATCTCTCGCCGCTCGTTTCGATCTTCCGTCCCTTTGGGTTATGAGAGTAAAGGAATAGAGAGTACTTTTGTGTACTGCGCACATACTTGGGCACTATAAAAATGCCCTGGTTTCAACACAACCGGCCACCGTCACCGAAACATGTGGGAGTTATTATATTCTACACCACCGGGACAAGCATACTTTAAAATCTATACTTATTATAAAACAAAGTCGTTTTTTTTCCCTCATGTCCCTTTGTTCCCTTTAATCTTTAAAACTATGCAACGGATTTTGATGATTCCTTCAGTGTTAGATAGCGCATTTATCGAGGAAGGCTATAAGCTATATTTTATCACGCTAAGACTAACAGGAGCGAAGAAATAGAGGAAAATGTGGAAAAAACGGGGAAAATTATTTGGAAGGGCTAACTAGAACGCGCTAATCTCAGGAACTTACTAGTCCGATTTGAAAAATTCTTTTAGTGTTAGATAGCCCATTTATTGAGGAAGGCTATAGGCTATATTTTATCACGCCAAGACTAAAAGAAGAATGTGGAAAAAACGGGGGAAATTATTTGAAAGGGCTTATCTCGCGAACTACTGGAGCAATTTTTATGTTATTTGACGATTGGCACAGATTAGAAGTAGACCACGTGAAGGATCATAGGCTATCGATTTTAATAATTTTTTCAGTGGCTATATATTTTATACCCGTGCGACGCCGGGGCGGGTTGCTAGTTAAATAATAAAGCACTGTAGTGTATTCGTTTAATCATATTTTCTTAACATTTAGTTCCTACCCAGTTAGCACCTTTTGGTATGCAATTGCCATGTTTTACGCTAAATAATCCAAAAGGGACAAAAACGATCTCTATAGATACGTTATGTCCCTGGACATAAGATATTAGAATAGTTTTGTATAATATCTAAAGCTTTGTCCACACTGGGCCTTTTTTATTCATCAAGGGCATGCGTTATAGCGCAGTTAACAGCGAACGTGAGGCATGCCCGTGACGAGCGTTGAAATCGTAGCGCTAGCTATGACACCTTTCTTTCAACGAGGGTGGATTTTGACGCATTCAATTATTGAATATTATGCTAAACGAAAGTTGAATAAAAAGAAGATGACGAAAATTGAAGATGATATTGCATAATGTGGACATAGCTTAACTGTGCACTTTGCTTTTATCACGTGAAAACTGTACCATCGAGGAAATTTATTTATAGGCAGTTGACCCCCGTCATTTAATTGGATCATGTCAATTCAATGGTAATTGTGAATGGCTAGGTTTGACATAATGCAACCAAACTATGTAGGTCCCCCATCTGCTTATGTATCAACTTCTCTGATAGTACATTTTAAAAGGTATAAAAACTCGGAACATCTAATTTACGTCACTCACCGATGTATATCTGCATGGTGTTTTCGGCGAAGGCCCACACGAGGGCCCCAGATATTCTGCTGGTAATGGCCATGATTCCCAGAACAGAGTCGTCCACCTTCAGTTTCTTACTGAAGAGACCGATCGCTATCATCGTCCCTGAAAATATGGAGTACAACTGCCAATTTGCATGTAAAAAACAAATTTGAAAACTTAAAATATATGCTAACTAAAACTGGAAAATAAGCAAATCATAGTCTTTTAGCAATCCAGATTACATTGTCTGATTTAATTCACCGGGCCATCTAGTAAATAATAAACATTATTATGAATGTAAATAACCTTTAAAATAACTAGTTGCAACTCTTTAGGTATCTTCTTAAGTTTATAATATTTACACCGTAATTGCTGTGGTAGAACTGAATAATTATTAATTGACTTTGTTTTTATTTAAAACACTTACTTACTTTGGCCTCTCAGTTTTCTTAAGTCAATCATTTTAAGATCATGGGTTCGAATGCCTCGATCCATAAAGATGTTTTTATGTGGAGAGGGATTTTTATGGCGAAATGAACGAAAATGACCCTTATTCTAGAAATATATTACAAAATAACTACTCAAAAACTTTGTATTATACTAATAGATTTTTTTCAGTGTCAATAAGTGGGCCCATTACTTAATAGCAATGGAAATGATATATTACCGGATAATTACCCATTGACGATATTTTGTGGGCGTACAATACACCCACAAGATTTTGCATTACGGAGGATTCTCTAGAATCTAGAGTCTAGATGTTAAATAAATTTTGATTGATTTGATTAAGTTTTGATAAATTTAAAATGCGACTTTCCAACCTTTCAAAGAAGGACAATGTACTATCAGAAAAGTTGATTCCGGGCAGTTGGCGGACCTACGTAGATTGGTCGTGTTATGTCAAACCGACGACTTACATTGAATTGACATAATCCGACCAAATGACGATGGTCCTTCAACTGCCTATGAATAAATTTCTTTGATGGTACATTGGTTACATATTTACCAGAGTTGTACCAGAGTCTTTACAATTTCCTATGGCTCTGGGATTTTTATTAATAAAATGGAGTGTGTTATCGAGTCTCTGTCATAATATAGAATACAAGTTAACTCGACTTACCGTTGTTCGTGAGAAATAATATTTTATTTTTTATGATTTTTTTTAACATAAAATATATTTTTTATGTTAAAACTTAACAACTCAAGAAAGTCCTTGAAGCAATAATAAAAACAGATAAGATTTTAAATGTGCTATGCAACTATGTTCGTGCATTTTCTACGACAGCTAGCTTTTCAAAGGGGGCATATAATAGTCCACAGATAAAGATAAACACATATTTCGGATAACAGATGGATAGACATAATATCCAAAAGAATCATCCTTTTAATCCGCGTAGGTGAAATATAGTATTGCTGCATTCGAAGAGAGTAAAATTATGTGCATCTCAAGCTTATGAATTGAGGTGCCGATTGGCAGCGGGCGACATGAAGTGGCAGCAGACGACATGTCGTCGCGACACTATATTATTATGTTTCTATGAAAGTGTCGCTAGCTTCATGTCGCTAGCTGCGCAGGGTATTTCATACAAATACATATAAACCAGTAGTGTAGCGACGACACGTCGTCTGCTGCCGCTTCATGTAGCCGGCTTCCAACTTGTACCTTTAAAGTTATGAATATTCATTGATATCAATTATTATTAAGACGTTGAGACAGTGAAACACTTACCAATGGTGTGTAAGGCCAGGCTGTATATCGAATAAATACTATACTTCAGCTCATCCCAATTGAAGCGATAACGGCAGAATATGTATGTTATAGATGTCTCTCCTACAAAAAACAAAAAAAATATGTACTTATTGAAAAAATATTGATCATTTTGATGAGAAAAAGTTATTGAACTTACCCCAAAATGATCCAAAATTCAAGCACACCATCAACAAAATCAAAGAAACTTTGAGTCTACGACTGTTATTTCCTTTTTTGGTTAGAATTTGCACAGTTTCTTTCAAGCTTTGAAAATTCAGAAATTCAATGAAAAATCCGATAATACCTTTTCGTTTTGACTGCAAAGAAAACAAAAAGTTGATAAAACCTGCCACATTGCGAACAAAATAAAAACAAATCTCAGTACCCTCACCTTGTAATTATCATCCAGCCATCTATGATCTTCTATTACAAAATATATGTATAGGAAATTTGAAAGCTGCACGAGTGCACAGACTCCGTATAATCCATAAAACCCGAGAAACCGGAGAAGGATTCCACTGAGTCCCATCCCCACTGGCAGCCCTATAGTTATTCCGAAAGTTAGCACTCCCAATCTGAAGGTCCTCGTTTGCTTGGAGCTGATGTCCACAATGTAGCTGAAAGTTCCAAGGAACATGGTGTACCACGCGCCAGTGACAGAGAGGAAGATGGTACCCATTAATGCCGTCCATTCCACGGAGACTTCGTAAAAGAAGTACGTGTTGATGAGATTGAGGACGCAGGTGATGCATTCGCCAGCGACCGGCATTAGGATGCAGACCTTTCGTCTCCCTGTTCTATCACTCCAGGCCCCGATGAACATCATCAGAATGACGGGAAATGCGGTGTGGATGACGCTCTTCCATCCCTCCACAGACGCAACCAGCTTCTGTACCTCATCTTCTTCTCGAGTCAAGTTCTCTCGCTGCCTCAGCGTTAAGGCTGTGCATATGGTATCGTTCAATTTTAAATTGACCCTGCAAGCTTTTTCTAAATTTAAATTTTGGGTCCCCAGCATAGTAACAACACTCGTTATCATAAAGAACGCAAGGCACGGTTCAACTGTTATGTTTCCTTTTAAACTCTTGAACTTCTCTCTAGTTGTTAATTTCTCTCCCTTGTCTTTTTCCTTTTTCAGAGGCACTGTTTCCTCAGCATCTTGCCTTATCTTTGGATTTTCCATTTTTGTTTTGTTAATTTTAATATTTTTGTTCAATGTTCAATATTTATCTTAGAAACTAGCTAATTTAGTATCGTAAATTATATTTTGTAGTATAAAAATAATTACATTATATTAAAAAATATATAGTCATTATTTTTTTACTGCTGTATACTTGCAGATGTAGACTGTTGTACTGTTATTCTTAATTACAAAATCACAGCACTAAACGATTTTGTTATTAAATGTGAATTAATTTTTAACACACATTTTAAATCATAGTCTATTTTTACAATTTGTTTAGATATACAATAGACACATTTTTGTAAATTTGCAGAATTATCTAATTTTCCGTTTTTAGAACACACTTGATTCTTCGAATCTAACACGTACAATCGTTTACGTTGAGGTACGCGACAGCACTGTGGCCTGTAAAAGAATAAAAATGAAACAAGTACCTTTAGATTTAATGTGGTTCAATAATATTTAAATTATAGTGTTTTGCGCGCAATTTATTACAATGATACAGGGTGAATCTTTATAAAGTGCAAATATTAAATAGAAATTCTTTAACGAACAAAATATTATAATTTATGTTATACTTTTTTAGGGCGGTCGTATAGGGCAAAGTGGAAGAAGTTTTTATCTTTTTGGTGTTGTGGGATATCATTGAATAGTTCTTTTTGATTATGGCAAGGTTTGGTAAATTAGTCTTAATTATGTTACTCGTGGCCCCCTTCGTCTCTCAAGTCTCAAGTAGGGCCAGAATATTATCAATGCCTCCTGCAATATTTATAACAATATTTTTTCAATTCTGTTCTTTATTTAAGAGAAACAAATTAATCATACATTGTTACATATCAGAATTGGCTGACCCCTGTTCTAGAGTCAATTGTATTGCTGAGGGCGGTGTCCTCGTCTATGATGTGATAATATGATAGTGATATTATTATTATAGATTTTAAAACGAATAAAATAAACACTGTTAATAACGTTATGTTTGTCGAAGATAGAATAATGTGTATCGCCCCCGTCAGTGGTTGGCAGGATTAAATGGACGCTGGCATTTGTGTACTAACCCATAAAAATTAGATATTGAGTTATCAATATAGTAATGTTCTTTAGATGATTTAGAACAAAACTGCATTGAAAATTTAACAACAAAAAAATTGTGGGTCAGGACACAAATTCTAACAAGCGACCAAATAAGCTTACTTAATTTTGCCAACCACAGTTTGTTTCGCGATGAGATATTTTTATTTACGAAGGACTACAAGTTGTAGTAATTAAATTATTTGTAAGTTAATTATTGCAAATATCAGACGTATTGCAACGAGATAAAGATATAGGTAACACTTTTTACTATTATACTATTGGAAAAAATGTCAGTTATTTAATTAAGCCACGACGGGGACGGCATAATATAATGTTAAATTCTTAGGAGAAGTTAAGAGAGAACATCACGTAAATATATGAAAAAAAAAAAACAACTATTGTACAAATGATACGGAACCCTTCATATAAATGGTGCTGCACGCGTGGTATGGGTTACACCAGTGTTTTCCAACCTGTGGGTTGAAGCTTCTGGTAGGTGGTCGCCAGAGGTTAAAGAGAACTTTTTAAGTAAATAACAATAAAGTTTAAATAGATCTATAAAAAATAATTAGGAGAATTTTAACTTACGCTAATTAACTCACGCTAAGCCTTGCTGGTAAGGTTTTATTTTTGCTCACATTTTAAGAACTACGCTCCCTGTATAATATATTTAGTGGTATTAACATTCAAATGACATCTATATACATAACAAGTTTCATAAAACAAAACGTTAAATCAAGACATTGTTGTATTCGTAGACATTTTTTTTAAATCTATTTTTTAAGATTTTTGGTTAGCTATTAACAAACATAAAATATTCGTCTTGGAAACACAGTAACCCAAATGTTCTTCTATTTTAATGCATAGCTAATAAATAATAATAATTAATAAACATTTTATAAAATTGCAGATACGCAAAAATAGCAAAATATTCTATAATTATTGAAATCCAACAATACAATTTATACGTGGGAGAGCCATGCTTCGGCACGAATGGGCCGGCTCGACCGGAGAAATACCACGTTCTCACAGAAAACCGGCGTGAAACAGCGCTTGCGCTGTATTTCGCGGAGTGAGTGAGTTTACCGGAGGCCCAATCCCCTACCCTATTCCCTTCCCTACCCTCCCCTATTCCCTTCCCTTCCCTACCCTCCCCTATTACCCTATTCCCTCTTAAAAGGCCGGCAACGCACTTGCAGCTCTTCTGATGCTGCGAGTGTCCATGGGCGACAGAAGTTGCTTTCCATCAGGTGACCCGTTTGCTCGTTTGCCCCCTTATTTCATTAAAAAAATGCAGCTTCTTTCGTTCAAAGCAGTCCCGCAGCCCCCCGCCAAAACAAAAACAAACACAATCCAGAAAGTCCAAGAGTAGGTAGGTTAGGTTAGAACTTAGACCACAGCACAGAGGGAGCCGAGCGAGCGCAGCGAGCGTACTGCAGCAGCAGCCGGCGACCGTCTTATACTTTCGCTTTATAAAGGTACGGAACCCTTCATGGGTGAGTTTGACTCGCACTTGGCCGATTTTATTATATTTTACCACCTCATTGTTTAAAGAACTGCTTAGAATAAGATTTCTTACTGACAAATTCCGATTTGTTATTGCCTACACGTAACCGCTCATTCATTAATTTTTACCGCTCATTTAATTATTTTACTGTTTAATTATGTTTTCAACTATCCATTTCATTATTTTTTTACTACTCATTTTTGTTTACTTTACTGCTTAGTTTTAACTGCTAAACTAGTTATTAAACGTGCCATTTATAATTATTAACTTACCAAAACTGCAATTTACAACTGCCCCTTTAAATCAGTGCCAATAAATAATAAGTACTTATATTATCAATGCGAAAATGTGTCTGTCTGTCTGTTACCTCCTCAGGGGCAAACCGCTGAACCGGTATTGCTAAAACTTGGTATGAGGATCCTTTAAGTCCCGGGAAAGGACAATAGGATACTTTTTATCCCGGGAAAATGTACGGTTCCAGCGCGATAAGCGAATTTTTATCGCAACGGAGTTGCAGGAATTATGTAGTAGAATATAATTTTCAAAAAAACCGGGCATTAGCTGTAGAGCCTAGGTAATGTCGTAGGTGTAAGAGGTTATAATATTATATTGTATTCTTTATAATATTATGTAACTTAAAATTGTTTTGTGTAAAAGGTTCTACGAAATCTTTTACATAATGCGTAGCTTATCACGAGATTAGCAAGTTTTATTTAAAAATACACAAATGAACCTATATATTATGCTGACTGCCAGTTTGGCCGGATTTTTTGAATTTTTTATGGAAAATCTTATTCTGTCATTTTATAGTTTTAAACACATAGTCAAAATAAAATACAATACCAAGCTGGCATTTACATTATTTTAATCTAGTGAATAGTGATCCATTGCGCTGGATTGCTATTGGAGTAATGTAAACGGGTACTGGAATACACTGGAATGCAATTTTGCATACGCGGGATTGTATCACTGGATTAGTTAAGGGCCTTCCCTACGGAGATTCCGTAATTTACCGTACTTAGAGCTTTATAAACTCATAATTTGAAAGCTACAAAGTTATAATAAAAATACAGCAATAATCTTTAGTATATCATCATTCCTTTCCACGTTTTAAATTTTCTATTTTTGTTTATTATACTTATGATATCAGCTTCCAAAGTAAAACCAATTTATTAAAATTCAAGCATACATTCAGCATCTCCTCAGTATATACAAATTACTGTTATTTGAAACACACGCCAATAGATCGACAATATCATAAACTACTGTTACATATTCCACGTTTTAATTTTTTTAGGTCAATTTTGAACTAAGATAAGTAAAAAAAATATGTTTTTGGTGCGATCTCGGCAACGCGGCAAATGTATGGTCAAGGTCGTTTGCTCGGGGGACGGCCTTAATGTAAACCGACTAAGTTGTTTGTTTTATTAAAAAGTGAACAATTTTTACCTCAACAATTGCGGCACGTTCTTTAGGCAGTCTAGTCTATCCAATAATGCAAAGTACTAATTTGCCCTTTCAAATATATTTCCGTTCCGTTTTTCCACATTTTCCTCTATTTCTTCGCTTTTATTAGTCTTAGCGTGATAAAATATAGCTTATAGCCTTCTTCGATAAATAGGCTATCTAACACTGAAAGATTTTTTTAATCGGATCAGTAGTTCCTGAGATTAGCGCGTTCAAAGAAACAAACTCTTCCGCTTTATAATATTAGTATAGATGAATAATTATGCATTATAATATTTTATAAAATGAAATAATGTATACTAATCTATACTAATCGATACTAATATTATAAAGCTGAAGAGTTTGTTTGTTTAATTGTTTGTTTGTTTGAACGCGCATTAGCGCGTTTTTAGAATTTTTCAAATTGGACCAGTAGTTCCTGAGATTACTCAGGAACTACTGGTCCGATTTGAAAAAATCTTTCAGTATTAGATAGCCCATTTATCGAGGAAGGCTGCAAGCTATAATAACATCACGCTGTGACTTTTAGGAGCGATGATACAGAAACAGAGGAAAATGTGGAAAAAGCAAGGAAAATTATTCATCTTTGAGAGCTTCCGTTGCGTGCGCTGCAGAAACGGCCCAAGATGCCCAAAAATATGTATGGGAGAATTATTCCTCTTTAATAATCTAAAAAATGTCCGTGATAGTACGTGTCTATCTTTTAAGATTTCAAAATAATCGTTTTTATATAATTGGACCAATATAAGCAAAAACGATCCAAACCACAACCTCCTCATTTTTAAGATTTTGACACGTATGTACTCCAAATAAGGTATATTTTAACATATCAAAGACTCATTACTCTATGTTGACAAATGAGCGAAAAACGCAGTAATCCAACCCACAGTAGTCATGTCAAAGACTCTTTTTGAAATGCAAAAGTGTTCCATGTCATTTG
The DNA here is from genome assembly GCA_963422495.1 of Polyommatus iphigenia. Classification (NCBI taxonomy): domain Eukaryota; kingdom Metazoa; phylum Arthropoda; class Insecta; order Lepidoptera; family Lycaenidae; genus Polyommatus; species Polyommatus iphigenia. Next base: position 12,780,436 of record OY730180.1, on the reverse strand, counting down.
AAACATTTTAGCAATTTCTTGGTTGCCCTAGCATATACAAATTTGTATTTTGCTGTAATGATCCAAGCTGTCTGGAACAGTTACGTTTTTTTTTACATCATTGCAATAACGATTCATGAGGTGTGGATCGTTCTTGTAAAATTAAGTGCAGTGAATTTAATTTTTTTCCTTTATACATCATTATTGAATGATCCACATCACGTGGATCATTTTTGCAATATAGCTTTGCAACAAAATTTCTTGATTTATATATTACCAATCCGAATCTCAGCACTTGAATCATTTTTGCATATTTAAAATGAAATAAAACAACTAATTTTAATGTAAATAATTAATAACAACATACAAGTCTTAAGTAGGTAGGAACTATTCAATAAACGAATCAATAAGGATCTACTACGTAAAAATACTTAATAATTAATTACTTATTAAATGACAAATCAATAAATATTTTTTAAAACGAAACTGCCTAGGTACATTGAAAACATGTCTAATTGTGAGTATGTAGGTACCTAAAATATTTCTTGGTAGTGGTACTACCCACCCTCGCGTCAGTCGCGTCGCTACCGCAGGTGCCGCACACTGGTCCCAAAGTAAAATAAATGGGACATTAAGAATTTTCGGATCGAAGGTCAACGGATCAGGCTGATTTTTTTTAGACAGCTGATGCAATTACAAGTCACTTTTATAGATGTCGTTTTTTTTTCAAATATGCCGTATCTACAGAGATAAAAAATATTTTTTTTTTGTATGGACGAAATCATAATTTTGTCATTTTCTTCCAAGATTCAAACGTATTCAAAATATATCATAGCACAGCTTATAGAGGGACTCTTGCCGTACATTTTTGTTATACACACTCAACTGCGATTTTTGCGCCTTTTAGAGCTACAGGCACTTTTGTTGAAGTTGTGTATTTACTAATAAAACAACTTTTATCGGTAAAAAATGGAATCCGAATAATTTAGAGCATTTTTAAGCAATATTATTTAAGGGACGCGATGTTTTTTTTTTCATATTTTTTAATTAAAATAGCATATATTTCAAATTAATGTTTAGTTGTAGTATAGTTATACAGCAATACGTCTAAATCTTTTGTATAAATTACACTTTTCAATCGTTATTAGTGATTTAGACGATTAATTTTGTCAGGCCAATAAACAACTGAAAATAAAAATAAAACTATAATGTGGTGCAGTTTTATTACAAACTTACTAGTATAATTATTTATACCATATCGAAAATTTTAAAATTTGTTAGAGAATTACGATTTAATTCACCTTTAAAAGATTTGAGAATTTTGATGTTGCACCCGCGATCGTAAAATGGTTAATAATTTCTAGTACTTATTACTATAATTACTTTTATCTAGTTACATAGTTTCTTTGTTTTATGCTATTTTTAAATATAGGCAAGTTATTTTGTAAAAGTTTCGCAATGACCAGTATTCACATATGAACTCATCACAGTTCTTAATGGAGGGTCAAATTGGTTGCACCCGCGATGGCACTTCGGCCTGTTTTGTGGCCCTTCATACATTTGATGAAGGTTTTCATTTACAAATCATTGTTAAACTAGTTAAAATGTATCCCTTCAAGGGATATTTTATTAATAAATATGCTTCATTTTGCCTGTAGGAAGCTTTAAGTGTGTCAAACTGTTGCACCCGCGATAATGGAATCGTCCTTTTATAGATGTTATTTTTTTCAAATATGCTTTATCTACAGAGAAAAAAAAGTGAATTATTTTTTGTATGGACGAAATCATAATTTTCCAAGTATAGAGGTAATTAGGCAATGAGTCATTACCAAACAATGTGTACAAACTGGACGAGTCGTGAGTTGTGATCTATGAGTGAGAGAGGGGGATTAGGGTAGTTTAGTTTTTTAATAATTTAATAAAGATTTTGATAAATTTAATAAACATTTTTGAGTAAAAGAGTTTGGAACGTTTTTGCGATTTTATTTTAGCAACCTGTACAGCTTTGTCCATATAAAATGTAAATTGCAATAATGATCCAAGAACAAGTTGTCTTGAATATCTAATAAACTGTAACTATTTTTTCACTACGTAAGTAATGGTTTATTAGATTAGTGAACATACAATTACATCAAATTAAAAAAAATCATCATTTTGCATTAAAGGACAGTTAAATTCCAAATTAAACTTAAACTTCAAATATCTCGGAATGATGTTGTTGTGGTTTGGATCGTTTTTGTTTAAATTGGTCCAATTATGGTCTAAGAATCGTTGGTCGAAATGAATGCATTAATGAAATAGACGCAGGCGAAGTTGTGGATAACAGCTATAATTTATAAAGCTGAGGAAGTTGTTCGCCAAAATAAATATAATAGTTTAAAAATTCAAAGTCTGTGTTATACGTAATAACTTTGCATGTGGCGGTTGAAGTTGAGGTCGTCACAGGAATTTTATTATAGTGGACATCTGCTCCACAAAGTTGTGTGGCCTCGGAATGTGTCTTTTGGAGAAAATGGTGCCAGATATGTCCAATACTTGAGAAGTCACTACGGCTCCTGTATAATCGTGGTTTTCGACGGGTATCCATTATGACGCTTCAGGAAAAAACACCAAAAGCTCTAAACGTCTCCATAGAGTTGGAGCAAAGTCCTGCCTGTTATCTTTGACGAGACAACCATTGTTTCAGTTGCTCAGGATAAGTTCCTATTAAATGACAGGAACAAGGTTAGATTCATCTACATGCTGAAGGTGCAACTGGAGAGGAACAATATTTTTACACTACAAGCAGAGGAGGATGCCAACCGACTAATAGTAACTACAGATATTTCCAATATTATGGTTTCTACATACGACGTAGTGAATTTTAATTTTTTTTGGAGATTTTGCAAACATTTGAAAAGCTGTATCTTTGAAACTATTCAGTTTATCGAGACCCAACCATTCTCATTTTGTTGCAAATTTAGTCTACTTTAAAGTAATTTCTGGTGACTTCTACCATTAAACAGGTCCTTGGTGGTAAAAAATGGCAAAACTGAAAACTGATCAAAAATTTAATGGTTTCTCATGAATTTTCCAATGTTCCGGAAGGATTTCGAGGTGGAAAAATTATATTTGACATTACCACCTCATCACATACAACATATAAAAAAATCAGAACTACCCCATTTGATGCAAACCAAAATGTACCAATTCCATGTACTAATTTAATTGAAGTAAATTAAGATGATATTATATTATAAGCCCCAAACTAACGTTTGGGGCTTAGGTCAAAATCTTAATTTAGCACTATTCGTCTTTGAGTGCGGCAGGAATCTTTTTACACATTACGGTTACGTTTTACGCATTTAAAATTTTCATTTATGTATAATATTATGTACCGGCTATTTCATACAATGCAGGAAGGACGTGTGAAAGAGCTCAAAGAGTGACTTGATTTTAGTCCTGATCTCTCACCAGTCGTTCAGGTTTATCTGCCCCCCTGGGTAATAAAGTAAAAGAATGAAGAGTCTTCCTATGTAATGCCTACATCATTTTATTTGGATGAGTACTAAAAATAATTCCTGCTTAGTATAGTGTGACTTCTTTTGTCTTTGAATTATTTAATAGCTTAGCAATAATTAGCAACGCTGTCAATTATGGACGCCTAGTATCGTAAATAGCAAAACACGATATTTAAACTTGTGGAATATTGTATAATAGTTTAAAACTTTAATTATTACGGAACTTATGGACAGAGTCAGAGTTTCGAGTAAAATACATTATGAAGGTTTTTTTGGTAACTAAAATGTAAGTAAGTACTAAAGCCAAGTTACACACTACACCTTACTTTTTTCGATACCGTAAGTTGAGGCTTTTTGGAAACCGTGGGGCTATTAAAAAAAAAAAGATGTGGTAATTTACAACTTTTGTTTTTACTGGTAAGTATTACATTTTTTTTTCATCTGGCAATACTTCAACTAAAACTGTAGTGGGGGGACGAAATTTGGAGGTAATGAAACTATTGTGAGTGCTGCAAAACTAATTTAGAAAAAAATCGTCAAAATTGAACTTATTTATGTGTGGCCTACTTTTGGTGTGTTACGAGAAGTTTTTGGAGGTAAGATAAATATGGAATTTGTCACATATCGTACGTTTTCTTGTGATTCTAATTATTTATACATGCGTTTCCTAACGTTTTTACATCGCCATATCTATTTTGTTTTATAAATTGGGGCTTTTTGAAACCGTTTTGGGGTTATTCGGAACAAATTTCGAGGCTGGTGATAGTTTTGTTAAGATTATAGGTGGTGTACCAAATAACCCCAAATGCAATTTTCGGGTATTTAAGGGTAGGTTGCATTTTGTTTCAGTTTTATGAACATAGTGCGTACGTATGTAAGAAAATGTACAAAATACAAATACACGAAATGGAAAGGCATATCTGCTACTTCCCCTTAAATTGTTCCAAATATACCCCACATACTTCACTAAAACTATAAAGCAATCGCTATATTCATTCCAAATAACCCCAAATTTAGCACCACCATATCTTTATAAAAATGTTTAGTATGAAAAATATATATTTGCAGTGTTAGTATGTACGTAGTAATGTGAAGTGTTGTTCCAACAATCGCCTGATGAGATAAATAGAAACAAAGCCAGAATATTTTAAAATTTAGTTATTTTGTGTCAAATTTCGAATAGACCCACTATTGCGATATTTGGAACGGCACCTTTGAATAAGGGAAGCTTCGTGATTTGAATGAATATACGTTTAATATGTACCAGCATGGGAAGTTACCAGTGAGATTTGTTACTAGAAATCATCAAAGTACAGTTACCTGTACTTAGTTCGTTTTAATAATAATTTTTCACAAAATGTTGTACCAAATAGCCCCATTTTACCGATAGTAATTTGGCTAATTTAAAAGTGTAGTGACCGAGGCCGCTAAAATAGCAATCTCGGTTACTACACTTCTTTATTTTTTATCATAATATTATAATTTATAAGGAATAAATTAATATCGTATGTAAAATATTAAATGCTCGTGTCACTGTGTTTTGTGCCAAACTTCTAAACGGCTGGACCGATTTGTTGTGCTTGTATAGGTCTGAGAATCATCCAACATCTCATTTTCCATAATGTCAGCTAGTATCACATAAAACAATCTTAACGCCTACAGAACGAGAGTAGACAATATTAATGTCTGATAAAAAAAGTTACAAGAACTTTAGTGCAGGCGCAACATTTTTTTCGTGGCTGAAGAGTCTCTCTGGAGGATAAATGCAGTGAAACTTCTGAAATGTCCACTTAATATCATTGATACCAATATTGGTAAGTAAAATAATTAAAGTTTTTTTTTTTCTATTTTCAAAAAACTGCAACGCGCTAAAGAAGGACTACCTGGTCTTTGTGAAATATAATATTACTAGCTGTTGCCCGCGACTTCGTCCGCGTGGACTTCAGTTTATAGCGCGCGGTGTCAACAAAAATGATGTCAAAAGCTTTTTAAAATAAATCAAAATACCCAAAAATAGCTGTGCGTGTGCAGTGTGCACATAATATTTCATTATTTTAAATTAAACTTTATTTAAGTATGCCAAATTTTAAAGCTTATATTTTAGCCCCCCATTACACAACTTGATTCAATTTGGTGAATGCCCAAAAAAAAACCCATAGTCGATTAAAATAATTTATATACAGCAAAGTAGACCATTAATAGTAGATTGTAAATATGTAACTCGTTTTATTCAAAACCATAACCGAAACGGATAATTTGAAAAAATAAATCTGAGATTTTGAGACAGCGCTTTGAATCAACTATGTAGTTTCTTCCTTTGTTTTTGTGTTTCCCTCGTAAAAACGATGGTGACACGTATAAGAATATACAATTTAGAGAAAATAAAGTCAAAACCGGCCAAGTGCGTGTCGGGCCACGCGCAATACCTATAAGGTTCCGTAGTACAGCTAGTTTTTGATATTTTTTGAATGGTCAATGAATGTACATATTTTATAATGTGTTATACATTACTAACAACATCATCTCAGTTACGTTTTTAAAGGAATATAAATTATAAGTTCCTTTAATACTTCTCCGAATAGTTACATTTTATTTAGTTGATCGACTTACTCAATAACTTATGAAGTCTTCTTAGCCGTGATAGTTTTTCTTTTAAATTCAGCATATTTCCTACTCCCGTGAATATTTTTCCAGAAGCAACCGTTTAGCTGGTAGAAGGGGGGACACTGCAGGACTCTAAAGGTTTTTTTTTTCTCTTTAAAACTTCATATTTCACATCTCTAAATCGGAAAATGATAATATTATAATATTATGATTTATGACTCATAATATTTTTAAAAAACCTATCCAACGACACCTCACACGGTGGGGTGGACGCGAAAAAAAATATTCATCCCCGCTAAAATATGTGTAGGGGAGGTAGGTACTTACCTTAAACATTTTTTTAAGATCTTATATACTATTTTGTCGGCATCATTAATATGTGCATTCATGCCGAATTACAGCCTTGTAGGTCCTATAGTCTCTGAGCAAAACCGCGGACAGACAGACGGGCGGAAGGACAGACGGACGGACAGACCGAAACTATAAGAGTTCCTTGTTGACTACGGAACCCTAAAAAGAGATGTCACCGTACGTTTTTCGGAAGAAAGCGTATTCCCTCTTAAACGCACCTGTAGCTCTACTAATGTTGCGAGTGTCCATGAGTGACGGTAATTGCTTTCTATCAGGTGACCCGTTTGCTCGTTTGCCCTTTTATTTTCGAAAAGATGTAGATAGTTAACTGATATTATCATGTAATAATCGTTAAAAATACATGTAAGTACAGATTATTATATACCATTTCTATACCAAACTGACATTCTATACTTTCAGATATAAAAGTGATAAATATTTTAATATAATATTAAATACATGAATATAAGAATCAGTAGACAAATATAAATGTGTTTTACTACGTACTAATCGTCACAATATCGTTTGTAGCATCATGTCGTCCTAAATATCATAGATTCCTTTAAGAAAAGTCAATTGGTTACGATCGTTTTTAAAGTACTTGGTGATTGTTTAATCCAAAAAGGATATTGTATTTGGGATACCGTAGATGTAGTCTACTATGCCCCATATAAATTGTTTGAATCGATAACGGGTTTTTGGTCCATACATTTTTGGGCATTCACCTTTATCATTGATAGGTTTAAGGTTACGTCACTGCATAGATAAAGTACTGAGTAGTTAGCTACGTAAAATTACGTTTATAAGTTATAACAATCGAAAGAATCGTAAAGCTGTAATATGAGATGGTACCACCTCTTATAGGAACACGCAAGAGCAAGCGATGGCGCGATGTAGACGACTCTTGGCGCCATCTGTTATGAATTTTTGAAACTAACATAATTTGACAGCAGATTTAAGACTGATAAGTTTTCTATACAATATGTAATTTTTAGTCATTTATGAGCTATCGGTCAGATTCTTTTTTGGCTCATTTATTTTATTAGTACTAATCACAGATCTCCTATCTAATTAGATACCGCATGTGTATGTACTTCCGTGCCATCGCGTTCCCAAAAGAGTATACACTTTATTCTTTCGAAAGTCTGTTCTTTAGTCTGCGCTCCACCGTTATCGGAATCGGGCGTCAATCGGAATTCTAAAAATGCCTAATTGTGCCGTATTGGGCTGTGGAAATTCGAATAGAAACGTTGGTATAAATAGTGGACACGTTTCTTATCATCGGTAAGTAATTTTATTATTAAATCATGTGTCCTTTATTTTAAAAGCAATTATTTAATGTAAATCGTGTGTGGCTGTAGTTTTTACCATGAAATCTACGTAACTGCGTGTGTACCGCATGATTCATAATACATTGCCGCTTTAGTTTGAAAATTATAGAGCCCGTTCTGTTTGTCCGCTATTGAGCGCGCAATGGAAATAAAACAATCGATACTTTCACTCATCGCTTAGTTTCGAAGTACAGTCAATATTCTCATTTTTCTGTCAAATGAAGCAAATAGTGTTGTACATATTCTCGATTCTAATTAATCGATTTTCGAAACAGACATGAAACAGAGGAATGATAATGTTCGCTTTGGGATATTTTGTGACTCGGTAATTATATTTCTATACATTTTCTATACATATAATAAAATATTCTATACATTTTCTATACTTACATATAGTAAAAGTGTAGAAATAAAAATTCTGTACATTAAAGGTATTAAAAAAAATAAATAAGCGGGGGGTGTCACTACATCGCTATAGAAGCCAAAACTGTAGTTAGTTTTTTGTCTACTGTCTGTCTGTCTGTCTGTACGTTTGTTCCACTATCACACGAAAACTACTGATCCGATTTGAATGCGGTTTTCGCAGATACAGTGGGTGGCCAAATTAATATACTCAGTGTGAGATTTTTACATAGATTTGTATTGGTTGATTGTTTAGCCATTTTGTGTTGTTAGTTTTAGTTTTTTCTTTAATTTTTTGTTACTTTAGGCTGTCTTCTACATCTTGTGAGTCAGTAACATTTATTATTCAATAACAATCTTGTAATAATAACACCATTTAATACGACAGTCACTATTGCCATATTTTCCTGTGCGAAGTGCATGCAATAGGGAGTTAGACACAGGCGCTAAAAATGTTTTTTGCGTGAAACGTGTTATAAAAAGCAACACTTAAGTCATATCTATTTTATTATAATGTATAAATAATAGGTATTAATACATGATTCTAGTGTTTCTTGGTTATTTTTTGTGATAATGTAATATTAAGTTAAAATAATGAAAGATGTAGCCATGGGAAAGAATTCAGATATTTCAGCTAGAAATAAATCTAAAATTTAGACACCTTCGAATCATATCAATCATACTCGGAGAGAAATTTCGAGATTAGTAGGCGTTTCCCAGTCTACACTTTGAAATATAAAAAAGTGATGAACCTAAAAAATCTTTGTCCCCATAGCGAGTTGATAATAATTCCCCCCACCCCACTAAGGGGACCAAAGAGGGGGTAAGATTTTGTATCAACTGATGAAGTACAAATACACTTACACAGACAGCTAGTTATGTAATATGTATTTATGTTCCTGTTTAGTGATTTAATTTAGAATAATATAATATACTAGCTGTCCCGGCAAACGTTTCTTTGCCATATTATAATATAAAGTATATCGCCCGTATTATTTTATTGAATTAGTGACTAAATAAGTATGTCACCATGGCGACGTCCATCGCTATCCCGTGACCCGCGTCGCATAAACAATGGTCGCTCTTTATAGACAAATAATTTGCAATAAAATAAAATTGCGACTATAATTAAAGATCTAAGCTATCCTATCTCTCAAGTTGGAAAAAAGCACACATTCAAAAAAATAAAACATTAAAATCGGTTGAGTACTTTAGGAATCCATCGCAGACAAACATCGTGACAGGAGATTTATATATATTAGATTACTAGCTGTCCTGGCAAGCACGTATCTTAAGATTTATCATTCCTCTGTCTATGAACTCGAATAATAATCGTTTAAAAAATCGATATACCTATTAAAATGGCACAAGAGGCGGGGCGCGGCGATTCCTTTGAATCGATTCTGCGCGTACGGGTATTCCCATCACTAAAGCGCTCTTGTGACGTCACAGTAGGTATGAAAAAAGTGACACGCTCGTGTTCATACAAATGGAGCGACATCGCGCTTCTAACTAGATCTTATTTCTGTGGTACTAATTTACTTGAATTTTTAGACTTTTTAAACTTTATATAGTTGTTGCCCGCGACAACGTCCGCGTGGACTTTAGTTAATAGCGTATGGTGGTTCCCGTTTCCGTGGGAATGCCGTGATAAAATGTCCAAAATAAAATATTCTTATTTAAAAATTAACTTAATAAATGTCCAAATAGCGCCATCTGTTGTCATATAATAAAACTTTATTTTAGTTTTATTATATGACAACAGATGGTGCTATTTGGACATAGCTATCGAAATTGACTGCCTTAGATATAATTTTATTTGGTGGGAATTGGGATAGCTCTGCACTGTAATCATGTTTACAATACTTATTACTATTTTTATGTTATTTTAATTTTTATTAAATGTATTATGTAACTAGCTGTTGCCCGCGACTTCGTCCGCGTGGACGTCAGTGTACTTACAGCGCGCCGTGTCAACAAAATTGGTGTCAAATTTAAAAGCTTTTTAAAACCCTGGTACCCCCTAAATCAAAACACGCAAAAACAGCTGTGCAATGTGCACTGTGCACATAATATTTCATAACTTTAGCTTTACCCATAAACTATTTATCAATTGGTAGGTTTAAGCCTTTAAGGTTACGTCACATAGATAAAGTACTGAGTAAGAATAAAAATAAGAATGGATTTATTTTTAGCATCACACAATACATTATAATATAAGTCAGTAGTACAGTTCGCAGTATTAAAATTAATTTACTTTAATGCTGTGTGACGCCAAAAATTGGCCCCAGCTCAGCAAACGCAGCAAGCAAGCCCGCTGCACTGATATTCTGCGGAGGCCAATGAGTGGCTTCACAACGCAACTAAACTAAACACAAGATTTACGGAAAAAAAACAAATAATAAAAGTGACAAGAACTAATTAACTGAGTAGTGAGTTATACATTATCAACGTGTATAACAATCGAAAGAATCGAAAACCGCACTTCAACATGGTACCACCTTTTATAGAAAGACTTATGAGCAAGCGATAGCGCGATGTAGGAGACGCACGGCGCCATCTATTATGAATTTTTGGAACTAACTTAATTTGAACAAATTTGCGCATTTTCACCCCCTTACAACCCATTTTGCCAGTTAAGAAGTAGCCTATGTCCTTTCTCAGGCCTTAGACTATCTGTGTACAAAATTTCATTACAATCGGTTCAGTAGTTTTGGCGTGAAAGCGAGACAGACAGACAGAGATACTTTCTCATTTATAATATTAAGTATAGATATGTATATTAACATGGGCGCCGGCAGAAATAATTTCCAAGGGGTGCAGATTTTAGTTTTCTTTCTTTTCTTTTCTTTTTACTTTTTACGAACAATAGTGACTGTTTATTTACGTCAACATCATACCTTTGTACGGCAGGGTAATAGGGTTACAAAATGCTTTTTATTTCAATTCCTGTTGATCCGGAGATTCCCAAGGGGTGCAAGTGCACCCCCTGGCACCCCCCTGCCGGCGCCCATGTATATTAAACGTCTTACATTTAGTAAAAATTAAAATTTCATAAAAATTCTCAAACAGCTATCCGTGAAACATTGTATGTCGGATAGGTATGAGCATGTTTAAACAATGTTAATATTACGAATGAATAATAATAATAATATTTATGGACACTTCACAACACGTCAGTCTGGCTCCGTGCTAAGTGCCTACAGGACAGTTACAACAGCTTACAGACCTGCCAGACAACGGAAATATAGGTACATTTTAATATTTTTATAATATTATACATAAAATATATTTAAGATTTTTGAAATATTATTATGATACATATTATATGATATTTAATACACATCCAAGACCCAGGATCATTGAAAACTTTTTGTTCCGTCGGCGGGACTCGAACCCAGGACCCCCGGGATGAGCGCTGACCACGCGCTTAACCAACTGAGCTACGGAGCCATCGGCAATAAAAACGACATCTGCTGTCACATGCAAGAACTACAATGCGAATTAATTTTCATCGATATTTTCATGGAAATAAGATATTTTCCCTCATCAAAATGTAGCCTATGTCCTTTCTCAGGCTCTAGAATATCTGTGTACAAAATTTCATTGCAATCGGTTCAGTAGTTTTGGCGTAAAAGGGAGACAGACAGACAGACAGAGATACTTTCGCATTTATAATATTAGTATGGATATCTTAGAGGTAAAGATTATTTTTAGACTTCATAGCTATGAATATTGTAATATTTTGAAGAATGCAAAAATAAAAGGTCATTAAAAAAGGTTTTAATTAATTATTTTGACCTGAACATTGCTATAATATCAATAAGTTATTAATATTATATTATAAGTTTTGACTAATGTTACCCAAGTCATTATCTATACTAATATTATAAAGAGGTAAACTTTGTTTGTTTGTTTGTTTAATTGTAATGAATAGGCTCAAAAACTACTGGACCGATTTAAAAGATTCTTTCACCGTTCGTAAGCTACATTATTTACGAGTAACATAGGCTACATTTTATTTCGGAAAATATAGGGTTCCGTAAGATATTTGGGTTTTTCTGACACAAGGTGAAAAAAATCAACCAGAAAATTTACTTATTTTGCGTACGCTGCCTAAACTATAAAAGATAGAACCATACAATGCTCTAAGTAAATGTAGATCTTTTAAATATCTACAAAAAAGTCCGCGACACACTATACCTATCTATGTCAAGTGAGGTACAACAACCATTATTTAATTTAAAAATCTTGATTTTTTTTGGACTACATTTAAACGCATTTATTTTACTCATGCTATTAATCTTTATCAAAATGAATTATTTCATCACTAAGTACAGTTTATGTAGATAATATTTGGTCTGTGAATGATTAAAATTGGACGTTTGGTTTAGAAGTTATGGCGAAATTAAAAATTGCGATTTACGCCCGTTTCGAAGTGGGCGCTACCAAGGCGGGGGTGCCCAGTAGCGAAGATTATGACCGGCCCTGCAGCTGGTGAATTGGCTCATATACCAAGAATACCAATGATCCCTACTGATTTGCCTATACCCTTCAAAAGGCTCCAATTTCCTGTAAAAAATTATTTTGCACTAACGATAAATATTATGTAAATCCCAGCGCCAAACATTCAAATTAGTAGGAATAGATTTACGAAAATAATGTTTTGCTCTATCACGAGTCGGGGCTCCCGACCATCAGTATATTTTGTTACCTGAAAATAACTTAACGTCAATTATTAATGTTGTTTATAGAAAAGCTCTACAATAATCGCTTTAGTTATCTATCCTAAAACAACGGGTTGCACTCCGGGACTACCGTCAGAAGTGAAAACTTATTATTAATTACATTTAAATATTCTCATAATTAACAACTTTAACATCAACAGAAAGACAATCTGTGCAGCCTGCGCAAAATGACTGCGTCATCGATGTTTCCTGGGAATCATTTTGCTGACCGTGTCTTTCCTGGGTAGGCTTTTTGCAGCGGTAACCGACATCCACGCGGGCGGAGCCGCGGGCGACCGCTATCTATACATAATACATAATAAAACTGTAGAAATGAAAATTCTGTACATTAAAGATATCAAAAAATAATAAGCGGGGGGTGTCACTACATCGCTATAGAAGCCAAAAATGTAGTTAGTTTTTTGTCTGTCTGTCTGTATGTTTGTTTCACTATCACACGAAAACTACTGATCCGATTTGAATGCGGTTTTCGCAGATATATTTGTCTTCTTCCAACTTAACATCTGGTGTATAAAAAAATTTCCCCCCACACCTCTAAAGGGACGAAAGAGTGGGTCAGATTTTGTATAAGACTTTTGCTTTAACACGAAAACTACTGATCCGATTTGCATACGGTTTTCACAGATATATTTGTCTTCTTTGGACTCAACATCTGGTGACTAAAAATCCCCAACTCTAAGGGAACCAAAGAGGGGGTCAGATTTTGTATCAAACTTTTTTCTTTAATGGACTTACTTTGACATATTATTATTAACTATTTTTTCCAACTTAACATCTGGTGTATACAATTTTTCACCCCACCCCTCTTAGGGGACAAAAGAGGGGGTAAGAATTTGTTACAACTGATGAAGTAGAAATATTTGAAATGGCAAAACAACGTTTGCCGGGACAGCTATTATGAATATAGTACTAGCTATTTGACCGAGCTTTGCTCGGTATTCGATAAAACACAAATAAAATGACATTTTCTAAAAATGATTCCTAGCTAGAACGATTTGTCGCCCCCGAAACCCCCTATATACTAAATTTTATGAAAATCATTGGAGCCGATTCCGAGATCCCAAATATATACAAGAATTGCTCGTTAAAAGATATAAGATTAGCTGGTATTTACTAGTGTGATTAAAGCTTAGCGCAAACCTACGCGACCAAAGCGATTGCGAAGCGGTAGCGTCTACCGCGCGGCGGACGCTGCCCATGTAATCTTATGGCGCTGTGCACACCTGCACGACCGCGACGCGAAATGTTCGCGTCGGCAAGCGGAACGTGTGCGTCAAGTTTACATAACTAGACGCGTGTTTTGAAGTTTACATAACTAGACTTCTTTTTTAAAACCTTTTTTATATTATTTTGTACTTCTCTTTAGTTTATGATTTCTTGATTTGTTTACGTTTTGATAGATTGTGTCATGAATCAAATTGCCCGATGTATTATTTTTCTCTATGATCATGATATTAGTAGTCGCGCAGGTGTGCACGCCAAGTTTCGCGTTGCAGACGCTCCCGATTCGCGTACCGCGTCCCCTGTCACTGAAGCGTAGGTTTGTTTTAAGCTTTATTATAGATATATACCTACAAACATGACGTTATATTAGGTTAGACTTCCAAAATAATTAATCTGCCTTTTGGTACGTAGTAGTTAATTATTTAGTAAAATGTGCCTTTGGCTTTGTCTTAACCCTATTAAAAGTGGCTAAGGTACACGAGTTTTCCTAAAATTGAATACAGTATTAGTATAGTAGTTAACAATAATGGCATTTTAAGACTCATTATTTTTATTTGATGTCATCAAAATGCGAATAAATTATTTATAATTTATCATTTCCATAAACTATAAAGGTCGCCGCTGATGCTATCGCAAAAATTAATATTAATTAATAATTAGTTTATCCTGTCACTGAATGATTACCCAAAATGAATGATGAATAATTACAATGGAAAAAATTACAGAACTATTATAATGTCAGTAAAAGTTCATACCACAACGTTTGCACTTCAATTTTACTTATTTTCATAAAACATTAATGCAGATTTGTTTCTTTTTCGGTGCAGGCAATTCCTATTTAATAATAAAATGGTATCCTCATAAAATCTTCGTCGGGGCGCGCAATCGAGCACGTTTAGCCCGTCAGCATTATCGGACGGGTCAACGAACACCGCCGCTGCGTCCCCCGCCCGCGCTCCCCTCCCGGTTGCGCCGACGCTGAGTCCACAGGCGACTCAGCAAAACTTTGCGACTGTTGCTGGTCGCCCCGCGCCTCCCCCGCGGGCGAAAACTAATAGGGAGAATGAGAGCCGCAAGGCTACGAAGAGCCGCAAGGTGGAGTCTTCTCGACCTGGCAAGGACGAGAGCAGGAGGTGCGATGAGGAGGGCTTCATACTGGTGGAGAGGAGGGAGAAGCCCGCCGCCCGCAACCATCGCGGCACCGCACCATATGTACCTGAGCTACGTCTGCGGAGCGAGGTCCCCGCGACGCCCTTGTACATATCCCGCCTGCACTGGTCCATGGAGGTCGAGGACGTCGTGGACTACATCCAGAAGAAGACGACACTGCGCCTGAGGGTCGAGCGTCTGCAGTCTCGCCACAAGGTTAACTTTAGCTCCTTTGTGGTGAAAATACCGACGAATCTTCTGTCGACTTTCGAGGCGTCGGAGTTCTGGCCGATGGATGTAGTCTATCGGAGGTTCCGGGGGAGACTCCGGAACGAAGCGAGTCACGTCGCTGGCAAAACGTGACAGTGTTAGTTTTTAAGTAAGTATATAATATATAAAAAAAATATGTATGTTAGTTTTAAGGTATTTATTATATAATTAATATGCATGTTAGATTTAAGGTATCTGTTATATGGGCCTTTGATGCCCGAAATAAATGATTTGATTTGATTTGATAAAATGTTAATGTAGTTAGGTTAGGCTCATCTTGCTTACATTTTATAAAAATATTTTTTGGAATTTTTTATTAATTTTCGTCTATTTATAGGTAAGTATAGTATTTTTTTTTTATTACATATTGATAAGTTAATGAATACCGGAAATATAAAAGGTGTAAATGTAAGTGCCAAAAACAAAATTTGGAGGAATTGTTGATCAAAATAGTAGCTCATCTTCGTTATAATTTTTTTTAAAGGGAAATACTTATATTACGATAAAATCTCTTTGTGTAGGAAAAACAAAGTATTTAACTTATCAATTACTACAAAAAAAATTACATTTTAATTGACGATATATAGAAAACCCTAAGTCCAATTCTAACTAACTTAAATAAGGCTACTAACTTAATGAATCCTAAAACTCTTATTAAACATACATAATATAGTATGTATTTGTTTATTAAGTAGGTATTTGTAAGTATATTCTTTTAATATTATAATATTTATAATTTATTAATTATTATTTATTAATTTTGTATATATTATCATATATTTATTATTTATGTCAATTGTCATGTAATTGTATTATATAATTATGCTATTATGATTTTTTATTGTATGTGTATTACTGTGCAGATTTCTAATTTATCTGTGCACGTCCTATCTGATATTTTCCATCACATTTCTCTCCGTAGGACTGCTGGAAGAAATTTCTGTTAGAGATAAGCAGTACCTGTTGTGTCGTTTTTCTTCTGTGTATATTTCATGTTAAAAATGTATGTGTGCAATAAACAGTAAATAAATAAATAAAATAAATAAGGCTCTAAGTGCCATACATTATGTTTTAAATAAAGATCTAAGTTCTAATGTTTGTTTCGGCAAATAGGCACTTGGGACATTTAAATTTTTAGATACATAAAGACTAGTGACGTGATATTACAATTCACATATTAAGTAAATTACAAAAAACAACAAAGTTACCAAATTTTTGAGTCAAAATATTAAAATACCAAGTAAAAATAATGACAGCAATAAAACATTATTCATACTATTCTATTTAAAATAGCTTAATAACGCCATTTTCTTCCCGAACCGGCAACAACAACAGGTGCTAATGCCCGTTTTTACCAATAACACCTAAAATTTAGGTGTCCCTTAAGCCAATATAAGGGGCACCTAACGCAAGTTTTGTTCTTGATGAATTGACAACCCCGTAACTCTTAGGTGACGTATAAAACAAAGTATAAAACAAAGTCGCTTTTTCTGTCCTCATGTCCCTTTGTTCCCTTTAATTGCGGTTTTCTTTAATAGATAGAGTGATTAAAGATATAGGTTTGAGATATATATGTATATTTATGGGAGTTCGCTATTTTACAAGTGAAATATCAGACGGCCATTCTATAACAGATTCATTGTCAAGGCAACCGTCACCTAACGTCGTCGTCGTCGCCACATACGTCACCTAAGACCCCCCGCGCATTAGGCGGCCAGGTCGCGCGGCCAGATCGCTGCGGCCAACTAATTCTTCTACGATATATGTGGGTGCGCGCATTACGCGACCAGCGGCCAGCTGTCACGCTCTGGTCGCGCGGCCAACGAAAAAAATCGCGACACACACGCGGCCACTTGGCCGCCGCGGCCAACGATATACGGGAATTTGTATGAAATTACTCAGTGTGCGCGCACTGGTCGCCGCGGCCACAAGTTTTTTGTATACAGAAAACAAAATAATTGTCAAAGTTTACTCATCAAATCACTACTCATACGAGTGTGGTCGCAGACGTGGCCGCAAAGTGCGCGGGGTGGTCGCAGCGACCTGGCCGCACGACCTGGCCGCCTAATGCGCGGGGGCCCTAAGTCTACGGGGTCGTCAATTCATCGCGTAAATTATAAACGTCACCTAATGGTTTGACGGATGAATCGCATAATAGGTTGTTTTATTTCAAATAAACGTCACCTAAGAGTTACGGGGTTGTCAATTCATCCCGCAAATTATAATGACTTAGGTGTCACATAAACGTTGGTGAAAACAAAACTTGCGTTAGGTGCCCCATAAATTGGCTTAAGGGACACCTACATTTTAGGTGTTGTTGGTGAAAGCGGTCATAAGTCCACCAATTTCATAACATTGGCGGCACGCTGGCAGGGACTTAAACCCTTTTATATAACAATATGCTATGCGTCCCGCTCCTCCGCCTTTCTTAAAAGATGTAAATACCAAACAAAAAACTACGCTAATCACATAATGCTTATTTTAGGTTATTGGCGATGGCACATACAGGGTGCAATTAAACCTTCCTGCCAAATTTTTTCCAGGGCTTACGAGGGCTGCTATTTATGTATCCGGAACTGGCCACTTACAAGAACAATATTTAAAAAGTAATTACAACATTTGAAAATAGAACTCTTTGGTTGAAGAATACATTTTGTTTCATGTGACTGTCAATTATTTTTCCATTGTGGCGTCATTTTGAAAATTGCGTGTCTTCATTTGCCATGGATTTAACGCGTGAACATTTTCGTGCAATGATTTACTACGATTTTCGGCGTGGGCTAAATCAACAACAGTGCTTTATTCAACTCACCGCAACTTTTGGAGATGAAGCACCATCAAAAACCACTGTTTATCACTGGTACAGTGAGTTTAATCGTGGGCGGTCTATGCTCACGGATGAAAATAAAGAAGGTCGCCCAAAAACAGCTGTTGTCCCACAAAATATAGATGCTGTGCGGGAACTAATAATGCGTGATCGTCATGTTACATATCGCGAGATAGAGGCGTCCTTAGGCATAAGTATGACGAGCATACATAAGATATTACACGAACATTTGGCTGTAAAAAAAATATGTTCGCGTTGGATTCCGCACAACTTGACAATCGATCAAAAACGGGCTCGTGTCGATTGGTGCAAAAAAATGATAAAAAAATACAACCGTGGTACGTCAAAAGCCGTTTATAATATCTACACAGGTGATGAATCTTGGATCTATGCATATGACCCCGAAACTAAACAACAGTCAACGGTGTGGGTGTTCCAAGATGAGCCGAAACCAACAAAAGTTACTCGTGCAAAAAGTACTTTGAAGCAAATGGTCGCCTGTTTTTTTGGAATTAATGGACATGTGGCTACAGTGCCATTAGAGAATCGTAAAACGGTTAATTCTGAATGGTATACGACCATTTGTTTACCAGAAGTCATTGAAGAAATAAGAAAGGACAACCGACAACGCAGAATCATATTACATCACGACAATGCTAGCTGTCACACCTCAGCTGAAACAACTCAGTTTTTGGAGGGTCAAAAGATCGAATTGACTGGTCATCCGCCGCACAGCCCTGATTTGGCACCTAACGATTTCTTTTTATTTCCATACGCGAAGAACAAATTACGTGGTCAACGTTTTTCGAGCCGCGAAGAGGCTATTGATGCGTTCAAAATGCACGTTTTGGAGATACCTCAATCAGAATGGAAAAAGTGCTATGAAAATTGGTTCCAGCGTATGCAAAAGTGTGTCGATCATCGCGGCGAATATTTTGAAAAGCAATAAAACCATATTAAATGATATATGTTTGTTTCTTTTTTTAATTCCGGATACATAAATAGCAGCCCTCGTAGGTATCATTAGGAGAGTCCATTTAACCAAAAAAAATTGGGTGTTATTTTTTTTTCAATGACATATTTTATCCCATTTAAAATCGTTGCAGTATGGCCACTCGCGGCGCGGGGGAATCAGAGGGGGTGACGCGGGATGAGGCGCGCGCGTGGGGGCACGTCACGCGCGGCCGACGCATTGTGTCCATTAATTGTAGTGTTCTTTAGGATAACTTTCGGAAGCTATTTCTCAACATTTTAGTACTGAGTGACTATAAAAGAAAAATACGTGTATTTTTATTTTTAACAATGATCAATATATCAAAATTTGGCAGGAAGGTTTAATTGCACCCTGTATAATACATTTCTGCAAAAAAATACGTTTTGAAAATTTTGGCACTTACACCTTTTTTTATTTCCGGTATTCAAATAGTCTTTCAAAACACTAAAATTCACAATAATATATTGTAATTTATGTAAAATACTCGTATTTCTAATTAAACAAGTACAGCAATCGAGAAATTAATGCATGACAGTAATAATAATAATTATTATCTATCTACGTTTGAATAATTACATAATATTATTATAATAAACTAATAATAATAATTGACAGTCCTTTTACCAATTTTTCAGACTTTTCGAATGGAATGAGGATTCTGGTAATTGCCCAAAACCTACGTTTTGAGAAAGTTTTGAAATAAAAACTATTTTACGTGAAATTTACCAGAGTCGAAAAAGTGATGTTAATTTTGATTTAGTTTTGATTGTGATTCAGAACCAACTCGAATCAAGATTGATATATCGCCTTGACCAAACGTTAAATTTTACTCTTGATTAAGGCCATCCCCCGAGCAAACGACCTTGGCCATACATTTGCCGCGTCGCCGAGATCGCACCAAAACCCTATTTTTTTTTTACTTATCTTAGTTCAAAATTGTTCTAAAAAAAAATTAAAACGGGGAATATGTAGTTTATGATATTGTCGATCTATTGGCGTGTGTTTCAAATAAAAGTAATTTGTAAATCCTAAGGAGATGCAGAATGTATGCTTGAATTTTAATAAATTGGTTTTACTTTGGAAGCTGATATCATGAGTATAATAAACAAAAATAGAAAATTTAAAACGGGGAATGGAATGTTGATGTACTGAAGATTGTTGCTGTATTTTTATTATAACTTTGTAGCTTTCAAATTATGAGTTTATAGGGCTTGAAATACGGTAAATTACGGTATCTCCGTAGGGAACGCCCTTAAGAGCGTGCGCTAGTATAATACGAGTAATAATAGTAATTATTTATGTCGGGAGTACCAAACTTTACTGGGATTCTTGAGTGGGTGAAAACGGACATAGACACGGATGAAATATTCGTGAAATTTTGATGCATCTATGTAGTTTTTCTATCTAGGAAATTATAAGATATCCCGTTTTCATTAGTACGGGCCCTCGTAAATATAATGGCTTGACCGTGTACCGCGTGTCTAGATGTAGTATTTTTCAAAATAAAACAATTCGTAGCTTATTATCAAGTATAAAAATAAATTGGAAGATCATCTATTTTGCTTTAGGAGCTCCCACACACAAAACTGCGAATTCACATCGCATCGTAATGTCATTTTTAGTATGAGTTTTGTGATTTGTCGCAGATATTTGCGATGCGAATTGTGATGCGAATTTGCAATTTTGTGTGGGAGCTCTAAAGGTCAAATCGCTGGCATGGTTGCGGTCGTGTATCCCGTATATCCCGTAGCTATGCCAGGAACACCCGTTGGGGTTTTGTTGGTGTGGGGAGTCCCACATGCCCCGGTGGCTATGCGACATGCGTGGATCGCCAGGGAAGCGTAATTACATTTCCCCAATGGAAAAAAGTAAGTTCAAATATAAAAAACCAGTCAAAGTCTAGTCAATAGTTATACGCACGCGGCACGGGGCGTATCACTTAACGCCTAACGGGGCATTATTATTATCAAAAGTCGTACATTTTTATATCAGATATAAAAATGTACGACTTTTGATACTAATAATGCCCCGCTAAGTGATACGCCCCGTGCGTATCGCAGAATCAATAAGTACTAATAAATTTTTTTTTTCTTCTTTTTTGGCAACTTGACACAAAGGATGTGTATGTTGTGCCACAGACAAGGTAAAAAGGTAAGGAATATAGCGGGAAAACCATATTCCTCCTATTATAATTTTCATCATCGTTTTTATGTATCGTCAGGTCTAAAGTCTAGTCAAAGTCTAAGTAAAAGTCAATACAGTCACAGGAGTCAAGTCGGTCGATTCAGTAAAGTGGTAGACGCTTTACTGAAACTTTCGATGGAGTTTTGGAGGGAACACAAAATAGCACGTTTCTGGATATTACATCACTTTCCTACACTTGTGAATGAACACGAATATCTAATGGTTAATATTCTACCAATATTACGCATTAAAAACCCAGCTAACACAATTTTAGGAAAATAATACAAAAACACAACAGCACTCTTTCACATGCCCGCCAAAACTCCTAATTAATTATTATTATATTATCAAGTGCAATTTGAATTTATGTAGGCACCTTGGTCTATTTACAGTCTGATAGCCCGATCCATACATATATTATAAATGCAAAACTGTACCTCTGTCTGTCTGTCTGTCTACCCAAAACGCTGAACCGATTTTGTTATTTGATAATAATTCAAACAGTTTTATTTGAACTTACTCAAGTCCGTAGATCGACATGTATGTTTTTGAAATATTATATTATGACAACACTTTTGAATGTGTACCACATTGTACGATTTGCACCTTGCATTTGTATTAGGTAAGTACACCTTAAGGCGGGGATTAATCTCAATCCAAAACGATAACCTTGCACACAACCAAAGGCCAAGCGTATACGCATCGCAATAAGATTCATTTTAGCTTAGCATAAAACTGGAGTTACCAGGGGTGGATCTTCTCTATTTTTCATGTTTTTTTAAATATCTTTGGAAATAAATATTAAGAAACAAAATTGTTCGGTTCAAAATATTTTAATATAGATTTACTAACAATTTATTCAAATAAAATGTATAATTATCCTAGTTAATACTTATATTTCGATGAATTAGATTTTTGTCGGAGGTGAGTTTGTAAATTAATTACAGCCAAAGTATTACGTTTTATAATAACGTTTATGGTTTAAAGTCTTTTAAATATTGTGTTATTATATTGGAACTAGGTAAACCGGGAGTCACGGAAAACCAAATCGGGGTTGATCCTCGCCTTAAGTTCGATGAAAACACAATATCGTAAGCGGCAAATCTTTGATGTATTCAATTCGATATTAAGAAAAAACTAGATTTTAATCTAGCTTTAGCGTGCGCTCACACCAATTGGCTTTCAAAAGGTGTCGTCTTGTGAGAATGTGAATAATTTTACATCAATAACGCATACGCTGTTGTGTGGAATAAATATGTGATGTTTAATTGTCCGACCGCATTTTATCTCATTACATTATGTCCTGCGCGATTTATCGGGAGTGTAGAATGTTTATAAGTGTTTAAATCAAGTATTTAAAGTGTATGTCAAATATAACACAATCGTCCATTGAATGGGTCGTCAGTGTTTTTGTCTTTTGTTTAATATTTCCGAAGATTTGGTTTGACACTACAATAGCATAATGGACGATACTTTTGAATAATATCAGTTGCTTAGTATTATTTCATAATAATTAATGTCCACTGGTAAAAGAACAGAGAAGAATAAAATGGATACCAACACAAAAACCTCCCAGCTAGACAAGGAACAAACGGTGCCCCTCAAAGATGGAACAGTGGATGTCCAGACACTCACATTCATGAAAAAACTAAAACACGTAAGAAACAATATAACAGTGGAACCAGCGCTCGCTCTGTTCATAGTGCCTAGTGTGCTGGCAGTACTCGCAGCACAAAATCTGAATTTGGACAAAGCGTGTAGGGTGAATCTGGGTTTTAACGATAGTGCATGTACAGCGCTAAATTTGAGGAAGCGTGCCAACTTCAGCTACGAGGAAGATGAAGTTCAGAAGCTGATAGCTTCGGTGCAAGGGTGGAAGAGCGTGGTCCACACTTCTGTACCCACAATATTAATGTTATTCGTTGGAGCTTGGAGCGATAAGACGGGGCGAAGGAAGATATGTTTGCTTATGCCGATATGCGGCGAGCTGCTGACGTGCATACTCAATATGATAAACACGTACTTCTTCTACGAAGTCTCCGTGGAGTGGACGACCTTCATGGAGGTTATATTCCCGTCACTGACGGGCGGCTGGTACACGATGATATTGGGGGCGTACAGCTACTTGGGAGATATCACGTCAAAAGAGGCGAGGACGTTTCGATTCGGGGTGCTGAGTTTGTGCATGTCGGTGGGATTTCCCATTGGGATGGGGGCGAGCGGCGTCCTCCTGCGGTATACCGGATATTATGGGGTGTTCGGGTTGTCGGCACTGATACACCTGTTCAACTTTGTCTACATTCTATTCTCTATTAGAGATCACAGGAAGGAGACTCTATATCTCAAGGTATGCTTCAGTTCTTTTCGTAGGAAAATTAAGTAACCAATCTTCGTTTTCTATATCTTTATCTTAGATCACAAACACATGATTCGATCGTACAATAGGAGTTTAGTATTTTGTATTTGATTATACTGTAATAGGCTACTTGACCTACTTTTTTTCTTCATGCTAATCGCTTCTTAATCATTCATTTTCACAAAAAAATTTAATATTTTACACAGTAGAAACCCATAAAAATGTTTATTGAAAACTACGCCTCTTAAATGGCGCCGAAAACACTGTCCGCCATAGTGTGACGTCATATGCTTTGTATTTTAAACTCTCTTTATTGAACATTTTTTTATGTGCTAAATATACGAGTCTAAAAGTGCCCAAAATTATAAAAGAATTAAATAAGAAATTAGAAATCATTTGTAATGTTGAAAACTTTTGGAGAAAAGTTTTGGCCATTTCATTTCCCGTCTACAATAAATGGAGATAATATATAAAACTGATGTTTTAAGCGAATTATTCAATAAAATATATTTTACAAATCTTTCTAGGCTTATTCTTATTATTTATGTACAGATAAACTTACATATAACGAGCGCGATAAATAAAAAATATTAAATTACTATGAGGATGACGTCACATCCCAATCGGAAGTGCCGCAAAAGCGTTTTCGTCAGTACAAATCCTATTTTCATAAAATCATATTTTCAAATCGACTTTATTTATCAATCATAAGCTTTTATTTGATGATAAGGGTGAAATATGGTTTCCTAGGCCAAATTCTACTAGAAATATGCATTTGTTCAATGAAATTGAATATAGGTCAAGTAGTCAAGTAGTTTTAGATTAGAAAGACGATATTGTTTTAGATACTATTTGGTCGGAAGTCTTTAGTTAAGTTTTATTATATTATGCGCAGTAATTGTGAAGGAGTAAATATTATTATATTGTTGTACTCATCTGTATTATAACTTATAATATAAGTATATAATATGTTTATTATTTGTATGCCAATCACAAACAAATTACTAATAAGGTTGGCTACGTAGTACCTGACATGACTATATTATAATATATACTAGCGACCCGCACCGGCGTCGCTCGGGTATAAAATATATAGCCACTGAAAAAAATATTAAAATCGATAGCCTATGATCCTTCACGTGGTCTACTTCTTATCTGTGCCAAATAACATAAAAATTGCTCCAGTAGTTCGCGAGATAAGCCCTTTCGAATAATTTCCCCCGTTTTTTCCACATTCTCCTATTAGTCTTAGCGTGATAAAATATAGCTTATAGCCTTCCTCAATAAATGGGCTATCTAACATTGAAAGAATTTGTCAAATCGGACCAGTAGTTCCTGCGATTATCGCGTTCAAGATAGCCCTTTCAAATAATTTTCCCCGTTTTTTCCACATTTTCCTCTATTTCTTCGCTCCTATTAGTCTTAGCGTGATAAAATATAGCCTATAGCCATCCTCGATAAATGGGCTATCTAACACTGAAAGAATCATTAAAATCGGTTGCGTAGTTTTAAAGATTAAAGGGAACAAAGGGACATGAGGGAAAAAAGCGACTTTATTTTATAATCTACTAGCGACCCGCCCCGGCTTCGCATGGGTATAAAATATATATCTACAGAAAAAATTATTAAAATCGATTCAGCAGTTTTAACTTGTATTCATTATTACTACCCGTGGCCCGCATTAGTCGGTACCGCCGCAAAAGCTACGTCTCACAGGGAATTGGAGCCTTTTGCAGGGTATAGGCAAATCAGCTGTTATGTAGGGATCATTGGTATTCTTGGTATATGCAACGGGTATATGAGCTAATTCACCAGCTGCAGGACCGGTCATTATCTTCGCTACTGCGCACCCCCGCCTTGGTAGCGCCCACTTCGAAACGGGCGTAACGCAATTTTTAATTTCGCCATAACTTCTAAACTAAACGTCCAATTTTAATCATTCAAACAATAAATATTATCTACACAAACTGTTCTTAGTGATGAAATAATTTATTTTGATAAGGATTATCAGCATGAGTAAAATAAATGCGTTTAAATGTAGTCCAAAAAAAATCAAGATTTTTAAATAAAAAAATGGTTGTTGTGCCTCACTTGCCATAGATAGGTATAGTGTGTCCCGGACATTTTTGTAGATATTTATGAGATCTACATTTACTTAGAACATTGTATGGTTCTATCTTGTATAGTTTAGGCAGCGTACGCAAAATAAGTAATTTTTCTGGTTGATTTTTTTCACCTTGTGTCAGAAAAACCCAAATATCTTACGGAACCCTATATTTTCCAAAATAAAAAGTAGCCTATGCCTTTACTCGTAAATAATGTAGCTTTCGAATGGTGAAAGAATTTATAAAATCGGTCCAGTAGTTTTTGAGCCTATTCATTACAATTAAACAAACAAACAAACAAAGTTTACCTCTTTATAATATTAGTATAGAATATAGATAATATGTATATATAAATTTCCTGTCACTATGTTTGTCCGCGATGGATTCCTAAACTACTTAACCGATTTTAAGGTTTTTTTTTATGTGTGCTTTTTCCAACTTGAGAGATAGGATAGCTTAGATCTTTAATTATAGTCGCAATTTTATTTTATTGCAAATTATTTGTCTATAAAGAGCGACCATTGTTTATGCGACGCGGGTCACGGGATAGCGATGGACGTTGCCATGGTGACATACTTATTTAGTCACTAATTCAAAAAAATAATACGGGCGATATACTTTATATAATAATATGGCAAAGAAACGTTTGCCGGGATAGCTAGTACGTATATAGATTATACGAGCGATACTAATATTGCTGCCTGCGGTCATATCATGTCTAGTACAGGAACTTAAATATACGGAATGGTTTTGGTGATTGACACAAAGTAAATTGAACGCATGTAAAATTAATTCCAAACAACAAGGCGATTTAGACCATAGATTAAAAAAAATAGATTTAGATTAAAAAAAAAAAAAAGGGAGAGGCATTGGCTGTTAGTTTGGACATTGCGAAGGCCTTTGATCGGGTTTGGCATAAAGCGCTGCTATCAAAGCTTCCATCATACGGGCTGCCCGAGAAATTATGTAAGTGGGTCACTAGTTTCTTAGCAGACAGAAGCATAAAGGACGACCTTTATGCTTCTGTCTGCTAAGAAACTAGTTTAGGCATTCGCCGTCAACTACGAAGTTGACGGCGAATGCTCGGAAACTCAGTCTGTTGATGCTGGTATTCCTCAGGGCTGTGTGCTATCGCCTACTTTGTTCATACTTCATATCAGTGACATGTTACACACCAACGGCATTCATTGCTATGCGGATGATAGTACAGGTGATGCTGTATATACCGGCTCCCCCAATATTTCACGGCAAAATGTCACTGAGAGTCGAAACGAACTTGAGTCTAAGGTGGAGAATTCATTGGAAAAGGTCTCTGAATGGGGTAGACGTAACTTGGTCCAATTCAACCCCGCCAAGACACAAGTCGGCGGCTCGAATTGTTGACTACTATAGTGTTTCAAACTGCTTGGACCCATTGGAATTGCGCCGAGATGTAGCTTCACTCTGCATCCTCTATCAGTTGTATCACGGGGAGTGCTCTGAGGAATTGTTCGGAATCATACCACCTGCAACTTTTCGCCATCGTCCCACGCGAAAAACATACCATCCTCATCACCTTGATGAGTGGCAGTCTTCCACAGTGCGTTTTTCGCGTAACTTTCTGCCGCGCACTGTAAAACTCTGGAACGAACTGTCACCAGCAGTATTTCCGGACCTATACGACCTGCAAACCTTCAAGAAAAGAGCGTATTCCCTCTTAAAAGGCCAGCAACGCACCTGCAGCTCTTCTGATGTTGCGAGTGTCCGTGGGCGACGGTAGTTGCTTACCATCAGGTGACCCGTTTGCTCGTTTGCCCCCTTATTTAATAATTAAAAAAAATGTTGATTGACAAAACTTTATTTATATGGAATTTATTGACTACCTGTATTACTTTAAAGATGCTATGGCTCAAACCGCATGTTTGAGCCATAGCATATTTGTAATACATACGGGTAGGGCATTTTATAGATTCTGTCACGCTGATTTAGTTAAACACTCGGGCTTCGATTCTTACCTACTTATAACTAGATGCCACCCGCAACTCCGTTGCGCAAAAAAGTCGTTTATCGCGTGGGAACCGTACATTTTACGGGATATAACATATCCTATATCCTTTCCCGGGACAAAATTATCTCCATACCAAATTTCAAAATCGGTTTAATGGTTTGGGCGTGAAGAGTTAATAGACATACAGTCTTTATATAATTTTTAGAATTCGCATTTATATTATTAGCTGATATAGTATGAGTAAGAACTATGAATATAGATAACAAACGTCAATTGAACAGTGATAAACCTGTATCGTTTTTGGGAAACAGGGAGCTATTATACTATTTTATGTTTTTGAGTAAATAAACAGATATTACTAATCTATAATGTTTCGGGGTTACGTTAGAAAAGTTCTCAGAATTTTTATTTATTTAGCACAGTTGATTTTATTTAGCACTTTTTAATGCTAAAATATACAACTACCTAAAAATAGTTAAAATAAAAAGGATATAAATTATAATATTACTCGTATTTCCTAGGTGAACCCTGTAGATTTAGAATGTAGATAACCAAGTATTGTGTCAAAAACTTTTGTAATTGACTTAAGGATTTATATCAGGACACTTCAAAAGGACGCGTCCTTGGATTTCTGAAGGACTTCTTCGACTTCCGAAGTCTCAGGGACACAACACACATCGTATTCAAGAAGGGACCCAACAACAGGAGGCTTCGAATGTGTCTCATATTGATGGTCGTCTGTTTGACCTTCGGACCTACGTGGGGTGAGTCTAACCTGTAGAATATACAGGGTATAACAAAACTAAGTGGTAATACTTTACTTAGAGTGTGTATATTGTGTTCCTTACATGGAGTTCACTGTGAAAGTAGCAGCGCTGAAAGACCAATTTTTTTCCACTCTTGTATGGGGAAACTCGTTACGCCGCTGGGGCGCTTGCCTATACAAAAGTGAAAAAAGGGCTTTCAGCGCTGCTACTTTCACAGTGAACTTACTACAAGGAACACGTACACATCCTACTCGTAAAGTATTATCACTTAGTTTTGCTACACCTTGTATAATACAATATTACTCAATGACGCCCGCAACTCGGGAACATTTTTTCGGGATTAAAAGTATTGTATATCCTTTCCCGGGACTCAAAGTACCTCCATATCAAACAGCAAAATCGGCTTAGTGGTTTGGGCGTGAAGAGGTAACAGACAGACAAACAGACACACTTTCGCATTTATAATATTATTATGGATGGATGTAGTCCGCGTACAACTTAGTGAAATTAAAGTGAAAGGTTTCGAGGATAGACGAATTCTAGAATTGCGGAATTTGATAAAATAACATAATATTTTCTATGATTTTTATCCTTCTGAAAAATATTTCAAAAATCATTTTTTATTCACACAAAAGTAAAGTTACCAACCTAAACATCATATGCCATAATCAAATGGCCCCCAAAAAAGTTCGGTCTCTCAGCTGGTGTCACGTTTTGTGTCTCGTTATGCCATGCCTACCCATATTATTTTCTTATACAACATCAATTTAATTAGTCTGACTTATAGATCCAATAAGTTATATTTTGCATAACGACGTAAAATTTAAAAGTGCAAATTTTGTAATTCTGTTGTATTTTCCTCATCTTTTGATGTGACCGACTCCTGCAGTGGAGAACATACTAATCATCAAACATAAAGTAATTAAATAATTCAGTATTTTCTTGTAATTTATGATAATAACAGCTTTTTGGCTGCTTTTAACTTTGAGAATATGAATTAGATTTGAGGCATGTAATAATAGTTGGTCGTTGAGACACAAAAAGGCCTAAACCACGGAACCCTTTTTGCTGAAATTTGGTATGGAAATACTTTGAGTCCCGGGGAACGGACATAGGATACTTTTCATCCCGGCAAAATTTCTTGCGCGATAAACTAATTTTGGCGCAACGGAGTTGCGGGCGTCATCTAGTAATTATTATTTCTCGGAAAGCATTATGCTATTCACACGATTCAGTTTTTAGTACAGCTCTCACATTCTCAAATATTTCTCCAATAATAATAATTTATAAAGATAATTAATTTTCTTAAAATTTTAAATATTAATTGTATTTCCCTCAAAATCAGCAACCCGTTTATCCAAGCTAGGTATAAAATGTAATTATAACTACACACTATTTGGATTTTTAATTACAAATTATTCCTTCGATTGTTGATTCTTAGAAATCTATTGTTATTCTATTGTGTCTCGTTCACCGGTGAGCTTATGGGGCTTGATGGGTTAAATATTTTATATTAAAATTTGTATTTAAAATCAGGTTCATATCATTAGTTCACAAGTAAAAAATAAGAAAAATAGGTTAAATTAAAAAGAGTTTACTGCGACCAATCACAAAAGAAAAATAAGAATTGGTTGTATAAGCTCCGAGATTATAATAAAGAAAGACGTTCTCAAACTCAGTTAAAATATTATGCCATAGTCGCGATTTTTCTTTGATATTCGATCAAATAGGATCAAATCAAATAATTATTATACTGTACTCGGCGTAACATAATATGGCGGTAGTGGTCATTGACTCCCTGTCAAAAACTTGTCATTTTCTATATAAACCGCGATTGACAATGAAGTGTCAGATGTTGTCAATCGCGGCTTTGTATAGAAAATGACAAGTTCGCCGAGTACAGTATTCGGAACGTGCACGTCAGTAGTGACATATTTCAAACGAAGTTTTGTGGGCATGTGTCAAAAAATAAACAACAAGAGTTTGTTTATTTTGTAAATATTATAGCAAATAAAGTATATTTAGAACAATAATTAATGGTATTTGGGTTATATTTAGTTAAAAACTACTTGTGGAAAATGAATATAATCATAAAAACCTGGTTTTGAGAGTGTAAAACACTCAATAAGTTTCAAGGCCCAATCTATGCTAAAAGGAAATAAATTGGTGTTAGCAGGACATGTAAGGGATGTAGAAGAGCTAAGAACTAATGGCAATGTTATTTAATACGAGCCAATATAATTCGCCGAACATCGGTGACTTTAGCACCCTATAAAACAAGTTCAAACGTAAGTACTCAACCAAGCAAAAAACGTAACTAAACATTTGGACAAAGCAAGTCTAAACATTTTTATTCATTCTTACAGATAGATAATAATGATCGGGTTGTTGCTGGAGTAAAATGCAGCTGCGTTTATAACCAGAGCGGCAAGTGCAAACATATTGCTGCTTTAATCAGTAACAAAAATACGAGCAATACTTTATACCTACTTGAAAAAAATAAATGTAATGTTTTTAAAAATCTTTTTTTTATTTATTTTATACAACATTAATACTCTTGAAGAAAATCGGAGTCTATACATTTACTAAAACACTGCAAACATTCTTGATGTTTCTGAGTCTTTGCATTAATACACTTTCAATCAATGAGTTCCTAAAATAGTAACATAGAATATCATTGCTTTCAATATGGATTCTTACTCGAGCAATATCACAAGTCCTTTCGGTTTCCGTCCCTTTCATCTTAAACTTGCTTACTTGAAAAACCTTTTTGATTCAAAACTCTATCTCCAGCTTCTAAAAGATCAGTTAAGCCAGTATGTAGTATCTGCTTTATCGTCATATTTTGTGAGTCACTATTTCTTCCACCTAATACTTTGGATTTAAATTAAATATTCTATGAAACTATCACTGCAAGTTTTGTCGTCGGGTTTTGGAGACCATGGTGATCCATCATTCGTCAACAGTAAAATAATAGTTAGGTACTCAATTAATATCTTTATAAAATGCAACTCAAATAAAATTGACTTGACCGATAATGCAATTTTAGGTTATATCGAATCACATACTTTTTCATTTTTACAGCAGCTATCCATTTATATCTGATCTAATTTCCTAGTGGATTTAGGAAAAACATTAAATTTGTATACTGACTACCTATTTCTGCTGTAATTTTTGTAGTCTACGATACTAAAACAATTAAGACCAATTTCTAAAAATTTCGAAACAAGATTGACAAGTTTGTTTGACTATTAGCTGAGCCTCTTTTTTTGCATATTTTTGCCGCGGCAAGCGCGGCAATCGCTTTCTTTACCTCTCCACCCACTTCGCACGCTCCGAATAGTGTCATCGATAAAAAACAATAATAATAATAATCGTCAATAAATAACTTTTATCTCTAGTCGGGAAAAATATCAAAAGCTAATGTATTTTATATCGTAATATATTAAAATATGTTTGCATTTCATTATAATAAGGTTAATGAAATCTTTATCCTTCGAAAACATGTAGCAACTAGCTTGGAGCAATTCGGAATTAATTTGATTTAATTCACAACCTAATATTCGTAAGTCTACAAGTCAGGATACAAGTTACAACCAAAATAATATCACAAAGCGTAACAAATTGAAGACAAAAAATTCTAGTATTTATA
Source organism: Polyommatus iphigenia (assembly GCA_963422495.1). Taxonomy (NCBI): domain Eukaryota; kingdom Metazoa; phylum Arthropoda; class Insecta; order Lepidoptera; family Lycaenidae; genus Polyommatus; species Polyommatus iphigenia. Next base: position 12,748,006 of record OY730180.1, on the reverse strand, counting down.
TTATTATTGTCTAAACACGTCTGCGAGGACTCGCGACAGATCTCGCTGCGGGTCACCGCAGATAAATAAGGTCTAGTTTCGCATAGTATTAACTGCGAGCTTCTCGCATGACATTCATTGTAGCAATAAATTGCAGGAATTAGTATGAAATGCAAACAATATTGCAAGAAACTCACGCAAGACTTCCGCGAGTTTGCTTGCAGGTGGAAACACGGCCTTATAGTGCTATAACGTGTCAAAAAATAAATGAAATCAGTTTTTAACAGTTATAATATGACAAAATTAAAACTTTCTTATCGATGCCCCCAAGCAAAAAGTCGGTAACCGAAAAATCCAAATTTTACAGGAGCGATTTACTGTTTTTTGTGTATATTTTGGCAACGCGGGGAAATATGTAAAACATTGATATATGATATAAAACCTAATTTTTTGGTGCATGTCATTGTTTAATCAGTATGCAAATATGTTTAATCATAAACTAGTAATCTGTGAAAATAAATAATACAGGACAAGTCATGAGTAAAAAATTACGCTATTAACACTTACAGGGTTTTTGCAGTAACTTTACAAAAAACTACCATCCGTAACATTATATTATGGACTTTTATAACGTGTTTTATAATGTCAAACAGGGCGCGTATGTTAATATTACGATGTTATTGCGGTTATATAATATTTATGCAGAAACTGTATTGCTAAATTACATTTGTTTTAATAAGGAATTTAATACAGTGTTAGCACTAATACCGATATTTATTCGACAAATTTATTAATTGTAATATTACAAGGATTGAAGGAAACACACAGAATATTGTGTATTAATAAGGTTTATTCATATCAAAACAAATTATTGAACTCCCAAATCAGTATGAAAAACACAAAGTAATTAAGGGGGTCTAGGTCAAGAAACGGACGATTTTCAAGATTTAAACGGGGGACAGGAGACATAAGAATATAGTAATTTAAATTATGAAAAAAATATATGTGTTAGTTAAGGATCTAACACATTGAAATTCATATTCCATTACACAATATCATGAACTTCACTCGATAGAAAAAAATCCCAAAGTTACATCTTCTTTTAACGAAATTGCCATACTACTTACGTCCAAATTGTTTGGAATTTTCAGATAATTTTTGTAATGAATTAAAGACAAAGAATATATCTAGTAAGTATCGTTTATTTGACTCGATTTAATTGATGTATAAAATAACGACGATCAAAAAACTATAAAATTGGTTCGGCTGGTGCTTTCAGTCACACACTTTGCGCCTGCAATTTTATAGTTTTTTGATCGTCGTTATTTTATACATCAATTAAATCGAGTCAAATAAACTATACTTACTAGATATATTCTTTCTTTTTAATTCATTACAAAAATTATCTGAAAATTCCAAGCAATTTGAACATAGTAGTAGTACTATGTTCAAATTGTTTGGAATTTTCAGATAATTGCCGTATTGCCGTAGGGTAATTTCGTTAAAAGAAGATGTAACTTTGGGATTTTTTTCTATCGAGTGAAGTTCATGATATTATGTAATGAAATATGAATTTCAATATGTCAGATCCTTAACTAACACATATATTTTTTCATAATTTAAATTACTGTATTTGTCTCCTGTCCCCCGTTTAAATCTTGAAAATCCTCCGTTTCTTGACCTTGTTTTTTTTTTTTTTTTGAGGGGGGGAAATACGTTACGTATCCCCCGCCGCGCACGGGGGTGGACGACGGGGGTATGTCGGACTCCCTCCGACTTGGTGCGCCGGAGGTTTGCCGACTAAACCCCCTAAATCTTTGGGTACTTATAAATTAACTTAGTTGACAGATGTCTGTCCAACACTCAATTCGGACATCATTCTGTCAATTCAGTTCACCCGTAGGCCGTAACCACGCCCACATACCTTGCACGGGCCGCAGCAAAGTTACGGAATTTTCTTGACTCGGTCGCTGCACTCAAAGCCCGCGATTTAGGGAGATCGCAGACGTCACACTTTTTGTGTGATCGAGTCTGCGGCTTTCATACAGCCCGCATGGCGCGCGCCATCAAACTGTATGTAAGCCGCAGACTCGATCACACAAAAAGTGTGACGTCTGCGATCTCCCTTATCGCTATAGCTTCAGAAATATTAAACCTTTTAATATTGCACTTAAAGCTGCGATATTTTTTTTATCAGTATAAAAACCCTCGCTTTTGTACAAAGAACAACGTATGAAACTGGACATTTATCGCGGCAAAATACTTTTGTGATAAATTACTGGGAATTCCTATTGTTTTTTTAGGGTTCCGTACCCAAAGGGTAAAAACGGGACCCTATTCATGAGACTTCGATGTCTGTCTGTCCGTCTGTCTGTCCGTCTGTCTGTCCGTCTGTCTGTCTCCAGGCTGTATCTCAAGAACCGCTATATCTAGAGTTCTGAAATTTTCACAGATTGTGTATTTCCGGTGCCGCTATAAAAACAATTACTACAATAAAAATAAAATTATTATTTAGGGGGGGGGCGCTCCTATGGGAGCCGCGTTGCATATAACAAACGTGATTTTTTTGGCCTTTTTTGCTCGTAATCAATAATAATAAGAGGTAGGCACTTGAAACTTTCACGAAGGCTTTAAATATATAACTTTAATAATTAATAATAATATTTAAATATAATAAAAAATTAAGGGGGACTCCCATACAAAAAACACAATTTTTGGCCTATTTTTGCTCTATAACGGTACGGAACCCTTCGTGCTCTGCGCGACTCGCACTTGGCCGATTATTTAAATTCATTTTCGCTGTTATTACTGTACAAACTTTTTACATCCTCCCGACAAAAACAGCTGATAATAATTCTCTGACCTGGCCAACTTGAGTCAGCCTGCAGGGTAAAACCCTGCGGTTAATATCATGTTTTCTCTCTTGTTTTCCATGTTAACGAGAGAAAAGACATGATATTTTAACTCACTTCTTAATAGCCTACCAGTTGGAACTTTAAGAATGCCTACTTTCGCCTGACTAGACATGGATAGTCTTTCCACCCTTCCAACTTTTGTAGCTTTATTTAGTACTATATGAAGCCAAAATTTGGTTATCAAGCAGGAACCGTACATTTTCCCGGGATATAAAGTATGCTATGTCCTTTCTCGGGACTCAAAGTATCTCCTTCTTACTATACCAAACTTCAGCAAAATCGGTTCAGCGGTTTGGTCGTGACGAGTTAACAGTCAGACAGGCAGGCACACTTTCACATTTATTATATAAGTATGAATATAGGAACAGTAATTATTATTATTGATTGAATTTTTTAATTTTCCAGGTGAAATGAGTGTGATGTACATCTTCACAAGGTACCGATTCAACTGGAATGAGATCATGTACAGCATCTACTCCACGTATGCTCTCATCACTCACGCTGTTGGTAAGTGGAACAAAACTAAGTGATAATACCTACTTTAGGGTGCGTATGTGTCCCTTATATAGAGTTCACTGTGAAAGTAGCAACGCTGAAAGAGTATTTTTTTAAACTTTTGTATGGCAAAATTCTTGATACTCCGCTTGCGACTTGCCCATACAAAGCAAAATTTTTTTATTCCTTCAGCGCTGCTACTTACTGCTACAATGAACTCTACAAGGTGTAACAAAACTAAGTGATAATATTTACGGTGTGTATGAGTTTCATGTATAGAGTTCACTGTTAAAATAGGGATAAAAGAGCCAGTTTTTTTGTGATTTGTATTAGGCAAGGGGGCTTCCACAATTATTATTTACGTGAGGTGTTTTTTTTTTAATTTTCTTCAACCTCCTCACCCACCCCTCAATCCCAAGCGCGCCAGCGTCTTGACCATACAAAAGTTAAAAAAAAGTTACACTTTCACTGCTGCTTTCACAGTGAGGTCTATACTATTATAGGGGGAAAAAGCTCTAAACCTACTTCTAGTAGGCTTAGACCTTTTTCTGCAAATGCAAACAAAAAATAAACCTCATTTAAATAATAATTTTAGTATGGTGTACTATTGTTTTTTTTTTATTTTCAGGTACAATGTTTTCAATAAGTATTTTCAGTAAGAAGTTGAAGATGGATGATGCGGTGCTGGGCATCATTTCGACCTTCAGTAAAATGGCTGGATCAGTCATTTTGGCGTTCGCCAGAACTAACAACGAAATTTATGCTGGTATGTTATATCTATATATATAAAACTCAAAGGTGATCTATCAACGCACAGCCCAAACCACTGGACGGGTCGGGCTGAAATTTGGCATGCAGGTAGATGTTATGACGTAGGCATCCGCTAAGAAAGGATTTTGACAAATTCCAACCCCAAGGGGTTAAAATAGGGGATGAAAGTTTGTATATAATAATATTTTTTAACGCGAGCGAAGCCGCGGGAAAAAGCTCGTCGAAATATAAATGACATGATAATAGCGAAAAGAGAAAAATACGTGTGGCACTCGGGGACTGCCGCGGTAAAGATATTGCATAGAATTTTTTATCAACTTATGCAATTATAACTCGCATACACACAAATACCTACCTACCTACGGAAAAAATGAGTTATTGTCCGTATGTTACGAAATGTTATTTGTTCGATTCTTCCACTCACGTCTTCAATTATGTAATAGCTCTTTTCAAAGCGTGTGGCGTCCAACCTGCCCTTTTCACACCGGTGGTGCCGGTAACTTTTGTGATCAATGGATTTTCCTCGTGTTCTACTCTATTTATTTTGTGCCCATCAAAATTGCTTAACATTTTCAGAATCTAACTCAGGGTTCCCAAACTTATTTGTCTGCCGCCCATTTTGAGAAAAAAAATTTTAGGCGCCCCCTTTGTTTCACCTACTTTTAAATTAGAGCCTCTACATAACACCTCCATTTTTTTCGGGTCCCACACCGCCTCCCTTTAGGCCTTCATCGCCCACAAGGGGTCGTTATCGCCCACTTTGGGAAAGGCTGGTCTAACTTATTCCCCCTAGGGAATTATCAAAAAGATGGGAAACCTCTGTTACAATATTAGTGTGTAAATAATATTCTTCTATATTCCAGTGCCTATAGTGGAGATATTGAACGGTACAACAAATATTGCCCTGCGTTCTATAGCTTCGAAAATTGTGTCACAGCGTGAGTTAGGTAAGATTAATATAAGGCTAAAAAATGACAATAATATAAGGAAAATAGATTTAAGTGTATAATTTGGCTACCTACTACCAAAGAGGGTTCATAATCATTATGCAGTTCTAGGTACAGTGTACTCGTTGTAATTTATCATTTCCAGGCACAGTGCAGTATACTCGAAATCTTTACTTGTGTCGCACTAAATGGTATTCACATTCGTAATAATTGTTTTCTATTTCGAACAAAGAGTAATATTTACCTACGTATATTTCCAGGCAAAGTGTGCCTACTTATAATCTTACCCCTTATTCAGACAAAGTGTACTCCCAATTATCAACAATATCACCCAAAATAATAATTGTACTTAAGTCATTATCTATTTCCAGCCAAAAAATACTACCTATCATTAGCAATATTCCCGCAAAGTGTACTCACAATCATTACCTATGTCCAGGAAAAGTGTACTCACAATCCCCACAACCTTTACTTATTTCTGGGGAAAGTGTACTCACAATCATTATCTACTTCCAGGCAAAGTGTACTCCCAATCATTACCTATTTCCAGGGAAAGTGTACTCACAATCATTACCAATTTCCAGGCAAAGTGTACTCACACTCATTACCTATTTCCAGGCAAAGTGTACTCACAATCATTACCTACTTTCAGGCAAAGTGTACTCACACTCATTACCTATTTCCAGGCAAAGTGTACTCACTGTTCGGTATAGCGGAGACGATGATGCCGCTGGTTTTCGCGCCGATGTACTCGAGGATGTACATACTGACGCTGCACGTGCTGCCCGGAGCGGTGTTCCTCCTCACCCTGCTGGCTACTATACCACCGTTTGTGATATTCATGTGAGTATATACTACTATTAATATAAGCATGTAATAAAAGAACTACTGATAGAAGGAATGGATGGGAATGAAGATGTAGAAATGTGTAATGATAGATGGATGGAAATGAGGATGGATGTTTGTTGTTTTAAAAAGGCTGAATATAATATTATTGTTTCGCCTTTTCAGCACATCATGAGAATTTGGTAAGACTTGTCTTACTTAAAATGACGCACCCCTCCCTCGTATTCACAGTACAAAATTTTTCATTTATATCTTTGAAGTGGTGGGGCGCGTCATTTAAAATTAGACAATACACAAGCTCTATAGTAGTTTATGCTCTAGATTAATATCATAGGTCATAGATAAATATTTTACTTTTAAATTGTATAATATTATTCCTTTATATTTTTGTCTCATTGGTGTCTTGTTTCAGATGGTTTTATCGCCAACACAAGCAAGACGCTCGCAAAAGTAAGTTCATCATAGAAGAGGCTGATAATGGAACATAATTTTCTTATTCTGTCATTATGACGTGTAATAGTAGAGGAGGGGAGGGTGCTATTTATGTAGTCACTCGAGTGTCATGGATACCTAGTAGGTTTTGTACATTAGGTAAAACTAATAAAAATAATAAGAGCGTTTTTTTTATTTTAGTTGTGGGTTCAGAAATTGCAGCCATTGTAAAGTTTTGAAAAAGAAAATATATTCAGAAAATTGCTTATTTAGGTAAGTTATAAATATATTTTAGACAACAAGGACTAAATCATTCAGACTAGTTTAGAGCAAAATGAAATATCTGCGAAGCTTAGTTAAGAAAATATGAAGCTTTATTTTTTTATATTTTAAAATGTCAGGCTTACCCAACCTTTGAATCGTCAGTGCTTTATATGGAAGCTTCTTTAGGGTATACTAAACATCCCCTATCTTAATCTGACAGATCCGACGACATTTCAATATTCAAAAAAATTTTTTTTTACCCACCACGTGAGAAATCTGATTTCTATACCATGATAACTAGACACATGTCGGAAGCCTATGCGAGCTTAATCTGACACGCTCGAGCTACTCCCGAAATCCCCTCTTCTCCTCCCCAACTATAAATATTAAATAAACAGCTCAGTGAGGTATTGGCAATATCGTTTTATTGAAAGGTCCCGAATTTAATAATTGCTCGAAAAATGTTTTTGATGTAGCGAAGTCTAATTAAGCAAACAACAAACTTGAGGGGATGAGCAGGTATGAGGAGAAAAATGGCGGAAGTAATCAATATTTGATTTGTTTACGTGTTCACAATTAATTTCCGTCGATCGAGTTTTCAAAATGATCTTGTCAGTTGTCACTGTCAAAGGGATGTATGGCGTCGTCATAGCTCGTTAGTATAAAATATAATAATTCATTGTATGCGAGGCACCGAGCGGCATGTATATGCGAGGCCCCGGGTTGTAAGTCTATGCGAGGCCCCAGGCGGCAGGTCTGTACGAGGCCCCAGACGGCAGGTCTTTGCGAGGCCCCGGGCGGCAGGTCTATGGAAAAATACCTATGTGATGCGAATGTAGATCTGAAGGTAGTTAGATTGTTTGGTAGGTCGTTCGTAATGTTCGACGAGAAATACTTAAGTTACATAATATAATTTGAGTCAAGAAATCTGTATTTTTTTAAATTTGTTTAACGCGAGGCCCCTGCAAGGGCGAGGCCCCGGGCGATTGCCCTGTTCGCCACCCCCTAAGGCCGCCACTGACTGTATTGAAGTTTATGGTCAGGTGTGGTTTTTAAATATTGGATTAAATGTGGCAATGCCTTACGCGCCCTCTGCTGATTCTAGTTTTACTGCATACCGATCGATATCCTTAGATTGACCGGGTTATGTAAGAATCACCTGGCGCGGGTCTACAAATAAACCTCATGGTGCTTCACAATTTGCTTAGAGAAGAGTCGCGGTAACGATTGGCAAGGGCAAGGGCAGGTTCATAGTAGTAAGCTGGAAGATTCTATAGCGCTTTTCACAATACATAATATTATAGTATGTGATATTGCGATCAGCATGATATAATCGAAATAAGTTTATAGTTAGACATTGATATATTATTTTTAAAATGAAACATAAAAACATAATATTTGTTTACTTAAAATTTTCAAATAACAATTAATTTAAATTGTCCTGACTTTTTATTTCTTTGAAAACTCCTTTCAGAAAAGGGGACCAATTAGGAACTTTGAAAAATAATTCAAGTAAAATTGTAAGTCAAACGAAGATAAAGTTTTCAATTTCCTACAGGATGTTCGCAGTCGTCCGACCCTAATTACAAGATCGGTCGACTGGTACTGTACTAGGTGTTACTTGCGGCTTCACGCGAAAGAAAATAATTCAAGACGTGAGTGGAAGAATAAGGTAAGTAACATGAAAAAACTTCCCGTTTTTCTGCTTATATGGAGGCTTTAGGGCCGGAAAAATTATTTGAAATAGAAAAACTGTGGATTATATGTGTAGCCAGATATATTAGCTAGATTATGAAGTAGATAAGTTACAAGTTTTATGAAAAAAATAAGGGAAAAAATTAGTTATTGTCCATATGTTACGAAATGTTACTTGTTCGATTCTTTCACTCACGTCTTCAATTAATATTAGTAATTGTAACTATGGTCGTTTGCCACCACTTCCGTCTAGCTCCGTGTTAAGTTCTTAAAGAACTTGTTATAGAAGTAGTTCTACGTGCAGACGTTAAAACCGTATGAAAGTACAAATATTTACATTTTTCATGACCTCAAGGGTAAACTTTTGCTTAGTAATAAAAATACGTTTAGCAGTACATATTTAATAATATTATTACGTGGTGCTCCGCGATAAAGTTTAAATTTATCACTTAAGCTGTGAGTATTGGTAATACCACCCAAAACACAGGCAAAAGTTTTTCAACGTTTCCTAAAAGCCGATGAAAAAGTTAAGCAACAGGCTTGATTGAATAAAATGAAAGAAGTCAACAAAACAATCTTTGCTATAAAAATACAAAAACAGTAAATGGATTAAACATCAGAGAAAAAGTCGGGGCGGCCATAGTCCGGAAGTACTTAAAAACCGTCGGAACCACTTCTTAACGGTTTTCCGACAATCGGCCGCTTTGTAACGGAAAATACATAGAAATGAGACTTTAAAATCGTTTACAGAACTCATCTATTGTGTTTTAAAAGCACAATTTGTTTCATTGTTAATAGAAAGCGATTTTTTTGCTTCCTTACGTGAGTAAAGTAGAGCGCTCGACTCTATTTATGTTTGAACGAGGCCACATTTTTCTAGTGTGTTGCGGTGCGTTGCGTTGTCGCAGAAGGCGCAACGGAATAAAGCATGGTACCATCAGACTTCAGAGGTCTCAATTCATAGGTAGGGGTGGATTTAAGTTATTTGGTCGAACTATATATACATTCAATGTTATTAGTTGGGCTTGGCATAACAATAAATTACTAAGGTACGCCCATAAATCAATTTCCTGTACCTGTGCCACATAGGTGCGTTGCAATACCGCGTCACAAAACATTCTAGGCAGTAATTATAGCACTGCGTATCTTTCACCCCCTTCAGTTCCTCTTTCGCCACTTGCCCATCGTTCCGTCAAAACACCGCGTCTGAAAAATCGGAGCGTAACCGCAACGTCAACGCACCGTAATGCAACGGCTATGTGGGTGCGCCCTTAATACCAATTAATTTGTGTAATTTATTTTACATATTGCAATAAGCAAAATCTATTTTAATCCTACTCTCCTTTATTTATATTTTAGCAATTGAATAATTAAATTACCATTGCGTTAATTATTCATTTCAATGGTAATTATTATAAACAAATTTCAATTTGTATTCCTTGAATCCCTACGTTGTTTATCAATTCTCATTGTTTACTTACATAATTAACATACAGCTTAATAAGCGGCGTATGAAAATCCCGAATCAGCATCTTAGACTTTCGTTTAATATTTCGCCTTTTCATTCGACGCAGCTGACGAAGATCGTTAATTAATTATTCGAAAACTGCTTTCCGAAAACCTCATTAAGACTCCGCATATAAAGAGCTTTTAAAGTAAACAAAAGGTAATTTTAGCTTATTCATTAAACGTAATTAAAAAGGGGTGGATAATGATGAAAGTGGAATAATGCGTGGAATAATGACTCGATGTGTCGGTCGTTACGTCATTAGTGGAACGCCCCACCTCCATCTCCACGCTTCCGTGCGAGGCATCAATCACCTAACTGCAGATATATTATGGTGACTACACATATCACGTTTGTTATAATAGGTGGTTAAAACCTTACCTTTTATTTTTAACCTACTTACATTAGTAAATAACTTGTACAGTTAGGTAGGTATGCTTTATCTGGTATATTGAAAAACTATCTTATTTAACGCTGCATAAATCGGTAGTTAGTGGGGGTAAAAGTTATTATAAATAATAATATTTTTAATTATACTTCGAAACTTTTACCAGTTCTATGAAATTCTGCTCTACGTAGAGTGTGTATCAAACTTTTTCGTGGAAAATATTGAGGTTATCCTTATTAGGGTGGGTTGCACCAACTTTAACTATAGCTGTAAATTTTACCATAACTACAGTGCAAAATGTCAAATCTTTGGTTAAGGACGCCATATTTAACGGTAGCCATAACCGCGCATACTTATAATATTGAAATTTTTTCGTGAAAATTTACTATGTTTTACAGTGTAGTTATAACAAATATTTTAACTGTTGATTTTTCTCAATCCCATTAAAAATAAACGCAACAGACATCTGTCAAATTCTGTGGTCGAAGTTAAGGTTATAGTTAAGTTAGCCTTAACTATAACCATAACATTAACTACGCCTCTGGTGCAACCCACCCTTAGTGTAGATTTAAGAGAGAATTTAATAACTATTCTATTCCACTTTCAGTTTTCAGGAGAGCAAATCTTCTCAAAGTGTGTTTCAATTTTATTTGTGTGCTGAGTTAAAAGTTATTATATTTTAAGGTTTCTATGTCTAAGACTTAAGAACTTTTTTAAGATTTGAATAAACTTTAAACAGTATGTAACACGTTGTAATCGTTCAATGTTAATACTGAAGGTTATATTTTCAATGTTCTTACTTCTTGAACAATATTACACAATTGTCGCTAAGCCATATTATAATTTATTATTATCTTATAAGATATAAGAAAATAATGTGTATTGTTGATGGTTTAACATTGTCACTGTATAAATATGAGCATAAACTGTTTAAGTAAATAATAATGACACTAACGTAAGGTGATAAGAAATATTTCCTTGATTTTATAATCAAGTTAATTTACGTTTACTTGCAGTGTCCTTTGCAATTAAACTATCATTAAGTTTGCCGTTTCTTTATAACCCAAGAGCCAGTGACTTTGGGGTTAGGCTGCCTTCACACTAGCGTTTGTCCAGCGTAGGCGTTCGATGAACGTATGCGCAGCGCAGACGCCGCTACAACGCGACGCGTACGTCGCGTTGTCGCCGCTTCTCTACTGGAACAATCAGTACGCTGCGTTACTTCGGTGTCATGTAATGTACCCCTGCGCACGCGTTGATTCTTTCATTCGCAGACAAGCGCCCGAAGTAATACGACGTAAAATGAGTTCAACAACAGAAAGTACTTTTGACATCGAAATGATTTAATACGTCATGTATTAAATCATAACGCAACGCAGTAACGTATACGTCGCGCACACGCGGCGCTAGCGCAGCGTAATGATTGTTCCAGTAGAGAAGCGGCGACAACGCGACGTACGCGCCGCGTTGTAGCGGCGTCTGCGCTGCACATACGTTCATTAAACGCCTACGCTGGACAAACGCTACTGTGAAATGACAAAAAGCTGCTTACTTTATAAGCTAAAGTTAGTTGTAATACTAAAAACCTGATAAAAGAATGATATAAATATTATCATATTTTTTTATAAAAAAGTGTTTAATGCTAGAAACGCACATGATTTCTTCATCATTCAAATATTTTTCAACCTCAATCATCACGAAAGTCTTCTTCAAAAATTATTCGACTTCGTTCTTGTTCAACACACATTCTTTTCATCTGTTTGTTTGGATTCCAAATTTCTTTTTTTGTCTTTCTTGTGCTCGAAAAATAGCCATCTGAAATCATAGGAACAATTTTAACAACTTTTTATTGCAAGATGAATAGGCCTACATTGCAGTTGTTAAATAAATATTGTTCTCGTGTTCATTCATTACTGTTTTTAAACTTTTTTATCTAATCACACAACATTATAAATACTATAATATAAAAAGCAGCAGTATGAGACAAATGGATAGAGCGAAACTATAAAATGAAGGAAGATTTTAATACATAATATTATATAAGTTCAGGTTTACATATTTAATATGTAAACCTAACAATTGAAGACGTTTTAGTCTTTGTCACAATAATAATATTGGAAACAGAATATTTGAATCGAGTTTTCTGCTTGGCAGAGTATTCTTCACATCATCATCATCATAGGTTCATGGCCCTGATTAATGAGCCCGGCCATAATTCAGTTTGCCTAAAGCACTAGTTCTTTAGCTATCTATCTTGAGCTATAATATTATGTGTATAACATTTGAAGGGTCCACTGCAATAATGACGAATGTCCAAAATAAACTAAAATTTTAACGAACAATTATTTTCAGTTCCGTGAAATATTTTTCACGAAACGACGCGACGTTATTTTTGACGTTTTTAGGGTTCCGTACCCAAAGGGTAAAATCGGGACCCTATTACTAAGACTTCGTTGTCTGTCCGTCTGTCCGTCTGTCTGTCATCAGTATGGCTGTAACTCGAGAACGGTAATAGCTAGAGAGTTGAAATTTTCACAGGTTATGTATATCTGTTGCCGCTATAACAACAAATACTAAAAACAAAATAAAATTAATATTTAAGGGGGGCTCCCATACAACAAACGTGATTTTTTTGGCCTTTTATGCTCTATATCAATAATTTCAATAGGTAGGTACTTAACTTATCACAAAATCCTTAATTATATGTTTACTTTAATATTTAATAATAATATAAAAATAAAATAAAAAAATAAGGGGGGCTCCCATACAAAAAACACAATTTTTGGCCAAATTTTGCTCTTAATGGTACGGAACCCTTCGTGCGCGAGTCCGACTCGCATTTGACCGATTATTAATATTTTGGCTATACGACTAGAGCCCCCAACGACACAGGTGTTTACTGCAAAATAATCTTTAAGTTAGAGTTTTGTTACACCATTTTAATTTATTTGTTTTAAACGAGTTGATGGGCACAACGGACGCCAAAATTCGTTTATCGTGCTGGAACCATACATTTGTCCGGGATAAAAACATCCTTTGTCCTTTCCCGGGACTCAAAGTATCCCTAGCATACCTAGCAAAATTGGTTCAGCGGTTTGGGCCTGAAGATGTTACAGATAGACAGATAGGCACACTTTCGCATTTATATTATTAGTATGTATTTATGTATAGATATGGATTAATGAAAGACTGAGGACATCATTCTTTCTTTCTTTCTTTTTCTGCTTTTTTGGCAACTTGACACAAAGGATGTGTATGTTGTGCCACAGACAAGGTAAAAAGGTAAGGAATATGGCGGGAAAACCATATTCCTCCTATTATAATTTTCATCATCGTTTTCATGTATCGTCAGGTCTAAAGTCTAGTCAAAGTCTAAGTAAAAGTCAATACAGTCACAGGAGTCAAGTCGGTCGATTCAGTAAAGTGGTAGACGCTTTACTGAAACTACACTTGTGCATGGACACGAATATCTAATGGTTAATATTCTACCAATATTACACATTAAAAACCCAGCTAACACAATTTTAGGAAAATAATACAAAAACACAACAGCACTCTTTCACATGCCCGCCAAAACTCCAGGACATCATTCATCATTATTACAGTGTACCCTTCATTCCGTATTTACTATTTAGGCCGTGTTCACACCAAACCGACTGTGAGCCACCGAATGTGAGCAGGCTCACTGTGAGCCTCAGTGCAGTGATCGTGAAAATGTACGGTATCGAATGTCCGCGCCTACGCCTAGCGTAATAGCGTAATTGTCGGTTAGGTTTGAATGAAAAAGTGAATATGTAGGGAAATACAATAAACTGCATAGCGCTCGCCCACATTAGGCGGCTCACAGTCGGTTTGGTGTGAACACAGCCTTAGCTAGCTCTTCAGCATACTAAGAAGTTCTAGTACTAGTAGCCTCACGTGAAAATTCCAACCGCCGGCATGATGAGGAGCGAACCCAGTAGGAACACTGCTCCGGGCAGAACGTTCAGCGTCATTATGTACACTCTTGAGTACAGAGGGCCGTACACGAGAGGCGTCATCGCCTCCGCCAGACCGAATAATGAGTTCACCTTACCTGAAAATTGCCAAGATGTTACGTTAAAGGGAGGGGGTCGAGTAAAATCTCATCTAATCTTACGTTGGAGAGAGCGGGGCTGTCGGCAAATCTTTCAAAAAAGAATATACTATATTGGTTCATTTCATACATATTGTACGTATGCTTAAGATTTAATCGTAAGCGTAATACTATTTGATCCGACCGTAAAATCCTGCATGAATCGTTTTTTTCGATCAAATATATTTTAAAATAATCTTTAGAACGGATTTATGTTGGGTTGCCGTGTCAAAAGTAGCCGCAAGTACCTCTAATTAAGTTTAATGTTCATGAGTTTAATGCATAAATTTGCATGTATCTTTTTTTCAATAAATTTTACATCATTTGAAAGAAAATGACGAGACAAAATAAGGTATAAATGGTTGCCAGCTCTAAGTCGGCCGCAACCTAGGGTTGCCAGCCCGTAAACAGACATAGTACTTCATAAAAATTGAAGCATCGATTTTTTAAATTATTTTGATGCAAAATTAAAGTTTTATGCATTTTGTACATGAAAATCCATGGTTGCCAGTTGCAAGATAGCCGCAAACTGGGGTTGCCATCACTTTTGTATATGACAAATGTTCAGGCCTACAATTATTATGCCTGGCAGGATTTGAGGACGTCGAGAACCCGCAAGATTGCTATTTTTATTTAACAGGCGTTTTTATTTTTATGCGTAGTGTCCTGTCATTCCTCAATGTCATTCCTTCTTAGTTCTTTCTTTTCTATTGAAGACACGCAAGTTTGTATTACGGGCTTTCATTTTGCTCAATTAGAGGTACTTGCGGCTACTTTTAACAAGGCAACCCAATATTAATCCATTCTGTACGTTTTAAATATTATTTTAAAATATATTTGATCGACAAAAACGATTCATGCAGGATTTTACGGTCGAATCTTAGAATATAATAGTAATACGATTAAGATCATTCGCTAATTCGTTCGAAAGAAAATAATTTCATTCATAATTTGATGTTATACGTCTACTGACTATCAAACAATCCAACGCGTTTACGTAAGAAACCCACATTTAGAAAAGCTCGAGTGAGATTGGGGGGTGGGGAAGGGAGTTGAATAAAATCTCATGAAATCTCACCATGGGGGGGGGGAAGGGGAAAAAGGGAAAAAGGGTCAGAAAAAAAAACCACCTCTCGTAATTTGTGTAAGCCCCCAAACGGCTAAGGGTCAATTCAGACCGCAACGCGACGCGTAGATGCATTTCTTTTGTACTGAATTGACAGATTTCAATTGCGTGAGACAAAATAATTAGATATATTTTTACTACGTGAGACGTCTTGCAAATCTACGCGTCGCGTCTGAATTGACCCTAAAACGAAGCCATAATAATAATGCTGCGTTGCGTAGGGGTGACTCGCGTCGTCGGAACGGGATAAGTGTCACATTTAATATATTATTATAATTTTCTGATATATCTGTGATTATAATATTTGCGTTGCTTCGACGCGGGGCAACTCAAAAAGGCTTAGTAGTTTCCAAGACTATTTATTAAATATAGACACTTGATTGAATACTTGGTTGTTACATCTTACACTTATTGTACAGTGTACTAAGTAGTGAGTACTCAAATGTAACATTTGTTCAGAGCACATACTCAATACTTATGATATTGATAGCAATATTTCTTGTATTACATGCTTATAATAATATGTGCGTGCTGAGTTACGCAAAACATACATATTATTACATACACTTGTAGTTTCTGCTGTATAAATGAACTCCGTTATTTGTCGGATCGACTGGGTTTGAAAAATGTGTTAACTGGATTAACCAATTTATTTTAGACTAGATGACGCCCGCAACTCCGTTGCGCCAAAATTCGTTTATCACGTGGGAACCGTACATTTTTCTGGGATAAAAAGTATCCTATGTCCTTTCCCGGGACTCAAAGTCTCTCCATACCAAATTTTAGGAAAATCGGTTCAGCAGTTTGGGTGTGAAGAGGTAACAGACAGCCATACAGACAGACAGACAGACACACTTTCGCATTTATAATATTAGTATGGATTCGCCATTTGCGCATGTATCTATTTCTGATAATACAAATAACTAGAACTATCAGTACAAATAGACTTACCTAATTCTTCGCCAGATACTAATTTAGTAGCTATCGATCGCATCGCTATGAACGAGGTTCCGTTCAAAATTTCTATGAGCGGTGCTGAAAAATTAAATAAAAAAGTATTAAAAATAAACTTATACATACAGACGCACTCAGAGACTTGATGGTTACTTTAATAATGAAGAGTTTGATAACTGAAAATGTGAGGAGTGTAGGTACGTCAAAATGTTCATAAAATTAATTATTTATTAAATGCCTTTGAGTGCAGTCTCATTTAGTTTTACATAATGTACTTAACGGCAAGTATCCGATTAAATTAACCAATAGTTATCTAAACTGATAACCTATTGCAAACACAGCGCGAATATGACCAAGCTAAGCTAAATGATGATTCAAGAAGCAAAGTTAAAGTTAGTACTACCGCGGGAGAAATGCCTTACAGTTCAACCAAAACTCGAGTGGACTGTTACTCAAACTTAGTTTAATTATTGTAAAATGAGAGAGAATTCAACAATGCTAACTTCAGTTACGCTAGTAATATACAGGGTGTCTGTTAGAACTAGAACAATCCATAGAATGCAGTTTCAGGATAACTAGCCATAATAAATACATATTATTATGCAGTAACGCACGTAGTTTAGGAATTCCTTGGATATTCTTTTTAAGGATTATGTAACTTAAGGAGGTCTAGGTCAAGAAACGGACGATTTTCAAGATTTAAAAGGGACATGAGACATAAAAATATAGCAATTTAAATTCTGAAAAAAAAATGTGTTAGTTAAGGATCTAACACATTGGAATTCATATTCCATTACACAATAATATCACGAACTTCATGGCGCAAAGTGTGTTCAACTGAAAGCACCAGCCGAGCCTTTGCGCCTCCAATTTTATTGTTTTTTGATCGTCGTTATTTTATACATCAATTAAATAGAGTCAATTTGACGATCCGTACTAGATATATTTTTTGTCTTTAATTCAGTACAAATTTATCTGAAAATTCCAAATAATTTGGACATAGTATGACAATTTCGTAAAAAGAAGAGGTAACTTTGGGATTTTTTTCTATCGAGTGAAGTTCATGATATTGTGTAATGGAATATGAATTCCAATGTGTTAGATCCTTAACTATCACACATATTTTTTTCAGAATTTAAATTACTATATTTTTATGTCTCGTGTCCCGTTTAAATCTTGAAAATCGTCCGTTTCTTGACCTAGACCCCCTTACATCATATAATTACATTTTTGCAACCAAGTTATAGTACTAAAAATGGATTCTATTTCCTCATCGAGTATATCAAAAGACACGTCACACGAAGTAAACGGGAAACGTCTATTTTCACTGGACTAAAATTGAAATGGCACAAAAAATACATTAACCCATCAAGCCCAATAAGCTCACTGGTGAGCGAGACACAATATAATAATCAATAGATTTCCAAGATTCCACGATCGAAGGATTAAAATCTAAAATATACTAATAAAAAAAACTTACCGATATAAATTTCAAGGTCATTTCTGGCGAAAGCATACGCGAAGGATGCACATATTTTGCTCGTCAGTGATATTATTCCCAGAACAGTGTCGTCGAACTTCAAATAATTACTGAACAAACTCATGGAAAACGCAGTCCCTGAAATGACAATGAACTTCTTAACCAGCCGTTCAGAAATATTTTACTGCAGAGTTCTTAAAGAATTATAATAATAATTCTGTTGTAAGCTCGAGGTAAAATACGAACTTTATATTAGGCACAAAAGAAGGCTTGCCCAAAATGGTATCTTATAAGAAGTCTTACAATACAATGTGAAGGATAACAATGTGAAGTAAAACATAATTTTTGGGACTCTACTGAGCTTTGTGTGATTAAAAAAAATCAGCCAAGTGCGAGTCGG
The DNA here is from genome assembly GCA_963422495.1 of Polyommatus iphigenia. NCBI lineage: Eukaryota > Metazoa > Arthropoda > Insecta > Lepidoptera > Lycaenidae > Polyommatus > Polyommatus iphigenia. Next base: position 12,729,693 of record OY730180.1, on the reverse strand, counting down.
ACTCGCGCACGAAGGGTTCCGTACTGTTATAGAGCAAACATAGACCAAAAATTGTGTTTTTGTATGGGAGCCCTCCTTAATTTTTTATTTTATTTTTATTTTATTCTTAAATATTGAAGTAGGCATTTAATTATTAAGGCCTTTGTGAAAATATCAAGTGCCTACCAGTTGCCATTATTGATATCGAGCAAAAAAGGCCAAAAAAATCACGTTTGTTGTATGAGAGCCCCCTTTAAATATTAATTTTATTTTGTTTTTAGTATTTGTTGTTATAGCGACAACGGATATACACAATCTGTGAAAATATCAGAACTCTAGCTATAGCGGTTCTTGAGATACAGCCTGGAGACAGACAGACGGACAGACAGACATCGAAGTCTCAGGAATAGGGTCCCGTTTTCACCCTTTGCGTACGGATCCCTAAAAATAAATTACATAATAAAGTCGTATAGTATGTAATATTTTATATTATTATATATATTAATAGATATAATATTTTTATGAATATTGATTGTATGTATGATGCTATTTTATGTAACTTATTTTTAGTGCATGTTTAGTTTTATTAAGTTTTAATTATTCTGTAACGACGTCTCTACATTTCTCAATGTCTTGTTGTAGGTCTGCTGGCAGAGATCTCTTTTAGAGATAAGCACACCTAAGTACTACTAGCGTATTGTGTATATTAAGCTAGTTTTAAACAAATGTACTATCAGAGAAGTTGATTCCTATGCAAATCGGGGACCTAAGTAGTTTGGTTGCGTTACGTCAAACCCAGCCGACAGATCACAATTAACATTGAATTGACATATTCGACCAAATAACGTTGGTCTATCAATTGCATAGGAATCAACTTCCTCGATGGTACATAAAGAATAAATAAATAAATAAAAAAATATGCTAGTAGATTATACCTGTATAATTTACTAGCACATTTTTTAAATTTAATAAAAATTATGGTGTACGTCTTTTAAAATAGGGCACTTCTCACTATTATAAAGTTATTGATGTGACCTCCGCGAAGTATATCTGACTAGATCACGCCCGCAATGCCGTTGCGCAAAATTCGTTTATCGTGCGGGAACCGTACATTTTTTCGGGATAAAAAGTATCCTATGTCCTTTTTTTTCCATACCAAAGAGCAAAATCGGTTCAGCGGTTTGGACGTGAAGGAGTAACAGACAGACAGACAGACGGACAAACAGACACACTTTCGCATTTATATATATCAAGTATAAGTATTAAGTAAATAGTATGAATAACTCCTTTTTTAATATCTTTCTATCTATATTAGTCCATGGAAATCGTACAATAAAAGGGGTCTTCACTTGCATCAAATGGGGTAGTTCTGATTTTTTTATATGTTGTATGTGATGAGGTGGTAATGTCAAATATAATTTTTCCACCTCGGAATCCATCCGGAACATTGTAAAATTCATGAGAAACCATTAAATTTTTGATCAGTTTTCAGTTTTTGCCATTTTTTACCACCAAGGACCTGTTTAATGGTAGAAGTTATTAAAAATTACTTTAAAGTAGACAAAATTTTCAACAAAATGAGAATAGTTAAGTCTCGATAAACTGAATAGTTTCAAAGATTTCAGACAGCTGTTCAAATGTTTGTAAATTTTCCAAAAAAAAAACATTTATTTTTCGAGTTTTTACAAGTTCTCGTCAATGTGGTCAATTATTGATCTATTTGACGGCATAAATTAATATACGTTATTAAAGAAGACAAATTTTTCAACAAAATGAGACCAATTTGGTCTATTAAAATCTGATAGTTCCCTAGCTACAGCTGTTCAAAGTTGCTGAGGTGAGTAAACAAAATGAAATAATATAACTTACTAGACGTTCCGCGCGGCTTCGGCCGCGTAAATTAGATATTTCACAGACAAATAAGTCCACAAAAAATAGCCTATGAACCTTTACGTGCTCTACTTCTTATCTGTGCCAAATAACAGAAAAATTGCTCCAGTAGTCCGTGAGATAAGCCTTTGCAAATAATTTCCCCTCGTTTTTTCCACATTTTCCTCTATTTCTTCGCTTTTATTAGTCGTAGCGTGATAAAATATAGCCTTTCTCGATAAATGAGCTATTTAACACTGAAATAATTTTTCAAATCGGACCAGTAGTTCCTGAGTAATCTCAGGAACTACTGGTCCAATTTGAAAAAACAAACAAACAAACAAACAAACAAACAATTAAACAAATAAACAAACTCTTCAGCTTTATAATATTAGTATTGATTAGTATAGATTATTCAGGAACTACTGGTCCGATTTGAAAAATTCTTTCAGTATTAGATAGCCCACTTATCGAGGAAGGCTGGAGGCTATAATAACATCACGCTGTGACTTTTAGGAGCGATGAAACAGAGGAAAATGTGGAAAAAGCAGGGAAAATTATTCATCTTTGAGAGCTTCCGTTGCGTGCGCTGCAGGAACGGCCCAAGATGCCCAAAAATATGTATGGAAGAATTATTCCTCTTTAATGATCTAATAAAATGTCTGTGATAGTACGTGTCTATCTATTAAGATTAACTCAAAATAATCGTTTTTATATCATGGTCTAAGAATCGTCGGTCGAAACGAATGCATTAATGAAATAGACGCAGACGAAGCCGTGGATAGCAGCTATAATTTGTAAAGCTGAGCAAGTTTTTCGCCAAAATAAATATAATGCCCATAATTACTATTCCACGCGAACGAAGTCGCGGGCACAGCTAATTAGAGTTTAAAAATTCAAAGTCTGTGTTATACGTAATAACTTTGCATGTGGCGGTTGAAGTTGAGGTCGTCACATGAATTTTATTATAGTGGACATCTGCTCCACAAAGTTGTGTGGCCTCGGAATGTGTCTTTTGGAGAAAATGGTGCCAGATATGTCCAATACTTGAGAAGTCACTACGGCTCCTATATTATAATCGTGGTTTATATGACGCTTCAGGAAAAAACACCAAAAGCTCTGAACGTCTCCATAGAGTTGGAGCAAAGTCCTCCCTGTTATCTTTGACGAGACAACCATTGTTTCAGTTGCTCAGGATAAGTTCCTATTGAATGACAGGAACAAGGTTAGATTCATCAACATGCTGAAGGTGCAACTGAAGAGGAACAATATTCTTACACTACAAGCAGAGGAGGATGCTGACCGACTAATATTAACTACAGCCATTTCCAATATTATGTTTTCTACATACGACGTAGGGAATTTTAATTTTTTTTTGAGATTTTGCAAACATTTGAAAAGCTGTATCTTTGAAACTATTCAGTTTATCGAGACCCAACTATTCATTATTTCTCATTTGGTCGAAAATTTAGTCTACTTTAAAGTAATTTCTGGTGACTTCTACCATTAAACAGGTCCTTGGTGGTAAAAAATGGCAAAAACTGAAAACTGATCAAAAATTTAATGGTTTCTCATGAATTTTCAAATGTTGCGGAAGCATTTCGAGGTGGAAAAATTATATTTGACATTACCACCTCATTACATACAACATATTATAAAAAAAACAGAACTACCCCATTTGATGCAAGCCAAAATGTACCAATTCCATGTACTATATATATAAAACTCAAAGGTGACTGACTGACATGGTGATCTATCAACGCACAGCCCAAACCACTGGACGGATCAGGCTGAAATTTTGCATGCAGGTAGATGTCATGACGTAGGCATCCGCTAAGAAAGGATTTTGATAAATTCCAACCCCAAGGGGTTAAAATAGGGGATGAAAGTTTGTATGTAATAATACTTCTTAACGCGAGCGAAGCCGCGGGCAAAAGCTTGTTCAGATAATAATATAATCTTACCAATTAAATTAGTAACGATGCCATAGGTAGACCAGATGCTGTACTTCACCTCGTCCCAGTTGAACCTGTACCTCGTGAACAGGTACATGATGGTGAATTCACCTGAAACAATTTCATTTAGTAATTTCAAGTATTCCCTAAGTTGAGTAATACCTAGTACAATAAAAAAAGAATCACTAAAATCGGACTTGTGGTTCCGGAGATATGCGTGCACAAACATAAAATCATACATACATACATACATACACTTTTGAAATTTGGCACATTTGTTCAGAAGCTGTCATAGATTAACATATACAAAAACTGGGCAGTTCTGGAAATATTACATACATACGCGTCGAATTGATAACCTCCTTTTTTTGAAGTCGGTAAAAAATAAAGACTTTTGTAACCAATGTAGCGTTAAAATGGCCATTCAGATGAAACTATATGGATAAAATTGAATCTGGAAGACTTTAAGGTGGAATAAACAAAATATGTTTCCCAAAATTGATCGATTTCTTTTAATTGCAAAATTTTAAACATAAAACCTTTCTTAAACATTTTATTTTTATCCTGAAGAGGATAGTCAGGATTTGAAATCACGCAATTGCTACCCAGAGAAGTAGTATGAGATTCTTCTAGTATCGGCAATAACAAAGCTAATTAAACATAAATATCAGTTAATATCTTTTCTGGTTTAAGATAAAAGTAGTTAATGATATAGTGAGAGATTCTGGGAACTACTTAGATATCACAAGTTTGTTTAAATACCAACAAAGCAGAGTTGTAATAAAAACATACCGTGCTGCTTATTTCACTAGCTATCGTGCTTCAATACGTTTTTGAGCCCCATTATCAACCTCTTTATAATGAACCTAGAACACTGAACAGGGCTTTAAACTTAGCTTTTTTAGATTCACTAATAGTACGCCTAATTCAAAATCATACTACATAAATAAACTTTATATAATCACTCGATTTCGGTATTTAATTAAATTCTGTGTCCATTACTATACTTGGTGTACTGTAAACGTCGAAACGTTAACATCAGTAAATCAGAAATTATTAAACACAAAACAGCACTCAAGCGTTATAGTCCGATGTGTGGTTAACTATAATGCTTTATTCTAATTATTGTTGAAATTAGACGGAGAGTAATTGATATTGAATATCTAGTGAATAGCTCCAAAATAATTGTTTCTATAATATTATAGCAACAATTATTTTGGAGCTTTATAAGTATATTATACTTTTAGAGGTGAAGTGGGTGATTATACGAAAACAAAAAATTCAATAGGTTTTGAGACTACAGAATATAATACAATAATTTTAAGGACAAAAGATGCTGCTGTGATAAAAGTTACATATGAACTTAAATAGAAAAAGTTGCTAATGAACTTTTGTAAACAAGCAAATTTTTTTCATAGCAACGTCTTTAGTATTTTAAAATTTAATATAAATAGAAGTGCTAAAGTTTTCTTCATAAAGAGCTTACCTTGCATGGGTCCAAAAATGACACAAACGCACACAAGAAGTAAGCACACCCTAAGACGTCTATTCCCAGGGCCTTTTCGAAAGGCTACTTTAAAAGTTTCAAGTACGAGGCGAATGTTGAAAAATTCTCGCAAAAAATTAAAACATCCCCCTTCGATCTAGAAACAAATTCAATGTGTAGGAAACAAAATTTAATGAGTAGGTATGTCTTGTCGAACATTTTATCTTTAAAAACGTTCGTTCTTAAAATATTAATCAGTTATTGAATGTTCTTAAAGAAAACAAAAGATCCATAAACGAAAACGTAAACTTAGATATTTTATAATGAAGTTTACAAAAATGATTTAACTTACCACTACTGCGTCTTTTTTGATGGGATCTTTCAGGCATAAATATCCGTATGCTATACTGAACACATACAAACTAAGAGATATACCAAATACTCCGTAGTAGCCGAGCCATGATAGTAGAACTCCACTTAGAGCACTTCCTACGGGGTAACCGAGGGACATGCACAAGTTTACGATTCCCACTCTGTATGTCCTTTCTTCCTTAGTAGTTACGTCTCCTATGTAACTGAAGGCGCCTACAAAATTTGTATACCAGCCCCCAGTAAGAGCTGAGGGTAAAGATTCCGCTAGAGCTGTAAATTCAACTGGAAGTTCATAGAAAAAAAAGGTGCTGATAATCAAGCCGAGGCATCCAACGAATTCTCCAACTATCGGTATCATTATACATGCTTTTCGCTTGCCGGTTCTATCACTCCATGCGCCGACGAACAATATTATTAAAACGGGGATGGCTGTTTGCACCACGTTCTTCCAAGCCTGCACCTCCGCCGTTAAAGTTTGGACTTGCTCCTCATATTTTGTGTAATTTTCTGTTTGTCTCAATTTTAACGCTTCGCAAACTTCACTGCTGAAATTCAAGTTTACAAGGCACGCCTTCTCCAAGTTTAAATTTTGTACGGCGAGTGATGCTAAAACACTAGGCATCACGTAGCATGCCATTATAGGCTCCACAGTTACGTTATCCTTAATATTTTTGATCTTTTGGAGAAGTGTTACCTTTTTACTTTCTTTTCCTTTTTCACTGGTAACATTTTCTTCGGGCTTTAACGGCGATGTTTCATTTTCTTCTTTATTATCATCTTCTGCTTTGCTTGGATACTCCGATTTAGTCATTTTCGTTAATTGTTTATTACTTTTGTTTCGTATTTAGTATCACACGTCCATTGTTATAATAAAGTAGATGGAATATCACTATTGTAATACGTAACATAGATATTACTATATTTTTAATACAATATTTGCTTTTTGATTAATAGAGTTCTTGTTTGTTGCAGTGACTGGAAATAATAAACGGCAGAAGCACATACCTACTGAGATAACTTTAATATAACGTCGCTTAAATATCCTCATTATTGTTTATCTGTTAATCCTAGGGGATATACTAATTTTATTACGCTTTGTTAGTGGTACTCCAAAAAAAGGTGTCCTACTTGATAAGGAAAAAAAGGGCTATTTAAATAGAAGATATTTTGGTGTTTATCACGATATTTTGTTGTCTTTAACGCGATACACTATGTCTCGATCATTAGCATAAGTAGCATTGTTGTAAATAATTATCCAGATTTATTATTTTATATCTATTAATTACTATCCCTTCAACACAAAATATTTACAACTAGCTGTCCCGGCAAACGTTGTTTTGCCATTCAAAGTATTTCTACTTCATCAGTTGATACAAAACCTTACCCCCTCTTTTGTCCCCTAAGAGGGTTGGGGGGAAAAATTTTATACACCAGATGTTAAGTTGGAATAAAACAGATAATAATATGAAGTAAGTCCATTAAAGAAAAAAGTTTGATACAAAATTTAATCCCCTCTTTGCTCCCCTTAGAGGGGTGACGGGATGATTTTTATACACTAAATTTTGAGTTGGAAGAAGACAAATATATCTGCGAAAACCGTATGCAATTCGGATCAGTAGTTTTCGTGTTAAAGCAAAAGTCTTATACAAAATCTGACCCCCTCTTTCAACCCTTTAGAGGGGTGGGGGGAATTTTTTTATAGACCAGATGTTACGTTGGAAGAAGACAAATACATCTGTGAAAACCGCATTCAAATCGGATCAGTAGTTTTCGTGTGATAGTGGAACAAACATACAGACAGACAGACAGACAGACAGACAGACAGACAAAAAAACTAACCACATTTTTGGCTTCTATAGCGATGTAGTAACACCCTCCGCTTATTATTTTTTGAATATCTTTAATGTACAGAACATGCACACTTTATTTCTTTGTCTGTCTAATGACATAATATTATCTAAGCGGGCCCCTAGACGAGCAATTAAATTGTGCAATATCACGTAATTCGTAATATTATTGACCGTCTAGGGTTGATATTGAACATCGCGCGCCTTCAATTTAATTGTCAAATAAACTGTTCAATAAAATTGAAGCGTGATATTGACAATACAATTGATCGTCTAGGGGCCGGCTAAGGTATCCAACAAAGACTGCAAATCTTGAAAGGTGTGAAAATATTCAAGAATATATTGAAATAAAAAATCAGAAATTTAATAACATTTATTCGTCCCGATATCGGTGGGATTGTAAAAAAGATTGTAATGTCTAAAATGATTATAAAAATATAATTCTAGCTTTTACAGTTAGATCGGTCGAGCTTTGACTAGATCACAAAATATGAAGATAATGGCACAGAATATGTTAAGAAGTTGTTAAATTCAGACAAGTATATTGTTATAATATAATATTTCGTTACGTTGTCTACAGGTTAATCTACAGGCGTTTTACTTTTTTCTTTTCTAAGTCCCAGTTTGTAGTCCACAAGAATCCATCTGAAAGTCGAATAATGTTTAAAATTTATGTTTATTTTGTTCAACTTAACATAGACTTAGAAATCTCTTGTAATAATTTTAGAAGAGGATCACCCTCAAGGATTTAGGCAGAGGACGGACCTACGTAATTTGGAAGTGGCTATGTCAAGCAACACTAAAATCATGTAGATCTGTCGTCTACTAATAATTCTTTCGATGGTGCACTTAAATTACTAGTAAGTACTAAGTCCAATAGTATTGGTAATTGGAGGCTAGTAATATTATGGGCTCTTATGTAATGTAAAATACGCTTTTGTAAAGGCCCGTCCGCACGTTTGCCAAACCTCAACAAATCGTCACAAACGGTCACAAAAACAAACGTGTGGATAGGGAGTTTGGCTTGGTTTGTTTAGGTTTGCAAAGACTTGTAGCCGATCCGACCCAGTGTCGGTTTTTGAACGCAAATCAAAGAGAATTTGCCGCAAGCGTTTGCCTCTCGTCCACACGTTTGTGCGCGTTCATTCTCATCGACGCTCTGTAAGCGAACAGACGTGCTATACGTACGTAGTATGTCTGTATGTGCTTTCGAAAAATGAATGACTGGTGGTCAAATGAAAACGTAAATAATTATATTATATTAATTATATAGTTTTGTTATATTTATAACTAGCTGTTGCCCGCAACTTCGCCCGCGTCAAAGTAAAATATATCCTCCTTCTTTTTGGAAGTCGGTTGAAAAGTAGCCTAAGTTACTCCTTACTACATCAGCTATCTACCAAAAAAAGTCCCGTCAAAATAGCTCCAGCTGTTTCAAAGATTAGTCGGAACAAACAGACAGACATACATACAAAAATTAAAAAAAATGTTGTTTTGGTGTTTATAGCATATATAATATATTCTTTCAATATTACAAACAGACACCCCAATTTTATTTATATGTATAGATAAAAATAACTGAAAAATGTTTATAGCCGATACAGCAACTTCGACGTCCGTCATGCTTGCCGCGTCAGAACAAAGTAACTCACTCGCAAGCGTGTGTGTTTGTGACGATTTGTGGCGATTTGGAGTTTGTAGCAAACGCCAAACGTGCGGACGTAGCATAATATTACTAGCTCTTATAATAAAGTACTACATGACGCCCGCAACTTCATTACGCCAAAATTCGTTTATCACGCGGGAACCGTACATATTTTTGAGATAAAAAATAACCCATTCCTTTCCCGGGACTCAAAGTATCTCAATACCAAATTTCACCAAAATCGGTTAAGCCGTTTGGGCATGAAGAGGTAATTGACAGACAGACCTGTCTGTCTATTTCCTCTTTTCCAGACAGTTTTCCAGATAGACAGACACACAGACACACTTTCGCATTTATAATATTAGTAAGTATGGATTTTTTTAAGGAAGGCAGGTCGCTGTAGCCCTGACGTCACTGCGACCCATGAGGATCTATTGTGACTCCTTCGCACTAGAATATCATCCCCAACCCAATACTGCTCATAAATTGAACGATATGGTTGGGGTTGGTGCCACGAATTTATGTAAGTATGGATATTATGAATGCTGTACTCACATGAACACAATCAGGGCGGGGATAATCATAGCCGAGCCCATGAGGAACACGGCCCCTGGTAACGCCTCCATCGTGGCCGCGTACACCCTGGTGTATAGCGGGATATACACAAGCGGCATCAGGTTCTCACTCAACGCGAAGATGGAATTAACTTTGCCTGAAAATAGGTGTATTTTCATGTTTATCTGGATTATTTGAGTCTAGATGTTCCGCGTGGCTTCGCCCGCGTAAATTAGGAATTTCATTGACAAATTAGCCCAAAAAATAGCCTATACTATACTCGGCGAAACATGGCTGTAGCGGTCATGTCAAAAACTTGTAATTTTCTATATGAGCCGCGATTGACAATGAAGTATCGGATGTTCGTCAATCGCGGTTAATATAGAAAATGACAAGTTTTTTGACAGGGAGTCAATGACCGCTACCGCCATGTTTCGCCGAGTACAGTATAGGATCTATCACGTGGTCTACTTTTTATCTGTGTCAAATTACTTAAAAATTGCTCCAGTAGTTCGAGAGATAGCTTAGATTTTTAAATAATTTTCCACGTTTTTTCCACATTTTCCTCTGTTCCTTCACTCCTATTAGTCTTAGCGTGATAATGAAATTCGTTTATCACGCGGGAAGCGTACATTTTCCCGGGATGAAAAGTATCATATCTCCAAATATCAGAAAAGTCGGTTCAGCGGTTTGGGTGGAACAAGTAACATACAGACTCACTAACTTTCACCTTAATACTAGTTTGATACTTACCGAGCTCGTCTACAGCTACCAACTTGGAAGTAAGAGATCTAATCGCGAGTAGACCCATTCCGTTCAGAGTGTCTACCAGTGGAGCTGAAAATATTATAGCACATGTTACAGTAACTAGCTAAAAGCTGAGCTTTGAGAGGGCTCGCGTCGTTTTTCTGCGTGGTAATAAATAATCTTTAAACCATTTTTATTTTATTTTAATGGTTACCAAACTTGACTGACCGATCATCTACAATATAAATAAAAAAATCTATGTTAAAGCACAAATCAATTATAGGCGTGATAGTTTTTCCGTAAAGTGTACCACAAAGAGATTGTACTAGGGTTCGCTTCGCTCGCCCTAATAACAATGGAATTAATGTAAGAAACATTTTTTAATGCTTATTGGCCAGTTTACATACTCCAATGGGGATTGTCCATTTTTTTAATTTTGCTCATTACAAAAACATTTCGAGGAATAAGGTCAGTGATCGTTTTTCTGAATATAAACGAAAAAAATACCCATTAGTTACTTATATTTTTGAACAAATATGTTTAACCTTAGTTTGACCTTCAATGGCGTTAAATTAGCAATAAATTCGACCAACATTACGTTTCGACCTTTTGGTAAGCTTCTCGTATCAGCTTTCACATTATGAGAACTTGCGTTTGACGAACCAGCCATTATAAATAAGATTGAAAGGAAATTTAAAACATACTCAGAGGTCAATTGGCCGCCGATGATGACGTCGGAGCGAAACTTTAAAAATTTACTGAGAAAAAACTAGCCAATGAATTTCAAAATTATTTAATTTATATTCTTAAAATACCCTATTTTAACGAAAAAAAATATAAAAAGTACATGTGATTTTTTTTGGACAATGCCCATTCAGTGCTCCAATCCAGCGATTTCTGCAGGAAAAATGTAAATGGACACTGGATCGAATGAATTGAATTCCAGTGCATTCCAGATCCCATTTACATTAATCCAGAAGTAATCCAGCGCTGGATTGAATTATGGACTGGAATTATGTAAGCCCGCTTCAATTATTTGATTATTTAAAGCCATTGATCTATCGAAGAATTTGCAAAATAAATTTACTAGACCATTTAGTCTGCGATGAGCATGAACGTAGAAAAAATGTTTTATTCCAATTACCCCGGTATTGCTAGACTCAATTTACTTTCTCACTTTTTGCCATCAGATTCTGGTAGACCTATACTTACTTTCAATTTCAAAGTGTTATCAAAAAAAAACAAAACAAAGATGACCTGGATATAACTCCAAGTTCTAGGAAAAAAAATATCTAATCAGTGTTGCTAGCCATACCTATTTAGTAATCTGTGGCCATACCCTAGTCATATTTTATAACAACAGTTTATTTAATATTATATTAGAGTTCCGTAGACAAATCACCTAAAACGGAACACTGTATTCGTCATGTCTGTCTGTCCGTCCGTCCGTATGTCACAGCCACTTTTCCCAAAAACATTAAGACCTATACTGTTTAAAGTTGGTAATTATGTGTATTCAGTGAACCACATTATAGCCCAGTAGAATTAGTTCAACCATGTATGGAAATCTGAAATTAATTATTGTCAGATTTTTTTGCACCAATGTTTAAAGGGAGTCATAAATAGCTTAAGTTCAAAAACTTGACCAAATCCGACGTGTGCGTTAGCCGCCATATTGGTTTGTAGGTCAAATCTTTTTTTCGCCATATCTCCTTTATTTTTAATTTTTTTTTACAAAAATGATAAGAAACAAAGATGTTGCAAATTTAATTCTCTACAAGTTTCTTGTGATTTTCACCGTATAATCAATATTTACAGAAGTGCTACTGTAGTATTATGATTTTAAAACAAAAATAGAAAAAAAATTGGGGGTCATGAACCTTAGAACTAAAACTCAAACATGTAAGGTATTAACGATTTCGTTCCCAAGCAGTCGCATGGGACCGCGAGAACAAAAGATTTCCAAGAATCCGCGATCGAGGTGTTAATGGATGGTGTTCGAAATTTCTCTTAAGGCTGCTCTTTAGAAAAAAGCGCGCAGATGAAACAACTTTTCATCGGCATTAACAGAGAAATTATATCTGAAAAAAATAATTAGTAATCTACATGATATGATACGTAATTTGGTTTTGCCATATTTTTTCTATCGGTATCACATAATAAAGAAATAAAAAACCAAATCACCTCCAAATCGTTGAACGAAACCACTTTACTCCTCCATTATTTATCAAAAGAATATATAAAAAATATCTACTGCTTTGCAATACATAAGTTAATAATTTGGTTTTTTTACTTTTTTGAAATATGTATTATATTAAGCCTTAAAAAGGGTTTTTCTCCTATTTCGCCCTATCATGGACACGGCGAGCGTCGTAACCGCCACCGTACAAGGCGCGCTGTTATTAATGTTATTTTAATGTCATTTACGTCGATATTCGCACTGACAGACAATCGACCTGCAAATTTAGGGAGAGAGGGCCCTTAATATCATTTTTAAGTAGCGCCAGAGACACTTCCAAAGTGGTAAAATGTGTGTCCCCGGCCTCTCTGACTTCTAAATTAAGAGTACAAGATTATGCACTTTTGGACTGTCCTAAATGTATCATGAACGTTGGACAAGTAAAATATTGATACGTTATCAGGGTGAGAGTAAACACTTAGTTAACAAGAGTTTTGAAAGTAAAACTTTGCTCTCACATCCCTACGCTATATTTAATTCATAGACTTGAAAACTTTTAGCCTCGAGTTTTGATATTCTTGCTAGAATATTATTTTACTTTTAGTCTATTTTTGCAAAATATACAATAAATATTTTTTCCATTTAGTATCATAACTCAGTAATCAGTCAACGACCTTCATACAAAAGTTCTTCTTACTAAAAAAACGATCAGTAGTGAAGAATGAAGCAGTTAAGGCATGGCGACGTACAATGTTGCTATATCGTGACATGATGCATTTTACGTTACGTTAACGTAAATTTGCACGTCAGGTCAACGTACCGTTCCACGTTAACGACGTCATGACGTGGAGATGTAGACAGACCCTTATTACTCTTTGAAACCTACGGCTAGTCTAGGATCATAATTAAAATTATACATACCAATAAAAAATATCTTTTCGTTCGGTGCGAAGCAGTATATGAAAGAAGCTGCGATTTTGCTCACTGTCGATATGATACCTAGTATCGAGTCGTGCCATTGCAAGTATTTGCTGAAGAAAACTATTGAAAATATTGTGCCTGGAAGAAAAGAACGATTTTAGTATTGATAGTAGGGCTGTTAAAGAAGTGTATTCATTGGAAGGGAAATATACTTATTATGTGAATAATGCGTAACTCTGTCAGACGTCATGAATTTACCAGTGCAGTTATTTAAAAAAAAAATACTCCTTCAGTGCTGCAAACTAATAATGCAATATCTAGTCATTAACTAAAACTTACCTATAGTATGCGTAATAAAATTGTACGTCTGGAAAATACTGAACATCACCTCATCCCAGTTAAACCTGTACCTGGTGTATAGGTATATTATTGATAATTCACCTGCAAAAACAAACATAATACTAGTGTATGTACTGTCAGATAAATTGATTAAAAGCAGATGGCGCACCTATGTAATTTGGTAGAGTTGCGTTAAGCTCAAACAAAAGTAGGTAATATTATGCAAACGTCAGAGCAGAGGGCGCTACTAACAATATTATAATAAGCGATTCGTCCGAATTCTGACATGTTACAGTACGTCATAATATCAGAATATTCACAGAAACGTTGTCAAAAGTCGAACAAAACCTTTTGTTTACTGCGTCTGCTGGTGCTAGTTATAACTTATAACCATAATCCTAGATATTATCTCTTATTAATCACTTATTATAATATTATAATTTATAATATATTGGGTTGACTTAACTCTACCAATATATAATGTTTGTCGTTATCTGCCTATCAATCAATTTCTCTGATGGTACATTTATATACGTCATAATATTCCAATAAAAAAAAACGTGTAAGTCGCGCTAAAACTCGAAAACGGCTGAACGGATTGGGCTGATTAGTCTTAAAATATTCGTAGAAGTCCAGGGAAGGTTTTAAAGAGACACGAAGTTCACCGGGACAGCTAGTCTTATATATAAAAATGGATTTTCAAATGTGTTAGTCGCGCTAAAACTCGAAAACGGCTGAACGGATTGGGCTGATTTTAGTCTTAAAATATTCGTAAAAGTCCAGGAAAGGTTTTAAAGTGACACGAAGTTCACTGGGACAGCCAGTCTTCTATATAAAAATGGATTTTCAAATGTGTTAGTCGCGCTAAAACTCGAAAACGGCTGAACGGGTTGTGCTGATTTTAGTCTTAAAATATTCGTAAAAGTCCAGGAAAGGTTTTAAAGTGACACGAAGTTCACTGGGACAGCCAGTCTTCTATATAAAAATGGATTTTCAAATGTGTTAGTCGCGCTAAAACTCGAAAACGGCTGAACGGGTTGTGCTGATTTTAGTCTTAAAATATTCGTAGAGGTCCAGGGAAGGTTTTAAAGTGACACGAAGTTCACCGGGACAGCTAGTCTTATATATAAAAATGGATTTTCAATTGTGTTAGTAACGCTGTAACTCGATAACGACTGGACCGATTTGGCTAATTTTAGTCTTAAAATGATCGTGGAAGTCCAAGGAAGGTTTATAAGTGACACGAAGTTCACCGGGACATCTAGTACCTGATAATATTATCACATAAAATGAGGACAGTGATTCTTTCAGCGCCGTTAGAATTAAATTATACATTTTTGTAGCGTTAATATTTATTAGGTACATATCCCTTAGTTCTTAAATTACGTACCTATCGTTTAACCCAAAACTTAAAATAAGTATAATTGTTTTTATATGATAAGTTCTGAGTACAATAAAATTATCGTAAAATGCTAGTAACAGACACTTCTACTACGCAGAATATCTGCCAAAGTGGGTTTGCTGTCGCACGCAGTACGCACAATATTGAAACTTTACCGGCTTAATTTTATTGTCAAACTAGCGACCCGCCCCGGCGTCGCACGGGTATAAAATATATAGCCACTGAAAAAATGATTAAAATCGATAGCCTATGATCCTTCACGTGGTCTACTTCTTATCTGTGCCAAATAACATAAAAATTGCTCCAGTAGTTCGCGAGATAAGCCCTTTCAAATAATTTCCCCCGTTTTTTCCACATTCTCCTATTAGTCTTAGCATAATAAAATATAGCCTATAGCCTTTCTCAATAAATGGGCTATCTAACACTGAAATAATTTTTCAAATCGGACCAGTAGTTCCTGAGATTAGCGCGTTCAAGTTAGCCCTTTCAAATAATTTTCCCCGTTTTTTCCACATTTTCCTCTATTTCTTCGCTCCTATTAGTTTTAGATTAAAAAAATAGCCTATAGCCTTCCTCGATAAATGGGCTATCTAACACTGAAAGAATCATCAAAATCCGTTGTGTAGTTTTAAAGATTAAAGGGAACAAAGGGACATGAGGGAAAAAAAGCGACTTTGTTTTATAATATGTATAGATAGCTGTTGCCCGCGACTCCGTCCGCGTGGACTTCAGTTTATAGCGCGCTGTAGTTCCCGTTTCCATGTAGACAATACTGCAAAAAATCTTTTACCCTTACCACCTCTTATAGAAACACGTTTTGGTAAGCGCTTGTGCGATGTAGGAGTCGGCACAGCGCCACCTATTATGAATTTTTAGAACTAACTTAATTTGAACAAATTTACGCATAAACACCCCCTTACTACCCCTTTTTCCTGTTAAAAAGTAGCCTATGTCCTTTCTCAGGCTTTAGACTATCTGTGTACAAAATTTCATTACAATCGGTTCAGTAGTTTTGGCGTGAAAGCGAGACAGACAGACAGAGATACTTTCGCATTTATAATATTAGTATAGATATCACGTATTGCGTAATATTATTGACCATCTAGGATTGATATAGCCTACCACCGGTGGTCGTTGATGGTACGATTATACCATTCAGTCGGACGGTTAAGAGCCTTGGGGTTTTCCTCGATGAAACCCTGTCGTGGGGACAACAAATTAAAGAACTTAGCAGGAAAGTATTTGCTACGTGGTACTCCATTTCACGACTGCGTTACGTTCTTCCCATACCGACCAAAATAAAGATAGCAGAGTCTCTGTTCCTATCCACTCTCGATTATGCTGATACTTGTTCCATCAACCTGACTGAGGATCAGCTCAACAAATTGGAGCGGCTACAAAATCTTGCCATACGATTTATCTTCGGCCTTAGAAAGTTCGATCATGTATCCGAATACCGAAGGAAACTCAAGTGGCTACCAATTCGTCGTCGTCGCGATGCTCGCATTTTGTCACTTGTATTCTCCATCATACATGATCCGTATCTGCCATCTTACTTGAAGGATAACTTTTCGTTTCGGCAAGCAGACAAAGGGTTACGTTCTGCCTCAAATCACCTTTTAGACGTGCCTTTACAACATACAAAGTACTATAACTCTTCTTTTGCTGCTACGGGAATAAGGCTGTGGAATTCATTACCTACCCATATAAGAATGGCAACACACTGTATCGGTTCAAAATGCTGGTAAAAGAACATTTCCTATATATTAGTGGTAATACTCTTTCCAAAAATTGACTATCATGTAATAGTTAAAATTCGAAAATGATGATAAAATTGTAGTTTCAAGTTCCAACTTCTGAATTATGTCTTTTTTTTTTCATTTATTTATTTACATATTTATTTATTTATTTATTTTAATCACCTTTTAATTTAATATTATAATGTATGTATGTATTTGTGTATGTATTATAATAAATATTAAATCCTTATCTAAGTAATATTGCACATTCATCAAAATATCAATAACATACTGTCCTTTGCCTGTGGTTGCCTGGAAGAAATTACTTATTAGTAATAAGGCCGCCATTGTAGTACACTATAAGTTTATAATTGTTATATTTGTTTTTTTTCTTCTTCTTTGTGTGCACAATAAAGAATATTATTATTATATTATTATTATTGATATTGAACATTGCGTGCCTTCAATCTAATTCTCAAAATAATAAACTAATCAATAAAATTTAAGTGTGATATTGACAATAAAATTGCTCATCTAGGCGGCCGGTAACAAACGATGTATCGTTTAAAAAGTTTCAATGAAATTGTGTGTTTCAAACTTAGTTTAATTACGGAAATTATCGCATCTTCTAATCCTCCGTTAACGCGGAAACAGGAGACGCGAACAATATCAAACACGCGCCACGGACGTACAAACATAATAATTTATTATATTAATAAGCTAACAGATAAAATTTCCTCATAAATTATGACTGGTATTCTCAGAATCTCTTGAACTTGTCATGTTATTGTATTTGATTTGATTGATTTATATTCAACAAAAGCATAAATAGATATTTTTTAAAGTATTGTTCTACCGTAGTACATATTCAAGTTAATTTTGAGACGTTACTTTGCCTATAGTCCATTCTTTATCTTAGAGTTTGGGTTGTGAGCTTATGGAGTTAAATTACTTTACGAAAAAGCGTAGACTCATTGCAGGGATCATATTGTGGTGGACACAACAACCCTTGATCTTTCGCCCGTGAATTCCATCAGGGGAAAATTATTGCATAATTCGTTTGCAAATGTTTTTATTACAAGCAGATATTCTATGATTTTCTCCTATTGTTTTGCTGTCGTAAGATACAAAATGACTCTGCCGATTTACTTCATGCTACATTTCAGGCTGAATTCTAGGCCTCAGGCTTATTATCTCAAGCGCCATTTATCATAGAATCAAAAACGATACATACCATGCATAGGGCCGAAGAGAATGGCTACTGTTATGAGCATAAAGATGATGTGAACTCTTCTGTTGTTCGGGCCATCCTTAAACACCACTCTTAACGTCTCCTTGATGTTGGTGAAATCGAAGAAAATACGAAGGTAGTGGCAGAAACCCTTGTCATTGTGCTGGAAGATTAATTCAATGTTACTAAACATTGTCTTATTCACATAACATGCCAACGTCGCATAAATATATTAGGATAAAATTGTTCTGCGTGCATCCGTTGTCTGATTGCCATAACACAAGTTTTTGCGTCTTTGCATGGGATTAGACGACGTGATGTATGCAGTATGCTACCTAGTTTTTATACTATTGTATATTATTGTATGCTTAATAAATAATTTGAATTTGAACAAAAATTTTATATTATCTTATATCTTTAAACGAGCAATTCTTGTATATATATTATATAAAATTGGAATCTCGGAATCGGCTCCAACGATTTTCATGAAATTTAGTATATAGGGGGTTTCGGGGCGGTAAATCGATCAAGCTAGGAATCTTTTTTAGAAAATAAATAAATAAATCTTTTTTAGAAAATAATAAATAAATTAATAATGTTATTTTATTCGTGTTTTATCGAATACAGAGCAAAGCTCGGTCAAATAGCTAGTATTATTTAAGTGATTATGGATGATTATTACTTTTTTAAATTAGTTACATAAAAGTTTTCTTTTGACATTGATGATGGATATCGAACACTTTTTGACGTGATAACGTCTTATAATTCGATATGGGCTGCGCGCCCGAAAAATATGACAGTTCATGCAGCGTTACCTCGCTGACAGCTCTGAGGCGTTCCATTTACACTCTCAAGTCTCTCAACAACCGTAACCCACCTGGCCCACCTGGGCCGCGCTCTTTGTTTCGATTATATTACGTATTTCGATGACTTAGAGAATACTTTTGTATGAAGAAGTTTGGTTAGTTATGACCTTTGATACATTGACCACACTCTGAATGAAAAATAAATAAACAATCTGTGAGCTATTAGTATTATTTCGGCTATTCAAAATTGTGCTCTATTTCCTACGTGTCAAGGTATGACTTAATATATGAAGAATAAAGTATTCGTTTATTTCTTCTGAACAAGTCACTAATTATAGTTTCGAAAGTTTATAATTGAGAAACTAATATCACATCGGACTAATTACTATATTATGATGGCTTGATAGATAGAAAATTTAACATATATTATAATGTAGTTCACACAAACATAAAATATGGATTATATGTAAGGATATTTCATATTACATTAATTTTACAAAGAGGGTAGGCCGGGCGCCATTTTTTTTGCACATTGACCTGCCAACTTTTTTGCATAGATTTTTCCCGGAACTGAGGGGTTAAGGCTATGGACGTTGTTACATTCAACTATCGTCAGTAAACCGACTTTACAGACAACCGATTTTTTTGATAGCATTTTCGGCATCTGGAACTGCCCCGGGACAGGGCAGGCAGCTGGCAGGCCGAATGGATACGGAAATAGCCGAACAAAACCGATGGTCTACGAAGCACGTAGACTTAGTACTAGTGCAATACGTAGTTTATGTTCTTAATTTAAACTTCGGCTATTTCCGTGTCCTGTCGACCCACCCACCCGGTCGGTTGCAACTTGCAATGCTCGCCTAGACATTGTGAGTGCGTTAAACTCTATTGCAACCATTCGCAAAGTGTGTGTCGCGAAGCCCTGGGGCTCTGCAAATGCCTTGAAGGGGCAAGCGATACAAACATAGGAACAACATCAGACACCAGCATGGCGACAAAAAGAAAACTTTTGGGGGGCCGTCAAAATGTCAATTTTTAAAAGGGTTCCGCCACCAAAAAAGTTTGAGAACCGCTGCTCTATTACAATATGAATATTATTTTATAGTATACGTAAATGGTTAAAAATACAAAAGCTTAAAGTTTAAATAAATTGCAGAGGTAATGATGATTAGACAAAACGTGGCCATTGTTAAAGAATTACTAATTATAGATAAATTCTAGATTAGAATATCTATTTCGTTATTGTCTGATCCGACAGTTCCTATCCGTAAAATAAAATAATTGATAAAGAGATAAGTAGGCATTTTTGATAGCAACACTCAGGCCTATATCGGTTTTTAATCTGGGCCATCAATGATTAGTTTGCGAGTAGGTATATTTAAACTTATGGTGAAGTGAAAGTATTGAGCTTGAAATATTAAAAAAATGTGTACCTTACCGATTTTTGTTCCTCCGTTTTAGGTGGGTCCTTTAGAATAAATGTATTGTACGTCAGGTTTATAAGGTGCAAACCACCGGCCAATCCATAGCATCCGTAGTAGCCAATACTGCTGAGTAGCGTGCCACTCAAAGTCAGCCCGATGGGAAAACCGACTGTCATACAAAAATTGATCAAACCCAATCTAAAAGTTCTCTCCTCGGTCGTAGTTATCGCGCTGACGAATGCAAAAACTGTCAGACCACACGAGCACCAAGCGCCGGTGATCCCGTCGAGGACGGCGTCAGTGTACAGCATCACTTCCAACGGCAGCGTTGTGAGGAAATACGTGTTGACGATATTGTTGATGACCACACATAGTTGGCCAGCAACTGATATTATGATGAACATTTTCCTGTAGCCCGTCTTGTCGGAGAAAGAGCCGATGAACAGAGCGAAGAAACACGGTAACGTCGCCGTAATGTACGTCTTATACGCCAGCATTTTTGTCACCAGCTGCTGAACTTGCCTCTCGTACTGGTTTTCCGATTCCACCGTCTGCAACTTGAGCGAGTCGCAAATCTGCTCCGTAAAATTTAAGTTGACTCTACACGCTTTCTCCAAGCTCAGATTCTGCGACGCCAAGGAGTATATCGTGTAGCCGGTGACGAACATTATCATGGACGGCTCCACTGTGATATTTCGGAACACGTAGCCGCATGTTTCTTTGAAGCTTCTTTTCTTATTCTCCTCAACTTCAAAGTTGCCTCGCAGGGGGTCCGTCTCCGTGTACTCTCCGGGTTCGTTCTCTGCGCTCCTGTCGGGTTCCATTGTTTCCGAACGATGATCGCTTCATTCACATATCAGAAGGGCACTAGACTCGCTCGAGTGTTACAAATTGAATTTAAACGATGTATTTATTTGTCCCCCGGTATCAGCGATAAGCTCGTTAATCTACGCGTAATGTCATGTGCCTATGTTTTCATCGGAACGCTGGCTGAAATTAGTTGTTGTACCGCATTTTTCACGGAGGACAGACGAATTTCGATGCGGTAACTGGACATATAGATAAACGATGTATATACAGGTTGTAGATAAACGACTGTGGGTGAGGCCGCTTGAAATTTCTTTTGGCATTTTATAACGAGTTATTGATAAAAAATTAACTTAATTTCATTAAATGAATCAATACTTTTGTATAAATACCAACTCAATGCTTATGAAAATAGCACAATGAGAAAAAGAGTTCACTTGAGACACAATTTAGGTCAATATTTGTTTGCGTCTAAGCAGTACATGCACCATTATGTGCTTTGCAGAGCATAATCTGCCTTAAAACTGTTGTGTCTCGACTTTCAAGTGAGCGCTAGCCCTAAGTGATGAAGTGATTCCATGTTTGGGGTGCCACAAGCGCGGTAGCGCAGCCGAGCCATGCTAAATTCTTATACCAACTCGGCTTCCCGGTTTTAAGCTCGTCTTCTTTAAGTAGAACCAGATGAGGCCTGCTACTTTGTTGCGCAAAATGCGTATATCGCGCGGGAACCGTAAAATTTTCCGTTATTAAAAGTATCCTATTTCCTTTCCCGGAACTCAAAGTATATTCATGCCAAATTTCAGCAAAATCGGTATAGCGGTTTGAGCGTGAAGAGGTAACAGACAGACAGACACACTTTCGCATTTATAATATTATTACTAGATGACGCCCGCAACTCCGTTGCGCTAAATTTCGTTTATCGCACGGGAACCGTACATTTTTCAGAGATAAAAAATATCCTAAGTCCTTTCCCGGGACTCAAGGTATCTCCATGCCAAATTTCAGCAAAATCTATTCATCGGTTTGAGCGTGAAGAGGTAACAGACAGACACGCTTTCGCATATTATAAATGCGAATGGGTTAGTATGGAGATTTCATATTAAACCAACCTGTGGATATAAGAAGTGATAAGCGGATAATAATATTTATCTTTATGTTTACACGAAATACAGATTTGTTATTATGATATTATATGATTTCATCGTCAAATAAGTTGAAAATTAAAGGTAAAAAATCGGCCAAGTACGAGTTATACTCGCGCACGAAGGGTTCCGTACCACTACAGAGCAAAAATAGGCTAAAAATTGTATTTTTTGTATGGGAGCCCCTCTTAATTATTCAATTTAATTGAATTTTATTATTAATTATTAAAGTACAAATACAATTAAACGGCAACACACAGGCAATTGAAATGTTCACAGTATTTTGTGAACATTTCAATTGCCTATGTGTTGCCGTTATTGATTAAGAGCAAAAAATAACAAAAAAATCATGTTTGTTGTATGGGGCCCCCTTAAATATTTAATTTATTTTGTTTTTAGTACCTGTTGTTAAAGCGGCAACAGAAATACACAATCTGTAAAATTTCAGAAGTCTAGCTATAGCGGTTCTTGAGTTACAGCCTGGGGACAGACAGACGGACAGACGGACAGACATCGAAGTCTTACGAGTAGTAATAGGGTCCCGTTTTTACCATTTGGGTACGGAACCCTAAAAATGACAGAGTTACATGTGAATTGGCCAAAAGCAGAGCATAATAAAGAAAATATGTAGTAGTGCAGTCGCCAGAGGTTTTAACCTCCGAAAATTGTAATAGTGAATGGATTTTTGTTTTTGAAGTGTCATTTTCTTTTTTACACTATAACTTGCAAAGTTTACCAAAATTTTTTTTGTGTTTTTAATTTTTTAGTTACTTAATTAAAACTTAATATTTCACCATATAAAACCGGTCCAGAAAAAAAAATTCTTGTTCCTGTTATTTAATGACTCTTATCCGATTGTTTACGTTGAAAATTAACTAAATACATAATTTTTTAAAAATAAATTTTGCTTTGATAAGCTAAATACAACTATAAGGGTTTTGCAAAGTTTTTAGAGATTAACGCTCGTTGTAACCAAGATAAAAGGGTTTGGGTAGATTTAAGGGTTGTAACGAAAAGTGTGTTAAACTTACTTGTTGTGCGTATTTAATTTTTAGAGAAATGATAACTTTTAAGTACTTAAAAACATTTAAATATCTCCAAAAATGTGTAAAATAGGCCGAAAATATTTTTCTATATTTGTTGAGAATTTATTTAAGTGAAAGCTAAAACATTAAATGCATCGACAAATGAAAGACTTTTTCTAGTCTTTGAAATATATTTAAACTTCCTACTTAAAGCCAGAAAAAAAATTGGGTGCTACAAATCTCACGTACATACTAAAGACGCATGCTGCGACCTATGTTTGGAAAATGCTTACCTGAGTACAAAAAATATCAGTTCTTAACCTAATTTGTTTTTTTTTCCTATAAGTATGTTTTAGCAAATATAATTAATGAAAAAAAAAATCAATTTATTCTGTAAAAACCTAACCAAAAGAAATAAAATACAGATTTTCTTCGAAATATCCGTGAAAAGTTTGTGCCACATTTTCAGAAAATTTAATAAAGTAAGAATTAAAAAGTTATACACATTAAGAAATAGAAGGCTTTGTTAAGCCCAAAAAATAATTTTCAACTTCCTATTTAAAACCAAAGAAAAATAGGAACGCCATTTACCTGGCGAGGCACACAACAAGCACATTTGGAGGTATGCTCATCTACATACAAAAATATTAATTTTAAATCTAAATTATATACTTTTTTAACTTTATTTTTTTGGAATAAAGGCAACGATACAAATCAAAAAAATAATAATATATTTTATTATTTTGCTATATATTTAAAAGAAAGAAATATGCAAATTTTCTTCAAAATTTTACAGTTTATGAGTTTACTTGAAGTGGAAGAGAATAATTTAAAAATCAAAAGCACAACTTTTCAATAGGTAAACTTTATTATTTATGTTATCAGCTACACATTCCTTTTTTTCTTTTCAATTTTCATCCACTATTGCAAAAATCGGAGGTTTGCACGATTTTTACGCTCTAGGAACTCCACTATAGAAAAATATTTTAATTACTGTCCAAGAGGCAATTAATTGTGGCAAGATGATTATTTTCTTATTTTAAGAAATTTAGTATAGAGGTACTTTGAGTCCCGGAAAAGGACATACTAGGATACTTTTTATCCCGGAAGAAATGTATGAATCCTTATTCCTTTTTTTTTTATTGAGGGGGGAAATACGTTACGTATCCCCCACCGCGCACGGGGGTGGACGACAGGGGTATGTCGGACTCCCTCCAGCTTGGTGCGCCGGAGGTTTACCGACTAAAACCCCCCCATGCCCTCCTTCCAGCCGTGGGATACGGGCACTCTGTTGGCGAACTCCGCGTCCTCACGACGCTTACCGCGTCCGGCACATCTCCGTTTCGGCGGCTGGTGTTCTGCCGCCGCTTTCTTCACCGAGAGCTCCCCGGGCATCTAGGGAGCTTTCTTCTCTGGTCCCTTCGTGCGGGCTGTGATCCCCCGATCAACCGCCCACGGGCCTATTGCTCCACCTCCATGGCGGGCTGGGGCTGACTAACCCCAGCACCACCGGCTCCAGGCTCATTCGGCCGAGCCTTGTCGGAGGGAGCTCCTCTCCTGCGGCGCTTCGTAGGTGGGGGCGGCTTCTTGGCTGATAGACAGCCGCCGCTTCCCAGGACGTGCCCGCTCTCCCTGCCGAGTGCCTCGCAGAAGAAGCAGTTGGGTTGCTTCTCCTATGAATCCTTATTCCTAGGCGTCAACTAGTTATTCATATTCTATGTCTCCATGTTGTAAGCTCTAAACTTTACATGGGTATTAACCTATGTTAAGTTTAATCCTTCGATCGCGGATTCTTGGTTGGGTGATTAAATCTATTGTTATTCTATTGTTGTCGCGGTCGCCGGTGTCCTTATGGGGGTTTACAATAGGTTAAAGCTTGATTCGTGACTGGTGGTTCCTACGAAACCAATGTAGGAGAGATCATTTAATTATTTTACAAAGGGCAGCTTTCAATATATCAGCTACGAGTATGTGTAATTTACTCTGGCACTGAGCACGGCACATCAACTGCACACGAAAAATTAGGCCCATCTTTCCACGAAACGACTGTAAAGAGAAACAATCACGTTCAATTCTAATAAAGAATTTGAGTCACGTTCTGTGGTAAAACAGATTCATCATCATATGAAAAAGGTTGCACTCCGAGAGTGCTGGTAGGAATTAACAGCAACAGAATTAACGCCTGGTTGGGCCCAGACCAGAACCTAGCCTAGTCCAGAGAAATGAGCAGCCTCTGGACTAGGCTGACTATGGTGCGAGAATGCCGTATGTGCTTTGGCAGCCATACGGACGTTCAAAATCTTGTCCCATGCACTACAATATTTGTGAGTGGTTACTTTGCTCTGAAAATACTGTGTTAATCAATGCAATGGCGAAAATTGGTTTTTATTCGTGCGTCCGCGCGAACGAGCGATATAGCCACTACAAAATGAGATCACAAGCTACACATACTATTCTATATAACGGTTTATTTAAATAGCGGCACGGTCACGCACATGGTTAGCCCCAGACGTATTGACCTGCCTCCTTATTCCCGAAACTGATATCAATCTGATATCAGATTTTTGACACTTTAGACATCTATACTTATTATTATAAATTCGAAAGTGTGTCCGTATGTCTGTCTGTCTGTCTGTCTGTCTGTTACCTTTTCACGCTAAAACCCCTGAACAGATTTTACTGAAATTTGGCATGGAGATACCTTGAGTCCCGAGAAAGGACTTAGAATAGTTTTTATCATGGAAAAATGTACGGTTCCCGCGCGATAAACGAATTTTGGCGCAACGGAGTTGCGGGCGTCATCTAGTCTAAAATAGAGCTATTTTAGATGTCTAAAGTGTAAAAAATCTGATATCAAATTGATATCCGTTTCGGGAATAAGGCTGCTGTTCTTTCCTCTGAACTAGGCCGACTATGTTACGAGAATTCCATATCTGCTTGGGCAACAATACGGTCATTTAAAAATCTAATCTTAGGCACTAAAGGATGTAGTGGTTATTTCGCTCGGAAAATACTGTGTAAAATCATCCACAACGGATGCAAAGGACTTGTATTGTAATAACTAATAATATAATATATTGTTTTATTTAGTTGAAAGAAATTTAGCTGGTCTTAGGTCGTGGGTTGTTTGGCCAAAGTGTTTTTCATTCGGTTTTAGTTAGATGGGTGCTTTCACAAAAATAGGGCAACATTTGAAGGTATTTTGTCCTCATCATATTTAATAAATATCTAAAAGGGCCAGTCACTTTATGCCTTAATTTAGGAAATTTTTAGAGTTTTGCTAATTTAGGCATCTAGGGACTGACAACTTTAAACCCTTCAAGCGCGAGTCTGACTCGCACTTAGCCGATTTTATATTATTTTAGGACTACTGGGTCGAAACTTCTTAAATGATATATAAAGTGTGGAACTGTATCACCAAAGTATATATTTTTTAACATTTGGGCCAGACCAAAGCTGTTTGAAATTTGACTGCTCTTGATGAATTTTAGCTTTTGATATATTTTCAATAATTGTTTTTCTTAAGTCTAATATATTTTTTCAGTTGAGAAGGCTTAAACAATATATGTATTTCGTTACAGTACTGATGTTTTCATACTAAACGTCAGTCCGAGCGCCTTTAGAAGCCAGGGACTGATGGTCTAGGGACTGATTATTTGGAATAAAATTAAACTTAAAATTCTGTTGCAAATAACGTTATAAAGTCTAATATGATATTGCGAACAATGCCGACGTATTACTTATAAATATTGATTAATTCATAAGAATTTAATATCAATAAACAACAAAATTACTTATCTAGGGATTGAACAAGTGACTGGAATTACCACGTGGTGGCCCACAAACTTTCATTTTTGCATTGATTTATAAAGTGACCGCCGCATAACGAGTGTTGTCAGAGAATAACTTCATGTAATACTCTAAAATTCACCAATAATATTCAACGTACATTCTAATGATGTCGCGAAATTTTAAAATTCGTAAGTGGCTAGGGCCTGGCGAATAAAGTTGAGGACACTAAACTCATTCCAGAAAAAATAATTATTATTTATTTTAACTACAAAATACTCACATAATTAGCTGCGAGTACTTAAACATTTTAAAAAATATTAAAAAAATAAGTATTTAACATAGTACCTACTTTTTTAAATATGGATTCCTAAACACAAAATTTCGGAGAACGGACACGCCTAGTACCCCAGGAAAATTAAACATTCGACCTCGGAATAACTCGCATAGAGCTGAAAATTGGTAGAGACGTTAAATACACCATTACAAATAAAACCTCAAAAGTCCCCGGCGTGCAAATTTTTTTATTCAAGGTCAAAGGTATGAAAATAAGGTTTTTCCTGTTTTTTTTCCAAACTATACATTTTATCACAAAAATAAGTAGGGAAGAGTGTAGATCATAGAATTCTCTACAAAAAATATTCAGACACTTTTTTTATACGACTTACCATTCCTTATAAATGGCGGGCTTAAAGTTTGGGAAAATCATATCTATGCTTAAATTATAAAGCTAAAGAATTTGTGGAGCTACAGCTTTGAATTGAAGAATTCGTTTTCTGTTGGATAGTCTTATTTATCGAGGAAGACTAAAGCTATATAACATCACGTTGCCACCAATAGGAGCAAAGAAACAGAGGAAAATGGGGAAAAACGGGGAAAATTATTTGAAGGAGCTTATCTCACAAACGGCTGAAGCAATTTTTATGTTATTTGGCACAGATATAGAATAGGCCACGTGGAGGGACATAGGCCACTTTGTTTTTCAGGAAAATTTACTGTTTCCGTGAAATTTATAATTAACGCGGGCGGAGCCACGCTTAACATCTAGTACTACATACAAGGGTTGTTTGAAAAAATTGAAATGTTCTCGGTCTGACATACTTCTGAGTGACTTGCAAGCGTACTGTTGCTCTTCGCGACTCGAAAAGTTTAGATTTGGTAAGTCACGCAGAAGTATGTTTGGCTGAGAACAGCCCTCGTATGTTGTAGTACAAGAAGTTCCGCTCCACCCTGTTAATTATGTATTTTACGTAAACCGTACATTTTCCCGAGAAACAAAATAGCCTATGTCCTTCCTCGTGGTCTATTTTATATCTGTGCCAAATAACATAAAAAATGCTTCAGCCGTTTGTGACATAAGCTCTTTCAAATAATTTTCCCCGTTTGTCCCCATTTTCCTCTGTTTCTTCGCTCCTATTGGTGCCAACGTGATGTTATATAGCTCAAGTCTCCCTCGATAAACAAAACTATCCAACAAAAAACGAACTTTTCAATTCAAAGCAGTAGTTCCACAAATTTTTTAGCTTTATAATTTAAGCATAGATATGATTTTCCCAAACTTTGAGCCCGCCATTTATAAGGAATGGTAAGTCGTATGAAAAAAGTGTCTGAATATTTTTTGTAGAGAATTCTATGATCTACACTCTTGTCCTATTTATTTTTGTGGTAAAATGTATAGTTTGAAAAAAAAAAACGAAAAACCTCATTTTCATACCTTTGACCTTGAATAAAAATTTTTGCACAAGGAAGATCGCCGGGGACTTTTGAGGTTTTATTTGTAATGGTGTATTTAACGTCTTTACCAATTTTCAGCTCTATGCGAATTATTCCGAGGTTACGATTTTTTTGCGTCTAATTAGACCGGACTATAGGGCCTGACATTTGGGACATATAAAACAGATTTTAAATATATAATATTATAATGTTACTTTTAACATAATTTGGGGGATAAATTAAACACATTGTAAACTATTATTTAGCAATTGTGGTATTAAATAATTACTATTGATTTTAACTGAAATGTGCTGCGGAAACGAAGTTTCCATATTTTTGTGAAACCACCTAGATAGACGTCATGCACACAATAATAAAAATGTTGGTGGATTAGGGAAATAGAAAAAAAATTCTTCAAAATTTTTAATAACCAAAACAATACATTAACTAAAAATATACAAACATCTTTGTCGATCATACTTACGTCTAAATATACATTATACATAGTAAATATTAAATAAAAACGAAGTTAAATAATATTATACACAACATTTTGATTATAATATTATTAAATTGTAACACATTGGAATATTTTTGAGCAATATTAAGTCCCTGTGTAGCGGGGCGAGGTATACCTAATTAATTTCTATATAATTATATATATATATATATATATATATATATATATATATATATATATATATATATATATATATATATATATATATATATATATATATATATATATATAATTATAATTATAATTATATATATAATTATATATATATGTATAAATATAATTATATATATATAATTATATATATGTATATATATAATTATATATATATATATATATGTATATATATATAATTATGATATAATGTATAATCATTAATATATATATGTATATATATATTAATGATTATACTATATTATACCAATATTTAATGTACTTATATATATATATATATATATATATATATATATATATATATATATATATAAATATATATATAATATAAGTATATTAAATATTGGTATAATATAGTATAATCATAAAAATCGTAAAGTCTGTGTCAAAATAGAAACTAATAATATAACAAGGCACAAATAACCAACAATGAATTTCTATACTAAATTTTATGCCAAAATTTAATTATAACATTAATTTGCCATTAACACTTACCAGTTAAACATACTTCATAATATTAAATTGTTATGTATTCTTCTTGTTATAATATTCAGGGTAAGGACACACCGGAACGAGACGATGATCGGACGAGACGTGATTTTGTGCATCGTCAAGTCGCGCCTCCTTTCTATTATTATTATTGCATAGCTTTTATCGCGGCGACCCAATCATGAAATTCCGTAACAAAAATAAACCTAACAAAATGTTATGCAATAGCTTTACCGCGGCAGTCCCCTAGTGTCACACATATTTTTTGGTATGAACTGACCTTTATACATTGCTATACATTTCGATTGGCGCTACTCTTAGGTACGAAGTCACGGGTAACAGCTAGTTATATAAATACTGTCAGCTAATACACGATATGCTAATTAGCAGCTAATAATATTATCTTGTGTGGTGGCTAAATGAGTTAGTAGAACCTCTTAGCTAATTAGTAATTAGTAAATAAATCAATTAATTATCCTTAATAGAGCTCATATCATCTTATAATTAGATTGTATTAGATTAATAATATTAGTACAGAGGGAATTAATTTTTTTCTAGCGCCTTCATAAATTTCTTATATTATTAATTTAATTAACAATAATTTAGGTATATTGAAACTAATATAATCTAACGAAAATCTAATATGGAAGCACTGTGTCGAAATGATGTTTTTGTGTTTTCAAAAATAATGCGTGCTATCCTTATAACATAATATTATTATTATTCCTATAAAAAATGAAAATTAAAAAAAAACAACAGAATCTCATATAAAGGGCCCCGTATGAACAATTAACATTTGCCTGTAAAATCAATGTTTGTTGTTTTAGTAACATAAAATGCGAGAATTTCATATAGCTATCTAGCTATTCCAAGACTATTACAAGATACAGCCTGAAAACAATTGTACAGAGACAGACAGACAGACAGTACAGTTTCAATACTAGTGTTCTTCATCCTTCGGTAACGGAACCCTAAATAATAGTAAAATATTATTATTTTATTAAAAATAAAATTAAGCTTATTAGACACCTACTAATTATACGTATTAATTCAGTAGAAAGAAGGTTCCCTACCAAGATAATATCATAGTAATACTTAACAATACAGCTTACAAACTATCATCCTACTGGAATAAGTTTACTAGGTACGGTAAAATTAACTTGGTTATAACTTTATAAGCTAGTAGTTAAAACTTGAACGGAAAAAGGAACTGTTTCCCGGGACGATGTAAAAAAATAAGCGTTAATAAGCTCGTGTATAACAGCGAAATACGTCAATAGAGAATATTACGCAAAGGACGGGGCAGAGGGAGCACATACTGCAAATAATCCGACCAAAATCCTACATATTGCACACGTCATATCAGAATATTGGCGGAATGTTGTCAAATGTTTAAGGCTTCGTTCAAACCTACGCGACCAAGCGACTGCGAAGCGGGAGCGTCAAGTTGCGTCAAGTTGTCAATTGTGTGTTTTTAATACAAATACGCCTTCGCGACCAAGCGGGTCGCGTAGGTTTGAACGAAGCATAAGGGTTGATTCAGACCACTACGCGATGCGTAGGCATTTTTTTTCTATGGATTTGACAGACTTTAATTGCGTGAGCCGTGAGACGTCATACCAAATTCACTACTTTGGAAATGCATCTACGCGTCGCGTTGCGGTCTAAATTGACCCTAATAAAACAACAAAACTTTTTGTTTACTGTCTATGCTGATTGCTGCAGGTATTGCCTCTAGTGTGAAAACACTCAGTATTATAAAATACATATACTTATACAATTATACAATTTAGGGCCCTTCCACACGACGTTTTTTAACGCTCGTTTGTATCGAATATCGATACAAACGCAAGTTGTACGCTCAGCAAACGGAAGGAAGCCGACACGTTATAAACTTTATATCTGCCAAAACGCGATGAAAACACGCAAAAGACGAGCGCATCAGAAACGCGCGTCATCAGTGCGCAAAAAATACGTCGTGTGGAATGGCCCTTAAGCCCCCTAAAACATTTAGTCATTCGTATTTACACAACATTTGAATTCTTGCCTGACTTAAAAATTTAAAATACTCAGCTAGGCCCAAGCCGTTTTCTTTATATTAGGTTCAAAAACCGAATTTTAATAAAAATATTTTTTATATTTGTCTTAAATTAAAAGGGTTCACTACATTTTAGTTTTTTCTTTGGTATCTTGAGTTATGTTTGGAGGGTTTGGAGGTAAATATGGTTTTTCTGCAGCTTTTTCTGCTTCAGCGTCCTTCTTCTCTTCCGCTTCTAAGGCCGTCTTTCTTGCCTCTCTTCTTTCTTTTCTGCCTTGAGTGATGAATATTCTGAAAACCCAATTAATTTTGCTACAGAAATTAAGGTTATAAATGTTATTAACACAAAACATTGTTCTTGTCTTTGAAAGACAAAGAAAATTCCTGTAGTCGACGTTAAAAGAAAAAGCCCATCGAATTACAGAAAAAGTTTTGTAAATGGACAGTGAGTACAAAATATCTTTAGAACTTATTCTCGAGTTTTAATACTAGCGAGAATTCGAGGGCATTAGCACTGTCCAACAATTAAAACATTGTATTTTTTGAGCATTGTAAGTAAAAATACGAATTGTAGCTGAATGTTGCCTTTTATTACAATTATTATTATGGTAGACCCCGAAGATTAGAGTTAAAACCAGGACAGAACGGAAGGGGACATTTAGAGACCGCCGTAACATACTGAGAAGAATATTAAAATCGATAGAATTAAATGCACTACTAAAATCTTAAAGTATAATAGGTAAGGGATTTATTTTACATGGCCCATCGAATGTTATCTGTGATATTTAAGAGCCGCGTGCGAACGCCGCGCCGGGCATCACGGACAGAGTGTTCATGTGCAGCCACGCGTACAGCGGCTGGAACAGTAGCGATGCCAACGTCTCCGTCAGCGAGAACAGCAGTCGGTGGGGTACTTACATGAGTATAACCACCGCTGGTACTATCAGTGCCGCCGTGGTGAGGAACACCGCGCCGGGCAGCACGGACAGAGTGTTCATGTACAGCCACGCGTACAGCGGCTGGAACAGCAGCGATGCCAGCGTCTCCGTCAGTGAGAACAGCAGTCCGTGTGGTACTTACATGAGTATAACCACCGCTGGTACTATCAGCGCCGCCGTGGTGAGGAACACCGCGCCGGGCAGCACGGACAGAGTGTTCATGTACAGCCACGCGTACAGCGGCTGGAACAGCAACGATGCCAGCGTCTCCGTCAGCGAGAACAGCAGTCGGTGGGGTACTTACATGAGTATAACCACCGCTGGTACTATCAGTGCCGCCGTGGTGAGGAACACCGCGCCGGGCAGCACGGACAGAGTGTTCATGTACAGCCACGCGTACAGCGGCTGGAACAGCAGCGATGCCAGCGTCTCCGTCAGCGAGAACAGGGAGTTCACCTTGGCTGAAATCGAAATGAAATGAATTGGTTAAAATTAACACTTTTAGAAGTCTACATGAGGCCGACCACCTGTTCCGGAACTGACCCGGCGAGGCGAGCATAAGAAACTCGCAATCATCATTATTATCCTTCTTAACGTCATATTTCTCGTAGTCTGTGCCATTATCATAATCATCGGCATTACAACTAATTAATATCGTATGCTTGATTTACACACTAAGCAAGCAGTTTAGTAGTAGTAGAAAGAAATGTACGGCTGAACTTTGTTGTTATTGTTTTAACAAATGAGCATCGTTCTGTATAGAATTTAAAATTAACGGGGCTCCCATACAAAAAACACAATTTTTGGCCTATTTTTGCTCGCGCACGAAGGGTGGTACGGAACCCTTCGTGCGCGAGTTTGACTCGCACTTGAACGATTTTTAAATATAATATTTCTATTGGAAACAAACCGTGCAATGAGAATAAAAATATTACAATATTGTAGAGTGTTGATTAGATTAGGTTTAGTTTAGGATTAGGATTATTAGGTACTGGATACAAAAAAATTTAACGGGCTTTGGCCCACCACTCATTCCTACCACTGTATCTCCAACACAGGAGATTCAGTGGTGGGAATGTGTGGTGTGGAAACGCCAGGATCGACAGCGGTATCCAACCACGAAAACCCTTTGATATGATCTCAGGGAGCCCGAGGGACATGCTAAAACTGTCTTGGGACCCGCAACGAAATTAATCAGAAGAAAATAGGAGGAGTAGGAAGAATTCCAATTTGCCTCCCCATACAAAGCGGGAGACAGCACAAAGTTGCAATGACAGAAAGTAAGAGAACTTAAGGGGGAGCACCACAGATAATGTAAACGGTCACTAGAATGAAGTGAAATGCAATTTAGTTCATTGTACTATGTATACTAGTGTATACACTGTTATAACAGTGCCCGTTTACATTATTCCAGTAGCAATCCAACGCTGGATTGGATTACTGGATTGAAATTTTGCGCTTCAACATGTTTATGAATTAAGGAAAGCTAAGATTACCTTATGGCTTACTATTTCTTAATTATTAGCCTGATTTATGGTTATTACTTATTACTGATACTCAGTGGAATTACTTACCGGTTTCTTGTTTGTCCACTATTTTGGATATGATTGACCGAAGGGAGGTCGTAGTTACCCCACCCAGCAACTCGATAAAGGGAACTGTTGATATAGAATACAATAAGGCGAGGTTGTATTTAAAATATTGTAATAAGTTGGCAAGAAAGAAGGAGCTATTGGCTCTTCAAGAAAGAAGCATTAGCTTCTCGAGCCAAAAGGTGCTTCCTTAGCCCAAGAATAAAGGTTGTAGCATTTGTATGTAGGTATCTATCTCGTAATGCGGGCTCTACACTCGCGGCGCAAATGGCGGCCGCGATTCACGGATGCTACGCACCGTGAACACAATGCGTACAAATACGAAGCCGCGAAGCGCAAACACGAAGCTGCGAAACCCTCCACACTCGCGGTTCGCGGCCTTCGCGGGCTTTCGCGCCGCGAGTGTAGAGCTCGCATAACAAGAAAAATAAGTAAGGATAACGCAGTCACAACTTTAGATTAGAGCCTGTCCACACGGCGCGTTGCGTCAGAGTTGCGTCGACGCAGCGCTGCCGTTGCGTTGTTTTACATGATACAAATAACCAAGGTGTTCACCGTTCACACGGCGCGCTGCGTCATGACAGCAGCGCGCAACGCACACATGTGACATGACGGACATGCAGCCCCCGAGACGAAGCGGGAGGGGGTGTTGACGTGACTGCTTCGTTATAACGCTGCGATGACGCAACGCCCGTGTGGCCGGCTATGCGTCAAACGGCACCGTGTGGGCAGGCTCTTAGTTGGGACCTTTTATCCCAAGTTTTCAAGTTTCCTTGTGTTGCTATGATGATAGCTAAGTCAAAAATTCATTGCTTTATCATGTATCTTATCGAGAAAATAAAACAGAAGTACTCACTCAAGTACATTTCAATATCGGTCGTGACGAAGGCGGTCCATATCGCTCCAACGAACTTGCTGAGGACTGAGATGAGACACAGGATCGCATCGTCCATCTGCAGCTTCTTACTTAGTATCGTTATTGAAAACATTGCCCCTGGAAAATATAATACAAAAAAATTTTGACGACCTCTGTGGCTCAATTGTTTGAGTGTGTGGCAGCTCAAGCCGGGGATCGCGGGTTGGAATCCCGCCGAGGAAACAAAAAGTTTTCAATTTTCCTAGGTCTGGATGTGTATTAAATATGTGTATGATATAATAAAAATTTTAAATATAATATTTAGGTACAGTATAACTGCACATATTATATTTAAGAAGAAGTATTAATAATTATTAAATATATTTCCGTTGTCTTGTACCTGTAACAGAAGTCCTTCAGGTACTTATCACGGGGCCAGACTGACGTGGTATAAAGCGTCCATAATTAAAAAAAAGACTCAGAGAAGAAGTAAATGACAAAAAAAAATGTGTTAGTATAAGCGGTTTGCTCAAGCAAAAAAAAAAGTTTGGATAACCATAGGCAACAGAGGAGGAACGAAGAAAGAAGTTGTAAGCTTACGAAAATATAGAATAGAATATTATTCTGATAGATATAATACTTCTTGAACATGACGTGTGGACTGTGTTATGCATATTGTGTCTATCTATACTGTACTCGGCGAAACATGGCGATAGCGATCATTAACTCCCTGTCAAAAACTTGTCATTTTCTACCTATACAAAGCCGCGATTGACAACATCTGACACTTCATTGTCAATCGCGGTTTATATATTATAGAAAATGACAAGTTTTTGACACGGAGTAGGGACAGTATAATATACTGTCGTATAGACCACCTGACAACCCGAAAATGCGTGAAGATTTTCGATCTGTCAATGTGTGCGTGTGTTAGTGATGTATCTTTTCTCGTAGTATAGTCCGTTCGAGTTATTTTACCTGAGTTTCTATGAGAAAAATATAATATGAAGTTTGGCAGATTCTGTATCTATATTTTATTTGGCAGAAAAAAAGGTGACGATTGAAAAATAGTTACATATTTATGTTTGGGTTGATTTTTCAATCGTGGGATATGTTATACAGAAGGTTCTTATAAGGGTAAATAATATACACATTATAAAGTAACTTATTTATTACTCAGGTAAAAGCTATCTGACAAATCAGCCCTTACATTAATAGAAATGCAAATATAACGTTGAAAGTGAACAACACACATAGTATATTATTTATTCTTAAATTAAATACATAATATCAAAATACTCTTACACCCCCATTACATTTTTAGATTAGTTTTATGTTATTGTTAAATACCGATAAGCATATCGATAAATTTGATTCAAGCACTAGCGTATATTAAATGTAAAAAATTTAGATAATTTTTTTTTCTTTAAATATTGTGTGATTAAAAAACAATAGTACCTTTAGTTACGCAAAATATGAAAGTAAAAGGGAGTATTGACAATATTTTATTTGAAATATAGAACTAAAGACAGAATAAAGCAAAAATAAACACATCGTAGACATTAGGACATGAAGATTAATATTATTACCTGTGAAATGTATATTTTTCAGGATTATTCCTATGATTTACACTGCAATCACTCACAGAACAAGTTACTATTGTTATATAATATTTGTTGAAAATAACAAACGGATTAAACAATAAATTGCAAAAACCGAAAGGGCACAAAAACGCGTGTTGACTTGTGATGATATAACATATAACATATGACATATAGCATATAACATATAATAACATATAACATATAACAACATATAACATTTCACAACATATAACATATAACATAAAACATATAACATATAACAACATATAACATACAACATTTAACAACATATAACATAATATAACATATACGTTATATGTTATATGTTGTTAAATGTAATATGTTGTTATATGTTATTTGTTATATGTTATATGTTGTTATTTGTTATATGTTAATATATAACAACAACATAAAACATATTATGTTATATTGTGTTATATGTTGTTAAATGTTATATGTTTTATGTTATATGTTAATGTAACATATAACAACATATAACATATAACATAATATGTCATATGTTATATGTTTTTAAATGTTATATAACAACATATAACATATAACATGTAACATATTATATATAACAACATAACATATAAAATTTAACAACATATAACATATAACAACATATTAAATATTATATAACATATAACAACATATGTGTATAACATATAACTTATAACAAATTACATATTACATATTAAATAAAATAAAAATAAAAAAATATTTTTAACAAAAAATTAAAACCGACTTCCAAGGTAAAAACAATAGTAATATGAACTAAAAAGTATTAAATAACTCTTACTCTTTAATAGTGCCTTTTTCAGAATTCGTCTAAATCTCAACTACGAGTATTTCTGTACATACTACAGTCTTCATTATTTTGAAGTCGGTACCAGCTAATTTATTCGTGAGTTCAGTAATGTCAGAACTTAGAATATCTGAAACTTTTGGGACTGGTACCGACTTCAAAGTAATGAAGACTGTAGTATGTACAGAAATAGTTGAGATTTAGACGAATTCTGAAAAAGGCACTATTAAAGAGTAAGAGTTATTTAATACTTTTTAGTTCATATTACTATTGTTTTTACCTTGGAAGTCGGTTTTAATTTTTTGTTAAAAATATATATTTTTTTTATTTTATTTAATATGTAATATGTAATTTGTTATAAGTTATATGTTAATATATAAATAAGAAAATAACTCAAATTTAAAGCTGTTTATCAAAAATATTTAAAAAATTACAAAAAATCCGGATTATCCGGATAATCCGGATTTGAGGATGAAAAAATCCGAAAATCCGGATTTTTCTAAAAATCCGTTTTTTGCAATCCCTACTTGTGACGACCTGTCAAATAAAAGTGGTTACAGTTTGCATTAGATTGCCTCTCTCTTTTCATCTTGTTATAATTCCATAAAGGATTTTCTTCTCTCTCGCACTCTTTGTTGGTCTATGCATTATAGGTTTATGACTACCGCCATGTTTCGTGCATTATAGGTTTATGACTACCGCCATGTTTCGCCGAGTACAGTTACAGTATAGAAATATTTTGACGAAGATTTATTTTTAGATGTGGTTTTAAAAATGATTTGACAGGTACACAGTTTGATGTTAATTGCTGTGAGGATATAAAAAGAATTAACAGAAAAAAAAACAATCTCATCACCTAGGGGGATTTACCACTTGGTTAAAACAAACAAAAAATGTACACAAACACATTACCATTAAGTGTAAAAAAGTTTGATGGATGTCATGATGTCATGTCAAATTAAAAAATTTCTCAACAATTTTTTTTGATAATAAATAGAAAAATTTATTCAAGTTCAGCAATAAAGTGTGAAACACACCCTTTTCAGCATTATTATTACCATCATCAGTACTTCACTGCTGCCCAAGCGGCCAAAACCGTGAGTATCGTCACGAGATAATCTCCCCATACTTACGTACTGCAAGTCTTGCAAAATAGTATGTAAAAATATAAACAATTCTGAGAAGCCTTTTTCCGTTTCACACCTTCTGACCAGTCTGCCGAGGGAAGACGCAGCATAGTTTTCGCACTTTTTAAGATAATATTATCTATCCCGATCAATTTGTCAATAATAAAAAAAGATGTAATCATTAATCCAAGAGACACAAACAGCGGGTAGACCGCTCTGGAATCGGCATCGGAACCGGCAGCAGCTCTCCATATAGTTCACGCTATAGAAGTATTTGATAGTCATTGATCCAAGAGTCGCAAACGGCGGGTAGACCGCTCTGGAATTGGCATCGGAACCGGCAGCAGCTCTCCATATAGTTCACGCTATAGAAGTATTTGATAGTCATTGATCCAAGAGTCGCAAACAGCGGGTAGACCGCTCTGGAATTGGCATCGGAACCGGCAGCAGCTCTCCATATAGTTCACGCTATAGAAGTATTTGATAGTCATTGATCCAAGAGTCGCAAACGGCGGGTAGACCGCTCTGGAATTGGCATCGGAACCGGCAGCAGCTCTCCATATAGTTCACGCTATAGAAGTATTTGATAGTCATTGATCCAAGAGTCGCAAACGGCGGGTAGACCGCTCTGGAATTGGCATCGGAACCGGCAGCAGCTCTCCATATAGTTCACGCTATAGAAGTATTTGATAGTCATTGATCCAAGAGTCGCAAACGGCGGGTAGACCGCTCTGGAATTGGCATCGGAACCGGCAGCAGCTCTCCATATAGTTCACGCTATAGAAGTATTTGATAGTCATTGATCCAAGAGTCGCAAACGGCGGGTAGACCGCTCTGGCATCGGCATCGGAACCGGCAGCGGCTCTCCATAATAATATTATAGTTCACGCTATAGAAGTATTTAATATCGTTGGTTCACACATCCAAGAAACAAGAGGCAGTGGAAAAAGTGTAATTATCTAAAAATATTATTAGATATTTCTATTATAGTATATTATTTTTATCTGTTATGAATTCTTTAAGGTAGTTTAGTATAGCCCTTTATTATTTAGGCTTTTTTTTTTACTAAGTGTATTATTTAGATTTTAGTTTTTTTTTCTTATTCTTTTCTATCACGCGCCCTCTGTTAATTGTTAGCATAGCCCTTTATTATAATATAAGCTTTTTTACTAATTACATTGTTTAGGTTTTAGTTTTTAGGGTTTAGGTTTTTTTTTAGTCTTTTCTACCTATTACGCGCCCTTTGTAAATTGTTTTAGTTTAGTAATTTCTTTTATAAGCTTTACATGTCGTAGACAGCGAGCTAACCGATCAACTTCATACGCTGCCAGTTTTGCAACCGGTCTTTCAAAGGGGTAAAGGCCTGAACATTCACATAGGTAAGACACACAGCCACAGCTCATACGTCAGTAGCACACCCACAACACCCCCATCCCCGTCATGCGACATTCCGTTTTGTCAAAAAATTTCAAACTACAAATTGTCACTACCCATCCTTAAACGCATCCCGAAAGGTGCTCGGGTTCAAGTGGCCAAGCAACTTTCATCCATAATTAGAGAGGTCATTTCGCATCCCGACAGCTGCCAGCGATGGGAAAGTCTCCTCACTTTTCCGTTCCATGTCCTACATGCAATCCAAAATAAAAAAAATCACTCACTTCTATCATTAAAAATAACTGCTCCAACTTTAACAACCACACCATCAATGCCTCTCTACCCCTTCATTCTCATGATAACCCACCCCAGCATCTTCTTCGTAAACAACACAACTCGATACACAAAATCGAATCTAAGATCAGCGATGGAGACCTAAAAGGTGTTGCCAACATGCTTTTTTCCAGCGATAGCATAGCCCAATACAACGCACACACCCTAGAAGCCCTCCGTGACAAGCATCCCACTCTCCCACCACCGAACATACCTTCTTCGTCTAGTCCTTCTGTGCAACCCGTAGAGACTTCCATAAAAGATGTAAAAAACGCGATAATGTCTTTCAGGACTGGATCGGCCAGCGGTTACGATGGTCTAAGTCCCCAGCGCCTGAAGGACTTAATCAGTGCATCTGAAGACTCCAGCAGAGCGCTTCTAGAGGACCTGACGGCCTTAATAAATTTGATGCTATCTGGCAAGGTCCATCACGATTTCACGAGTATTTTATATGGCGCTAATTTATGCGCTTTAAAGAAAAAAAAAAAACGGTGGTATTCGTCCCATAGCGGTCGGTTGCACCTACCGTAGAATCACATCGAAAAGTTGTTGCAAGCACATTACGAACAAACTTAGAGATATTTTTCAGCCTATACAACTTGGTTTTGGGAGTAAGGGTGGATGTGAAGCCGCCGTCCACGCCCTCCGCACTTATATTAAATCCAAAACCGAACAAGTGATCGTGAAGGTTGATGTAAAAAATGCCTTCAACTAAGTATCTAGAAGTGCTCTGCTCAAGGAAGTCCATAACCACATTCCCAAAATTTTAGAATACATCCTCCAAAGCTTCGGCGCCAATTCGACACTTCTATACAACAGCGATTGCCTACTATCCTCTACTGGTTGCCAGCAAGGCGATCCTCTGGGCCCCGCTATTTTCAGCCTTGCCATACATTCTACAATTACATCCCTCCAATCTGAATTTAACATCTGGTATTTGGATGATGGCATCCTCGGTGGAGACCCGGCTACAGTTCTCCACGATTTGCAAGTATTAATAGAGAAATTTAAAGCAATAGATTTGGATTTAAATTTCTCCAAATGTGAGCTTTTTTTGAATAGCCAAATCGCACAGCCGCACGACGTAATAATGTCTAAATTTAACAATTTGGCCCCTAGTATCAAAATGCTCAGTAAAGAAACCCTCCGCCTTTTAGGTGCCCCCATATTCAACGACGGTTTTGAGCCTTACGTTTCGGAACAAAAACAAAAATTCGTAGAATCTTCTGGCAAACTCGTCGCAATAAAATCCCATATGGCTTACCAAATAATTCGTGTTTGTTTGTTTGTGCCCCAATTTACATATGTCCTGAGGTGCTGCCCTCTATGGGAGTATCCCAACCTTCTTTCCCATTTAGACACTATTTTAAAAGACACAGTAATGAATATTTTCAACTGCCAAATCTCTGACACCTCCTGGGCCCAAGCTACTCTCCCCATTCCTTTCGGTGGCTTGGGTCTTAGAAGTGTGTCCAGCGTGTCTCTTCCCGCCTTCCTTTCTTCAGTTCACAGCATTCATCAAAATCATCACCAATTCTTTTGGAAACATAGGCATTGAGTCACTAGCTGAGGCGATCAACGCTTGGAAAAGTGTTTGTCCCAGTGACGTTCCAGTTAACCCCAACATCCAAAAGAATTGGAATGAACCCCTAATCAATTTGGCACAAAAAGACATACTAAATTCTTCGTCCACTACAGATCGCGCGCGTCTCCTAGCGTCCGCTAAGCCGGAATCAGGCTACTGGCTCCAGGCAAACCTATCGTCCAATACCGGAACACTATTAGACAATCATACATTCAATCTATCGCTCAGTTTGCGACTAGGAGCCAATATCAGCGAACCCCACCGCTGATCTGCGGCGCCGCAGTAGACCGCCAGGGTCACCACGGTCTGTCTTTTCGACGCAGCGCCGGCCGCCAGTCCCACCATGCTTCCTTGAACGACGTGATCCGCAGGGCCCTTGTCTCCGTCAACGTGCCGGCCACTCTCGAGCCGAACGGTATCGCACGTGACGACGGCAAAAGGCCCGACGGAATGACGCTCGTTCCATGTAGCCGCGGGAGGCCTCTTGTTTGGGACGCCACCTGCGTTGATACGCTAGTGGCGTCGTACGTGACGGCCACAACAAGAGAGGCGGGAGCTGCGGCGGCACAAGCGGAGACAAACAAAAGAAGAAAATATGAAGCACTGGGGAATTAATACTTTTTTGTACTGTGGCGGTACCCACAATTCGCCTAACATTCCTGCATCGCGCTATCGAAGTTTTCTGAGCGCGTCGGTATATATACGACAGCTGAAATGTATCACGTGGGGCTTCGGCCTGACCGGGCATACCACCTCGCTCGGTCGGAAGATCTTCCTTTGTGGCCTCCAGTCCTCCACACGCATATCCCACAGTACCTTTCGGCGTTGAAACCCTCGGCCCGTGGGGCCCTGGTGTCAAGCTACTGTTCAAAGAGTTATCCCAAAGACTGGTTGAGAAAACCAACGATCCCAGAGCTGGCGCTTACCTCGGCCAACGTATCAGTCTTGCGATACAGCGAGGTAATGCTGCCAGCCTCTTGGGTACATTGCCCGCATCCTCCGACTTAGATTTAGTTTTTTATATATAGTTTTTCTTTTTTTTTCCGCTTGTTTTATATTTTAGTAATAT
This sequence comes from Polyommatus iphigenia, assembly GCA_963422495.1. Taxonomy (NCBI): domain Eukaryota; kingdom Metazoa; phylum Arthropoda; class Insecta; order Lepidoptera; family Lycaenidae; genus Polyommatus; species Polyommatus iphigenia. Next base: position 12,686,214 of record OY730180.1, on the reverse strand, counting down.
ATTTTATTGTCATTTTAATTGTATTATATAATATTATATTTTGTAATATTTAAAATAAATAAATATTTCATAAACATAAAAAAAATAATTGTAATCATAAGTACTTTTTTGAAACCACAAAATAATGGTTATATAACACAAGAGTGCGCAGTCAAATTGTGTTCGATAATTTTCAAAACAGCAAAGTTAGATAAAAAATATATGAGATTCGTCAAACCATGACTAAGTAATAATAATTATTCGCTTAGCAAAAATTAATTTTTTAGCTTGCAAAAAAAATTGGGCCCATGAACTTCCTAAGAAGCGATGTGCAAAAAGTGAACTTTTTCAGTAGATAGATGGGGTCCAAAATTTGTAAAGAAGAAGGTGAGTATACCACCATCGCGGCGTAGGAGAGAATATTAATTCTCTCCTATTAAGATATTAATCTTCCTCCCTTTCTACCACTAGAATGTATGCTTCTGCTATTTCGTTATACCTCTGCCAGCACTTCCCGAGTGAGACCTTATTTTTTTTTTGTTTATAAAAAAAATGCCACTTACCGAATGAGTGTAGTACTATAGAGTAGCCGGCGTAGAAACCATACTTCACCATGTCCCAGTTCAGCCGATTCCGGACAAACAGATAAACTATGTGGTGCTCCGCTGAAAACACGAACATATTTTATTGTTGACGTCCAGCTGCAAATCTAGGATAAAACTGGTGTTTGTCAATAAACATTAGCTTGGTAAGCGGCAAATCAGAAAGATAGGGAAAAAATTGAGTAGGTATACGTAAATCAAAACCTAGCAAAACATTTTAGGGTGAAGCCAAACCAGCGTAATTTTTGAGATGTGAGTCGCAGAATTTCTGCCGCGTAAATATCTTTTCATACAAATTATGACTCACAAAATTACGCTCGTGTGAATCAAACAGGACTTTTATATGAAACTGAATGCAGTAGAATTCTGCTGAACCGAAATTCTGTGACTCACAACTCACAAATTACGCTCGCAGATTATCATAACATTTATCACGGCATCAAAGAACACTGTCTTGAAATAATGCAGGTACTTGTATTGCGTGAAATTTGTGAAATAAATTGACAAAGCCCAAAGGGTGGGACTAGATTTGAACACTATGTTATTTTGGTAAAATACAACAATTCGCATCTTCTTCAAATAATTATTTTTGATATCCACTGGGGCTGATTACCAAGAAATCAGTTTAACCTTAGCATCAAGGCACTTACCGAAAGTAGTGACAAGAATAAGAAAAACTTACCCATAGATGGTCCGTATAGAATGAATACTGCTACCAATGTAAGAATGACTTTGACTCTTCTATTGGGTGCCCTCTTCCGCACCGCCACCCCGATTGTCTCCACAACGTGGGTGACATCGAAGAACGACGTCTCTTTTGAAGTGATTCGTTCGATCTGGAAAATCATTTAGGCATATTATTGCTTGTTTTTTTTTACGAACAAGACATTTTTTTGGTAATCGCATTAGCAGCTGCGCATTCCGGCAACGCACTTACAATTCTTCTGATGTTGCGACTGTCCATGGGTGACGGTAGTTGCTTTCCATCAGGTGACCCGCCGCCGTATCACGTATCTTGCGAGAGCAATGCGATAGCAATTATTGCGCGATAATTGCTCCAAAATCGCAATTTCGTATCACGTAATCGCAATCGATCGCTTACATGACACCATTGTTTTTGACAACCAGCAATCGATCACACGATTGTTGCTAGTGGACTGTTGATCGCTATTTTTACGTGATAGCCCTGCCGTTTGCTAGTATGCACCGCACCTCTGACGCCATGATTGCCCCTCGACGTCTATTATGCGCAATCTTTGTCGAATTGAACAGGCTCTAGGCAACGTAATTGTATTGTATTGGTCCAACAAGGGCCAATGTATAGGAGGCCGGATAAAAAAGCAAAGTTTTATGAGAAACTAAAATTTTCTCTGAATGTCAAATTATAATCCTACTCGTAACAATACTAGGCGCTTGTTAATGCTTACATTTTACATTAACCGTTGCGTACTATTGCGTTAACAGTGCATTATTTATTTATTTATTTTAGCCAATTTAATAATGTTAGCTTACGGCGACCATCAAAAGACAAAATTACAATGTCCATTTTACACACACGTCTTTCCAAGCGTCTTACATTGAGCTATGCTGCGTCTATTTCAAGCGATTGAGATAGGAAATACCCTTGTAAGCTATTGGTCTCACAAGACAAAGGAGAAATCCTCAGTATTAATATTCAGTAGCTTGTATCAGTATTCCCCCTATAACAGTATTGTGTCCGCAAATCTTGGTCTTATGTTATATACAGGTTGTTAGGGTGGACAGTGAACACCCTTATCCTTAAAACCATCTTTCACCTTTTTCTATGAGAACAATGCTGGGAGCTCAAAAAAAAAGCCGTCTTCATACCCATACAAATTGCCCGGTACGGCAATTTGTATGGATATGACGACGGATTTTTTTGTTGTACACGCCACAAAGTAAAAAGTGTTTCCACTTAAAGCTGATCGCACATTTGTCGGCTCGCACAGTCGAATAATAACTTTGGACCCATTATAGATTGATCTTACCACATTTTTTTTTAATGTCCGCATGTAGAAAAAGCCATACGACATTCTCACAATACACGGTCTCTAGTCGGCTTAGTCCAGAGGAATGACCAGCCAATACGTCTGGGACCAACCATGTGCGGGCTTCCTCAAGATATTTTCCTTCACAGAACGAGTATCCGTATGAATGCCCTCTGGGAATGCGAGTGCAAATCGAAGGTTTACCGACTAGGCCCGAATGTTGTTCATAATTTTAATACATATAAACATATTTTAAAAAACACAAGGGCTGGCCCTTTTTTGATACATTTTTTCTCGTTGGTACGAGAAAGGTTTAAATTCATAATTCTTCGAACTACATAAGGTATTTTGAAATAATCGTATTGTCCAGATGGTAATAAATTTACTTATGTCCAAGACTTTACATTATGACATAGGTATTTTGTACATACTACTGAACAATGTCTGTTTGGTGTAAACTTATGAATAATACAAATTAAGTTTTCTAAAATTTCGCACGATACGATCGCACGCAAAAACCGAATATTAAGGGCCCCACACATTAACAGTTCGCCGGCAGGCTGCCGCCTGGCAGTTAATCGGAAAAGATCACAGACTCACAGTTCCTCTGACGATTTTGTAGATTTTGTATCGACGGTCAATGACTGCCTGACAGTCATTGACCGTCGACACAAAATCTGCCTGCCGACCAGAGCCTGCAGGCGGACTGCTAATGTGTGGGACCCTTAAGACTTAATTTGGCATGACGATCAAAATATAATAGTTTGTGTATAACAGGGGTTTTTATAGAAAATGTGAAAATTATATTCGCTGGAGCCGGAAAAATATAATTTTGATTAACCTTCATAAGGTCTTTAATTTTACGTGCCTTGGGTCAGATTTGACCCAAGTAGTAAAATTATTATAAAAATTAACAAAAATAAATATAAATTAGTTAAAGGAATTATTTGTCATTTTTTAAATTTATTTCTATAGAAATACTTAAAATGTTTGTAAAAACTATAATTTATTATATCTAGACTTTATATTATAAAGCTGAAAAGCATGTTTGTTTGGACACGGTAATCTCACAAAGCGCTTGACGGATTTTTATGTAAATTACCGAAGCTATAGAGTAGACTACGGGGAACGATAATATAAACTATTTTTTGTTAGAAAATGTACGGTTCCCGTTTCCCAGTTCCTGCGAAATTACTGATTACCGTGGACGGAGCCGCGTGAAATATCTAGTCTAATATAAAAAGAAAATAGGCAATTTTGCTAGATATTTTTATAAAATGTGGCAAAGCAGCTGTAATAGAAAAGAAATGTAAATTAGGTATATCTTATTGAGGTCATATACCTAACTACCGTATTAGATTATTTACGTATAAATGAATGTCTTACAATCTCACACCAAGTTTTATTGACAGTTTCAGTACATTGTTGGCTACGACTTCTTTTAGGAAGCTTCTTAGTTGTTGCTAGGAGTAAGTTGATGGAATTTTCCAAGTAGTATATCGTCGTGTTGCTTGGCACTCTTTCTTTAGCCGCAAAAATTGTGAAATCATTGTAGGGGATGATTTATGTACCATGTTACTTGAGGCCACTTGAGGCCAAAGTTTTGTTTTTCTTTAGTAAATTTATCCAGGGCATCTAGGTCATCTTTATATGCGATGTAGTGTAATATAATCACAGGTTTTTTGTAAGATCTATCTTGTGTTATCTCTTCTAAAATGTGATGCAAAGTAATGAATAAAATTATTCACTGACTTATTTTTTTAGGTGTGGAAACAAGTTTTTATCTATGGTAAGAGCATTCGTCGTTTATTTGTTGTTACTATTTCTGAAGGTAATCCAGGTTTATTCTAACGTACTCGTATAGCTGATCCAACTACAGTGATTCGTTTTTTGTTCATGCCGATTTGATATAAAAAAAAATAATTATCCACCGTATGATCGGATTGTCAGGCCGTGAGTCAAATCAAGGACTAGATACATAGGCAAGGAATCAGGTGTTGACAAATACCTAGGTATTTGTCAACACCTGATTCCTTGCCTATGTAGGGTTGAATATTCCGATCTCCAATCTCAGCTGGTGGCATAATCACATAAACCACAGTAATTGTCATATTATTTAGTTGGTTTTTATGGCATGTATTGTCGAAACGGGAATCCTTTTTGAATACGACAAGCTGCACATCTATTGTAAAATATTTTATTTTTATTGGTCTTAGTGCTATAAATTATGATTCTAAGACTTGTGTGGGTAGAACAAAAGAACGTCTCATTCAAAAGTTAAACGATACCTAAACAATTAGGACAATAACAGATGCACTGTATGTTTGCTATGAGTTGCGGTCAATTCTGACCCAAAGACCGATAGTGTAAAAAAAGCCATACGAGAAATATTTAAATAATTTTTTACAAACTTAGGGCGACTTTTACCAAGCGGTTAAACATGTTTAAAATTTTATTTAAGCACAAAATCCTGTTTAACTACACAATTTGTCTTGCACCACAAGTTAAACATGATTATAGATCTGTCAAATTTAAACAGCCAAATATCGCTGTACCAAACGTATTTAACAGTTGAATTTGAGGTTAGATTTTTGTGGTCGAGAATAATTTGCGAATAATTTGAGTGTGAAGGGAATATTAATGAGTTTGTTTGAGTTTCTTTTTGATGAGATTGATGACGACGACGAAGAAAATACTATATGAACAGGCCTCGAGATATCAGGGTTATTGAGGCAAGATCAAATTTGTTTGAAACACTGATGGAGAAAAAATTCTTTCATAGATTTCGCCAATCCAAGAAGACGACAATGATTTTGCTAGAAATAATTGAATCTAGATTATTGTTTAAAACTGAGAAGTTACGGGGGCCACTTTTTACCTATATCACTCATAATTATTTGTCGATTACTCTATTACTCTACTAACAAAACACCTGCACGAGTCTGTACAACAACCTAAAGTATGTGAAACAAAACCATGTGTACAACAATACAAACATCTCAAATCTCAAACAAACCCTTGCGCGGGCGGATGCCGGCCACAGACTAAAGAGTCAGGGATACTACCTGAGCTGCGGGCCGCGTCTGACCTATTGATAGTAAACTCGTTTTACGCAAAAAAACAAACCGAATTTCGTCAAACAACCGTGAAATACCGTTATTTGTAACGATACTGCTCAAATCGTGAAATGGAACGCACAAGACATAATGCGGCAACACCACGCAGCACCCCAAAATGAGTTTAGTTAATTTCAAGCTTCAAAATCGTGGTGCAAGACAAACTTAAATAAGTTTAAATTAAGCGTGTTTACAAATGAAAACATATTTAACTAAATGCGTTTTAACTTATTTTAAATAAGGTTTGGTAAAAGCCGCCCTTATTCCACTAATAAGTAAATTGAAACGAATAATTAAAAGTCATAAAATATCATACTTTTTTAGCGCTTATTTTCTGAGAAAAATTAATTTCTATCTCAAAATGGGTCAAAATTGACCCGAAGACCGTATGAAGGTTAATATGTAAAGTTGTTGTCAAAATGTTAGGTATTCGCTGTTTCCTATTATTATAATATTATGCCGATGCAAATTTATTTTTGGCGTAGTTAAAGAAATCAAGTATATTATAATATAGTCCTATGTGCGTCGACCAGAGCATTCCAGCTCTGGCCTAGGTCGACTATGTTTGATTGTTGAGAATGCCGTACGCGCTTGAGCAATTGTATGATCACTTAAAATAACTCATAGACGCTAAAGTATTTAAAGGGTACGGCTACATGGATTACTGTATTAATCCACCACGGATATAGACCTTTAATCCTTATCCATACTTCCATATCCATAACCATACTAATTTATAAATGCGAAAGTGTGTCTTTCTGTCTGTCTGTCCGTCTAACTGTATGTCTGTCTGTTACCTCTACGCCCAAACCGCTGAATCAAATCGCTGAAATTTGGTATGGAGTCGACTTTGAGCCCTGGGAAAGGACATAGGATACTTTTTGTCCCAAGAAAATGTACGCGATAAACGAGTTTTGGCGCAACGGAGTTGCGGGCATCATCTAGTGGAGTGGTCCCCAACCTTGTTTTCATGCGGGCCAATAACATGTTTTGGTCTTGGTGTCGCGGGCCGCAACAAAAATTTTTTAGGGTTAAAAATAACATTCTTCAAAATTAACGATTTAAAAGTGGAAATAAATTTAACGACTATCACGTAGACTACGTTATTTTGCCGGTGGGCGTGAATTTCAAAATTGTTTAACATCACGCGGGCCACAAATAAAGTCCCGGCGGGCCGCATGCGGCCCGCGGGCCGCGGGTTGTGGATAGTGGATCTAGTGGTATAATACATTCAATATTGAGTAGTCCAGCGGCAGCGTCGAGACCTAAGGAAACTTTTTAAAAAATATGCAGTTCTTTCGAAACAGATGATAAAATAATATTTACATGAATATTATAATAACATTCATGTAAATAAAAGAAACCAATATTATATTGTGTTGTTTAATAGAGCGCACGTGTATATCACGTGGACGCTGAAACGAATACACAATATCTTCTGATTATTATTAAATCCAATAATTAATCTATTTACTTTATGTTTAAGGACACACATATCGACTCTTATCTAACTATAGTAGCAAAACCTATTTTCTAGTAATTACTTGCAAACATTTTGATAGTTGAAAATAATTTTAACTATATGTATTATTAGTAATTTCTGATGGTGAAGTCGTGTAGAATATCCTTATAATCATAGATTATAATCAGTAGTAAACAAAGCATTATAAATCTATAATTATCTGCACGCAACAGCCGTGTGACTGGCTTTTGAGTGCGCAGACGGGTGACAAATCAAAACAACCGTGATGCGACAACCACTAGTAGTAATTATGAAATACCAGCTGATGCTTTCTGAAGCTCAAGCCAGAGCGGGCGAAATGTGTAGTAGAATCTAGTTTGCACATAATATCTCAATTTATAATTCGCACTACAGCTACCCCACACAAGTAGAATGTGCACCGAATCATATTATAAGCGACTGATTTGAGCTGTTTGTTGCCTGTCCACACTATTCGATTTCAACCCGTAATTACACATCGAGAATAACGAGAGCCAGGCACATCTGATTAAATCTACGTGACACACAACATGACAGGTGCAAAGCAATGTTTTCGGCTTCGTATTTTAACAAATTTCCAAAAAGATGAGGATGTAATAAATGTTTTTTTTTTGGTAATATTTATCGTTGAAATTAAATTATGATGCCTCCTTATCAACAAGTGTATTAGCAAAATTGAAATGAATATAACTTATCAGACTATCAAAAGGAATACTATTGAGAAACGAGGTCCTAATGTTTCCTCAACGAGTACTTTTGTTAAGATTACTGATAATATACTGTAGATAAGATATTGTTTACTTACAGGAGGAAATCCATTATCTTGAAGGAACTGGTCTGGCTCTTTCAAGCAGAAGCACCCGTACATCAGAACCACTATGAAGAGGCAGCTCGTCATGCTGAATATTCCATAGTAACCCATCTTCTTCAGCAGGATCCCACTTATCCCTAAGCCGATCGGGAGGCCAGCAGTCATACAGAAACTGACGAGCCCCACCCGGAAAGTCCTGGATTTCTCCGACGTTATGTCACTAATGTAACTGAAAACACCAAGGAACATCGTGACCCAGCCACCGGTGATCGCTGGGAAGAACGTCTCCAAGAATACTGTCACTTGCACAGGAATCTCATAAAAGAAGTACACGTTCACAATATTGTTTAAGGAGGTGACGAATTCGCCGAAAATCGGTAGCAATATGCATAGCTTCCTCTTCCCCGTTCTGTCGCTCCAGGCACCTAAAAACATTATGATGATGCAGGGCAGCGCAGTACTCATGATGCTCTTCCAAATATCTATAGACGATATCAATTTTTGCACCTCCGTTTCATATATCGTGTAATTGTCACTGTTCTTTTTCACCAGCGCATCACAGATCACGTCATCGTAGGCGAGGTTGACTCGGCAGGCTTTATCCAGGTTGAAGTTTCCCATCGCGAATCTGGATATCACGCTGGGTATGATGAGGCCCGCCAGCAGGGGCTCTACTGTAACATTCTCCCTCAGGAACCATAATTTCTCCCCGAAGTTCCTTTCCTTGTACTTCTTGTATCCGTCCCCCTCGTTCAGAGAATTTTCCTCCTTTGTCACCTCCTGTTTTTCCGTCATCGTGTTATCGCTCGCGTGAATCTTTTATAACGCGTATTTCATTTTCCGTCGCAACTGCAGCTGGATCGCTACGTATAACGTTTCATTAAACACAATGGCCGTCAATATCTGACACAGAACTGCCTTTATTATTTACTCCTCCGATATGTTTGTTTGTTATCAATTAAGTGTAGATAATGATAAATTGAGTCTATCCTTTTGTCGCCCGTTGTTTTAATTACATGTTTGTTTAAACATTTTTCTGTTGCTTAATTGATTTTTAACTATGCATAGTTACCTGAAAAGAATTATAATATTTTGTTAATAGCGTTTTACAAACAAAAGCTTTTATGAGCAGCGTCGATTGCTTGCGATAATTAAAAAATATTAATTTTGTTTTCACATCATTTTTCTTGAAGAAAAAGATCTATATTCTAGGCAATCAAAATATTCTACGTCTACTTTGTGAAATGTGTTTTACATTTTTCAGATTTCTGCATAAAACTGAATTTATATCAGGTGAATTTTCTCAAAGCACTCTGTGATAAGAGTAGATAAAATATTTTCTACGAATTTCCTCGTTCATGCAGAAGCTTCGTAGAAAAGTGATTAAATTTAAAATCATTTAATGTGCTTTATTACTGATATTCACTGATATTCACTGATATTCACTGACTGATATTAAAGTTGTTGGTCTATACCTATTAAAAATTTAAATTTTATCTCGTAATACGAATATTTAAAGTCACTGGCTTTAACTCGCATTAAAAAAAAAACTTTTTATATTAAGCATTAAGGCATTTGGTGGTCACCTTTATCAGAATCCTTCATACTTCAGTGTGGGCAAAGGGGCATCAACTTCTACTTACCACCAAATGTCTTTAAGTATGTACTATGTATCTATATGCGAAAACAATGTAATTATGTATGTTATTGCTATATTTTCATTTATATTGTCACGTATTTACCGTTTCGTTTTTCCGGTTAAATAAAAATGAAAGAAAAAATAAACAATATTTGCTAAACGACGTATTTACCACGTAGTGTCAATAAACATAAAGAAATTTGTTATTAACTTGTAATAGTACGGGAGCCCTAGAACAAATTTTGATAAGACGAACAACATTTTTATTTTCGAAAAATCTCGAAAGTGGTAGATAACAGAGATAGAAAGGATTTCATACTTTTTTTTACTTGATGGTCCTAAAATATGGATTGTTTTATTTGTAGCACAAGGCTAATTATATAACTATTAACCTACCAATATACAAAAAATCAGCTGGTTAGGGTTCCGTTTTAGGGTTCTACAAATAAAACAATCCATATTTTAGGACTATCAAGTCAAAGTATGAAATCCTTTCTATCTCTGTTAGCTACCACTTTCGAGATTTTTCGAAAATAAAAATGTTGTTCGTCTTATCAAAATGTAGCTACTCACAAAAAATTAGCTTCTTAGTAATCACTAATCACAAAAAAATTTGTTCTAGGGCTCCCTCACTATAACATAAATCATCAATCTTATCGTCACAACTACTATTGTACTTATCAGCTACGAATAATCAGGATCATTATTGTATTAATATTAGTGAGGGAGCCCTAGAACAATTTTTTTTTGTAATTACTAACAAGCTATTATTTTTGTCTTTTGTCTTTTTTGAACTTTGTTTCACATTCCTCTTTATATAATATATAAACTAAAATATAAACCTTACCTATCGACTAAGTCGAATTGTTCTGCCCTAAAGCTATTCTAAATTTCATTCAAGTATAAGCTGCTGTTGTCGAGAAACCATAGAAACTGATTAGCTATGTCCACATTATGCGCTTTCGTCTTCAATTTTCGTCATATTATTTCATTCAACTTTCGTTTTGGCGCATTCATATAATTGAACGCGGCAACGAACGCAACGCCAACACTGTCATTTTTGTTTTTGGGATACGGTCAGAGGGCATGCGTCGCGGGCATGCCTCACGTTCGCAGTTGACTGCGCTATAACGCATGCCCTTGACGAACAGAAAAAGTAACAATGTGGACAAAGCTAATATCTGTCAATATTTTTATTTACATAGATTATAGAATATAATATTCTGTTTTTCAATGTTGTTAGTCCCGCTAAAACTCGAGAACGGCTGAACCGATTTGGCTTATTTCGGTTATGAAAAACTCGTGGAAGTCTATTCGACGGAGAGCTGGCGACCAAATCGGTCATGTGGCTTCAGCTGTATTAAAACTCCGTTAGCTACTTCCCTGAACAAACTTTTCTGATAATCTGCGTGCTGGCAGGCCGTGAGCGGTGGGTCTGGGTGTAGTGGGGTGGGGAAAAAATGGAAAAAATGTAGGTTCAGCGACTTTAATTTTTTTTCCAAACGATTACTCTGTAGGTACAGGATCGGGTGGTGGGAAGGGGTTGCCAGCGTTAATTAAAAGTTGGTTTTTTTTTTCATGTGGGTTTTCAGCTGTGTTGGCTTTTTTTCTGACGCGAGAATAGTTAGTATATAATCCCCAAAAAAAAAAATAGCCAGACAAAAATATCGGTGGGAAGGTACCGAAAACAATTGTTGAAATCGGTGATTTTCGTACAAATTCAACGTTTTCAATAATTGTTTTCGGTACGAAGGTGGGAAGCCACCGATATTTTTGTCTGGCGATTTTTTTTTGGGCATTAAAAATATAAAATTTCTGAGAAAGATAAGCAGACGGTATTTGAAGATTACTATCAATTCGTCAACAATATTAGTACATCATTAATCTAGTGATAAACTTATTAGTTATTACTTATTAGTAATAATGTTTATCACTAAGTTAATACTTATTAGTAACAATTTAACCCATATTATTACACAACGATAATTATAATAATATAATATATTTATTGTTACTTTTTCGTTAAGTACATAATAATATTATTACTTAAATATGTAGATCCCCGAATTTTAAATATTATCTTTTTTATAATTTTACGCAATTACTGAATTTTTTAAATAGATGTGTAAAAAATTAACTAGATTGGTAAAATTAAATAATTAACGACGTGAGTGGAAGAACCAGATAATTAACATTTTATAACATAAGGACAATGGGGATTGTCAATTTTTTTAATTGTGCCCATTACAAAAACATTTCGAGGAATAAGGTCAGTGATCGTTTAACCTTAGTTTGACCTTCAATAACGTCACATTACATTTTGAACTTTTGGTATGCTTCTCGAATCAGTTTTCACATAAATAAGAGAACTTGCATTCATTTAACACCTTGTTGATACTTGACAATGCTCTTTTTTAAATTTTTATGTATTTAATGCTGCCGGCCGCCAATGATGACGTCATAGATCCGAAACTTTAAAAATTTATTTTAAAAAAACTAGCCAATGAATTAAAAAAATATTTAATTTGTATTCTTAAAATTTAACGAAAAAAAAATATAAAAAGTACATGTGTTTTTTTTTGGACAATGCCCATTATTTTACTCATAATTGATTTCAAATCATAAGTTCAGCTTTATAGCCTTCATTTAAGCAAAAACGGCGATTTTTCAACTGTTACTGAAAATACTTTTTCCACAGTTAGTCAACGAAATACTATTTGATTCGACATAATATAGAGCATAGCAACGACCATGCCACGCGACTCGTTATGTTTTATTATGCTTTCGATACTTAACTTGGTTATCGAAAATATTGAATGCAAATTTGACCTGCTTCTAGTTTCTCTAGTTTCATTTCCATTCCAGTCATACCTTTGTATTATTGAATACTCGACAAAACGAATTTAATGTTTATTTTCTCTATATCCAGCTTGTTATGTTCTCGTATTGAGACGATCTTGAGGACAGTATTGGTCTATATCCAGCTTGTTATGTTCTCGTATTGAGACGATCTTGAGGACAGTATTGGTATTGTAAGTTCACTTACAACGTCTGTAGAGGTAATTATCTTATTATTATTTAAACGAACGAAACGAACGAACTGTCACCAGCAGTATTTCCGGACCTATACGACCTGCAAACCTTCAAGAAAAGAGCGTATTCCCTCTTAAAAGGCCGGCAACGCACCTGCAGCTCTTCTGATGTTGCGAGTGTCCATGGGCGACGGTAGTTGCTTACCATCAGGTGACCCGTTTGCTCGTTTGCCCCCTTATTTAATAAAAAAAAATTAAAAGGGTTTCAATACTACATAATATTATTATGTTAGGGTCTCGTCAAAGATTTTGGTATAATAATATTATTATAATATGCATTATACTGTACTCGGCGAAACATGGCGGTAGCGGTCATTGACTCCCTGTCAAAAACTTGTAATTTTCTATACAAAGCCGCGATTGACAACATCTGACACTTCACTGTCAAGCGCGGTTTATATAGAAAATGACAAGTTTTTGACAGGGAGTCAATGACCGCTACCGCCATGTTTCGCCGAGTACAGTATAGTCATTAGATCATAGGAATTGGCGACTTTCAAATAAACAGGCAAAGAAGATACAAAGTTGATATAAAAAAATGTCGAGTTTACGAGTTTACGAGTTTACGAGTTTTCGAGTTTTCGAGTTCGAGTTCGACACAAAACACTACTCTCCAACCGTCTTACGGTTTTTCCAAGGTTTTTCGATCAACACGAAAATCTGACGCGAGTTTCACAGTTTTTACCCATCCCACAAAAGTGCTCAACGCCGCTAAAGAAGTTTTCACTTCAAAAAAACAAAAAAACACTACAGTTCGACAAGGCTTTAAATGAACGTGGCGAGAAAAGGAAGTAACGCTGCTATCATACAAAAACGTCATTTTTAGGGTTCCGTACCCAAAGGGTAAAAACGGGACCCTATTACTAAGACTTCATTGTCTGTCCGTCTGTCCGTCTGTCTGTCTATCTGTCTGTCTGTCCGTCTGTCTCCAGGCTGTAACTCAATAAGGGTAATAGCTAGAGAGTTGAAATTTTCAGAGATTATGTATATCTGTTGCCGCTATAACAACAAATACTAAAAACAAAAGAAAATTAATATTTAAGGGGGGCTCCCACACAAGAAACGTGATTTTTTTGGCTTTTTTTGCTCTATATCAATAATGGCAATAGGTAGGTACTTGATTTTTTCTCGAAGTCCTTAGTTATATGTCTTCTTTAATATTTAATAATAAAATTAAAATAAAATAAAAAATTAAGGGCGGCTCCCATACAAAAAATACAATTTTTGGCCTCATTTTGCTCTATAATGGTACGGAACCCTTCGCGCGCGAGTCCGACTCGCACTTGGCCGATTTTTAACAGTTCTCTTTTACCAGCAGCGCCCATTGACATCATTGACATATTCATTTAAAGCCTTGTCGAACTGTAGATCAAAATCGCTCCACCCGTTTCCAGATGCTACGATGCCACGGACAGACACAGACAAACAGACATACCTAATCAAAATCATAACACCCCTCTTTTTGTCGGGAGATTGCGATGCCTAATGTTAAGGCCCAATTTCACCCACGACTGTAATTAAAGTTAATGCTCGAATTAATATCACGTTAAAACTTTCGTTTTTCATATGAATGAAAGGGAAGACTGACATTTTAACAATCTGTTAACACTAACAGACGTTAATGAAATTGGACCAAGTTTCATACAGTTTTTCTTCGAACTTCGCCGTCAAAATCTGATTTTCGAGGAAAAAATGAATATTATAATACTCATTTTTCCTCGTTTGTATTTAAAGTATAAATTTACAACTTACGAGTAAACTAGATAATATTATTATGTCTACAGTCTGCCTCGCTGTCTACTTCTGGCTTGGCCTGGCTTAGCCTGACTTGGCTGGTATAATAACTGCCGCACCGGGTTTATTTGAAACCAGGCCAGTTACGCACGAGTAATATTTAAGTGTCCAAGTGTGTGCGCAGTGCACAAGAGCACGACTTACACGACTGTGGAGAGATCCGGCGCATGGATCATCTTACTTGTCAGACAATCAGGTGATCAGCCTGCATTGTCCTAACCAAACTTGGAAATAACATGTTTCCAACTTCGAACCCACGACCTCCGAGTCAAGAGTCATGCTCTAAGCCACTGGACCACGGAGGCATTGTATAGTATCATCTGATGATGATGAATACAGTTAGTTGACCTGCGATTGGTGTCAGTACACTTTGATGGCAAGTAGTAGATAACACCGTTTATTGATTGATAAATAATCTTTGTCTGATAATTTTGTCCCCTTTTATGTAGGTACAAAATTATATTGTTTTGAATCACTAGACTGAAAGTGAACCTATTATAGTCTACTTGCGTTAAGATTTTTGAGAATTACAAAAGTAGTAGGTATAGTAGATACTATAATATTAATTAATTGATTCATAGACATAAGACGACGCGCCTACGCTGTTTAGTTTTGAATTTTTCATATTCATCTAGACACATATTTTGATATTCATGTAAATATATAATTATTATTTAACAAGGGTTTGTAAACTATCAAAAATTAAGTGTTAAACGAATTTTAGCACAACAAACTTACAAGCTACCTTACAAGCCACATTTAGTAAGTGTGAAGTTAAAATTAACGTGGGCTTAATAGCCCACATTCATTTTTAATAAATATAATAATATTTCGGTGTTTCTACAAAGTGGAAAATTCATCAAAGCTAACCATGAAACATTGGGAATCGGGACAGCTCATGCCAATTTCGCCCCTTTGCGAAATTTTGACAGGTCGTTGGGAAATAAAATATTGTTACGAAAAAAATCGCATCTCGCATAATATTTTTGTCAATTGACGACCTTAACCGATATTTTATTAATGAATTTAAGTGTCTAAACACACCATGCCGAAGTTCCGCGGCGGAAATTCGGCATGATTACGTCAGCAATGTCAAACGCATATAATATAACGCGCAATTTCGGCATGGTGTGTCATCGGTAATTTAAAATACATTGCAGGCGGAATCATGCCGAAGTTCCGCGGCAGAAGTTCGGCATGATGCCGCCTGCAATGTGTTTAGACACTGAAGAGCTCAAAGGTATAATATTTTTTTGTTGACACTAATTGTGAAAATCTGATTGATAGTAAAATCAGTATAGTGTAGGCTTAGTTAGCGGGCCCCTAGCACGTAGAGATGAACTTGGCACCTGTTTCCATAGAATTCTCACATAACTAGTTGTAAACTAGTAACTGCATGTTCATAATATTATCCTAAAAGAAAAATGACTGATTAAGAATGTTTGATTTTGAACGGTTTCTAAGATATTTTTTTATTGTTTTACTAAACAATAAAATAAAAAATCTTAGAAACCGTTCAAAATCAAACATTCTTAATCAGTCAGTAAGATGCCCCCCGCAATTCCGTTGCGCCAAAATTCGTTTATCGCGTGGAATCCGTACATTCTACCGGGATAAAATTAACATAACATTATGTCCTTTCCCGGGACTTAACTCCATACCAAATTTTTAAAAAATCGGTTAAGTGGTTTGGGCGTAGAGAGGTAACAGAAGTAACAGACAGACCGACAGACAGACAGAAACACTTTCGCCTTTATAATATTAGTATGGATTTAATAGACAACGGCAAAATATTAAACAATCATCAACCTTGTTGAATAAATAAACTCCTGTTGAAAACCCTCAGACATCGGGCGTTAGCTATGTTTTACAGATTCTGATTCTTAACTTACATTAATTTATAGTTCTAAAAGTCCTAGACCGGTTTTGATTCAATACTGTATGATATTTTATAGGGAGCTGAAAACTACAGGGGTTGTCATAAACTAATTAGATAGGTAAAATCTTAATATACTAAAATAAGTGGCAATTTTCGTTGTCACTTTATAACTCAATAACGGGCTCACCTATCCAAACCAAATTTTCAGGGTATTGTTCGGACTATTTAGTAGATGGTTTATGTGAAGTTTGCACATAATCGGTTAAGTGAATCCAGGAGTAATCGAGAGAACTCCTCAAAATTTAAATGAAAACATATGCCGATTTTGCTTTTGTATGAAGTATTCCAGGCATATGTTACCAAGAGTAAGATTCTGCACCAAGATATACCGAATCCGAAAACCTACCGTTCGAAGGTGCTGAACAGAACTCCGAACTCCTTATATACATATACAAGTTTGGGGGTTGGGGCGCTGCCCTAAGAACTGAAAGCATATGCTACTATGCAAATTACATTCATCATCATCATCACCATCATCATCACTTCCACATCAGGGTCACCAATGTCACGTGACAAAGTCACTAAGCAGAACACATAAGTTTTTACAGAAAGAAAGTGGTGATCTGATGATAGGATCCATGAGTAATCGAGGGAACTCCTCAAAATTTATATAGAAACATATGGTGATTTTGGTTTTATGTGAAGCATCCTAAGCATATTATGCTACCAAAACGCAAGATTTTGCACCAATGTTATGGTTCCGAAGATACTAAGAGAACTCCGGATTCCTTATAAATACAAGTTTGGGGGTTTAGGCGCTGTTTTAAGAACTTAAAGCATATGCTACTATGCAAATTACATTCATCATCATCATCACCATCATCATCACTTCCACATCAGGGTCACCAATGTCACGTGACAAAGTCACTAAGCAGAACACATAAGTTTTTACAGAAAGAAAGTGGTGATCTGATGATAGGATCCATGAGTAATCGAGGGAACTCCTCAAAATTTATATAGAAACATATGGTGATTTTGGTTTTATGTGAAGCATCCTAAGCATATTATGCTACCAAAACGCAAGATTTTGCACCAATGTTATGGTTCCGAAGATACTAAGAGAACTCCGGATTCCTTATAAATACAAGTTTGGGGGTTTAGGCGCTGTTTTAAGAACTTAAAGCATATGCTACTATGCAAATTACATTCATCATCATTACCACGTCAGGGTCACCAATGTCAATGTAAGGCACACATTTGACATTACTTCTGAGAAGTAAGTTGCTTCGATAATACAAGTAACATGCAAGTGCACTGTCACACTTTTGCCTGTTGTTGCCTATTCCAGAGTCGGAACTACAGATTTACAATCAAAATGGAAAAAAAAATGTTTATCCAAATGTTTTGGATTAAGTTTTAAATAGCTAGCAATTAATTAAGTGTATATTTTTTAAGGAAATGAATCGATGTTCTAACTGATTTTTGTATTATTTCACTTTATACGTAGCGAAGCACGTACCGGGCCGCTAGTAATTTATATAATATTATGTAATTGATTGTACTGTTGGTTCTTGGTGGAAATTCATGTTGAACACTAATAAAACACAATTTTTCGTGCACTTTTTCCAGTATATTAAGAAATGATTATAAATTTTAACAAATTACACGACCGGTTTCGAAATAAATCATCTTCAGGGCTTATAAGTTATAACAAATAATTTAGAAAAACCGTCCAACTCTCGTGGGATTTCCTTTAGCGCAGTGTTCCCAAAGCATGGGGGACCATGGTCCGGTAATTTTTACTCTGCCTCATCACCCAGTGAATACTTTTTAAAATGATGGTAATGTTTAATGAACACAAGGTAAGTACTAAGTAGGTACAGTAATATTTTGGTATCACTTATTTAGTTACAAAATTTTATAATGCGTCGATCGATATTGAGGATAATTTTGTAGAACAAGGCTTGAATGTTGCGACCCGTTATTTTATTTTGATGGCCCGGTAGGAGGTCGCGACCCGGCAGATGGGAAACGCTGCTTCTAAACATGACGTCGCATCAAGTGATGCTTGTTTATATGTCAGAAAATCTACAAAAAATATAACACACTATGTGTTATATTTTTTGTAGATTTTCTGCCCAACAAACCATGAAGCGTGTTAGTAATTATTGTTTCAATTGAACTTTTTGTTGCGGTTCAGAATAAATTGCTACAGGTAAATCATTAACTAAATATTGGACTTAACAGCTGCAGCACTCGTATTTGCTGGTTCCTATGCAACGATCGGAGTTTTGACGATCGATATTATGTCCTTTACTCCCAAACTGCTGAATCGATTTTGCTGAAATTTGGTACTGAGATAGTTTTACTCCCGGGGAAACACATAAGATACTTGTTATCCCGGAAAACGTGCGTTTCCCGAGCTATAAATGAATTATGTCGCAAAGGAGTTGATTTAATACCTCGATCGTGGGAATCGCAGACTCAATAGATTTTCAATTGTTATGCGACAGCCGGGTGTCGCTTGGGGATTGATGGGCAACGTATAATTTCTACTGAAGGCATTACTGAAGGCTGTCTTACTCTCTCTGTCTGATATATTGGAACTCCCACGATCGACAGAGACAAAGACAAGATCTAGTGTGCTAAATAAACAACGAGTTTTGAGAAAGTTTATCAAGATTATTTATGTTATTGACCTCCATATACTTCCTGATCTTAAGCCTTTACCATGACAGGCTACTTGCCTAATTTGATGCAAAGGTCGCTTTGTGGTCATTGAACTTGTGACCTAATTGTTTCTTTAAAAAAACTGAGGTCATAAACAACAAGAAATTAGCATAAAAACTACAACTCGACTATAAAAAATACAAATCTTATATATAAAAGTGGCTGTGACATACAGACGGACAGACATGACGAATCTACAAGAGCTCTGTTTTGTTTTGCCATTTAGCTACAGAACCCTAAAAATAGCCTATGCCACCCTCAGTATTATTAGATTGTTATAATTGTCATCTCATTTGTTTAATAGTACATTACGTACCTCGGGCAGGAAAATAAGAAATGTCTCAGATCACAATATGTAATTGTTGGCCGAGGCGAAGCCGAGGTCAACAAACATGTGATCTGAGTCTTTCTTATTTACTGCCCATGGTACGTAATGTACTATTTATTTGTCGTCGTCGGTTATTTCAGGCAATTCGAAAGACAAGTTTAATGAAAATATCCATGTGCGAACCACAGCAGGTTGTTATTTTTTAAAATGGCGTCATTGTGAATGTCATTTCCAACAATGATAGATGCGTCGCGGTCCAGCGATCGGGAAAAATATGTGCTACGACGATAATTTCCCGAATCGCTTGTCACTGTTAACTTGGAAATAATGTTTACATTTACATCATACATGTATGAGCGATCGACTTAAACTTCGTAATTCTCCCAGTTCCCACACATAAATTGCGAATTCGCATCGCATCGCAAATATCTCGATGGTCCCTAGGTAAGTAATCGAATCTGAAAAATGGCAATATTTTTTTTATTACTGTTTAAGTTTCCGATATTTAGAGACGTATATTATCGAAACGTAATAGTCTATCCGTCTTATACCAAAGAAAGTTAAATTTCGCGAGCTTACGATGTATCGGTGAGCGTCAAAACAGGACGAAACTACCACTATCGCGACTGTACGTGCCCTCATCAATAAATAACACTTTAATTGATTTTAAACTATAGGTTATGTAAATTTGATTTTACTTTATCTTTATACAGTTTTAGTAGCATTAAAAATGTTTACCGCGCAAATTATTGAAATGGGCAAATTCCATTGTTTAGGTCGATTTTTCGTCTATCAATAGTGTCGTACGTACCATTTACGATTATGTACATTGTTTTTTCGTATATCATTTTTATCGAAAATGGCAATTTCGATTTTATACGTCGTGTTTTAAATAAAAATCTTTGTCACTTTCGATTTTTTTAACCGAAAGAATACTTATATTTTTAGAAAAATTTGACAGCTCCTTAATAAAAATGAAGTACCAACTTGTTTTTTTTTTATTATTTAGTTTCTATCCATACTAATATAATAAATGCAAAAGTGTGTCGTTTGTCTACCTGTCTGTCTGTTACCACTTCACGCCCAAACTGCTGAACCGATTTTGCTGAAATTTGGCATGGAGATACTTTTAGTCCCAGGAAAAGACATAGGATACTTTTTCCCGGAAAATGTCCGTATCCTGCGTAATAAACGAATTTTTAAGCAAAAAAGTAGCGGGCGTCATCTAGTGATTAATAAACCTGGTTTTTAAATGAAATATAAATTATTTTTTTTATGAAATTTCATATATTTTTAAAGATATATTATCCATGAACTAACATTAGAAATGCCAAAGTTGTTTGTCTATTTGTTTGTCCTTTCTTCACACCCTAACGAAGCAACCAATCGACTTGATTTTTGTCATAGACTTAGTTAAAAGGATGAAGAGTAAAAAAGGCTACTTTTGGTCTCGGAAAACATCATTTTCCCAAGCGAAGCGCGATATCTTAAAATTTTTTTATATCATGAAATATGCGCCCGATTTCCACAGTTTGAAAGCTGGTCAGATTCTTTGTATAGAGAAAAAACCCCAATCGTCAAAAAGTTGTAAATACTGCAATGGTTAAGAGTGTTTCTGATCATGTAGCTTGCTTCCAACCAGTATAATCACAGTATACACGTAAAGATATCACTAAATTGTACTGAGATATCAATTTGAATATGAACAGGATGTTTTCTCGACACAAAGAATGGGGCCAGCATTCTAACTATGGCAAACCCTTCGTCACCACAGAGACATCAGTAATGCTGGCATAAGCACTGGGTTTATTATTCCTAAATAAGATATCTGTGATAAGTATCATAGTTATTCTGAAAATATTATGTTTCCGACAGAAGAGCAAATACTGGCTCGTAATAAGCAACTAGAGAATGGGACACTAGCTAGGGAGATAAAAAATAATGTATACATCATCCATTTCATCCACAGATGAAACTCGTGGCACCAACCCTAACCATATCGTTCAATGTATGAGCAGTATTGGGTTGGGGATGATACTCTAGTGCGAAGGAATCACAATAGATCCTCATGGTTCGCAGTGACGTCAGGGCTACAGCGACCTGCCTTCTATAAAAAAAAAGACGGGTTGCACTCCGGTAGTGCCGGCAGAAGTGAAAACTTGATTATTAACGTTGTGCATTTTTTTAACCCATTTTTTATGAAAATCGATTATTAAAAAATCGATTTTTTTAATTAATCGAAACCCTTACAATCGATTAAATTTTTAACCCATTTTTTATGAAAATTAATTTGAAAAAAAACACAAAAAAACAAAAAAAAAAAACTATCGATTGTTCGATTAATCAATTTCGATGTTACAACACTACTCTCCAACCGTCTTACGGTTTTTCCAAGGTTTTTCGATTAGCACGAGAATCTGCCGCGAGTTTCACAGTTTTTACCCATCCCACAAAAGTGTTCAACGCCGCTAAAGAAGTTTTCACTTCAAAAATTTACTACACTTGACTTTCAAATTTTTCCAAATTATCCACATGGAGATGTTGGTTTATGCTAATAATAATGAAAATGTTCTGTGCTTAACTTTACCGTTTTCAATTTAGCTTTAAAAGAAGGTACCTGGCACATGCTACATGTGGAATATGGTCAGACCGGTGAAAGGGGAGCCTAAGAAGTAAGATAGCTGTTTGATGTATTTTGAAAACGTAAAGATATCATTTGAAGATGCCAAGAAATTCTCATTTTGGTCCGATATTTGTGCTGGCCAAAATAGAAATACAGTCGTATGTTTGTTATGTAATATTTACAGATGTTTTATATATATATTTTGTTGTTGTTGATACTATTACAAAATAATGGACGCAAAAATAAATCGAAAGTGACACTTTTAATAAAATAATCCAAAGAAGCACATCGAAATAGGCAGATACGATAAATTTTTGTATTTGTAGTTCCCTGTAAATAATTGAAACTGCCACTTTCGACACATAAAGATAGTTCAATTACGAAGTAGACTATTGTAAGTTAATTTTCTCGAAAACTACTCATAATTTAAAATTTTTGCTTTCATGTAATAATTTGTAAGGCCAACAGAACTGTTTATCCAAATTTTTATAAAGATTCAATCACCCGTTACAAAAGATTGCAAAAAATAAACTTTAAATCGCTCTCCTGTAAAGTAGCGTTTTTCAGATTCGATTACTTACCTAGGGACCATCGATCTGTGTCAAAATTCATAATAAAAATAAAATTACGATGCGACGCGATGCGAATTCGCAAGTTTTAGGGTCAATTCAGACCACAACGCGACGCGTAGATGCATTTGTATGGATTTGACAGACTTCAATTGCGTGAGACGTCTTGCAAGTCTGTCAAATCCATACAAATTTAGAATTATTGCATTCGCGCACGTCGCTTTGCGGTCTGAATTGTCAATTGACCCCTACAAGCAAAGTATGATCAAACTACATCTCAATGGATCAAACCTTTCTTTTTGTAGATAACTAGACGACAGTCTCCAACACCATTGCGCCAAAAAGCGCGGGAACCGTAAATTTTTCGGCGGTCAAAAATTTTCTCTATCCTTTCAAGGGACTCAAAATATCTTCATAACCAGCAAAATCGGTTGAAAAGTTAACAGACAGACACACTTTTAAATTTATAATATTAGTATGGATTAGGAAGGGGGCTTATCTTAAAAAACATTATTATTACTATGATGTATTATTGGCTTTTTTATACATCCAATGTAAGGGAAAATATGTACTATCAGAGAAGTTGATTCCTATGCAGATCGAGGACCTACGTAGTTTGGTTGCGTTACGTCAAACCCAGCCGACAGATCACAATTAACATTGAATTGACATATTCGACCACATAATTCGTTGGTCTATCAACTGCATAGGAATCAATTTCGATGGTACCTACGACAGAAATTGAGAAGTCTGAAAAGCATTGTAGTCGATTTTGCTTTGGGAATTCGTTATCAATGACAATATAATGTTTTATGTTTTGGTTTTGAATGTCTGAAATTCCAAACCATATTGAAATAACATCATTAAAAAGTTAGGTTCTCTTTTTCGAATGAGATGGTCTCACATAGTTTTATTATCCATTATAACATTGATAAATGGGATAGTGTCTCCATATATGTCTGATACCTCATCACGTCCAAACCGCTGAATGAATTTTGCTGAAATTTGGTATGGGGATACTTGGAGTCCCGTGAGAGGACAAATAACACTTTTTATCCCGGAAAAATGTACAGTTCCCGCGCGATAAACGAATTTTGGCGGAACGGAGTTGCCGGCGTCATCGAGTTATCTATAAATACTAGCTGTTGATGCTAGTGAGTGTAACAGGATCCTGTTTAGTTACTACTGTTGGTAATTAAATATAGTCACATAATATACCTGACCACAACAACTTGGAAATAGAAAAACCTTGCACAGCACTACTGTGCAGTAGTATATAAGGTAGGAAACTGCACTCAGTTTCCTACCTTATATACTACTGAACGCTTTAACTTTTTAACATGAAATTGTAATTACTGCACAAATAATATTACATTTGTTATATTTTATTTGGAAAAATAAAAAAGTCCTATAGTTAAAGCTCAGACAAAAAGCCACGTAGAAAGAACGTCTATTTAAAATTTATATTTTAACTTTTAACATAATATATTATTTATTAACTAATAACTGCCGTTTTAATAATTTATTATTCAAAAATAATTATAATACCTAATACTTACTTATGTCAGATATTACAAACAAATATTCAAAATAACACGACAACAATCACGATAATATTTTGATGAACACACATTTATTTGAATACACCACGAACTTAGCTTTCGAACTGCACACAAGTCTTGTCCACTTCTATATGCCAGCATGTGAAAGTAAGCTGCCAGGCTTAACATATGCTAACCCGTGTGACTTCAAGTGCGTTTGCAACATAGCGACATTGCTGCAATGTATAAATGGCTGTGCACAACAAATAATGCAATACTTAGAGTGGGTGCTTCAATTTACTTTAACTATAACTTTAACTTTTGAAAAATATCAAATCAACTGTCAAATCTCTGGTTAAAGTCAAAAATGAACGCCATATTTAACGATAAACGGATTATTGTTTATTGATATGTCTACTTAGTACCCAATTTTTTTTATTCCTTAATATTAATATTTAATCACTTAAAATATTTTTTTAGTTCACGTAGCAGATTGCGGAAAATCATGCGAAACCCGAACCACGCGGTTTTACCGTTACTTTCGCCGCTCAATTAAAGGATACTATAAGGATTATTGGTAAGGTTCCAGAATCTAAGATTTTTTTTAGGAAATTTCCTGCTCTTTAAGGATCTATTTTCAAATTTTGATTGTCTCAAATAGTTTTCGAAATATTAAAAAAAAAAAACCAAACCCTTCTTTTTATGTTTACTTAATTGTTTATAACTTTTGTATTTTTTTCAGCCCCTTTTGGAATTTTGATAGAATGTTCTATATGGTATTCCGAATCGAATGAGATCAAAATCATAATTTTCGGTGCATGAGATCAGGTTTTGACGAAAATGGCACTTGTTAACCAGAGTATGGCTTGAAAAACTGTTCACACGCGGCATATGTCAAGCCAATACTGGCTGCCAGTCTTATTGGCAGCCAGTACTGGCTCTGTGTAAATTATACTTTACCGCTCAATTTTGCTCGATTAAAGTTAATGTTAACTTTGACATGAGG
The DNA here is from genome assembly GCA_963422495.1 of Polyommatus iphigenia. Taxonomy (NCBI): domain Eukaryota; kingdom Metazoa; phylum Arthropoda; class Insecta; order Lepidoptera; family Lycaenidae; genus Polyommatus; species Polyommatus iphigenia. The sequence continues at coordinate 12,660,995 of OY730180.1, read as the reverse complement.
CTCACAAACTATTTTTTCCTGACAATTTGTATGGATAATTCATTTTTAGGGTTCCGTACCCAAAGGGTAAAAACGGGACCCTATTACTGAGACTTCGATGTCTGTCCGTCTGTCTGTCTGTCTGTCTCCAGGCTGTAACTCAATAACCGCTATAGCTAGACTTCTGAAATTTTCACAGATTATATATTTCTTTTGCCGCTATAACAACAAATACTAAAAACAAAATAAAATTAATATTTAAAGGGGGTTCCCATACAACAAACGTAATTTTTTGACCTTTTTGGCTCATAATAATCAACAATGGCAACAGCTAGGCACTTGAAATTTTCACAATATCCTTAATTTTATCTGTAGGGCAATTCTATAATATGTGACTGACTCTACATTTGATACGACTTGAGTTTTATTTTGTCATATATTATGGTTACTATCATGTTGTTAATATCAATTTTAAGATGACTTTGTAGCAGATTAAACAAGTTAACTTATGCAGAAAAAATGGTATACACTGTTGTTTTCAAATAGCATTTATTTAGTCAAACATAAACGTGACCGACACTTCATGCAAAAGGAAGTCGTTTCCGAGAGTGTTTGTAAACACTAATAATCTTCCTCTCTGTGGGCTAAATAACTCTACTTTGTACTTTTATCGAAAGTGCATGAAACAAACTATTATCAAATGGTTACCTATAACCCGTAAGTTATTTAAAAATTATTTATTGGCAAAAGAAATTGTGACCGACACTACAGCCCAAAACGTGACCGACACTACACTCACTTTGTGCAGGTAAAAGTCGGTAATTTTACATGACACCTTAAAATTTATATATCTCAGCACGTACAATATGAAGTCTAAAATTATATTAAAGCAAATCAGTAATTAGTTAATTCATTAAAATGCTTTTTTTGAACTTAAACATCACAAAAACGAAATCACTAATAATTTGTCAAAAAATAACTCAACACGAAATCTTCTCAAAAACTATTAACATAATAACCCAAGAGCCAGCGATAGGCAGACTTTCGTCATTTTTTTAAGCTAAAAATTTTTCTATAAATGAGCCCTATAGAGGTAAGAACGACCATACACTATGGAGTTTCGGTCGCTATTACTTTAGAAGGTTTCCAGTTCTGCAGGTCTACCTTACGTTCAATAAAGTTTAAAGATCAATAATTTTATCTTATTTTCTTGCGATCTCTGTAAGAATCTCATATTCTACTGCCAAATTTTTGTGACAATTGCTTCCTATTTCCAGACATCGCTAAATTTTGGACAATATTTGACTTTGAGGTGGTCTGGCAGGTTCTTAAAACAATAATTTAGCTTTCTGCTTCTCACTCTCTGCTTTCTATAGCTATTTTCGCCATCTATCAGCAAAACTAACAAACAAAACGCTACTTTAGGGCGTGATCAACTCTATAATGTGACTAACACTACAAAAATATTTTTTAGAGTTTAGGTGTTATAAAAAAACATGACAAATTTTTAATGCCAGTATCATTTGAGTAACGCTGTCACGTAGGAAAGTTTCTAATTTTATTGATGTAAAAGTAATTTTACTGTAGTTAAAGACAAAAGTAATGTTTTTTATGTGACCGACACTACAACTCGACACTGTGATCTTACAAGCCTCTTATATCTTTTTTAAAATGAATTTTTCCGAATCTCAAAAGCTATATCGGTATTTAATTGTAAGAACAATCAGTGTGTAACAAAATATGACAAGAATTTAAAATACATAACGTGAAAACTAAGTCAGAACTTTATCACACAAAACCACACTCAGCCGAGCTCACGACATCATCTCATAAATGGCAGCTTTGCTAGAAAAGTAATGCTTAGAAATTGTTGCTTCTATAAAATCTTAATAGTACCATAATGTTGTGACTATAATTAAGTATTTTTAATACCAAAATCAGGTATTTATTTTCTTAGTTTATGGTAGACTTTTACATGGAACTGCCCTGTAGTCTAATAATTAATAATAAAATAAAATAAATATTTTAGTGGGCTTCCATACAAAAACACAATTTTTCGCCTATTTTTCCTCTATAACCGTACGGAACCCTTCGTGCACGAGTCCTACTCGCACTTGGCCGATTATTTATTCTCTCAACCCCATTAACTTTAGCAACATACATCTGTCGAATTCTGTGGTCCTTGTTATAGTTACAGTTAAAGTTAACCTTCCTATATAACCTTAATTTTGACCATAACTGTAAGTATAACAACGCGGGTTCTGGCAAACAAACGACGCGACGGAAACGTACTTTTTGCCGTATTAAAATTATACGGCCTTGCTCATGACCTGCTCTGTCTGAATCAAATTTTATCAAAACAGGTCCAGTAGTTTCGAAATCCAATTCAATGTAAATAAACAAAACAATATTTTATCTTTAATTTATTAATCGGATGCTTTATTACTTTCCAAAATATTTGAGGTCGAAAGTTTGGGCATATTTGTTTAAAAAATCTAGTAAAAGCCTTCATTGTAATGAATCATATGAATTTGATATTTATTTGCCTCAATTTTTATACACATAATGGAAATCCTTAAAAATGTTAATTTTAAAAATGTAAATTGTAATTTTCTTACTTATATTACAACTTATTTAGGATAATAAGCTTAGGTGTTATGGTGAAACATTCATACTGTATAGAGAATTAAAATTACTGTTCTTTTTAACTCGCTGTATTCGGGTAAAAATGAATACTGACGACAACAAAGTGGACATGTGCGGGCTAATAGTTTGAGGACAACGGGAAATTGCTTATTATCCGGTTACTATTAAAGACGTCTGAATTAACAAAAATTCCCGGAAAACTAAAAATTGATGAAGACCTTGGATTCACGATTGTAATAAAAACTCAAAAGTCCCCGTGAGTGCGTTCAAAGTTATTCGAGGTCAAACGGCAAAAACTGAGGTTTTTTTAATTTTTCTCAGAAACTGTGAGTTTTTCGAAAATGTACCTCAGACCAAAGTGTAGCTCTTCAATTTTTTTACAAAAATGGTTCTTATAGTTTTTTTTCTGAAAACTAACCATTTCCGAGATAGTGGCGATATCTTAGAAATGGTTACTTTCTGGGAAAAAACTATAAGGACCATTTTTGTAGAGAATTTGAAGAGCTACAAATTTGGTCTGAGTCGGCACCACTCTCATAAATTGATATTTTGGCATAAAACTCACGATTAAGTTAGCTGGTACCGACTTTGAAATAATGAAGATGATAATGAGAACATAAATACTAAGTACAGAGTAAGAATTATTTAAAACTTTTTAGTTCATTTAAGAATATTATCGTGTTTACATTGGAAGTCGGTTTAATTTTTTTGTATAAAAATAATTAAAAAAAAATACTTAATGGGCATTGTCCAAAAAAATCACATGTACTTTTTATATATTTTTTTTTCGTTGAAATAGGGTATTTTAAGAATATAAATTAAATATTTTTTTAATTCACCGGCTAGTTTTTTTTAAATGAATTTTTAAAGTTTTCGGATCTATGACGTCATCATCGGCGGCCGGCAGCATTAAATACATAAAAAGTAAAAAAAAGAGCATTGTCAAGTATCAACAAGGTGTTAAATGAATGCAATTATGTGAAAACGGATTCGAGAAGCATACCAAAAGTTCAAAACGTAATGTGACGTCATTGAAGGTCAAACTAAGATTAAACATATTTGTTACAAAATATAAGTAACTAATGGTAATTTTTTGAATTTATATACAGAATAACGACCACTGACCTTATTCCTCGAAATCTTTTTGTAATGGGCACAATTAAAAAAAAATGGACAATCCCCATTATGTATGTCTAAAGTAACCGGACTATACAAGGTGTATCAAAACTAAGTGATAATACATTAAGGTGTGTATGTGTCATTTATATAATATAGAGTTAACTGTGAAAGTGGCAGCGCTGAAAGATCAATTTTTTAATGATTTGTGTAGGTAAGGGCCCGCGTCATGAATTTTTCCTAATAAAGGTGAAAAAAAAAAGAGTTACTCTTACAGCACTGCTACTTTTACAGCGAACTCTATATATAGGAGCCCCATACACACCCTAAAGTATTATCACTTAGTTTTGTTACATTCTGTATATTACGAGTAGGTCACGGTTTGACTCAAACAGTTATCCAATTATATATCCAAAAACATAACTGAGCCGTAACCGGGTTTGACTGACGAATATAGTAATTTACATAATATTTTATTAAAGGTTTCATGAGAAGAAAACGCAATATTGTGGTCATCCCTGTTATTTGCAATAATATTATAATGATAAATTATGATGGCATTACTAGCTGACCCGGCAAACGTCGTTTTGCCATATAAATAATTTCTAGTATCACTATAAAAATTAGATAAAAACCTATTCTCAGGCCTAACAAAATTTCATTAAAATCGGTTGAGCCGTTTTGGAGGAGTTCGCCCACAAACACTGTGACACGAGAATTTTATAATTAGACTAGCTGTCCCGGTGAACAGCTTCGTGTCACTTATAAACCCTGGACTTCCAGGATTATTTAAAAACTAAAATTAATAGAATCGGTTCAGCCGTTATCGAGTTATAGCGTTACTAACACTATTGAAAATCCATTTTTATATATAACTAGCTGTCCCGGTGAACTTCGTGTCACTTTAAAACCTCCCCTGGACTTCTACGAATATTTTAAGACTAAAATCAGCCCAATCCGTTCAGCCGTTTTCGAGTTTTAGCGCGACTAACACATTTGAAAATCCATTTTTATATATAAGACTAGCTGTCCCGGTGAACTTCGTGTCACTTTAAAACCTTCCCTGGACTTCTACGAATATTTTAAGACTAAAATCAGCCCAATCCGTTCAGGAGTTTTCGAGTTTTAGCGCGACTAAGACATTTGAAAATCCATTTTTATATATAAGATAATATATTTATACAAATTAATTTATTCCAAAAATGCAGATAACATACTTAGTACTCAGTACTCACTCAGTGCGATCACAACACATTTCGTTAGCACTGTCACGGATTTGTGTTGTACAGTTGTACTGTACATAGACGGCACCGAGCACTTGTATATAGCGGGCGTGACGCAGGGCTTGCGACTATGAACTCGGCGCTGCTCACGGATTCGGTTGTGAAAACCACACAATGTATACGCAAATATAGTAAAAAATCGAGACTAAGTGCGGGTCAGACTCGCGCACAAAGGGTTCCGTACCGTTATAGAGCAAAAATAGGCCAAAAATTGTTTTTTTTTGTATGGAATATTTCTATTAACTGTGTATTTTATTCAAATTTTATAATTAATTATTATTAAAGTATTTAAATACAACTAAGTAGTTTGTGAACATTTCAAGTGCCTATCTGTTGTCATTATTGATATAAGTAGAGCAAAAAGTAACAAAAAAATTGACGTTTGTTTCATGGGCCCTTAAATATTAATTTTATTTTGTTTTTAGTATTTATTGTTACAGCGGCAACAGAAATACACAATCTGTGAAATTTTCAGAAGTCTAGCTGTAGTGGTTCTTGAGATACAGCCTGGAGACAGACAGATGGACGGACATCGAAGTCTTAGTTATTGGGTCCCGTTTTCACCCTTTGGGTACGGAACCCTAAAATACGTATTGAGTTATGAAGGCAGTCATGTTCTTTATTTCATTTGGAATAAGACCGCATTCGTAACTCAACAAACCTTTTTTTGTGGGTTAGTACACAAATGCTAACAGCGACCATAATATAATATGGTACAGTAGAGTCAAGTTTAGTATAAATATTATAGTAAAATAATATTTTACTCTCTCCTTAGTCAGTTGCGAAATAACTTTTTGTACAAAACTCTACCGCTTAGGTCTTGTATTTGACTACTACTACTACTAATAATATTATGTCTATTCGTGGCACCATATAGAGCTAAAAGAGGATGAAAATGGTCAGTCATCATGCTTTACTTATAGATTTCCGACAGCGGAAGATACCTAGAAGGAAGTAAACTTTCTTTTCCCGATCGCCGAACGGTAGAAATCTGTCAGTTCTTTCCTCAAATCTGTAAAAAAAATATATTCTTTCGTATTTCTACTGACGGCATACTAAGCTGTCTGGTGCCCAGTCTCACTTTGACTTGGGTGTTGGGTTGGGGAGAAACCTAGATACCTTACTTTTTAATTTAATCCCAATGCGCCCTTTCATTTGATACCCATATTGCGGAAGTGCATCAAAATAAATAGCTATATTCCTCTATCTTGGATGATCCGCCATATTGGATTTACAATGACGTCACATTATGTTTCGAGCTACTCACAACCATCCCTTTCATTTGGAACTCGTATTGTAGAAGTTCATTAAAAATAATTACTCCACCATCTTGGATGGTCCACCATATAATCAAAATAAGTTAAGCATGGAGCTTACTTTTCAATTTACTACCAATGAGCCGTTTCGTTTATTGATACGCATATTGCAGAAATGTAGAAAACATACCTAACAATTTCTTTATCTTGGATCATCCGCCATATTGTATTTAGAATGACGTCACACACCATAATATGCATCGTCATCCAAACTAAGCATGTATAAGAGTCAAACAAAGTCCCGAACTAACAATATACTTACAGACTGTATATTTAAACAAACTTTTTATCTATATTGAGCGAGTTAAATAAAAGCTTTAAAAAATCGGCCATGTGCGAGTCGGACTCGCGCACAAAATGTTTCATACCGTTATAGAGCAAAAGTAGACCAAAAATTGTGTTTTTTGTATAATTTTATTATTGATTTTTATAAGAGTACACATAATATACTTAACTGAGGATTTTGTGAAAATTTCAAGTGCCTACCTGTTGCCATTATCAATATCGAGCAAAAGAGGCCAAACAATTCACGTTTGTTGTAAGAGAGCCCCCCTTAAATATTAATTTTATTTTGTTTTTATTATTCTTAACAGTAACAGAAATACATAATCTGTGAAAAATTTTGAAGTCTAGCTATAGCGGTTCTTGAGATACAGCCTGGAGATAAACAGACGGATAGACATCGAAGTCTTTAATAGGGTTCCGTTTTCTTACCCTTTTGGGAACGGAACTCTAAAAAGAAAGGCTATTAGAATAAACAAATAAACAAATCTTTATTTTCACTTAACATTCTTCTACACGCTAATCACACAATCACTGATCTCCACACTAGGATTCCCCGTGTCGTGGTTTTTTTTATTTGTTTTATGAAATAAGGGGGCAAACGAGCAAATGGGTCACCTGATGGAAAGCAACTTCCGTCGCCCATGGACACTCGCAGCATCAGAAGAGCTGCAGGTGCGTTGTCGGCCTTTTAAGAGGGAATAGGGCAATTGGGAGGGTAGGGATGGGAAGGGAAGGGAATAGGGGAGGGTAGGGAAGGGAATAGGGTAGGGGATTGTGCCTCCGGTAAACTCACTTACTCGGCGAAACACAGCGCAAGCGCTGTTTCACGCCGGTTTTCTGTGAGAACGTGGTATTTCTCCGGTCGAGCCGGCCCATTCGTGCCCAAGCATGGCTCTCCCACTTATAAGAAGAATATAAGTATTTCCACGTAGGGAAAGAAGAATAATCTAATTTTCTATACTTAACTTTAATTTTATTATTATTCGTTGTCACTCGTTGCTTCAATCCGTTTAGTTCATGCTCAATCAATTTGTTGAATATAAACGTAATTGGGCAATGTATTATCTTGTCTTTTATATCTTAGTAATCCCAGTTGGAATCGGCTATCTATTCATTGACATACATTTTGTATGAAATTTTTCCTATGCCATAGTTCAGGTAGATACAAGATGCAATGCGTCATTGATATGTTAACAATCGACAAATATTTGTACAAGAATGTACATATTAAATACACATTCCTACCAGTGGTAGATTCTCGTGCTGTAGATATGACCACTACGAAGATACAATATTCTACAAAATATTATATATAAATATTATGGCTTTTGGTAGATAAGCTATTATAAAATGAATAAAAATATTATCTTTCTACAAATAAATTTTCAATCAAATGTTTAAACGCTGGTCTTAGTGTTCTCGTCCAAAGCAACTGGATGACGCAGGCTAGACGTTACCTTACGGTCTATGGTAATTACCTACGTGGTCGAAATTTAAGAGTTTGATACCAACCTGTAAGTATAACTCACGAGTTATGTAGCCATTAAAATATAGTTACTACCTATTTTTATTGCTTAACTATGGTATTTTGCAAATCTAGTTGTATTTTCTACAAACCTACCTACATCAATAGTAATAGCAACAGGTTTTTAGTCAGTCACCTACATTTTATACAAAGATGAATGGAATAACCGTAAACTTTATAATTGAATAATATTCTTCCAATGACACATATACGTGTGATTAAAAACCGGAGAATTGCGAGTTGGACTTAAGTGGCAAGGATTCCGTATAAAATAGCATTATTTTTGCATGGAGACCTCATGTTTTAATATAATAATACATAATATTGTAATTTGCGGATTTTGATGAAGATTGATTTAAATATACTTTAGAGTTCTAAAGTTCTTGGAAGTTTCCAAGCCACAAAGACAAGTTCATTTTTATAAGCATATCTTTGTGGCTTGGAAGATCTAAAGTAATAAAATATTCCCGGAAAAATGGTGTTATAATGAATAAATAATATTAATCGCGAGATAATGCACGATTTCATTGCGTCGTGGACTTCTTGGATTTAAAAAAATAATGTCATTGTCAACCCTAACACGATCGGCAATTACGCATTTAACCAATTTCCTTCGACTATCCTTTGTGTAGTACGTGGTATGTCAGAGACGCGTAGCAAGTTTGCAAACGAATAAAATGTTATTAAAATGTTATACACTATAGGCATTAGTAAAAATACAAAGGTTTGAATTTTGGTTACTACCAAAGTGAAGTGAAAATTAAAAAGAGAGGGGCTATATTTTGTTCCTCCCCTACGCCGCGCCGGTCTCTCCCTCTGTCTTATGAGTTATGAGTATCCGATATGTGCATTACCCGTTCATACTTACTTGTGCACTTGCACAAAGCTTTAAAGTGTATCATCTGATCTTCTTCTTTTATTATGGCGGCCTCAGTGAATTGCCAATGGTTTGCTCTATATTGTAGGTCTATTTAAATAACAAGGTACTATCATACGATGCAGCATAATTAATATCATCTGATACGTTAAAAAGTCTTTGACTAGCCTTTGACAGACATGAGAAAACTATTATGTTCAATTTAGATTCTTTCAATCCAGCAGTTCAGAGCTGAATTGCTGAATTGCATCCTAGTGCATTCCATTACTCTTTTACATTATTCCAGTAATAATTCAGCGCTGAATTGGATTATTTTCAACCCGCTATCAAAGTGTGATTACTTGCTTTTTCGATACTACTCGTACCGAAGCTACTCACAAAAATTTGCTTTACAGTAATCAAGTCAAAAAAATGTCCTAGGGAACCTGTACTAATAGTAGTACTTGGGAATGAATAACTGGCTAGATTTAAACATTCTACCAACGAATGGAAAACCAGTGTATCTTTGGATGCTCTCAAAATTATTAGGGGAAATACGCGTAAACAAAGAATTTTTACTTTATTGTTTCTGGGATAATAGCCACCGTATTCTCGGTATCCAATTTCTAAAGTACCTAATGTCGAAAGTCATCTAACTCGGCTTAAATCTAACTAGGTAAGACAGAGGTAGATAACTACGAAACACCCAGTTTTCTCGGCTTTTCAGGGCAAAAGCTAGCAGTAAATATAACTACGTTTATCAGCTAAACGCCTAGTTTTCTCAGCTGTACAAGGGCCTTGAACTCGAAGATTGTAATAGATTATATTAAAAGCCTAAGGATATTAATGGAATCCATTAGAATTTAGAGTCTGAACTGAGCCCATCGATACAGTCAACAATTAATGTTTATCTTCCATCGTTTATTCCAGCGATGACATTTAAATTCTATGGGACACTTATTAATTCACAAACTTAACAATATTTAATGCAGTAAACTACGACTGCCTAAGGATAAATCGAAAATCTTCGACTACAATCGTATAGTCAGGGCGAACGAAGCGAGCCCTAGTATATTATCCCACAACCTAAACATTTTGTGGTACACTTTACGGAAAAACTATGACTAAATGTGTTATCATCAGTCAGTCAAGGTGTGAAGACGCGAGCCCTCACAAAGCTCGGCTTTCAGCAAGTTCTATATACAGGCTACAAAGTATAAGGCTGCCTTCACATTAAGTCGCGAGTATTGCGGCAGCCGCGCGACTTCTATACTAAAACAAGCCGCGCGGCTGCCGCACTACTCGCGACTTAATGTGAAGACAGGATAACATACATGTATGTGCATCCAGTCATTTAAGCCCGCAGGATGATGTTTCGAATCTTGGGACACGTAAGCAACAGCAACCTTGCCGTTTAGCTAGTTCAGTGCTGAAACAGTGAAATGTACTATCAAAGAAATCTTTTCATTGGCAGATAGCGACCCTTCATAATTCTTTTGCTCTTCCCTTCAGCTTCTCCGAACCATCTTAGGGCTCTCACACATAACCGCGAACTCGCATCGCATCGCAAATATCTGCGGCAAAACTCATAATACAAAACAAAATGCGCTGCGATTCGAAATCACAGTAATTATGTGTGGAAGCAGGTGGAAGCCGAATTCGCATTCATGTTGTTTTTAGAAATGAATTTATTTTTTATTTTTTTTGTTTATTAAAACTAAATCAGTCACATTTTTGTTACACTATTTGCTTCTGCTTTCTCTCTCTTCTCCGTTTCTGATTTGTCTATCTTCGGCGCCTCCTCGCTTAGCGCCTGCGCACGCGCATCCTTCACCTCTCGTCTGTGCTTTGCGAAGAGATATCTGTAGGAGAAACAAAAGTGATTTATCATTTAATCTATCTTGTAAAGCCCGTCTAGTCCATGTTTATTTAAATATTTCGTATATCGTTACGAAATACTTTTTTAAATAATATACACAACTTTTACATGAATTATTAGTCTAATTAACAACATTAAGGTATACTTGTAACAAAATTTACGTAGACATGAAAGGTACACATCAATGATATGCAAACTGCAACCAGTTCCCTTGCTAATCTGGTGTTTTTGACCAACCAGCATATTTAAAATTTATTGGGTTTCTTTATTTAATACGAACAAGTACTGTTAGTTGAACAGGTAATATTTTAAAGCATAAATTCATTTTTTTTTAATATTATTATATTTGCTTGCTTACATTATATAGACAGAGAGAACAATAGAGAAAACAAGACCTTTCAAATTCAAAATTCAAATTCTAATCATTTATTTCAGACATGGTCCATATTAAATATAAATTTAAAATTACATAATATTATACTTAATTATAACAATAAATGCACCACATTAAATAATTACTAGAGAGTGTGTGACTGTGCATGCATTTGAATCCATTTTATCATGAATGGGCACTCAGTGTCCATTCGACTCGCAATGAGTTGCAGGTAACTATTGGAGCTGCCGCGTACTCTTCTCATTAGGGATGCAGATCTTTTTCGCATTACTGCTGCAAAACCGTCCACTCCGTCTGCAAACATCCCTGACGCGCTACAGAATCGCGGCAGCCCCATCAGTGCCCGGAACCCATTATTATATTGGACCCGCAGGGCACTATAAGCCGCTAGCGTATGTTTGACCCATAGACTGCACGTATAGAAAGCCTGACAGTAGGCACGAAACAAAGTAATCTTCACCTCTGCAGTGCATTTAGCAAATCTACGAGCCAACATATTCGCCCTGACTGACAGTGCCCTGCGTTCCCTTGACATGTCCAGGTCATCAGCCAGCGACTCGGTGACCCAGTGGCCCAGGTACTTTACTCGCTCGACTCTTTTGAGCGGCTCGTTGTTAAGTGTCACGCTCGGCATTGAGTAGCTCTTGGTTCCCGCCTTAAACACTATTACCTCGCTCTTGTCCGTATTGTACCTGAGCCCATGCGTCTCCGCGTAACTCTGGGGGAATAGTAGTTCCGTTTGACAGCTTTTGCCACAGCTTATCGTACTGGACAAGTTCGAAAGCTTTGGAAAGGTCTAAGAAACACGCATAAATAGGCGTCTTTCTACTGGTGTAGTAATGGACAGTGTGCTTGACAGTTAGTGTCGCGTACTCCGTAGACAGCTCCGGTCTAAATCCGAACTGCGCGTCGTGTAGGTAAATGTTACTTTCCAAATATCTATCAAGCACACTGTCCAATACTTTGGCTATAACCGTCGTAAGCGATATAGGCCTGTAGTTACCCAGACTAGACACACCTCCTGTCTTGTTCTTCACTATGGGGACAACTACAGTCCTCATCAACTCCTCCGGCAAGTACGAGTGACCTATACAAAAGGTGAAGAGCATGGCTAGGACCCGGGGCAGATGAACTCCAGCATATTGTAAATGTTCAATGCTAAGTGAATCATGCCCCGGAGATTTTCCGCGCTTCATGCTTCTCACCACTCTCGCAACCTCCTTGGGCGATATAATAACAATTTTGTTCCCCGAACTCATCCCAATCCTGTTCACAGTATTCGCAGACACCGGTGATCTCTGGACTTGAAAATGCTCCCTGAATAGGTTTGCAATGTCCTTAGGCTCACACCTACCCTCAACACTTATTGGGACGCTCGGCTGTTTATTTAATTTATTGGTTTCCTTGCAAACTTTACTAAAATTATTCGACTTATGAGCTGTTGCCAAAATGTCCATCTTTATTTGTGTCTGGTTATTCTGACACCATTTAAGTTTTAATTTGAATCTAGATCTAGACTCCCTCATTTTTTCATAAATTGGGCCATATGCCGGTTTACCTAATTCAACCCATTGTTGAAAATACAGTCGAGCCTCCCTATGAATTTCCTTTACATGCTTATTCCATCCGGTAACATAACATTTTTTATTTTTATTTCTAATGCTATTAGATTTATCTTCGTACGATAGTCTCGCCGCCTCCGATAGAATATTCACAATCCTCACATACAAATTATCTATAATTAACCTATGTTGCAAGTTATTACACGATATATCCGAACAACCGCGAAATTCCGGGGGAAAATCGATGTCGCGTAATTTCATTGTACATATTTTACTGTATTTTTCAATATTCGATAAATTTCTTTCTCCCCAACGAACTTTATTCGGTTTCTGAAATGTATTATTTATCCTAGACCTTAATATATTCTGTTACATACAATTTCTACCGGGAAGTGGTCAGACCATGAAATGTCATATTTAATTCTAACATCAACTACCGTTAAATTCGCAGCTTGCGTTACTAGCACATGGTCTAGCCACGACCTGGTGCCGTAAACATCACTAATATAAGTGTATGATTCCGAACTGAGCCCCAAAATTTCAATGTCAGCACACAACCAACTTTGTTCGATACAAAACTGTTTAAGTTCCTTACCGAATAATGAAGACGGATGGGCGTTAAAGTCCCCCAGCATAGAAGCTGCGTCTACGTCACTATTAGTAATAATCGCACATAACTCAGACAGTCCGTGAATTCCGCTAAGTTTTCAATCATATCCACTGGCATGTACACTGAGAACACTAAGAACTGACTATCTTCCAACACCACCTTAATAGCTGCAAGCCTCGCATTCGCGCACTCTACAATCGATACGCACCGGAACACACTCTTGCGCCATAATATTGCGACCCCACCGTGTGGGCGCCCTCGCAACATGCCTACTGAAGTATCGACCGCTGATTTACCAATGTATGCAAAATCGGGATCGATTGCACCCAGATATGGAACGTCATGCGGGAGGAGCCAAGTTTCTTGCAGAGCGAGAATATCAGCTGTTCGTAATAGGGACTTCACACAATCCATCGACCGCAAGAGTGATCTGCAGTTGTAACTTACAAAAGATGTACTACTGGACATCCTCCGCGTTGTGTCCTTCATATTCGTTACTATTATGTCTATTTCTATATTTTACAAACCGTCTTATCGACACGCCTTCTGGCCACAAAGTGTCCTGAAGGAAAAGCGACAGCTTAGATCTCGGTACACTTATTTTATATGCACTATAATTCCGAAGAACTTTAGTATTTATTTTCTGTAAATAAACATCAATCTGCGTCTTATATAATATATATTCCTTAATATCTCTCTCCGACGTGCTTTTATCTACCTTATTCAGAAATAAAGGTATTCTTAAATCTGCAGCTTTAAATTTTCCACCGGGGCTAATATGAGCTTTTCCTTCTACCAGTTTAAACTTGTTCTTTATTCGCTTACGCTGTACTACATTCCATCCATCCTTCTGTATTTCATTCCCTTTTATCCGTTCCTTAACACCTGTACTTTTCGCAAACGACTTATTTGTCGCCGGTGTAGATGCGATCATATGATCGAAACACGCATTAGCAGCGCGAGCGGCTGCAGTGAGGCCCACTGGCTGCTCGGGCGCAGAACCGGTTTCGGCGTTCGAAACCACCCCTGACGCGATGGCCTCCACGTGCCGCTCCTTGCTCGCTCCTTTCACCTGTGTGAGCGGGACGGGTTCTCCGTTATCCGATGCGACTGCCAATGTCGGCTTTAATATCCTTTTCATCCAGGATAATGTATACAGTACTAGATGACGCCCGCAACTCTGTTGCGCCGAAATTCGTTTATCACGCTGGAATCGTACATTTTTCCAGGATAAAAAGTATCCTTTGTCCTTTCCTGTGACTCAAAGTATTTCCATACCAAATTTCAGCTAAATCGGTTCAACGGCTTGAGCATGAAGATGTAATAAGACAGACAGACACACTTTCGCATTTATAATATTAGTATGGAAGTATGGATTTACGGAGCGAAGTAACCACTCTTCCAATACTGCAGTGTCTGTGTCCTGGGATAAGATTTTAAATGTCCGTATGGTTGCCCAAGCACATACGGAACACTTGCAACATATTCGGCCTAGGAACTAGGAAGGAGCAGTTCTAGAGGAATGAGCAGGTCAATACGTCTGGGATGCGGGT
Source organism: Polyommatus iphigenia (assembly GCA_963422495.1). Taxonomy (NCBI): domain Eukaryota; kingdom Metazoa; phylum Arthropoda; class Insecta; order Lepidoptera; family Lycaenidae; genus Polyommatus; species Polyommatus iphigenia. The sequence continues at coordinate 12,645,991 of OY730180.1, read as the reverse complement.
GAGGGTTTCCTCACAATATTTTCCTTCACCGTGCCTACAGCTGTCCTTCCGTTCTTCCGTTCCGTTCCTTCAGAGTCCGTATTTTGTACTTGAGATCTGAATATGTCTCATTGGCACACGTCTCCACCCGGGATCGAACCTGCACCCCCTGCATGCGATAATAGAAAAAAGAGAGATAAATATACTCACATCAATATAATGATCGGTGGGATCGTCATGAAGGCACTGAAGATGTATATCGTGCCGGAGAAGATGGGCAGAGTGACAGCATACATGATGGCGTAGGATGGGTCGAACACCAACGCAGCCAGCGTCTCCACTAAACTGAATAGGGAGTTCATTTTACCTGAAAGGAAACCATCTTTGAAGGTGGGTAAAAAAAAATGGTTATGTGGACCATAACCAATTATGTAAACCACGAGATGAGAAGCATAATTTCATAAAATTTTTGACATTTAAGCCGTCATTCCACTGCGGCGCACGCTGTGCACGGCCACGCGGCGCACGTTTAAATTATTACTTTGACTACCGTACGTCAATAGCCGCGTACTGACCAAGCGAGCCGCCTCGTCGCGGCAAGTTTGCGCGCAGTTGCTCGGTCGGTCAGTACGTGTTAGTGCGCGGCAAACATCCGAGGCGCCTTTGAGCATCGACAAAAAACCGACAACTTTTGGCTCGGCCGCGGCACGCTCGGGCGAGGCAGCGAGGCGGCTCGCTTGGTTAGTACGCGGCTAATTCGTGCGTAGCGTGTCCGTGGGTTTCAGTGGATACAGTCACATGTTATATTTTCTTGCAAAGCGAAGCTTGACGCACGTGCGTAGTCTCTCCGTGCGCTGCGGTGGACTGACGGCTTTACTGTGCAGTCGTGTGACTAACTAGATCTTGATATAAGCTGTCTGAGATTACAAGATTTTCCGGAGTAAATGTCAAATGATGAATTTATGAACAAACTCATTTAATCGATCACAGACCCTGAAAATATAATTATGAATTACGCCGATAATATGTGTTGAAAGTAGGTAACTTGTAGAGTAGTATATTATGGTATATTTTATTGTTTGGTCATCTGATTGTCTTGACGTTGCGTTGGATGGACAATGGACATGGAAAATGTCTCCTGTGCCTGATCAATTCCTGGCCTTGTTTTATTCATTCCACTGGGTCATAAGTCATAACTCATAAGACAACAAAAAGGAACTGAGAGTGTCCTTGTGTGTTGAGTGCGCCACTTAAGCCATACAAAAAAATCTGGTTTAGTTTCAAATAATGTTTTCTTTCCGTTTAATAGTAAATTAAATTAAATGAAAGTGCCCATGATGACATTTATTTCATTAGAAACATATTTTTCTCTGAAGAAAAGAGCTGTTTTACGCCTAACGCCGCTTTTATCTAAAATGTATATTTAGATAATAATGTCGTTATTAATTGCATTAAGGCGCTCCCCCTTCGGAGATGTTGTAATTAATCGTATTTCGGAGCCTTATAGCTCATAATTTGAAACCTACAAAATTATAATAAAAATACAGCAATAATCTTCAGTATATGAACATTCCTTTCCACGTTATTTATTTCCTATATTTTTTGTTTATTATACTCATGATATCAGCTTACAAAGAAATACCTATTTATTAAAGCATACTTTCAGTATATCCCTAGTATTTACAAATTACTTTTATTTGAAACACACGCCAATAGATCGACAATTTCATTAACTACATAGTCCACGTTTGAATTTTTTTTAGGTCAATTTTGAACTAACATAAATAAAATATAAAAATATAGGATTTTGGTGTGATCACGGCAATGCGGAAAATGCATTGTCAAGGTCGTTTGCTCGGGGATGGTCTTAATTGGGCGAAAAATTACTTAATCCTTCGATCGCGGATTCTTCGAAATCCTATTGTATTCTATTGTTGTCGCGTTCATCGTGAGCAACCAGTATTTATGATAAAAAGGCTTTTATCAGCAACCTGTATTGAGTATTATATTGAGTAATAACCGAATCAAAGACGTGTATGAATAAAGTGGGTAATTGACAATTTGAAAATGTAAGCGCAACCGCTAACCGCAACTAAATGTATGCTACGAGAGTCGCGCTTAAAGCGGTCAGAGTATAAATTTTGCATAAATGGATACTTCATGACCGGGAAAAGGATTTTAAATCAAAAACGTGTTAATTGTATTTACATATAGCTAGATATATTAGCCAGATGATGAAGAAGGTGAGTTACAAGGTTTGTTCAAGTTCAGTTCAAGTTCAAGGGAAAAAAACAGCCAAGTGCGAGTTGGACTCGTGCACGAAGGTTTCCGTACTATAGAGCAAACATAGGCAAAAAATGTGTTTATTGTATGAGAGCCTCTTATTTTATTTACATAATATTAATATGATTATTAAAGTATAAATACAATTGAGTATTTTGTGAACTTTTCAGGGGTCTAAGCCAATTTTTATTAAGCCAAAATTACGTTTTATGTATGGGAATCTCTTAAATATTTTATTTATTTTGTTTTTAGTAAATTTTGTTGTTATAGCGGCAAATCTGCGAAAATTTCAGCTCCCTAGCTATTTCCGTTTTTGAGTTACAGCCTGAAGACAAACAGATAGATAGATAGATAGACGGACAGATAAGCGGACAGACATCGAAGTCCTGATTTTACCCTTTGGGTACGGAATCCTAAAAATGAGAAATTGCTCTAATGTTGTAAAATGTTAGTTACCTACTTCAACCGCCCATGTCTTCAATTATTATAATATAATTAATTCATATCCGATAGCTTTCAGGAAGCCGTAATTTAAGCCATACAATTATTTCGTTACGAAAATAGCTTTTGTAAGTATCCACGGCCCAATCATAATTAATTTTAATTAATATTTCGCCAGTATCATATGTTGCAGGTCGATTAATTTATGAATAGTGCTCCTATACAAATATATTGGGGATAATGACGCTTGAATTTACCTTTGTTCAATTTTACTTACTTAGGGTCAATTCAGACTGAAATGCATCAACGGGTTGCGTTGCGGTCTGAATTGACCCTTCATTTGCGGTGACCTAACTTAAAACGTAATATTTAACGGTGGTACAAGCTTAAACGTTAATAGGCCAGATCTAGTACTTATCTTTGAGTAATTTCACTTACTTAATTAATTAGTAAATACATTGTTTAAAAGAATTTAAAGTCGGCTCAAGACTATTAACTAATAAATAGACGAATATTTATTGCTTGCTTATTATCCATACTTAAGGTTATAAATGTGACAGTGTGTCTGTCTGTCTGTCCGTCTGTCTGTGTCTGTCTATCTGTTACCTCTTCACGCTTAAACCGCTCAACCGATTTTTCTGAAATTTGGCATGGAGATACCTTGAGTCCCGGGAAAGGACATAGGATAGTTTTTATCCCAGAAAAAGGTACGGTTCCGGGGCGATAAACAAATTTTGGCGCTACGGAGTTGCGGGCGTCCTCTAGTTAACGTTATATTTCATCTTCAAGATTATCTTTTAGAAATCTGCATATCGTTGCGGTCGGTTGCTTAACTCATCATTAACAACCCAAAGTATCATCTCGAAATAACCATCCATAATCCGACTATTTTCCCCTTACGAAACTTCATAATACGAATTCATATATTACCTGGAATCTGGATTCCGTAAGTACCCTTTTGAAAAACGGTAAAAATAGATATTAATTTAACGTTGAATCTCCTATCATTACTGAGCTAAGCGACATTTCCGCAACACAAGGTAAATTGCGAGCGCAATTAAAGTCGGTGCAGCTCATGCATTAGTCCTGCAATAACAAAGGAGACTCGTACTACGTATAATATGTATGCATATTGTTCTTCCATGTTATTATTTACTTATGATACCTAACTTAAAAATTTTGACTCGTACACTGTATGGGATCACGTCTTGTGAAGTGCATATCTGTACTTTTTTTAATATTATAAAGCTGAAGAGTTTGTTTATTTGTTTCTTTGAACGCGCTAATCTCAGGAACTACAGGTCCGATTTAAAAATTCTTTCAGTGTTTGATAGCCCATTTATCGAGGAAGGCTATAGGCTATATTTTATCACGCTAAGACTAATAGGAGCGAAGATAAAGAGGAAAAAATGAAAAAAGGGGGAAAAATATTTGTAAGTGCTTATCTCACGAACTACGGGAGCAATTTTTATGTTATTTGGCACAGCTAATATAGAGTAGACCACGCGAGATACAGGCTTATTTATTTGCGGGAAATGTACGGTTTCCATGAAATTCCTTATTTACGCGGGCGAAGCCGCACGCAACGTCTAGTTATTTATATAGGGGCATATGATTTTGTAGTTTCTCAAGGTTTCCAGTCCAGGCACATCCTACTCATTAATAACAAGCTAAAGGTTTCACGCAGTTTGTAAGGTTCTTTACAACAGAATTATCAAAACATGGCGTTAGCTATAAATTCTATGCTTATTTTAGTGATGGTGGCTGATTTTCTAGAAATCAAACTAGCTGTGTAGCCACAGATATCAGAAACAATGTTGTTTTAATATCTCTATGTGTGTAGCACTTGTTAATTTATTGAGGTTTTGCGAGCGAGCAACAAGATACTATTATGCGGATATGCGTAAAGTCAGCCCTGTGACCGATTTCTATATATTGTTGGTACATGCTTCTGTTTTTAAGAATATATAATCTGCGAGAAATCGGTCACAGGGCTGAACTTTACGCATATCCGATATTAAATTGAAAAAAGTCGAAGAAGAAAACAGAGTAGAGAAATATGTTAAGAAGGCGTGAGTGGAAGAATCGAACAAGTAACATTTCTTAACATATGGACAGTAACTAATTTTCCCTAATTATTTTAATAAAACTTGTAATTTATCTACTTCATAACCTAGCTAATATATCTGGCTACACATATAATCCATCGTTTTTCTATTTCAAATAATTTTTCCGGCCCTAATGCCTCCATTTAAGCAAAAAACGGGAAGTTTTTTCATGTTACTTACCTTATTCTTCCACTCAAGTCATTTCAATATCTCGTCAATTTTAATACAGCAATAGAAATTATACATACCTAATTCCTCTGCGCTGATCAGCTTTGAAGACATGGATCTGAGAGACGTAAAAGTAGTCGCGTTCAGAATTTCAACGACGGGAACTGGGGAAAAAATTCATTGATTAGAAGAATATTTTTTTAAGAATAACGTATTTTGTCAAAGGAAAAAAATAAATGTGAACTGAATTTAAAGGAATTTTAAAGTTTATTTTAGTAAGAGTATTAGAAACAGGAGTAAAGATGTAGTTGAAATATTTCAAGCTACGTGAATACCAATATAGTGTTCAGCTACCAGACATAGCTAACATAATATTATCATTATATATTGGTGTAATTGGTGGCGCTTATATTACACATTGGTGTAATGTTAATACTATATTTCTGCATGTACAGAGAGATATAATATATCATCAGATAAAATATTGTTTTTAGATGGTAGACTTAAATTATTATTTAGTCGGATTTGGTCGGATTATATCAACTCAATGTTAATCGTAATTTTTTGGCTAGGTTCGACATAATCCAACCAATCCAATCACGTAGGTCCATCCACAATAATTACTATGAATCAATTTCTCTGATCAGTTATATAACTGATCAGTCATCAGAGAAATTGCAACGCGACGCGTAGATGTATTTCTAATTAAGTGATTTATTTGACAGATTTGCCAGTCGTCGCACGCTATTGAAATCTGTCAAATCCATACACATTTAAGGTACAATTCCGTGCATCGCGATCGATCGCGGTCGTGCACGACCTACGACTGTCGTCGGACGCTCGCGACCATAGTCAACGTATGAAAGTGTATGGCACCGCTTCCGAGGCCCGCGACTGACGCGCGCGGCCTACGACTGTCGAAAGCCGCGCGCGATCGTGCCATATAACTTTGACACGGTCGCGCGGGGCCTACGACTGTCGTCGGTCGTGCTCGACTGTCATAACTTCAAGACACGATCGCGCGCGGCTTACGACAGTCGTAGGCCGCGCGCGTCAGTCGCGGGCCTCGGAAGCGGTGCCATACATTTTCATACGTTGACTATGGTCGCGAGCGTCCGACGACAGTCGTAGGTCGTGCACGACCGCGATTGATCGCGATGCACGGAATTGTACCTTTAGAAATGCATAGCTACGTGTCGCGTTGCGGTCTGAATTGACCCTAACTGTCAGGCATTTGACAGCTGCCAAGTTATAAAATAAAGGCGCATTTTCATTAGTCGTTAACTCGTGCGGTATTCAGCATACGGGGAGTCTATGACAACTAATGGCGCATTTTGGTTGGTCGTGGCATGATCTCCCGCACCCCGCATGCGGGCCCTATCGACCAGTGAAAATGCGACATAAAGCAGCGTACACATGAACATCCCCAAGTCGGTGGTGACGAAAGCGACGTAGACACAGCCAACGAGGTTGCTGCCCACCGAGATGAGGCACAGCAATGAGTCGTGGAAGCCCCAGCGCTTGCTAAACACGCTTATTGAGAATAACGCACCTGGAATGATAAAGAATAATTATATTAGTTTCATCTTGCTGATACAGGATGTAGCAAAACTAAGTGATAATCTTTAGGGGGTAAATGGGTTATAGAGTTCGCTGTGAAAGTGGCAGCTCTGAAACAGTAACTTTTTTCACCTTTGTATGGAAAAACTCATGATACAGGGATGCTTGCCCAATCACAAAAAATATTTGCTCTTACAGTGCTACTACTTTTACAGTGAACTCTATTTATCGGACTCATGCACACCCTAAAGTGTTATCGCTTAGTTTTGTTACACCTTGTATATTATATCCCTTAAATTTGCTATGATAATAAAGTAGAGCACATCCTTTTCCTTAGCTGTTTACAAATTACACACCTTAAGCTGCGTACTGACCAAGCGAGCAGCCTCGCTGTCTCGCCCGAGCGTGCCGCGGCCGAGCCAAAAGTTGTCGGTTTTTGTCGATGCTCAAAGGCGCCTCGATACGTTTGCCGCGCACTAACACGTACTGACCGACCGAGCAACTGCGCGCGAGGCTGCCGCGGCGAGGCGGCTCGCTTGGTCAGTACGCGGCATGATTGGCATAGATTACACGCATCAATATTATCACGATTCCGTGATAATATTGATGGTGTAATAGGCCGAATCGCAGTATCGCAGTACTATTTGGGAATCCCGTGATACTAGAATCGTGATAATATTGACCGTGTAATTTAGGCCATTAAAGTACGACGTACAATAGATTAGCCGAAGGGAATCACATATCCTTACAATTTGATTCGATAAAAGGTAGAGTAGGCATAATATCTTTTCCTTAGCTGTGTACATGTCGCAGTCATCTGGTTCAATCTGCGATTCGATTGAATGACTAGCGCATTCATTGAATGACACCATTCAATTGAATGACTCGGCCGAACATCGATTGAACGATCGTTACTCAACGTCCAACTAGTTAGCGATTTGTAACATAGCCCTTTGAAAATAGCGGACATGAAATAAGTCAGGTAATTGAACGTATTTCATTTTGTCCCACTGTGGCGCTAGTAGTCACTAAAACAAATATGGCGTCAAACAGCTCGCACAGCTGATAGCACTGTGTTGATATTTTGTCGATTAAATTTACTTTAAAGTTTAAAGTGCTTTATTTGTAATAAAATAATAATATGACAGCGTGGATTTACCTATGACTACCCGTCAACGGCTCGTTAAAAAAATGTAGAGCATCCCATTTAACGACTTCACTATATGACTTTTAGTCAAGACGTTAAACGTCACGGTCAACATCTTGACGAGTTGTCCTTAAGTCATTCGATTGAATGGTGTAATTCAATGAATGCGCTAGTCATTCAATCGAATCGCAGATTAAACCAGATGACTGCGACATACACACCGTAATGATTAAGATACCACGTATGCCTATGATAGACCAATATAATATGCAAAACGAACGTGTAAAGGATATTATATTCGTCTATGATTACTTACCTATAGTCCCACGTCTATATCCTTCTACTATTATTTACGTTTTTTGAATTATGGTTCTGTTGGTTCCACAGCCAACTAACGTGGAAAAGCTTTAAATATTGTACCTGTTAAACTCTATTGTTTTCCAAAATAAACCAAATAAAAAAGTAACATGTGAAAATAGCCAAAAACTTGCGTACAAGTTCACTCACCCATAGAGTGCATGATGGTGCTGTACGTGGAATACATGCTGTATTTCAGAGCATCCCACTTTAGGCGATACCTCACAAACAAGTATTTGATATTCCTCTCACCTGTCAAACAAAAGCATACCTTAAACAACCCGAATAAGAGAGGTTTTCCAACGCGACTAGAATACTAAACTTATTTTTCTAACCTCGAATACTACCTCGTAAGGTATTGTAATCAGTCTAGATTTCGTAAGAGGGGTAAGTGAAAATCGTTATTCACATAAAATAAGCGTTTGTGATGACTGATGACTGTTGCGCGTTCATATTCAAGGGCCCGATTCTCAGACATCGAATGTAGCTTCGATGGCGTGCGATCGAGGATGAGTGATTTTTCGTTTTGTAAAAGTAAAATAACAGAATTACAGAATTCTTTGTTGCACACTTTATTATTGGTTTGATCAATAAGTTATTGTTCCTTTTTAGCACATTAAATAAGTTTTAAAAATACAAATTAAAGCCTTACAGGGAATAATTACACTGAGCCCCGAAAGGAGGTTTAATCGGATACTAAAATGTGTTGCCCGTAACTTTAGTTATTTAATTTATATTAGTAGGGATTTCGTTATAATATTAGTAGGGATACACCTATTAGAATACGTTACCATGATTAGGCCCATAGATGATAGCCACAGTGAGGAGAGTCAAGATGATTTTCGCTCTTCCACTCCCATCGCGTTTTTTGAACGCGACTGCCACCGTCTCCTTGACTAATGTGTAAATGTCCTTTAGTGTCACTGGCTCTTGGCTCTGAAATGTTTTAAGAACTTTTTGAATATTGAATTTGCTTGAAGACTGCCTTAAGTTCGGGCTTGATTATAAATGTTCTGTTTAACTTAACAGTTGTAGTTACACTCAACAGCCATCTTCGCTACCATCAGTAACTTTATAAATAAATATTGCCAAAATCTTATGAACTGTTTTATTTATACCAGGTATTTTTAATAGTAAGGTTTTATAAGCAATTACAATTTAAATATCGACGAGGGAAAACAGAAAGGGCGTATCCCGTTAAAAGGTCGTAACTAGACTACGTATAAGGTCATTATCAGTTTTTTTTTCTGCGTTAATTGGTCTGGGTCTGGTTGCTCTACGATGACATGAAATTTAAAAAAAAGTGAGTATTTTAAAAAGTGTGATAATTTTTTTGGTGTAACTGTAAAAAACTGCGTATTTATACTTTTTTGAGATACGATTTGAAGAAGTTTGTGTTTTAATTAAAATATATTTACGCTGTTCCTGTTTCGATGCGTCCCAGATGTTACGACCTTTTTGCGGGAAGCAATTTTTATGCTTGCTATGTTACGACATTTCAACGGTTCAGATTTTTCTAAGGACAAATAATGACTTCTTAGATACTACAATTTCATGGGTGGTAGAAATGAACACAATCGTAGTTAATACGAGTCACAGGTCCCGCTATTTGTTGAACATTCTGGAATTTCTTACATACACCCCAGGTAAGTTACCTTAGTCGCTGCGCGGGCGTCGTGTTGAAAGGTTGTGTCAGTTTCGCTGTAGTGAAATCGTGTTGCAAAAACCTTGGAGTGTATAATTTCTCTATAAAAGGTATGTTATAAATTCTAAAGATTTAATTACCTAGTAATAAGTTCCAGGATACATAATGTATTCTTGAGCTAAACTCAAAAAGAATGTAAACAAATCGAAATCAAATTCTGCGTGGTACCTATGCGTTGTAAGATTTTAGGTTTTTTTACTACTATTAGGGGTTAAAGTATGAAGTTTCCGTTTTTGTAAGTAGGTGTTCGTGAAATTCAATTTTCCAATAGTAACGTTTTTCTTAATCCTTTGATCGAGGGTTCCAAGAATTGCTATTGTATTCTATTGTTGTCGCAATCATTGGTGCTCGTACGGGGCTTGATGTGTTAATTGGGTAACAACTAATTTAAATCTAAGCATACCTACGTATTTATGGGCATGGTAACTACTAACATGACACATTTTTTAACCCCCGACAAAAAAAGGGGTGTTATAAGTTTGACGTGTCTGTCTGCATGTCTGTCGGTCTGTCAGTCGGTCTGTCTGTCTGTGGCATCGTAGCATCAAAACGGGTGGATCGATTTTGATCTAGTTTTTTTTGTTTGAAAGCTGACATGATTGAGAGTGTTCTTACTTCTTAGCCATAGTTCATCATCATCAGCCTGCTCAGTGCTGGAAAATTGCGGTTCATCTGGTTTGTGAAGGGCCGATTAGCAACTTGCAGTCATTTGGTGGGCTTTATAATATTTTGCATTCTAGTTCGTGACATTTATGAATAAATAAACATTAATAGAAAGTTGACCTGGTGCTGCAGCATAACCTGGTTTAATCAATAGGATACCCAACTCCTCACCAACTTAGAGCAGAGTTTTCGTGTTTGGGCTCATTTTAATTGCGACAATTAGTAAGACGTAGATAACAGTAAATATTTGCATGCTGCTGCTACAGCATCGCCAGGATTCTATAGGAGCCGAGCTCCATAATATTATTATGAACCCAAAGTGGAGGTTTCATGTTTGGACTCATATTGACGGCCTCATCCAAGAGGACATTCGTAGATGGTATTCATTGAGATAATAATATTATGATCCTTTTGATAGGAATTATTCTGCACTATAACGAATACAAGATTAAAAAGCATGAAATAAAATGAAATTAAGAAATATTGATGAATTAAATATTGATTTTATATCTTTTCTTATAATTTTAACCGACTTCTAAAAAGGAGGAGGTTTCTCAATTCTACCGTATATTATATTAATAATATTGTTCATTTTTTTAATGTTTAATCTTGTTCTGTAATGTTGTATATTATGTACAAGACTTATCTTTGACTTTTTTTTTATTTACTCCATAAATAACATTAGTAGGGAAAAATAATATTATGAAAGGAATAATAACATAATAATATTATATTCAACTTAAATTCTAAATATTATTAGTTATTTATTGTTAAATAATTGTTTAATGAAAAGTATAATTACGTAGGTACCTAAAGTTACTATTATGGATATTTGATAACCTTATATTATGTGTTTTTGTTGTTATTTTAGTGACATAATATATTATTTACTTAGTTATTAAGTTGACATTGTATCTATACTAATATTATAAAGCAGAAGAGTTTGTTAGTTTGTTTGTTTGAACGCGCTAATCTCAGGAACTACTGGTCCGATTTTAAAAATTCTTTCAGTGTTAGATAGCCCATTTATCGAGGAAGGCTATAAGCTATATTTTATCACACTAAGACTAATAAGAGCGAAGAAATAGAGGAAAATGTGGAAAAAACGGGGGGAAATTATTTGAAAGGGCTTATTTCAACGCGCTAATCTCAGGAACTGCTGGTCCGATTTGAAAAATTATTTCAGTGTTAGATAGTCCATTTATTTAGAAAGGCTATAGGCTATATTTTATCACGCTAAGACTAATAGGAGCGAAGAAATAGAGGAAAATTACCGCGTGGAACATCTAAATATAACAAAATCGTAGGAAGGTAAATTCTGTACATTGAATATTTTTGTACAATAATACTTGGGACGTGATCTTATATTATGATAACGTGGACAAAGTCGCGGGCAACAGCTAGTAATATTATATTTTTTGCTTTGTGTTTTTGGTAACTTTTTAAAAGTTCAATAAATTTACGTTTATAAAAGCTTACGACGTTTTATTTCGTCATTGGGTGTCTAGACGATTGACTTACAACCAATTTTCTAACCATTATAATGCATTATGAATGTGTTACACCCCGTTCCTAAGAGCAAATTAAAACGAACATTAGTAACGACCTTTTTGAGGTCAGTAAATTTCTTATAGTTTTATGATTCAGTACAAACGTCGTGTCAATATACGACATTTTTGAGGTCTGCAATTTTTGTATACGATGGGCGTAACTTGAATAACTTTATTTCTAGCAATAGGAAGTTATTGGCTTGTATGCCACTTTATGCAGGTTTTTATTTTAAAGTAAATGTGTTAAAATTATGTTCCCACGATTTACCGGTAAAAAGTTATGATTTAATTTCCCAATATTTTTTTGTTTTTTGGCTCTGGTGTAAAGTTGCGTTAGACCGAGTTACGCCCTTTCTGTTTTCCGTCGTCGATATATAAGCGTACAGATACTAGTGAAGGGGAAAAAACAATAAAATATTTAAATATAAGTACATTCGTTTTCGATCTATCTGACGTAAGTTACCACTTTGCTAAATAATTAATAGGTATCAAGATTCAGTCACATATTTTATAAAACCGTCTTGTATTTAGATGTCAACTAGATGTCAACACATTGACATTTTTATGCATTGCTTCTCATCATCCTTTTGAAAACACTATACTTCACATTAACTCCAGTAAGATAGCTTTCAAGTTTATTTAGGATTACCTAAAATGCAAGCTTCGAACAAAGTAACAGAGCTTAAGACTACAATAGAAAGCTCTGAATATTGCTGACAAAGAGCAGGCAAGGTGTTCAGAGATAGCATCCTATGGCGAATGTACAGTAACGCTTTGAATTCCTATGTTAAACTAGGTCATGAGCAATATGCTGAGTCTGGTATAAACTTTTTAGTCCAAAGTATGTTGATGATTGAGTGGCATCTGCAGCAAGTATATAACTATCATAATTTGAAGAAGTAAGTGAATGAAGTGGCTAAATAATATTTTTTTAAACTTCGTTTTTTGTCATAAATGGAGGCTTTATGATCGGGAAAGTAATTTGCAATACAAAAAATTTCTTATGTTTATTTTCAAATTTTTAAACTAAGCAAGCCAAATGTTAACCACTTTACTAACTTACAGTATTCACTTGCCTAAAATACGACAAAACATCTATTATTATTATTGTTACACGTGTCACAATCCTTTCATCAAACATCTAAGTTATCGGGAAAATGATAGCGTCAAAATATGTAATATTTATTTAGGGTGTATGTTTATTTTGTTTTATTATAAAGGTGCCGGTTGGCAGCGGACAACATAATGCAACCGCAGACGACGTGTCGTCGCGACACTACCTACTGGTTTGTATGTATTTCTGTGAAATACCCTGCGCAGCTAGCAACACAAAGCTAGCGACACAATTCATAGAAATACATAGAAATGATGTGTCGCGACGACACGTCGTTTCCAACTTGTACCTTAAGAGCCTGCTGTCAAAACGCTAGCCCCGCCTACACACACGGCTATCGTCCAATCATGATACAATGATTCCATGAATCGTGCCCGCATGAAATGCATTTTGCGCTGTAGCTAATAGTGAACAATATCGCGTAGCAACGGTCCGGCGCATTATAGCACGAAAGTAAATTTCGCTAGTCCCAAAAATGTTTTTGATGATTACTTAAAAATTAAATACAATACTAATATTTCCTTTAGTTAATCTTTTATATAGTGTGTGATTGTAGTAGTGCAAGTTATTGAATGATAGTAACTCAATAAGTGTAACAGATATTTGTTGGAAAGCCCAGAAAAATTCATAATTTCGAAAAATAAAACTATCCAGTCAAAATAAGTGAATCGTGTTTTCCGTTAGGCAAGTATCAGATAAATATACAATGATTAAATAAATCTCAATTTCATTTGTGTCAATCGTCTTCCGGGATCGTAATACTTATTAGAAAACACAGCAAAAAAGGGAGCTCGGTCTTAAGTTATAAATCTTGCAAATAATAGCTATAGGTGGTTTACCGTTGTTTGTTCTAGCAACGTGACACAAAGATACCGCTATGTTTCCGGTTATTCTGTTATAATGTGGATTAAAATGGGTAATAATTATATATTTAAAACCTACCTACTTCTTATTATATTATATTGTGATGACTGATGATTAATGGTTTATTTTAATATAACTTAACAAGTGGACTAGATGGCAGTTGAATCGCACATCAATGAATAGAATGTACTAAGGTTGTTTAATAATAATTGATTTCCAATATAGCATAATGTGATATTTTGTATAATTATCTTAATAATATGCACTACCAGCTTATTAGTTAGTCCATAATTATTATTAAGTTTTCTATGGGGAATCTAACTAATGAACATGGAATCAAAGAAGTAGTACCTAGATTTTATAAGCTAGTAAATTATTAATTTTAGTCATCATATTTTATTGTTATTGATTATCATAATAATTATATTAAAAACGCTATCTATGCAAGGCTCTAATAACAAAACTCCTTTTTTTACTTTTCATTCTCACTGTTTTAACGCTAAATACATACATATAATATCAAGATAATAATTGCATTCGTTAGGATAATTGATATCTGTTCTGTCATTGAATGGTGTGTTCATTGCTTGTAAAAAGACAAACGATTACTGTTTATAAATAAAACGCAACACAATCGAATATTACAAAGCAGTGTTTATCAAATTATATCCTTACCTTCGTATCATCCTTCGGTTTCGTGTTCGATGATAGGCAAAAATACCCGTATATGAGTACGAGAACGTATATGCTGGACGATATTAGGAACACACCGTAGTATCCCCACAGGTGGAGCAGGATGCCGCTCAGCGAGGTGCCGATGGGAATCCCCGCCGTCAGGCACAGGTTAACAATCCCCACCCGAAATGTCCGAGACTTCTCGTTGGTTATGTCACTGATGTAGCTGAAAACACCGAGGTACACCAGCACCCAGTTGCCCGTGATCGCCGGGAAGAAGGCCTCGAAAAACATCGTCACTTCCACTGGAATTTCATAGAAGAATATCGTGCTTATTATATTGCTGACGCAAACCAGCAGCTCGCCGACCACCGGCAGCATGATGCACACTTTTCTGTTTCCCGTCCGGTCGCTCCATGCCCCCATGAAGATGACCAGGATCGTCGGAATGGCCGTCTGGATGATGCTCTTCCAGGCATCGATCGACGATATGACCTTCTGCACTTCGCCCTCATATTCCGTCGAGTTGCCTTTGCGCAGTATCAGTGAGTCGCAGATCTCGTCACCAAAATTCAGTTTAACGCGGCAGGCCTTGTCCAAATTTAAATTCTGAATGGCGAGCCTCGCGAGCATGGATGGTATGATGAGTCCGGCGAATATCGGCTCGACGGTTATGTTCGACTTTATTTCGTAAAGTTTTTCGAGGAACGTCCGCTTTTCGGGCTCATTTTTTTCTTTGTTCAGGGGGAGCTCCTCCCGCGCTGCTAACTTTTCAGCGGCGAACATTGGTGCGGTACGAGCGCGCCGCCGCTACTGATGCGTATTAGCCGCGCGTATTTGACTATTTATTTTCTTTGTGACAACGATAAACTTTTTTGTTGTGCTCCACTTAAATTACAATATTCATTTATGATAAGAGATAGTAAAATATTAGAGTCATCCAGTTAAATTCTATTTATATAGATACTTTGAAGCAATTGGTTCAAAAACATACTATAAATAATATAATAATATCATAAAATATATTTAATCGTATTAATTAAATAAATGTCAAAAACTCTGAAATATATTATTTTAAGATTGATAATATTTAATGCGTAAATCTAAAATTGGTATCAAAATATTTTAATATTTTACTTCAAATTGATGCCTCGACCTGAGGGTCGCCCACGTAACAAGTTGTCGCTCGAGCAATGAAAAGAGTAGTAGCCAATTACGGTAATAAAGTAAAAATTGTTCAATAAACTTTTGACCTTTTTATACGAAATAAAAGTAAAAAAATATAATATCTGGAACAAAAAAAGTGTGAAATTTGGAAACACTTCTACTCATAATTGACAGTGTAGAGTATTTATACTTTCAACAGCTTTGTCCACATTGTGCCTTTTTCTGTTCATCAAGGGCATGCCTTATAGCGCTGTCAACTGCGAACGTGAGGCATGTCCGTAACGCGCGTTGAAATCGTAGCGCGCGCTATGGCACTTTTCTTTCAACGCGGGTGGCTTTTGAAGCGCATCACGGGCATGCCACACCTTCGTTGTTGACTGCGCTATAACGCATGCCCTTGTTAAACAAAAAAAAGGCACAATGTGGACAAAGCTAACGCGCGTTACGGGCGTGCCTCACGTTTGCTGTTGACAGCGCTATAAGGCATGCCCTTGATGAACAGAAAAAGGCACAATGTGGACAAAGCTTTTAGTGTGTAAATTATTATTTTAATAATTTGGCTTCTACTCCGCCACACACTCTTCTGGATCTGTGTCCATGATCTATGTATGGACAGAAAAATAGGTTCAAGTACATGTTGCTATTAAATTGTTATAAATGCCTCTACCTTATGTCATCTGGCGTCTCGGTAAGTTACTATAATCTTAAGATTCGTTCATACAAAACTGTCAACCGCTGACTATATAGCTCTATATAGCAAGCTCAATATAGCTGAAAGGTATACACGAAAATGTGAAATGCATGGAAATACCATAATCAACCTAACGATAACTTTCTGTAGCTGAAATTTTGGTGTGAACACACCTTAATGCGATGATAGCTACTCGTTTAAGTGACGTAAAACATAATTAACTGCTGCGACTGTATGACTGACTGTAAAATAGTTGTTTTCCTCCAGCCTTATCATGATAGAATAATTCGTGTTTAAATAAAGCTACATCAAACAGGTATTACCATTGTAGACACAAGTGTAAACCAAGGAGGCATGTTTGTTTGATTTATTTACTCACACTGTCGATGGAGTTATGAAACTTAGTTCAAGTTAAATAATAGAAACGTATAAACACTGATAACGTTATCACTGCAATTAAGTATACAATTATTTATTTAGGCTTAATCGTGTTAAATGACAGTTGAAATTAATATTGAATGAACTCTGTGGCTCAGGTTCGTGGTCTAGCTAGAGATCGTGGGATCGATCAAATGGAAGAAAAATGTGCCAGGTTTGTATGTTTAATAGAATTCTTCTTAAATACAATATTATGACGTGATGCTGGTACTTGTAATTGAAGAACTTGGCTTAAAATACTGAAATCAGCAGCAAATAGCAATGCTTTATTTCACGTTCTGTAAACCACCGGATATATTCTATAATAATTATTATCTTAAAGACAAATTAATCATTAAAATTACTTACTTTAATATATTTATACATTTTTCTTTCTTTTTCTATGTTCCACCTTTAATAATTATAAAACTATTAATTCCTGGAACCAGTTACAGCTATTGGATATTAATTAAAAAAAAACTGTACGCCAACCCAAGTAGCAAACACTCTACGAAAAAAATCATTAATAAAATTAATTGAATACTAAATTATTTACTTGCACTCAAATTAATGAATTTGGAAAACAAATATACTAAACGCTCTAGAGGCGTGGAGGATGTTCGCAATATCCTGAATACCTCTTCAGGTCCTCAATGTCAAGAGGACATGGGTAAACGTAAAGTAGGCATTAAACATCCTACTCATATAAATGCGAAAAGAGTGTAGGTATATATTGCTCCTTGACTATGAGTAAAAGCCTACAAGATTATATTTCTTACTATATGGAGAGATAAAAATAGTGAGTTTGACAGAAAATAGCTTTTAATAATATTGCATTGAGTAAGTTTCAATATATAACCCATTATACTGGCCCCCACTAGCTACTGGCTACCACTCATGACGTCAACAATTGATACCATACTGTTGATTCTTTCCAAAATATTATCTATCGCCATTTCTATGACCTGATGATTTTGTTGAGATGTCATTATTGGAAATACTAAAAATAATACTAATACATCGAATTCATGACATTAGCATTAACCACCATATTATGATAGTGGGTTTTGTTTAGGAACTTACATCTTGTTTTGCACCCGATGACTTTGCATACAGGTGTCAAAAAATGTTCCTTCGTTTAAATTACCACGCACTTAATATTAATGATGATACTTATGTCCTTTGATATCTGTTTAAGCGGAAGCTATCACAAAGCAGTAGGTACCTATTTGTAGTGAATGCTTTATGTTTTCTTGCTCCTAGCGGTATTTATATTATTTCTCCTTCTCTTTTTTTTCTTATTATTACACTTCAGCTATATATAATCAGGCCACAAATCATGTCGAGTAAATGGCGGGAAAACAATATTCCAGTTTACAATTTTCAGCATCGTTTTTCTATATCGTCAGGTCAACACAATCTAGTCTGTCGATTCATTAAAGTGGTAGACGCTTTACTGAAACTTTTGATGGAGTTTTGGAGGGAACACAAAATAGCACGTTTCTGGATATTACATCACTTTCCTACACTTGTGCATGAACACGAATATCTAATGTTTAATATCCTACCAATATTACACATTAAAACCCAGTTAACACAATTTTAGGAAAAGAATACAAAAACACAACATCCCTCTTTCACATTCCCGGCAAAACTCTTCTCCTTTGCTTTTTGTCGCTCGTGCCACTCCTGCCAGAATAGTCCAATAAGTTAGACGACTTGCTTAAAAAACTTTATTGGCATAAAATTTTATTTACTTAAATTAGGAGAACACAAATTCTCAACATATAACTTCTTCCTTCACTTTTGCATCCACTAAATCTATGCTATCTATTATATTATTGTCTTCCTTAACTTTCTTATTATCATTATCACAGTTAGAATTCCTAATTTTCCCTTCCTCGTTGTCTTTGCATTCTCTATGCTCACGATCAGCTGCTTTTTTATCTTGGTAGTAAAACCAACTGAAAAAATATTTTAATGACATAGTAATTATTTATTCAAATGATAAGTATTTGATATCTCGCAGGAATATTTTTGAACTAATAGTGAAAATGGGTATATTAAAGCATGTTTAGACTTATGAGCATGTTTCATTTTAAGGCTCGGTTTATATGCGTCCGTGCGAACGAACAGTTTGGACGCTACACCACGAGATCATAAGTAGTCGTATTCAAATAGCGGCGCGACCGCGCTTTTCATACAAAATATGCTTGTGATCTCGCATTATATAATATGTGTCCGCACATAAGAGCGGTTTGGCCGCTATAGGCCAAACCGCTCTTACGTACGGAGTTGCGGACACATATTATATAAATCAAGCCTAACTGAAGTACCTATAAAATAAACATCTGAAAATACTTAGGAAGTACCTGAAAATCACGATGGGCACAAGCGTCAACACAGTGCTGCAGTAGTAGACGATACCAGCATCAATGGTCAGTGTCATCATGTAGATCCACGAGTAGATAGGACCGAACACCATAGAGGTTACTACCTCCATGAGATTGAATACTGATGTCATTTTTCCTAAGAAAGCATAATAATTATATACCAGTGTTTGGTGCTAATAGTGAGGGAGCCCTAGAACAATTTTTTTTTGTGATTACTAACAAGCTAATTTTTTGTGGGTAGCCTACATTTTGATAAGACGAACAACATTTTTATTTTCAAAAAATCTCGAAAGTGGTAGCTAACAGAGATAGAAAGGATTTCATACTTTGACTTGATGGTCCTAAAATATGGATTGTTTTATTTGTAGGACAAGGTAACTCTTAAATTATATGACTATCAACCTACCAATATACAAAAAATCAGCTGGTTACGGTTCCGTTTTAGGATGCAGTAGTCAACCAAGTTTTGTTGATTACAGAACCCTAAAACGGAACCCTAACCAGCTGATTTTTGGTATATTGATAGGTTAATAGTTAAATAATTTAAGAGTCACCTTGTCCTACAAATCAAGCAATCCATATTTTAGGACCATCAAGTCAATGTATGAAATCCTTTCTATCTCTTCTACTATTTTTCGAAAATAAAAATGTTGTTCGTCTTAAAAATGTAGCTAGTCACAAAAAATTTGCTTGTTAGTAATCACAAAAAAAAATTCTAGGGCTCCCGTACTATAATGATTTCATGGTAGAAAAATTAGCGTGCAATAATTATTATAATCGATAACAGAAAATATAGTGACGATAGCGATGAATGTATCATCACTGTCTGTTCTGTTATTTATGTTTGTTATTAGATTAAAGGAATAGACCCATAAAATAAAAATGTTACCCAATTCATCAGTTGTTGCTAACTTCGATGAAATTGATCTAAGAGCGGTGAACGATGTCGCATTAAAAGTTTCAATAGCAACGGCTGCAAAAATAAAAATTATGGAATCAAAAATAAATACGGGCATTCAATATAATATTGGCTTGAATAATAATGCAGACATACCAAGATACATTTCTAATGAAGTTCTGGATAAACCAGTACAAAGACCGCCAACAAATTTACTGCAGGTAGACATCAGGCCTAAAGTAGCATCTTGCCATTTCCATCGGCGACTAAATATACTAATGGATACCAGTGCACCTGTAGTAAAAAAAAAAAATAAACAGGAAAAATATGTAAATCACCACCTTACAAATTTTGCCACCTAATAAAGTTTTTAAAATTTTAAGAGAATTGAATTAGATATTGAAAAAAAAATCTTATTCGATTCTCTTAAAATAAGTTTTTATGATAATTTGATAGGAGAATATAATGTAATATTCTACTTAACTTTAAATTTTTATAGCCTATTGCTTATCAAAATAAGCACTCACATTATTATTACATTAACGAATGTATCAATAAATAGATGAAATAGCAACAAGGCAATGTTAGGCAGAAATATGTACACTTACCGATAATGTGGATGCAGATATAAAAGGTATTATAGAAGCTGTATTTGAGCGCATCCCAATTAAATTTAAAGCGAGTAAAGAGGTAACGCACAGTGTATTCACCTGAAATAATTCAATAAATCCCTGAAGTATGTTGTTAGTTAATCATGAATGTAAAATGTATACAGTAACAAAAAGATTGCAATTTTTATTCCACTAGCAAGTGGAAAATATTAATTATAAAACGAGGGCTCAGAACTAGGTTTGAAAAGGAAACCATGTTAAAAATAAAACTCACCGTTAGAAGGACCATAAATAAATGCAATTGAAGCTAAAATGAGTATGGACTTTGTTCTTCGATAATTAGGTCCCTTTTTGAATGCCACCGACAACGTTTCCTTTATGTGTTTTATATTAAAGAAAGATATTACGGACGCAAACAAACTACTTTCTTCATCCTTTGGTAAACATGAAACAAAAAATATTATTATCGGTCACTACCTGTAGATGGGTGTTTAAAGAAAACATTTTCTGTACATAAGATAAAAAACAAAAGCTTTATTTAGCAGGAGGCGAGAAATGGAAGTGACAAAACTAAATTGAAATGTATTTTTTCGTGATAATATGGAAAACATCTCTTTTGGCTTGATATTCAAACGCAATGAAAACATACCTTTAACTTTTCGTTGGTCGTAGGTCTCTCAGGATCTTTGATGTAAAAGAAACCATGCCAAAGACTAAAAATGTATAGAACAGATGATATAGAGAACACTCCATAATAGCCAATCTTCTTTAGCAAAATTCCGCTGAGTGCAGTTCCGATGGGTCCTCCAGCTGTCAAGCAAAGATTGGCAACACCCACTCTGAACGTTCTCGTTTCCTCACTTGACACTTCACCGATATAACTAAAAGCTCCCATGTATGTCGTGATCCAACCACCGGTGATCGCTGGGAAGAAGGCCTCGAAGAACATCGTGATTTGCACAGGCAACTCGTAGAAATAGTACGCATTGAGTATGTTACTGAGACACATAAGAAATTCCCCCACAATCGGCATCAAGATGCAAATCTTGCGTTTGCCAGTTCTATCACTCCAAGCACCAATGAAGAGGATGAGGAAACTCGGTATCGCTGTGAGAATCAAGTTCTTCCAGGCCTCCATAGACGCGATGAGCTCCTGTACGGCCAGCTCCTGTTTCTGATATTGGGTTCCTTCTTTCGCAATGAGGGCGTTACAAACCACGTCTCCATAATTCAAGTTAACTCTGCACGCTTTATCCAAATTTAAATTTTGTGTCGCTAGTCTTGCCAACACGCCGGGGACGACGGATGTTATTAGTACCGGTTCCAAAGTTATATTTTCTCTGATGTACGCTATTCGTTCCCTTAGTGTCTTCTTCTTTGGTTTTTCTTTGGGTCCCTTCAAAGGTACCTCCTCCTTACTCATTTTAATGCGAGTGCAGAGTCTATTAATGAAGCAATACAGTATGCTCGAAACAATTTTCCATTATGTATAATATTTTATTCATAAATATTTGTTCGTTGATATAATTATCATCGCATATATTTAGTTAGCGTCGTAAGCAAAGTGTTACATATAATTGTGTATTGACCTATCAGTCACATTGTCACAATAACAATAACTGAATACTATTATAATTATATTAATCTTATAATTCGATTGTATTTTACAGAAAATAATTTTGACATTTAGATTACAGCACATAAAATATTTTGTTTGAACCAAAACTTATATAAGATCTCATAATCAGGTTAATTGTATGGTTTAGTAATATTTTCTTATCACACAAATAATGTACCTGTATAGTATATTCAATGAAATTAATCTCTTAAAACTTTTGAATGTTTGATTTTCCTTATTTATTCGGGATCTTCAAGAATCTAGTATTTTTAAATATAATATTTGATACCAAACAAAAGAAATCAGCTAGCAATTTATATTTAATACTTGTAGCTGTTTACAATCTAAAACAGAAATGAGTATTTCTGGAGTTAATTAGTGAATGGTATTGTTAAAAGTTCACCCTAATTATACATTCCAAAATATTGTAATCAACAAATTTTGAATTAGTTAATCAAGATCAACGAATGAATTTAAAAATATTCTATAATGTAGGGTCTAAGGCTAAAATTGGTTTTTGAAGTCGATATGATGGACCGATATACTGAATTGTTTGGTAAATAAAAATTAACTTTAATGGAATAGTCCAAGAAAAACTACAATTTCTTTTCCGATAATTTATTAAACTCCTTCAAAAGTAAGTTGAGCAAATCAAGATCTTAATTTATTATACAAAATTTCCAATCGAAACAGCTGAAAATAAGAGTAACACAATCACTTAGTAAACTAATAGTTTTCTCCCATTTCTTACGCAAATATTGTCTACATTAAGTATAATATTATTATGGTAAAGGATGGTACGACATTCACTAAATATTATTAAAATGGAGTTGTATGTACACAAACAGGAATGTTTTGGCGCTTGGGTGACTGTTATGGGGGCGAGGCTGGTGTAATTTAAGCGCTATAACAGCTGTCATTTAAAATGATTCCAGTGCAGCGTTAATAAAATAAGCACTAGAGTTAAATAAAGCTAGAGTATCGGGTATACGCCAATGCAGAATTTATATTTTTATAGTAGTAGGCCACTTCTGTAGGGCCTCTATGGACGCTGTCCCCCTAGGACGCTGCCGCCCCTAGGCCGAGGCCTATAACGGCCTATTTATAAGTCCTGGGCTGGTACATGCGAAATATTGCTTCAATGACACTGACATGACAGGAACAATGTGAAGCAGGTGTATTTTTTCACAAGTGAAATATCAATTTCACAAGTGACACTTTGTAGACACTTTATAGACAAATTATTTGGAACCTAATCATATAAAATAATCACAATTAATATTCTATAAGTTTTAATACCATCCTTTAGTATAAATAGCATCAAATGCTGTATGTACAGAAGTTTATATCGACATACTGAGTACTCAAATACACTATTCCAATTCATTTTGATCTATAAGTAAATAAACTAATCAGATTAAATAGAAATGCCATTGTAATTTTTATTTGCGCTATATAAAAATGGATTTTCAAATGTGTTAGTCGCGCTAAAACTCGAAAACGGCTGAACGGATTGGGCTGGTTTTAGTCTTGAAATATTCGTAGAAGTCCAGGGAAGGTTTTAAAGTGACACGAAGTTCACCGGGACAGCTAGTATAGTTATATTTTATTTACACTACTAGATCAAAATGAATCGGAAGTAAGTAAAGATGGAAACAGATATTTGAATTCATCTCATCCTAACTAAAGTATAATATGGTGTTTTATACTCGTAATATAGCACTTAAATCTATTTTACTAGTTTTTTAGTAATCACTTGGATCTCAAGAAGTCACTAGTAGAACGATTCCACACTACGTCCGATTCGAATCCGATCCGTGAAAAAATCATTTACTGTAAACTAAAATCAGAAATACATACCTAGTTCACGGATTCACGGACCGGTTCAAATTGAATATTATCGTACCGATCGAAATCGTATCGGATGACTTAAATACTTTTCATTTAATATTAAATAAGTATTATACATTTTAATAGTGCAATAGTAATCCAAGTAACTACTGCATGAATTATACTCTCACAAACATTCCAACAAACTTATTAATTACACCTAAATTCGCTTTTAGCATACCCTTTCAGAATTTCCTATTAAATAATAATAATATTTTCTAACTTACAACAAAAGTAACATCTTGTTGTCTAGCTGTTTAAATGTTTAATCAAATAAAAAACTTGCACAACCATGATACACAATATTAATCCAACATCAAATTAAGTAATTTCCCATACATTTTTTGTCATAAAAAAAAAATTATGCCAAAATTTTTACGATGGCTGTTGGAATTGCATCAATCAATTAACTAGTTAATAAGTAATACTTGTTTCATTCATTTATTAATCATAATATTTTGTCAATAATTTAATATGACATCAATAATATTATGTGTAAATATTTTAATAATGTTACATAAGGGTTAAAATGATGTTTAAGTTTTATTTTCCAGTAGAACTCAGTGATCACATCTTATACTCAGACAAAATTAAGAAGTACACGCACTGTTTCTACGTAGTATTTTTGGCAATAAAAAATTACTATTAGTCGTTTAATTAATCAATTACTATTATTAACTATCGAGATAGCTTCGGCAAATTTTGTTCCTAATAAACCACAATATATAATAACAATTGAATTGAGTTTCGTTATAATTAAAAACAATACTTAATAGCCAAATTTTAGGTATTTTTGCTCGTAAGCGTAACAGACGGGCAACATTTTGAATAGCTTTTCCTGAAGGCCGATCGAGATGCTAAAACTAAAATACAAATACAAATAAAATGACCTATACATTAGCTAATTAAAAGCCGTTAATGTAATTTCAATTAAAAAATAAGCGGGTTAAATAGAAATAACCCAATTTGAGCAAGAATTACTTTTTAGACGTCATAGGACGAACGGGGATTATTAAAGTTTTCTTTTTGGTTGTAAACACCAAGCTGTCAATAATAAAGGTGAGACCGCACTAACACGACACGACACGACACGACACGACGCAGCACCTCACGTTCTATAGAACTGATGTTTTTCGTGAAGTGTCGCGTCGGCCGTCGTGTCGTATCGATTTAGTGAGGTTTCGCCTTAAGATTATGGCTTTGTTTGAAATGTTATCACTTTGCAATGAGGGTGTTTGATATTCTATTTGCCACCAGGTGCCACTAGCGCTAGGGTCTATCGTTTTAAACATAATATGACATATTATGACAGCAGTTTGACACGATAGACCCAAGGCAACATAGCGGCACCTAGTGGCAAAAATAATATAAAAAACTCACATTCACTACTGTTATTCTCTAGCTTGGCTTGAGTAGATACAGACATCATTCAAGAAACTTTATTAAAATCCCCCGGATTATCAATCACCTTCAATCATTCTAAGATATTGATAATGAAAATCTAACTAAAACACTTTTAACAGGGATAGACAGACAACTTATATCTACATAACAACACACGAGTACATTTTATCAGTTATTATATACCTACATACTTATGTTACATATAAGTATTTAGTATTTACATACGGCTGCTCCAAATAATATTTTCGTTGTATCGTACAAGAATATTGGCGATTTTATTGAATTTTTTTTAATTGTTTATAACATCAATTCTCGATAAATTCGTAATGGTAATTATTCTGGTTTTTATAAATAAATATCAAATCAAATTTGGAAATTTATGAAAATTGTTTTTTCCCGGGCCTGATATTGATAAATTCCGACTTCCGAGAAATTTGAGCCAAAATTATTGCACATTCGCTAAATTGGATAACCTTTATTACTTCAGCGAAAATAAAGATTTTCTTTGGCAATAATTTTTCATTCAAGGAAAATTCAGTATTTAATGATTTTGTCTTTGGGTTTTTAACATTTTGTTTTAGGGCACTTACACACGACGTAGTTTAAACGTGTAGAAAGCGACGGGGACTTCAAAATTTTGAAATCGCAACTTCAAAAGACTTTATAGCCTGAATATTGCATCTCAAAATACATGCAAATCGTTTATAATACGCCGTATGCTTAGAGTATTGATTCCCAAAGTGGTATAGGTGGACCCCAAGAGGTCCATGGGAGCCCGATAAGGGCGGGACAGAGGGTCCACAATGTGCACCAAACCCTTTAAGTGGGCCACGAAACAAAGAAGTTTGGGCACCTCTGGCTTACAGCAATAGGCTACTTGACCTATATTCAATTTCATTGAACAAATGCATATTTCTAGTAGAACTTGGCCTAGGAAACCATATTTCACCCTTATCATCAAATAAAAGCTGATAAATAAAGTGATTGATCAATAAAGTCGATTTGAAAATATGATTTTATGAAAATAGGATTTGTACTGACGAAAACGCTTTTGCGGTACTTCCGATTTGGATGTGACGTCATCCTCATAGTAATTTAATACCTTTCATTTATCGCGCTCGTTATATGTAAGTTTATCTGTACATAAATAATAAGAATAAGCCTAGAAAGATTTGTAAAATATATTTTATTGAATAATTCGCTTAAAACATCAGTTTTATATATTATCTCCATTTAATGTAGACGGGAAATGAAATGGCCAAAACTTTTCTCCAAAAGTTTTCAACATTACAAATGATTTCTAATTTCTTATTTAATTCTTTTACAATTTTTGGGCACTTTTAGACTCGTACATTTAGCACATAAAAAAATGTTCAATAAAGAGAGTTTAAAATACAAAGCGTATGACGTCACTCTATGGCGGACAGTGTTTTCGGCGCCATTTAAGAGGCGTATTTCTCAATAAACATTTTTATGGGTTTCTACTGTGTAAAATATTAAAATATTAGTTTTTTTTTTTGTGAAAATGAATGATTAAAAAGCGATTAGCATGAAGAAAAAAAGTAGGTCAAGTAGCCTATTCCTACTGCCGCACTCAGAGACGAATATTAATTACTTAAGGGGGCGAATAACCCTAAATTGTCGATTTTATAATTCATTCTTATACTTGAAAATAAGCCCCGAAATGTTTCATTTTCTAAACATAGATATAACATTATATTTTTGAGGATCCGTCCTAGCGAGAACACAAAGATGCATCTAATTTTCACGAATTTTTCATATATTGACATGACCATGCATTGAACTAAGTTAATATTTTAACACATTGTATAAAATTCTATCATTGAGAATCTGACCTAGCGGATTTTTGAAATGTTGTATATTTATCGAGTTATTGAGAAAAAACTAATTTGGCAATGAATTCGCGTCGTCCTTTTTCACCTGGCATTGGCATATGAAAGACGGGCGTGAGTGTGAAGAGAGAAGGACGATGTTTGATTTTTTGCGTTAGTCGTCCTCTTAACTACAAATGAAGATTCTGACATAAGTCCCATACATTATCTGTCAAACTCTTCATCAAATTGAAGTTTAATCATCATTAAATGTTCCTGAGTCCGGCATTTGTCAATACGGCAACTTAGCGCAAACACAAACGAAATCAATCAAACTCTGTACAGACGAGTCAACCGTAGATTACAAGAGCTATTGTCCTAGCAGATACGCTTATATTAAACAATAGATGACATTTATGCATCACACTACGAGTACAATGACATTTCTTTACTCTCCTATTTACAATAATCTGTTCTCTCCATAGCCACAGGCGAGTCATCATCGCAGGATCTGT
Source organism: Polyommatus iphigenia (assembly GCA_963422495.1). NCBI lineage: Eukaryota > Metazoa > Arthropoda > Insecta > Lepidoptera > Lycaenidae > Polyommatus > Polyommatus iphigenia. The sequence continues at coordinate 12,617,941 of OY730180.1, read as the reverse complement.
CTGAAATATCAAAGAGGAGCCATTCTTTAGTGCTGACAGAACGAGACTAGTCCTAGTTAGTCTCCGGCTGAGCCTTAAATTCATAATTCTCGGTTTCAGAGAATGAAAACTTGAAACCATTTTTTACTTTAAAATTTCTTAATACAAGTGACATGAGTGGATGAGCTGGGTAACTAACAATTTGGAAACTGACGTTTTTTCGCAAAAATTGAGACTTTAGGTCCGGTAATGACTTAAAATAAAAAATGTGGATACTATGTATAGCTACACGGATGGTGAAATAGGTAAGTTTGAACCAACCAATTACTATATTGCCCTTACATTATAAAATGTTAGAGTTTATTATTACTCTGTTGCGCCAAAGTTCATTTATCACGCGGGAATCGTACATTTTTCAATAGTATCCTATGTCCCTTCCCAGGCCTCAAAGTATCTCTATACTATTAATATATTATCTATTAATGTGTAATATGTCGAGCTAGCGACCGGTCGTGCTCCGCGTTACACACGCAGCAAAAGTAATATTTTTGCGAATCGCGACATTGCCGCTGCACGTGACCATATATCCAGCACGCCATCGACACTATGGACGAGGTCAGCATCATGTAGATCTGCAAGATCTCCTTCTCCAGCGAGGAGATTTGCAAGGGCAAGCAGCTGCTGTACGAGACGCTCGGACAGAGCGCGAATATGCCGTCGCGACGAAGAGACGGAACGGAAAGGAACGTGCAGGACATCATCTCCCTGCTGAAGCAGACGGATCCTGATGAGGTGCCGGCTTTTATGGCAAAGGAGCTGCACAAGCCGCCGCCCGTCACGCTGGACCACGTCGACGTCGTCAGCCTACTGAAGGACATCAGGTTCCTGAAGGAAGAGCTGGCCAGAGTTCAGGGTAGATTGCAGGCATCAGAGTCAACGATCAGTGACTTACGTATTGAATTATCGCAATTAAAAAGCGGTAATTCAAAATGTAGGTCACCTGATGCCGCATACGTCACCATTCGTCGGGGCGCGCAGGCAAGCACGTTTAGCCCGTCAGCATTATTGGACGGGTCAACGAACACCGCCGCTGCTGCCCCCGCCCGCGTTCCCCTCCCGGTTGCGCCGACGCCGAGTCCACAGGCGACTCAGCTAAACTACGCGACTGTTGCTGGTCGTCCCGCACCTCCCCCGCGGGCGAAAACTAATGGGTAGAATGAGAGCCGCAAGGCTCCGAAGATTCGCGAGACTAAGGAGAGCCGCAAGGCTACGAAGAGCCGCAAGGTGGAGTCTTCTCGGCCTGGCAAGGACGAAAGCAGGAGGTGCGATGAGGAGGGCTTCATACTGGTGGAGAGGAGGAAGAAGCCCGCCGCCCGCAACCATCGCGGCACCGCACCATATGTACCTGAGCTACGTCTGCGGAGCGAGGTCCCCGCGACGCCCCTGTACATATCCCGCCTGCACTGGTCCATGGAGGTCGAGGACGTCGTGGACTACATCCAGAAGAAGATGACACTGCGCCTAAGGGTCGAGCGTCTGCAGTCTCGCCTTTTTCGCCTTAACTTTAGCTCCTTTGTGGTGAGAGTACCGGAGTTTTGGCCGATGGATGTAGTCTATCGGAGGTTCCGGGGGAGACTCCGGAACGAAGCGAGTCACGTCGCTGGCAAAACGTGACAGTGTTAGTTTTTTAAGTATATATAAAATATGTATGTTAGTTTTAAGGTATTTATTATATAATTATATGTATGTTAGATTTTAAGGTATTTGATATATGGGCCTCTGATGCCCGAAATAAATGATTTGATTTGATTTGATTTGATTTGATATACGAAATTACTGATATACAGACTATACCGATTACCGACTGATAGACAGACAGACACACTTTCGCATTTATAATGGAAGTATGGAAGTATGGATTATCTGACTATAGTATAAACTTACCTTAAAGTATCAAACACGGTGAACGTGCAGGAGATTATGATTAATACAAGCGACGCCGACGTTGCTCCTGCAGACAAAGAAAAAGTTACTTAGTATAAATTATTTTTTATTTGAAGAACATTAAGGACCTTTTTCACCACTTTCTGATAAAGTGCCGAATAGGCTATTTACAACTTTTTTGACAGATTCTCCTGGATACATTATCTGTCAAGTTAAGTGGTGGATAGCCTATTCGGCACTTATCAGAAGTGGTGAAACAGGCCCTAAATTATTCAAAGGAAACATTTCATAATACTAAACTTTAATTTAATACTGAACACTCAAGACGTCGAAACGATTTTAATGAAGTTTGGTACGTAGGACGTAGGATTACGCGATAAATGAATTATCATTACAGACATCTAGGTCTTGCATATCTTCAAAACAACAGGTCTTACCATATCAACATGGTAAATAAGACTTTAATAAACAAACATATTTACGAAAAACAAGATTACCCTCGTAACACGTTTTCATTATAAACATTATTGGACATAGTTTACTAACTTAAAATAATATGTAATTTAAACGGACCCTAGGGGCATTGACTGGTATTAAATAGAAACTTCACACATTGGATAATATAGATTTAATATTTGATAGTAAAATACCACGGGACCATCCAATAAGGTTATCCTAAACTGTATTAGAGCCCACGCCGCCCGAAATCCTTATTCAATAGTCTATCAAATAAACAATAAAATATAACAAGATATTTAGCAATTTGAAACAGAATTTGATTTGATGTTTTATAATAATTAAAGTAGCTACTTTAATTATAGTTCATTAACAATTAATTTGTTAATTAATAATAAATATAGAATAACAATTTTTTTATTTTGAGGTTTTTACGTAGCTAGAGGCGTATCTCAATTAATGAGCTGTTTTTTAAAACCTCGTATTGAATAATAATAATTATTTTACCGAATAGAAGCGATTTTAATCCTTCGATCGGGGATTCTTGTAAATCTATTGTTATTCTATTGTTGTCGCGATCACCGGTGCTCTTATGGGGCTTGATAGGTTAATCCCCTTGTGTCTAAGAAATTTTCGATCGGGTCACGGGATCTTACTAGAGTTAAAAAATAGACAACATAGATATAGAAGTTTTCGTTTAAAAAAAGTAAGGACATATTTTTATAGGGTTTGGAATGGTACAGGAAACTTAAAACACGTTGTTCATAAGCCACTCGAACGATCCATTCTTCCGAAATAAACTTAGCAAATAAAGTATATTGTTGAATGATAACAGTATTAAACATAAGAAAAGAATAGGCAATAAATACAGTTTTATCTATCTTATATCCGCAAAACAAGCAGTCTGAATAAACATGACTGGATCGAGAGCGGCATTTCTATTATCACTTAGCTTCTGTTGTTATCTTCAGAAATTCAGAACCTACTGTGTCTATCAAGAATAATAATATAAAAACCCTGATTGGTTTGAACGGCAATATGTGGTTTGGTTTTTTTCTATTTTACCGGTATAGGAATAAAATATTGCTTATAGATAGAAGTAGGCATGGAGTCATCCTAAAGTTAAAGTGAAATAATTGATTTATAGCAATTAAAACATTGTTTGCTTCATAATAATAGATATTATATACTAGATATTATTTACATATTCATTTTGTTTGTTGCTTGGGAACTGTAATTTTTCCGGGAATATGTCATATTATGTGAAATCATAATTATTCTATATCCATATTCCATCCATACATATTATAAAACAAAGTCGCTTTTTTCCCTCATGTCCCTTTGTTCCCTTTAATCTTTAAAACTGCACAACGGATTTTGATGATTCTTTCAGTGTTAGATAGCCCATTTATTGAGGAAGGCTATAGGCTATATTTTATCACGCTAAAACTAAAAGGAGCGAAGAAATAGAGGAAAATGTGGAAAAAACGGGGAAAATTATTTGAAAGGGCTAACTTGAACGCGCTAATCTCAGGAACTACTGGTCCGATTTGAAAAATTCTTTCAGTGTTAGATAGCCCATTTATTGAGGAAAGCTATAGGCTTTATTTTATCACGCTAAGACTAATAGGAGAATGTGGAAAAACGGGGGAAATTATTTGAAAGGGCTTATCTCGTGAACTACTGGAGCAATTTTTATGTTATTTGGCACCGATAAGAAGTAGACCACGTGAAGGATCATGGGCTATCGATTTTAATCATTTTTTCAGTGGCTATATTATATTTTATACCCGTGCGACGCCAGTGCGGGTCGCTATTATTAGTATATTTTTGTCTTTATTTTCTCTTGTTGGAATTTACAATATTTTAATAATTATTTCCATTTTAAATTTTAGCAAAAATTTGTTCATCTATGTTTTGAGCTTAGAGGTAAGTGAGATCGACAGAAAGACACACTTTACATTTATAATTATTATTGTATATTATAGTTAGTAGGCAATTATTTTTAAATACTTTTGTTCGTTAATATGATTAAAACAAAATGAGTTCTCATATAGTATGTCATTTAAGAGTGATAGTGATAAATAATCTGCAGTGTTTATTACCAAATACTATTTTATGGATAATTTTAACAGTTGGTCGTAGCTAAGCTATAAACACTAAACAGTAGGTACATCATACTTTTATTTTTACGTATTCGAAGCTTGAAAATTAGTATATTAAAGTTTTATCCTTACTTATTAGTATACTATTGTAAAAATGCGAAAGTCTGTCTGTCTGTATGTTACCTCTTCACGCCCAAACCCTTGAACCATTTTGATAAAATTTTGTATGGAGATACTTCAGAATCCCGGGAAAGTATATAAAAAAGTTTTCATCCCGAACAGTATGGTTCTCACGCGATAATTTTGACGTAACCGAGTTGCGGGCGTCACTCAATAGTTAAAATTTCCGAGTCTGAAACTTGAAGACTAAAGTACATAAAGCTCTTTATTTTTCTCGCTTGAAAAATAAACATAGCATCACAAAAAGGACTAGTTAAACTTAAAACGGGGTCACTCGTATAATTCTCACCTCGGACAGGGGGACATAAATAATACAAAGCAATAACAACACCGTCTAACTGCGGCGTGCCACTGTTATTGCTTCTCCCACCGAAATTCCCCCCTCCTGGGGGGTCCGATCCCCCACCCCCCCTCGCCCCTCTAATGCGACATTCTTACGTGACAGCGATTTATCCGGCATGTATTGTTCCCTTTAATTTATCGCCGCTTAAATTCGACGAATTATCTCGTTGTTTTTGTTCATGATGCGAGAAAAAGTTTAAATTCTCTGAAATACGGGCTACGGGGTACAGTCAATAAAATTAATGTTGTTTGATTGCTCGTTTATTAACCCATCAAGCCCCGTACGAGCACCGGTGATCGCGACAACAATAGAATACAGTAGCATTTCCGAGAATCCCCGATCGCAGGATTAATAATATGTTTTATCTGCAATTTTCAATGATACTATACTAGATTACGCCCGCAACTCCGTTGCATCAAAATTCGTTTAGGTACTGCGCGGGAATTATACATTTTTACGGGATAAAAGTATCCTATGACTAACGAACCTTTCAAGTACAAATTCTAGCTCATTAGGCGCTGGAGATAGTAGTAATACACGTAAAAACACACAAAAATATACCCCTTTTTTCACAGTCGGGTAACCAACCGACAAAATTAGCGGACGTGTAAAGTTGACAGTCGAGAGCGAACGTGCAGACAGGCCGAGTGCCGGCAGAGAGCGTGGAGAGCTCGTCTGTGTCTTGACCCCGTGAGAGTGTAATGTCTGTTGATGTTAGTTAGCTGGGGCACGCGACTTTGCCTTCTCTTATAATTCTTGTATCAGTACTTAAAGTACATATGACATTTATTATATTATACAAGGTGTAGAGATAAACTACGATAACATGGCGCGCCCCTCCAAAATTCAAAACGTTTGAAGTGCGTTGTCAAAACGTTTTGAAGTGCGTTGTCTTGCGCGGTCGGCTAGTTATGATTACTTGACAATGACATAAGAAACAGTGAAATATTACGAGTACTGGTTGATTGGTTGATTGGTACAACTACATACAAACTCTTTCATAAGGATGTGACTACACACATTGAAACAGTAATTTGGAGGGGCGCGCCATGTTATCGTAGTTTATCTCTTACAAAAAAAAATTATAATACGTATGTGTCCCTTTTATAGTAGAGTTCACTCTAAAAGTAGACGCGCTGCAGGAGTATTTGTTTTTTTATTATTCTAAGCAGAGTGTAATAGTATGTGTTCCTTAGATCAGTGATCCGCAAAGACACTAGTGTACCGTGGGCAGCAGTTGGTGTGCCTCGGAAAAGGTCATCGTACTTAGTTCTAGTGCTAAGTGACATCTCAGGACGATCGACGAAGGGGTGGGAGCTCAGAATAAGCCCTATATAGATAGAGCAATCCACGAAGACGCGCCCCACTATTCCTCCTAATCGTTTATAGTATATGTGTGCAAGCTTTCGCCAATGTTTGAGTGTTATCGGTACACACTAATTAGTAATTACCTATGTGCGCACGCGCACACTATAATAAAAAGCGTTACGGTCAAAGGGAAAGATGGAAAAGAAAAATTCGTGGTGCGCGTCTTCGTGGATCGCACGGACTATACACACTATAAATACCTCCAAATATTTGTATTTTCCTAGGTGTTCCTTGAACACTAATAATAATAAAAGCTTGCGGAACACTGCCTTAGGGCGCATTTTCATTAGTCGTTAACTCGTGCGGTATACAGCATACGGGGAGTCTATGACAACTAATGGCGCATTTTGATTGGTCGAGGCATGATATCCCGCACCCCGCATGCGGGCCCTATCGACCAGTGAAAATGCGCCATTAGATAGTGAACTCTAACTGAAGGAACACATGCCGTTACACATTGCATGTTAATAATTTTCTCGATAACCATTGTAAGTTTCCTTATGAAGTTAGTTGGGTTTCGGAAAGAATAGCGATCTAGCTGGGTCCACGTTTGAGAAAAGCGCCCTTTTTCTTTCTTTGGACTAAAGTTCAAAATATTACGAAAAAATTAAAAAAGCGAAACAAAATCCTGAGAAAAGAACCCTGGAGTTTTTTTTACGTATTGCAATGTTTTATATTTCTCATAATTTCTGTAATTTTTACGAAGTTTATCCTCACAATTTATCTTACTAATCTGCCTTCTATAAAATGTTGGGTTGGCTGACCATTATGACGGCGGTAAAAAAGGCTGTAGTGATGCGCTATACTGACGATATTAGTTAAAAAACAAGGCCTTTGCATCCGTTGTGGATAATTTATACTGCATTTTAAGAGCAAAATAATCACTCCTCAAACACTGTAGTGCCTGGGACCAGATTTTAAATGTTTGCCCAAGCACATACGGCATTCTTGCAACATAGTTGGCCTAGTTAGTCCAGAGGAATGAGCGGGTCTATACGTCTGGCACCAACCATGTGTGGGTTCCCTTACGATGTTTTCCTTCACTGTATGAGCGTCCGCATTATGTACTTGAGATCTGAAAATATCTTATCGGTACGCGTCTCCACCCGGGATCGAACCTGCACCCTCTCGATAGTGAACCAAAAGTCTACTTTTTTATGCATTTGACGCCTCCGTGGTCCAGTATTTAGAGTGTGGCTCTTGACTCGGATATTATGAGTGCGATTCCCGCGTTGGAAACATGACAATGCAGGCTGATCACCTGATTGTCTGACAAGTAAGATGATCCCTTCATAGGATGGGCATGTAAAAAGTCGGTCCTGCGCCTAATCTCTCGCCAGTCGTGTCGGTCTTCCGTCCCAGTGGGCTATGAGAGTAAAAGGAATAGAAAGTGCTCTTGTGTACTGCGCACACACTTGGGCGATATAAAATGACTCCTGCGTAACTGCAGGCCTGGTTTAAATGGAACCGGCCATCGTCATCGAAACCGGTGTGGGAGTTATTACTTTTATTATATGCATTTCAATTAAGAGGTGGCAATTATTATCGACAACAGCTTGATATACTGGTAAATGGAACATCGCGGTTTCGTTGCGAAGTGCGTCGGCCAGTGCATTCGGTGCATAATATAATGGGGTCCATTCCGCCAACTGTTATAAAATTATAAAATTGTATTTTACATACAGCGGTTCTTTGTTTATGGTCGTGGAAATCTGAAAGGCCCAATTTATTTTATGGAGAGAGTTGCAGTTGTTTTACTGTTTCCAGATTTTTTTGCGTACTTGAAAACATTTTTACTTGTAAAAATAAGAGGCTTAAAAAGCAGATGTTTATTTCACTACAGTGCTATAGACTTGAAAATAAACCGATAAGCAGGAAAAAACTATTTCATTTCGAGATTCACTTCACATAGAGAAATCTTAAGTTCCATAAGTAGTCCATAAGTCATCTTACGATAAAAGCAAACAATGAAACATATAAAACAACAATAAAAGCCATACAGTTACACCTCTATTATCCGGAGGGATAGGGTCGGCTATACTTCTTACTTGGCCCTTAAATATAATTATAATCCGGGATAAAGGGCGGATCTGACGTAATTATGTCGGCTTCCCGCCCACCGCGCCCTACAAGTTTTCTTTGTATTTCCCCGCTAAGTACGCTCAATTTTTATGGTAATTACATTTTTATGAAATCTTAATTCTATTTTTATGACAACGCTAATGATCACTTAGAATTATTACTCGGGGATGTTAAGTAATGTGATTTTAAGAGGGAAGCAAACACGGATCTTTTTTAAAATTTTCTTTTATATCCTGAATAGTCTATTACTGTTATTATAATCCATACTACACTACACAAATTTTATAAATGTGAAAATATGACGTCTGTCTATCTAGACAGATAAATGAAGAGGTTACAGACAGACGTTTGTAATCTCTTCACGCCCAAACCACTGAACCGATTTTTCTGAAATTAGGTATGGAGATACTTTAAGTCCCGGGAAAGGACACAGGACACTTTTTATCCCATAAATATGTACGGTTCACGCGCGATAAACGTATTTTGGCGGAACGGGGTTGCGGGCATCATCTAGTTTGTAATAAAGTGGTTTCCCGTTTTTAAGTCTTTACAAAATTATTTACTACAGTTTTCAATGTTATCGCAGGTTTTCATCCAATTTTGCTTTGCCAACGGCAAGTATATTTAAAACACAACCGAAAAGTATTTTATAGTTATCCATTCTGGGATTTTTAGACATTATTTTTTTAAAAGTGTTCCTAATTGCTCTATTAAGCTAAAATATGCATATACGAGATTACTACTGGGAACATTTTACCCGTGGATATATTTTATCCTATGCCCGAATTGTTTTTCCCGGAAAACAATATAACTGTCAGATTTGATGGAGACCATCGTAAAAGGGAACAGAATCTGCTGCCGGAATAAATGTATTACCGTCCACTAAATTTTCTGAAAATCAGTTGTATTTAACGTTTTTTCATGGGAACCGGAAAACGGTAGGTCTTTTGAGTACTGACTGCAATTGCGTGCTTGCAACGCTATCTATAATATTATAAAGTCTGTAGCTCTTCACGCCTGAATCGCTTAACCAATTTTTCTGAAATTTGGTATAGAGATACTTTGAGTCCCGGGCTATAACATAGAATACTTTTATCTCCGAAAAATATACGGTTCCCGCGCGATAAACGAATTTGAGCGCAACAGAGTTGTGGGCGTCATCTAGTATTTTTATTAGTGCGGTAATGCGATGCGATATCGCTTATTTTGCGATAGTCTATGTGAAAGGTCTCCCTCATTTCTTCTGGATAAAATAATGTTCATATCAGGAAAAGCCAATTTATTAATATTAGATACAATATTAGAAGAACAAGTAATATCTGCCAGAGAGGCCTATGTTCAGCAGTTGAAGAATATAGGCTGATATGATGATGATGATGACTGCCAGTATCCCTCAATAAACATAACGTCATTTACGTTATTCTTCAGCGAGTCCTAACCAAAGCCAACTCGCACATCTTAATTTACTTAATTACACACTTAAAAGTAGTCACACAAGCGGTTTAAGAGCACTTGTCACCTTAAACACGGCTCCGACGCGTGTTGGAAATCTTAATTCGTGTTAACAGCGAGGGTTCCCCGTTAATCAACTTTATTACCCTCCTCACCTTGTGGCGATGTTTACACTTTGGTATAATTTTCAGGATTAAGCGGGGTGATTTTATATTTCTCTGTAACTTGGCACCTCAGACGGATAGACTGAGACAATTTTTGTAGACGATACCCGCGATTTGAAAAGAAAGAGAACGAAATATTTTGAGTCTTTTGTTTACTATTAAAAAGTATATTTAAAGCGACTAGGCGGCACCTTAAGATTATTCCAGGCTTCATACAATATTATTCGTCATTGCATTTTAAAATTGTGATTTTTACACAGTTTTTGTTTATGTATTTATAATCTCAACTTGAATCAAAACCTACAAACTTCTCTAGCTCTCCTGAAAGCAAAGCTCTATCTCTAGCTTTCCAAAACAGCACTAATGTAATTAGGAGGTTGAGAAAAAGGGTAGTTCCGTCTTAAATTTAAATTCGTCACAATGATATTAAAAAATACACTAAGCTTTTAAACTTTCACAGGACAGGAAAATGCATATCAGGGTCAACTAATAGTATAATATTACCAATCACTTTTATTTAAGGCCCTATAGACCCGAAAATTAGCAGGTTGATGTCTGTCAGTACGAATATCGACGTAAAGGACATTAAAATAACATTCATATCAGCGCGCCTTGTACAGTGGCGGTTACGACGCTCGCCGCGTACTTGATAGGGCGAAATAGGAGAAAAAAACCTTTTTTCTTTGATAATTAAACCAAAATGCAAAATGTAACCACAAATTATTCTTCTTTAAGTTATGAGCTTTTCGTAGATATGATTTTTGAAAGTAAAACTATCAAAAGCTTCATGAAAAATAAGAAAAATATCACAAAATATTCGAATTTAGCCTCCTCTTCGGAGTTATTTTTGATCGAGTGAAGTTTTCAATATTATGTTTCGAACCACAAATTGTCAAAGTACATTAAGTAAACAACAATGTGTATTTTTTTTTGGCTTTTAAAAGTCACTATTTGTTTGTTTATTATTGATTCAAAGTCATGTAAAATTGGGTCTACAGGGCCTTAAACGCTACCAAAATTTCTTTATCATAAGCAAATCCAATATAAACAACTAAGTTACTAATGAAAAACCATTTATAGTGGTCAGTAGTTTCTGGCACAAAAACTCAATATTGTACTTTATTGGAACCCCACGACATGTGCCATCTGGTTTCACGATTCTTGTTTTGTTTGTCCTTTAGACTCATCCGAAAATGAAACTTATTAATTTCATAAAATGATTTTCCTTTTCAGGATTATAATAAATGGAGGTCTGTACCCTGTCTACCGATGGACACCGCATGTTTTAGGCAACCAAATACCCTAATTTATGTTATTATAATACAGTATTTTATAATATATTAAATCGGACTTTTTATTGTAGGTAAGCAAAAAAGTAAAATATAATTTAAAAGTAAAAAATTGTAAGTAAGGACCGACATTATTCTTTATAAAGGTTGCTATACTCAGAAAACTACTGAATGGAATGTGATCAAAATGTATTATGGCATAGCAGTAGGCTCTAAGTTTACTTTTTAGCAAGAAAATGTGCAGTGTTTCCATAGGACATTGGGCAGAGCAGAGCTACGGATAAAAGCTAGTAACTCCTAGAAATATCTAGAGCAACATAAGTGTAACAGACAAAAAAACCATCAAAGCAAGAGCCAACAAATCAGAAAGTTCAACGGGAACATTAGCAACAGAACGCGAGCGATAAATTCCAGCAAAAAACAACAGCTAATGAAAAAAAGTTAGTTAGCAAAGACAAAAAGGAACTTGCTTAATGGCTCGAAGTTTGGGAAACACTTTAGCTAAACATCGCTAATGGGAATGGAAGGCGGCCAGCGGCACTCAAGCGGTGTTTTTTGCACGCACCCTGCGTCTGCCAAATGCTAATAGTGACAATAAACATTTTTTACTTGGCTTCTTGTTTCTGGTATTAATAACGAGGAAATGGATTTAGTAATTATTTGCATAAGTATTCGGGTTTATTAAATTATTGCTGTAGACTTGTGGTAATTTCAAACAATCTTGGTTAACGCTGGTGACTGAAAGATAGTCTTGAGTTAAATATAATTTCATCTCTGTAGTTATTCGTATTTACGTAAGAGACAACATTATATTTAACCCAGCGTTTACTTTCATTTAGACCCCCTAATAATGAGAACTATTAGAGCTACATAACTTTGTCGACCTTTCATACAAAAATCTCAGTTTTACCAGAGACCAGATATATTAGGTCTCTGGTTTTACTGTAAACTTAACGACCATTTTAATAATTTATTGCTTTTTTGTAATAATTTATAACTGTATTGAAAAAAGGCAATAAAATGTTAACGAAAACACATTAATCAGAGTCAGGATTACAGCGAAGTTTTCGCTTAAAAAATGTGCTAAAGCTGTAATTCAAGAGGTCGCCATCAGGTGCTTTTAACTGCTCTGATTTACTCGCCAACTTGCGAACTCCCAAATTGAGCGAAACTGCGGCTTATGAAAAATATTTCCGCTTATTTATTCAAAACAACGCTTCTACGAGTATTATAATAGCGTTTACATTAGCACTTTGATATTTTTTTCGTTCATTTGTGTTTTGCGTGGAAGAGAAACGATCATCCACACATTTTAATGGTAGTGAGATCGTCAGCCAATCCATTTGCCGCCCTAGTATGCCTGTCCATTTAGTTTGTCTGCGGGCCGTTGTGGAATGATGAGTTTTGCAGGACGGGAAATATTTTAACTCGACTCCAATTACACTCTGACATCTAAATGTTTTATGCACTGTTTTTCGAATATTCAAAAAGCAATTCTGTCGACAAACTGTGTGTTTCGGCAAAAAACCAATCTAAACATAAATACGGAATAAATTGTAGCTTTTCTGTTTGTTTATTTGTAGGGTGTTTGAGATTTTAGCGCGAAATTTATATGCGAGCGATAAAAACCCGTATCGGATTTATACTGTATTTGAAAATTCACTGAAATATGATAAACGCGTATGTAACTTCAATTGAGGTTTTTTAGGATGGGATGGAGAGCTATCGGGACAGGTTTGAAATTTTAAAGTAAAACAGAATAATTAAATTCAAACATTTGTTGAGGGGGTCGTGACTACGGGCGGGTTCGCAGAATTAAGTGAGCCCCATTGAAAATAGCTTAATGGATTTACTGGTGAAATCTTACGACATTCAATGACTACATGAAAAGCGATTTAAATTAAGTCGTTTGAAAGGGAATGTAAGTGTTTGGCAATAGAAATCCTTCATAATAATATCTTCATAAAGGGTTTCGCTTATATTGTGTGCATTCTACGAAGTTACTCTGATTTGAGTATATATTATTTCCTAGATGTAATTTCATGATATAAATTCTACAATCTACCCCTACACTGGTGGTTCTGCCTATAGTGACAATAGTATATTTTCACACCTATAATAATATTATAGTCGCGAATTGTCATTTTTGACGGTGATTAGATAATAGTAGATTTTATTTTCTTGAATTTGTTTGTGTAATGTTTAATCAATTTAATTGATAGTTTTTCCAGCAACTAATATCCAATAGGAGCTTAGTGACCTTTCTAAGTGGCTTCTAGATCCCTAAGGGATTGCGACCGCACCGGTTGAAAAACACTGTTCCACATGATTAACTTATAATCAATCATCTGGGAACGATTCTGTATACACTAGTCACTATTAAAGGAACAGGCTGCCCAATTATTTTTAACAAAAAATTAAAACCGACTTCCAACGTAAAAACATTAATAACATCCTTATAATATGAACTAAAAAGTATTAAATAATTATTCCTATCTAATAGTGCCTTTTTACGAATTCTTCTAAAAATCAACTATTTCTGTACTCAATCTTCATAATTTTGAAGTCGGTGCCAGTTCCAAAAGTTTCAAATATTCTGTCAGAGAACTGAAGATTCAGCTGTATATTCTGGTACCGACTTCAAAATGATGAAGATTGAGTACTTACAGAAATAGTTGAGTTTTAGCCGAATTCGGAAAAAGGCACTATTAGATAGGAATAATTATTTAATACTTTTGAGTTCATATTATAAGGATGTTATTATTGTTTTTACCTTGGAAGTCGGTTTTAATTTTTTGTTAAAAATAATAATTTCACTCTTTTTAGTTACCTAGTAAACTATCGCGTACTATACGTAGAATAATACACCTGTATATTATTCTACGTATCTTATTGCAAGCTCACCGGTGAGCGAGACACAATAGAATAACAAATAGATTTCCAAGAATCCACGATCGAAGGATTAATAGGAGTAAGTATAATCAGTAAAACCGTTTCAGAGGAGTAAGGACAGTAAGGTAACTAACATTGTGACACGAGAATTTTAAATAATTTATGAAGATAAGAAGATGTACTTATATTTATTATATTGAATATTTTATATTAATATTATGATAAACGTAATTATCCTAAAACATATACATATAAACTACGTAATAGAACAAAAGTAGTCTATAATTCAGCTACTCCACAGAATACACATTTGTACAAGCTACTATAATTTAACGAAATTATAAATAGTTTCTTTAAAACCCATTAACTTATATGTAGAGAATTATATCGTAAAAAAGAACACAAGCACGAATATTTGTTCCTAATTTATTTATTTGACAACTACTTTGCTACATAATATTCACTAATAGGAGGGTGAATTTGTGTACGAATTCTGACATCTACCGGTCCCTAGTACTTGTATGACTCGAGCGAACTTTACACGAAATATTTCCAGTGTGAAGTTTTGAGAATACACAAACTATTAGCAACAAATTGTATCGTACAGGAAACCGGCGCGGTCTCGAACCCTTCAACTCCCAAGCGACCACATCACAAAATATGTGGTGTACGAATTCGGACATCTATAACCGGTCCCACTCGTTCGACTCGAGCGATCTTTGCACGAAATATTTTGAATGTGAAGATTTGAGATTACACAATCTGTGTTACGCTCGTAAAAATATCATAATTCGGTATTTTGTTCGAAGATGAACTTTTCTCACATTCTGAGAATTGGGCCCCAGGTGCGCGTGGTCTATGGCGGTTGCATACTAAGGTATATCTATCTCGATGGCCTGGCCGCCGCTGCTGCCGCCGCTGCGGCTCGGCTGCTAGTGCGCGCCCGGTCTAACATTGGTACCCGGCCCCGCGCCGCCACGCCGCGCGCTCGCTTGACAACCCTAGCAGATTGAAGCAAGCGAGACGGCAGATATTGTACTATGAACACTAAACGCACTGCAAAAGGTTAAATTTAGGTTATTTTACAGAATAGTAGGTAAATAATATCTCGGCGATTATATGGAAGTGAGACAGGCATGTTACTTGTATTATCGAAGCAGCTTACTTCTCAGAAGTAATGCGAAATGTGTGCCTTATGCTCTGGATTTAAGGCTGAATTTGTTATGTTCAATTTTTAATGGAATCAGGCGTTACTTTGCGGAAATCCATAGCTTAAAATTTAGTTTGTTATTATTTTTAGCAATATTCCGCGAAATAAACTTCCCCACTACCCTCACCAGTACCCCCGAACTTCGGGGGTACTGGTAAGGGTAGTGGGGGTAGTAGCGGGGCTCGACAGGGTATAAAAGGCGGTGTTTTGGCCGGTGGCGGCACTTGACGGACGTTGTTCGTAGAGTCCACATCCTGAGGATGCTCCGGTGCTGGAGCAAAACGCGCGTCAAGGTTTTCAACCTGCATGGTGGTGAGGGGCCTTGCACGGATTTGCCAACATTATTGCTTGTGTGGTGGTCGTGTTTGCAAGTTCTTGCATGCGAGTGTACGCATAGGCAGTGTGGGAGGAGGGAGGTGCTGTACGCATGCCTATGCGTACACTCACTCATTTACTTAAAGGTGGAAGTTTATTTCGCGGAATATTGCTAAAAATAATAACAAACTAAATGTTCAATTTTGGTGACATTGGTGACCCTGATGTGGTAATGATGATGATGATGATGATGAATGTAATTTGCATAGTAGCATATGCTTTCAGTTCTTAAAACAGCGCCTAAACCCCCAAAATTGTATCTATAAGGAATCCGGAGTTCTCTTAGTATCTTCGGAACCATAGTATACCTCGGTGCAAAATCTTGCGTTTTGGTAGCATAATATGATAGGATGCTTCTCATAAAACCAAAATCACCATATGTTTCCATATAATCCCATCATCAGGTCACCACTTTTGTGAACATGGTACCAAATTGGAGTAAAACCTAATACAACAAAACAAAAATTTCGAAAATCGGTTCACAAACGGCGGAGTAATCGTTGAACATACAAAATAAAAAAAAAATAAAAAAATATCCACAGCCGAACATATAAACTCCTCGTTTTTTGGAAGTCGGTTAAAAAATAAGTCGTTAATAGCTCCCGCATGGGTTTCGGTGACAGTGGCCGGTTTTATTGAAGCCAGGCCAGTTACGCAGGAGTAATTTTATAGTGTCCAAGTGTGTGCGCCGTACACAAGAGCACTTTATCTTCCTTTACTCTCATAACCTAGTGGGATGGACAACCGTCACGACTGACTCTCGCCAGTCGTGTCGGTCGTCCGTCAGACCAGGCACAGGTTATGCGAGTGACTTTTTACATGGATCATCTTACTTGTCAGACAATCAGGTGATCAGCCTGCATTGTCCTAACCAAACTTGGAAATATTATGTTTCCAACACGGGAATCGAACCCACGACCTCTGAGTCAAGAGGCACGCTCTAAGTCATTATACCACGGCCTCCATGTAAATCTGACTTGTAAATAAAAAGTCTGATAATATACCTATTTAAAATACTTATAATTTATAATTAATGAATAAGTCGCTAGCTAAGTTATAGAACGAACATAAGTCTTTGTTGTCTACGAGTTAATCGGGAGATTGAAAAAATTATAAAAGATATAAAATCTAATTCTTCATCTGAGACAATAGCTGTAGTAATGAGACATGTCTGGGTCTAGATTCAATTTTACAAGTCTCACTTGTTTACCGAACCAACTGAAATATTAAGTCCTCAATTTCTCGTAACTTGCTCAATTGAGAAGTCCAATTATTGTCACGGCTTCAAAGTCTGTAAATAGTTTTATTATTTATTCGTCCATAAAACGGTCTTGAAAATAGTTTAAAGGCTATCTTCAGATATTATACGAGTAATACTTTAGCCTGATTTTCGTCAGTATGATGAAATTACTTAGGAAAGCAAAGAAATTATTAAATTTACATACTGAGAAACAGCTTATATGCTGTCAGTTTGATTGCACATAATATTACAATTATTATTAATATACGTACAAATCATCTCCTATTATAAATAATGTATTTTCCCACTGCCTGTTACACGATTTTATTAGGCTTTATAAAATTAAGTTTCCTTATACAATATTGTACGATTTACTCGTATAATACTTCTCATCTTAGAAAAACACTCAATAAAATACTCCAATAATGTGTCTGGCTAACCCTTATAGAATATGTATATTGTTCAATAAATGACGCCCGCAACTACGTTGCGCCAAAATTCGTTTATCACGCGGGAAACGTACATTTTTCCGGGAGAGAAAGTATCCTGTCCTGGGTCTCAAATTATCTCCATTCCAGATTTCACTAAAATCGGTTCAGTGGTTTGGGCGTGAAAGTAACAGACAGACACACTTTCGCATTTATAGTATTATTAATATGGATTTTTTGAACTAACATACTCTATCAATTACTGTGTCTGTCCAACCCCTATACTCTATAGCTTTTATTGTTCATAGCCAGGCGGCAGGCTATACGGGGCTTACCCCGGGCTGCAGTAGAGGTATATTTTTACCATCAAAAAAGTTATGCCGAAAAAAGATGATTATTAGAATGAATACGCTACTTTTTTGGTTTCTTTTCCCTGTGCTATACAAATCTGATGCACAGTTGATGGACAAAAGGCTGGGTCTATTGAAATAGAACAATAAGATATAGCACAACCAGATATACGTATTCCAGTCTAGCATAATAATATTATGACATCGGAATTTTCAGATTTTGAATCAGTGAAGAGATTTTTTTTCGTTTCGGGTTATTGTAATGAGGTATGAGGGACAAAATATGGCGCTACTTCTTCTTCTTCTTCTTCTTCTTTTAAAATATGGCTCCTTGGTGAATCGCCAATGTCAGAGTGCGTTGGCTACTCTGCCTTATGAGAGGTTTTGTGAAAAAACAAGGGTATGGTAATTATGAAACGCGTACGGTGTCTGTTGACAATTCCTTAACCTAAAACAAACACAAACATGAAGAGTTAGTACCACACCTTATAATTTAATTTGGTTAGTATGTATATATGTACACAAAGTTTTTACAAAGGGAGTATTTACAAAGGATAGGACGGATTTTAAATTGATAGGGCGAGGGATGGTAGGAGGAAGGATATCATATAAAGAGAAATGGTTCTTGTAGCTGGGGTCTATCGAGTCAATTCTCGTGTCAAACAGCTGTCATATTTCGCGAAATACCTTCCACATATTATTGTCACGATATAGCTGTTATAATATGTCTGTTGGACTATGGTTGGAATCGACATTTGACACCAAAGACTAGCCTAGTACACCATCCCTCTGGTGGCAAATGATATTATTATATCGAAAACCCTCATTGAAAAAAAACTTTAAAAACTACTTTTAAAGGGTAGTCGTTAACGCATTAAATATTTTGCATTAACGATTAACGACAAAATATCTTACAAATTTTACATTAAATATATGTAATTAAATTGCTGGTGTTTAAAATTTAATGCTTAGTTGTTTGGTTTAATTGGGATGCGTGCTATGTACTTTATATTGCACCCTTGGCTTCTTCTCCAGTTGTAATTGTGGCCTTCACTTCTCTACGGACCAATGCAACCAAATTGAAATAGACATCGCTTTTCATATAAATTTGTCATATCGTCTGTCTGTCTCTTACATCTTCAAGCTTAAACCGCTGAACCAATTTTGACAAATTTTTGGTATGGAGATACCTTAAGTCCCGCGAAAGGATATAGGATACTTTTCATCCCGGAAAAATGTACGATTACCGCGCGAAAAACGAATTTTGGCGCAACAAAGTTGCGGTCATCTGCTAATAAATTTTAAAATTAGGGGGCAAACGAGCAAACGGGTCCCCTAATCAGCTAATGGAAAGCAACTACAGTGTCACCGATGGACACTATAGCAACATCAGAAGAGTCGTAACTCGTAGATTCGTTGCCGACCTCTATCATTCATCTTTATAATTAAGAGCCTACAGTGAAAATGCTAGCTCCGCCTACACACGACGCTATCCTCCAATCGTGATACAATAGGCTGCAGCTAATAGTGAACAATATCGCGTAACAACGGTTCCCGCATTATGGCATGAAAGTAAAGGTCGTAAGTCCCAAAACTGTTTTTGATGATTACTTAAAAACTAAATACAATAATAATATTTAGCTATTATTTTATAAAGTGTGTGATTGTAGTAGTGCAATTTATTTAATGATGGTTACTCAATAAGTGTAACAGATATTTGTTGAAATGCCCAAAAAGTTTCATAATTTCGAAAAATAAAATTATCGAGTCAAAATAAGTGAATCGTGTTTTCCGTTAGCTAAATATCAGATAAATATACAATTATATAAATCTCAATTTCATTTGAGTCAATCGTCTTCCGGGATCGTAATACCCATTAGAAAACACAGCAAAATTGCACAGCCCGCTCTTAACAGAATTACTATTTAAATTTGTTGTTGATCTTTTAAAATAGAACATAAAATTCAAACTTTTATCAAAAATGGACCATTGTTTGTACAAATAAAGCAAAATCCAACAGAGCTGAAGCCAAACTATAGCGAAAACATGTCAGTAGTCATGTACACAGTGTTTGACGGGAAAAGCTATATGGATTGTCGTTTTTAGAAATAAAAGTTGAATTTCAAAAATTCTCATAAGGCACGATTCTACAATGTGTAACAAAACAAAGTGAACTTTAAGAAGATTAAAGTGTGCCTTATATTACAGAGTTACTTTCGATTTCTATGTTTATATAAATTACTAGCTGACCCGGCAGACTTCGTACTGCCTCATCGATAAATAAAAGACCTAATCTTTTGTATAAAATGATTTTAAAACAAACAAAATAATTATTAATGAAAAAGCATTTATTGAATAAAGCATGAAGTTTTATTATTATTTTCGATACATCATGTTGCTTACTTAGAAATCAGAGTTTTCCTGAAATACTGGCTATTTATAAGGTTTAAATTTGATATTCACAGACACACACTGTGAAAATACAGTCTGTTAATTAATTTAAAGCTTTCTCATAAACTATATTTTTTGTTTTGTTTTGTGGTGCGTAAATAAACAAAGAAGACGGTTTTCCGACGCGCGAACACGCGACGTATAATTGTCCATGCGCGAAACAGGGAAACTCCAAGTTGATTCCACAAACTTCTAAAGACTGTCCTTGCGATTTATTTATGGTCATCGCAAAGGCCAGACGTACTGGAAATTGTAAGCGTTTAAAATCGAATGGTAAGTCCGTTGGAATCATCGGTATCCGCGGGATCAAGACATCCTCTCCTTTGTATTTTCCTTTTATGATTGTCGCCTCAATGACGTCATGAATTTCACCGAACAAAAATAAAATTAAAAAAAAACTCTCAGCGCTGTTACTGGGCCTTATGGCCTGTCCACATGTCCACGTTACACACTGTTATAAATATTGCTACACCGCGACGTGCATTTTTACGTTACGTTAACGTCAATTTTCACGCCACGTCAACGTACCGCACCGTTCCACGTTGACGACATCGTGACGTGGAGATGTGGACAGGCCGTAAATATTATCACATGTATAAGAAATAATCATCATCAAAATTCTTTTACATTAATATTATAATAATATTATGATATTATCCATTGTCTACAACTACTACACAACTACAAAATATTGAAGAATTCGCTTATCAGTTATCACGCAAATACGCGATGACCATACATACATTTTGTGATAGCAAAACTATCGTATCCTTTTCCGGGACTCAAAGTATCTTCGTATCATATACGAGTAACAACGAACATCTGAGATATAGGTAAAAAATATGTTACCTAATAAAATAGAACGGTAATGACTAAAGAAAACGCAATTAAAAACAAAATCACAGGAAAAAAAATTGGCTATTATGAATTCATTTTAAATTCTGATGGAGGACGAAGCATGAGATTTTATATCTTAAGGCTTTAATTTTAATATTTTTAACGTTATCAACTAAACCTGTTTTTTTTGGTTATGTCATGTCTGGATTATAACGTCTTAAATAGAAACTTTTGTTAAGTTTTTGTTGTTTTAAACTCATTTGAACACACAAAAAATTTGAACGAAATTGGGCCAGCGTTATAAAATGTATAAAGATTAAAGATACATCTTCCAATTTAAAGTAGTAAAACGAAATAAGTAAAATACATAAAATTAAGGTAAAAAATTGTAAAAATATTTAGGTAGTAAGTTGTATTATTTCTTAATTTTATCAAAATCTAATCTAATTAGGTGATCCGGTGAACTTCAATTGTTTCAAGACTAAAATTAGAGAAATCGGTTCAGCTGTTCTCGAGTTACGACTTACGAGACTAATAAAATTTAAAATTCATTTTTATAAAACATAATATTCTGTGTTTTCAGAATATACCTGTGTTATTCGTTAATATTATTGCAATATCATAAGTTCTTAAAATATGAACAATTTGTATTCTAGTAGAGATAGCGAGCCAGATACGTAAAGTTTAAAATAGTGCCCTGTTCCACTCGTGTTTATCAAAAGTTTATAAAACTATAATTTCAGCCTTTATGAAAGTTGATAATAGGACAGAGTTTCATATTTAGCGAATTACGGTCCCGCAACGAAATTTAAACTGAAATTTTAAACTCTTTCTGGGTGAACCTAGATATTAAGTGTATTTATGTAGATTAATTTTATGCATATTACGTTCACGATGATACTTAAACGGTACTTATTTAAGTGACACTTAGGTAATATTGTGAGTTAATATGTTATGCTATTGCATAGCTTATATCGCGGGCTTAAAACTGAATTAAGAAATTCCGTAATCTCCGACGTCGGTGCGTGTTTGTGTGCGTGCGACTAGACGTATGCGAATTATAATTGCGAAAGGATAAAAAAATGCTATGCAATATCCACGGCAGTTCCCGACTGCCACACGTATTTTTTAACGTAAGTTGCTGCCATTAATTTGGGGTTTTCTAATTTTTTGTACTTACCTATAATATTGTATTTAGCATGCAGCACCTCCATGTTCTTGCGAGTTGCGACTTGGCACTGCATTATTCTACACACCAAAGTCTTTTTAATTTTTAGGCTTTTGCATAGCTTTTATTGTGGGCTTTGAGCGCGGCGACTAAATCAAGACATCCCGTAACGAAAATAAACCTAACTCACCCCATTCCGATATCACAGCGGTGCGGCGTTAAAAGCCGTGCATCGTATGGCGTCGTTCGGCAGACTGGCACGGTGTATGTGTGCGTGCGACTAGACGTATGCGTGTACACTAGCTTATAACTGCAATAGCTTTACCGCGATACTCCCCGAGCGCCACACGTATTTTTTCTTATAGATTTTGAGTGTTTCGTAAAGAATATAGTCTACTAAATGTAATAATGTATTATCTGGCAATAAATTAAAGCTTCTGAAAGGGTAAAAAACTTTGAATAGCGTATGTAAATTTCCCTAATCAAAAAATACCTAATTGAAAGGAGCTATCCGATCTCAAGCTTAAATTAAAATATAGCATGTAAGCTGATTCAAAAGGATATTCACAAACATGAAACCTTAGACCGTGTAATCCTTTTGCGAAAATATTTTTCTTTAAACAAAATTCTCCTTTTGAAATCTGGAAAACATTTTCCTAATTAAACCCTCTTGTACTGTTTAATGACGTCACGTACGTAAATGATGAAAAAGCAGTAGGAGACCTAGGCCGAAAGGGGACAAAATCTTGTTTTAAAGCTTATAAATAACTAACGACCCGACCCGCACGGGTATAAAATATAATATAGCCACTGAAAAAATGATTAAAATCATTAGCCTACGATCTTTCACGTGGTCTACTTCCTATCTGTGCCAAATATGAAATAACATAAAAATTGCTCCAGTAGTACGCGAGATAGGTAAGCCCTTTCAAATAATTTCCCCCGTTTTTTCCACATTCTCCTATTAGTCTTAACGTGATAAAATATAGCCTTTAGCCTTCTTCAATAAATGAGCTATCTAACACTGAAAGAATTTTTCAAATCGGACCAGTAGTTCCTGAGATTAGCGCGTTCAAGTTAGCCGTTTCAAATAATTTTCCCCGTTTTTTCCATATTTTCCTCTATTTCTTCGCTCCTATTAGTCTTAGCGTGATAAAATATAGCCTATAGCCTTCCTCGATAAATGGGCTATCTAACACTAAATTTTATTTTTTATTTTAGTGTTAGTTTAATTTAAAGATTAAAGGGAACAAAGGGGTATAAGGGAAAAAAGCGACTTTGGTTTATAATATGCATAGATGAGGCACAAATAACATTAAATCCTTATTGAATTGAGCCAAATTAGTGGCCGAATATTAGGAGGTTGGGCTGTCCGTCTATCCATCCACTTTTTCACGGGTGCAATGGACTGATATAATATAGTCTCACTAATCAATTTTAGTCTCAAAAATCAATAGTTTAAATTTATAAATACTTGATGTTGCATGGAACTTTGTTAGGCCGAAATTAGTGTCTTGTCCTTACCCTGGTCTTAAAGTATGTATATTGTATATACAAAATTAATAAAAATCGGTTCAACAGCTTAAGATCTACCATACAAACATCATCCACCTTTTTTACCAGTCGGACAAAAATACCCAGGTCTGGGGTAAAATAAAGTAGCTCGGTACGTTTCCGCAGTAACTCCAACAACCAGTTGAAAGATTTACCCCAAATCGAATTCCACCGCTCGCGCCGAATGACTTTAATTTAACGCGCGAATTTGTCTAATTCCAATTCTTAGGTTGTAACTGACTCGATATTTATTCCTTCGTCTTTTTCGTGTGCTACTGTTTTCCAATTCCACGTTTCCAATAAGTCGTTTTCTGGTAATTCTTTCGAGTCTTCATTTTGGAACCGTATTTCCCAGTGATGGAAGTTCAACACATGGGAATCATCATCATTGTCATCAATATTGATGAACTCAATACTGGTGGGATCTCTACCCCACAACAGCAAAAGGATCAAAAATTATCTAGTTCAAATTCAAATTACGCTCGTTATTTACCAATAACAGTTACTAACCACCGCCATGGCGCCATCATTGAAGTAGGCCAGCTGCGCAGGATAATTTTATAGTGTTCTAGAATGTGCGCAGTTTACAAGGACTTAGGCCAGGCCACAACATTGCTTTTCTAAGGTTGTTTTTGCGATGCGACGCCGCAACCCAGTGTTGTGGCCTGACCCTAGCCTGGCCCTTACTCTTTACCCCTTGACACGGAAAACTGCCACGTGGCGATAGCTGCTAGTGCGACCGACTTCTTACGGTCATTGCCATGATGATCCATTCATCCATAAATGGATTGTCAGACAATCGGGTAAACCATTGTATTGTCTTTACAAAACTTGAAAACGTATTTTCAGTTATTTTAACATATGAATCGAACCCTCAACCCGCAATTCGAGGGCTACGCTTTATCTGACCATGGGGATGATGTCTTACTTGGAACTTAATGAGAATTTACTATTCTATCAATCTCAATAGCTATTTAGACCATGTCCATGTAGGCTCAGTCCTTTGAGGTAGCAAATTAATCTAGTGTTTGGCCCAGAGGGACCAATCGGCCATGTGCTGAATATAGGTACAGGAACCATTGAACTATTGAATGCACAAATATATTACTAATAGTACGCATTATGGTAGGTATGTGTATTCTGAAAGCTATTAGATATTACATATTGAACACAAATCGTTTTAGAGAAATGACCAAATATCGCACGATACAAATATTATGTAGAAAATGATAGTGCCTAAATAATATATGAAACAATATACGAGGATAAAAGTTGTCATTTTATTATTAGTATAAGTAATATCAAAAAAAAAAGTTAATTTGGCATTATTTTTTTGACAAACAAAAATATAAGTTGAGATACTGTAGTTGCCGGGTATATAATTGTATTACTGTACTATATTATGTATAAAACTGTATCAAAAACAGGACGAAGGAAGAGACCGCTACAATTTGAACCAGCTCCTATTACGAAATATTTATCAATGTCATTAAAATTAATATCTGCTCCCACATTTATTCCAATGATTTGCAAATACAATATTTCCCTAAAATAACGTAATTGACTTGTCAGAAGCCCGTTTTCGTTTTTTTGATTTGATTTATTAAATAGAATAAGAATAAACCTGTCATTTAATTTCCTTGTCTGCCCGACATGAAAGATCGTTTACAAAAATATATATTTTTGGGCACCGAAATTGAGAGCAAAATAGATTATAAATAACGTATTTTTGCATTTGCCTTCGCCCACCATTGGTACACTAAGGCCTCTGCCTCAAAACAGCGGGTAGCGGGACGGTGTCGGCGGCGGTGCGGCCGGCCAAGCCTATCATAGAAAACAAGTAATGGAAAAGCAAAAAATGGAAAGGGCGTAAGCGACAAAATGGTTTTTGTCGCGCAATTTGAAAACCATAAATACACTTCATATAAGCTATGGGCAAATTAAAGTTTATGTTTGAACCAATCTATGTACAAATTTTGGAAGCTTAAATCACTCTCCTCTGTTGGCAAAATAGGAATCCCTTTTTTTACAGAGGTCGTTTTGATTGACTATTATGTGTTATAAAAGTTTACCAATCGTGCTATGCTATGTATATTCAAAGACAAAGACACGATGAATACTGACAATGAACTTTAATTTCTTAGCTTTAGTCATTGCTGAGAAAAATCGATATCGCTACAGCCAAATTATCAAGGCGTCGCCTTAAGGCTGCTCTCTCGAAAAAAGCGTGCAGATGAAACCACTTTTCATCGGCATTAACAGAGAAATTATATCTGAAAAAAATAATTAGTAATCTACATGATATGATACGTAATTTGGTTTTGCCATATTTTTTCAATCGGTATCACATAATAAAGAAATAAAAAACCAAATCACCTCCAAATCGTTGAATGAAACCACTTTACTCCTTCATTATTTATCAAAAGAATATATAAAAAATATCTACTGCTTTGCAATACATAAGTTAATAATTTGGTTTGGTTACTTTTTTGAAATATGTATTACAATAAGCCTTAAAAAGGTTTTTTCTCCTGTTTCGCCCTACCATGGACGCGGCGAGCGTCGTAACCGCCACCGTACAAGGCGCGCTGTTATGAATGTTATTTTAATGTCATTTACGTCGATATTCGCACTGACAGACAATCGACCTGCTAATTTAGGAAGAGAGGGCCCTTTAGATACAAAGGTGGACGCAGATCTAGCTGCGCCGCACGCAGTAACTGCAGTCTTCCTTTTCCGCTGCGGGCGACGATTGAGTTTTAGATAGATGTACTAAGATGTAAAATAATCTCAACTAATACTGTAAATGAAAAAATGTGAAAAAATTCTGTCTGTGACTTATTTTTATATATTTATTACAGTCTACTACGATGGTTAAAATAACAAAATTGTTGATGAAATTACGAAAATTATCTGGCAGCAAGTAAGTTAATTATTTAAAGTACTAAGCGATGGCGAGGTCTGAAATGAGGCCACGTTTATATTGCGAAACTTCATCTTGTTTAATGATCTCAGGATTTTTAAACGGATTGTAATGAATGGTAAGACAGCGTTCGCGGCTGCCTGAATGAGGATTCCGTTTATTATATTTTTTGATTTAGCAGTTTATTACCGTTGTTGAGTGCATTTTTGGATTGTTTTTGAAGTGAAAACTTCTTTAGCGGCGTTGAGCACTTTTGTGGGATGGGTAAAAACTGTGAAACTCGCGTCAGATTCTCGTGCTGATCGAAAAACCGTAAGACGGTTGGAGAGTAGTGTAGTAATATCGAAATCGATTAATCGAACAATAGATTGTTTTTTTTCATTGTCGATATTTTTTAATCGATTGTAAGGGTTTCGATTAATTAAAAAAATCGATTTAAAAAAATCGATTTTCATATAAAATGAGTTAAAAAAAAATTGTAAGGCTTCGATTAATTAAGAAAATCGATTTTTTAAAAATCGATTTTCATAAAAAATGGGTTAAAAAAAATAATGCACAACGTTAATAATCAAGTTTTCACTTCTGCCGGCACTCCCGGAGTGCAACTCGTCTTTTTTTTTATGCAGTTAATATTATAGCTTGTGAATATTATATTGTTACACTTTTATAGTTCATTGGTCACTTGATTTTGAATATAAGCCCGTATTGGCCATCATTTATTACTAGATTACGCCCGCAACTCCGTTCACCGTTGTGCCAAAAATCGTTTATCGTTTCCGGGATAAAACGTATCCTATGTCCTTTCCCGGGACTCAAAGTATCATCTATACCCAGCATAATCGGTTCAGCAGTTTGGGCGTGAAGTGGTAACAGACAGACAGACACACTTTCGCATTTATATATTAGTAGGTATTAGATTGATGTGAATAACATTAAAGCACAGATAGTATTTTAAACTTTTATGATTTTAGTCCTAAAATATAAATAATAAAAATCATTCCTACAACAATAAATATCAAAATAATGGATAATCTTCATTGTATTATATTAAATTATAAATTCCTTTGAAGTAACATAAAATCCCTAAGGTCCCTTATAGTCTTGTCAAAACAGAACAACTCTGTTCCCTGTGGAGTAAAAGACCTCTGACTTTAAGCACGTGGTATACAATCAAAAGGCATTGCTATTATTTGATCTGTTTTTTATCTTTTCGTTTTAAATTAAAAATTTAAAATAGTCCACTTTTTTAATTAGGTAAAAAAATTTACGGTCTTACCACAAAAGATGTAAACATCTATTGAACAGTTGTTAGACCATTTTGTACTGAATTTTTCTCTCATCAACTATTTAACAGGTGTTTAAATCTTTTGTAGTGAGACCGTTAATCTCGCGTAAGGACACGTGACCTTATAGTGAATTCGTAATTGCAAAAGAAAAAAGGGATAGGCAGGTAAACAGTCAAATTTAATGGATTGAAAAATGTTGTAAATTGTGTTTTTTCAGCAGCGCTGAAAGAGCAATTTTTTTGTGATTTATAAGGGCAACCGCCCGAGCGTCATGAATTTTCTAAATAGTAAATAAAAGTTTCTCGTTCAGCGCTGCTACTTTCAAAGCAAACTTTACGTAAGAGACCCATACACATTACACACCCTAAGTTATTACTTAGTTTTGTTTTGTTACACACTGTATACGGACGGCGAAACGTTAAATATCAAAGACCACAAACAAATCAAAATTAAGAGGAATTGAGGGAAGTATTTTTATTCAAGATTTGTTTTCTCCTGTAGATGGCGTACGAAAACGAATCATTAGCTTAATAAGTAGAATGAAGGAATGATAGTAGATTTGTTGAAACAAATATCGATTTATTTTTAAGATACTTTATCATGCTCCCCAAAAAACAATGGTTTGCAATTTTTTGAATATGATGACGCCCCCAACTACGTTACGCCTAAATTCGTTTATCGCGCAGGAACCGTACATCTTTCCAGTATAAAAGTATCCTATGTTCTTTCCCGTAACTCAAAGTATTTCCATACCAAATTTCAACAAAATCGGTTAAGCGGTTTGAGTGTGAAGAGATAATAAACAGATAGACATACAGACACTTCATCATTTATAATATTAGTATGGATGTTGTATTGTAACATTTTTTTGAGTTATCAAAAAGAAAATTGAATTTCGCCACTGTAGTTTCGTAGTAAATAATTATATAATAATATAAAATTTATTATTAAACTACAGTGACATAATAATAACGAAAACATTGATAATTTAATAAATTAGGTGGTTCTACTGCATAATTAGTAAAATAACCGGAGTGGAAGTGTACTAATGTCGGAAACAGTTAAATATCGATTTAAATACAGTAATTGAATTTCAAATTAATGCTTTTGAGTTCGTCTAAAACTAATTACGTAATGTTAGTATTGTGTTAATACTCATAAGACTGATGAATCTATGCGACGTAGTTTCCTTATTATTCGAACAAGTAATTATCTTGTTTACACGTGGTTCATAGTATACTAGCTAAACTGCGCAACTTTGCCCCCGTAAACATAATATTATCTGTAAAATTAAATACAAAATTTTCATCTTCAATCTCCCTTTTCATTATAGAAACAGCATTCGAATATGTTGCTTAGTTTTAAAGTAGATCTTTAAAATTAGACTAAAGTAAAAACTAGACGTAAAAATATTGTTGAGTGAAATAAAATAATCGATATCGACAAAAAAATTAAGCCACACTAGGCATAAAAAATGTTAGCGATTTAAAAATTTTCTCTCGTGGAGAAGGGAGCGAGATTAGCCTACGATGAATATTTAATTTTTGTTTTTGGTTTTCAACTTTTTAACATCAATCTTAATTAATTCATTGCTTTACACGATTTTGTACTATCTTAAGAGATGGGCTGAATTTTTTTTAAGTTTACTTAAAATAACATTTTAAAGGACTTCGCGGCTGTTTCGCAGAAAGTACTGGTAAGTGAGAGGTGAAAAGTGCTAGCGTTTTTTAAAGTTAATCCTTTATTATTTAACTGAGAAAAAAGAAAAGAGAGAAGGAGAAAAATTTGAGGAAGATCCTAGTTCTCAACCTATAATCCGACAAGCCGAGGCTGTTGAGTCTGCCAAACATCCATACAGTTTACTATTATACTATCCATACTAATATTATAAATTCGAAAGTATGTCTGTCTGTCCGTCTGTCTGTCTGTTACCTCTTCACGCTTTAACCCCTGGACCGATTTTGCTGAAATTTGGCACGGAGATACCTTGAGCCCCGGGAAAGGGCATAGGATAGTTTTTGTCCCGGAAAAATGTACGGTTCCGTCGCGATAAACAAATTTAGGCGCAACGGAGTTGCAGGCATCCTCTAGTATTACCTACCTCTACCTCTCGAAAAACACAACCCTCCTGGCGGAGTCGGGTAAAATTCTAGAACACGCACGTAATATTCAAATTGAAGCTGTTGCTAACCCAGTCCAGTTTCCACCAAACAATTAAAGCTATCATCGTCACTCAAGCCAGCGAGCGTTGCCAAGTGTATAACCAAATTATTCACCAACTTTGTCACGCTACGAACGTGACAAAGTTCGTCTAGTAAGCATAGGACATATTTCCATGCTCATGAGAGCGCTTAGGGTGAATTTCTGTCACTTCTCACTGCCCCTCGTGCTACCTGACCCTCGTTTAAACATAAAGGTGCTCCCTCACCGGGAGCATAATAAGTGTGTAACATTATAGATTGGACTTTGAGCATTACATTACAATACTACCTCCCTGACTGACGAGCATTCGCGTGTAATGTAACATTATAGATTCGACTTTGAGCATTCCATAGCAAGTTGACTTCACTCAATTATATTTACCTTAAGTTGATAAAAATGCAATGCAATATCTTTACCGCGGCAGTCCCGAGCAGCCACGCGTATCCATACTAATATTATAAATGCGAAAGTGTGTCTATCTGTCTGTCTGTCTGTTACCTCTTCACGCCCAAACCCCTGAACCGATTTCGCTGAAATTTGGTATGGAAATACTTTGAGTCCCGGGAAAGGACATAGGATACTTTTTGTCTCGAAAAAATGTACGGTTCCCGCGAGATAAACGAGTTTTGGCGCAACGGAGTTGCGGGCTTCATCTAGTTTTTTATATACAGCTGAGTGTAACAAAACTAAGTGATAATACTTTAGGGTGTGTATGTGTTCCTTGTAGAGAGTTCACTCTGAAAGTAGCAGCGCTGAAAAGACTACATTTTTTTCACTTTTGTGTGCGCAAGCGCCCCAGCGTCACGAGTTTTCCCATACAAAAGTAAAAACAATTTTTGGTCTTTCGGCGCTGCTACTTTCACAGTGAACTCTCTACAAGGAACACATGCACACCCTTAAGTATTATCACTTAGTTTTGTTACATCTGTATAGATAAATTATGCATAATGCATACGGACGAGCTATGCTACAAATTGGTTTTCTGATTGTACTCATACAAAGTTTTGTCCTTATTTGTCGAACCACGTTTTAATGTTTGAACATTTTGTTTGAAATCTCACGATAATATGGGCTATGTCGGGAATCGGGATGTCGTTCAAATTGAATATGTTTGTGTCTATTTATTAATTAACAAAGCCCGTTCCAAATACACTCGAAATTAATTTGTATTATAATATGATATTTTGTGAGAACACGAAATATAATAAACTGATCGTTTTTGTACGTCGTTAACAATAATGATTGGAAGCTATGATATTGTTTGCCGACTTGAGACTATGCTTTTTCAGCCTGAAAAACTATCAAAATAACTACTGTAGTCTTTATATAATTTAAGCTGTACAGATGCCTACAAAAACTGTGCTGTTGCCTACAAAAACTGTACAGGTTACTACGAAAACTGAAAAGATGCCTACGAAAACTGTACAGATGCCTCCGAAAACTGTACAGATGCCTCCGAAAACTGTACAGGTGCCTACGAAAACTGTACAGATGCCTCCGAAAACTGTACAGATGCCTACGAAAATTATACAAATGCCTACGAAAACTATAAAATGCCTACGAAAACTGTACAGATGCCTACGAAAACTGTACAGATGCCTACGAAGACTGTACACTGTACATATGCCTACGAAAATTGTACAGGTGCCTACAAAAACTGCAAAAAATCATAGAAATAATTATACATCAGCTATTTAAGACAGTAGCACGAGCGCAGATCAAATTCACATGGGACGTAGTGCGAAAGCACTCGCTACTGTATTTGTATTATGTATGTGGCTTGTCAACACCGGTCTAATCAACAGGCTCAAAGTACGGATCTCTAATTGTCCTGTATTGATTGAACTGTATCAGTGCTGACTAAGGCCGTTTGTCCACCGCCGCCGTCACCGACAAAAATTAAAATATAATGCCACTTTCTGACCTAGGCCAGGGGCTCCCAATCTTTTTCAGTCTGCAGCGCAGTTACACGTACAATATTTTGACATGGCGCCCTACTCTAACTATTGGAAAAAGATACATAAATAAACACCTTTTAATGATTACAGTTAGGTTTTAGCAGATAAATAATAATAAACAAATATTAATTATCTACCTGCTTTATCTATTTATTAATATTATAATGTTATTTTATAATATTAATTGTGGTTTCGGATAACGATGGAGGATCGACTCACTGCGCCCCTCTTGCATTTGCACGGCGCACCAGGGCGCCGCGGCGCACACTTTGGGAACTCCTGATCTAGGCTATAGGTTTCATTTTGCTCTAGGCCACAA
This sequence comes from Polyommatus iphigenia, assembly GCA_963422495.1. Lineage (NCBI taxonomy): Eukaryota > Metazoa > Arthropoda > Insecta > Lepidoptera > Lycaenidae > Polyommatus > Polyommatus iphigenia. Next base: position 12,585,386 of record OY730180.1, on the reverse strand, counting down.
CAAAGCAACGGCGGCATAGGTCACTAGCCAGTGATGATAGAAAATGAAACATAATATAGCTAGTCATATTAATAGTGGATTTTATTTAAATTTTTGCGGTGACGTCCCGGTGACTGCGGCAGTGGAGAAACGGCCTAAGTGTTGGGCGGACACGTGAGCAAGTCTATTTGCGCTGCATCTACTAAACATTACCTTTGCCCACTCGGCCGGAACTCACTACAAACATTTGAGTGATTGCCAGAACGTTGGGATATGTTTACCTTTTTGGGTTGTTCAAACATTATTCTGGGTTCAAAGCATAAATTCACCGTAAATTTTGAATTTTGTGATTGTGAATATTATAAATTCAAAATATCGTAGATCATTTTAAATTTAAAGAGTCTATCTGTAAAATTATACATAGACTTTGTTATCCGCATGTTTCATTGCACAGATATTTGAATATCGCACGGGGTTTGTATAATGTTATAATCAAGGTCCATTCTTCATCATCCCAATGTCCATTGTCCATTCTTAGGACTCTGTCTTTCATCCAAATCAGTTCAACGGTTTAGGCATGAAGAGGTAACAACTAGCTCATTTTTGCATTGATGACATTAATATCTTATTATTTGTTGCGAAATTTAAAGGCAAAATGGTAACTTCTTGTTGGCACTAATTAAAGATTATCCTAAAGAGAACTCTAACGGCACTTGAGTCGTGCGAACAATTCCGAAGTCTCTTCAATATTAATCCTTTCCCCGCTGAGAGTTTCAAACGTTTCTATTAAGCATTTCATCGTGAAGCCAATTTTATCAGTTATTATTTATTGTTCGTAGTATTCATTATAAGCAGTCTACTTGGAAAACTGAGAAGCGTTCGTAATAATATCTTGTCATAGATGATTTGCTTTATGATTTCCCTTCTAAGTCATTTGAATGTCCTAGACTCCTAGTTTAATATAATTAAGAGGAATTATATCACTGTTATGGAAGGTTTCAGAATGTCTAATTTTAACATAACTCGATTTAATGGTAATGCATAATATCCCTGTAACCTTTCCAGTATCCATACTAATATTATAAATGAAAAACTGTGTATGTTTGTCTATCTGTTACCTCTTCACGTCCTTCAAACCGCTGAAGTGATTTTGCTGAAATTTGGTATCGAGATACTTGAGTCCCGGGAAAGGACATTTTATCCCGGAAAAATGTACAATTCCCGCGCGAAAAACGAATTTTGGCGCAACGGAGTTACGGGCGACATCTAGTAACATATTAAGCGTTTCCAATACAATTACCATAGAAATAGTTTCGACTTGCAATGTATTTAAAAGCCATAATCACTTAATATTCCCATGCCAAAGTGCTCGATAAAAAAAGTATTAAATGTCGCTTGGCAAGCAGCAGCAGTTCGCGCCAAACTTCTCGTGAATTGCACTGCAAGTCAGCCGCAGTAAATATTTGAATTGTAGAATGAGATTGGTTTGCTTTCGACGCATTCAAAGCCAATGTTTACGTCGAAATATAAAAATTCCGTGGAAATAAGTTTGTGTGGTTTCATTGAACGCTTAAATTATTTGTTTCTTAGGGGCGTTTCTCATATTGGCTTTTCGGAAAAAGTTATCGTTAAGGAGTGGGTTCCATAACATTTTGTTTTCTTGTATGATACGAGTCGAGAGGCGTTATTAAGTATCGCCCACGGCACACGGGCCACACACGACAGCCACAAACGCCGTTTTAAGCTAGTCTATTGGTCGTAAAGTGAATCGTTGTAGCGTGTGGCGGCCACCGGCGTCAAAAAATGTATTAAAACTACAGAAAATGTGCTGGTGGCGGCGTTTTGTGGTGGTGGCCTGTGTGCGGAACCCTAAGAAGTTTAAAGTTCAAGCGTCACGCTTTATTATAGGATTCAATCTAGCTGATCTGTTTAGCTTTGTCCACACTGGGCCTTTTTTTGTTCATCAAGGGCATGCGTTATAGCGCAGTCAACAGCGAACGTGAGGCATGCCCGTGACGCGCGTTGAAATCGTAGCGCTCGCTATGACACTTTATTTCAACGCGGGTGGATTTTGACGCATTCAATTATTGAATATGCCAAACGAAAGTTGAATAAAAAGAAGATGATGAAAATTGAAGATGAAATTGCATAATGTGGACATAGCTTATCGGTATCAAATGACTCTTTGTATGCCTTAATTACTTTTGTATTTATTTGTCTTTACGTTGTTGCCATAAAGACCTCTTTTTGTCTTAAAAGGAGCACCTGCAGCATCCCTCGTGCCAAACATAGAGGCAATCTACGTGATCTTCTCATTGATATACACTCAAAAAATATTGTTGAAGAGTGCCCATGATAGATTAGTCTACGTAGTCAGCATAAAGGCCTCAAAGCTACATAACGTTTTTAGATACACAAATTAGCCTTCACATCGTTTGCATAAAGGTCCCTTTGCCTAAGGCCTCAAAACTACACAATGCATTAACCTAGCTCTATGTCGTTGGCATAAAGGTCCCTTTTGCCTACTAACCCACCTGCAGCATCCCTGGTGCCGAGCACAGAAGCGATCTGCGGCCGCTCCTCGTTAATCTATACTAATATTATAAAGAGGTAAACTTTGTTTGTTTGTTTGTTTAATTGTAATGAATAGGCTCAAAACTACTGGACTGATTTAAAAAATTCTTTCACCATTCGAAAGGTACATTATTAACGAGTAACATAGGCTACATTTTATTTCGGAAAATGTAGGGTTCCGTAAGATATTTGGGTTTTTCTGACACAAGGTGAAAAAAATCAACCAGAAAATTTACTTATTTTGCGTACGCTGCCTAAACTATAAAAGATAGAACCATACAATGTTCTAAGTAAATGTAGATCTTTTAAATATCTACAAAAAAGTCCGCGACACACTATACCTATCTATGTCAAGTGAGGTACAACAACCATTATTTTATTTAAAAATCTTGATTTTTTTGGACTACATTTAAACGCATTTATTTTACTCATGCCATTAATCTTTATCAAAATGAATTATTTCATCACTAAGTACAGTTTATGTAGATAATATTTGGTCTTTGAATGATTAAAATTGGATGTTTGGTTTAGAAGTTATGGCGAAATTAAAAATTGCGATTTACACCCGTTTCGAAGTGGGCGCTACCAAGGCGGGGGTGCACAGTAGCGAAGATTATGACCGGCCCTGCAGCTGGTGAATTGGCTCATATACCAAGAATACCAATGATCCCTACTGATTTGCCTATACCCTTCAAAAGGCTCCAATTTCCTGTAAAAAAATATTTTGCACTAACAATAAATAAATATTATGTAAATCCCAGGGCCAAACATTCAAATTAGTAGGAATAGATTTATGAAAAGAATGTTTTGCTCTATCACGAGTCGGGGATCCCGACCATCAGTATATTTTGTTATCTGAAAATAACTTAACGTCAATTAATGTTGTTTATAGAAAAGCTCTACAATAATCGCTTTAGTTATCTATCCTAAAACAACGGGTTGCACTCCGGGACTACCGTCAGAGGTGAAAACTTATTATTAATAATTACATTTAAATATTCTCATCATTAACAACTTTAACATCCACAGAAAGACAATCTGTGCAGCCTGCGGAAAATGACTGCGTCGTCGATGTTTCTGTGAATTGACCTGGGAATCATTTTGTTGACCTTTGTCTTTCCTGGGTAGGCTTTTTGCAGCCGTAACCGACATCCACGCGGGCGGAGCCGCGGGCGACCGCTATCTATACATTATAATAAAACTGTAGAAATGAAAATTCTATACATTAAAGATATTTAAAAAATAATAAGCGGGGGGTGTCACTACATCGCTATAGAAGCCAAAAATGTAGTTAGTTTTTTGTATGTCTGTCTGTCTGTATCTTTGTTCCACTATCACACGAAAACTACTGATCCGATTTGAATACGGTTTACGCAGATATATTTGCCTTCTTCCAACTTAACATCTGGTAAATAAAAAAATTTTCCCCCCACCCCTCTAAAGGGACGAAAGAGGGGGTCAGATTTTGTATAAGACTTTTGCTTTAACACGAAAACTACTGATCCGATTTGCATACGGTTTTCACAGATATATTTGTCTTCTTCCGACTCAACATTTGGTGTCTAAAAATCCCCGCACCCCACCCCTCTAAGGGAACCAAAGAGGGGGTCAGATTTTGTATCAAACTTTTTTCTTTAATGGACTTACTTTGACATATTATTAACTGTTTTTTCCAACTTAACATCTGGTGTATACAATTTTTCGCCCCACCCCTCTTAGGGGACAAGAGAGGGGATAAGAATTTGTATCAACTGATGAAGTAGAAATATTTTAAATGGCAAAACAACGTTTGCCGGGACAGCTAGTATATTATATACTCAAAATAATTCGTTAGCATAAAGGCCTCAAAACTACATAACGCATTAGTTTTTATGTCATTAGCAAAAATGCCTCTTTTCCCTCAAAGCCACCAATTTGCGGCATCCCTGGTGCCGAGCGCAGAAGTTGATATTATGAACTCAGATTTTGTTGCTAAATGCCTAATACGATATACGAGATTAGTCTTTATTTCGTTCACGTAAAGGTCCCTTTTCCCTCAAAGCTACCTACCTGCTGCGTCCCTAGTGCCGAGCACAGAGGCGATCTGCGGCCGCTCCTCGTTGATGACGAGTTCAGCCTGCTCGCTGTACACGGCGTGCACGGACGAGATGCACGTCAGCCGCAGCTGTCCGCGCTCGAAGCTGTCCGGACGCACCATGAACGACAGCTGACTTATTGACGCCACCTGGAAGGTAAATTACACTTTTATACCTAAGGGAGACTGTGCTTTGCTCGGTGTTTTAGTAAATCAATTTTTTTTTAAATATCAATTGACGCTTCACACCACGTCAGTCTGGCCCCGTGCTAAGTACCTGAAGGACTTGTGTCACAGGTACCAGACAATGGAAATATATTTAATACTTTTATACTATTCATATATTTAAGATTTTTATTATATCATACACATATTTCATACACATCCAGACCCGGGAACATTGAACACTTTTTGTTCCGTCGGCGGGATTCGAACCCGCGATACCCGGCTTGAGCTGCCACACACTCAACCAATTGAGCCGAAGTCGTCATTATAGTTATGTACCTAAGGGAGACTGTGCTTTGCTCGGTGTTTTAGTAAATCAAGTTGCATTCCGGGAGTGCCGACAGGAGTGAAAACGAAACAGTAGGGTATTAGCCGCGCGGTTGAAAGACGTGGATTCTTCCTCTCTAGAGTGAAGCCAAACGAGCTTCGGCCTATTGTGTCTAAACACAATAGGCCGAAGTTACGCGGCGTAAATTCCGCATGATTACGCGCGCAACGTATTTTAAATTACTGATGACACACTATTCCGTCGCGTTACGTCCGTATTTTGTATGCGTTTGACATTGCGGACGTAATTTACGCCGCGTAACTTCGGCCTAGTGTGTTTAGACACTAAAATATTATGCCGCGCAAACATCTATACATACGAATCATGACTCACAAATTACGCTCGTGTGAATCAAACAGGACTTTTGTATGAAACTGAATGCAGCAGAATTCTGCCGAACCGAAATTCTGCGACTCACAACTCACAAATTACGCTCGTTTGGCTTAGCCCTTACGCTGCAAAGGCGGTTTTTGATTAGGTAATTTAATCGAAAATGTGTCCTAACATGCATAACTTTTACACATCCCAAAAAAGTTGACAACACTGAAAGTTTATAAAGAAAAAAATATATCAACTGATCGGCAAGGATTAAAACTTTGGGTTTTAAAAACCCAAACCCATACGAGCTAATCCGAGTTTCATATTAGTATCAGAATTCGCATGTCCAAGTTTTGGACCACAATCCACACGTTATTAAAGTTGGCAGGTGTCACGTATGATACAAGAAAGCTTTAATATTAGTAAATTATTACCTAACAGCAATATAACAACCCCTAATATACAATCACTACATGCTAAATACTCTACATACACCTAAGAATGTAATAGTCTCATAACATGAATAACTAACTTCTTGTTGACTTCAAGTTTCTGTAGCTAACCAAAGATGGATCAGTGGCTTGATTTGAATAACTTGGAATATTGGATTTGCATGAACCCATCGACTATTGGTAATAGTTTTAATATCAAATCGAGGTTGATGAAATGTCTTCTAAACTTCGAAAGTTTGTATGAATTGGATTATTGATCTATACAATGTATGGGTGAATTCAAAGAACCCAACATAATACATTACGTAATATTATATTTTTTATTTACAACTGAAAATTGGTAAATATAAAAATTCATAAGCTAGAGATATAATTTTGTGAGCCTTTTTTCCTTGCAATTCAATACAGCATTTTTAGAGGTAGAAGTATGGTGTAAGCGCGAATTATAATTTACTAACATGAATTAGTAACAAAAATCCATGTTACATACAAAATTAGTTATTGATTTTACTAATAAATTGAATAAACTTAAATTCAGTGTAAGTTCAGGATTAGCACTTAAGCATTTTTTTTTGAATAAAATTAAAATTTTCTTCAAAAAGATCTAATATTGTTGTACTTAACAGAAAAAAAATATTTTACGAGTTTTTAAAGATTGAAACCTGTCTCATCTATATCTCAAGGAAAACGGAATGCAACGATCCCAGAAAGATATAAAATCTTCAACTGAAGTTCTGGATTGAATCCAAGTATCATTCGATTAAAGAAATAACCACTTTTAATCCAATTCAATAAATCGTAAGTAATTAAAATGCACACTCAAGCATACTTGAAAGATGTACTTTTAAAGGAATCTCTTTACAAGTTAAAAATAAATTAAAATGATTTAGCAAGAAATTGCTCATAAGGAATCTGAGGGTTTTCCTTGAAAGGCGGTGCCTTGCTATAGTACTACAGCGCCCGTTATCAACAGTGTCTATGAACATTCCATTTCACCTCGTATTTTCTATAGAGTAACCTTCTCGTTGGTAAATAGAATGAGTGATGTTAAAAATTGTAACATACATACATAAACTTCTTGTCATTCTTCAAAGTTCACCTTAAGAGTTTATAGGGCTATATTCTACCAGTACTGAGTACACCATGACCGCGCAACCGTTACGAAGAGCTAAAGCGGAACCAAATGGACACCTCGAATAACTCGCTACAAAGCTTGCTGGTGCATTGGCCGGCAACGGTAGCTGGTTTCACCGTCTAAATAATATATCTAAGGCTGCGTTTCCACCGAAGCTGCGTTGCGAGAAATGAGTTTTTGAGAACCAATAGAATCGCTGCGCTTAGCGAGGTCAGGCAAATAAAGCGATTCTATTGGTTCTCCAAATAACATTCCTCGCAACGCAGCTCCGGTGGAAATGCACCTCTGGGCGAGTCAGTACTCGCTCAGACTCAGGGTGCGTTTCTAAGGTTCTAGTGGGATACTTAGTTATAATACAGTTATTATACTAAGTATGAAGTATCCCACTAGAACTTGACTAGAACTTATTTCATCTAACCAAGTGCTAAAATCTATTGTAGGAGATGTTACCAACCTTTTTAGATGATCCAACAGTGGGAGTAGGATCCGTGACATCTTCATCTGTGACCACCTCGCTACTTCTCGGCGTAGGAAATACTACTGAGTCTTGACTGGGTAGAATAGCACCATCCTGAAACAACACAATATTATTAAATCATATAATATTTTTAAATAATAATGTTATTTTAATTTTCTCTCTTTATAGGCAATTTTGATCACGCAATGATTTAATGCTATAAAAGTTCATCCATAGTAAATTAATGAGTGTACACTGTACCATAAATAAATAAATCATATTTATTTATTCATAAATCGTAATAAGTGTTAATTTGCGCACTGGTCCATACCAGTACTGTAGCAATGTCAACAATAAATACTGGACGATGGACTGTAGGTACTCTGATTCTAGTTAATTCAACATTCATACGGCTTCGAATTTCGATATAGTTAAAAGGTGTGTTTTTTATAATAAGCGTCTTATTCTGACTACTCAGTTACTTCTTGAAAAATCTGCTACTTGACGTTTGTTTGGTGATTTTGAGACTGCTTGCTGTAATTTGGCTGTTAGGGTCCTATATTATTCTCCCCCGTCGGGTCGTATTAGATCGAAACTGTAGGTATTATTATTGAGTATAAATAACATATTGTTGAAATAAATAAAATATTTCGGATACTTTATTTAATTTTTTTTTTGCTAATAAATATTATGTTCTGTAAATTAGCCAGAAGTAATTAACTTTTCTAAAATATCCAAACCTGAAACTTAATTAACTCGATACTTAGGAAAGCTTATTTAAAATTAATATATTCTTAAGTGTACCTTCAGAGTGAAAACATAATCTTTAGTAATGAAAATGTTGGGGTATGAAGGAATGATTGAGAGAAAACTGCGTACTTTGTTGGCACGGCTATTAATCTCCGTCTTAAACCAATTAGGGTATAATAATTGTACGGGGAAGATCTCGAACGGAATATTGTTCGTGAATCATGCTCAGTGATTAAGTGCCTATTGTGTTTTACATAAATTGTTGAGCAGAAACGTGTGACGTAACAGATGTGTTAGTTACAGCGAGTATCTTCGTTGCGGTGCGTCGAACGCGCCGCTCTGTCGTTAGGGTCAATTCATATCGCAACGCGAAGCGTATATGCAAATTTCTAAATTTGTACTGAATTGATCAAAGATAGATTTCAATTGCGTGAGGGTGCGTCCACATTTGTATCATTTGCGCGATCAGATCTCCGTCGCGATCATCGCGCCGTATCAAGTATGTGTATCATAGTGTGGACGCCTATTAGATCATTCTGCCGATCATGCGCGTATTTGATACGACACGTATCAGATACGGGGTTAATAGCGATCGGGGCGTATCATGATACGCGTATCATTTTGACACGCTTCGATGATACGCGACGGAGATCTGATCGGAGATCTGATCGCGCAAATGATACAAATATGGACGCACCGTCAGACGTCTAATTGCAAATCTGTCAAATCCATACAAATTAGAAATTCATCTACGTATCGCGTTGCGATCTGAATCTACATCCTACACTGAGCTGCGGTGCGTCGAACGCGGCGCGTTCCTTGTTTTACATTTTGTATGTTTTATGGCTTGACCTTGACAATAGTATTATGGTAGCAATACCTAGCTTGAGTACACTACATTAATATAGTGACTTCAGAATAAAGTAAATCTTCTATCTGTACAGGCTACTGCAAATTATAGCCGCAATGCCATGGATGAATGACAATGAAATGGAAGGATGATGATTAGGCATTCTAAATTGGAATAGGCAGTCCTACGCTGCAAGTCTGTCAATAAAATGTGTATCTTTTTGTGTAGTAAATAAAGTGTAATTTTCTTATTAATCGCATCGCATCGCCTTGGAATATAAACTTATCTGTTTGCCAAATTATAATAAAAAGCGACATACAAAGGATATAATAAATAGAAAGCCCATAGACAAAAAACACTTACCTGGATAGTATCAACGAAAGGCCCAAACGCTTTCCACGGGCTGAATATGATGTTGGTGTTCTCGTCGCCCGGGGCCGGAGTGTGGCGGGGCAGTTCGATGGACACGGCTGGACTTGGCAGGATGCGCTGCTGGATGATCGGCTTGCCTTGGATCTGGAAGGTATAAGTTATGTTGAGTTATACGAAGAGTAACTATATTGACTGGTACTAATAGTTCAAATTTACGAGGGTAACCTTAAGTTTTTCAAAATATAAAATGACATAGGCGCCGGTTGGCAGCGGTTGACATGAAGCAACCGCAGACGACGTGTCGTCGCGACGCTACCGGTTTCTATGTATTTCTATGAAATACCCTGTGCAGCTAGCGACACGAAGCTGGTACTTCTTCATAGAAACATAGAAACCAGTAGTGTCGCGACGACACATCGTCTGCTGCAACTTCATGAAGTCGGCTTTCAACTTGTACCTTTATGCTATTATTATATCAAGTTACCAGGTAATAAAATATTATGACAAATCATACAAAAATTTTCACACAACAGAGTTGCGGGCGTTATCTCCTAATATAAATAATAACATAATAATTTTGAAGAATACTTAATTTAGATGTATCTAAAATGATTTTCATTTAAACATAAAATTAAGTGTAAATAAACGTAACACGAGAACGTTACAGAATTCCATTACCGCTCCACTCTGGGGAAATGGGACGCGCCCAACGACGTACCAGATATGGAAACATCCCACAACGTACCGTTTAGTAAATTTAATTATTAATATGCATCTCTACTGTAGTCATAAGATTTAGACACTAGACTAAGGGCATGTTTCACCACTTAAGGTTGCGTCCACATTTGTATCATTTGCGCGATCAGATCCCCGATCAGATCTGCGTCGCGTATCATCGAAGCATGTCAAAATGATACGCGTATCATGACACGCCCCGATCGCTATTAACCGCGTATCTGACACGTGTCGAATCAAATACGCGCATGATCGGCAGAATGATCTAATAGGCGTCCACACTATGATACGCATACTTGATACGGCGCGATGATCGCGACGGAGATCTGATCGGAGATCTGATCGCGCAAATGATACAAATGTGGACGCACCGTAATATCATTAAGTGTTGAAACAGCTCCTAAAGATTATGATTACACGGTTTTTTGCTAGATTTTTACAAATAGTCTATGACGAAGGAAGAACACCAGTATTGTTTTTAAAATGTATGATGTCAGCATTGCTGACATCACTTTCTTTATCTAAATTATTATCAAATTCAGAACTCATGCTGATATAAGCAGAAAAACACTCACCAAGTAAAACTATTCTTAGTAAATTTTAAAACACTTATTCCAACTATTATTAATACAAATTCCAAATTTCTTCTTAAAACTTAGCGTAGCAGCAATATTTTTCGATCCTTACTGATCAACAGCTCAAATCAAACAGAACCGATTGAGTGTTGTGCAACAGGTTTTATAGGGTTTGAACTTGTTTACAAAATAATGCAATTTTAAAGAAACAAATGTTATGAGTTGTAAATGTAATTATTACATTAAAAATCAACATTTAAATTAACAAATTACTAAACTTATTTATTTTTATTATTTAAGCTAAACAACAAATATTGTTATTCTCAATTATTACAAATAGTTATTGTAATTTTTAAACGAACAATCATGTTTTTAATGCAATAGCATTTAAAAATTATAATTAAAATTTACAAATCAAGAAAACTTAAATAAGATATTTTCATTTCAGTATTAACACAGGAAGTATATTTTTATTATTCATAATTTTAACATTTCAAAAATAAGAATCTACACTTAGGAAATCAATAAATAATATTTTAATTAACAGTTTATTGTAATTTTAATTGTTATTAAATAGTAAGTAATTAATTGCGTATAGTTCTACTTTTATAATTATTTACTGTTGCGCCGATATAATTAATATACATATTATATATTATTTTCTTTATGCCAAGTCTATGTATGTGTTTCTTAGGACTGTAGTGAGTCTTAAAAATGTCGTGTCTTCTTTTTCTTTGCGATTGAGGCTTAAGATCTTATGTCGTTGTTATTATAAACGCAATGTATGTACGCAATGTATTTTCCGGAAGATGTCTGAAGGTTTTATTGTAGAAAAATAGCTACCGAGAATACACAACTCACATAATATCATTCACAGTTTAAACCTTTTAATATTTTATTTATTTTTATTAAGCTTAGGCTTAAAGCTTCATTGATCTTATAAGATAGAGCTTGTAAAATTTTTATGAATATTGCTTGATCACGGTGCAACATCCCTGGGATGGGATATCAACGAAAGAAATGGAAAATTAAGTGGAATTTGAGGTGATTGGTAATATTCGTGATACTTTCAACCAACCAGGGAGGTTCAGATAAGTACATGGTATTATTTGATACGAAATCAAACTCACTCCAAATACTTACGGCAAAAGTTCAAGTTCTTAAATTTATTTTGTTGTTGTTTATTTGAGCTTTGTGCGCGGCGACTGAATCAAGAAATTATGTAACGAAAATAAACCTAAACTCGTCTAACGTCGTTAAAGTTCGGCAGACTTCAGCACGGTGTTTGTGTGCGTGCGACTAGACGTATGCGTGTAGACAAGCTGCTAATTGCAATAGCTTTACCGCGGCATTCTCCGAGTGCCACATGTATTTTTAAGGGTCGGATTACATTGCAACGCGACGAGGCCATGTTCGAGGCGATGTTTTTAGAAAAGGCAGCCACCGCGAAAGGCCAGACTGTCAATATAATAATATTAATATGTATCTTTTAGTGTAGTAAATAAAGGTCAGTTTTGAATGGCTTTATTGACGTGATAACGTCTTATAATTCGATATGGGCTGCGCGCACGAAAAAACATGACGCAATATGCGGTGTTACCTCGCTCTGAGGCGTTCCATTTGAGTTGTTTAGCAGAAATGTACAGTCGGGGAAAATTGTGCTAAGCAGAAATGTACAGTCGGGGAAATGAGTTGTTTAGCAGAAATGTACAGTCGGGGAAAATTGTGCTAAGCAGAAATGTACAGTCGGGGAAAGGAGTTGTTTAGCAGAAATGTACAGTCGGGGAAAATTGTGCTAAGCAGAAATGTACAGTCGGGGAAATGAGTTGTTTAGCAGAAATGTACAGTCGGGGAAAATTGTGTTAGGAAGAAATGTACAGTCGGGGAAATGAGTTGTTTAGCAGAAATGTACAGTCGGGGAAATGAGTTGCTTAGCAGAAATGTACGGTCGGGGAAAATTGTGCTAAGCAGAAATGTACAGTCGGGGAAATGAGTTGTTTAGCAGAAATGTACAGTCGGGGAAATGAGTTGCTTAGCAGAAATGTACAGTCGGGGAAAATTGTGCTATGCAGAAATGTACAGTCGGGGAAATGAGTTGTTTAGCAGAAATTTACAGTCGGGGAAATGAGTTGTTTAGCAGAAATGTACAGTCGGGGAAAATTGTGCTAAGCAGAAATGTACAGTCGGGGAAATGAGTTGTTTAGCAGAAATGTACAGTCGGGAAAAATTGTGCTAAGCAGAAATGTACAGTCGGGGAAATGAGTTGTTTAGCAGAAATGTACAGTCGGGGAAATGAGTTGTTTAGCAGAAATGTATAGTCGGGGAAAATTGTGCTAAGCAGAAATGTACAGTCGGGGAAATGAGTTGTTTAGCAGAAATGTACAGTCGGGGAAATGAGTTGTTTAGCAGAAATGTACAGTCGGGGAAATGAGTTGTTTAGCAGAAATGTCCAGTTGGGGAAAATTGTGCTAAGCAGAAATGTACAGTCGGGGAAATGAGTTGTTTAGCAGAAATGTACAGTCGGGGAAATGAGTTGTTTAGCAGAAATGTACAGTCGGGGAAAATTGTGCTAAGCAGAAATGTACAGTCGGGGAAATGAGTTATTTAGCAGAAATGTAAAGTCGGGGAAATGAGTTGTTTACCAGAAATGTACAGTCAGGGAAAATTGTGCTAAGCAGAAATGTACAGTCGGGGAAATGAGTTTTGACGTGACAACGTCTTATGATTCGATGGAGCCGGCTGCACGCACAAAAAACATGACACATGCGGCATTACCTCGCTCTGAGGCGTTCCATTTAAGGCTTGAAGTGCAAGCGAGAGCGCGGAACGAGCGACAAAGAGGCACGTTGTCACGTTCAACTATCGTCAGTAAACCGACTTTACAGACAACCGTTTTTTTTAAACTTGATGACGCCCGCAACTCCGTTCTGACAAAATTCGTTTATCGCGCGGGAACCGTACATTTTTCCCAGATATAAAGTATTTATCTCCTGTCCCGGGACTCAAAATATCTCCATACAGAAAATTTGGTTCAGTGGTTTGGGCATGAAGAGGCAACAGACAAACAGACATACATATACACAGACATTTTATAATAATACTAGCTGTCCCGGCAAACGTCGCTTTGCTATAATATATTTTCCATATTATTTTATTGAAGTGACTAAATAAGTATCATGTCACCATGGCAACGTCGATCGCTATCCCGTCGCACAAACAATGGTCGCTGTCAGTCTCACGTTGTAATAATTTACTATTATTTATTCAACAAATGCACTTATCAATATATAATGTACGAGTACCGAGTAGCCGATTCTCAGACCTACTGAATTTGCATATAAAATTTGGTAAAAATCAGTAAAGCCGTTTCGGAGGAGTTTGTGGACTAACATTGTGACACGAGAATTTTATATATAAGATTAGTATATGGAAGTATGGATGTATCGCATCGTATCGCTTTGTCGTTGCAATATAGGCCTAAGGAATTACTGTCAGTTGTAACCTACTAAAAAAACTAATACTATGTACAATATTGTACAGTATTAACATTTGAAGGTTCAGAGAGTTTAATAATTATTCTGGGAATAACTTTCAGCCTTACAGCCAGGACATTTCCAGGTAGGATACACGAGTTAGAACTTTGGTCAATTTATGTTAAGTTTGAAGTAAGTAATCGGTGAAAATTACTAAGTTTGTGTATTTTGTTGCTATGTATTTATTATAATTTATAATACACCATGTTTAATCCTTCGACCGTGGATTCTTGGAAATCTATTGTTATTCTATTGTGTCTCGCTCACCAGTGAGCTTATGGGGCTTGATGGTTTAATCGGAACAAATAAAATAAATAGGGAATATTACGCTACGGCACAGAATATAATATATTAGTAGTATCAAGTTAAGGTGGCAGACGGCGTTATTAGCACATACAGTAAACAATCCGACCATAATCTGACATGTTGCACTGTGCACACCTCTCAGAACATTGACAGAAATGTTGTCAAACGTCGGACAAAACTTATTTCTGTCTATGCTGGTGCGAGAGTAAAAACATTGCAGCAATAGAATGTAATTATTAAGTCCACACTGTGCCTTTTTTGTTCATTAAGGGCATGCATCAAAGCGCAGTCAACAGCGCGCGTGAGGCATGCCCGCGACGCATGCCCTTTGACCTTATCCAAAACTTTCGCTTTGTTCTTTAATGACAAAGTTGGCGTTGCGTTCGTTGACGCATTCAATTATTGAATGCGCCAATACGAAAGTTGAATGAAAGAAGATGACGAAAATTGAAGAAAGTGCACAGTGTGAACATATTCTGTTGTATTAAAATCATTAAAATACATTACAGCATAAAATTGCAGATAAATCATAATGCAATGTAATAAAATTGTAGTCGGTCTATTTGCATATCTGACGAGGCTACAATTCTCAATATCTATTTGAACAGCGATAGATTTTTCAAGAAACGTTTTGATTCCATTTTCTCGTTCATTCGTCATATTAAGAGCCGAGGGCGAATATTTCATTCGGTTCATATGCTATCCATTTTATGAGGATCATTACAAGCGGAATTTATTGAAAGCGCTTCAACCAATACATTATAAGTTATTCTGTATTTTGTCTTTTTTCAAATTATTGTAAGTCTACTTTGGTTAAGTTATGTAATAAGATGTTAGGTATACTATAGATGTTATTATATTTTAGTAGACCGTTTGGTTTTATAATCACGACTCACGAACGTTTAAAACGTAGCAACAATATTTATAGTTTTAAACTATAATCTGGACACGTAAATTAATTATCAGCCTTGTAATTTATAATAATTTATTGAAACTTTACCATATTTAATCAACTAATAGGGATGATAAATAAACTCGTAGGTACATCACAGTCAAACGAAACTAAATATTCTTATTTGTACGTCCATTGCGGGATTTGTAATTATTCGCGTGTGCAAACACCATTGACTTTGATATCGGCACATCATGTTCTCTAGGACACCGGATCCTTTCATTTTGTTCCAACTCTCGTTTCAAAGAGCTTCGTGGCTCATATAAACGTAGGCTAGCTTTGCCTTCGTTTATACATCCATACTAATATTATAAATGCGAAAGTGTGTCTGTCTGTCTGTCTGTTACCTCTTCACACCCAAACCGCTGAACCGATTTTGCTGAAATTTGGCATGGAGATACTTTGAGTTTTGGGGAAACGACATAGGATACTTTTTGTCCTAGAAAAATGTACGGTTCCCGCGCGATAAACAAGCTTTGGCGCAACAGAGTTACGGACATTATCTAGTGCAAAATATTTACTTTTTGATATTTTTAACGATGTTTTTATCCTGGATTTATAAGAGAGTGGTTTTGACTTTTGCGAATTTGATATCGGAAGCGCGTCTTTTGTGAATTACAACAAAATATAGGAATTTCAAAATATGATCGATTAGCAAAAGTATATTATTACTTCTATTTACTAAGAAAAAAAAATTGGTTAATGGATTTTTGAGCAGCTAGTACCTGAAACGATAATTATAATAATTATTCTATTTCTATTTTTAATTAGCTAGCCGTTATTCGTTAATCTTAAAGCACTGGAGAAAACACAACTTTCAGATAAACTTTCTCATACATCGTAAATTTTAAAACGTCTGTATTTTCTAGGGTTAGGTACAAAATACACGATAAATGCCCAGCTATCGATAACAATATATCAAGGTCATATTTTGGCCTAGTAAGCAGTTGCCATCAATTTGAGCCTTATTGTTATAGCAGTAAGATCGAGTTGGTACTGTTGGTGACTGAATATGTGGGTAGATGTGATATTGGACGTTTTATATAATAGTTCGATTGTAAGTTTATCGTGTCGAGTTAGTGATTGAGTGAGCTCATCACTCATAGTTTTCGTGGTATCTTAAGTTTATGTAAAGAATATTCTGGAGAAAATTTAATATTAGGTTTAGTAAAATAAAACCCGGTTAGCGAAAGCCATCTATCGTTACTTGTCTTTACGTCGGCGCAGCGGTCTACTCTCCCTTCGTTTTAAGAATTTTGATCAGTATCCTGATGCGAATGTAAGGCCGTGCAACCTTACAACCTGCAAGCAAACTCGTGGAAGTCTTGCGTGAGTTTCTTGCAATATTGTTTAAATTTCATACTAATTCCTGCAATTTATTGCTGCAATAAAATATGTCTTGCGAGAAGCTCGCGGATAATACTATCGGAACTTATCGCGGAGGTATTTACACACGAGAGCTTACGAATGTCGCGATAGGAATTATATCATTATTTTAAACAAAAACACAAGCCGTGCGATAACTTTCTGCGAGATATAGCAGCGAGATCTGTCGCGAGTCCATGCAGACGTGTTGAGACATGCTTTCGCAACTACTCGCAGGAAGCGCTTGACAAATTGTCGCGACAGCACTTGCTACGGGGTTTACACTTGCAAGCTACTGTCAGACATTTCTCGCGACAGTTGTCTTGCAGGTGGAAACACGGCCTTACACTGATGCAGCAGTCTACTCTTCCTTCGTCTTAAGAATTTTGATCAGCCTGATGCGAGTATAAATTTTTTTATCCATCCTGAAACACCGCTATAGAATTTTTAACTTTTTAATAAAAAAAACCGTCCAACTTTTTACGAAGCCCTATACGATGCCCATATTTTTTTTTCATATTCTATAAGGCGAATTTCAATATATTTTGTCGTGATATCTTTCTAGTATTTTTTGTATATTACTCTCTACTAGTCTCAGATATTATGTGAATCGCATCACGACGATGATAAATTATATATTTTCATTGAGTATATTAATATGCATTTTTTTTATGAAATAAGGGGGCAAACGAGCAAACGTGTCACCTGATGGAAAGCAACTTCCGTCACCCATGGACACTCACAGCATCAGAAGAGCTGCAGGTGCGTTGCCGGCCTTTTAAGAGGGAATAGGGTAATAGTGGAGGGTAGGGAAGGGAATAGGGGAGGGTAGGGAAGGAAATAGGAGAGGGTAGGGAAGGGAAAAGGGTAGGGGATTGGGCCTCCGGCAAACTCACTCACTCGGCGTGGAACAGCGCAAGCGCTGTTTCACGCCAGTTTTCTGTGAGCCCGTGGTATATTTCTTCGGTCGAGCCGGCCCAATCGTGCCGAAGCATGGCTCTCCCACGCCAAACTTTAGATACGAAATCGAAATCATAGGATACCTGATCCAGTCATACGTATCAAGATAAGTTATACAATATACTCGTAGTAGATACACATTCGATGAATATCGTAAATCGCCTAGCGAAGAACGAGCTCGTAGTATTCGCCTAAAAGTAATCTTTGCTACGCCACCATAATATAATATTACTCAGTAGATTGTAGGTTTTTTCAACAAATTACTAGGAGACACGGCGAGCACAAAACACCGACATAATAGCCGTAGAACGTCCCACAAATTACCTCGCCAATTGTTCTGAATATATTATATCTGAGGTTAATGACGGTGGAAGAATAAAATGGAATTAGCAACACAAAGAGCAGGACGAGACGTGAATATTTATGTGGACGTTTTTCTCTTCCACAGTCTACACGCGTGCTTTATAAGGTAAAAATTTCCCGTTGTATTTGAATGGAGAAGAAAACTACATGGGAACTGCAATTTTTTGGGATAATATGCAGCCTTTTTAAAGGTTCAAACAATTCATTTAGTGTTTTAGCTTCAAAAAATAACAAACATCCATTCAGCCTCACCAACAATATTGTATTGTATTGCAAAAGTATGAAATTCCGTTCTCTAGTAACACCAGTTCTTCGAAAACTTAGCACGGGGCAAGGCAGACGTGTTGTGAAGCGTCCAAAATTGTAACTTCAATAAAAATAAAGAGTTAGTTTATTTTTTGCTACGAATATACTCTGAACTCTGAAACAAAATTATTGCAATATCATTGGCTCTTAATACGTTTGCAACGTTTCAAATTAATTAGACTACTGGAGACGGGTAAAATCGTGCTCTGCAAAGATTCCGTTACATACATACAGCTCAACATAATAAAAGCGTATTAAAAATGTACAGTACCCGCTGGTTAAGGCTTCTTACAGACGAACGGCACCTGCCGTCGACTGCCGCCGACGCGTGCCGCCGACACGCGCCGTTCGTCTGTAAGCGCTCTAATATATTAACGGGTAAGGAAAAAGCTGTTTTTATTGCTTATTTTCGTGATGTCATGACACATAATATAAAATCATTACACAGTAATATTTCCCTGACACTTCGTCTCATAAGTATGATCAGTGCGCAACTTTTCCCGGTTTCCATGGAATTTTCCAAGAATTTTCCTGTAAGATTGACAATTTCGAGGGCACTGGTTCAGGGATGATTACCTTTGTATTTGTTTTCAATATATCAAGGTAAATATACTGAACAAATATTTTTTCACGGAACGGTTTGAATTTATTGGGGAAATAGAAGAAATGTTACAATTTATATGTATGTCATTGTAATATTTCTTCTATTTCCCCAATAACTACAAACCGTTCCGTATTAAATACAGGGTGTAACAAAACTAACTGATAATAATTACTTTAGTGTGTATTTACATAATATGGGTGATAATTACGTTAGTGTGTATATGGGTAGAGTTCACTGTAAAAACAACACACACAATATGTTTTGTGTTGTTTCTGTTCACTGCTGCATTAGATAAAGCTGTTCAAGCAAAGCTTTTTAAAGAATTTTGGCATTTTTATTCCACTTTAAAATATAATTTAGCAACAGAGCCAATTTCCTCAAACATGCGATAGAAAGTACAAAACAAATTTTCTGTAATTCTCATTTGAAAATAAAATAAAGCAACATTGGTTAGGAAATTGTAGATGATTGTACGTAAAAGAATTAGAAGTTGTGATTAGATACTATATCTAAAACACAGCTACCATATTATATGTTTTACTGTAAGTGAATTGTTGCGAGACAAACTAATCCAAAAGTTGTAAGTTTAGTACAACATCCATATTAAAACATAATAATTATAACCAAATTATAACCCTCAGCCCCAAGAACAAAAAGTTATTATTTCATTAGAGGTGGATTACAATACTAATTACATAAATCTATCACAGTATATCATGCCTAAAACTATATAAAGATAGATATATAAAAATCTATTTAGCCAGCGAATACGAGGATAACAACTGAAATATATTTAGTGGTTCAAGAGAAGCAGATAAATATATTTAGTGAAATTTTAATACCCACCTTCGGGACCCAACCGTCGTTCGTTCTGTTTAGCGTTATGAGAATCTAAAGCCTCTAGTACTGAGACATTTATTTAAACGTTCTACACCAGTGTTTTCCAACCTTTTTATAATGCGACCTAAGACATTTTGGCATTAGAAAATATTTCGCGACCCCCACCTTCACTTTTATAATATCTTTTTACCAAGTGTGCATGATTACGAATAAGTTAAAATGTTACATTATTTTGTTAAAATTATCCTACTTGATATAACATTTTGACGTTATAATTCGATGGGGCCGGCTGCGCGCACGAAAAAACATGACGCAATATGCGGCGTTACCTCGCTCTGAGGCGTTCCATTTAAGGCTATGACGTTGTCACGTTCAACTATCGTCAGTAAACCGACTTTACAGACAACCGATTTTATCTGTGTTTGGCGGTCTGTACACCGCACAGAGCACCGTACAGTCGGGGAAAATTGTGCTAAGCAGAAATGTACAGTCGGGGAAATGAGTTGTTTAGCAGAAATGTAGAGTCGGGGAAATGAGTTTTTTAATTTTTATTGGAAATGTAATATTATTTCAACACTCTAAACTTTTTTAAAGTATCAGAAAAAAAATTGGGCGCTCTCAAAGACTTTTAATGATTACTCAACTTTAACTGAATGAAGCTTAACAGAGAAGAGTTTAACAGAAAATGTGTGAAGTTTATGTCAAAATATTCATTTAAAAAAAGTTAAATATTACTTCAATGTTACTTTAATTTTTATTGATTTTTTACTGTAATAAATAACTCTTTCTAATGCTTTGTTCAAACCTACGCGACCAAGCGACTGCGAAGCGGGAGCGTCAAGTTGCGTCAAGTTGTCAAATGTGTGTTTTGAGCTAAACTTCTTTTTAAAACCATTTGACAACTTGACGCTCCCGCTTCGCATTTGCTTGGTCGCGTAGGTTTGAACAAAGCATAACTTTGGCGACGGCCCAGGGGGTCGTAACCCACAGGTTGAAAAACACTGTTTCACAAGACCGCCATCTTGTTTTTTTATTTCTTTTCTATGTCACGAAGGAGTGAAGTTTCTCCGGAGTTATTGTTGATTTTTCATGTTATATAAACACTTTTAACTGTCTTTTGAGAGGAGGATGGTGTGTTCTATGAAATATTAATAACTTATTATTCTTCTGGACATGTAAATGATTTTATAAAAACTCTACAAAATACGTTAATTAAACATTTAAGAAATGTAATAATTTTATTTCAACACTCTACATTTTTGTATCTGTATCAGAAAAAAAAATTGGGCGCTCTCATAGACTTTTAATGATTACTCAACTTTAACTGAATGAAGCTTAACAGAGAAGAGTTTAACAGAAAATGTGTGAAGTTTATGTCAAAGTATTCATTAATAAAAAGTTAAATATTACTTAAAATATATCTGAGACAAATATGCGTTGATCTTTTTAACTAAAGTTGTTTGGCATTTTATAATATTTTCAAACTTGCCCCAAATCATCTGAATTCTGAAATATACAATTTATTATTTTGAAAGAAAACAAACCACAACAGGCATAGGTAACTACAAAACAATAATAATAATTAGTGTCAACTACAGCTAGAAGAATCACAAAGGAATTTGAAAAACGTGTAACATTTTATTTGAACGATTTCAACAAACTGAATTCCTTTTAATTGTACCACTTATAAAATAAAATACGCTTTTAAGCATTTGAGATAGAAAATGTTTCTGTAATTCATTGAAAAATATTGTATGCCGCTTCCACTGTATAGCTGAAATTGTATTTTTTTCGTTACCTATATGGATGAAAAGAGCTAAATCTCTTGGTTCTTGTTTTTTATCAAGTTCCGCCTTATATATTTATAAATTCAGGTTATTAATCAAAAACATTTTCTGAAAAACGACCAAAAAATTCAAAAAAAAATAAAACAACACCATAAAAATTCAATTAATTACACCTTAAAACAATTGTTACTGAGAGAAAAGTTAAAATTGCTTAATGAAATTACTTGAGATTTAAAGAGGAATTTTTGTTTTGTCATTAAATTCGGGACTCGGTCGGACTCCGGAAATGTCAGGCGACACCCGCATTTCACGTGTTTTGTTTTTTTATTACTTTTCAGGAAATGGACAGTCGTACAAGGATTTTAATATTATGTCACTTGCATGACAATGTAATAGGACCGTGGTTACGTAGTGACTGCTAGTACGGGAGGAATTTTATTTGCGAAAAATATTGAAAGTGGTAGCTAACAGAGATAGAAAGGATTTCATACTTTGAATTGATGGTGCTAAAATATGGACTGTTTTATTTGTAGGACAATGTTACTGTTAAATTATATAACTAATAACCTGTCAATATAACCACTTTCGAGATATTTCGCAAATAAAAATGTTGTTCGTCTTATCAAAATGAAGCTACTCACAAGAAATTTGCTTGATAGCTGTTATCAAAAAAAATTTTGTTCTAGGGCTCCCGTACTCTACCTTCAAAAGGACATCTGCAATGTTAGTATTCATTTCGACCACATCCACATGTTAGTAATATTACTAAATTATTACTAATATTATAAATGCGAAAGTGTGTCTGTCTGTCTGTCTTTTAGGTACCTCTTCGCGCCCAAACTGCTGAACCGATTTTGCTGAAATTCGGTACGGATATACTTTGAGTCCCGAGAAAGGATACTTTATATCCCGGGAAAATGTACGGCTCCCTCGAGATAAACGAATTTTGGCGCAACGAAATTGTGGGCGTCATCTAGGTATCTTCTTCTTCTTATATATAAAAATGGATTTTCAAATGTGTTAGTCGCGCTAAAACTCGAAAGCGGCTGAACGGATTGGGCTGATTTTAGTCTTAAAATATTCGTAGAAGTCCAGGGAAGGTTTTAAAGTGACACGAAGTTCACCGGGACAGCTAGTTACTAAATAAAACTGAAGAATTTAACTATCGACAATAAAGCATCAATTTAAGTTTAAGTTTAAGAACGATTTTAATGGATGGAACATAATTATATTCTTCAGTACAGCTTTGACCATGGGACGACCACTTTTTATTGCTAAATACACTAATCTCTACCGACGAAGGACTGACTACAGGAGTCATTTTTCGAAAATCCACGAAATCTAGTAACAAATATAATGAAGATGTCGGTGAAATTAATTGGAAATCTAGAAATTTCTCGACTATTCCGATGATTTTAGCATTCGTAATGTAGATTCGTTATAGATAAAACGTACAAATACCAATGTAATTTAGGTACATTCGTACAAATTCTGTATTCGGCGTGATTCCCACAATGTACAGCTCAATACAAATCGTTTTGCAAATAAACGCGAACTATAATGCGGGAACTTTCGGGTTAGGGCGCTGATCTACAGGCTTTTGATTCACTATACAATATTATTTATAATAGTACAATTTCTATGGCTTTTATTATAATATTCAGTAGTCAATAATTAAGTTGGCTATAGAAATTGTGTATGTTTTATGTTGTTTATGGTGATTTAATAAATATTTCTTCACACGTTTAAACGATATGTACTGAAGAAATTGTCGTACTGTTGACTTCCCAATGTAATTAAATAAACAAGGCTGGCTCCTCTCAAACGGACATCTTTACGTATACATTTAGTGTCGACCGGAGTTTTATGGAACGGACGTATCCGTCAATGATAACCGTTAGATTGACAGCATCAAAATAAATATACTAATTAGTTTCCCATAAAAAATAACTCGTATAAATCATTGTATCTACTATCAGAGAAGTTGATTCAGACAGATGGCGGACCAACGTAATTTGATTTGTTTATGTCAAACCCAGCCGACAGATCGCGCCTTACAATTGACATAACTCAACCAAATGACGTAGGGCCTAGGTAATCAATTTCTTCGATGGAACATAATATTTTGGTGTTTCGTCATGTCGATCAGCGGCTCTGCCGTACGTGATTCGCGTTCCAATGCAATAACGATAAGTGAGATAAACAGCTGATGCAAATTCGCCCCCGGCCATCTCGCGCTCGACAATTGCTGCCTGATTGAAATCACGATTTACCCACTTTTTGTGAATTAACCACGAAATTTTCGACAAATAATTTGTAATCTAATTATTTAAATACAAAAAAATGTTTGATTTCGTATGTCGTATATTGGACCTCGATAATACTAACTAACAGTAGATTATGCACTGAGTGTGACGCAAGCAAAGCAGAGTTGATAGGGATACTTTCAACTTGCGTTGAGTTTTTGAAAGCCCCTATCATGAATTCCCTACAGTATTGAAAAATAATGCCCGCTTTTGTCTTATTATTAAGAAAATAGTTTTATCCCAAAAATATGGACTTCAGGGCGATGTGCATTTTTTTAATGAAGTTAAAAACAGCTAGTTTTTTAATAGACTGACCCAAAGAGAATATTATATTCACTACGTTGACTGACCTTCTTCGAATATGAACTTTAATCCTTCGATCGGGGATTCTTGGAAATGCTATAGTTTTTCTATATTGTTGTCGCGGTTACCGGTGTCCTTACGGGGCTTGATACTCGTAGGTTAAGGTCGCGTATCATCGAAGCGTGTCAAAATGATACGCGTATCATGATACGCCCCGATCGCTATTAACCGCGTATCTGATACATGCCGTATCAAATACTCGCATGATCGGCAGAATGATCTAATAGGCGTCCACACTATGATACGCATACTTGATACGGCGCGATGATCGCGACGGAGATCTGATCGGAGATCTGATCGCGCAAATGATACAAATGTGGACGCACCGTAACGCGATGTGCGGACTTTTTTTGAACGATCTAAACAGCAGCTTGTTTTTTTTAGTGTGACCTCCTTGGATTTTTTTATTCAAATTGCCCCTGTCAAATAGCTCTGAAGGGTAATCACAGCTCGGGGTTCATTTATCAAAGGACGTGACAGTGACGTCACGCCGGAAGTCGTAGCGTCACAGCGGACATGGGTTCGAATTTTGAAAGTAATTGATAATTTACTCGCGATAAAATCGATATTGCTATGATTGAGAGGTTATGATTACATTGGTATAATTTGTTTTTACCAATTTCATTATTAAGCGATTTTTCATAGAATAATATTATGTGAAATCATGATGATAAAAGACGTAGAACTTAGAAGTGAGCAACACTAATTAGCAGAAACTTGATTGTGTTTTGCTAATTTTGTTTAGTTAATTGAGAGTGGATGACATAAACCCACTTTACCTAGATGAATCTAGAAGGTGCAATATAGATTTTCTTCTCTATCTCTAAAATTTTTCACCCCTCAGTACAATCTTTACGAATCCCAAACATTGTCGTGCTATTCTTATATTAGTAATAGATTATTTATATTATCTATTTCAATCTCGTCTTTTATAATAATGAAGGTATACTCACGTCTCTGCCATTCAGCAGCCAGGTGAGGTTAGCGGGGGGATCGGC
This sequence comes from Polyommatus iphigenia, assembly GCA_963422495.1. NCBI lineage: Eukaryota > Metazoa > Arthropoda > Insecta > Lepidoptera > Lycaenidae > Polyommatus > Polyommatus iphigenia. The sequence goes on along the minus strand of OY730180.1, from coordinate 12,559,879 downwards.
GGGGGGCGAGGTGCACTGCGCCCGCAGGGAGTCCCCGGAAGCATACCAACCCTTCTCAGCCTTGATCTTCGGTTTATCTGGTGGCAGTTCTGAAACAAAAAAAAATAGATATATCGGGATAATAGTATTAATTCCGAAAGCACAGAATAGACATTAGAAGATAAACACTACCGTGGCCAGCCTCGAAAAAAGGGCTATGAACTCCAGGATGCCTAAGCCCATGACAGCGCTGGATCGCTGAAAGACCACGGGAGTCACTATTCACTAAATTGTATGAAAGTAGCCCATTAAATATTACATGTACTTATTATTTTTTATGAAATCTTTTCCTTTCTAAAAAATGTAAAATTCAACGCGGGTTTTGAGTCATCATAAACTCCTATATAGGTTAGGCCAAACTCGAAGGTCAGTGCATTGTTAAAATATTGATCATTGCTCTCGCTTGTTCCCTTCATGTTTAGGGATGATCAAAATAAAATCCCGCAGAAATTGTCCTGTTTTCCGTGTCCCAAAATAAACTTTTTACTCAATTTCAAGAATCACACGATTCGCCGCTAACACATTAAATCGCCCGAGCCCCGCTAATTGCCCGCTCACCGTGGCCTGGCCGAGCCTCGAAAATTGTAATAGCGTATTTGTCAAAATATTTACAAAGCGGCCCCGAATTTTGTGTATTCCCCGACATTTTTCATGTACTCGCCTCGAGCCGGAATAATATTTGCTATGAATTTCGCAGCATGATGGGCTCGTTAGTTGCCTGAAGTTGTCGACTTATTGACATTGCCAGCTCGTTGGAGCCAACTAGGGGTTTCATTTTTTCACTAGACTAAATCCGTTGGAAATTGTTTATCTTTAAACGCGGTGTTTCGAGTGGAATTAATCTTGTTAATGTTTTTGAAAGTGACAAAATAAATTGAATAAAAAAATAATGTAAGTACAAAATACTTTTGCGGTTTCAGTATTTTTTTGTTTAAGTACTTAAATAATATAAACTAATTTTATTATAATTAATGAGCATAAAATTTAACGGTAAGTAAGTAATCGATTGATAGAATTATTTTTTTGGTAAATAGGTAAGTGGTCTTCTGATAAAATATAAGTATTTACCAATGTAAAAATTAAGAACACGAAATAAAAACATACTTTATTTAGTTTTCATAAATCTTAAATGAATTGAAACCCAATTCAAAAACTTTAATCCGATAAAAAATTCTGAGATCACGTCGCTATCTCGAAATTAAAAATTCTAATTTTAATTTAATCAAATTAGAGACTCAAATTCACAAGAGACCTAATGAAAAAAGTTGAAATGCTTAATTCCTCGTGAAAGTCGCGATAAAATGATAAATGTGAACTGATAACCTCATTCGACTGTTAAATAATTTAAAAGTCACAAAAGCCGAAAAAATGCCACGAAAAGGAACATAAAATATTTAAAGACGCTTTACATAAACACTGAGAAAAATGTAGATTAATGTAAATTTGAACGTGCATGCGGCAAAAAATCCTTTGTTAAAAGTTCGCCTTAAATATTAAGGTGCTATATTACCACAATCTAATATTCTGCATTTAAATTTCACCTTAACGGGATCCCTCCGAAGCGGGATTTGAATAACAAAGTCGGGCTTTTTCCCGCCACCTGTGACGTCACTGAACACGAAATATGAGGTGTACACCAGTTCGCGCCGGTACGCGCCGGCTCAGACCGGTTTACACCAGTTCCCGGGATTTGTGAGTCCGGTTTGTTTTAATAAACTCGCGGGCAAAGTGACATTTGGTATTAAATTTTTGGTAAGGTAAACGGGATTTGGGTAGAAATGTGAATTATGCAGGGCGATATTGTGATTTTGCACACTTTAGTAATAGTTCCACGTTAATGTGTTTTGTTCTCATACTTCAGGGTGTCGGGTTACTTGTGTTCGTAATTTCAGTGGGGCCAATGATTTAAAAAAAGACATTGGGGGAGGTCCAGTTAATTGATAAGTTATTAGCTAGAAAATATATCCACCTCAATAAATAAAACCCGGTGCAAACAATATGAAAAATATTGCATACATTAAAACATATGAAAGAATTTGCGTAGCTTTACATAAGGGGGAAATAAGGGGCTTTGTAAATAGGCACTTGAAAAAATGTAAATGAAAACATAATTAAAATATTATATTCCATCAACTCACTCAGTATTCATCATAGCTACTTTACATATCAGCTGTTGAAAAGTAAAGGTAAAATGGAAAAGTTATTAAAGGTCCTTAATAATGTAGATGTTTTTATTAAAAAGAACTGAGTTAATTAATTGTTAACAATTCTATTTCGATGTTTTTAATAATATCATATTATTATATCATCACAACACCATCATTGCTAACGTATACACAAACTTAAAAATAGTAAAAATAATAAGCGTTTCGCATCTTTTGGTCGAAAATCGCTAGAAATTTCATGTGAAACTTCAACTAAAAATGGTAATGTGAAATGTAAGAGCCAATTTAATCATGATGGAGCTAAAGAAACTATTTCAGAGTAAGCAAACGTCGGAATATCTGATCGCAAGTCGCTCCAACTTCCATATCCCCGCCATCTTCAAACATGAAAACTCAATTAATTCAAGATCTCAATATGGAGTCATCAACGTAGCATCAGATGTTCTAGTTGGATTTGTTTTCCTTGAGTTCCAATTTCAAAATGTGCATTTCATGTTTTTTTTTTAATTTTTAAGAATTGAGGGTGAAAACGGGAAATAATGTCTGTATTCGAATTTTAATTTTTTAATTTATTTTTTACGCTGTATACTTTTACAACCTGGATTTTGATGGAGTTTGGTATGATGCAGTCGTAATATAAAAATATAGGCATTCGTTTGGGCAAAATGTATACTCTTTTGGTGAAGGAAATTGCGGGCAACATTTTGTAACTTGTAAGCAATGTCGTTAATTTGTTAATGAAAATGCTTCCTCTTCCTGGAATGTCGAGGATGTCTAATGGAAATACGTACCTACTCAGTAATTTTGCGTTAACTGCTTACAAGAAATCTCTCGTCTTCTGGTTTATATTAATATTTTCGAAGTAACTTCGCTCTTCCAGGTATATTAATAATTTTTAAGTAACGTTCGGTTGAATTTTATTTACTACATAATTTTAAGAACCGCTACACGTGTTTGGGGTTATGATCGAGTACAGTTATCAAGCTGTAATTAATTCTTGTGGACCTTTAAAGTATTGAAAATTTTGACATTATCGAAACCAAGAATGTTATCGATATAAATTATAGAGCCACGACTAGATCCACTATAGGTAAGTCACATTTAGCTATGTGATATGCGCTACAGTAGCGCGTTACAAATGCGACCGACAATGTGTAGTTTTATATAATTCTAGACGTCACGTTACTGCACAAAACGTCCGCGGTGCGTAAAATCAAAAGGGCATTTAACGTGTATACGTGTATATATTTTACTGTGGAAGTCGGCGTCCATGATATCGTGACGTCCGTAATATTAAAAGCGCACAATAGCTAGTACCGATACAATCGTCTTGTCAGTAATCGCGATAGAACGCCCGTTTTCCTACAAAAACTCGCCCTGTGCTAGGCTTCCAAATGAAAGCAGTTTCCATTTTCTCTATGCCCAATTCGGAAAACATTATGGCGTGCAAAAACTCTAAAGTAAAAGAAATAGTGAAACATAATTTAAACCGATTTTGAATATGCACGCTCTGTGGTCGGGAAAACTGTGTGACGTCACAGTTTCGCTTCGCGTAGGCAATAGAGACGATAAAAATGGAAATCGATTATCGTGATCGCTTAAGCGAATCGCTCTGCAATGCGATAAATCACAAAAGGCCTGAATGCTGTAATCTAATATCTGCATTTTAGATATCTCAAATTGATTGAAGATTTATATTATACTAGCTGACCCGCCGAACTTCATATCTTTTGACTCCAAAATTTTTATCACCTATGATAAACCTAAAATACCTAACATAATAACTGTATTTTAAAAAGATAAAACCGACTTCAAAATTATTGTACGTAATTGAATTAAAAATCTCTATCTCCAAATATACTGAACCGATTTTGATGAATTTTGCACTATTCCCTAAGTTGAACAATACCTAGTACAACAAAAAAAGAATGACTAAAATCGGTGTGGTAGTTCCAGAGATATGCGAACACAAACATAAAAACATACAAACATACATACATACTGTATAAGTGTATACACTTTTGAAATTTTGCACATTTCTTCAGACGCTGATATAGACTAACATATATACGAAAATTGGGCAGTTCTGGAAATATTACAGACGTATACGCGTCGAATTGATAACCTCCTTTTTTTGAAGTCGGTTAAAAAATATTCCTAAGGTAAGTCCTAATGAATCGAGTTGTACAGCTGGCTGCTGCATAACAATTGAAAATCTATTGTATCTGCGATACTCACGATGGAGATGTTAAATTCTAACGGTAATATCTAGGAAACATCATTATAAACAAATCAAATCGTTTGCATTCGTTCCCCAAATAAACTTAATTTAGAGGTTAACTAAAACTATACATCTGGGGGCATGGTCGTGCCCCGCCGAGACGAGCCAAGCGAAGCGCAAGGGCACTGCCTACCTTTTCTCGAAGTGTTTCGAATGTACCAGATAGTTCATATTCTCAAGGTATGATGTCAATAATAGAATAATTATTATATTAGACGAGATCTCATATTTTATTAACAGGGCAAGCCTTAGGTGGTCGTCTCGGTAACATTTTACAAGAATTGTTTTTGGTGATATTATGTTACTGGAAAAAGGTAAAAAAAAAGACCGTTAGTGGATGATTTTAAAGTAATTTCAGAGCGAAGTACTACTCTTCAAATACTGTAGAGTCTGGGACAAGATTTTAAATGTCTCGATGGTTGCCGCTGGCCTATTCCAGAGGATTGAACAATGAACAGGTCATTACGTCTGGGACCAACCATGTGCGGGTTTCCTCACGATGTTTTCTTTCACCGTACGAGCGTCACTTGAGATATAAAGTTTTCTCATTGGTACTCGCCTCCACCCACGATCGAACCTGCACCCTCTCGAGTGCGAACAAAAGGCTACCCAATTGGCCACGGATGCTCTTGGGATAGGAAATAGGCTGACGAAATAGATGCAGATTTCCAAACGCCCATTAGTCGTGCTTTAAAACGATGCTTCAGTAGGAGAGTGCTCTACTTCAGTACAGATTTTCAGTGTAAAGTGACGATGTAATACCGTAAGTGTAATAGTGAAATAGGAAATAATATTATGAACTTTGTAAAAAACGAAAACCTGCAAAATGATTTTCCGAAGCAAAACCTCCAGAGATATTGATTAAAGGGCCACTTGCACATCCATTATTATATTATAAATGCGAAAGTGTATGTATGTTTGTCTGTTACTACTTCACGCCCAAACTACTGAACCCACTTTTCTGAAATTCAGTGTGGTGATACTTTAAGTCATCCAAAACTGTATAATGAGGGAGCCCTAGAACAATTTTTTTTGTGATTACTAACAAGCTAATTTTTTGTGAGTAGCTTCATTTTGATAAGACAAACAACTTTTTTATCTGCGAAAAATCTTGAAAGTGGTAGCTAACAGAGATAGAAAGGATTTCATACTTTGATTTGATGGTCCTAAAATATGGATTGTTCTATTTGTAGGACAATATTACTCTTAAATTATATAACTATTTACCTACAAATATACAAAAAATCAGCTTGCTAAGGTTCCGTTTTAGGGTACAGTAGTCAACCAGTTTTGTTGATTACAGAACCCTAAAACGGAACCCTAACCAGCTGATTTTTTGTATATTTGTAGGTTAATAGTCATATAATTTAAGAGTAACATTGTCCTACAAATACAACAATCCATATTTTAGGACCATCAAATCAAAGTATGAAATCCTTTCTATTTCTGTTAGCTACCACTTTCAAGATTTGTCGCAGATAAAAAAGTTGTTTGTCTTATAAAAATGAAGCTACTCACCAAAAATTAGCTTGTTAGTAATCACAAAAAAAAATGTTCTAGGGCTCCCTCACTAGTACGCTTCTCTCGGGATAAACAAATTTTGGCGCAAGGAGGAGGTGCGGGCGTCATCTAGTTAAAATTTTAAACGATCTATTCTTCATATATTTCGACTTTTTCGATTGGAGTAACTTTAATCACCTTATTATATTACAGTATTTTTACTGTAATCTCATACAGACAGACAAAAAAAAACTCGTTTTCGTTGGTTATAATGAATTCGGTATAATATTAAACTTAACGTTGTTGGCATACTTCAGAACTAACTCGACAATAAATAAGTTTTCAGATAAAATTGTTATTTTAAAACAAATCTGTGTAGAAACTAAATAGGTCGGGGTGCGATTCCAACTCAATTTGAATGGGTCTCGTAAACTGTAGGAAACTTTGTTCATTTGTCAACTTTTTGTATCCACGATCACGATATGGCGTTTCGACAATTTTCATCAAGACATTTATTTCAGCTTGTTTACGAACACAATCTTTTTTAGGATTCCGTACCCAAAGGGTAAAAACGGTACCCTATTATCTGGGACCCTATTATCTCAGTAATCTGAGATTTTGATGTCTGTCCGTCTGTCTGTCTCCAGGCTATGATCTGGAGACAGACAGACAGATTCTTAAGATACATCTCAAGAACCGCTAGCTAGACTTCTGAAGTTTTCACAGATTGTGTATTTCTGTTGTCGCTATAACAAATACTAAAAACCAAATAAAATGAATATTTAAGGGGGCTCCCTTACAACAAACGTTCTTTTTTGGCCTTTTTGGATCGTAATCAATAATGGCAATGGCTAGGGACTTGAAATTTTTGTAAAGTCCTTAATTATATGTCTACTTAAATAATTAATAATAATATCTAAATAAAATAAAAATATAAGGGCCGCTCCCATACAAAAATACAATTTTTTGGCCTACTTTTTCTCTATAACGGTACGGAACCCTTGGTGCGCAAGTCTGACTTGCTATTGGCCGATTATTTAGTATTCGAAATACTAAATTTGTAATTTTCTTTTTGTCACTAGACTTTTTATGTACACTACTACACTAGGAAGTCTGAGGCACCCATTACACGCTCATGCAAGCGACAGTCAATTCCGTCAATCATGAATTATGTTTGACTGATGGTGACTGATGGACTGACGAATGGTATTAGACGGTCACTCAATTCTCTTCAGTTTTATGTCATTCAAAGCCAAAATTTTCAAAGGTATACGTTTCTAATTTTTTTCCAATTTTGTCAGATGTGACAACACTCACATAAAATTCGTGACTGATGGATTGGTTGCATGAAGCAAAAATCAAAATATCCACATTTTCGTCAATCAGCTTCATGCAACCGTCTGTCACGCTCTTAGACGGTAGGTTATCCATCAGTCACAGCCATGACTGTGGTAAAACTGACAGCAAAACCTACCGTGTAATGGATGCCAACCCAAACTACCAAAAAAGTACAGCTTGTCAAAAAATAGAAGGCGCCGAACGTACCTAGATAATTTCTAAATCACCTTAAAGTACAAAAACTTGTTAAATCATATAAAAATAAGTCAGGGTGATAATATTTTTGGTATACGTCTCATGTCTCCGTTTTCCAAAAATTGCGGGTATTTTCACAAAAATGAGTAACTTTTCGATAAAAATGGATATAAATATTTATATCCCACACCCGATCAATCCCTTACACAATCGTCTACTCATGCGGAGTTCTCGGAATATCCGAGGACTATTAATAATCTGCGCACTGATCGTTATGTAAATATGTGTGTGTATCTAAAGGCTTCTTCAGGGCTATCATTATCATCATCGTTTTGGGAGACGAATTCTTTTTCACAAGACCTTTGCATGCGTTATGAACGATTAGCAGCATGTCATCTTGAAGACAATTTATACAGCATACTCCTAGCGAAGTAACCACTTCAAACGGTGCCTATAAGATATTTGAAATGTACGTACGGTTGCACAAACACGTGCAGTCCCGACGATGTAATGCCCCTAGGACATAGTATTATTTATACAGTTTTTTAAATGGTGAATTAATAATAAAATTTAAAATACATAATATAAAACTAGCTAAATGATGCCTGCAACTCCGTTGCGCCAAAATTCGTTAATCGCGCGAGAACTGAACATTTTTCTGGGATAAAAAGAATCCTATGTTGCTTCCCGGGACTCAGTGTCTCCAAACCACATTTCCTCAAAATAGGTTTAGCGGTTTGGCCATGAAGAGGTAAAAGACAAACATACTTTCGCATTTATAATATGAGAAAGTAAGGATATGGATTACTCCAAAACTTTACCATCTAAACGATTAATCGTAGCGATAGCGCGAATAGTGGTTTCAGTAAGGCCTGCAAATGATCTGTCTGTCTGTAACGAAAACATTTGTCAGCGTAATCCTGCGTTGCGCACTTGGCATTATCTGCGCGTTATCTGCTCTCGAGATTGATAGGCGATTATATCACAATTGTATTTTGATTGCAGATAACTGCGAATAAATCACCCGAAGATCTCTTCGGATCCTTTAGGCTTGAGACAAAACAGATTTGGTGCTAATGCAGTAACTAAGGTTGTTTTAGAGTCATGCGGTTTTTGATGACGCTCATCCGCATGCTTGAAATTTATTGGCATACTTAAAATATAATATATCCATACTATACATTAGCTATGTCCACACTGTGCACTTTCATCTTCAATTTTCGTCATCTTCTATTCATTCATCTTTCGTTTTGACGCATTCATTAATTGAATGCGTCAACGAACGCAACGCCAACATTTTAATTTTTGTTTCGTTGCAGTGTCTATGATTATTAATGTAACGTTAAATTGTTGTGTGCGACGAGAAAATTTTACTGGGTGGAATATGTGCGGCTCATTTGGTCATAAGAAATTCCAGAAAAACAGAACAAAGCGAAAGTTTTGGATACGGACAACGAAAAAAAAAACAACGGAATTCTACTCCAAGCTTTAAGAATGAAGTTTGTAGGAACCAGCACCTCTCTAACTCAATCTACTCGTATGGCATTAGCATCAGCTATGCGTTTTTAATGCACTTGCCATCTGCAATTTAAATCTCTTATCAGCTGGAAGTGAATCTCGAAAGTTTTCGTGACCAAATAACTTAAACCGGGTTTATTCTGTACCCCGATTCGATTTTTTATTACAATATTCGTTCTTTGTCGATCAATTCGTTCGCTAAGGAAAAAAAGATATTTTTGTTTCCATCAAAGCAACGTAGAGCGATGAAAAAATTGAATAGGGTTTAAAATGTTGGTATACTTCTTTATAATATTTAGTAGAGAAGCAAAAAATGTAAGCATATAGATTAGTATGGTGTTTTAAGTTTTGACAGAGTCAGCCTTGTTCTAAAGAATTGTATTATTTTTATATGTCTGAGCCTTCTGGGAACAACAATATACGCTATTTTCTCACAATCTTTCACTTCACTGTTAGGCTTACTTAGAAGCGTAAATGTCTGGAATAAATCATAATATTAAGCATCAGTAACTTATTCCGCGCACATTAGCCGGCAAAATTGTTAGTCCCATAAAAAACGCGACCGCCATAACGCGAGGGGTTGAAATTATTATAAATCTTCATAGAATTACCATAGAGCAACTTAGGGAACTTTGCCCCTCAGACTCACTCGGTAAGTGGGTTGTAATTCATCGGAGCATGGTTGGTGTCGACACTCCCGTACTACGGGTTCTCGATATAACTTTTCGCCTTCGAGTTTCTAGAATCTAGATAGCGGCGTTTTGGAACGAAGTTCCTTATCGCGCGTTGCGAAAGGAGGCTACACGGAAAAATTCATACGAAAAGTTATAACGACACTTTTCCCACAGCATAGAAGATAGATACCGTAGGTCCCGCGAAGCGGGAGATGCGGTATCTATCTTGATCTATGTCTGTGATTTTTGCTATATTTGTAAGCCATACGGTAGTGCGTGTTTCTCTCTCTGCTTCTCTTTTTATAAAATATATATTTATATATATTTTTTTGTGTATTACAGATTTTTTGTACATAAGAAATAACTTCGTTCCATCCGGGTGTCCCTTCATACCTCTTAAGTTTTTTGTTGTATATTTACCTAGTACCCTACTCTTTAATATTTATGAAAGATTAGAGGAAGAAAAAAGGAAGGAATAATTAAATATAAGAGATTAGGGTACTCACTTTCCTTTTCTTTTCAAATTTCCAGCAACAGGGCATAAATAAAAATACAATTTTTCTTGACTTCATTCACTTATGATGTAATACAGTATTGTTATTTTTAACAAAAAATTTAAAATCGACTTCCAAGGTAAAAACAATAATAACATCCTTTTAAATTTTAATATGAACTAAAAAGTATTAAATAATATTTCCTATCTAATAGTGTCTTTTTCCGAATTCGGATAAACCTCAACTATTTCTGTACTCAATCTTCATTATTTTGAAGTCGGTACCAGATAGCTGAATCTTCAGTTCTCTGACAGAATATTTGAAACTTTTGGAACTGGCACCGACTTCAAAATTAAGAAGATTGAGTACAGAATTGAGGTTTATCCGAATTCGGAAAAAGGCACTATTAGATAAGAAAAATTATTTAATACTTTTTAGTTCATATTAAAATTTAAAAGGATGTTATTATTGTTTTTACCTTGGAAGTCGATTTTAATTTTTTGTTAAAAATAATAATTTCACTCTTTTTAATTACCTTGTAGGTAAAGCATCGCGTATATTCTACGTACTTATCTATAATTCGAAAACATTCGCGTTTATACTTCAGAAACTGTGTTTATTTACGTGTCCCACATGTTTTATATTTAATATAACTAAATATGTACCTAAATAAAACGGGAGAAGCATCACGCAACTCGCAAGTCAACCCGACAATCGACATTATAAAATAATTATTATGTCGATTGTCGGGTTTTATTTTGTTTATTATTAAATTTTGCCCGCGCGCTCCCCGTGCTCTCTCGAAACTCTCGCGTTGCCATCTGGTGAAAAACTAAAGGTAGGTACCACGGTGGCGGTGGCGGACGGACTTGCCTTCCCGAGGCAGTAGTTTGCGGCAATGGCATTATAGGTGGCGCTACAAAGTACGAAGTATTTTTGACGTGACAACGTCTTATAATTCGATATGGGCTGCGCGCACGAAAAAACATGACGCAATAATATGCGGTGTTACCTCGCTGATCGCTCTGAAGGCGTTCCAATATAAAGCCTAGTATCCACTTGAGCGGCTCGGCCAAATGAGCCCGCTCATTTGGCCGAGCCGCTCAAGTGGAGACACCTGAGCACGCTCGAACTCGCACGAATGAGCGGCTCATTCGCCCGAGCATGCTCAAGTGGATACTAGGCTTAAGGCTGTAAAGACGTCATACGCCTAATACTGGTCCAATCCGTTCTGTAGGTAACCCACCCTGGGACGCAAATCCCTCTGGCGTAATAATTAATAAAACAACCAGTGAGTGTCAGTGAAAAGACGAAAATTTATTCCATTGAGTTACATATACCAAATGTTGTCGGGTAAGCGATAGCGCGATCTAGAGCCTCGCAGACTAGAGAGATCGCCTAACAGCGACATCTGTTATCAAATCGCGGAACTAAATTTACTCATAAAATATTATGAAGTTTACAAATCTCAACAAAGGTAGTTGTCACGTTCAATTATCGTCAGTAAACCGACTTTACAGACAACCGATTTTTTTACTAATATATCTAATATAATATATCTGTGGATGCTTCACACCACGTCCGTCTGGCCCCATGCTAAGTACCTGAAGGACTTGTGTTACAGGTACCAGACAACGGAAATGTAATAAGTATTTAATACTTTTGTTGTTTTTAACTTGAATCATTTATTTTGCAACAACATTATATTTTTATTAAAATCGCTATGAAAAGTACCAATATAATAAGGACGTAACGTGATGATATAATCGTGGTGTTGTATCCATATATACACTTATAAACAACCATGTGACATTGGTGCCCCTGATGTGGTAATGATGATGATGATGATGAATATAATTTGCATAGTAAGTAGCATATGCTTTCAGTTCTTAAAACAGCGTATAAACCCCTAACTGGTATCTATAAGGAATCCGGAGTTCTCTTAACTTATCTTCGGAACCATAATATACCTTGGTGCAAAATCTTGTGTTTTGGTAGCATATGCTTAGGATACTTCTCATGAAACCAAAATCACCATATATTTCCATATAAATTTTGAGGAGTTTCCTCGATTACTCATGGATCCCATCATCAGGTCACCACTTTTGTGAACATGGTACCAAATTGGAGTGAAACCTAATACAACAAAACAAAAATTTTGAAAATCGGTTCACAAACGGGGGAGTAATCGTTGAACATACACAAATTAAAAAATAGATAAATATCCACAGCCGAACATATAACCTCCTCCTTTTTGGAAGTCGGTTAAAAACAAAATATGACATTGTTATATGTACAATTGTACAAATAATATTATTATTTTATTCTTGTTATATTAACTCAGCACACGAAAATATAGTTAAAATTTGATTAATGATTATTGACATTAGGCCTAAACTTTTTCGAACCAATCGAGAACCTATAGTAAGATACCTTACATCTTATTGTTACAAACTATTGCCGTAGGGTCTTAAGTGAAAAATAACGTCAATAATTCTTACGGAAAGGTAACGACAGAATATAAAAGCCGTCCCACTTATTTATTATTTTTACGGCTTCTTTCACTTTTATTATGAACCTCATTTGTTTCATCCGGCAATAGGATACATAAACGCTGTGATATTTTTGTATTCATATACATTAGTATTAAGTATTAACCTATATAATGTCTCCTATAAATGTTAATAGTTTCTTGCTAAAGTTATACCAGCCAGCCTGCCTTGCAATCGCTTAAAGTGAAATCTACAAAAAAAAAATCCGACTAAGACGTATAGTAATATTTGTTTCTGCATAGTTATAATGTTATATTTAAATATATTAAGATTATATGGACACAAAAACTTTTATCTTTAATAAATTATATTGAGAATATATTATATTCTCATTAACAGGTCCTTAGGCTCAACTTATGAGTGTCCGAACTCCGAGCGCGGAGCGAACGAGCGATTTGGCTGTCAGGCCATGTTTCCACCTGCAAGCAAACTCGCGGAAGTCTTGCGTGAGTTTCCTGCGATATTGTTTACGTTTCATACTCATTCCTGCAATTTATTGCTGCAATAAATGTCGTGCGAGAAGCTCGCGGATAAATGCCATACGAAACTAGACCAGGTGACACGCAGCGAGATCTGTCGCGAGTCCTCGCAGACAAGTTTAGACATGCTGTCGCAACTACTCGCAGGAAGCGCTTGACAAATTGTCGCGACAGCACTTGCTACGGGGTTTACACTTGCAAGCTGCTGTCTGTCAGACTGTCAGATACTTCTCGCGACAGTTGTCTTGCAGGTGGAAACACGACCTTACACCGCAAGATATAGGATATCTGGTTTTACATTACTAGTTCGAAAAGCCTACCGTTTTTTAGCAAACAGTTTGCAGCATGCCGTGCATGCAATATTCAACAAATGCCCTGTTGGACAACAAAACAAAATTGTCGCAACAAGAAATCCCCGGTGTGAGTGACGTCAAACAAAACGCAAAAAGTGTTTGATGGGAGAAGCAAATTTTATAAATAAAAAAAATGGATTGTTTTTTCATTTTACTATGGGAATTGTTCTCGCAATCCTTTACCAGATTTCAGACGCCATTTAGAAATATATTTTCAAGAACAAAAGGGTCAAACAACGCCTACTTTGTTTAGAACTCTTCAAAAGATTTTTTGTTACTTTAAAACAATGAACGTTGAATGAATTTTAAATTATATTTCGGGTAAATGGTATTTTCGGCAATGTAAAATAATAAAGATTAGCAAAATATTTTTAAGGCAAATAATAATTTACTATACATTAAAAAAAAAATATATTATGAATAATTGATAAATTATATTAAGTACTGTTAAAAATTAATTATTGCTGTTACAAAATTTCAATTACAACTAAAGCTGAAATAATACTACAATTATCTCTTTATTTACTTGATAATTTTGACTGAATAAAATTATAATAGCTTTTGCATCCATTGTGGATGATTCATACAGTATTCTTAGAGCGAAAGTAAAAACTAGGCCTTTGCATCCGTTGTGGATGATTTATACAGTATTTTCAGAGCGAAGTAACCACTCATCAAACACTGTAGTGCCTGGGACAAGATTTAAATGTCCGTATGGTTGCCCAAGCACATGGGTTATAACGCGAAAAGTTGTACATTGGACCTTTCTACATGTCCCCAGGCTATATCGTACTGCTGTGCAACTTTGATAAGTTTTACTAAAAAAAAAAAATCATATTATTTGATTTTAGATGAAATTGGCAAGCCATGTTTGTTAAAATTTTACGCCTAAACCTATATTTAATTATAAAAAATCAAGTTTGAAAAATCACAATTTTGTTTTGTAGTACTGTCCCCCAAAAAAATCCGCTATTTAACAGCGATTTGTGAGAAAGTAAGTTATTTCAGTGGCAAAGCTCTGGTTATAATTTGAAATTTGGCGGGGTCTTAATACTTTTTTAAGTTAATTATGTTGCTAGAGCCAGAATTTCTACTAATTAAGTAATTTTTAAAGCTGTCCCCGGCATATGGACTTACCGGACATGTCCGGATTCCGTTACCACATATTTCATCAAATTTGTATATTTTTTGTCCCATGTGGTTTTTATTTTTGTATTTAAATGGCAACTTCACAGTAAGACCGAAAAAAGAAGAACAGTTGTCTATGATTAAATCAGCCGTTTTATTTAAAAAACCGGTTTAATTTTCGGCGTTTGGTGGGAGGTCGTGTTTTTACAGACACTGTCCGGTGACTAAATTTATTTGTTTTTAGATGTTAAAACGTGTTTCCTATGCAGATTTCATACCTAAAACATTAAATAACTATTTAAGATTACTTAAATGTGAAAATCTTTGTGATAAACGTCAGCAATTGTAGAAATTTGATAGTTTTGTTTAAGAAGTTCTCGATTTTGTTACCTCATGTTCGTTACCATCGCGGTGGTAACGTATAGGCTGGACATGAAAGTCACGAATGGGATCACGTAAAGAAACGTTTACATTGTGTGAACTTTTTATACTTCCGAATGCGAAGTGAATAATTGTAAAAAAATCGAAGTTGAGTTTTTGATAGGGATACCGAAAAATTTTAAAAATAATAATGTGTGTGTATGTAAATATGTCGACTGTTTTGTTCTTACTAAAAATAGCTAGAAGAAGTATACTTTTTGTTTCCCGTTTCATTCTACTACCTACTTACTAAATTACCTAAATATTTTTTATTTATAATTTCTAGTTAAAAACTAAAATAATTGTTATTTAACGATTTAACGATCTCATACTAATTATGTTAAGAGTACCCTAATAATAAGCATTATGTGAACTCAACCTTACAGGGTCCTGTTCGTTGTTAGCATGTCCTGTTACGAGACTGTCCCCTAATCCAATGTTCCTAAAAATGTTGATTTTGTTTAACCTTTAACGTCACGGGCGGGGTCTACGCAGACCCCACGCGCTGTTTTTTGGCGGTATTTTTTAAAATTAGCAAGCTACGATCGCACGTTTTCGGCTAATCTCAATGCAATGCGAGGTCTTTCAGTGAGTAAAAGTCCGTCGCTCCTCTGCTAAGAGTAGTTACATTTTTGCTTATGTGGGGATACCTGCAGACCCCACCCGTGATTTAACGTATATACTTTTTTCACATTGGTTATGTATTTATTTGTTTGTTTTTTTTTGAATTGGCTTTGTATAAAATATGGAAAAATTTGTTGCCGACTAACAGACAATCAAATTGCACAAATCATATACAATTTTAATGACTTTGAAAGTTTTTGGAAACATTTTGGAAGACTTAAAGGTAGCTAGACCTAGTGCACCAAAAATGAAGCGAATATGCTATTATTGTCCCAGAACTTACTATTATTATCCGTAAGCCTTGCTATAAAGCTATTTGCAAGCCTCATTTAGTAAAATTATTAATTATTTACCTTGCCTACTCAAGGAACAATTTAAGTATAGATAGAATTTTTCAAGGATTGTCTTTTTTTTCTGTAATGTTTAGTGTTAATTTTTCTTTTGATTACTTATTTCTAAGTCCTATTTTATTAGAAAAAAAAAATAATAAGTTAGTCAGAAGTAGACACTTTTGTTAAATTTTAGTACATTAAACATGTACCCTAAAAATCTATGCACGAGATTGGTTAGTTTATAAAAATGTTCTTTACTGTATAAATTACGGTTAGTTTATTATTTATAAATGCTTTTCATAAATAAAAGAATACATCTTCTTATAATATAAAACGGGTTTTAAAAAATATTAAACAATTCTGAATTTATATATGTATACATATTTATATTGGGGTACTTCTAGACCCCACGCGTGACGGAATGTTACCCAAAACAACGCGTGTACTTAAAGGTTAAGAAAGTTTAAAATATTTAAAATATTATTTTCAGAAATAATGTAGTTTATCAAAATACGACAAATTAAAATAGTTAAATATCAGAACACTCAATTTTGTGGATTTGATGTAAAACTTTTCAATATATTTCACACCTTTAGTAACGTACTGGATAAGAAAAGTAGAATAATCTCGTGTATTTCTAAGTTATGGAAAAGAAAATACATTTTATAAATAAAAAAGCATGTTTCCTTTCATTATATGATTATTTTTTTTGATTCATTAAATGATTTCATTAAATGATTACTATTTGCATACATTTAAATATTTTACTATTGTAATGAACCAAGAACCAGTGGTAACGAACAGGATTTAAATTCGTGCGTACTTTAAGAAATATACTAATTTCTCACAAAATAACAATAAAATGTGAAAACCTTTTTATGATTTTCGGGAAAATGAATTATTGGAGATAATAATATCTAAGTGACATATCACGGGAAATTCAACCAAAAAAACAAAGCTCAATTTTGAAGCAGTGTACAACTTTCAGCGTTCGACATTCGCGCAACATAGTCCGCCTAGTCCAGAGGAAAGAACTAGTCAATACGTTCTGGGACCAACTATGTGCGGGTTTCCTCACGATGTTTTCCTTCACAGTACGAGCGCCCGTATTATGTACATAAGATCAGAAAATATCTCATTGGTACACGCCCCCACCCGGGATCGATCCTACACCCTCTACGAGTGCGAACCAAAGGTCTTCCCATTAGGCCACGGACGCTCTTAGACTTACGTCTTTAATACATAATTATAATATTATTCGTTATAATAATAAGATAGATACCTACGTGCTAAATAGGATATGAACGTGACTTTACATCCATCTATCTGTTCGCAGTCATAATGTATGCATATTGAATAGGTTAATATTTGATGTGAAACTAATTGTTGTGTTAACAAACATAAACTTAATATTGACCAAGGAATACAGTTTACAAAACAGGATGTTAAGTTGAGGTATCTACTTCTGAAATTATGCGTACAACCATTCTCTACATAATAGTCAATGGAAAAATTATTAAAATACAAACAAATTATAAGGATCACATTGATTCAATAACTTTCCCCGTAATTTTATTATTTAAAAAATATTCTTCTTACTTGTTTTATAAAACAATGGACTATGGACTAGTAATTACATATTTTGTAATTATTATGAGTACTTGGTCTTCAAACAACAAAATTATTAATTTTGTTGTTACACATATAATATGAAAAAAAATAATTAGGAGGAAAATAGACTTTCTCGCCTTAAAAATTACTGAAAAATTAACTTGGGATACTCAATCAACACGGGCGGAGCCGCTTACAAAAGCTACTCATAAACAGGAGTTACTGTATTTCATACAGCTGAAACTTAAGTGAAATAGAGGTACAGAGGTTTCTGCAGCTAATATTTCTTGAGCTAGAACAAAGAGCCGAGGATAACATAGACTTTAATGAGGTATCTCCATCTCTTTCTAGCGTGCTGACATTTATGGATATGCTAGTTTAGTTCAACGATATACAGGTTGTTCAAATAACTGTTCAAATAAAACCACTAGCTTTTACTCGCGGACATAGGAACCGTACAAAATATAAAAGTGGCATACAAAATGTCCCGAGCCTAAGTTACAATATGTTGTCATAAAAACACATTAAAGTTTTCTTTGTTTTCAGAGACCAAAATTATTGTAGACTTTGCGTGAAATTGTAAGAAACGTGCTTACTAAAAACATTGCATTTATAACAAAAGGGTGTTAAAATAATAAATATACAAAATTTCTGAGTGTGAAAATGGTTCTTGTGATCTTGTCTAACAAAAACTCCAATTGCACTATTTGTAAGCCATGCTTTCTTATTTTATTATTATTATTAGATAACAACACGCAAATATTAACCGACTTAATGTTTGATACTTCACCATAATGGTATTTATATTCACAGCACCCTGTATAGACTTTTATATGTAATAAGCCGTGCGACGTCTCTGAATATTTGATTAGCTTTCATAAAAGTCACATACAAAAAAAATAAGTGTATTTTCTTTCTTGAAACGTGATATTAAAAACATTGTTATATTACCTGCTCGATATTGAGGATAGTATATGAGGCAAATCTCATTTTATTACAAAAATAATGAGCGGTTAATATACTATGAAGGCGAATTGCTACATTGCTTGTCTCTTGCTTGTCGTTCTACATAATATAATATTATTATTATATCTTCTATATATGCAATTAAACCTACTGGACAATTTTTTTAGGGACTGGGATAATAAGTCATGGTTTTTCGTTTTTGGTTTGCCCGAAACTGAGCGAAAGTTCAGTTGAAAAGTCAGCTTTGGTAAGGAAATAATATGTTTTCCATTAGGTAACATTATGTCGCTTGATCCAGCTACTGTAGTAAAGGTGGGAAGGTGGGGCGCTAATGGGCGAGTTAGCCGGCATCGCTCCTCCGGCCGCACAGTGGACGTTTATCGGTCGCAAATGGAGGTAATAGATTTCGCTACTTTAAACTGTAATGGCGCCATTAAATAACGAACACAAAATGGTTCAACAAAAACTGGTTTGATAACTATTAACTAGACAATGTTGGGATTTTGTAACAAATACATCGAAAGCTTTTTTATGGTTCACCACATAATGTCCACAACTCGGTTGTGCCAAAATTCGTTAATTGCTAGGGAACTGTACATTTTTCCGTGATAAAAAGTATCTTATGTCCTTTCTCGGTACCCACAGTTTCTCCATACCAAATTTTAGCTAAATCGGTTCAGCGGCTTAGGCGTGAAGAGGTAACAGACAGTTATATATATATATATATATATATATATATATATATATATATATATATATATATATATATATATATATATATATATATATATATATATATATATATATATATATATATATATATATATATATATATATATATATATATATATTTAGATATGGATTTCAACGGTACTTGATTTCAGTTGAAGTTAAAAGTGCTAAGAACAGCACTTTTATCATTTCCTACATGACTATTTCCTACATTTATAGATTTCATACCTACAAAAAATATCATTTAGATTTCATACCTATCCTGTATCCATCTAAAACACTAAGACCTGGTTTTTTTTATTTTAAAACAAGCGTTGCTTATTGGTTAATTTCTGACTTCGGACAAAAAACTCGAAACAAGTACTAATTAGGTGGAAATAACTATAAATATAAACTAACAAATGTCTGTTAAAAATAGATGAACAGAATGAAAGGCAGTAAAAAATAAATGATTCACGAAACAATTCACATTAGCGGACAATGGCGGACAAAACAAAGGCGGCCATCATTAATCAGGCTAATATATCACCAATCAGCCGCCGAATCAATCTGGTCTTCGACCTAATGATGGAGAGCATTTGTCTCCACCACAGTTCTTGTTTTCCTTATCGCTTCATGGTCAAGTTGTTAATGAAAATCGGAGATTTTCGTATACAGGGTGTAACAAAACAAAGTGATAATAATTTGGGGTATGTATGAGTCCCCTTAAGGGTCAATTTATAATAGCGCAGAGTTGAAGCAAAGCGAAGCAAATTCCCAAAAACTGAACACATAATATTCAAGTTTAACTCCAGAGCGTAGCGCATACATTACTTCTGTGATCAGCGTTGGTCGGGCGCATTCACGCGAATTCAAGAGGATACGCGCGTCTTTCTAAATTCTCAGAAGTAATAAAGTGCGTTAACGCTTTGGAGTTAAGGTTGAATTTGTTATGTTCAGTTTTAATAATTCGCTTCGATGCGCTTCGACTCTGCGCTAGTATAAATTGACCCTTATACAGTTACTCTTTCAGCACAGCTACTTTCATAGTGAGCTCAATAAATAAAGGGAACTCATACACACCCTAAAGTCGTATCTTGTTACACCCCGTATGGTGTACGGTGGTTTTTACCCTTATTCTTACAGACTTTCCAAAAAATCTTACGACTGAATCATCATTTTGCCGTCAGGATCGTCAGATATATTTCACCACTCACAATTTAATATCATCACAGAGTGCCCAAGGTGCAAAACTGTCTTAGGACAAATAAGTTGATCAAAGTTTCTTAACAAAAATTACTCTCAGTCTTGGCAAACGAGGCAATTCTAAAACCGTGAAACTCTCCACGGTGAAAATCGACACGATATCAATAAAGTTGCCGCTCGACCAGTTCTAAACACAAACTTTTAGAACTGGGGGCCTATTCTTATGCCTCGAATCTCGCTTCAGTCGCCATCTCCCTCGCAATCAAATAATTTGCTGTCACGTGCGAGTATGATAGGAAAAGTATCAAAGCGATCTTTGAGTCACGAGAATAGAAGTTCTGGTCGAGTGTTTTTAGTCGAAAAAAAGCGAGTGGCCGAAACGTCTGCCTATTTTTAACCGACTTCAAAAAAAAGAGGTTATCAATTCGACGCGTATTTAACCGACTTCAAAAAAAGGAGGTTATCAATTCGACGCGTATGTATGTAATATTCACAGAACTGTCCAATTTTTGTATATGTTAATCTATAGCAGCTTTTGAACAAACGTGCCAATTTTCGAAAGTGTATGTATTGTATCGTTCAAAAGTTTTTGCCCACCCTATGCTTTGCGCGATACATAAAAAATAAAAGCAATATGATCGAGTTTGATAATTATATTTTAAAAAACATATTATTAGTATTAAAATATAGTAACAAGTAAATTAGCCTGCAATGGTTCCATTAAAAATTTTTAATTTATTCATATTACCTTCTTTTGCTTTTATTAATTCTTTGCACAATCTTGGCATTCTTAGAAACATTTCGACAAATAATTGATTTCTATTTGGTCCCATTCAATTTTTCAGGATATTTTAAAGGTGTGTTGTCTTATAGGGGTGTCCTCTTTTCTTCTTTCTGACATCCCAATCTGATTTATCCCACAACAATTCAATGGGATTGAGGTTGGGCGACCGTAGTGACCAAATCATTACGTTCAGTACATTCTTCCTTTCCAATTCTTCTAAATGCTGTTTGTACAGCTTCAAGGAATACTTGGGATCGTTGTCATACTGGAAAATAAAATTTCTACCGATCACGCTTTGACCAGACCGTACTACATTTTTATTTAATATTTTTGATTCTTCCTTCTTTCTTTAAGATCCGTTCAATTTTCGCCAGGTCTCCAGTCACCCGGCCCCCAAAAAATCCCCAAATCATCATCGAGCCTCCACCGTATTTTACGTTCTGGATTACACATTCATTTAGCATCCGTTCTCCCTTTGACCTGCGCACGAAGATTTTTCTCTTAAGCCCAAAAACCACAAACTTTGACTCATCAGCATAAAACTCTCTCCTACTGCTCCATGCGTCCAATTTTTACGTCCTTTAGCCCACTGCAACCTCTTCACGTTATTTTGACGTCTTAAAGAGGTTTCTTCACTCCTACTCTTCCAAAAAGGCCAGCTTCTCTCAATTTCCTTTTCACTGTTTTTCATTGTAAAAGTAGTCAAAGGAAAATCTCTAGTTTCTTTGATCTAAGCTGCAATGACGCGACCCGTGAGTCGTCGAACACGTTTACTGGTCAATACACTATGCTTACCTTCAACTGTTGTGACTTTGCGAGGCCGTTCTGAACCTTTGCTATCGCTAAAACTCCTGGTGGATGCATATTTTTTCACGATGTAATCCACGATTTTTCGACGTATTTTTAATTTGACGGCAATGTTAGGGTTCCTTTTGCTTGAGTTATCCAAATCCAATCATAAATATGGAAGGAACAATTCACAGTCAAATAATATTAAACAAATCAGCCATACTTGCAAATTTTTAATTTCTCACTCTAACCTACAAAATGTAAACATGCGCTCGTATAAAAGTATACAAATAATGGACACAATTATTTTTGGTTTTAAAAACATCGTTTTAACATTCGTTTGACAATACAAAAGGACAATTTGCTAATTCGTATATTTTTTAATGAAATAAATGAATTATGTTGTGGGCAAAAACGTTTGACCGGTAGTATGTATGTATGTTTCCATGTTTGTGCACGCATATCTCCGGAATAACAAGTCCGATTTAAGTGATTCTTTTTTGTTGTACTAGATATTGTTCAACTTAGGGAATGCTGCAAGTTTCATCACAATCGGTTCAGTAGTTTTTGAGATAGGGAATTTTAATGCTTAATTACATTCAACCTGAAGTCGGTTTTATCTTTTTAAAATACTATTATATTCACACATCATGATTAAGTATGTGACAGCACGTAGATAGTGGACGTACTTTATTAATTGGTTAGGTTATCGTGATCTAGCTGGGAATGCTATAGCCCGACCGAGCTACACGGTGGATCCGTGTGTATGTGCATCAATGTCTGTGATAGCACATAATTATAGAACATGTTATAAACATCATCATCATCATCAGCCTATTGCCGTCCGCTGCTGAACGTAGGCTGTATGTTATAATATTGCATTCTTAGATGAAATTCATCTAAGATTGCATTCTAAACTACAAATAAGGGTGCAACCACAGACATAGATCAAGATAGATACCGCATGTCACTCCATTTGTATGAAAACGAGCGTGCCACTTTTTCCCCACCTACTGTGACGTACCGAGGATAAGAAACGTGTCAATTATCTAGGCCAACGTTTCTATTTGAATTTCTACAGCTCAATAGGGCACTTTTAGGCATTTAGGCATTTTTAAAATTCCGATTGACGTCCGATTCCGATAGCAGACTAAAGAACAGACTTTCGAAAGACGAGCATTGCTCGTCGTTTGGGAACGTGAAATGGCACGCGAAGTACATACACATGCGGTATCTATCTTGAGATACGTCTGTGGGTGCAACACTGCATAATATGAGTCTGTACTCTGTAGCTAAATTATATGCACTTAGGACGTTCTTAATTACTGTGCACATGTCGGGTTGTAAAATTCTGAAAATTATTATCTTAACTTTATAAACGATATCTACTTAAAATTTATTGGCTCTGAAACGACTGTTTTTATGACGATCGTAATAATAATCTTGTGCCTCTGTAATTTTCAAGTCACAGTTATCAAAATGATACCTAAAGTTCAATTTGTTTATGAAGTACATTTTAAAGACCCGTCTAGGGCGTATAAAACAACTTTGTTATATATATTTTGTGGTCACGGTTACTTACTAGGACGTCTAACATTAATAATAATTATTATTATATATTTTGTCTTTCATGAAAAATATATGGGTTTTATTTATATTTCAATTTCTTGTCCGTAGTAGTACTAGCTTTGGATTTTATCTTCCTGTTCGGTCACAATACGGTACCGATTTTGCAGAATTTCGCATAGATAATAGATATTGATTAAAATAAGCGTATAATATTATGTTCGCCTAGTAAAATATAAAAAAGGTACTATTACGAACAAGGAAATTAATTACTTTCGCGTCAAAACGTGTTCAGGGTTCATAATATAAGCCTGGTAAAGAAAACTGGTCATAAGACCAGTTTTCTTTACCAGGCTTATCGGTCATCCAATAATTACGTAGGGTCCAAAGTTGGGTCTAAAAAACAATAAATACCACAAAGGATATTATGTCTAAACTTTTTAAAACATCACGCGATTAATGGACGGCCCCTATAGGTCATGTAGATAGTATCCCACCAAAAACATGAAATGTAAAAGGAGCCAAGCAAAATACTGCAAAGCTATTAAATAGGTACTTCTGTCGTAAAAAGATCACATTCAAGCCAAGCCTTCAACTAATTTTGTAATTTAAATCAACATTCAAAATGTATCAATAAATTTCTTTATTTTATAATTATTATAGTGGCTTGGCAATGAGCACAAGAGAAACAAATATAAAACTGCATATTTGGAAGAGTTCATACTTACACACACGGCAAGCGTAAAGTGTTTTAGTATGTAACGACGCATGTGGCCGATGGTACCCTATAAATCCAATTAGTCGCTGATTATTTCTTAAGTGCTCATTGCCAAGCCACTATAATAATTATAAAATAAAGAAATCTATTGATACATTCACTGAATGTTGATTTAAATTACAAAATAAGTTGAAGGCTTGGCTTGAATGTGATCTGAAAACTTTTTACGACAGAAGTACCTATTTAATAGCTTTGCAGTATTTTGCTTGGCTCCTTTTACATTTCATGTTTTTGGTGGGATTTCATTTCTTTTTTGAAGGTTTTTTCTTTTCTTTTCAGGTCACGTTATAACTTTTCTGTGCTTAGCTTAGCACCAATTCTCTATCTCCTTTATATTTTTTCTTTGAGGCTTAGTTAGTTCTATAATAGGTGGACAACGTAACGTAATTATACTTCTGAGTTCTGAGTCGATTATTATATTCATATATTATAATTGACTCTTAAGCTTTTATACTTGAAGGTGGTCATTTTCAGCATTACCGTTGAATACATAGCAGCACTGATGTAAGCGTCTCGAAGTTCCTCGCAGGAAAGGAGCACACCTTATTTCATATTGTGATAACTTAAAACTCCCATATATCGAGCAAGTATCCTTACTTGCTCGATATATGGGAGTTTTAAGTTATCACAATATGTAATAATACACTCCTGTGTATATCGCAGTACTGATTACATTTATATTCAAATCAAAATTTAATACGTAAAACAAATATTATGCAGTCCTCATACTGTTCTTGCAAACTTACAAACATAAAAATCTTTTCTCTTATTTAATAAAGTATTATATCATTTATTATTATATAATTTTTCAGTTTTTAAGTTTCCCTGCCCAAAGGATGAAAACGGGACCCTATTATTAATAAGTCTTGGCTGTCTGTCCGTCGCGTCGTCCATCCGTATGTCACCAGAGGCAAAAAGCATGCCTCTGTCCTAAAAGTTATTAACTAAGATTTGGTTAGAAGCCGTACCAACTTAGTTGGTAAATTGTGCATAGTGAATACAAAAGTGAGACTTTCTGTTACTCACTCCTCCGTTTTGTTACTAACTCAGTGATTAACTTACAAAATGTACGATACAGAATAGGCCAGCCGGGCTGGATCTCGAGAACCGCAATAGCTAGATAGTTGCAATTTTTTCAAATTATGTATTTTTGGTGTCGTTATAAAAGCTAATAGTTGAATTAAAATAAAATAAATTATTAATGTGGGGCCTCATACAACAAACATGATGTTTTCCCCTTTTTAGCTCTATATCCATAATGGTAACAGTAAGGTTTTTGAAAATTTCAGAAAAACTTAATTGTACTTTAACTTAATTAATTAATAATAAAAGTTAAATAAACTTATTATTTAAGGGGGGCTCCCATACAAATTTACGGTACGGAACCCTCTGTACGCCAGTCAGACTCGCACTTGGCCGGTTTCATAATTTTTTCTTTTATTGTGAATATAGACCTATTCGGGTACCAAATTTCAAGGTTCTTAGTCTGCTAGAAGTACCTTAGAATTTTGATGATCTGTCAGTCAGTGAGTGACAAAATGTAGTAACTTTGACCATCCGTAACTATTAAACTATTTATCAAAATTTCATGTTATTTGGAGGTTAAGCTAGTTTTAATACTTTCTCCTAGTGGCCGAAATTCTAAATCCCTAGCTTTGTTTACATCGAAGATAAAGGGGGTCTGAAATAGCCGCGAACCGCTTCGAGAAAAGTACGGTACTCGTACGGCCGTGCCTTTGCTAAAAAGCTTAGCTGGGACACTGCCGTGCCCCCAGATTTTGTCGCGTCTGATTCTCACAATAAACATTTTTCTTAACAAACAGCTTAAGTTTCCGTAGAGAACAGTTGCTAGTAAATTTTTAAGACAAAATAAAACTTTCGTTTAAATTGCTTTTAGTAGTTCTTAAGAGCACTTTAAAAACAATACCGCAGCTCCGTTTAAAATTATCAACCTATTCAGCTGTAACATGGATGAATCAAGCAACAATTTTTTTGTTTCTTTTTATTTAATAAGATGAGATACAAACAATACAATTATTTTTATACGTTGTTAAAGGATTAAACATTTTGAACACTTTTCGGAAATATTTTGTTTCTTACATTATAAATACGTTCTATTGTGTCAACATATAAGATGAAGTTTATTATAACTTTTAACTTACAAAAGTCGATGAGAAAGTATAATTGAAAAAACTGCCCTTTTCAGAAAATTTTCTTATCCTCAAATATGTTTATAATATCATTATTTTGGAGTTACTATAAAATGGACCTTAATATCCTTTCATCAAACTTTGGAATAAGCAAGAATAAAGGAACTATCGCTTGATGAAATCGGCATTTCTCACGCTATCATTGATCATACATTATATCATGCAGCTAACTGCGCCATATCACGACAAACTAGAACAATCGAATACGAGCATTCGAAAGCAACGTTGCATTTCAGACAATAGGATTTCAAATCGTCCCTTTTACTTTTTTCTCACAATAGTATTTAAAAGACGATACGACTTGTGACGTTACTTATTGCTTGAAATACAAACAATAGCATTAAAAAAGTACCAGTTATAGTTACTTGTTTTGTGACCAGGATTCAGCCCCGAATTTATAAATAGGCCGTATAGGCCGCGGCCTAGGGAGTTTCCATAAAGGGCCGATAGATTTCACACATGGGGCCGGCTGAAATAAAGTATCCTATACTCATAAAAAAATGAATTCGGCATTGTCAGGAATACTTAGCTAGACTACATTATAAGCATGTACATTGTACAACAGAATATCTAATATATAAAATTCTCGTGTCACAATGTTAGATAGCGTACTCCTCCGAAACGGCTTTACTAATTTTAACCAAATTTTATATGCATATTCAGTGGGTCTGAGAATCGGCTACTGGGTACTTTTTATATTGATAAGTGCATTTGTTGAATAAATAATAGTAAATTATTACAACTCGAGACTGACTGCGACCATTGTTTACATGCTACGGAATAGCGATGGACGTTGCCATGGCAATGGTGACATACTTATTTAGTCACCTCAATAAAATATTATGGGCGAAAATCGAAATACTTTATATGGCAAAACAACATTTGCCGGGACAGCTAGTATAGCATAAAAATCGCATATTATATTACAACAGTGTTGGATCGACTAATTAATTTATTATCAATGCCAATGTCATATTAAGCAGACGGTAATGAAATACAGTGGTACATTAACACAATATAAATAATATTATACTCGCCCGAATCGTATTTGTCTGGTTTCAGAATATAAACTGCAGTATCACCGTCGCTCTAGCGTAAAACTAGTTTTAACCGACTTAAAAGAAAGGAGGTTATCATCAATATGGATGTAATATTCTGTCTACTTTTTGTATTTTAGTCTATATCAGCGTCTGAACAAATGTGCCAAATTTCAAAAGTGTATGTATGTATGTGTGTTTTATGTTTGTGTAAGCATATCTCTAGAACTAGTAGTACGATTTAATTAGTTCTTTTTTTGGTCCACTAGGTATTGTTCAACTTAGGAAATATTGCAAGTGTCATCAAAATAGGTTCAGTAGATTTTGAGAAAGGGAATTTTAATTCTCAATTACGTACAATTTCAAAGTTGGTTTTATCTTTTTAAAACCTCGATCGTGAGAATCGCAGACATAATAGATTTTTAATTGTAATGCAGCAGCCGGGACTGCTTGGGGATTGATGGGTTAAAATACTATTTGTACATGAAGTAGTTAGTTAAGTTTTACTGATCACGCTCGATATGATGCTCAAATCAAATAACAGATTATGAGGGCCTTCCCTACGGAGATTCCGTAATTTACCGTATTTAGAGCCTTATGAACTCATAATTTGAAAGCTACAAAGTTATAATAAAAATACAGCAATAATCTTCAGTATATATAAATATTCCTTTCCACGTTTTAAATTTTCTATTTTTGTTTATTATACTCATGATATCAACTTCCAAAGTAAAATCAATTTACTAAAATTTAAGCATACATTCAGCATCTCCTTAGTATTTACAAATTACTTTTATTTGAAACACACGCCAATAGATCGACAATATCATAAACTACATATTCCACGTTTTAATTTTTTTAGGTCAGTTTTGAAGTTAGATAAGTAAAAAAATAGGATTTTGGTGCGATCTCGGCAACGCGGCAAATGTATGGCCAAGGTCGTTTGCTCGGGGGGCGGCCTTAACTACTATTATACTCTACTCAATACTGTTACGAGATTTGGGCACAAACTCAGTTGCCTTAGTCCTTAGTCCTCAGAATCGAATCAACTCGATCTCGAAGCTTTTGCTACTTCCGCGACATAATATATACTAAAAGGGGTGACAGACGTGTGAGTAAGTACGGGGACTTATGGCTCGACGATCTTAATCGCCTGTGTATCAGCAAAGAGCCGCGAGCCGCGGGCCCAGGGCCTGTTAATCCTGTGTGAGCGATTCTCATGTGCATGGTGGAAGAGACTGCTCTCCACGACACAGGGAATCCTAGTGTGGGGAGCAGTGTTTTGTTTAAGATAACGTGTAAAATTCTATTTGAGGGAAATAAAGATTTCTTTGTTTGTATGTCACCGACGCGAGCCGAGTAAGTTCGCGAACTTAAAACCCGCGTGCTTTAAGTTCGTACGTCTATCAGGCCCTTTTAACGCAAAGTCGTGGTGCGGTTCAATTAGGAACTAATTCGATCTTAACGGATATATCCCCTCCTGACCGCTATACTAGCGCACGATCGTGCTGCGGCTCAATTTAAAACTAATCAGACTCGTAAATCAAAATCGTATCAGTTTCGGGGGGTAAGATTGCTGGTTTACAGAAACTTCTACATCTATAGTTGATAACAATCGTGTCATGATTAACATTAAGGTGCAATACCAAAGGTTTAAGGTTCAACACCGCAACAATACTCAATATTATATTGTATCTAACATTTATTACGGTTGACTTTATTTTTTGACGCTGAAATTTCAAGGTCACATTATATAAAAAGAGTCTTTAATAATAATAATAATATTGCGTCTTGACACCGTTACGATTTAGGCCAGAAGTTTTATTTCTATCATGTGTATTCTGTGCACACGCTCTTTTTTATTAGGGCTCCGTACCCAAAGGGTAAAAACGGGACCCTATTACTGAGACTTCGATGTCTGTCCGTCTGTCTGTCCGTCTGTCTGTCTGTCTCCAGGCTGTAACTCAAGAACGGTAATAGCTGGAAAGTTGAAATTTTCACAGATTGTGTATATCTGTTTCCGCTATAACAACAAATACTAAAAACAAAATAAAATTAATATTTAAGGGGGGATCCCATACAACAAACTTGATTTTTTTGGCCTTTTTGGCTCTTTATCAATAATGGTAACAGGTAGGTACTTGAATTTTACTCAAGCTCCTTAATTTAATGTGCACTTTAATATTTAATAATAATATTTAAATAAAATAAAAAATTAAGGGGGGCTCCCATACAAAAAACACAATTTTTGGGCTAATTTTGCTCTATAATGGTACGGAACCCTTAGTGCGCGAGTCCGACTCGCACTTGGCCGATTTTTTTTAATTTGGCCAACATTAAAACACAGTACAGTCTTAATTACGTATTTAACTGACCAGTTTAAACAAACCGACGTGTAATACATTCCGAATGGAATTAGGGTTCATTTCCAAGTGCCATAAAATTCCCGGCAAGTGGACCGTAGTAGATAGCGTTAAACTGATTCAGGGGCTATTTCCTCCGTTCCGAACTATCTAAAATATATCCTGATCCATTCTCGATGCGCTCATGGCGAGTGAGTGTCCCGTGACTGAAGTCCAAGGGCGAAACGAGTCACAAAAGTTCATAAAATTCTGTGTCTCGTTATATTGATTATTAAATTCATGTATTGAATTAATAATTAGATACAAGATACAAGTAAAATACACACCAATGTTCCAGCAATATAGATATACAGCTAAACCTGGGTAAGTGACAACTGGATAAGTGAGAAAACTGTATAAGTGAGAATAATAGCTAGGACCAGTCATTTCAAGCTCCCAAAACCTCTATTAGCGAGAAACAGAAACCTCTGTTAGAGAGAGTCGTTTTTCTCTCAAGGACCTCTGTGAGCGAGACTGCTTCATGATTATAAAATTATAAAATCGAAAGAAATTGACGGATTTTTTTAAATGTACATAAATAAGTTCCAAATAAAATAAAATTACATAGTGCATTAATTTTTGACTTGTCATTTCTGCGTACCTCTATAAGAGAGAAACGCTAACCTTGTACCTGAATAAGCGAGAAACTCGGGTTAGTGAGAAACCTCTATGAGCGAGAATGAAATCGTGTTCCCTTGAACTCTAGCTTATCCAGGTTTGGCTGTACACTTTCACGTATCTGTATGTTTTTCTGCCTTCCTAGCAAAATAATAGTTACTTAAGAAAGGCCTACTAAAATAATTTCATAAAGTCTTCGTAATTATAATGTTATCGTAATAATTTTCGTATCGCACACAAATTGAATCTTCCTCTTTATAATAATATCATAAGAAGAATGAATCACTGCATGGTAAATTCGATATACCAATGCTTGTTGTGGGACTAACGTACTAATAATACAGCAATACATCACAATTGCTAGACTATTGCTTGGCAATACATTTGAGCGTCCATTTCTTACTGCGAAGCTCGCATGATTTATGGTCACGCGAATCCAAATTCGATTTATTCACGAAATCGCAGCCCGAAGTCATAGATAACGATTCAATTCCAATCCGCAGTAGGTTAGAACTGGCTTAACGTCATTGTATCTACTGTTGTGTCTTAGAAAAAGGGTAACACTCCTGCAGTCTTAGCAAAACACGTAACAACATTAGAAACTGGAAATACAAACAAACAAACAAATATACTTTATTGTGCACAAAAAATAATGGACATACTGACAGATTTTAGTAATAAAATGGTGGATTTATTAATTTGTCACATTGTCTATTCTTCCGTAGAAAGAAACCGTTTTAAGGCGACCTCTGTGGCTCAGTGGTGAGCGTGTTGGTAGCTCAAGCCGGGGGTCGCGGGCTCGAATCCCGCCGACGGAACAAAAAGTTTTTTCAAAGTTCCTGGGTCTAGATGTGTATTAAATATGTGTATGATTCAATAAAAATCTTAAATATATGTATAGCATAAAAGTATTAAATATATTTCCGTTGTCTGGTACCTGTAACACAAGTCCTTCAGGTACTTAGCACGGGGCCAGACTGACGTGGTGTGAAGCGTCCATAGATATTATTATTATTATTATAGTGATCATGCTAAGCCTTCAGGAGTGTCAGCAAAGTGTGAAGAGAAGGAAGGAAGAAGGAAGACAGTCATAAGGAGTTGGCAGCAGCAGAAAAATATTGTGAACTAAATTAAATTTGATCTATCAGGCCGATAGCTTTTAGAGTATTCTAATATTTTAATAACTTTAATAATAAGGGGTATACTATTTTTTACTGACCCAGTGAAATTGTCATTCATGTTTTTGTACTTCCTCACAAATATTTCAAGACTATAATGGGCCAAATCGATTCAGACGTTTTTGAGCAAGACTCACAAAATAAAAAAAGTAATTTTTATGTAGCTATCATTATTACATGCCCATTAGTAATTCACATCCACTAAAATTGTTTTTGCAAATCGTTACATAACTTTGGGGTGATTTCTAATTAAATGTTAGAACAACTTGGGTTCAATAAAACTAATAACATGAAACCAACCGTCATAGGTGATGCCATTATGTAGGCAATTCATATAATGGTTGTTGAAAATTACGCCGCCGAAATTTTAACCAAAACCTTAATCTTCCATTTTATTTTAGTTGTAATTTAATTGAATAGGGCTGCCAAAAGTAAAAATAATATAAGCCATATGAATTTAGAAACTTTATTTAGTAAATAGTGGTGCTTTTAAAACTAGACATACAGAAAAAGATATTACTAGAAAATAAGGCACTTGTATTAAGAAAAACATTCTCATTTTATCACAATTAATGAAAAACTTTTGTCAGCCCTAAAACAGATTTGCTTGTAACATAACCAAACTTTGACTAATAATAGTTAAGTTTAATTGGGCTATTATAACGAAAGAGTTGGCATAAAATTTGTGATTACCAAATTTTATGCGTATTTTATGTTTATCGTTTCGTATAAAGGCACCGATCTTTTTAACTGTTAAATAATAAACTACTCGAATTAATATGTTGTTTTGGGGAAGAAACACTAACCAACTAGTAAATATATTTACGTATGCATCAATAAAGTATATGTCTGTCTTAGAAAGAAATAAACTTTTTTTAAAAATATTAAAATAATACAAAAAATCTAAAGAAATAAAAACATTAATTCAAAGAAGGTAGGTTTTTTTTTTAGTTAGTCATGGTATCATTTCCGGTGCGCCAGACAAAAACAAGAAGATATTGTACAGTTTTTCGATCTGTAAATATTTTATTGAATTATTGATAGACTTTTTTCTATAGACAACAGCAAAAAAAAATCATTTTTCTTTAAAAAAATATTTACAGATCGAAATTTACAAAATTGTAATATTTTAATCGCTACGATTTCTTCGTAGCATTTGTCCGTAGCAGTCAGTAGAAACGCGTAGCACGGCTACGGTTTACGTAGCTGTTCTACGTGTGCTACACGTACGTCGTACAATATATTTTTGCACTGAAGTGACTGACTACGTACCATTGCATCGAGGAAATTGATTCCTAGGCAGTTGACAGACCAATGTCATTTGGTCGGACCATGTTAATTCAACGTTAATTATTGTGATCTGTCGGCTGAGTTTGACGTAACGCGACCAAACTACGTAGGTCCCCCATCTGCCTAAGAATCAACTTCTCTGATAGTACATTGCCATGGCTTCGCTACGCTACGATTCCTATATTGTTTTGAAAGCGCGACAGTACCAATTTTTTTCTCAAAAAGGAAAGGCTGAACTGCATACTATTTTCGACATGATATAATAATTATAATGTAGTTTAGTACTTAGGTATTAAAGGCATACAAATTATCTATTTTTCATTTTTGGTAAATCTAATGATAAATAATAATTCGTTCAACATGCACGATATTGTATTGCCATTTTCGCATTAAAACAATGAATTTTGTTACCCTCAATAATGATTTAGCAAATTGATACAAAATCATTATTATTTCACGCTAAATCCTATTTTAGAATATCTATCGCGTCAAAAGCATTTCAAACCCATTTTAGCATACATTTAAATTTTGAACTGCGTGAATGTTTAAGCGACTAATCAATTAGTTTAAGTTTCATTAATTTGAGTATGATATTTAATATTAATGAAATATCACAATAGTATCACAATACCATTGTTAGTAAAACATAATATGATTAGTAAAGAAATATATTAAGAACATTTATTTATTTACTAAATCACTATTAAATATATAATTAATGTTCCCTGAAACTTTTGACGTTTATCAGTATTTACATACTAATATTACCATTTATAAAATGCTAAAGTATGTATGTCTGTCAGTTACATCTTAATGCCCAAACCGCTGAACCGATTTGGCTGAAATTTGGTGGACACTTTGAGTCATAATGTACGGTTCCCGCAGTTTAAAAAAAATGGACTAACGGAGCTGCGGGCGTCACGCAGTCTGTCATATATCTTCACTAAACAATCATCAGTTCAACGGCTTAAGCAAAAAACGCAAACTGCAGTTTTATTATATCTATAATATTGTTACGGCTTTTTTGGTTTTGTGTTCAGTTCTAAACGTCAATATCAATACAAAATATTTTGCCGGCACTAATAAACACAAATATATTAAAAAACAAAACAAAAACATGTTTAAAAATAAAAACGTACAAACCGTACACGGAAGTCTGTCGGGGACTGATGGAGCTTACAATTTAAAGAAGACGTTGAGGAATTTAGAGACAGAACAGCATCTGTCTTTTTGTCCCACTCGAGTTTACTGCAAGAATAGTTTTTACTGCAGTTTATTCTGGCAACATTTAAACGCTGTAGCTGCAATGTTGCTGGTTTGAAACGTTATCTATTGTTTATCTTTGTTGACAACAAAGATGATCCGTGTTGCATAATTATAATAATAAGAAATCTATGTAAAAATTGATATCTAGCTGGTTGTATTGGTTTTCCATTAACTCCATTTTCCACCGGGTTATGAGAGTATAGGAAGAGCGCCTCCGTGGTTCAGTGGTTTATAGCGTGGCTCTTGACTCAGTGGTCGTGGTTTCGATTCCCACGTTAGAAACATATAATATATTTCCAAGTTTGGTTAGGACAATGCAGGCTGATCACCTGATTGTCTGACAAGTAAGATCATCCATGCATCGGATGGGCATTAAAAAGTCGGTCCTGCGCCTTATCTCTCGCCAGTCGTGTCGGTCGTCCGTTCCACTGAATTGAAGACGTGAGTGGAAGAATTGAACAAGTAACATTTCGTAACATACGGAAAATAACTCATTTTTTTCCTTATTAATTTAATAAAACTTGTAACTTATCTACTTCATAACCTAGCTAATATATCTGGCTACACATATAATATAACCCATAGTTTTTCTATTTCATATAATTTTTCCGGCCCTAAAGCCTCCATTTAAGCAAAAAAACGGGAAGTTTTTTCATGTTACTTACCTTATTCCTCCACTCACGTCTTGAATTAATAGAGTAAAGGAATAGAGAGTGCTGTTGTGTACTGCGCACACACTTGGGCACTATACAATTCAATGAAACCGGCCACCGACACCGAAACTGGTGTGGGATTTATTATTATTATAATTAGAGAATTCCCTGCGTAGCTGGCTGTCGAAAGCATCAACCGGTCCAAAATCATGTGCTAGGCATTTTTTTTTTATTATGAAATAAATAAAATAATATAATGCTTATTACAGCCGTTGGTATACACTTTATTCCTATGTTATTAACAATTTGTCGATTACGACTAGAACACGAAATTAAAAAAAATCAGTCCAGACTCCTAACTTTAGAACGTGCTTGGAAATAAATTCCGTGACACAAGAATTTTATTATCAGAATATATTTGCTTACATTGCATTGTATAGTTTTTGTCCATTCAATCGGTACTGTCCATTTATCTTTTATTTTATTGTTTAAATGATTTTTGTGGCGTCTACAATTTACAAAATGGCGAACACTTTAGTAAGGTATTAGCGAGGAGCGTCTGCAATTTAGTCGCACTTAACTCGAGCTACATTTTAGCTGGAGAATGCTTTTGGGCGCAAGTTTAATCTAAGAAGTTAAATCAAGTTTCTACGTAAGTTCATAGATAAATATATACCATAGACAAAGTGTAAACATAGAATACACACAACTTACTAATATGTAAAGGAGAAAAGGTGGATTGATTTTGATTTAGCACGGATGTAAGGTAAACCACGGGAATAGACATAGTAAGCTACCATTTACCGTCGTAAAAGATCTGTTTCTTACGTCAATGTAAAAGATATATTATTTTTTGCGGAATATATTTTTGTATACAACAACAATTAATATAAAATCAATAATTTATTTGTGCAGATGTCTACGAAATTGTAAGTTTTTAACCGATTTTTGTCATAATTTAGTACAGCCTTTAACCTTTTTAGCACAATTACAACTCGGGAATATTTTACAACCAAGAATATAAAGCCCGCTCCTTTCGTAAGGAACAGTTTTATTTGGCCACCCTGGAAGTTTTTGCTTAAGCGTAATGGAAATTGTATAGAGGTAATAAACTGAAGACTGACATTTGGAAGTCTGCCAAAGATCGACTGAGGCAAGGACATTCGAATATTGGACGAATGCGGAACTCGAGAGTCGAGAAACTTGAAAATGAATACGCGCCGAATGTAAAAACTTTTATATCAACCGTTGATCGTAAAAATTTTTTATATCCGCGTACTATGTAGCGTAAATAAAAAGCGTTACAATTGATGGTGAAATAATGCTAATTATATTTATTTAAGTTTTATGTCTTAAACCTGGATTTTACTCGTAGTGACTGGTCAGTGGTCACATAGAGGGATCTTTTGAAATACTATTTTCCTTTACACTCGCACGAAGTTTTGTCGTTAAGATATAGCATTGGTGATTCGTGCATAAGTAGGTAAAAGAGATATATTTCTATTCATGAAAAATATTTCTCTGTATCCTGTCACCGGACTTTCACGTTTGATGGCTCAAAAAGTTTTTCGTCACTTTTGTGCATTTGGATTTTTATATTACAATCTGTAAATTAATGTCTACTCTCGGTGACTATAAATGAGTGAACGTTAGTTAGTTACAACTTATAAGTTATAACTTAAACGTCGTATTTTGACAACTGTTCACTCTACCATTGTCATCGTAGGCGACCAGATCTTACCTATTGTAACATATCAATCACAATCACATCCACTATTCATTTCCTAATCTTTTATTTAAAACCTGGTAGCCTACAAGTAGTGATCATTTTCCTGCAATAACAAATAGCCCAAGTTCTGCCTCATGGTCACTTCTATATTATGTGTATATTTCATCAAAATGGGAAACGGAAATTCATTTTCATAATAAATTAGAAGTCCGTTAAGATCTCCTAATCAAATTAAAAAAAGCCAACCGCTGTAGTGAACCACGTTACTGGTAATGAAGGAGTAGTTTGGTTGATTAAAAACGCCTCCGTGGTCCAGTGGTTCAGAGATCGGCTCTTGACTCGGAGTTTTGTTTAGGACAATGCAGGCTGATCACCTGATTGGCTGACAAGTAAGATGATCCATGCGTCGGATGGGCATGTAAAAAGTCGGTCCTGCGCCTGATCTCTCGCCAGTCGTATCGGTCGTCCGTCCACTGGGTTATGAGAGTAAAAGGATTAGAGAGTGTTCTTGTGTACTGCGCACATACTTGGGCACTATAAAATTACTCCTGCGTAACTGGCCTTGGTTTCAATGAAGTCGGCCACCGTCACCGAAACCGGTGTGGGAGTTTGGGAGTGTGGGAGAGATTTTTATAACTTTTGTTGGTAGCCTGAAGGTAATGATGATGATAGCCTTTGGGCGGGTATCGATTTAACGCCACCTGTAGTATTCATCTAAAGTAATTTCGGATTTATATTGCTTTGCCTTTATTGAAATTTCCTGCAGCGTTTTTCGGTAATGGGCAATCGATTCGCGTAATCCCGTGAAAGGATGTAGGGGTGTTAAATTGTGCGTGACCTTGAAAAATCACACGATCCATCCTCGCACCCATTTATATGTTGATGTTAATGATTGTCTACGCGGCTCTACACACGTATAGCATAGCATTGTAGTACATTATCTTTGTGTGTCTCTCTGTGTGTGTATTGTGTCGGCCTATGTAAGTGGGTATTGAATTTTTAGTAAAGAGGTACTGTTTAAGCACTTGAAGTCCTGGCAAATGATTGTTTTAATTCAAATTAAAAAAATCGAACAAAAACATTTTTTTGCGGAGCATAACCCACTAGTTCTTGAATAAATTAAGTAAATTATTTTCATTTATGACATGTGCTGCGACTTAGTATGAACTTAAAAATAATACAAAGCGAACGTCGACACTAATAATATATTTAATGTCATTACTACTTATGCTTTTCATTCCGAGAAAGTGCTGATTTCCTGCGAAATACATACAATATAATATATTTTATAGATAGGGCTGCAGGCAAAAACTACGCGCAAAATTATATTTGCATTGGCATATTGCAGTTAAAAGCAAGCTCTAAAATGTAAATCTGTGGTTGAACCGCTTTCGAAAAATAACTACGAGAAAGCCTGAAAAAGACAAACAGAGGGCGCACTTTTGCATCAATTAACCCGCACCGCTCTCACCCACTTGAATATTTAGCGATCTGCTTGTGAACTGCTAGTTTTAGTAACACTGAAGATACACTAACGAAAAAGGCATTAATAATTGCCGTTTGGGCTTTTACCGTATCTTAATTGATGTTAGAGCAAATATATTTGATTTTTTTATAAGAGAGAATAAGAAACGTTTATTTTGCACGTCATAACAAAATATAGAATTAGAATAATTTAATAAAATTGTATAAAACCAATTACAGAGGAAAGTATTTGCCTCTTATATTAATATATTTTAAATTGAGTACTAACGCGCGATTTCGGAGGTTTTAGACCAATTACAAACTCTGTTGAGTTTATCTTTTTCAATATAGTTCTTAATTGCTTAAAAAAAGGCGCTAATAAAAGGATCAACTTCTGTTAAGTACCTCACAAACAAGCGGGCAATAGTAATTAAAAAATAATTGGCTGCTTAGACAATGCCAGTTAACTCCCTGTGGTGAAACAGAACAGAACATTAAAAAAAACAATTCTGAGTAAAAATTTCATCTGACAGTTTAAAGTATTAACATTAGTTGATAGTTATACCAATAATATTTATCAGCATTCAGTAGAACACAAACCCTATAGCAGTGAGCTTGTACCGGCAATAATATTCCAATATCCCGTCAAAACTAATACAATAAAGTTACGTTAGGACAAATTCACTGTGAAATCGTTTGAACCGTTCGCCAATACCCCAGGTTTACCTAAACCGGCTCTGGCTAGCAAACACGTTACATAAACCGGCGGCCGCACTATGACAAACTTGTATCAGCGTATGTACCAAAATATTTGCTTAAGCTCATATTTATTCGGCTCCGTGTTTCTTGCAAAGTTTATTTCGAGTACGAATCTGATTTTAGAAACAATATTTTCATAAGCATATCTTCGTTTATATGTTACTGTTATCGTTTTAAGACATTTTGAAGCTTGTTCTTATACGTGTGGGCTATCCGTTATGTGGTGCCTAATGTTTAATTCCATGGCTGAGGCTGGCTTGAGTGTCACACGGACTGTCAATACGGATCGCACCGTATAGACTCCTTGAAGCTTCATTCAGATCAGCCTTTACGGAGCGATCCGTACAGATGGTCCGCGTGACACCAAAACCAGCCTTAGTGCACAGATTTCAGGGATATTTAAGAAAACGTGATTTAAAATTACCAAGAAAATATTCGGAAGATACATTATGTATACGAATCACATTACTCTCTGAAAATTGCGAAAACATTACCCCGGAAACTTTCAACCCAAAAGGTTATGTTAAAATATTTTAATCAAAAAGTGGATTTTAGATTAAAATGTCTCAACCCGAATGAAACTCAACACACAGCACCCGTCGTGAGCCGTGACTAATTAAAATTTTCTTGTCGCGACCTATTTGTCCGAGTTTTCCAGAACTTATTAAAACTTACTTGATTACAATGCACTTGGCGTTTCGTAACGAATATCTAACAGCGTTTCCTTATATTATGCAAAAGATTGTAGACGATCGTGCGTGGGTGGTAATTAGAGTTCTAATTATATGCTTGTTTGCCGGCAAAATATTAATTTTAAATTTATTATTAAAAACATAATATTATGTCGGCATTTTCATCAATATGTACCTCTTAAATATAAGTTACATGTTAAATTTCACATTAACTAAATGGCGGCTAGATATTATGAATGAAGGCACATGTACTGCTTATGGATAAATAGAAACAGAGGTCCTGCTGTTAATTTGCGTTGAGCAGAGTGTAACATAATAATATGATGGTTTCTTTCTTTGAGTACGGAAAATATATTTTGTTTAAATTCCTAATGACTATACTTTATACACAAGCAAAGATCATATTCCCAAAAAATCTACGGTTGAATTCATCACACCTTATATTTTACAACCAAATCATGGCAGCGCTAAACAAACAGATTATATCAGAGGAAATATTTGCCATTAAAATTGAAACAAAACTACCCCACTCGAAGCGAGTAAACATTATCTCAGCAATATTCCAGTACAAAAGGCCTCCGAGAACACTTGCTTTGAAAACATCGTCCCTTTTAACCAAATTAAGCGTCTACAAGG
Organism: Polyommatus iphigenia; assembly: GCA_963422495.1. Lineage (NCBI taxonomy): Eukaryota > Metazoa > Arthropoda > Insecta > Lepidoptera > Lycaenidae > Polyommatus > Polyommatus iphigenia. Next base: position 12,519,442 of record OY730180.1, on the reverse strand, counting down.
AATGCTGGAAGTAAGCGAGCGAAATTACGGTACATACCTGACTCGGAGCTCCCTACTGAAGACATTATAAGTTAACATATAAAATTCAAACGCGAGATTTAAGCAATGTAATTCATTTGAGAATGCGTGGAATCGGCACAGGGTACCTTTATTAAAATATCCAAATTGTTAGATTTGTGTCTAGGAATTGGTACTATAATTTACTAACTTCAATCAAAGGAGCGTCCCATGGGTACCGTACATTTTCCCGCTTAATTAGTCTGTCTCTTAATTTTTCCTTGTGGGAATATTCATGTCACGTTAATCGGAACTGTAGTTTTGTAATCGATTTAAGCAAACACACATTAACACTTTATAATAAGACTAAATGATGCCCGCAACTCCGTTGCGCCAAAACTCGTTTATCGCGATGGAACCGTACATTTTTCTGGGATAAAAAGTAGCCTATGTCCTTTCCCGGGACTAACCTATACCAAGTTTCAGCAAAATCGGTTCAGAGGTTTGGCCGTAAAGAGGTAACAGACAGACAGACAGACACACTTTCGCATTTATAATATTAGTATGGATTAATTATTAGTAAGGGTAATATGACGTATAAATTTTAAAATGCGTAATCAACAAAACACTGAATTTCATGTATATTTCACCATACTCATAGAATTGGCTGGTGAACTTCGCACTTACTTCCTAATCAAAACCATCCCTGGACTTCCAGGAATATTTCAAGATGAAAGCTGTTAGCCGAATCGGTTTCTTTCAAAAGACTTACAATCTTCAAAATTCATTTTTATTTATATTGGTCATATAAATAACAGGCAAATAATAATAATATAATTAACTACTTGGTGTACTGTCACAGTTATAATTTTAATTTTTGTTATATTAGTATTTTATGTCAAAGTATTTTTTGTTTAAAAAATAAGAGATCTTTTTTGTTACACACATATTTTATCATTATCATTTTTCACCATAATCACTACATTTCATCTCGTATAATTTTTGTCGCATACGCACGCAGTACTTCACCTGTTATTAGATCTCATTTTATCTGTAAACAAATTTTATGTACAAATTTGAAATGTCACAAATGCTGTTCTGTTGGTGAGTCTATAAAATAAAATAAAATAAAATAAAATAAAATAAAATAAAATAAAATAAAATAAAATAAAATAATGAAACTGGTAACCCGATGAGTGAATACCGTAGCCTAAGGACACTTACAACCAAAAAAGCCGCAAGTGCGTTATATATTTTAAAATAAAGAATAGATGCATTATATTTTATTTATAGAAAATAAACTTTAATAATAGATTTTTGTAAGAAATAAGATAACAAAATGCGATAAATTGGCTTCAAATGGACCTAAATTAATTCCAGGCCAAAGTTGCAAATCTTATGAGCGCGATATAAACTTTGTAAGCTAATTTTCCATCAAGTCGCGTTATTAATAAATACACTTCCATACTGACAAAAGAAATTTACTGTGTCTGCCTGGCTGTGTGTCTGACATCTGTGTGTCTATTTGTCTGTCTCTCACATCACAATACCTTTATTATACAGGGTGTAACAAAAATAGGTGATAATACTTTAGGGTGTGTACATGTTCCTTGTAGAGAGTTCACTGTGAAAGTAGCAGCGCTGAAAGACGATTTTTTTTTTCACTTTTGTATGGGGAGACTCGTGATGCTCGGGCCCTTTGCCCATACAAAAGTGAAAAAAAATTTCGTCTTTCAGCGCTGCTACTTTCACAGCGAACTCTCTACAAGGAACACATACACACCCTAAAGTATTATCACTTATTTTTGTTACACACTGTGTAGGCTTTGATGATATTTTATATGGATACCCCAAGTATTGAGATGGAACATCTAAGGATATTTTTATCGCGAAAATAATAAATGGATGTTTTCAATACACGAATGCACAAGTCGGTCACGCTTGACATTACATATCCACAATCTGCCTATGAATCAATTTCTCTGACCGTAGGTCCAACGAATTTACAGAAAAGCACAGACCATCAAATTAGAGATATAAACATCCATAGTTCTTTCGGCTTAGAGGAACTGCACTTGAAGGATAACGAGACGATACAACTCGTTCTGACGCTGCCCAAGTGCTCTCGGCCGCCAACAACTTCTAGTTAGACACAACTTTTCTTATGAAAACTTCTAGGGCATACGAGAAATTCGCTTGAATAGCAATTTACAATTTTCGAGATGGTGCAAGCAAATCTTGATATCCATACTAATAATGCGAAAGTGTGTCTGTCTGTCTGTCAGTCACCTCTTCACCCCTAAACGGCTGAACTGATTGAGCTGAAATTTGGTACAGAGATACTTTGAGTCCCGGGAAAGGACATAAGATACTTTTTATCCTGAAAAAAATGTACGGTTCCCACGAGATAAACTAATTTGGCGCAACGGAGTTGCGGGCGTCATCTAGTTATCTATATACGTCTTGTTCTGAACAATATCTGATGAAAATAATTATTTATAAATTAATATTCTTTTAAAGCACTTTTCTAATATTTTTGGTAAGAAAATAATTCATACATCATAATAAATTAGCTGGTAAGGCTTTTAAATCCGTACGTTTTAACCGCTTGTTTGTAGAGGCGTTATATTACGTTATAATGTTTAAACTAAACCTCGCGATTAAAGCACGGGTACTGCAAAAATTAAGATTTCAATTGAGTTGATGGTTCAAGTATACAATAAACATTTTCAATGTAACCAAACTTACGTAAAATACTACAATATCATAACTTATACAACAATGGCACACAAATATAACGTGGAAGCCAAAACCTCAAATCATTCCAAGTATTTAATCTCTTGCGAAGATCTTACGGCCGTTCCTAAAAAGTGTTGGCCCATTTTTTCCAAATTGAACTACATAGTCGGGAATCACTCACCGAGTTGCGTATTCGGCGAACCGCCAAACTTTGTTCTTACGATGCTTTTCGAGGGTAGTTAGCTCCAAATGAGAGTTACACGAGCGACTTCCCCGAATTTATCGCAACTCGCATGCCACGATACAATTTTATTTCTTTTAAAATGCAATTCTTTGACGTCGAGAAACTGGAACTCGGAGAATAATGGTACACGCTCGCTACAATTTACTTATACTCGAGTAAATTTTAAGACCTATGTTTCCGTTGGCGTTTTAGTGCTTCCTCTCGTTAGATATTCGTATCTCGCGTAAACAAATCTCTTCGATACTTGAACTGGAAGTTTTGTATGCAATATAAAATATAAGCTCGCGAATGTATGATTTAATCCGTAACTTACGTAGTCTATGGAAGGATGCTTCAATAATTTAATTTTTCACGATTTATGTTATGATTTAAGTATTTAAGCGCAAGGCCACGTTAGCACTGTGCATTGCGGTGCGTTGGATCGTCAAAACAGAATAACACATTGAATGCAAGTCACAGCAACTCAGCTAAGTCGCTGAGTTGCTGTGACGCGCGACAACACAGTAAGTATAAGACAGCAAAAGCGCATCGTTCACTCTCCCACTTCATCTTTCGTCAAAATATCACGTTCTATGATGCTACTCATGTAGAGTATCATGTAAAATGTCGAAGCATTGCAGCGGTATAGCGCAATAAAGTGATGTAGCTTCGCTCTAAAATACTATGAATATTCAGCTGAAAAAGTTACTTCATTCGATACAATCCCAATCTAACAGCATTATGTTTATAAAAGTTAATTGAAAACAACATTCAACTCATTAAAAGTTATTTCCGCAAACCATTTACATCTGTAATACATTGCCCCTGTTTCTGCTAAACTAATACAATTAATGTTACGTAAAATTGATTTATTTCGTTCGTTCGCACCGCGGCACCGGTTTGGAAGCGACCAATCAAATCAATTGCGAAGCTAATTCTTAAGTCTCAAAGCGACTTAACTTTAAATTTTATTCGTCTCCTGGCGTTAATGGCGTTCGCTTTGAACAAAAACTCGCTTGATTAAAATCGTTTGTTGTAATAAAAGGAGTAGTAAAACGTTACAACGGAACGCAACGGTACCGTCGGCAAAATCGATTACAGACTCGATCGGACAAACTCGCTTTTTTGTTAATCGACTTAATTTCTTTGTTGTAAGGCAACTTAATTTCTAAACAGTTTTTCTAACTTACAAAATTAAAAAATACTATTACAAATTTCCTGTGAAAACAAACCAATAAATGGTATTTTTTTATTTAATTAGAGCTGTAGCTATTAAGGGTAGCAGACTGTTTACTTTTCAAAAGAAATGCATTTTCGTATCTTCTGCGTATAAATCTTATGCGTCGTCTACTTTGCCCATGATGGGCAAAAGACGATGGCCCAATATAAGCGATCACGAAAGTATAGACACGCATATTTGTCTATGATTTTGCATGATCAATATCGATTGTGCAATGTGCATGCTAATTGCTATGGTTACTATACATCTCTGCAATCATGCTTATCACGTTCCAACGTAGAGAGAAGTCATTACAGTCAAGTAAATCAATGCAAAATATTCACACAAAATAATAAAAAAACCTGTCATATCTATACATTGATTAAATTCACTGTCAAGATTGAAATATGAACTGTAGCCAAGTCGCGACCAATGAAGCGTGCTCTCGCTATATTTATTTGCCAGTCTTCCGTCATGTCACAGACTTCACCCTATTTAGATTCACGACCGAGCCAGCCGAGTGTGAAATTTTATTTCATCGACAATCTCAGATGAGATTAGCCGTAAATTGAGTTTATGAAATCGAATAGCTGAAGCTTTTGACTGTAAAACGTATGTGAATTGTGAATTTAGGTTTTATAAATTGTATTATATTAAGGTGTTAGATTTGGTGTACACCCTTAGATCCTATAAGCAACTGTTAAATTTGTTCTGTTTGCGATAAAAGCAAATCATGGAAACCGGTTTGCGGAGCTATTTGAAAGTGTGTTTTCATCAGTCATGCGTTTAGTGAATACTGATCATAATAATATTATAATATTATGTATCTTTATAAAAATAATTTATAACTTAAAATCATCAATACTTTAAAATTCGCAGCTATATCGTCGTAGCACCTATTTGGTCAAGTGTTAAAAAAACATAATGTCATCACTTTTGCAAGTACCTATAGCCTTTTACATACCTAGTTTAAAACAAGTATACTGTATAACATAACAGACTTGTTGAGTTTCAAATTTTCCGCGGCGGAAATGTTTTTTTCTGGTATTGACGTTGTCAAAAACATCCAGTGCAGCATTAGGTGGGTAATTGAACGGTGAGTCGGCCGATATTTCCCCTGCTTGTGTGCCTATCGGCCAATATTCTCTTTCGTTGTATATGTGTGCCTGTCGTATTATATTTCCCTCAAACTGTGTGTGCCCGTCGTGTATTTCCTCCTGCCTGTGTGCGTGTGCCTGTCAAGCGCTCTCAAACCTTACCGTCACGATATTTAATTTATCGCAACGATATTTCCCTCTAAATTTTAATGAAATTACTCGTGAGGCTGAGTCATGTAACACGTGAGGATTTCTGTGTATTTTTGGGTGAAAATGGCTTTATTTTTCGTGAAAAATTTTGCTTTTCTTTACGAATACCTATTGATATTTGATTTTGAATGTGTATCTCTTATACCTGTATAACTCTGCTATTTTAAATTAAATGTAGCTTAGATCCAGTTTCGTAATCGTTGCTATCTATATTTCCCCAAGGTGAGGAATCTTAAGACTTTTGGTAATCAGAACGCCTTCAACGGTGCTTTAACATTTAATGACAATATTTGTAGTTATATTACACCAACACTACATTAAAACTGTAAAATTATTCATCAGAATCGAGCTGCAGTCTGTTAATTGAGTAACGAAATCATATTGAGTTTTAACTGAAATTGAATATAAACCACAATGAAATTTACTTACAATTTTTCTCTTTAATAAACACTGCATATTGCTTTATCGAATCCAACGACCGCTTTCATTTCGATCAGAAAACATTTTTATAATAATTAAATTCTCGTGTAGTAATATAATTGGACAATTTATTTATGTTTGTTATATTTTTAACTTATTTTCTTATTGAAGTGAAAACTTTTTTAGCGGTGTTGTGCACTTTTCCGGAATTGTCTAAAGCTGAACCCACGGAACCAATTTCGATAAAATTTGACCAAGATAAATTCCAATAAAGAACAAACTATAATCATATTTTTATCGCAAAATATTGTTCCGGTATGATTGTTTTTGCAAGTTACAGGCAACTAATTCTGTGCATTCATTCTTCATCTATCCGTCAATTATATTGGTGTAGTTAAGCTATGAGTAATAGTATGTTAATGTATATGTCTAATGTCTATAATAAAGTAGTAGTATATCTATTGTCTATGTTACTGGTGTAGTTAAGCTATGACGTAGCTGTGTCTGTAATCATCTGTTAGCTGGAGATTATACGGTGAACGTTACTGCCAGGTTTACTGCGTGTTTTATGCGAGGCTGTAAAGGCTTGATATATTGGTTGCGCATTTTATTCTTAATTTTAACGCTAAAGTTATGGGCCACTGAAATTGTTTGCATTTTATTGGTTCATAAATAAGGCAATTAGTAGATCGAATTGAATAGATAACTAATATTTTATTTTTGTTTTTTATAATGATGATTCTATTATGAAGTCACGCTTGTTAAAATCTCATTTTGTACAATATTCCATAAAAAAATGGCGCAGCTAAATTGTCAGTAATAGAATATCATATAAATCCCTCACTGAATCCCTCTAAAATTCAATAGAATGTAACCTCTGGCACTTAAATTTGAATTCTAAAGCTATTCAGGCGATTTGTCGAAGCCAAGTAATGCGCTGTGGAGTCAGGCACAAATGTTATGTGTTATTAATGCCAGGCTTAGCCCGATAATTGTTCGAACTGACCTCAAGCGAGTTCACGACGCTCTAAAGGGGGTGCAGTTATGAGTACAGCTTATACGCCTTCCATTTTTAATTTCGTTCTTTCAAAGATTGATGTTGTTGATTCATAGGCAGCTGGGAGACCTACGTCATTTGGTCAAGCTATATCAATGATAGTCGTGATCTGGCGGCCGGGTTTGACACAACACGACCAATTTGCGTTAAGTCCGCCGTACGCGTATGAATCAACTCCTCTGATAGTACAGATATTCAAATCTTTCCTTTAAAAATCTTGCTGTCAAAATGTGATAAAAATAATAGTATTATTATTATATATATAATAATAATACTATACCGGTAAAATATACCGTTAATACAATTAACGGTATATTATTATATACCGTTAATTGTATTAACGGTATATTTTACCGGGACACTGGCGCAACCATAGTCACTACTATCCTACTACACTACTAATAGAACCAAAAATACAAGTTACGATAGGAATTTAATTCGTCTTCCAAATTTAAAACGTCTACTCAAACGGAAAATATCCGAATCAAGGTTCAGCCAATTTTTACTCTACATTTAGGGATTGCCAAAATAAATCTTATAATCTGTTGGGGAAACCGTGTTAACCCACATCTTGTGTAAAGTGAAAGAGCCAGGTTGTGGTGGCAACCTGCCAAGTTGGATCGTGTAAACGTAGCTTAATAACGACTACGGCATCCGCTGTTGAGCGATTTTTAGAGTAACGAAGAAAATAAAGTTAATGGCTTCGGCAAGCTTATATATTTACATTACAGTGCATCGGTGATAAATATTTATTACCCTGTTTGAAAAATTTTATGAGTTGATAAGTGCCAAGTCTCGTTAGTCGACGTGATTTTTATCTAATAGTCTATCGACGTAACAAAATAGACATAACAACCACGCTAATGCTAAATGCGAAGGTGTGTCTGTTTGTCTATCTGTTACCTCCTCAAACTAAAACCACTGAACCAATTTTGGCGAAAATCTGTATACAAATACTTTGAGTCCCGGGAAAGGACATAGAATCGTTTTTATCCCGGAAAAATTTACGGTTTGATGACAAAGTAAGCGCATTGGAGTAGCGGGCGTTTTCTAGTAATATAATAGACTAGATGACGCCCGCAACATCGTTGCGCCAAAACTCCTTTTTTCCTTTCGTTTCCTAAATAAAAAGTATACTATATCCTTTCCCGGGACTCAAAGTATCACTATACAAAATTTCAGCAAAATTGGTTCAGTGGTTTGCGTAGGGTCAATAACCAATTCCTGACTTTTGCCACTGTAAAAAGATTAATAAACCTTAGGAACTAACTACGAAGCTAATTATATAATACAACTATTTTCATTAGATTACTATCAGAGAAGTTGATTCCTAGACAGATGGCGGACGTAAGTAATTTGGTCGCGTTAGGTCAAACCCATCAGACCGACGATCACAGCTAACATTGAATTGACATAAGCCGACCAATTACTGACGTAGGTCCGTCAACTGCCTAGGAATTAATTTCCTCGATGGTACAACAATTTATTCAAATTTAATACTTATGTGAACACCTACTTTCGTAATAAATAATACTTGGTTAACTTTCCGAGTAGCCACTAATCACGAAATACTTCGCTCGATTTTCTGAAGATTTTCCAGCGACTGGGGTCAGAAGAGTTCACAAATTGAGGAGATGCGAGCTTCAATCTTGACTGGATTAAATTTAGCTGTTCTCATTTCAAGAATTCTAGTCTAAAAAATATTTGTAGCAATCTAAACTATACTTTTAAGCAAAGCTTTCGAGGTTTACATAAAAATGTTTTAGCTATAACTCACTTATAAATATGCAACAAAGAGACTCCTATGGCAAATATAATAATTAAGATTAAATATAATTTAATATAAACATTATAATATTGTACTGCTCGTGGTAGGCGCCAGTAGTAACGACGTGAAAAAATTTATTCTGAATTAAAATTTTTGAATTCGAGTTTAAGTTTTTGACTCTCTGCAACTTAATAAACTTAAGAAGATAACATTTTTTATATATTTAAGACGTATTTAAGATATATTTCATAATTTTTATTGAATAGGAACTGAGAATTGTAAATTTCATTTCAATCAGCGCGAAAAGGCTCCGGAAAGAAAAAATATGCATATCGATCGGTCTTCGCTCATTTACAATGAAAATTAAATTCCTTATTGGATACGCCGTCCTTTGTGATCATATCTATGATTCTAATGGTTCAGGGTGATCATCATCATCTCTGAATAATATACAGTATTCAGCGTACCAACGAAGAAATTGATTCATATGCAGTTGACGGACCTACGTCATTTATCTATTTAATGTTAGTTGTAATCTGTCGGCTGGGCTTGAATCAACTTCTCTGATAGTACCATCGAAGTAATGGATTCATAAGCAGTTGACGGACTTAATTTAGTCGTATAATGTCAATTCAATATTCATGAACTGCCGGCTGAATTAAATATAACACTGCCAAATTACGTAGGTCCACCACCTATGAATCAACTTATCTGATAGTGCATGAATGTAAGAGAGCTATGGCAAGAATGGCTCGTCTCGATAAATACCTTACTGAAAACCATTGTGAACAAAGCTTATATATTATGTGTATTGTGTGTGTTTAGCCGACTAAGGTGGTGGAGATTTTAAGGACTAAGACTTCACATCGCAACACTAGAGGTGTTAAATATGCGACTTTCCGTTTAGACACTGGCAACACACCGGGAGGATGTTGCCAATGCCAGATTAAAATCAATTTTAAAACTTTTGATATAAAACCACGCTATTATCTCTTTAATCCTTCAAGCCCCATAAGAGCACCGGTGATCGCGACAACAATATAATACAATAGCATTTCCAAGAATCCCCGATCGAAGGATTAAATAGCATATAATAGGTACTTTATTCGATCGCTAACAAGAAATTAGTAAAATCAAAAAATAAAAAATAAAAATATTTGTTTCTAAATAGGTTAACAAAGTTAACACTTTTTGAATGTCTACATGAAGCCTACCACCGGTTCGGGAACTAACCCGGCGAGGAGAACCGGCGTAAGAAACTCGCACGGGGCCTTCTTTTACTATAAAGATGGAAAATTACAATAGTAACTAAACTAATTTACAAAGAGCATGTAAAAATGTGTTATATTTTTATAGAAGCAGCTTCCAGTCAGTCAGCTTTTTGTCCCAAGGTGTGCTATCAGTGAGAAAATCAGTTACCTTATTAATAAGCCCTAGCACACAGTATTATTAACTATGTAGTTTGATAATACAAAGGGCATTGGGTAACTTTGTATGGACCTGTGGCTTAATTTTTTTTCCAGCGGCCAGGGATAAAACCATTACTATTTTGTAGTACTACATTAGAGAAACATATATCAGTAATAAAAATTGTTCTAAGTAATATCGGAGCTGAGCTACGATTATTTTAGTATATATATTTTTGCACCTTATGTTCACAAAATCAATAGTAATTATTAACATTACTTTATGGAGCTATCCTTACGAGTAACAAACAGATGTAGAAAGGGTATATTAATCTGTTGGATATATATTTCTCACTAGCTATTGCCCACGACTTCGTCCGCGTCAAATAAATGAATAATTTTTCATACCTATTTTCACACTGGGTTTAATTCTCGTCCGACTAAAATATAGCCAGACTTGAGACTATTTTTCATAAGACAGTGGTTTCAAAGGGCCGGATGGAATATTAGGCAATTGTAATAATTATTGTTCTTGTGTATTAATGTGTTGTGGGTAAAATGACTCTAGGGTGTTGTTCCCATAATACAATGTCGATTATTTCCACTATTTAGCGAATTTTGGCCATAGTTTGATACTATAATACTTATATATTCTGTGCCGTAGTGCAGTATGACGCTGGACGCCACCTTTCGGTAGAATTTTCAGTCTAGCTTTTAATCTACTTTCCGGCTCATTATAGAAGTACAGCCACAGGAATGTTTTATAGAATATTAGCAATTTACTTACACAAAATATTTATATTAAAAAAAAAAACAAAACGGCCCTCTTTAAGAAATTCGAGAAAAAATGGATTTGCATTTTTTTGCAAAAGAAAAATAAATAGTTAAAAAATCATTAAATGCCGGCGCGTTGTTGTACAGTTCGACAAGGCTTTAAATGAATATGTCAATGATGTCAATGGGCGCTGCTGGTAAAGGAGCACTGTCAAAAATGACGTTTTTGTATGATAGAAGCGTTAGTTCCTTTTCTCGCCACGTTCATATACATAACAGCCTTATCGAACTGTATGTTGAATGGTTAAGTCATTCTTCTAAAATGTACGAATAACTAAAATTAAAAATAAATGATGAAATGAATAATTATTATGCTTGTATCTATATCTACAGGTTGTAACAAAACTAAGTGATAATTCATTTTTTTTTATAAAATAAGGGGGCAAACGAGCAAACGGGTCATCTGATGGAAAGCAATTACCGTCGCCCATGGACACTCGCAGCATTAGAAGAGCTGCAGGTGCGTTGCCGGCCTTTTAAGAGGGAATACGCTCTCTTCTTGAAGGTTTGCAGGTCGTATAGGTTCGGAAATACTGCTGGTGACAGTTCGTTCCAGAGTTTTACAGTGCACGGCAGAAAGTTACGCGAGAAACGCACGGTGGAAGACTGCCACTCATCAAGGTGATGAGGATGGAATATTTTTCGCGTTGGACGACGGCGAAAAGTTGCAGGTGGTATGATTCCGAACAATTCCTCAGAGCACTCCCCGTGATACAACCGATAGAGGATGCAGAGTAAAGCTACATCTCGGCGTAATTCCAAGGGGTACAAGCTGTTTGAAACACTATGGCAGTCAACAATTCGAGCGGCCCTTCGTTGGATACGATCCAGAGGGAGCAGTTGGTATTTTGGCGCTCCTGCCCAGAGATGAGGACAATATTCCATATGAGGCCGAACCTGCGCCTTGTAAAGTTGTAGGCGTTGGTCCGGACTGAAGTACTGTCTCGCTCTGTTGAGAACACCAAGCTTCTTCGAGGCTAACTTGGCCTTACCCTCTAGATAATATCGTAACTGGACTTCGCTCGATATGCTAACGCCAAGTATTTCAATGCTAGGGGAGATGGTCAAAAATGTGCCCTCAAAATGAGGATGTACGACCATATGTGACTTTTTAGCGGTGTACGCGCAGACTTGTGTCTTGGCGGGGTCGAATTGGACTAAGTTATGTCTCCCCATTCAGAGATTTTATCCAATGAATTCTCTATTTTAGACACATGTTCGTTTCGACTCTCAATGACATTTAGCCGAGAAATATTGGGGGGAGCCGGTATATACAGCATCACCTGTACTATCATCCGCATAGCAATGATAATGCCGCTGGTCTGTAGCATGTCATTGATATGCAGTATGAATAGTGTAGGCGATAGCACACAGTCTTGAGGGACACCAGCATTAACAGACTGAGTTTCCGAGCATTCGCCGTCAACTACGACCTTAATGCTTCTGTCTGCTAAGAAACCTTTTTGTGATTTGCTTGGGCAAGCGCCCTGGCGTAAAGATTTTCCCATACAAAAACAAAAAAAATCTTCTCTTTCAGCGCTACTACTTTTACAGTAAACAGGGACTCATACACAGTACACACACTAAAGTATTATCACTTAGTTTTGTTATACCTTGTATACTAATATTATGCAGCTGAAGTGTTTGTGTGTTTGAAAGTGCTAATCTCAGGAACTGCTGGTTCGATTTGAAAAATTATTTTTGTATTGGATAGCCCATTTATCGAGGAAGGCTTTAAGCTAATAAATAATGCAGTTTTTTTGTATTTTACTGAGTATTCATGTTATGATTGAATTTACTTTTAGTTGAAAATACGAACTTAAAATGCCTAATATCTCGGCTCCGATATAGTTTAGCTATATGTCCCCCATAATAAAGTTTACTCCTCTTGATGTATTCTTTCATAATATGCCAGTTTGGTGAGTGGCCGCGAGATTTGAAAATTATGCCAATATTACCCAAACCCCTTTTCTAATAAGCGATCAAAAATATAATAAAAACTAAGTCTGAGTCGCTAAACGATGATCATAATCTATTCAAATAAAAATTGTAAATATAATTCCCTGTACAATAGCTGAATTTGGCATCATATTTAAAAAACATATATCTATCTGGTCTACCATTAAATTAATTAGCAAACCGCAAAGTGGTCACACTAAATTAGGCGACCAAATCTGTTCAAATGGTATCACAATTACCCCAAATCATAATTCCGAATGAATTTCAAAATCAAATATAATTTTACGCATTATAATAAACTAGATGACGCCCGCAACTCCGTTACGCCAATATTCGTTTATCGCGCGGAAACTATCCCGGAAAAGTTTCCGGGATAAATAGTATTCCATGTTCTTTCCCAGGACTCAAAGTGATTCCATACGAAAGAACAATGGCCAAATCGTACCAGATGATAAAATGTGGGCTGTGGCGTCCCGATATGCCATTGGAAGCAAAAATTCTCTAATATTTTAAGGCATCGAAAAATATTAGAAATGTGTCTGTAAATAGCCACAAAAAAAGATCAATATATTTTAGTTTCGTTATGTTCTGACAGCCGGCGATCATTCGCATTCGTTCTATTTTTTGGGTAATCACGAAGAGAGATCGCCGAATATACACTTGTAGGCTACACCGCAGTCGGGAAAAAGGTAGTTCATAAGTCTAACCTCAAAATAATTGTTAACGTTATTAACTATTGTAAAAAACCGTGGCTATTTAGACATAATTCTCAAACGGAATTATGTTTAGAGCATAAGAACAACCAAATCTAACTATAGTTTATTTTGGGACATCAAAAATAAAAGTCGAGTATAAGTAAGTCGATATACAAATTTGGCCATGATTCTTTCTGCAAGATTGGTTTAGTGCAGCGGTTTGGGCGTGAAGAGGTAACAGACAGACAGTATGAACTAGTTTTCCACGTCTTCGTATGCCTTAAAAAGAATAACAACCTAGTTAAATATCCCCTTATTAAATAGTAAAATTACATAATTAGGAGATGAGGGGAATATCCGTTAGTTGACATAAACAGGTAAATATTTTAGAAGAAATTGTTAAGTACATGGTACATACATAGCTACTAATCCCCATGTAGCCCCAACAGATAATCTCCTGTGCACTGTTTTATTTTTTTAAGCAGTGCACAGGCAAAAAATGCCTGTGCACTGGTTAAAAAAAGTAACAACCTGAAAAAAAAAAATAATCGAAAGCTCAAAGCTTAGGCATCAAATTAAAAAAAACTAATTTTCAAATTTTGAACACAAATCGAGCGTATATTTTAAACAGGGATAGAATTAATTATGGAGGACTTACAACGTTGTATTAGTTTCTGGTCGATACAGGAGACAAACGGCGCACCTGGCCGATATTTACTGAACGGCACTTTCTGATTCCCGAGTGTTTCTATTTATGTTATGGGTAAATTGTACCCCAATACAAGTGGGGGTTATTGGGATCCTGGTAAACAATTGTAACAATTATTGTAACTTATTTGGTTACTTGCGAAGTGTCGGTGTATATCGTATCTGTTATTACGTATTAAGTATATCAGATACGATATACAAAAGTACCTAAAATTATTGAAGTGAAAACTTCTTTAGCGGCGTTGAGCACTTTTGTGGGATGGGTAAAAACTGTGAAACTCGCGTCAGATTCTCGTGCTGATCGAAAAACCTTGGAAAAACCGTAAGACGGTTGGAGAGTAGTGTTGTAATATCGAAATCGATTAATCGAACAATCGATTGTTTTTTTCGATTGTCGATATTTTTTAATCGATTGTAAGGGTTTCGATTAATAAAAAAAATCGATTTTTGAAAATCAATTTTCATAAAAAATGGGTTAAAAATTTAATCTATTGTAAGGGTTTCGATTAAGTAATTAAAAAAAATGATTTTTTAAAAATCGATTTTCATAAAAAATGGATTAAAAAAATTGTATGGGTTTCGATTAATTAAAAAAAATGCACAACGTTAATTATCAAGTTTTCACAGAAGTGAAAGCTTGATTATTAACGTAAAAAAATGCACAACGTTAATAATCAAGTTTTCATAGAAGTGAAAACTTGATTATTAACGTTGTGCATTTTTTTAACCCATTTTTTATGAAAATCGATTTTAAAAAAATCGATTTTTTTAATTAATTGAACCCCTTACAATCGATTTAAAAAAAAAACGATTGTTCGATTAATCAATTTCGATGTTACAACACTACTCTCCAACCGTCTTTCGGTTTTTCCAAGGTTTTTCGATCAGCACGAGAATCTGACGCGAGTTTCACAGTTTTTACCCATCCCACAAAAGTGCTCAACGCCGCTAAAGAAGTTTTCACTTCAATAATTTTAAGTACTTTTGTATATCGTATCTGATATACTTAATACGTAATAACATAGCACTCCCGGAGTGCAACCCGTCTTTTTTAATATTATAAATGCGAAAGTGTGTCTTTCTGTCTGTCTGTCTGCTACCTCTTCGATTTTGGTGAAATTTGGTACGGAGATACTTTGAGTCTCGGGAAAGGACATAATTATACTTTTTATCCCGGAAAAATGTACGTTTCCTACGACAGTTAAAACTAATATTGGTGCAACGGAGTTGCGGGCCATCAACTGGTAATCTAAGTAGGTATATAAAATATTTTTGTTAGTCTAATGCTCGAGGACGGTTAAACCAATTCGGCTAATTTTAAACTTTTTAAATTTATATTTTAATACAAATGA
Source organism: Polyommatus iphigenia (assembly GCA_963422495.1). Taxonomy (NCBI): domain Eukaryota; kingdom Metazoa; phylum Arthropoda; class Insecta; order Lepidoptera; family Lycaenidae; genus Polyommatus; species Polyommatus iphigenia. Next base: position 12,503,758 of record OY730180.1, on the reverse strand, counting down.
ATTGTAGAGTAAACATTGTTAAAGTATTATTATAACTAAAGTTATTCGTGTTATAAGCAAAAATCGGTACATAAATATTTGATAGCCTGCAATTTATTCGGAAATAGAATAGTCGCGTACAAGTTTAATAGATAAAAATATTTTCCAATCCAAAATCTGAATGCAATAACGCTCCCTCGTTTTGTTAGGATCGTTTATTACGAACGGTGATGAATTTTTAAACTTTCAAAGTGGAAACTTGATCTATATTTTCAACAATTCGAATTTAGAATTAAAAATAAACAAATGTTTCCCGCATTTTTTTAAACAATTTGATTCACAATAATTATTAAGAGAATAAAATATGTTTCCCGCAACTCTGTAGGCGCAAGATGGAATTACCAGAAGATATGAAGGCCCCTAAAATTTTGTCGTAAGTATTAGAAAGTACTCCAGACTTTCCCATGACGTCTAATATTTATCTATATCAGTTATTGCCTTTGAAGAAGCATCGAAACTACTGAGCTGGTGGTGATAAAATTATGCACTGGTATTAAAAGTAATATGTAATATGGCTTTTCCCGTGGTCCACACGGGAAAAGACACATAGGCTACTTTTTATCGCAGGAAAGTGTAGTCTCACTGCATTTCCTTTAGACGGACAAAGTCACTAGCTTATTATTTTCGTCTTACACATTTTTAATATTCGACTTTATGTACGGCTAGTTATTTCTTGCTATAACAACATACATATACAAGTTAATACTTCGGCTTAATGTAGCATGAAATTGACGTTATTACAACTACAAGCCTTTATATAGAAGTAATAAAGAACGGATTACCGTGATATCTTATAAATACTTATTTTAATTAAGCTTAGACGTTCAAAGAACAATCCTGATTCGTGGTTTCTTAAGTACGACTGAATGAAATTAAAATACCTTTTATGTATTTCTTACTATAATTAAATTCAAGTAAGTTTTTTTTTAATAAAATCAGGGAGAAACAAGCAAACGGGTAAACAGATGGAAAGCAACTACCGTCGCACATGGACACTCGCTATAACAGAAGAGTTGAAAGTGCGGTGCCGGCCGTTTAATAATAAATATAAAGAGATTTAATAATTTTGATGTCACTCGACTAGATATTACTGAGACTTCGTATGGCACAAAAAAAATCGTGGAAAAGTACAATTTTACTTCATAAAAGTAAACTATTTACTGTGTGTGTAAATTTTTAACAAAATCAGTCGACACTTTTGGATCTTATAATTTTAACAACACAAGCGAACTTCAAATTTTTCTCATCATGGAACCACCTGTGAAGTATCCTATTTTGAACAAAAAAGAATTATCAAAATCGGTTCACACACTATGAAGTTATCCGCGAACAAACGTAAAAAACCATAATTATTATACTCGTATATACGGTCTAAAGGTGAACGCAGATTTGGCCGCACCGCACGCACCGCAGTCGCCGCATTCGCAATTCTTCATATTATTATGAAGTTGCGAAGACTGCGGCGCGGGTAGGTAGGTATGCGAGCTTGCCTATAACTTCATATAAAGAATTCGAATGCGGCGACTGCGGTGCGTGCGGTGCGGCTCAAATCTGCGTTCACCCTAATTGAGAAACCTCCTCCTTTTTTGAAGTCGGTTAAAACGTTTATTTATTTAATTCATGAAGCCCCAAGCGGCCACATCCGGCCGCGATAACAATGAAAAAGCTATTGTGTCTCGTTTTGCCACGACTGATGGGTTAAGCACATTATTATTAGTGTAATAACTTTACTATAACAAATGTTTTATCTTTATAGCCCCAAGCTTTTTATAAAGCGAAGACAGACAGACGAACGGACGAATGGACGGACGCACGGACGGACGGACTGATACACCGAAATTATTTTCATTAACCGACTTCCAAATAAAGGAGAAGTTTCTATTTTTGGCTGTTTTTTTTTTTAATCGGGCTTTGGCCCACCACACATTCCCACCACTGTATCTCCTATGTCGCCAGGATCGACAGCGGTATCCAACCACGAAAACCCTTTGATATGATCTCAGATAGCCCGAGGGACATGCTAAAGCTGTCTTGGGACCCGCAACGAAATTATTCAGAAGAAAATAGGAGGAGTAGGAAGAATTCTAATTTCCCTCCCCAGATAAAATGTTTGTGTTGACTGATATATTGTATTTTTTTATAAATTTTCAAATTCGCCATAAATTGTAGATTTTCATTTTTGAAGTGAAAACTTCTTTAGCGGCGTTGAGCACTTTTGTGGGATGGGTAAAAACTGTGAAACTCGCGTCAGATTCTCGTGCTGATCGAAAAACCTTGGAAAAACCGTAAGACCGGAGAGTAGTGTTTTGTGTCGAACTCGAACTCGAACTCGAATTGATTGTAAGGGTTTCGATTAATTAAAAAAAACGATTTTCATAAAAAATGGGTTACAAATTTAATCGATTGTAAGGGTTTCGATTAATTAAAAAAATCGATTTTTTAATAATTGATTTTCATAAAAAATGGGTTAAGAAATGCACAAGGTTAATAATCAAGTTTTCACTTTTGCCGGCACTCCCGGAGTGCAACCCGTCTTTTTTTTTCCACCAACTATACAGAACGCTAAAGCTTAATTTCTTGTGTTACTTCAATTAAAGGTCAACAAAGCGGTTTTAATCTTCTTCTAGTGTATTTTCTAATTACTCGTGGCTCGGTTCTGTTCATTTACTTTTTCACTCTAACTCCAATAATACGTGTCCGGCGTACTACTGCTAATGTATTTTTTTCGCCGTATGACGTTGGAGTTAGAGTCGTTATAGTCCATTCATGTTAAGTTTTCTGTGAGTCAATCCATACTAATATTATAAATGCGAAAGTCTGTCTGTCTGTCTGTCTTTCTGTCTGTCTGGTACCTCTTCACGCCCAAACCGCTGAACCGATTTTGCTGAAATTCGATATGGAGATACTTTGAGTCCCGAGGAAGTACATAGGATACTTTTTATCCCGGAAAAATGTACGATTCCCGCGCGATAAACGAATTTTGACGCAACGGAGTTGCGGGCGTCACCTAGTATTGTAAATATTAGAAGTAACTTGCTTAGAATCGACGACGATCTGAACATAGCTTTAGGGATCAAGTCATATGGAAAGGTTACGAAGCGCCGATGCGTAATAGTGAAACTAAGTAAAACATCAAACAGCAGCACGCTAACTTAAATACTTAAAAATATGCTTGTCTCGTTTCGCAATCTGACCTTAAAAATGTAAATAAATAAAAATTAATTTTAAATAGTGTTATAGTCTCGGCAAAACCAGGTGAACCGATAAGATATTTGTGGATGTCCAGGGAAGGTGTATAATGTTACGAAGGGATTAGAAGTTCATCAGATCATTTAGATATTCATAAGTCTCGCTTGAGGTTAAGTTGGAGTGAAGAAGAGTCGAGGCGATATATTTTACCTTAAGGGGTCAAAAAGTGATCATTTGATCAAAAACGTTACATGATTTATGCATTGCAATTAGCACGCTGAAGTGGAAGTTAGCTGCTTATGTCTGCAGACGGGAAGACGGTAGATGGAGTAGATAATTAGTGTTGGAGTGGAGACCACGCTTAGGCAAACGTAGGGTCGGAAGACCCGCAGCACGGTGGACCGACGATTTGAAGAAAGTGGCTGGCAGCGGATGGATGAGGGCTGCCCAATATTGGGATGGTTGTCGCTCATTGAGGGAGGCGTACGCAGCAGAAGGCAATAGGCTGATGATGATGATGACGATAACCCCTCGTTATCGTTCTCAACAATACTTCGTTATTCCAATGCATGTAATGTATGAATAACGATTCTCGGAAGGCATTAACAATGAGATTTGTAGATAAGTACAGCCATGCAACGTTAAGCACGTTACATTCTCAAATGCACTTGGAACGTAGCAATATTAAATTTATTCCCAAGTATTAAGATACGGAGAAATAATAAAATATGAAGGAAGCGTTTATTAAATTTAACAATTTAAAGCAGACGAACAAACATTCCCTCTCGTTCTTATTAAATTTCAGCCGTCGTTTCACGTAAAACATTGGATCTTCAAACACAATACTGATTTTATCAAATTAATAATTTTCCTGCCAGAAATATTTTGTCGCTGAGAAATTCAAATACAAAAACAAATATGTACAAGGTTTTGTTTCTATTTTCGTGCTGTCGGAAAATTTAAATTTGTCACTGTATTTTTATGTAATAATGTTTATTTTATCAAAGATGTTGTACAATCTCCTTTCTTTTAATTTGAATAAGAACAAGTCGATAGAACTCCAGATTTCACTCCACTTACTGACCATCCATACACATTTCACTATTACTACAATCATATCATTGACATTGCAATTGAAAATCGAAATTTTAATTTTGCATAGTACAATGGATGAACGAACTGTAAAAATTCTTAAAGCACATCCTTAGTGTCTAAACACACCAAGCTGAAGTTCCGCGGCCGAAGTGCGGCATGATTACGTCAGCAATGTCAAACGCATACAATATAACGCGACGTAATTTTGGCATGGTGTGTCATCGGTAATTTAAAATACATTGCAGGCGTAATCATGCGGAATTTCGGCCGCGTTTTTTCGGCCTAGTGTGTTTAGACACTTATGATTCAAACCGCGAGTGTCACACAAAAAATACATATTTTTATTATGTAGCCTCTTCTCATAACACCATAGACCAACAACAGCCAATAAGCGCATTCCTGCATCGCATAAATTAAGTCTTAAACTATTATTTGCTCAAATAAATCATAACCAGGCTTCCGCATGACGCAGTTTATCAACCCCAGTCAGATGTCTCCTGGTCCAGATTTAGATGGACCTTTGGCCCTGGACTTCGACCATTATATTCAAATTAAGTCCGGCTTTGCCGCTGAAAATGATTTACCGGTGAGTCGTAGGTCATTTTAGATTATCTGGTATAGATGGTTTACGACTATGATAGCAAATTCTAATATTAAGACTGGAATGGTATGGGGCGGGGCTAGGTTCCAACGAATACCAGTTGGCTAATAAGATTGAGCTTATAATCATTTTTAAGTATCAGAAATAGGACTAATACCAATGGAATTAGAGGGAAAGAGAATTACAAAATAAATTTAAGTATTAAGTAAAAGCTGCTCGTTTCATTCACATCTTAGTGTTATAATTCTAGCATAAAAAATCAGTACCCAGCTCACAAAAAGTGTGCGTGAAAACGACGTATGCGAGTAAAGAAGACTAGCAGCTTTAGCTCAATATCCGAATTTCTTTTGTGACTCTCTCTCTCTAACCTTTTTTTTTATATTGACATTCATCTATATAATATTCCGCTAGGTATATTTACTTTATGTCTGGTATTTCGAAACTACATCATTCAACATTCACAAAACTGCAAATAATTACCACAAACCCATTTGCACTTACACTATAAAAAGTGGCACCTTCAACTGAGGGTGCCGACACAGTGAGTGAGCCGGAAGTTAACCCTTAGGTAGTTCCGACGCCGCCGCGAGCAGCGGTGAGCTCGGTAACACTTGTTTCACTTTACACCCTACTTTTAAAGGGTAACGAGGTATTTACGCCTTTTAATTATTTGTATATTTCTTTTAGAATGTTTATATAATTCTTTTAGAATGTTTATATAATATTAAAAACTTAACAAACATTATATTATTCACTTTGCCCTATATAAAAATGTTGCCAAAAAGCTGTGCTCATGAAAATCAAATTAGATTTAGGTTGAATAGCATATTGTATAGTGCTGTCAACAACAATTGTATAGTTTTAAGCGACACACAACCAAAATGTCAGGTTGTGGATATAAATAATTTAGATAGTAAATTTATTAATGATATAAGTATAGATAAGTATTACTTATCTCATTACTGTAAGAGACATATAGCAAAGATGCTATCAAATTTTTTATTTTCTTTGAAAGCCAAGAATTTGGCTTCTTTGACTCCTGCTTCTATTGAGCAGTATTCTAGTTATAGTAACGAGTTGGAATATGTTCCAATTAATTATTTAAATTAGACCATAAGACAATGGAGGATGTCTCTTGCACTAATAGCTTAAGTGTGAAAAATCCTACCAAAACTTACTCCAATATAAATAGCAAGAATGTTATAAGCTTGGTGCATCAGAACTTTCAAGGAATGGTAGGTAAAGAGCTTGAAACTGAGTTATTTCTAAAACAATTTCAAATTGATATTATTTGTATTTCAGAACACTGGTTTAGAAAACATGAACTCATTTTCAATCTCAATGATCACCAGGTGGCAAGCTCGTTCAGCAGAGAGAATGCCATTAGAGGCGGATCACTTATATTAATTAGAAAAAATTTAAAATTCAAAGAACGTAAAGACATTGTGAACCTCTCTTCTGAACGGATAATAGAAGTAGCCTGCATAGAGTTAAGTCAACTAATTATTGTAAGCGTATACAGGCCACCATCAGGGTTATATGACTCCTTTGAACAAAGCATGGAACAAATATTATCAAAGATATGTGCATCTAACAAAAAAGTTATCGTTTGTGGTGACTTTAATATTAATTTATTTGACTTGAACTCTACTACTGTTAGATTCACATCTCTATTTAAATCATATAACCTAAATTACTTGTTTTATGAGCCAACAAGAATCTGTGACACAACGGCAACTTGTATTGATAATATTTTTACAAATTTTTCTCCATGTAAAAAAGAAATAATAAATAAGCTTAGCTCTGATCACTGTGGGCAACTAGCCTCATTTAATATACATTACGATAGTTACCTAGAGGAAAAGCGTGTGTTTGTTCCTGTGAATACAAAACGTATTGAGAAGTTTAGAAATAACTTAAGTTCAAGTATTCAACTATTATTGGATGAGACGAATAGCTCAGATGAAGCATTTAACAAATTGTTTAAGATGATAAGAACCCAATTTAATACTGTATTTACTCCTAGAACGGTTAAAAAAAGCCATAAAAAAATAATAATTTCACAGTATGGGCAACTACAGGAATTAAAATAAGCAGACAAAGATTATATGAATTGTATGATGAAAAATGCATGAATACTAGTGATAAATTCAAAACATATGTAAAAAACTATTCAAAGATTTTTAAAAAAGTTTGTAAAGCCGCTAAGGCTATTCACATTAGGAATAAAATTAAAAATTCGAAAAATAAAATCAAAACTACTTGGAAAGTAATAGCTGGTGAGACTGGAAACGTCACCTGTCGTAGCTCTGATTTTGAAATTTATTTTGAAAATAAAAAGATTACCAATGATCATGAGGTTGCGACGGTCTTCGAGAAATTTTTTGCTGACATTCCGGTCTCAACTACGAAAAATTTAAACTCCTCACCTGCAGCTGCTGAAAAACTACTCAGAGACAATGTAAAGGAATGTGATGTCAATTTTAGGTTTAGAGAGATTGTCCCCAAAGATATCGTTGATACTTTTAAATTAATAAATATTAAAGATACTACTGATCTCTGGGGTATGTCTACTAAAATTATCAAATCAATAATTGACATCATAGCTCCTCATCTATCAATGATTTTTAATGACTGCATAAAGAGTGGTGTTTTTCCTGACTTGATGAAGCACAGTAAGGTTGTACCTTTATTTAAAGCGGGACTTAAATCTGATCCTACAAATTATAGGCCTATATCGATTCTACCGACTCTAAGTAAAATATATGAAAAAATAATTTTAAATCAGTTACTATTACATTTTAACTTAAATAGTTTATTGCACAAAAATCAATATGGTTTTACTAAGGGTCGATCCACAACGGATGCTGGTATAGGTCTTCTTTATAGTATATTTGAAGCATGGGAGGATTCGCAGGATGCCCTAGGGGTTTTTTGCGACCTCTCCAAGGCTTTTGACTGTGTTGAGCATGCTACATTAATCAGGAAATTGCACCACTATGGCATTAGGGACTCAGCACTCAACCTTTTGACATCTTACCTCAAAAATAGAACTCAAAGGGTTGACATTAATAGTAAAAGGTCCAATGGGACCAAAATAGAATTAGGCGTCCCACAGGGATCCATTTTAGGTCCATTCCTTTTTCTCATCTACATAAACGACTTACCTTATCTTGTTAAGGATAATGAGATAGTACTTTTTGCTGATGACACTTCACTTATTTTTAAAGTGAAGCGACAACAGTCAAATTACGACGAGGTAAATAGTGCTCTCTCAAAAATAGTACATTGGTTTAACGTTAATAACTTACTTCTAAATTCTAAGAAAACTAAATGTTTAAAATTTACTTTGCCCAATGTCAGGCAAGTTAAAACCAATATACTATTAAATGATGAGAAGATGGATTTGGTGGACACCACTGTATTCTTAGGCATTACACTAGATAGTAAACTACAGTGGGGTCCTCATATTGCTAATCTTGCAGATAGGCTCAGTTCTGCAGCATACGCAGTCAGAAAAATACGGGAAATTGCTGACAAAGACACAGCAAGACTAGTTTATTTCAGTTATTTTCATAGTAGAATGTCGTATGGCATCCTCTTATGGGGAAACGCTGCCGACATTAATACGATTTTTGTGCTGCAGAAGCGAGCTATACGTTCAATTTATAAAATGTCAGCTTTTGAATCTCTGAGAGAAAAGTTTAAAGAAATTGGTATTCTAACTGTTGCTTCTCAATACATTTTGGATAATGTTTTATATGTTAGAAAGAATCTTAGTAAATTTACAACCAAAAGTGACAGTCACGGAAGAAACACTAGAAATAAGTACAAACTAGAAATACCGGTGATCAGACTTAGTAAAGTTAGTAAATCTTTTAAAGGTCAATGTGTACGCCTTTACAATAAAATCCCAGAAAAAGTTCAAAATCTTTCCATTAATAAATTTAAAAAAGTAGTCAAAGAACGTTTGTGTGCCAAAGCCTATTATAAGGTCAATGATTTCATAAACGACGGCACATCTTGGGAGTAGGATGGCTGCTTGCAAGGCTACTTCTACATTATTTTATGACTTACAATTATGTATGTATGTTGACATTGTATAATTTTAAGTTACAGCATTGTAAACTTTATTTTAAAAGATTAATTTTTTTCTCACTTTTTTTGGTAAATAAAGTGGGCCCCCTGCGAGTTTCTTACGCCGGTTCTTCTCGCCGGGTTAGTTCCCGAACCGGTGGTAGGCATCATGTAGACTTTCAGAAAATATTTGCAAAAATTTATTCTGAATAAAAAATTTTGAGTTTGAGTTTTGAGTTTGTACCACGAAAGAAAGGTAAACATGAATCTGTCATAACTCTTAATCAGATTTTTTTGAAGTGAAAACTTCTTTAGCGGCGTTGAGCACTTTTGTGGGATGGGTAAAAACTGTGAAACTCGCGTCAGATTCTCGTGCTAATCGAAAAACCTTGGAAAAACCGTAAGACGGTTGGAGAGTAGTGTTTTGTGTCGAACTAGAACTCGAGAAGAACTCGAACTCGAACTCGAACTCGAATTGATTGTAAGGGTTTCGATTAATTAAAAAAATCGATTTTTTAAAAATCGATTTTCATAAAAAATGGGTTAAAAATTTAATCGATTGTAAGGGTTTCGAATAATTAAAAAATCGATTTTTTAATAATCGATTTTCATAAAAAATGGGTTAAAAAAATGCACAACGTTAATAATCAAGTTTTAACTTCTGCCGGCACTCCCGGAGTGCAACCCGTCTTTTTTATAGGAGGCGTTACTTTGTTGCATGATGTCACAATAAACAAATCTTTATTGGTAGACTATCGCCCGGTTTCCGAAAGGTCTGTCAAATCACTGATCAACTAACACTGCTGTTAATTTAGCATGGATGTCAAATCAATTTGAGTTTCTGATACATTGATCAGCCGAAAATTAACTAATCTATGATCATTTTTAATTTGACTAGCGATTTGTTTGTTTTCGTTCATTACTTCACTATTACGAGTAACTATCAAAAAAGCCAATAAAATGTCAAAAGAAGGAATTGCAGACTGTCATTGCAATCAAAAATGTTCTGGGAATTTCAAATCTGATGCTTTCTGAAACATTGATCAGACGAAAATTAACTAATCTGTGATCATTTTGATTTGACATGCGATTTGTTTATTTTCATTCATTTGTCAGAATTTTGAATTTCAATTTTTCAGGCGGTATCTATTCCTAAATTCTTCTTCATTATAGAAATGAAATTGATTATAATAAACATTTTTTGAAAATAAATCGAGTATTGCAAATAAAACAGTTTATTTGCATAATCGACGTATTTATTACGAAGTTTTATTAAAACTTCATAATAAATGTGTTTACAAACCTTGTAGTAACGTAGGTTCAAAGAGAAAATGTAGATTCACATAAAAAATCAATAGAATTCATAAGTTAATTAGTTTAAAGATTAGTTGATACAGCTCTTGACAAACGTTTAATCTATGATCACGGTTTGACAAGCGTTTCGGAAACCCAAAATGGCGGTTGACATATCATTCTCAAGTCAAATTGAACAGCCATGTCAACTGACGCGCTGATCAAATTAAACTAACTAATCATGCTTCTAGCAACCCAATTGGTACTTGACAAGAGATTTAACAGGCGATTAGTTAATTTTAGTGTTGATCAGCCTTTCAGAAACCGGGTGTATGTCAAGTTATTTGTTATGTTTGTTCGCAGTTGGTTGCATATACACCATGTGCCTGTTTCCCATCTTCAGTTACGCCAAACGATTTAAAAGTTATGTGCGACTTATATGCGTACTTATGGATGTCTACTGTCTTTATTGATCGATTGCTCTCAAAGCAATGAGCAATTTTCAACCTGTTTTATGTCCATAATAATATGTTAAATTCAGTGATTTCCATCCATTACTTGCACTCAAGTTAATCATATTAAAATGGCCCGCAGATACTGTTCACGCTGAATATTTCGTTACACAAAATTAAATATTCGATATTAATGTTGCGCATTGGTTGACCGCGTTCAGGTTTTCGGAGGAGGTTGCAGGTTAAAGTCCTACAAATAGCTAGGTTATATTTTTTCTTCAGTGCGTTGCAACATCATATTGTATACCGCAAAGCTGCGTTGCTGATACGCGCGATAACATAATGTAAGACGATGATAGCGGAGATTGGCACCCTGCCAGTTGCCACCTTATTTCGACATCGTTCCGTCAAAATATCGCGTCCGACGACACAATGCGTAAAGGTCAGAACATCCCCACTGCGTTTAAACAACGTAATGACGTGATTTCTATTTAACACGTCCTAAGCATTATGGTCCATCACCTTATATTTTTCTCATTTGTTTTTTGTGGCAGCGTGTGATTTGTCAAAATACATTCTACAACAAAATAAAAAAAACTTTTCCAAATTGCACATAAACTTTGCGTGCGTGGTTGACCCGTAAATTATATTTTTGATTCTTTCATTTCTTTCTCAGGCCACAACACAAAACATTTCATACTTTGACGTTAAATGATATAAAGTTTTGAAATCTGTCACGCAGTTTAGACCAGCGGGGCTAAAATGGTCACATTTAGTAATCAATGCCTCTCAATCAATTCAGCAAATGAATTGTTAAAACTATCAAACTGACGAATGTCAAATTAGTACTCGGAATTACTAGACATGAATTGCAAGCAGAGTGACCATTTTGCGATAGCAAAAAAGACGGGTTGCACTCCGGGAGTGCCGGCAGAAGTGAAAACTTGATTATTAGCGTTGTGCATTATTTTTTTAAACCATTTTTTATGAAAATCGATTTTTAACAAATCGATTTTTTTAATTAATTGAAACCCTTACAATCGATTAAATTTTTAACCCATTTTTTATGAAAATCGATTTTTAAAAAATCGATTTTTTTAATTAATTGAAACCCTTACAATCAATTCGAGTTCGAGTTCGAGTTCGACACAAAGCACTACTCTCCAACCGTCTTTCCAAGGATTTTCGATCAGCACGAGAATCTGACGCGAGTTTCACAGTTTTTACCCATCCCACAAAAGTGCTCAACGCCGCTAAAGAAGTTTTCACTTCAAAAATGAATCATATTATGATTCATAATATGATTCTCCAAAGCCGCTGAGCTTTTTGGGGAATCTAGTCCATTGTTACTCACATGTGTCCAGGATTCAGAGAATGCTCTTTGCATAAAACGTATGCAAATGCATTAGCCCGGCCCAGTTCATGCACTCCAAGCCCTGCAATTACTCTCTTCTGTTCTAGATTTTCCATTCATTTATTCGACAGTGTCCAAATTATTTAGTATGCGAAGCCATAAAATTAATAAAAAATGTATAAACTATTACAACAGAGGCTTAATTAAAAAATTAGGTAAGGAAACTGCTCATCTTGCTGCACAGCAAAGTTAAACTATATCCACTTGTGTGGTATACTTTATAATATTATGTACTAAATTCAAATAATAATAATAATAATATCTATGGACGCTTCACACCACGTCAGTCTGGCCCCGTGGTAAGTACCTGAAGGACTTGTGTTACGGGTACCAGACAACGGAAATATATTTAATACTTTTTATACTATACATATATTTAAGATTTTTATTATATGATACACATATTTAATACACATCCATGACCCAGGAACTTTGAAAAACTTTTTGTTCCGTCGGCGGGATTCGAACCCGCGACCCCCGGCTTGAGCTACCGACGTGCTCACCACTGAGCCACAGAGGTCGTCATTGTCAAATAAAGTTGATGTAGTAATTTGAAATAATATGTAAAGCAATCAGACAAATATTATATTATAGCATATAGTTATAAAGGAATACTTTATCTACTACTTACTAGACAGAAAAAATTAAGAGAAAATCTTTTTCATCGTTAGATTAAATTCTTTCTGAAATTATATTACTTAGTAACTTATATTTTGATATTACAGGAAATTAGAAACGAATCTGAGAAGGTATTTTTTATTTTTTTTTATTTTTTAATTTTTTTTTTATTTTATATTTAATTTTTTTTATATAATTTAAATTTAATTTCTAATTAAAATTTTGTTTAATAAAAACCACGCTGATTTTATTTTACGTGAAAAAGACGCCGTGATCACTTGAACGCGTTATTTCTAGAGATTTCATTGTAGAGCGAAGCGACCGACAGATATTGAACATTTTCTATGATGATTTGTAATTTTTTTTTATTAAAGTAATTTTAATTGTCTATGGGTTTTTCGCCCATACCCTTTGTATGTTGCTTTTTTACATAATTTACGTACCAAGTTTACACTTGCTCTTAATCTACTTTAAGTCCATCACGCCCTAGGACTTAGGATTGGATTTATTTCTAAGAAAATTTATTATATTTGCCATTTCAAATACACATTTACAAAACATTCCATAACAATATCACCGAAAAAACACGAAGGTGTATTTAAAGTTAGCGCCAAAAATTTAATACCTAAATATTCTCTGTTTATTCTGTGTTTAATGTTCATTTTCATCGATTCATCATTTTTTACAGAAGTCACAATTAAATATACCCTTACTTTTTGTTGTGTAATTGAAATACATTTTGTAACGTAGTACTTTTATTGTAAGTATATTTATTGAAGTCTGAAGTAAACAACCTCGGTGCTATGGCAACGACCCTAAAGGTACCATAGATAAAGTATATGCCAGCTCTCCCCCGCTATTCCTGAATGCCTGGGCAGGAGAAGCAAAAGCTCCAGTAAGTGCCGGCGTCAAATTGTTACAGCATCAGTGAGAACATTAGGTATAGCGTAGTCCAGGCGGCGTAAAATTGTTGGTAGCCTCCTCCTCCTCCCTTATTCCATGTATATTTGAGAGTAGTTCTCTTCTTGTATATGTTATGTGTATCTTTTATGTATCCAAAAAGTGGGTATGTGATATTGTAAATAAATCACTCCTTCCAGTCGTATTTCCATTCGCATTCTTCCTTTTCTTTCCATTTCTGCTTAATATGTATTTTCAACTCGAATGTCGCTTTTGTATAATATTTGAATCTGTTGATAGTATTTTTCAATTTCCTTTGAATAATAATATTCTGCCTTTTGTTCTCATTCTGTTCTGTATAATATTTTCCTTTTTGAGTGTCGTTCGTGTCCCGTTCATCCTTCAATGCGTTGTATAATATTTTGTCAGTGGAATTGTATTCATATCGTATATTTATTTCTTCTCTTGATGGGAGTTGGTTTTGTTCTTTGTTTTGTTTGCTCTCATCCGTAAATAAAGATTTTAATGAGTCATGTATGATGTCTTCAGTTTTGTCCACGGCGTTGGCTGGATCTTCGAAAAATGTTGTAGATTGTAGGTTTTCTTTGTTTAAATATAATTTCTCCAATGTACCACAGCGTGTACATCTGTTCTCTGTATCTAATTGTAGTATTCGAGTAGTTGTAAAATTACTTTCAGCTCGTTTTTGCATGTTAAGAAGTTGTACTTTCATGGAAATAAATTCCTCTTCAATATTGTAACTAGTCTCAATCTCATTATCTAATTCCTCATCTGGTACTTCAGATATTATATTTTGTTGCAGTTCCCGAATTATTTGAAAATCTTCGTGTAGGTTATGTAGCCTGACATGAGTCTCCGCGTAATCAAGATTCTCATGTGTTTTTAAGTATGATTCCCACCTCGTAAATTGTGCTCGTATGGAGGCGCGAATCCTCTTCCGATTCTGCAAGTTCGTAGTCATCCTCGTCGCTAACTATGTTGTGTAATTGAAATACATTTTGTAACGTAGTACTTTTATTGTAAGAATATTTATTGAAGTCTGAAGTAAACAACCTCGGTGCTTTGGCAACGACCCTAAAGGTACCATAGATAAAGTATATGTAACTTTTCAACTGACTTCAAAATAAAGGAGGAGGTTCTATATTTGGCTTTGGATATTTTTCATTTGTTTTTTTGTTGTATGTTCTAAAATAAGCATCATTTTTCAGCTCTACATTCTTCGCACTCTGTGGAATCGATACAATACCAAATAGTTCGGTTTCAAAGCGCTCGTAATTAAAAGTTGTTTTAATTAGTGCAGAGAACGGTTCGGTACAAATACGCTGGTGACGAAGTTTTTTTTTTTGTTGTTTTGTTGTATATTTTAATACACGAAACACTTAATGGCGTTGAGAGTGAAAAAAGTGTTTTATTGTTTTTAATGTTTTTTCATCGTATTCTGTTGCATTACAAAGTTGAATAAATTATACATAACCATTTTTTTTTTTATTTTCACAATAATTAGGATGATTTGAGAATGTAAATGTGGCTCAACTATAGAAAATATTATTTTAATAGTGCCATGAATATCAATCACCACGTCGCATCTCGGTGTGACTGACCCTTTTATAAGGGAAAGGCACTAATGCTAGACACTGAACTAATAGATGACACTTACGACAAAAATACCATAAAAATAAGAATTACTCTAATTATTTCTGAACACTGTAAATTTTATAAACTTCTTAAGCTATCTGTTGATGTGAAAAATATATTAGGGACGCCTTCGGGAACAAAATTTTAAAATGGGATCAGTTTTCATAAAAATGTGACCGTGTCAACACGCGTTTGGCAATTTCTTAGCAAATAAGATAAGGAAGGCGAAATTTTGCACGTAAGTTTTGAATACATTTGTTTGATTTTTTGTAATTTCTATTGACTTCATTGAATTAATGGTCATGTTTTATACACTAATTAATATTTATTTATGATTTTTTTATCCATTTTCCCTAACAATATAAAGGGTGTCTACTATTAGTTCTTGAAAATGTAAAAAACTAAAAGATGAGATCTATGTCATCTGGATCTCATCTTTTAGTTTTGCAATACATACTAAAGTTATTTTGTAGTTTATTCTACTGCAAAAATTATAATTCTATTAACAAACTAACAACTTAGAACTACTTTACCTAAAAATGGACATGGTGTCTAATATTAGACCTTGTACTGATCTAAAAATCGATTGCTTTAGTTTTTTAGCAGTAAAAAGAAGAAAAATGAGAGCTGAGAAAAAAAAGAAGAAAAAAGAAGAGGCAAGAGAAGCATAGAGACTAAAGACTGAAAATAAATTTGCTAGGAAAAAAAAAGAAAAATAAAAATAAAAGGAAAGATAGTTTCAGCATGGAAGAAGAATGGATAGAATCTGGAGACAACGTGGATAATATTTCTGATGCATGTAGTTATTATGATGAAGTAAATGAAATCTTTTGAAAAACGGCAAATAAAGACCTAATAATATGAAAAATGTAAAATGTAATTTAATGTTCTATGTCAACTATTAGTTCATATTGGTGTCTACTATTAGTGACGTTCGTTTTTTGTGATTTCATCTATTAGCTCTTTTGACTAAGTTTACAAAAAGACCAAAAATATTTTATTTTATTGATTTGTCAGAGAATAATTATAATAGTTTTTTTTTGTAAGAGTTTCTGAAGACTCCTTTATTCTCATAAATATATATTTTATAACATTCAAATGTTTCATGTTTCCTTAAAGTGTCTGCCATTAGGTCTTTTCCCTTAGTACAATTAGTATCACATGAAGTGTAATAATTATTATAATCTTCACTGTTATAGTCTTGTAAAGCGTTTAAAAAGTTTTTAAGCTGTGTACAAACACGGATTCCATTAGTTGTAATATTGGCTGAGCTCCAGAAGTTCATTCCTCAATTTTCCCAGAACATTGAGCGCGAATTCTGAATAAATGTCGTACAGAAGCCCGGCCCGACCCGAGCCGCTCGCAATTTCGATAACAATAACAACCCGGTTAAATCGATGCTTATCGTAATACAAATATTTTAGTTTCCAATTTTTATTTTAGATACTCAGTGATTATGCCATTTGAGTTAAAGTGGAGCGAACCATTTTTGTTGGGAGTTTTGATTTAAAAATTCTGTACACTTTTTTGACGTTAGCTGTTAAAGTCGAAGAAAAAATTAATGTAATGAGTTCACTTTCTAATAGATGAAACTTATTTATTGTTTTTGATCCAAAAACCTTAAATTTTACTTTTGACCCTCAATAACTTTTAGCACTCATGATATCGACTAGGACTTTAAAAGCTGACTTTCGGATGTAAGCTCTCCACAAATTGGTTGGGTCGGAATTTTTGACCACTTCTCTTATAATGTCTTAAATAAGCTGTTATCCTGTTATCTTATGCTCAAGTTGGAATCAACTTGAGCATAAGATAGCAGTTTTGTAATGTACGTAACAAAATATTATTTACTACGTCATAATTTATTTTTATAGTGATAGTCACTTCTTGAGAGATTTGATGTTGAAATTATTCTCCTACGCAATTTGCATTTATTTTCTGATAATACAACAATCACACTTAAAAACTGGTTCACGTTTTTACGCCAAGTATCTAAGAGGAATAATATTTACGACGGACATTAACTTTTATTCGTGATATATTTTACGAGAGAAAATAATTATTTTATTAAAGATTTTATTCTTTTGCGATTTAGTTATATTGAACTATTCAACCCATTTTTATCTTCGTCTACACAAAAATAAACTTTTTAGATGTAGCACAACGTAATACTTGATGAAATTGATGTCAATGGCATTATTTTTTCTTATATGGGTTTATTTTTATTAAGCTGATTTTAGCCGACAGCCGATCGGCGCTGATGGCCCGAGATGTATGAAATTCTAGCAAGCGTTTTTGAATAACGCTGATGTTTCTTGTACATTTCCGTGTCGGCGTCGTTGGTCAGCGCGACAATAAAATCAGCCTGCATCATATCAAGGCCGTTGGCAGCAATAGAATATCTGTCAGGTGAACCGACTTCTACACGGTTCAATTTTCACCCAAAACCAAAGGTAACCTTGGTCGATTTTTTCTCGACCGTCTAGATTCTAGACTCTAGGAGGCCTTTTAAATCCCCGATACTTATGCAAAACGCAGTCGTGTGAATAGATTTCGTCGAAAGTAGGCTTTAATCCTCGCTAGATAAAAATACACGCCTAGTTGAAGGCTACGTGTGCCTACTGCCTATCAAAGAGCGACAAAGTAGACTTGTTTACGATTCGCCGGGCGCTCGCTTGCGTTTCTACTCGAATAATTTTCCTCTGCGCTCAATGTACGTACTCTTTTCATATCTTTGCTCTTTGTAGCCGTGTTCCCCGAATCGACTGGCAATACAGAAATCAGATTTAGAATCTGTATTGTTTTGTTTCGGAGACATTTGTTTTATTATGAATTGAATGGCTCTGTGCTTATATTCTAACGAGTTTTAACCTTAAAACCTTGTACCAAATAAGAAAATGATTTACCAAGATTTTTGGACTGAAAATCAATACCACAACAAGCACCGTATAAACTAAAGAAACACATTTTCATTTCATACCGAAGTCCTAACCTCCATAGACCATAATATCGCATTATAAAGTATTATAATTTAAAAATTTTCTCACCGACAACGTGTATGTAAGCTGAGCGGACTTGCGTGTGAAACGACGGTGCGTCGGCCGACACCTCGCATCGGAAGCGACCCGCGAGGGCCCGCGTCGCGTCCCGTAGCACAACTTGTTGTGACGTGGACCTCGACACCTGGAACAAACGTAACATATTTAATAGAATCAAGTGTTACTTTCAAAAATCTATAGCATATTTATATCATTCTTACTTTTAGGGAAGTCCCTCAACAAGATGGCAACCTCTAAGTGAACGAATGAGTACGCATAGACATGCGTATAACCCAATATGACCACTCCACCTAAGAACTAATGATCGTGATAAAAAAACGTACACTACCGCCTACGGCCTACCATCTACCATTGGCCAATCAAAAGGCTTTTTGACAGAATTCAGTTTCACACTTAAAACATAGCATTACCTCTAATGGATATAATGTGCACTATAACGCTTTTTAACAGATTCTTCTTACGCACACACATGCATGAAACTACGCTAAGTGTCGTTATACTTCGTATATTACGCCCATGACTATTAACAATGTCGGATGTGAAAAACAGCAACTTTACAGGAGAGCGATTCAAAGTCTAAATTGTGAATAGCTTTTTACTTATTTCAAGTAGAATCATGAAATTTCAGGGTTGTGCTCTATAAAATATTTATGTTATGTATGTTATTAGGAGTATTCCGTATTTTGTAAATAAATATGAGAAAAGTCACTTCTGACATTTTTAACGGAGTACGAGTAATGCTGATTTGTCGGAAGTGCCAGAACCGACGTTGTTGCTTGTACAAAATCAATGATTGCTTGTCGGAAGTGGCACTCACGCCATTGTTAAGTGATAACTTTTAATTTAAAAATATGTCGGATGTAGAAATTACCAACAAAAATGACAACAATTTAAAGAAAATATATCTTTTTTATGGACTTCTGTCAAATAAAACATGAAAACAATGTGTGTAAGAAAATTCAAAACATTTCTTATGACGTAAATAATTCGGAAAATCAAATTTTCGTCCGAAATGTAAATTAACTTAAAACATTGAAATTAAACATTATTGCCATCACTATTTTGTTGACTTTTTGATATCATTACTTAAATTAACTTAACAAAATTAATATTTTTTTTGTATCAACCATAACGAGGAAAAGTTTGTTTCGTATTTAGAAAAGTCTTTGTATCTTTGTTTGTATTGAATAGGTTCAATAACTACTGAACTAATTTTAAAAATGATTTTACCCTTGATAAGGTTGTTTGCAAAGAACACATGCAGTGTATTATTCAGAAAAATATTAGGGATCATACCGAAAATCGCAAAAATATAACCCGAAGTGGTAAAAATTTTATTTATAATAAATTACATTATTTCGCTTGCGCTGCGAAAATACAGCTGATTCATAGAAATAATATTGCAAATACTTATAGTATTCATCATTATCTACAAAAAAGTCCAGTACAGCATATATGTATCTTTTATGGTTAACGAACAATAACCATTTCCTTAATTAAAAAATTAACTTCAAATCATCTCCTACTAGCGTGGCTTTTTTGCATAATAACAATTGATCCTTACCTAAATAAATATTAAAATATTAATTGTGATGCTGTAAATAATAGAATTGTCTTTTAAATTATTACCATGGGGCAAATATTTAAGAAGTTAGGGCAGTTTGATTAAAGCTTAAAACAAGGCGCCGACGCGGCAACGGCGGTGGCTACCACGAATTTGTAATGGAAAATACTATATTTTCCAAGTCAAACAACTTGCTTTAGATCTTATCGACATCTGCCAAATACGCTGGAGAGATGAATTTGCCCAAATATGTGGGAAATACAGAAAATACTGACGAAGGACTGACTGTTTTGCAGGTCCATTAATTTGTCAGCGAAACGAAGTTTGTGGAATCAAGTAGTTCTTAAAAATCTCTACATTTATAGGGCACTTATGTACTACCATAGCCTTCGTTTTCATGAAAAACTTAGATTAATATTTATTAGATAAATAATCAAAAGCAGTCTTCTTTATCCGAGATTCTCTGTTTATTTTATGGTATTTTTTGAGAATAATTTCACTTTTACATAATCTGAGTAAATCTATATGTTTGTTAAGACATATTGTAAGCTCTGCATTTACAATGCCTACAAGATCAGCAAGGCTAATCAAACTAGCTACTCAACTTTGAGTAGCAACTCGAATTTGAGAAAATTATAATAATAGTATAGGAAAAAAATGCTCATGGAAATCTTGTGACTGAAGTTAAACCTAGTGTGAAAAAAGGTCCTTTTAATACCTTTTTTACGATTTTCAACAGTATAGCTTATGTTTTATTACTGTTATGTATCAGAAAAATGCCTAGAAAATCAGCTATTAGACACCAGATCAATTAAACACGATTATTGAATTAAAAAATTATATTCATTCATTGTGTATGTGTGCCAACAAAAACTTAATTTTCGTACAAAAATGACCTATTTTGAAGCCTTCTGAAAATTGTTTAAAGTCGGTAAGCAACGACAGATATTGTACAAACTGCAAGCGCCATTTAATCAATAAGAAAAATAAATGAAATGATTATGATGTAGTACTACCGACATTTTACCAATTTATAAATCTGCATAACAATGTCGGAAGTGGTACTACCGACAATTTAACCATTTATAAAACCAATTTAGAATGTTGTATGTGGTACAAGTTACAACCGACATTTTACACATTTGAAAAACCGGTTAAGAACGTTGGAAGTGGCACATCCGACAATTTTAAATGACCTATGATAAAAAATGTTAATTACGGTAAGTGTTTATCTTATAATCAAATCTAAAGCAATAAAACATAAGTTATACTGTTCAAAATCTTTAAAAAATATAGTAAATAAAAGTAAATACCATTTTCCGCACTAGTATTAGCTTCGATCATAATATTTCCATCAGCGTTTTATTCCCTATTACTATATATTTTTTTAATTACGTTGTGTACCTAGTTTGATTAGCCGTGCTGATCTTGTAGACATTAAAAATGGCGTCGAAAATTAAAAAATATAACTAAGGTTGCAAAAAAAACAAGTGAGAGCGCGAGGTCCATTCCCTTCGTTAACATAGTCGGAAGTGGCACATCGAGCGCTCTCACTCGCCCCCGCGTCCCGTTAACAACGTAGGTAGTGACTATCCGACATTGTTAGCGGACTATCTTAGTAATATACGACATTTTTAATGTCGCTATTTCATAAACTATGCATAATATAGATTTTTTCTTTTCAGCTAATGATAGCCTTAGTTATAAGGACATGTTTTATGAAATAAAAAAAATTTGACGATTTTGCACATCCGACATTGTTAATAGTCATGGGCGATTTATGTGTCGATAGGCTATGCAGTAGCTTTGTTCGACTCACACATGAAAACTCATAATATTGTTCTCCGTTTCTATCACGTTTTGTTCGACCTGAAGAACAAACCTGCTTTGTATTCAGCGGAATCACTGAAAGTGACGGTGACGTCGATTTCCATTTTTCTGATTCGCTATGTTATTGACATTGTGACGTTTTTCACGTGGTGTGCATGTGATTTCTTACGATTTTATTCAATGTCTTCACGGCTTTTAGGATGCATTGTCAAGACATTTGCATTAATATTATTGTTTCCCAGTTTTACTGTCGCAATTATCTAATGCAGCTTTACTAAACGCCCGACCAAGTTCACAATAGATAAATAATATCAATATAGAATGAGAGTTACTTTATCATCAACCGATTAAGCCTTTATTAGACCCTTAATTTTTTAAAACTAATGTTAGAATTTCAGTACACGATATCAAAACAGAACCGTATCGATACACTATAGCAGGGGTCACCAAATGGCGGACCGCGGTCCGCATCCGAACCGACCTATTGTGTGCGGACCGAGCATTTTCAAAGATGAACTGCGCTAAAAATAAAATTCGATCTTGACTCTGATGAACATCTTCAGGATGTCAATCGCTTACGCCAATATTTCACTCCAAACTTCAGAAAGATATAATTAGCTACAAAAATTGACACTTTTTGGTTTGATAAATATTTTTTTCATAAAATGTGTGGACCGCGAAGGTCATTTCATTTCTTAAATTGGACCCCGAGTGAAACTAATTGGTGACCCCTGCACTATAGAAACACATTTGATGTTTTTGTTTCGATCCTCTCTCAATCTAATTAGTGGGATGTTAGAAAAAAACATGAGGATAAAACACCTATTAGTTTAAATCAAAGCGCGTAATTAAAGAGAGTTTTTCTTATTTCTCCGTCCGGTAATACTGTTCCATTTCCATTATCAGTATCTCTTTCCGTGGATTTTATTACATGTTTACTTTTATTTCTGATTGGTTCATTTAAATTTTTATTGGATGGTAACGGGCTAGTAGACTGCGCTGATGCCGCAGTGGCGCCGCGTCGCTATCGCACGCGGATCGTCGTGGCTCTTCAAATTCATACATACATCTAAATAACTGACTGACATGGTGATGTATCAACGCACAGCCCAAACCACTGGACGGATCGGGCTGAAATTTGGCATGCAGGTATATGTTATGACGTAGGCATCCGCTAAGAAAGGATTTTAATCAATTCTACCCTCAAGGGGTTAAAATAGGGGATGAAAGTTTGTATATAATAAAACTTCTTAACGCGAGCAAAGCCGTTGGCAAAAGCTCGTAATATTATAAATGCGAAGTGTGTCTGTCTGTCTGCTACTACGTCAATAATTAAAAATATTTTAATCAAACAAACAGACTTTAAACAGTATTTCCGTACCATGGGACCACTTGTGTAGTTTGTTGTTTCTAACAAAAAATATTATTACGTATAACTTGGAACGTAAAATATGTTTTATTATTTTACCAAACCTTTATTTATCTTTTCAACTTGGGTTACAATAGCACCCACTCTCGATCTTACATCGTGCTTGGACTGAACCTCACCGGGAGCATTGTGCGTTTTCACACTGCGACGATAACGACACGACACGATACTGTTGTGTCGTCTGCTCGGACGACAACGATATCGTCCGACGATATCGACACGATATAAACCAACAGCTTGTCATGCGGTTAGGGGGCGTCTACAAATTACGTGAGGTGTTTTTTTTTTTTTTGACCCCCCCCCTTCCCCTGGTGAGATTTCATGAGATTTTATTCAACCCCCCCCCCAAATCTCACGTGAAATTTTTCAAAATGTGGGTTTCTTACGTAAACGTTTGGTTTGACAGTCAGTAGATTTTCTTTCGAACGAAGAACATGAGCTCGAGGGGGGATAGTGAAACAGAAACGCATACAGGCATTCTGGACCCTCTGTACAAGCCTCTCCGTTCTGGTGAGTTAAGCATGACCTATAACTGTATCGGCATAGTTCAATTTAGATAGAATAAGAGTCTCACATAGTCTTATTCTTATATCCTCACTAAGGTAGGCGCGGTAATTGTATAGGGTTTTTAGTCTATAAAAACAACCCCTAACTACCTCCAGCATGTGCTGTTGAAACTTTAAGCTTGAATCAAATAAAACCCCTAAATTACGCGCTATATTGACATGTTCAATTGCTTGTCCCGAAATCAAGATTCTAGGTTTTTTATCCAAAATATTAGCGACCTGCTTTCTTGAGCCCAATACAATAAATTTAGTTTTGCTGGCATTTAAAACTAGACCGCATGAGGAAGACCACTCAGCTATGTGTTGCAGGTCTTCATTTATTTTCTTAACAGCCTCGGTGGTGTCATTAGGATAAAAACTCAGGTAGATCTGTGTATCATCAGCATACATGTGGTACTTGCTGTATACTATTTTTTGACAGATGTCCGCACTAAAAAGTATATACAGTAGAGGGCCAAGAATCGATCCCTGAGGCACCCCTTGATCCAATCTAGCACTTGACGAATATGATTTTTTGCCATTGCGAGTTGTGGTTTCAACCTTCTGATATCTATGCTTTAGATAGCTAGAAAACCACTAGACAACGGCAGGCTCAAAACCATAGTATTTGAGTTTACTAATTAGAAGTGGAATATTAATTGTCTCGAATGCCCTCGAGTAGTCAAGTAAAACGAGAATAGTCCCCATACTACGCTTTTTTCGAAAACCTGACTGGTATTTAGGTAAGATTTTGTTTGCTTCAAGGAAATTCATAACTTGCTTGTATACAGCTTTTTCGACTATTTTGGACAGGCAGGGCAGGATACTATTGGGACGTAGGTCTTTAAGGGAGGCAGGGATAGGAATTTTAGGGATAGGCTTGATAAGTGCGGTTTTCCAAACTGAGGGAAAGGTAGAGGTCAGTAGGGATTTATTCACAATGTTGTTATGATTCTAAGGGTATTGGGCAGTGTCAGGTTCAACATTTGTAGAGATATATTATCAATACCAACAGCGTTAGACTTAAGACCTCTACGAAAATTTCGAAGTATTCTTTATATTCCATATACAATAAGCATTGATTTTTAAGAGTTTTGTATATGAAATAAATAACTTTTAAAATAAGAAAACACAATGTTTTTATGACCCTTATGCATCGAAATGAGGAATCTTAAAATACAAATTGTAAGTGCTGAAGAAATCAAAGTATCTTGGTCCATTGCTCTTTGTGTCAGCAGATTTTGTGTCACATCAAAGCTTCCTTTTGATTGATCTCGAAGTCGAAATAAACGATCCGAAATTATACTTCTTCAGTTAAAAACAATATGATCGTGGTTATTGATAGACCGGGGTTTGTGAGTTAAGTATGCAGTGATTTACAGTGAAGCAAATTCAAACTAATTATTTATTAAACAATTATTAACAAAGTATGTCAGTTTGATAATACATGTTGCACTTCAAATTTAACACGAAAATACCAAAAATCAACTGCGTGTAACAATGGAAAATTCTTGTAAGGAATATTAAAAATATTTGGCAAAAAAACTTTTCTGACATTGAAAAAGTATACAAAGGTATTGTACGTGTTGAGATGTATTAAAATGTATCTTTTGCCTTAGGGAAAAAGTTATTCTTTGTAAAAAGCTAAACGGTCCACCGAAGTACAAAGATGTATGGAAACTTTCAATATCGAATAAATGTATTTCGTGGCTACAATATGTTGTGACTTGTAGTTTATCAAGTACCATCCACCACGAATAAAACGGGGAAGAAGTTTTGTCAAGCATAAAACACTGCCATTTTCTGGGGTTTTTTAAAGCACGAGTAGAAAACTAAGCCAGAGTAACTAGACTAGAAGCACGATGCCTATTCCAATTTTGAATGACTTTAAAAATGCGTCGTTGCACCATCACAATGTGAACTGACCTGAGGCTCTATTTATCTAATACTGGCGACCCGCCTCGGCGTCACACGAGTATAAAATATATAGCCACTGAAAAAATGATTAAAATCGATAGCCTATGATCCTACACGAAGGTTTTTTTTTCACATTCTCCTATTAGTCTTAGCGTGATAAAATACAGGCCTTCCTCAATAAATGAGCTATGTAACACTAAAAGAATTTTTCAAATCGGACCAGTAGTTCCTGAGATTAGCGCGTTCAAGTTAGCCCTTTCAAATAATTTTCCCCGTTTTTTCCACATTTTCCTTTATTTCTTCGCTCCTTTTATAATAATAATTATAAGACTAATCTTAGCATGATAAAATATAGCCTATAGCCTTCCTCGATAAATGGGCTATCTAACACTGAAAGAATCATCAAAATCCGTTGCGTAGATTTAAAGATTAAAGGGAACAAAGGGACATGAAGGAAAAAAGCGACTTTGTTATAAAATATATATAAATGTACAGATATAGATATATAAAATATCAAGCCTAAGGAACATTGAAAGGGCATAAAAATCAACCCTAGACGGTCAATAATATTGCATAATACTATTGCATACTAATATTGACGGCCCGCTAAGGCGTAGTTTCTTCACAAGTGTGTGCGTGACATTTATGTATTTTTGACATTTTTGTTATTATACGGCAGAGTGTAGTTAACTGACTTTTGTAGTAGCTCTCTACGTTTGGTCTGAAAGTACTCGAGTATTTCTAATGAATTCCACCCGTATTGTACGGAGTCAGCACATAAATTGTATTACAAAGGTTTTCCTTTTATCTCCGAATGTCTCTTCATTAGTCGACGGTCGCCCACACAAGCAATGTTTAGGGAACCCTCTTCATTGCAAACACACACGTTGCAAATATTCAATAATTCAGAATTAACAGGTAGCATATTATTTTCCTTGAAAATCTTTAAGTCGGCTATGAGTAGATAGGACAAGTACCTATCTATTTATAGGCCGTACTTAACATATCAGCAAGAACTAAGAGATTTTAAAAGTATTTACAAGTTTTATTATGATAAAAAAATAAGATGACTGGACCGATTTCAATTAAGAACTGCAGATATAGAAAACTAGATAATGCCCGCAACTCCGTTGCGCCAATATTCGTTTATCGCGCGGGAACCGTACATTTTTCCGGGATAAAAAGTATCCTATGTCCTTTCCCGGGCCTCAAAGTATCTCCATGCCAAATTTCAGCAAAATCGATTCGGCGGTTTGAGCGTGAAGAGGTAACAGACAGACAGACACACTTTCGCATTTATAATACTAGTATGGATGTATGGATACAACGTAAGTTCCTTTTAGTCGCGCTTAATAACCATAACTTTTATTTTTATTTTCATGACTATTTATGTTTTTCAATAATACAGGACCTATATTATTATCATACACTTATCTTTTTATTACATTTTCTTATATATATTCACTTAGCGTCCATTTTATTGCCCCTTTTATGTTACCATTATATTACTTTTTAATGTCTTTCTAAGTAACCGTGTCACTGCGTTTTATTATTTTTATTCTATTTTATAACATTGTCGTCATCTTAAACGTATCATAAAACTTCTACTTTTTTCATCGACGGTACAACAATTTTACTTTAAGATAGAAATAAAGACGAATAACAAAAAATTAAAACCGACTTCCAAGGTAAAAACAATAATAACATCCTTATAATATGAACTAAAAAGTATTAAATAATTAATTTTCCTATCTAATAGTGCATTTTTCCGAATTCGGCTAAACCTCAGCTATTTCTGTACTCAATCTTCGTCATTTTGAAGTCGGTACCAGATATAGCTGTCTTCAGTTTTCTGACAGAATATTTTAAACTTTTGGAACTGGCACCTTGGAAGTCGGTTTTAATTTTTTGTTAAAAATAATAATTTCACTCTTTTTAGTTACCTAGTAAACTATCGCGGATATTCTACGTATCTTGTTACAATTTGTTAAGAATCATACTCACAAATAATTATCAGGTAGGTAGATAATTTTGAGCCGAATCATACCCAGCAAATGTGTGCCTTACGTTCTGGAGTTAAGGTTGAAAATGTTAGAATCCGCGATCGAAGGATGAGCCGAATCACACCCAGCAAATGTGTGCATTACGCTCTGGAGTTAAGGTTGAAAATGTTATGTTAAATTCTGTGGTAAGCTTAGAACTTAAATCATTTATTTTAAAACAACATTATATTTATATTATATTAAAATCACTATAAAAAGTACCAATATAACAAGGACTTAACGTGATGATATAATTGTGGTGTTGTGGGGGGATATTGTGTCCATATTCACTAAAGAACCATGTGACATTGGTGACCCTGATGTGCATGGGCGCCGGCAGGGGGTGCCAGGTGGTGCACTTGCACCCCTTGGGAATCTTGGGATCAACAGGAATTATTGAAATAAAAAACCGTCTCTTGGAAATAATTTTACTATACCGTACAAAGATAGCTCGTAATGTTTCGGCACTAAATGTATTCTGTTGACGTGAGTAGACAGTCACTGTTGTTCGTAAAAAGAAAAGAAAGAAAACTGAAATCTGCACCTCTTGGAAATTATTTCTGCCGGCGCCCATGCTGATGTGGTAATGATGATGATGATGATGATGAATATAATTTGCAAAGTAGCATATGCTCTCAGTTCTTAAAACAGCGCCTAAGCCCTCAAACTTGTGTCTATAAGGAATCCGGAGTTCTCTTAATATCTTCGGAACCATAGTATGCCTTGGTGCAAAATCTTGCGTTTTTTACTACCATGTGCTTAGGATGCTTCTCATAAAACCAAAATCACCGTATGTTTCCATATAAATTTTGAGGAGTTCCCTCGATTACTCATGGATCACCACTTTTGTGAACATGGTACCAAATTGGAGTGAAACATAATATAACAAAACAAAAATTTTGAAAATCGGTTCACAAACGGCGGGGTAATTGTTGAACATACAAAAAAAATCCACAGCCGAACATAATATTATAACCTCTTCCTTTTTTGAAGTCGGTTAAAAAATAAGTACACATGAAGAATTAGCATTATATCAATGGTATTATCATAAAATATAGTATCCAGTCCAAGTGATTAAAGTCTATTTTTGAATAGCTAAAAAACCCTAACCCCTCGTTTCACTGTGAGCTGACCCTTACGCAAACAATATTATTTATTCAAAATGCGTTTAGTATAATGTAAAGAAGACCGTCGAAGCACTAAAGCTAGAAAATAATACCTATCGTCCCTAATGGAAAAGAACTCAACTCATGAATATGTTGATTACAGCCACAAAAACTTGTAAGATTAAAGCAAACTATGTGATATTTTTACAAACTCCACTACGTCGGAAAATGTCGATGAAATAGACACAAACGGGATTCTTTTATACATTTGGTTATCATATTATTATATCCATACTTATTATTTGATGATCGCGAAAAATGTGGCGTTCTTGTATTTTTACTTGGTATCTTAATTGGTAAGTGTGTCTGTCTATCTCTTACCTCTTCACGCCCAAGCCACTGAACCGATTTTGCTAAAATTTGGTATGTAGATACTTTGAATCCCGAGAAAGGACATAGGATACTTTGTAGGTCGGTTCAGTGGTTTGGGCGTGAAGAGGTAACAGACAGACAGACACACTTTCCCATTTATCATATTAGTATGGATTATAGAAACAAATAGAACAATTAACAAATCAACATCACAACCAAGTAAAAATACTACGCTAGGTACATTTTGCGCGATCATCAATTCAGTACTTTAGAGCCTACTACAAACACAAAAAAGCAAAAGTCATCCTTTTTACTATTCCACTGCAGTACTTATATTTTTACAAGACTAAAGTTTTGTTAAGGAGTTGAAGAAACTTACGCGTATAATAGATTAATGTACTTAATACTTATCCAACCAGCGAGTCTTGAAGATGGAACTGAAATTTAATTACTTGAGCTGACAAGCAACTTTACTTACACAAGTTACCAAAATAGATGTAGCCCGTGATTCTATTCGTAGTGAATTCACCTCACTACATGGACCCTGAACATTTAGATGGCTAATTAAATTGGAAATAGAGATTTTCTTTAACATAATATTAAATGGTAACATAGAATAATTACAATTAATATTAACAGCCGGGTTTGGGCTGACGACGGACGTTAGCCGTATGCAGCCCGACCGCTGGAAAGATATCGACAGAGTTGGTACCTGAAGATGGAAGACGCAACCGTCGCCGGCCTAGGAAAAGATGGCGCGACGAGCTGGAGGCGTACCAGCCGGGCTGACCAACGGTGGCGCTGGAGCGAGACAAGTGGAAGACCCTGGGGGAGGCCTTTGCCCAGCAGTGGGGTAGTATAGGCTAACAAAAAAATAGTATACTTAGGTACGAAACTAAAATTGCGATCGTCTACTCTCTCGTTCTTCGTAATAATGAAAGAGCAAAATATTTAGGCAATTAACCAACCCTGACAATGTTTATAATTTTTAAGGTTTGAGTTAA
The DNA here is from genome assembly GCA_963422495.1 of Polyommatus iphigenia. Lineage (NCBI taxonomy): Eukaryota > Metazoa > Arthropoda > Insecta > Lepidoptera > Lycaenidae > Polyommatus > Polyommatus iphigenia. The sequence goes on along the minus strand of OY730180.1, from coordinate 12,473,556 downwards.
TCCTAGCTTGAAAGTTATGTTATTTCTCATGATTTTCGTATTTTCGACAGAAAAGGTTTGAAATTATAATACAGGTTAACCCTACGGGTCTGTATTCACTTCTTTAGCGCGAGTGCAGGTGATTAGGAGAAGGTAAGGGACCTCCACTAATCAGTCGCTGTCCACACTTGCTTTCTCCTAATTAGTAATCAGATGCAATAATCACCTGCACTTATCACTAATAAAAGTGAATGCAGGCCATAATGGCCTCGTATTGTCCATGTCAGACTTTTAAAATTAAAATGTTAGGTTTTTTCAATTTAACCAGTGTCACCAGATAGAGTCATATAGTCACAAAACAAACACCGAAGCGATTTGGCACCATTCGATGTCAATGTTCTACCCATTTTGACTATCAATGTGTGTCGTTGGCGCTCAGTTTTATTTCAATATATTCGGCAGGCTTAGTCAAATACATTTTATTCAATACGTGAACCTCAGCTTCGTAACGGCTTTGGCAGGTAACTGGTGCCACCAGTCGTATTACAGAACTATAACATTCATGCTATTCATACTGCGTTTTTTATTTTACATTAAAATATTATGTTTTGAATCCCGATTTTGAATTTTTGTTTCGCTTTCGGTTACGGATTTCGGAATACGGGTTTCGGTTTCGGTTCCGGATTATGGATTTCATGGTTTCAGTTTCGATTTTCGTATTTTGGATTTCGGAGTCGGATTTCGGATTTTGTACTTCTGATTTTGGAATTTGGGATGATATCAGATTTTAGATTCTGAATTCTAGGTTTCAGTTTTCACATTTTGAATTTCATATTTCGGAATATGTACCGATCACAACTCCGAGTAGGAATATTAGGTTGAATTTTTATAATTATCTCGGTTCAAGATAAAAGCAATAGAACTTTCGATAAAAATAAGTGCAAAAGAACTTTAATAATTCCTTAAATTGTTAGGAGAACGCAATTAAAGCAAGTGTAAGCGCGATATATAACACTGCAAATGGAAATACCCAAAGTGCTTTAAATCTGACTATCATAATCAGACAGGGTTTATTTAATTGGAGTGTTTTATCAGTGTAATGAAACGCGAGGAACCACAGTGATCCGGATTGATGGAGGGGCTTAGCCAGCCAGCGGGATTGGAAATTGATTAAAAATTTACTCAGAACGCTCCCCGAATATGGACGGAACGGGAGACGTCTCAAAATGATCCTTATTGACATCATAAAGAGAAAGGTTTGACTAAAGGTTTAACCCTTAAGTAACATCGTGGGGTAAATTTTTACCCCACTTGCATAAAAACTGCTTAGATAATATTTTTTCTATTGAAAGTACATTTAATTCCTTTTAAGTATTCTCAGTATAGCGCACATTTTAAAGGGTATAGTGGAGTCGTAGTAGGCGAAAAGTCATCCGTTTGAGATGTGCAGACCTATGGGGTAAGGTTTTACCCCACAATGTTCAATACGTATGTAGTTTTTTTTACTATCCAAAAAATTCGTTTTGTCTATATTTATATAACTGAGGAAATATGAATATTTTTTTTCTAACAAATTAGTTGATAGCTTTCTAGAACACAAAGCTTTTGAAGAAAAACAAGATTTATGGAATTCCATGACCAATTTTAGAGTTATTTAGAAGAATTTTAGAGTTATTTATAGGACCGTAGAAATCATGAAACTGACACTGAAACGTAGCTGGAAAGTGATAAAAGTATAAAAATAGAAAAATTACATAGGATTGAATGTTTCTAATGTGTGGAAAAAATATGTTTTTTTTTTATTTGGAGAAAATTTTGCCACATTTTTTGTTGCAGAAAAGTAGTTGACATATTTTTTTCTGTTTATTTCATAACAAGAATTATGATTGAATTTTTATTAGTTATCCTACATTAACCAACTCAAATATATTTAAGAAAGTCAAGCTATGCCGTTCTTGCTGTTATAATTAAGAATTTTGTAGAAGAGTGATTACAAGAAAAATGTAAAAATCGTTAAAAAGTTACTTTTTTCCATAATTAGAAAAACAAAGATATTTTTCTTTATTTTTTGTTTATTTATAGAATTATAATGTACTAGTCTAATGTGAATTGATCATAAATATAGAAGTATTTTAACCATTGCATTATTTTTTTCAAGTATTTATGTGGGGTAAAATTTTACCCCACGATGTTAGTTACATGTAACAAAAAATCACGATGTTACTTGAGGGTTAAAAGTTAAGTTTCAATATTTCATATAGATCCATACTAATATTATAAATGCGAAAGTGTGTCTGTCTGTCTGTATTTTCACGCCCAAACCGCTGAACCGATTTTGCTGATATTTTGCTTGAAAAACTCTGAGTCCCGGGAAAGGACATAGGATACTTCTAATTTAGGGTTCCCGCGCGATAAACAAATTTTGGCGCAACGGATTTGCGGGCGTCATCTAGTACCGAATAATATGAAAAATTATAAGAGACGATTTAAGGCTATTATTGCCTATTTATTGTTTTTATTACTAGTAACATATGTAAATTAAGTACGGTTCCTGTTTTGTTTGCTGTCAAAGTGTGTAATTAAAGTTGGCAAGTTTAGTTGTAGAAGTGTTAACGAAACAGCAGAAAAGACATTCGCTGGCGGCTCCCACCCTGTCTTAGGTACTCGACCAAGTCACAATAATTTTATATCCTAGATGAGAGTTTATTGCCCATCTCAAAAACCTACACAGGTCTTCTTTTGTAGCTGTAACACATGTAGGGCGCAAAAGACGTTTTGACATGAAAAAAATATGATCTTATTAAAAATTTATCAAAACAACATTTAATTTGATCACATTAGAAAATATCATCACAAACGTGAACGTTAAAGTACTGTAGATACGAGTAATATTCCGGACGAGTGTGGAATGTCGCAGAGACAGACAACAGATGGACATTGGACATAATGAAATAATCCAATTAATGTATTCTACAACGCTCTGGACCTAGTTCGTGGCGCGGTACACTGTTCAGGCTGTATTCACACCAAACTGACTGTAAGTCACTAAAAGCAAGCGAGCTTTTTTACACTGTTTAAGGTATTTTCATATTTTTCGTGCACATCTAACCGAAAATACGTTTGTTAAACAATTGATCCCGTAAGCCTGACTTAAGGCCTCACTCCACCTTTTTTAAATTAGACGTCAGAATTGATTCAGTACGAAATTTAGTCAAGTGAAATAGCATTTAGAAAGTTAGGATCCTAATTAGTGTACTAAATCTCAAGAAGTGTGGTTTCTGATTGATGCAATCGGAAGCTTCTATTTAGTCTTCTTTTTAGGATCCTATTTAGGACGTCTAAAATATTAGGAAGGTGGAATAAGCCCCTAAGATGAGACCGCACGACGCGACATCACGTGGTAGCGACGCGACACGACATATTTTCATAGAACTGATGTTTTGTGTCGCGGTAATGTCGTTACCGTGTAGTGCGGGTTTGCTTATACGATTTCATACAAAGAATATTATTTAGCTTTGTCCACACTGTGCCTTTTTCTGTTCGTCAAGGGCATATTATAGTGTGATAGCGCAGTTAACAGCGAACGTGAGGCATGCCCGCAACGCATGCCGTCTGACCGTATCCAAAACTTCAAAAATGACAATGTTGGGGTTACATTCGTTGAATGCGCCAAAACGAACGTTAAATTAAAGATGATGACGAAAATTGAAGACGAAAGCGCCTAGTGTGGACATAGCTTTTGGCCGTGACGTGTGACGTCGCGTCGTTGCCGCGTAGTGTCACTTTAGGGCGCTATATTGAAAAAACTGTCCTTTTTGACGTAATACTATAGGAACCTCAGAAATGTTACAATTCTGGTAATGAGAAATACATAATATCTTCAAAGCCTTATCTAGGTTTGAGAAGAACCAGAAACACGATTAATGTATTTTGCCTCGATACATTTAATTTTCGAAATGACCTCTTAAAAATACGAAATTTGAAGATTATTGTTAAACGAAAATAGATGTATTGTAGGAATTTAGTCTAATTAATAGACACCTTTACAACTCAAAATCGTATAAGCATTTTACTTAAATGCTCCTAGTTATTTTTTAAATAATTAGAATTACGTTTTGTGATTTGTCGCATGTTTTCCGAGCGAGCCGATAGCTTCTGGCCGCAGCGTATTCACGACTTTATAGTCATACAAATTAAGTATAAAATTGCCCTTGCGGTATTATTTATTTTCGATATATCGCCTTAACAGTCAGCAGTTGATAATCAGTTTTGTGTGAATGCAGCCTTAGTGATCTTGTACCAGCATATTATTATAGACAGTATATGAAGCACGTGGTAATATTGTAGAAAAGGCTTGATGTCTAATTTTTTTTCTTATTGGTAATTGAAAGACCCTTAAAAAATAGAAACTTCGCTGAAAGAATGACTCTCATAGCTTAAAAATTCACGAAGATATGAACAATTCAAACATCTCATAAAATAGACCTGCCCGAAACGCTCCATACAAAGTGCTACGAAAGACTGACGTCAGTCTTTCGTAGTTTGTACGGATCGGGAGAGAACTTTGTTCGATAGGTATGTTAAATATTGCGCTTATGAAAGTGGTTTCACACCAAAAGTTGCTTTTAATTGCATAAGTTATCGAATAGTATACAAATATTAAGAAATTTAATTGAAAAAAATTCGACTTGATTATCCAACTTTGAAGGCGCCTAACAAAAAAAAATACAAATGCTATCGAGCTGAAATTTTGGTAACGCTTATTTTTTACCGTGCTTTCTTTATTTTATTAACAAAATCGCTAATCTTTGACCTTGTCATCATCCCTAATGTCGAGATTAGGTCTGAGTAAACTCATACTCATACATGATACAATTAGTAAACAAAATAATTAGAAAAGCTTTGTTTCCCTTTAAATATTAAATGATCAAAATTTTAATAATTTTTAAATCCTAAACGTGAGTTAAGTAAATATCGAGTATTTTTTTGCACGTAAGTATATCACTTTTTATTTTTTGCACGTAAAATTAATTATCAACTTATTTAAACGAAATTACTATTTAAAGATGCTCTTAAAACTATTTCCAAAATTTCTAGATAATGATTTGGAAATTATCATAATATTAATGTTATGTTTTATTTCAAATTTCAATTAAAATAATGAGGTGATAATATTATACCTATTCCCTTATCACACCTAGACACCTATCCAACAGCTACGAATCGAACAAAGAAACCTATTTTCCTCCTTAGTATAAAAGATAATATAGAGAACTAGATGACTGCCGCAACTCCGTTGCACCAAAATTCGTTTATCGCGCAGGAACCGTACATTTTTCGGTATAAAAAGTATCCTATGTCCTTTCCGAGGACTCAATGTATCTCCATACCAAATTTCAGCTAAATCGGTGCAGCGGTTTGGGCGTGAAGAGGTAACAGACAGATAGACAGACACGATTTCGCATTTGTAATATTCGCATAAAGTATGAATTAAGCAGAAGTGAATAATAATTACAGTAATAATTGTAACTGACTTTAATGTAATCAATTTGAAAGCAAATAAGCCACGAAGAAAAGTCATTACTTTAATAGAGCTCAGTAAATTGGCTGGCGTAAGACTTAATGCAAGATTGATTCGAATACTTCGTCTCTTGAAACTCGCTGGTATGTTTTGCCCTAAGAAAGTTTAGTTTCTTGTAATATTATAGTATATATTTATTATGAGAGTTTAACTCCTACGAGTGTGTGATGTTTTATTGATAGATCCTGGGTAGATCGCTGGAATTGAAAGCATGCATGTATTATACAAGTAGTTTCAGATTAGATTTAAGAAGCATACCAATACACTACACGCGTTAAACTTGGCTCTGTGTTGAGTTAGTCTCATTTTAATAACATCTGCTGAGTAGATTTTCTCTTCTTTTTGGGCCATGATGGATCATGATTTAATTAAATCATTAGATTATGAAGCTGTCTATATCATGGACGAATGATATCAATTATTATTATAGATTGACTAATATGCCTCTCATTACTTTTTACTCCTATCTTCTTCTGATTATTTATTTGCGGGTCCCAAGACAGCTTTACAATGTTCCTCGAGCTCCTTGAGATCATTTGGGGTATTTCTAGTTGGATGTCGCTGTCGATCCTAGCGAAACCGGCATTTATTAATTTATTCATAAGGCTCGACGAAAAAAAAACAACGTGGAACAGCCGCATAATGTTGGTTTTCAGAATTATGTCAAAATCATAAACATTTAATTTCTCATACACTATCAAAGCATACCGACTTACTAGCGCCATATTTTTGCTCAATATCCACATTATTACCAGTATCGGTGCCGCGTTACGGCATGTTTAGCGAAATGTTTGCTGCGCTGGTCGGCTTAGCTAGACTTAAACGTGCTTAAACCGCATACAATACTGTGTACACAGATAAATAGCAAATACAGAGGTATTTGCTTGCCAATAGTTGTCGGTTTTTATCGGGTTTGGGGTTCGGGTTTGAGTTTTGGGAACTGGCTAAGTAGAAATAGAACTTGCGCACAAAGCGTTCTATTATTTTAACATATTGCATAACTTTTATCGCGGGTTTTGAGCACGGCAACCGAATCAAGATATTCCGTAAAGAAACCTAACACCCCCCCACAGCGGCACAGCTGCAGTGCGGCGTTACCAAACTTTGGTACGGTGTTTTTTCTGCATGCGACTAAACGTATGCGAATTAAAATTGTATAGATGCTTTTCCGCGGTAGTCCCCGACTGCCACACGTGTTTTTTAGTTACTAATTCTACGTACAACAGCTATAGAACTCTACCGTACATGATCTACTCAGTAGCTAAAAATAATATTATAATTATTGCAATGATGATCAAGTGATTCAATAATATTTTGATAAGTTTATCTTGCCTAGAATAATTTTTATTTTATGAACGTGAAAGTGTAATTCGCTGAGTGTAAGGGTCAGTTCGCATGGGAACGTGGCGAGTGATGCGATAAACTGCTGTCTTACTCCCGACAGAATCAGGGACCGTACCACGAAACTATTTTGAGACTCAAACAATCGCACGAGAATGCCGCGTCCTACTCTTACAAACGTGTAATGACGTTGTTAGAGCAGGACGCTGCATTCTCGTTCGATTGTTTGAGTCTCAAAACGGTTTCACAGTAGGCCTATTGAATCGGATCAAGAATCGAATCAGTTCGATCTCAACAGCTTTTACTACGGTTTGATTCAGACCGCAACGCGACGCGTAGATGCATTTCTAAATTTGTACGGATGTGACAGATTTGCATGACGTCTCACGCAATTGAAATCTGTCAATTCAGTACTATTAGCTTTAGAAATGCAACCACGCGTCACGTTGCGGTCTGATTTGATCCTTAAGGTATATAATATACTGTGTGACTGGTAAGTACCTAATTTTATTACATAATTACTAGATGTCCCGGCAAACGTTGCTTTGCCATAATAATATATTTGCCCATATTATTATTTTATTGAAGTGACTAAATAAGTATGTCATCATGGCAACGTCGATCGCTATCCCGTCGCACAAACAATGGTCGCCGTCAGTCTCAGGTTGTAATGATTTACTATTATATATTCAACAAATGCACTTAACAATGTATAAATTACCCAGTAGCCGATTCTCAGACTTACTGAATATGCATACTCGTATAAAATTTGGTAAAAATCAGTAAAGCCGTTTCGGAGGAGTACGCTATCTAACATTGTGACACGAGAATTTTATATATAAGATAATGAGAATCGAGTACTGAGTACTCTCCTTAAGTATTGAACATGTCTCACCAGTCATGTTGTATACTCGTACTAGCGCAAAATCGTGCTGCGGCTCAATTTGGAACTAATTCGATCTCAAGTCTCAACGGCTTTACCCTCTCCTGACAGCTATACTAGCGCACGATCGTGCTGCGGCTCAATTTGGAACTAATTCGATCTCAAGTCTCAACGGCTTTACCCTCTCCTGACAGCTATACTAGCGCACGATCGTGCTGCGGCTCAATTTGGAACTAATTCGATCTCAAGTCTCAACGGCTTTACCCTCTCCTGACAGCTATACTAGCGCACGATCGTGCTGCGGCTCAATTTGGAACTAATCAGACTCGTAAATCAAAATCGTATCAGGGCTTGTACCACGAAACCGTTTTGAGACTCAAACAATCGAACGAGAATGACGCATCTTACTCTAACAAACGTGAAATGACGTTGTTAGAGCAGGACGCGGCATTCTCGTCCGATTGTTTGAGTCTCAAAACCGTTTCGTAGTAGGCCTACAGTTTCGGGGGTAAGACTGCTGAACTTTATTACACAACTGAAAACGCGCGCAACTCCGTTGCGCCAAAACTCGTTTATCGCATGGGAACTGTACATTTTTCTTTGATAAAAAGTATCCTATGTCCTTTCTCGGGACTCAAAGTATCTCCATGCCAAATTTAAGCAAAATCAGTTCGGCAGCTTGGGCGTAAAAATGTAACAGGCAGACAGACACACTTTCGCATTTATAATATTAGTATGGATGTACACATTGAATGACAAACTTGGTGTTTTGCTACCTGTTGCAATTTTAAATAGCTCATTAAAATTTGCATCGTCTCGTCACGTTGTAGAGCTGACCCTAATAAGGAGGTCGTTGTCGTTACTAAGCATGCGGTGCAATAGTCACAGTTATTGGACAATGACCGCCGACAACGATGTCATCCTGTCACTGCCGAGATGAATTGCACGATCAAGACAAATGATGTCAGCGAATTATTTGATTGGCGAGTAAACCCGTGCTATGCTACATATTTTATAAAAACTACTAGATAACGCACACATCTCCGAATGGCGCCAAAATTTCTTTATTGCGCGCGTACATTTTCCTTGATAAAAAGTATCCTATCCTTTCTCGGACTCAAAAGTATATCCATACCTTTCAGCAAAATCGGTTCATGGGCGTGAAGTGCTGGTAACAGACAGAGAGGCAGACACACTTGCGTATTCATAATGTTAGTATGGATTCCTTAGAGATGAGGTACGATAGAAAAAAAGAACAGTATGATCCATTATTGAATCATATCTCCTCATTTGAAAGCACCCTTCAGTTAAGGTGACGACTTGATAATTTGGCTGCAGCGATATCGATTTTTCTCAACAATAACTAAAGCTAAGAAATTAAAGTTCATTGTCAGTATTCTCATCTTTGAATTACCAATAGCATAACACGATTGGTCAACTTTTATAACACAGAATAACTAATCAAAAAGACCTGTATAAAAACAGGGATTCTAATTTTGCCAACAGAGGAGAGTGATTTATGCTTCCAAAATTTGTACATAGATTATTAATTCAAACATACACTATAATTTGCCCATATTTTATATGAAATATATTTATGGTTTTTAAATTACGCGACAAAAACCATTTTGTCACTTACGCCCTTTCCATTTCTTGCTGTTCCATTAGGTACTTGTTTTCTATGAGAGTCATAGGAAACAAGCGATCTAAAACATATCCAAAACGATTTTTTACTTTAACGCGGCGTCACCTTAATCTATCTGGCTTCGCGTAAGGCGTGTCTCTCGGAAAACATAAATTTAACTCATGTAAAGGGGAATATTAAGTGTTAACGGAAACGCTAATTCGTACACAAATGTATGAGCTTTCACCAACAGAGATATCAAATTTCGACCTTATTACTTAGGGCATAGAGTTCAAAAATTACCCACAGGAAATTTTACCGACTGTACTTTTGTACACTTCCGGAATTTCAGCCCGGACCAACCCTTCACACTTTGAGTTCCACTTTCGTAATTCTTTAACATGTACGGACTCGTGAAGCTAATTTTCATTTGTCGCGTTTATATTTTTGACCCGCTTACGAAATAAGCCGAGAGTGAGTACAATAAGGGCATTTCTTTATTCGAAAAAAAAATTTCTTATTTCGGATTGTACTATCAGAGATATTGATACATGATCAGATGGCGGACCTACGTAATTTTGTCGGGCTATTTCAATCCCAGCTGACAAATCACGACCAGCGTTCCCTTGACATGACCCGACCAAATAGTAAAGAACTGTTTGCCTATGAATCTATTCTTTCATGGTAAAATACTCTTTTTGAACGTGGAGTTTAAAATGCCTGCCTGCCTGCTGTACTGTATGAAAAATGCTTATGATTTTTTGGACCGTACAAAGTAAAAACAAATCTGCAAAACACGTTGAAAATACATTAAACGAAAACAAATCTTCTTCAAAATCAACTTCCGATATCAAATCAAGCTTTGCAAACATCATTTTAGAACGGATAAAAAGAGATGTATCCGTTACATCTCCGAAAGCTGGGACGAAACAACGGAACAATGAAGGTGTCCCAATAATCGTTCCAATCTGAATCCGAATCGTCTGGAATTGGGACGGAATGAGTTTTGCGGTGATATTTTTGCGTTATTGTCAATACGCGATGCCAAGTGGGATACAGAATGTATATTATGGTATTGCCGAATAATTTCCGTAGCGGTCATTGACACCCTGTCAAAAAACTTGCCATAATATTGCATCGATTCTATTTGTCAAATCCCGATTGACAATAAAGTGACAGCTCCACTTAACTTGACAGCTGATGAAGTACGGAGAAGCTGTCAAAAAAGCTGTGAATAGCCTATTCGGCTCAGAAAGTTGCGAAACAGGCCCAGCTAAGGGCGATAAATATTATTTTGCATTCAGCAAGAAGTATATCATATTCGAACTCATAAAAAGATGAGATTACCATTCTAACAGTTATCAAGAGGTTTTCTGACGAATCATGACGTGTATAACGTTTAATTTTTTTCTGACGTCAACTGAATACAGTGCTAGCATTTTTCATATACTTAGCTTATATATTTTGACTATAGACATTATAAAGTATCGATTCAAAAAATATTTTCATGAAAATATGCACACCACGGCATACTTTTTTTGCCCTTTCTTAACATTTATGAACTTAACTGGAGCCACATTAAGTACTCAAACAACAATTATTATACTTATACTATGCTTAGCAACACAAAACTCCTACGTTAATTTTTAACGATTTTTGAGTTATAAAAATTACAATTTAATTTATTCATCAATAGAATTTATTTTAAAATGTTCATTCTAATTGTTTAACGAATCAGATATTAACAGAATGCCTTTTCAGTAGTCACTCAACAATGGAGGACGTTTCTTTTATCTGGGACTGTGTCATTGTTTTGTAACGGTGAAAGTTTGACGTAATCGGACGGAAGGCTGTGACTGAACAGACTAAACTTTGAAATTGACTCAAACGGCAACCGTTAGAGCTATAACTCACCGGGACGCCATCGCGACGTAGCCAATGACGTTACCATGTCACCACTACGTCGCTGCAAAGCGGTGTTTTTAAACTTAACTTTAAGAAAAACAGCGCTTTGCGGGGATGATAGAGATGCCAGACGTTGCTTGGACGTTGCCATGGTAACGTCGCTGGCTACCTAGCAGTGGCGTCCCGGTGGGTTATAGCTATTAGGCTTGGCTATTATTATTTTATACAGTGTTAAACAGTGAAAAAGTCTATATACAAGATAAGGTTGATGACTGGTGAGATAGGTAGCTTAGAGACAAACGGACAGAGTTACAGCTGTCTAATGGCCGATTTACACGGGTGACTAAAGCCGCACGATTTTAGTCACCCGTTCGAAAATCGACCGTGTAAATGGCAAGTCGACTACGCCGCATGCGGCTAAAGTCGCAAGCCCCAGAGTCGTGCGGCCAATGGCCGCATGCGGCTGGTGACTAAAATCGACCGTGCAAACGCTCAGTCGCAAGCGATCGCTTGCTGTGAATACTACTGTGGCGAGCGCAGACGCGACATTTTCACGCAGAATTGGTCGCACGAGTGCTTGGCCGAGTGTACTGTCTCGCTATTCTACTCGGTAGGTTTCGATAATAAACATACCGAGTGCTTGGCCGAGTGTACTGTCTCGCCACTCTACTCGGTAGGAGTCGATGATAAACATACCGAGTGCACTGACTCGCCAATATACTAGACATATTGTGTCGATGATAAACATACTGAGTGCTTGGCCGAGTGTATTGTCTCGCTATTCTACTCGGTAGGTGTCGATAATAAACATACCGAGTGCTTGGCCGAGTGTACTGTCTCGCCACTCTACTCAGTAGGTGTCGATAATAAACATACCGAGTGCTTGACCGAGTGTACTGTCTCGCTATTCTACTCGGTGGGTGTCGATGATAAACATATCGAGTGCTTGACCGAGGGTACTGACTCGCCAATATACTAGACATATTGTGTCGATAATAAACATACCGAGTGCTTGGCCGAGTTGTGCGGGCTAGAGGAAGACCTATAACACGTTGGGACGATGAAATAAAGGCCACAGCAGGCCAAAATTGGCTAGAACTGGCAAAAGACAGAGAAAAATGGGGGCACTTGGAGGAGGCCTTTACCCATTCAGGGGTTCATGTAGATTAATAAATTATTAGTTACTAAAATAGAATTAAAACAGTAATTACAAAAATAATAAACTAGCTGTAAATAAATAAGTTGTAAAATTAACATGTAACCTAGTTGTGTAATTATCTATATGAAATAAAAGTCTTTTTTATTTTTATTTATTTTTTTATTTTATTAATAAACATACCGAGTACTTGGCCGAGTGCACTGACTCGCCAATATACTAGACATGTTGTGTCGATGATAAACATACCGAGTGCTTGGCCGAGTGAACTGTCTCGCTATTCTACTCGGTAGGTGTCGATAATAAACATACCGAGTGCTTGGCCGAGTGTACTGTCTCGCTATTCTACTCGGTAGGTGTCGATAATAAACATACCGAGTGCTTGGCCGAGTGTACTGTCTCGCTATTCTACTCGGTAGGTGTCGATGATAAACATACCGAGTGCTTGGCCGAGTGCACTGACTCGCCAATATACTAGACATATTGTGTCGATAATTATAAACTAGTCACAGGCGATTTCGACTTGGACAGGCGATTCGACTGGTGATTTGCCGGGTGACTAAAGTCGACCCGTTAGTCACCCGTGTAAATGGGGTGGCGATTCGACTTGGACAGGCGACTCGACTGGTGAATTGCCGGGTGACTAAAATCGCCCCGTTAGTCACCCGTGTAAATCGAGCTTAAGTCATAGGGTCTCATTTGATTTATTTGGGTACGGGCCCCTGAAACGTGTATGTGATTACTTGTAGTTGCTATAGTAACCTTCGATGTTTAAAAAGACTTAAAATAAATAAATAAAGTTTAAAGTCTAGAAAATGTTAATGCAGCACACCAGGTGTAGCACACAGTTGGTACGAACATTATCAACGCAACCTAAAAGTTAAACTTCTAAAATAGAAACTTTAAAATAATAACATTAAGTCACAACGGAAACACAAAAACAAGTTGCAATGAAATTAGTGATAAAACAACTGCAGCAAAAACAGGATCATTAAAACTAACTAGATAGCAAACTCCATTGAAACTTCTGTAATTACGTCACCTAAAATTTCTGAGAAAACTCCACAGTGCACCCGCGTTGGATAGTGAAAATATATCTTATCTGCTTATTAAGATTGATATCTTCGCAACCTCCTAAAGAATTCATCAACTTTAGAATTACTGACATTTTAAAAGAATTAGTAAATTATTTCGAAGTTTCTATACACATAAACGTAAATGTAAACGTACTTATGAAAAAGAAAGGTATTTAATGTAACTTTTTAATATTTTATGAAAATAAACAACTAAACAAACTAGTAAAACTAATAAGTGAAATTGTTCTTTTGCAGCAAAATTTAATAGAACCGTTGCAAATTGTAGAAAACGATGCTTGTGAACATAAAATTACAGTGTTGTATGTGAAGTATATGTGAATGTAAGCGGCTGTTAAATTGAAGTTGAATGCCATACTAAAATTCACAAGTACAAGTCGATCCAACATTATACGATATATGTATGAGACCAAACTTAAGTGGGGCTTTAAAAGCTTCCTTCCTTTATACGAAAACTTCTTGGTGTAAGCAATAAAACTACATTTTAGTATACTAATTCTCAATGCAGATGAACGTTTTGAAAGACAATCAATATTATTGTACACAATTTAATTTCATTTCAACAGTTTCGTCAAGTGAGGAGTATCATTTATTTATTTATTTATTTTATAGAATCACCAACAGAACAGCATTAATTGTGACATTTCAAATTTGTACATAAAAAAAATCATCATAAAAAAATCTACGAAAAAATAAGAGCAGAAGTCAAGTCATAAATAACAAAAAATAGCAACAATATTAATATTGAAGATAGGACAAAATATAATACATACCACAAGTATATTATAAGTATAAATAAAGTAATCCGCTAACGGCAAAAACTTTTTACGACAACAACAAATCAGAATGCACTAAATTTTGATGTACCAATAGCCACAAAGTTGGACAATACGAGGAGCTGTAACAACAGCGATATATTTTACTGTCCCCGTGGCAATTTCGACAACTTTAGTACAATTAATAACGGCGGGTTTCCAAGGTGAAGCGGGCATATTTGTGGACAATATCAGGATTTTAGTGGCGGTCGTAAATGATGTTAACAATGCCCACAATAAAACGTGTAAAGTACGTTAATAGCCGATAAAAATGTGTTTACTGTTAACGTCGTGGGGTCAAGCCACCAATTCTTGTTATTGTCCTGTTTCTTATTGTGATGGCTTTTGGGTGCATTAGGATAATATGATAAGTGATGTGTTATAGTTTCCATCAGCTCAGTTACATTTTTGCAATACATTTTAACTAGGTTTTTGGGTCTGGAAGGCAAAAAGGCATATTCCGGAAAACTCCTACACTTACAGCAAACATTTGAGGAGAAGCAATAATTCAAACTTTATGTAAAAATTAAAAAAAAAACAAATAATGAAACAAAATTTCAAAAGAAAGATGCTAAGTTTAAATTAATTATTATTTAATTAGAGACGATAGATACGGTGCAAAAACTCGAGCGTTTATACTTCAAATTAAAATTGATTGGATAGTAGAACTACTAAGTGACCAGTAAAAGTTTGAAAGAGTCTAAAGGAGGGATCTTATAATTTTTCAAATAACATTATTGCGAGCATCCTTCGAAGATATTTTTAATGAAGGACTTCATGTCGAATTCTCGCAAAACTTTTACCGACTTGGTTCGAATATTTATGACTATGCGCCAGCTATACACTGCTATCTTTAAGTCATAGTTTATTTATAGCCTAAATTTAAGTTTGTTTCAAAATGATGCGATCTACCGCAAGACTTTTTAGTCTTGCGGTGCACACACGAAATGATCAGGAAGAGAGGAGGATATTAGGGAACTTTTTAGAGGATAGTCACCCTATCGCCGTAACTTGGCTACAACTAGGCGGCACCGCATTCACAGCTCTCTGACCGCTGACTTACGTTTGAATCCAAACATTAATCGTGACGGAAGTACACCTAGTCAGTAGAGTGGCAGGACAGTGCCCTCGGGCCTCGGCCGACCATATTTTTTTAAGCATGCTGAGTGCTCGTCCGAGACTACTGTCTCGGCACTCTACTTGGTAGGTATGATCAGGCCCCAAGCGTGGGGACGCTGAATCGTAAGTGCAAACCGAGCATGTTCCGAGACGGGGACATTAGGCCGTGTTTCCATCTGCAAGCAAACTCGCGGAAGTCTTGCGTGAGTTTCTTGCAATATTGTTTACATTTCATACTAATTTCTGCAATTTATTGCTGCAATAAATGTCGTGCGAGAAGCTCGCGGATAAACGCTATACGAAACTAGACCGTATATTTGCGGTGACCCGCAGCGAGATCTGTCGCGAGTCCTCGCAGACATTAGACATGCTGTCGCAACTACGCGCAGGAAGCGCTTGACAAATTGTCGCGACAGAACTTGCTACGAGGCTTACACTTACAAGCTGCTGTCAGACAGACTGTCAAACACTTCTCGCGACAGTTGTCTTGCAGGTGGAAACACGGCCTTACGATTCCGATTTGAGTGAATTTACAGTAGGGAGTTTCATACGCATTCTGATCAGCTCGAGGGGAAAGATACGGTTATGATCCGTTTCCAAGTTTATATTAAGTGTGCTTTAGTATCAACTAGCTAAAAGCCGAGCTTTGTGAGGGCTCGCGTCGTTTTTCTTCGTGGTAATAATCTTTAAGGCAGTTTTTTTAAATATTTTAATAGTAACCAAACCTTGACTGACCGATGATAATACATCCACATTCCACATATAAATAAAAACTAGCTATTTGACCGGGCTTTGCTCGGTATTCGATAAAACACGAATAAAATGACATTTTCTAAAAATGATTCCTAGCTAGATCGTCGTCACACCTTGGATGACTGATGATAACACATCTACATAATATAAAAAACCTTGACTGACTAATGATAACACTAGATGTGTTATTATTAGTCAGTCAAGGTTTTTTAATAATATATAAAAAATTACTATATTAATATGAACAAATCAATAGGCGTGATAGTTTTTCCGTAAAGTGTACCACAAATGAAGTGCTCAGGTTGCGGGATTTACTCAGTACTTACATCAACGTCAATTCCTGGCTGCGCGAAGATGCGAGTAAAGGGGTACTCCTTAGGCAAGTAGCTAAAGAACTCTTGTCTCCCCCGGTACCACTTGACACTGTATAGAGTCTCATTCCCCTCCAACGTCCATTTACAACTCAGGAGCACAGTGTCTCCCAACTTCACTGCTGACGGTGCGACCATCTGCACATCTCTCAGCGCTATTGTATCTGGAAGAAAGGAAATACAACGTTAATTCATGGAGTTAAAATTCAGTTTGTATAAAGGGGTTCGAACATTTTTGTATGGAGCCTGGCATACTAGCCGCCGGCCATTTTGATTTTTTCCGAGTCCTTTGGACTCATATGGCGATCTTTACTTCTAAATATCTCGGAAACGTGACACTCTAGGACAAGGCTGCTCAACCCCAGGCCCGCGGGCCACATTATGGCCCGCGAAAGAATTTTAACCCTCCGTGTATGAGGTGACTAATCTCACCATGCTGTACTAGGTGGGGTATGACATACCCCAACAATAAAAGGCAGTTAAATCCGAAAAATTGTTCCTAGTGATTGTAAATTAATAAGTAATATATATAAATATCTAATAATGAATTGGTTTAGGTAAAATAAATTCAATTTTACACTATAAAATACATTTTATAAGCAAAAGTACAAAAACTTGACTTTTTCTTCAAACTATAAACAATGAAATCTTGTCTTCAGTACAAAAATCTAATGGCATCTATTACGATCAAATTCTCCTCAATTTCTAAAGACTATAGTTTATCTAGTTTTAACCTATTTGTAATATCAATTTAAAATTAACAATATGAAATAGATCTTGGGCACATAAATTTCCGTAATATTGACAGTTATTTAGACACAAAAATTAGTATGTAAAATACATAATATGGACATATTATATTTTTTGCAAATGTGCCCAGTATTCCTATATATTAGTATAGGCCATATCCGGTATTACTGATTTGATTTTCATTACTTTACATTCTTGTTCGGAATAATTCATTAGCTCAGTGTCACAATCATCATCTTCTTCAGTCAGTGCTCGTAAAATATATTTTTTTCGGTAACCGAGACATTTTTAGCAAAACTTATACCAGAAAATAATAGTTCATCAAGGTAGTCACAAAATTAAACATATAAATAAATAAAAACAAAAGAAGTTACACTTTCCTTTTTAGCTATGTGCTGTACTAGGTGGGGTATGTGATACCCAGACGCACTTTAAGCACATATAACAGAATTGGTGATAGATATAGGACTGAATATTTGGTAGGAATTAAAGCAGCAACGTCTTATTTGCAGCTATTAATTCATGAAGCCCCAAGCGGCCACATCCGGCCGCGATAACAATGAAAAAGCTATTGTGTCTCGTTTTGCCACGACTGATGGGTTAAGGAAACCAACTCGCATACTGTTTTCGTTTAAAAATGCTATCAATTTTTTTTGCGCTGGGGTATGTCATACCCCACCTCGTACACGGAGGGTTAAATGGCCCGCACCAGGAAGTTTTGAATATTTAACTTTTTTTGTACTAAGTTGAACTGCAAAATCATCAATCATTGAAAACCCTTTTTGTCGAAAAAGTGTCGTCGAAATCTCAAAATTCTTCAGAAGATTTTGCAGATTTCTGAAAATTGGTAACTACCAAAAGAAGACTTTTCTGCAATAACTGATCTAGCGTCAGTTTTTATGTAGTTTTGGATCAACTTATTATTATGTCTGTGAAAAAGTGTTTTCAGACCTTAATTATTATGTTAAAAATAAATACCGCACATCATTAACCTGAGCAACATATTTCTGACTTGTTGCTACTGTCAACATCAGATTTATCACCCAACTTACATACAACTGCAAAAATCTCATTAATATCAAAAAATAAATTTATGCTTAGGTATATAACCCATTGAAGTTTGGTTGGTATTATATTTAATGGCCCGATATAAATGTCGGAATCCACCGTTTGGCCCCACTGTAAAAAAGGTTGAGCAGCCATGCTCTAGGATACCATGTTATATTACATTTTTTGTTTGTATAAGTGTCTTCTATCCAAATATACCACTTTTATCGTGCTCGGAAAAAATCAAGATGGCCGGCGGCTAGATATGCCACAAAGATTCGTACCCCTTTCTATTTTAGTAGTCTTTTTTTGTAGATCAAAATTTAATTTTTAGTTGGTATTTTAAAGATACTTAAAATAATTATTCTTGCTTTAATTTGAGAGGACCTCAATTTGTAAAAACACTCTTTATTTTCTTACGTTTCTGTAAAAATATTATCTCGCTACGATTATTTATTCATACAAATTGCCAAAGACATACATATAAAATACTTCATAAAACATTTTTATTTATTCCGCGTTTTAAGTACGACAAATATTTACATGGCCTTTGAGAACTGAAGTTGGGGTCTGAGAGCTTATTTTCAACCTAATGGTTTGTTTGAATTTTGTAAAATACCAAGAATAAATATGACGTATTTCACGGAATATAAATTACCACTGCAGTAGTCTTACATAAAATCACCAAAATTATTTAAGTTGCCGGTAACTTCAACGAGCTCTATTTAGAAATCTATCGCAAACGCTGGTTTTCTTTGAGGCCGAGCAAAAACTCCAGATTCAGCTTCCAAATATTTTGTCTGCGCGATTTTGTTTGTGTCGCGGTGATCGAAAATTTTGCCGTAGTAAAAACTATCTTCTTCCCTGGGACTGTTGGTATCTCCATACGTTCAGCAGATTAACCTATCAAGCCCCATAAGATCGCCGGTGATCGTGACAACAATAGAATAACAATAGATTTCCAAGAATCCGCGATCGAAGGATTAAGGGCTAATTACACCTACCGAGTAGAGTAGCGAGACAATACCCTCGGCCGAGCACATGATAATAATATTATACATACCGAATGTTCGGCTGACACGTCTTGTTACCTACAGAAGTAACAAGCAGACAAACACTTTTTATAATAATAATATCTTATATGGACGCTTCACACCACGTCAGTCTAGCCCCGTGCTAAGTACCTGAAAGACTTGTGTTACGGGTACCAGACAACGGAAATATATTTAATACTTTTATACTGTACATAATATATTTAAGATTTTTACTATATTATGATACACATATTTAATACACATCCATGACCCGGGATTTTTTTGTTCCGTTGGCGGGATTCGAACCCGCGACCCCCGGCATGAGCTACCAACAGCCCACCAACTGAGCCACAGAGGTCGTTTACTAATATATAATTTTACTAATATTATAATACTTTTACTAATATGATATTCATTTTTAAGAGTACATTGGAATGAGAAACCATGATTGTTGCTTAATTGTTGACAATTCCTGAGGAATTCACAGCAATTATGCAACATTAGTCCGCCCAACGTAACGTAATTATAAGACGTGTTTTAGATTTGCCCCTAATTGCTTTCATTTCATTATTATAATGATGTTAAAACGTTTCACTCGAATCTGAAATAAACTGCGTCCTGAATACGTTATTAAGTGGAAAAAGTCCCCTTTTCCTGTTTTGTGTACGGCAAAAAAATAGTCATTTTTATTGAGGAAAACGAGCAGACGGATCGCTTGATGGGAATAATTTAGGTGTGTCTTATGTATGATAGATTGTTGTCAAAGATCGTTAACGATTTATATTTACACGATTATTGACATCGATACGATTATTATCATCGATACAATATTATCATCTGCAATTTATTGTAATAACATTAGGTATCAACTGTTATAAAAGCCTCTATACACGAGAAGCCCGATTGAATCTTGTTAGACTGGACGCAAGCCGGTCTGCAACATACTGAAATAAATCATATTGTATGGCCTACGTCGCGTCGGCTCGGCAGTTTGATCGGCCTTCCTGTATGGGAGCCTTTAGGATCATGAAACAAAAGGGTAACACTAATCAGTGTCATATTCATAAAGCCGTTTACCCTAGCACTGTATTGTATGAAGTATATGACCCTACTCAGATAAAAACAAAACAAGATTACAACTATCATACTATTCTTTTCCCTTTATCTACCTTGTAAATTATTCAGAAATATCTAGTAACAATCTTATTCTCTGCGTATAATTTGATTTCCACTGAGAATTAATTATTTCCATTTTTATGTGAGTCACAATGCGATCTCGAGACTCGGCTGCAGCGACGGAAGTAGGGCACTCGGGACATGGCGGGGATGTCAAATTGTGAAATGTGACATGCCATTCATGAGTAGAGATAAACTACGATAACATGGCACGCCCCTCCAAAATTCAAAACGTTTGAAGTGCATTGTCAAATCGTTTGAAGTGCGTTGTCTTGCGCGGTCACTTATTACCAACAAATCTTGGTAATAAGTGACATTAAGTGAAAAATTACAAGTACTGGTTGATTGGTTGAATACTTACTACATACAAACTCTTTCATAAGGATGTGCGTACACACATTGAAACAGTAATTTGGAGGGGCGCGCCATGTTATCGTAGTTTATCTATATAAATTAGTCGTGAGTGTGGAAAATTTTTTGGCCCATGATGGACGAACATAAGTGATTCCGTGTAGATAGGTATGTGGATTGGCGATGATCAACGTGTCAACGTGCATTTGTAGACTTAGCATCATGGTAAACAATAATAGTTATGATACAAAGTGGAGAGAGGTCTAAAGGTGGTATGAAGGTGGTTTTCATTTACACTGGTTAGGAACTTTTAGATAAACACCGAAAGATTCAAGATTGTTTCATTCATCACAGAGAGCATCTCATCATTAGATGATAGTATTAAGGTCAGGTAGCAAACGAAACGAGACGATGCACGACACGGTAAAATGAAATAGAATTACCAAAAAGACATTTCAATTTTGTATCACTATTAAACATCGCCCCGTCGCGTCTCATCTTGGATTGTTTATTGAAATTTGGTGCATAAAAATACTGATAAGGATTAGAAAGAACCAACAAAAATCTTGTGATGGTCGCCTGTATGCGAATCCTAATTCTATTTTAAACGAGTAATCACCATCATTGGGCCAATCGTCCCTTAATTTTTATGCATGGAACAGAAATACTTTTACGAAAGCCATTCTTGCGTTTATTTGTGAACCTTTCATCCTGGATACGTCGACCTTTGACGAAGAGTTTTAATTAACGTAAAACCACTCCAGCGTCAAAAGTCGGTCAAAAAACAATTCAAGCTCAGCTCTGACAACTAATTAATACGGAATAGAGACTATTAAGATTAATGAGCTAAACTTTCGAACCCCTAAAAATTAGTAATCAATTATCCTTTCGAGAGCCACTTAGTTCGGGAAACCACACGCCACATAAATTTGCACCAATCATGAAAATTGAAACGATTATTTATATTGAAATATTGCCTTTCGTTATGTTAAAATATTGTGATTAATGATTGACCATAGCAATATACTTCTATGCCTTTTCAATGATTAAAGTCAGGATATTCTGCGACATTGTTTGTAGAAGAATTAGAGCTAAGTAAATTTCGAATATGGAATAATCTTAAATTTATAGGTTTACTATAATTTGTTGACACAAAATAATTATTATTTTTAACAAAAAAATTAAAACCGACTTCCAAGGTAAAAACAAACGTAATATGAACTAAAAAGTATTAAATAACTCTAGTGCCTTTTTCAGAATTTGTCTAAATCTCAACTATTTCTGTACATACTACAGTTTTCATTATTTTGAAGTCGGTACCAGCTAATTTAATTGTGAGTTCAGTAATGTCAGAATATCTGAAACTTTTGGGACTGGTACCGACTTCAAAGTAATGAAGACTGTAGTATGTACATAATTAGTTGAGATTTAGACAAATTCTGAAAAAGGCACTATTAAAGAGTAAGAGTTATTTAATACTTTTTATTTCATATTACGATTGTTTTTACCTTGGAAGTCGGTTTTCATTTTTTTGTTAAAAATAATAATTTCACTCTTTTTAGTGTTGTCTACAAAATAAGGCTTTATGCGTAAATAACCAATACGAATGTTAACTATTCAGTACAATATGTCACTGTAAGCAAAATTGTGGCAAATGCTTGCAGTTATCTAAGCGATGCTGCAATTTCCAAACTTTTATCTTTAAAGGTTCAGGAGTTCTGTTCAGTGCCTTTGGACCAAGAGACACCTTTGTATGAAATTTCTCTTATTCGTAATATATGTTTAACTTACTAGAAACAACATTTTAACCACTATGAGCGTTTTAATAAATTTCAAAGATTTCCCTTGATTGCTCATAGATCCCATCATCAGCTCACCACTTTCGTAATTGTTATACAAAATTAAGATTATATCCTATACAACATGAAAATTTCGAAAATCGGTCCACAAACAGTGAAATCATCGCCAAAAACATCTGCTTCGATCCAAAATATCATGAAAAGTACCAATAATTGGGTCATAGTGTGATGACCATGGTATAATTATAGTTGTGATGATGATGATTAATCAAATTGATGTGTTGGCTTATGCTTTCAGTTGTTTAAACAACGCCGAAATCCCCGAACCTGTACCTATAACCATTCAAAAGTTCTGTTCGGTACCTTCGGATCCAGGGTATAACCTGGTGCAAAGTCTTACTTTTTGGTAGCATTTACCTCGAATGCTTCAGAAAAAATCGAAATCACTATATGTTTCCATACAAATTTCAAAGAGTCCCCTCGATTCCTCAAGGATCCCATCATCAAATCACCACTTTTGTGAACATGGTACCAAATTCGAGTTAAACCCTATACAACACAAAAAGAATTTTGAAAATCGGATCACAAACGGCTGAGTAATCGAGGAACATGCAAAAAAAAAAAAAAGATACATACAGCCGAACGTATTACCTCCTCCTTTTTGGAAGTCGGTCAAAAAATCAAAGATTGAGACTGTGTTTTACAGTGTTACTAATTTGTTTTTAAGATCCAATAAAATCTATGCGCTTAGTAAGGTCAAGCAAATATAATGATTCTACTCGTTTTCAAAAACACCTTCCTCGCTACGTAGCTCCAGTGCAGCCTTTCCCAAAATAGGCGATAACGCCCCCTTGTGAAGGTCTAAAGGGGGGCGGTGTGGGACCCAGAAAAAAATGGGGGCATTGTGTAGAGGCTTGGAGGGTGATCTATTTCATCTGGATGCATTTAAAATTGGAACAAGGGGGGCGCTAATACATATTTTTTTCTCAAAGTGGGCAGTAGACAAAATAAGTTTGGGAAGCCCTGCTCTAGTGGATATGCACCCTATTGGTTTATTGCTGAGGCTCCAAAAAAACGAGAACGTAATATAATTATTACTATGTTAAATCCATGAATGAAATGTTGATAGAAATCCTATTTTTATGGTATAAGAGGTCCTATCAGAAAATGGTTTCAATGCTATCTAGAAGACCGTACGCTTCGCACTCAGGTAGACGGAGAGACTGGGGATGAGGTACGTGTGACCGATGGTGTGCCCACCGGCTCAGTTTACGGTCCAGTTGGGTACATCATGCACGTAAACAGTATCATTAAACACTGTAAAACATTTATGTACGCAGATGACATGTGTTTACTTTATTCAACTAAAAATGTCAAAGATGCTAAACATAACATGCAAATGGACTTGAATAACATAACTAAATGGGCACACGATAACGGAATTATCATTAATTTTAGAAACGAAAGTTATGCATATAATATCACCACACATTAAATCTGTCAAGAAGGATAACCTAAATATTAACATCACTGGTCATAGTTACGAATGTTTACACAATAACAAGAATAATGAATACGCCAATGCGCACAGATTGAAATAGTAAATAAATACAGATACTTAGGTTTGACAGTAGACACCAATATTAGTTGGAAAGGGCACGTGAACGAAGTATGTAACATATTACAATCTATTTTAGAAAAGTGTTATCACCTTAGCAAGTTTTTAAGTAGAAAACTATTGTATGTAGTCTATTACGCACTTGCAGATTCACTCATCAGTTACGGCATCAACGGGCTTACGTTTAAAACGCAATCAGACAAAATCAAACAACTCCAAGTAAGACTAATTAAATACTTTGCAAGTAAAAAGGTAAAAAGAGAGTGCAGAGGCAACTATGACCAATTATTTAATAAATATGAAATTTTAACAGCACATGCAAAGGTAGAATATTTACTAGCAATAGAACAATACAACAAAGATACATATAAGAAACTAATAGATCATCATCAACATAACACTAGGTACACTACAGAGGGAAAATATATAATACCGGCAATAAAAAACTATTATGGCAAAAGAACAAGGAAATACATGACTCCAAGTATATATAATAAAATTGATTTTATAAGAGAGAATAAAAACTTAACTATACCAAAATTAAATAAGAAATTAAAGAGGTTTTTTCTAGATCTTGTTAAGTAACTTTTAGATGTTTTGTTAATATTGTGTATTTTGTAAGTTAGTTTTTAAGTTTTGTTTCATTCTAATATAATTTTAATTTTTATATCGCCAACAAACTGTCATTCAGTTTGGCGATTATTAGGTTAAGTCACAAATTTGTAAAACATTTGAATAAATAAGTACTTAAAAAAATAAAACTTGAAAAGGACTTCCAAGTTAAACCTTGTTTCACAGCGAAATAGACCATAGTTGTTTTAGACTACCATTTAGTTTGGGATTATGGACTCGGAATATTTTGATATAAATCGTGTCGTCCATTAGGAGAATTGCCGCTGGCCGATACCGAACCAATTATGTTTTCTATAAATTTCTTCCGAACCGGATTGTGATAGGAATATCGAAATGCCCCCGCCGCGCCGTCGACAATTCTTACGTGACCGAAATTATAAAAACCTACAGAAAAGTCAAAGCTTGGGGGTATCGCACACTATCGACCGATTTGTCGTGCGACTAATCGCTTGATAGTCGTGTGTTTAAATAAGATGTTTAACCAAGTTCAGAAACAAAATTTTACTTCCTTTGGCGGAATTCTAGCATGTAATTTCATAATAACATTGGTAAATACATTTTTCACGCGAAAAATATATCATCCTCATCACCTTGATGAGTGGCAGTCTTCCAGCGTGCGTTTTTCGCGTAACTTTCTGCCGCGCACTGTAACACTCTGGAAGGAACTGTCACCGGCAGTATTTCCGGACCTATACGACCTACAAACCTTCAAGAAGAGAGCATACTCCCTCTTAAAAGCTGTTGCGAGTGTCCATGGGCGACGGTAGTTGCTTTCCATCAGGTGACGAGTTTGCTCATTTGCCCCCTTATTTTATAAAAAAAAGACGGGTTGCACTCCGGGAGTGCCGGCAGAAGTGAAAACTTGATTATTAACGTTGTGCATTATTTTTTTAACCCATTTTTTATGAAAATCGATTTACAAAAAAAAAAAAAAACGATCGTTTTAATTAATTAATCGAAACCCTTTTACAACCGATTAAAAAATATCGACAATCGAAAAAAAAAGCTGCTGTCAGACAGACTGTCAGACACTTCTCGCGACAGTTGTCTTGCAGGTGGAAACGCGGCCTTAATCAGCGCGTCTGCTAAAGAACTCATTTCCCCGACTGTACATTTCTGCTTAGCACAATTTTCCCCGACTGTACATTTCTGCCAAACAACTCATTTCCCCGACTGTACATTTCTGCTAAACAACTCATTTCCCCGACTGTACATTTCTGCTTAGCACAATTTTCCTCGACTGTACATTTCTGCTAAACAACTCATTTCCCCGACTGTACATTTCTGCTAAACAACTCATTTCCCCGACTGTACATTTCTGCTTAGCACAATTTTCCCCGACTGTACATTTCTGCTAAACAACTCATTTCCCCGACTGTACATTTCTGCTTAGCACAATTTTCCCCGACTGTACATTTCTGCTAAACAACTCATTTCCCCGACTGTACATTTCGTTCGAGTTCGAGTTCGACACAAAACACTACTCTCCAACCGTCTTACGCGTTTTGTATGGTTTTTCGATCAACACGAAAATCTGGAGCGAGTTTCACAGTTTTTACCCATCCCACAAAAGTGCTCAACGCCGCTAAAGAAGTTTTCACTTCAAAAAAAAATATTGTATCTGCTATTGGCACAAATTTTTAAATGACACAGTCGTGCTAGGTCAACTCGTCTATGTCTGGCATATTTTAAGTAACAATATGACTGACAAAAACAGTGGACCTTACCTACGCTACGTAAATAACTTTGTTAGTAAAGGGGACAGAGTAAAAGCATATAGATATCTTTGTTCAGACTAAAATGGGAGAGCCATGTCCCAAAGCTCAGTTTTAATCAGACTTTATTGCGCTCAGATACGAGACAAAAGATCGCACGAGTTTTTAAATTAGTTGTAGGTATTGGTGTAAAAGTTACTTTTTTCGTATTTTTTGTCATTTCATATCCATTACGTCTTTAAAAAGTTATAAGTAACTTAAAAATATATGTAGAATATAATATCTCTGCAACTTCCTACTACAAGGTGAATTAAAGCCACAAGGTGAGCCACATCAGGGATGTGGCTCCACACCTATATGGAGCGACACTCTGTGCCCTTTTAAAAAAAGACGGAGGCATACGGCCTATAGCCGTAGGTTCGACCTTTAGACGCCTCGTGGCAAAGTGCGCATGCCGAGCCGTCAGGGAACCTATGGCGTCACATCTGCAGCCCATCCAAATTGGCTTTGGAACTGCCCTCGGCTGCGAAGCTGCAATTCACGCGACGCGAGCCTTTGCTTTGAACCCCGCCAACAGCGACTGTGTCATCGTCAAGGTGGATATTAAAAATGCCTTCAACTCTGTTGAAAGGGATTCCATCTTAAACGAGGTTAAGGAACTAATTCCTTCTCTATATCCATTTCTTCACCAGTGCTACGCTTCGCCCAGTTGCTTAACATATGACAGTCATAAAATTTTATCACAGGTAGGAGCGCAACAGGGTGATCCCCTGGGTCCCCTTATATTCAGCCTAGCCATTCACAAAAAAATATCATCGATTAAGTCTCCCCTGAATGTCTGGTATCTTGACGATGGCACAATTGGAGGAAGTCCAGAGGTAGTCGCAGAAGATATCCGAACTCTCACTAGTAGCCTTAAAGATTTGGGACTTGAAATTAACACCAACAAATGCGAATTATTCGCTTGCGGCGAGACAGACTTACCCATAACCACCATTTTCGATTCCCTGCTCCCCGGAATAAAAACCCTCAACAAATCGACATTCTCCCTACTAGGCGCGCCGATATTCCCAAATGGCATTCCGTCTGCCCTAGAAAATAAAAGTAAAACCCTAACGCAAGTCCGGGAGCTTCTCGGCAACTTATCCTCCCACGTCGCCTTAATACTTTACCGCTGTTGCTTTTCCCTACCAAAACTCACATATATTATTAGAACGGCTCCAACCTGGCAATTCCATATGGAGGTCTCCCAGATAGACGCTATCATACGATCCACGCTGGAGGATATACTTAATATTTCTCTCAATGATCTGCAATGGCAGCAAGCTACATTACCGGTAAAATACGGTGGTTTGGGTATCAGAAGTATGGGTTCTGTCGGTTTGCCGGCATTCCTCGCGTCGTCGAATGGGGTTGCTGATCTTGTCACTAGCATTTTAAAAGTCCAAGGTGCAAGATGCACCATCCCCTTTATGAACGACGCAGAAAATGCCTGGCACGATAGTTATCCCGGTGTTAACCCCCCCCCCCCCCCCCCCGTTGATGTCATCTCCCAGCGTGCCTGGGACGAACTCTGCTCCAGATACACCTTAGTGCAAATGAGTACCAATTCATTTTCGGAAATAGCGCTGGCCCGAATTAAGGCAGCTAGCTGCCCGGAATCAGGCGCTTGGCTCCAGGCGTTACCATCACCACACCTCGGCACTCTTCTTGATGATAACACCCTTCGAGTAGCAGTGGCACTGAGACTGGGTTGCGAGGTGTGCGAGCCTCACTGCTGCCCCTGTGGTACTGAGGCTGACGCCTATGGTCACCACGGGCTCAGCTGCGTTAAAGCAGCCGGACGTTTTGCTAGACATCATGCCCTCAATGACATTCTTCGTCGAGCTTTGGTGTCAGCAGACGTACCGTGTGTTCTCGAGCCCCCCGGTTTGAGTAGGAGCGACGGCAAACGCCCGGACGGCCTTACTTTGATACCATGGGAAAAAGGTCGTTGCCTCCTATGGGATGCCACGTGCGTGAGTACATACGCCGCTTCGCACATTTCCGGCACCGCTCGAACCGCGGGGTCTGCCGCCGAGTACGCAGCCAGGCAGAAACACACTAAGTATGCGGATCTGGAGCAGAAATACCTTTTCGTTCCTTTTGCCGTGGAAACCGGAGGTACCTGGTGTAACGAAGCGAAAGCTTTCGTTCGCCAGCTCGGACGTCGGTTGCGGGAATCGGGTAACGATCCCCGTTCCGGGGCGTACCTGGCCCAACACGTCTCCCTAGCCATTCAGCGCGGTAACGCGGCCAGTGTGATGGGGACGTTTGAGCATGGTACGCTGCGGGGTTGCCTTTTTGATTAAGATCTTTAGTTTTTCCTTTTTTTTATTCTAATTATTATCATTGTTAAATAATTTTTTATTTAAGTAAGTATATATTATGTACTTAGATTATTGCATTGGATTATTGTCATTGTAAATTTTATATTATGAATATGTTAATTTAGTATATTTAATAATTAATTGATCTGCTATATCAAACATTTATTCTACAAAAGGTAGGTAAATAAACGTGGATTATCATTGTAGAAACCTACCGCACAAATTACATATTGTGTAGTGCAGCATAATGTCGTGAATCTGACAATGAAGACTGTAATATTATAATTAGTGACCTACAGTGACAAAATTTTTGTAAGATAGAGAGAACATATAACAATAAATTAATAAGTACATATTATCTTAATAAAACCAACCATTAAAAACGTCTGAAAATAAACAAATCCACCCCGAAAGAAGCTTAGAACATTTTTATTCAAAACGTAAACTAAGAGCTTCAACTGGTACATTTTAAAAAGAAAACTAAATTCACAAAAGACTTATTTCTTCTGGAGATATTGTTTTCAATCCCAGCAATAAAATGTACAACGCTAACCGTCAGAAAAGATCCTTTATTAATATTGCAAATTGGCCGGAGCCACCGTCCTATTGAAATTTGAACTTTACGATGTTGTAAAAGGGATTCGTTTAACTCAGCACTAAAATAATTTTTATAATGGGACTCTTAAACTTTATGCTCTTCATAATCATTTTGGTCTGATTCGGCTGGTTAATGTCAAAATATAAGAAATTTTAATTATTGTTTCAATTAAATTATTCCTAAGGGAACGCTTAAAATGTTATCTGCGCCACTTTTTATTTCAATTACGTTTTAGAAAAGAAGGAAATGTTTGTAAAAGCACTTAATTTACGTCAACAAAAAACGTTTCTTTTAAAATAACGAACATAATTTTATAATTATAGGTTATGTATTATGTATTTTTGTATGCCTAATATAGTAGTCTAGCATTATTACTTGTCAAAATAATAATTATTAATAAAGTTTAATATTCATAAGCTCATATTATGTGAACGTAGATCCAGCCTTTTCAAAATAGTTAATTGGTTGATTTGTTTATATTTTTTGTGCATTGTGTGTAAAAAATAAAGTTATACATAGAAATATAACTTCACACCTCCTTCACAGACTGAGATAAACTAGTATGATATTCAGCAGTAGTTATTCGATATCATTGTAATCTAGATGACTCGTAACACTAGGCGTAGGCCGTATAGTAGGAAATACATTTGTCAGTAAACCACGTAGGATTAATCTGATAACCAAACTCTGCAGCCTAGCGTTAAGTTCTGCCTTCTGAGTGAGTCATCAGCGTAAATCTCAAAATTAATCAACAATATTCCTTTACGAAGACTATAATATACGAGTAATAATTATATAACTTACTCCAATCTTTTACCTTTTTTCTAAGACAAAATTTTCATCGGTTTCATGACTTCAATAATAGTATTAGTACGGGAGCCCTAGAACATTTTTTATTACTATTTTACAAAAAATACAAATATTGATAGGTTTTTGGTTATATTATAATTTAAGAGTAACATTGTCCTAAAAATAAAACAGTCCATATTTTAGGACCATCAATTTAAAGTATGAAATCCTTTCTATCTCTGTTAGCTACCACAGGCAACGCACCTGCAGTTCTTCTGATGTTGCGAGTGTCCATGGGCGACGGTAGTCGCTTTCCATCAAGTGACCCGTTTGCTCGTTTGCCCCCTTATTTCATAAAAAGAAAACTTTCAAGATTTTTCGCAAAGAAAAATGTTGTTCGTCTTATCAAAATGAAGCTACTCACAAATAGTACAGTTAATGAAGGCAAAAATCAGGTGCAACCTCCGATTTCGTTGAACCTCCATCGATTTGGATGAAACTTTGGGATTAAGTACGTTAAGCCCCTCAACTTTAAAAGTACCCTCTACTTTAAAAGTGACATACGCTCGTATCGCGCATTTTTTATTTTAGGGGTGAAATCCACCCCTTTTTTTGAAAATAGAAAAAATGCCGATTTAACCATTCTGGCTTAACTAATTGTGTTTAATTTGATAAAATAAATGTTTTATTCGTGATTTATGATTACATTATAATTAATTTTTCAAGCCTTTTAGCAACCATTCCTTTAATCGTGAAAAAAACATTATTTGTATTTCTTTGCTTTAAAATCGTATATTTACATTACATAAACAGTTTGTTTAATATTCATGATATAATTTTAGGATAAGACTGAAATACAAACCCCTAAAAGTACCCCTTTATTGCGGAATAACGGTAAAAATTGGGTTCAAAAACTTAATAGGTTTAGGTTTTTGAACCCAACTTTTTCAGTTTATTTACTTAGTATTAATTTCTTATTGAGTTTTTTGCGAAAATTTTGCACCCCTGTAAACTACCCAATGTCTGAATAATAAGCTTTAAGTTTTTATTTTAAGTTTTTTATCAGCTTTAATGAGTTCGAATATTTTTTCATAGTTAAGATAAATTTTATTAATATAATATTTCAAACATTGTTATTATTTAGTCCAAAATATTCAAAGAACGATTTCAAACTACCCTCTGTGCAAAAAATTGACGCAAAGGCTGAATCTGCTAGACTGAAATATTTAATAGACTCGCATCATTATAAAAAGCCCCTCTCTTATCTAATAGACATTTAAACCGTTTCGTTTACTTTCTGAATATTGAAAGACTTGAAAATATTAATGTATATTTAGTATGGATTAGATGACGCCTGCAATTGCGCTGGAACTGTACATTTTTTTGGGATAAAAAGTATCCTATGTCCACATATCCATTCCCGAGACTCAAAGTATTTTCATACTAAATTTCAGCAAAATCGGTTGAACCGTTTGGGTGTTAAGAGGTAACAGATAGACAAAAACACTTTAGCATTTATAATATTAGTATAGATGTACCTATTGACAGGGTTTCCTACAATATTTGCATCCCAAATCTCTGCTTCAAAATTGTTTTCAAAAATTTTTTTTCGTTAATATCACAATAGCTCTGTTAGTTTTTAAGTTATCGGGTTAATTTTTGAACCATTTTAAAGATAATTTAAAGAGCTTTAAAATCAACTTGAAAAATACTTTTCAAAGCCCTTGGTTTAAAAAAAATAGGGTTAAAAGGTCCCGGTTTCATGGTTCTCGCAGTAAAAGTTAGGCTTTAAACGTCTCTATCCTCGTTATTTTTCATCCTATAAAAATTAAAAGAACATCAAAATATTTCTTAAAAAAAAGGACACAAATTTTGTTCTTTATAATTTTTATGACGGTTCAATATTTTTGAAGTTATTTTCAAAACAAAATGATATTTACGAAAATTTTAATAATTTCGATTTTACTAAATCATTCTTTTTTTCAAAACTAAGCATTCTAAACTAAGAAAAATTTTTGAGGTCATTAATTATGCTAAAATAAAGAAAAGCCTTTGGGGATAACCATAAATTTGAATTATTGTAGAAATGGTCACCGTTTTATTTTTCGATTTTTCCAAAAAAAATTGAAAGGGTCATTTTATTTTTGTCATATCTTGGCCAATTTATATGCTATTAACTTTTTAAAATGCTTATTAGAAAGGTGCTTTTAAGTACTTTAAAAAGTTTAAAGGAAGTATATGTCATAAAATGCATCGGTTTAGAGTTATTTAAGTTTGAATGCTTAGACTTAGGTACTCGCCGAAAGAAAATATATTTACAATCACCTATAGCTCACTTTGAATGAATAAAGGACGGTATTTCAGAGTAGAAATTAGTTTGTTTTTTTACTGGCTTTAATTTTGGTAATTACACATTTTTCGTAAAAACTTAATTATGAAAAACCGCTTTAAGACATGTATTTTTCTCACGCAAAAACATGATTTTTGATCTTTAATAACTCCGGAGGTATTGATTAAATCAAAAAACTTTATATAACAAATTTTGTTTAAAATTTGTGTGTCTATTGATTCCTGGGGTTGTTTTTATTAAAAAAAAATCACCCCCCGAGAAGGGTTGGCATCCACCCCCAGGGCAAAAGCGCAAGTTGACACTATATCACTTTTGTTTCTTAGGGTATTCCACCTACTTACCAATTTTCATGAAAATCGATGGAGGTTCAACGAAATCGGAGGTGAAAACCTTCACTGCCTCCACTAAAAAAATTTGCTTGATAGTACCTAATAAAAAAAACTACTATAAGAATATTTTGTATAGAACTTAAAAAGTTGATTATTTTACTGTAAACTGGAACAACTGAACAACTACGAAATTACGTTGAAATTTTATGCGGTCTTTCCATATTGGTTCATGATGTCGGAAGTGCATTTGCCTATGATCGATGTTGATTGTGCATTCTACAAGGTGGTAAAACTAAGTGATAGAACTTTTGGGTGTGTGTATGTGTGCACTGTGTAAGTAGCTGCACTGGAATGGAACTGGAATTTTTCCATATAAGGATGAAAAAAGTTACTCTTTCAGCGCTGTTACTTTCACAGAAAAATAATATATTATAGAGTGCTCCATATTATAGAGTTCGCTATGACTTAGTTTTGTTACACCCTGTATAGAGAGTTTTGCATCGTCAGTCATGGTTATTCATCACCTCCCATATTAGTGACATCTGCCGACTGCAATGGCGCTATTTTGTGTGCACCTTGCTGATATAATATATCAATTGTCATTTGTTGTACATTCTATAGAGATTTTCACATCGGCAATCATGATTATTTTACACGGTCCCATATCAGTGACACCAATGGCACTATTTTGTGTGCACCTAGCTAAAATATAATTGTCATTTGTTGTACATTCTATAGAGATTTTCACATCGGCAATCATGATTATTTTACACGGTCCCATATTAGTGACACCAATGGCACTATTTTGTGTGCACCTAGCTAAAATATAATTGTCATTTGTTGTACATTCTATAGAGATTTTCACATCGGCAATCATGATTATTTTACACGGTCCCATATTAGTGACACCAATGGCACTATTTTGTGTGCACCTAGCTAAAATATAATTGTCATTTGTTGTACATTCTATAGACATTTTTACATCGCCAATCATAATTATTTTTCACGGTCCCATATTAGTGACACCAATTGCACTATTTTGTGTGCACCTAGCTGAAATATAATAGTCATTTGTTGTACATTCTATAGAGATTTTCACATCGGCAATCATGATTATTTTACACGGTCCCATATTAGTGACACCAATGGCACTATTTTGTGTGCACCTAGCTAAAATATAATTGTCATTTGTTGTACATTCTATAGACATTTTTACATCGCCAATCATAATTATTTTTCACGGTCCCATATTAGTGACACCAATGGCACTATTTTGTGTGCACCTAGCTGAAATATAATAGTCATTTGTTGTACATTCTATAGAGATTTTCACATCGCCAATCATGATTATTTTTCACGGCCCCATGATGGCACACAAGCGGCACTATTTTGTGTGCACCTAGCTGAAATATAATTGCAATTTGTTGCAGCAGATATTGATTTAGAGGTACAAAGCTCGGTATTCATTATTTGACACCGACACATTCATATCCGAGTTGGAAGCCTGCCGAGACCGTATATTACTTCTGTTCGATTTATTAGGTGGCTTCCACACAACTTCGCAGTCGCTAATGATGCAAATTTTTCTACTGAATAGTCATCATCACGCTACACACGAGCTTAGGACATTCGTTATTAAAAAATAATTTCCTAAAAAAACGATTTATTGATTCGCGGTAAACATTTATCAACAGGCCATAATGATTTTAATCGATCATATTTCCAAATAATAAATTTATTTTTAAACATATAAAACTAGTATATTTTAATGTTGCTTGGTGTTCCTTTTACTACCTTACCTTAAGCAATTTAAACTCTTGAGCGTGTTCAAGAAATCTTAAATAAAATTTAAACATACACTAGACTATCGTTTGTAATATAGGATACCTTTGGGGTTAGATACGATTATGGTTAAATGTGTTGTAGTATCTAGCTATGGGTTTGAGTATGTAAAACCCTAATGTATTATTAATTGTAGTTATTAGACTCGGAGTATTTCTTGCCATGTGATTATGTAATTCGTACGTTTGTAATTAAAGGGCAAGAAATACGAGTGATGTGTGGATGACGGACACATTGGAATAAGATATTACAAAATACTATAAAAATAACAACGTCCTATCGCAGTCAGGTAGTAGCGAGTATTTCGGTCCGAACAAAAATATTTTAACACGCGTCGGGCTAGGATCATAACATCGAGATTCGAGAAGGGTCCATATTAATACGCAATGTATATCGTCCTCTCGTCTCCAAATATATTAAGGCCGGGTCCACATTTTTGTAGCATCATGTCCATGTGACATAATTATGTAATATGCGGATGCGTGGCTCTTGACTCGGAGGTCATGGGTTCGATTTCCGCGTTGGAAACATGATATTTCCAAGTTTGTTTAGGACGATGCAGGCTGATCACCTGATTGTCTGACAAGTAAGATAATCCATGCGTCGGATAGGCATATAAAAAGTCGGTCCTGATCTTTCGCCAGTCGTGTCGGTCTTCTGTCCCACTGGATTATGAGAGTGAAAGGAATAGAGAGTGCTCTTGTGTACTGCGCACACACTTGCGCACATAAAATTACTCCTGCGTAGCTGGCCTGGTTTCAATGAAACTGGCCACCGTCACCGAAACCGGTGTGGGGAGTATTATTATTATCCTCTAGTAACATTATCAAAAAATAATGGCTGCTCTCAAATGCTTATATTTTTAAACGACTATACTTAACGAATAAGTAGCTATTCTGTCGTATATCTTGCGTCCTTTTCCACAATTATTATTAATAATCATACACAGAAAAACCATGCCAATGTGGACGCAGCCTTAATTATTCGAAATACATAAATCAATATTCAATAACTTACGAAGGTAACAAGGGCTAGGGACGCACGAGTGAATATTTCAGGTTTCGTATTCAACGTTTTCCTCAAATTCAACCGGCCTGGTTTCGGTCAACCACTTAACCAATGTAAATATTCGTCGGTCTTTAAATTAAAAGCTTTTACCTGTGAAATGGACTATTTTAAGAGCGAATAGTTTAATAAATAAATGAGAGCGAATAAATCGTACAGTCAAAGCAATTCCAAGTATTTAAGAGCGGCTACTGATTTCAAATTTTTTTTGATCTCTCGAATGTTAATATTTTTTCTAGCCTCAATAAAACCAGTTCATACCAGTTCATTTTGGAATTGAAACAATCTATTGCAAATTCTACCAATATTAAAATTGCGAAAGTCAGTTTGTTTGTTACCTTTTCACGCCCTAATTGCCTAACTGATTTTGCTGAAATTTGGTATGGCGTTACTTTGAGTGCCTTGAATTGTTATATCCCGGAAAAATGTACGGTTCCCACGCGATAACCAAACAGCCAAAAATATGATTTAAAACGTCTTATTCACAATTATTTACAAATTATAATAATTTTAATAATAATTCATGATTCATCAGACGTTTTATAAAATAAGAAAAGTGTATTCATGTAAATCCCTCGACATTTTACATTCAGCTTAAGCTGCTTAGCGGAGTACTTTATTTTCAATGACTCTATTTTTAATAATATTCTATTCTATTTGTAATTCATTTAAAATTGTATTTTAATTTGTAATTGCTAAATCGTTATAACATGAATCGGGCCGACCAGATCAATACCAGGGCTTTACAGAAATCCGGCGTTTACCAACGTTCTTGTTTTTATTTTGTCGAGTGAATGAGGCCCATGGAATAGTATTTTTTTTTTGACCAAGAACGTTCTGCCTCTTAGCTCGTCTTGTGGTTGAAATTCTCTGGTCATGGTGTGTCCATAGGCGAAAGCTATATTTTTTCATCCGGTTCTTCTGCTCGTTTCTAAAAGAGAAGTGAAGTAATAGGTAAACACATTGGCACATTGGCAACTTGGGTAAAAAGAATTTTGTTGCAGATGTTTTGTCATTCTATTAGGTGATCCGTTTGCTCGTTTTCCCGTTTTCCTATCTTGCTCCGTAAGAATATCGTCTCTTTATATATTTTAAAGTAAATTATTATGTTCCCCGCTGTGAAGCCAATGGCTCAATAGCGGACTCCAGCCTCAATATTGATAGCATTTAATACATTGTGACCGCGTCGTCATTTTATTAACCGACTTCCAAAAAAGCTGGAGGTTCTATGTCCGGTTGCCCAAGCCTTTATATGATCTACTGCAGCTTATAAAATATGTTTCTGACAGAAATCTAATAAAATTACTCTCTGCGAAAGGTCTTCAAACCTCATACAAAGACAATTTTTACCGACCGTAACAAATTTTTTTGTTTAGGAATATTACATAATATAACAGTGTTATAAATATTCTTAAAAGGTTGTTATTTTCTTAGCTCCTAAAAAATAACAAACGAAAGGAACGCTACTGGAACCGTAAACTATAAAAGTATGTTCTATAGAAGGATCATTGTTATAACACGAATAATAAAAATAAAATAAAGACAATTAGAGTTTTTTTAAGAGTTTCATAAGCATTACAAGGAATTTACTTGTACTAAAATTTTGTTGGGAACAATTATCGTTTTCTTGAAATCTCCTTCGTTATAACAACGCAAAGCTGAAAACGGAGATCCTATTATTAAAGCTAAATAATATAACTTAATTAAATAACTTCTTAGTAAATATAAAAACTATCTATCTTTTACCTTTGCATACCTGAAATACTGAACTGATTTAGGTGAAATTTTGATATACTTTTAGTTCTGGCACAAGACAATAGGTAGTCTTTATCATCGAAAGATATATTTAGGGCCAACCCACACGACGTACCACAACCACACGACATCGCAACGACAAAATGTCGTCGAGCAGTGGTTACGTGTGAATGGTGTCGCTGCAGTTTTTTGTAGTTGCGTTGTGGTACCGACAAAATGCCGACGTGGTTGCGTTGTCGCCAGTGGTTGCAATGTGGTTGCGACGTGGTTACGTACGAAAGTCAATAAAACGGAGGGGGGGAAGAAAGCGGTCGGTGTGCACGCACTGTCGTTGCATCGTCGTTGTGGTTTCGATGTGGTCGGACGTGGTTGCGATGTGGTCGGTATCTGACAAGTGGTCGACAATGACTGCAAAATGTGGTACGTGTGAATAGTCCAAATCATTTTCAATACGAAATATACACCCGACCACGTGGTGTGGTTGTGCTTGTGGTTGTGGTTGTAGTGTGGTTGTGGTACGTGTGGCTTTCACGCAACGCAAATACGCACGATAAGCAAATTTCTGCAAACAGTAATCCAATGAAAAATCATTATTGTTAAAAATGAATGTTATATTTAGAATCTAAAAGAACACATAAAATATCCCCGAAATAAACCAGTGAATCCGTAAACATATAAAAGAATGTTGATGTGTTTTGTCATAACGAATTCAGAACCCTTTTTGTTTGAAATCTCTGAGCCGCAGACCCTTAGCATATTTCAATGATGTACACTGGTAACGAGCGTCCCTTTAAAAGGGTACGTTGGAATCCCGTATAGAAATTTGTTAAAGAATAAAAGTCCGTGTATCTTTAAAATAAAAACTATAGTTCCTTGAACGTCGGGATGATTCTTGAGTCCCAATTCCCGGTGCGTGGTGAAAGGGCCCTCATTTGCAGTCGCTCAGCGAATGGGTTCGGTAATTAGGATTCATAAAGGTGAGTTCAACACAAAATAAATATCTTCGTTTACTTCAAGCTTGTACGGAGGCTTTTGAGCGAGTTTGCGCGTCTGCTAGGCCTTTGAAAATACTTCGCTTGAAGCTTCAATCGTTAACGTTTTAATACGATTTAAGAATAATTGAAATTAATAAAAACATTTATTTTGTTATGTGTTATTTCTCCAAACATAATATACATTATTACGTGTTTTTTATGCAAAATTGAATTAATATAAAGTCTAGGGGTAGACTGGGTAGATCGTTCCAATTTTGAATCTATGTATGTGTATGTTCTTTTCATCATAATGATAAAATTGGATCACAGTTTTGTATAATTTTAAATTTATCTAATAGATTATTATTATAAACACAAATGAACCACGATTTTACGTGCAGCACTTTTTCCACTATATTAATTAATTCACTATACTAAATGAATACTTTATTCATTAAAAAGCTGCACGTAAAATAGTGTTTCGTTTGTGTTTAAAATGAATTTCCACCAAAAACAGACAGTACAATCAATTACGTCTATGAGATTATAATATAAAAATACGGGAACTGTTTAAAAATTCACAAAAGTGGGGTAGGATTATTATTTCCAGTTTAATAAAGCGGCGAAAATGTTTTCCATCGTTTTTTAAACGCTGACCAAAATTTTTTATAAAAAAATAGCTGTCCCGACAAATGTTGTTTTGTCATATAAAGTATTTCGCCCATATTGTTAATTTATTGAAGTGACTAGATAAGTACGGCACCATGGCAACGTCTATCGCTATCCCGTCGCACAAACAATGGTCGCCGTCAGTCTCGAGTTGTAATTATTTAAAATTATTTATGCAACAATTAATGCACTTATCAATATAAAAAGTATCCAGTAGCCGATTCTCAGACCTACTGAATATGCATTTAAAATTTGGTTAAAATCAGTAAAGCCGTTTCGGAGGAGTACGGTCACTAACATTGTGACACGAGAATTTTATATATAAGATAATTTTCTAAAAGCAAAAAAATACTGTCCTAACTGACATATCTAATTCAGGTTGCTAAAATGGTCGTTTCGCCTCCAATAAAGAAAGATATTGAAGATGAAGATAATAAAATCTAGTTCTGTGGGGAACATTTTGTTTTTATTGTTTCTCCCCTTCGCGAGTAATATGATAGGACTTCTGAGGTATATTGGTGATGACTTGCGAGCCAGTTTCACATTAACTGATTGGTACTTATATTCCTGAATTGTTACAACTAACAGATTTTTTTCGCGTAACTTTCTGCCGCGCACTGTAAAACTATCTGGAACGAACTGTCACCAGCAGTATTTCCGGACCTATATGACCTACAGACCTTCAAGAAGAGAGCGTATTCCCTCTTAAAAGGCCGGCAACGCACCTGCAGCTCTTCTCATGATGCGAGTGTCCATGGGCGACGGTAGTTGCTTTCCATCAGGTGACCCATATGCTCGTTTGCCCCCTTATTTCATAAAAAAAAACAGATCTACAAGTATTGTTTGGGTGACATTATCAGGGGGGTAAGGATGCAAAATCATTCGTTAGTTTTGATATTGACAAAAAAGCAACTTTGTCTGACGAAGGGAAATCCCGGTTAATGATTTAAAGTGATGCTACAGAGTATTTAATTACATAGTATCCTAATTATCCTAGTCTATGATTTACATTCGATGTGTTTGTTATTATTATTAATAATGTTAATATTATAATCTATACATATAGTTTAATGTAATAAAATATAGACCCATTACAGGGTGACCCATAACAGACCCATAACAAAACTGAGTGATAATTCTTTAGTGTGTTTACGTATTTCTCGTAGAGAGTTCACTGTGAAAGTAGCAGCGCTAAAAGACCAACATTTTTTTTCTCATTGTATGGGAAAACTCGTGACGCTGAGGCGTTTGCCCATAAAAGAGTTTAAAAAATGGTCTTAGGTTGGGTACATGGAATAGATAGACACCCTAAAGTATTATCACTTTGTTTTGTTACACCCCGTGTATAAGGGATCCCGCACACGGGCCACCAGCCACAACCACAAAACGCCGCTACTGGCATATTTTCTGTAGAGTTTTCATACATTTTTGACGCCGTTGGCCGCCACACGCTACAACGATTCACTTTACGACCAATAGACTAGCTTAAAACGGCGTTTGTGGCTGTCGCATGTGGCCCGTGTGCGGCGACACTAAAGCTTATTGTCTCGATTAGTCATTCGGACTTTAATCATTTCTGGGCATTATTAAAGAACAATAAAAAATATTTATAATATTAACATCATGCGCATCCTAA
This sequence comes from Polyommatus iphigenia, assembly GCA_963422495.1. Lineage (NCBI taxonomy): Eukaryota > Metazoa > Arthropoda > Insecta > Lepidoptera > Lycaenidae > Polyommatus > Polyommatus iphigenia. Next base: position 12,432,436 of record OY730180.1, on the reverse strand, counting down.
TTACGACAAAAATCCCAACAGAATTTTCGTCGTAACTAGGCGCTATTTGTTTCGTTAAATCTGTGCGATACAGATTGCACACAGAAGTCCGTGCGATTAAACGTAAACGTTCTGCCGGTGGCAGAGTTAATTGAATCGCACTCCGTATTCCCTGTATCAAACCTGCCTCAGTAACCCGCCGATATTCGCTGCTGTATGAAACTGAATTGCCCCCAAATAAGACAGAATTTATCCCGAAATGCTCCAAAAATTTGTTTTCTTTTAGGTTTCGTAATTTTTACCACTCTATATTGTAAGGTAGCAGCATGGTTTTGAAAAATCATTATAGAACCAGAATAATAATGATAAACTATCTAACAAATTAGCGTAAAGTACCGGTAAGAAATTATCACGCTACTAGCGCGTAGCCCACTACGACGTGCTACGGCGTAGCGCTCTACGACGTGCTACGGCGTAGCGCTCTACGACGTGCTACGGCGTAGCACTCTACGACGTGCTACGGCGTAGCGCTCTACGACGTGCTACGGCGTAGCGCTCTACGACGTGCTACGGCGTAGCGCTCTACGACGTGCTACGGCGTAGCGCTCTACGACGTGCTACGGCGTAGCGCTCTACGATGTGCTACGGCGTGGGCTCTACGACGTGCTACGGCGTAGCGCTCTACGACGTGCTACGGCGTAGCGCTCTACGACGTGCTACGGCGTAGCGCTCTACGACGTGCTACGGCATAGCGCTCTACGACGTTCTACGGCGTAGCGCTCTACGACGTGCTACGGCGTAGCGCTCTACGACGTGCTACGCCGTAGTATAGCAGCAGCATGTCGTGGGATGTTCTTAACTTTAAATTAAGTATTATTTTTATTTCATTTCCCCAACATAACACTTTCAGTTTTCATAATTTTAAAATTTTAAATTATTATGTTATTAATTTTTGCAACAAAATAACATAGATATTCAGTTGATCTGAAATAAATTATTTTCTTAGCTAAAATCTATACATATTATAAAACAAAGTCGCTTTATTTTCCCTCATGTCTCTTTGTTCCCTTTAATCTTTAAAACTACGCAACGGATTTTGATAATTCTTTCAGTGTTATATAGCCCGTTTATCGAGGAAGGCTATATTTTATCACGCTAAGGAGCGAAGAAATAGAGGAAAGGTGGAAAAACCGGGGAAAATTATTTGAAAGGGCTAACTTGTACGCGCTAATCTCAGGAACTACTGGTCCGATTTGAAAAATTCTTTCAGTGTTAGATAGCCCATTTATTGAGAAAAGTTACAGGCTATATTTTATCACGCTAAGGCTAATAGGAGAATGTGGAAAAAACGGGGGAAATTATTCAAAAGGGCTTATCTCGCGAACTACTGGAGCAATTTTTATGTTATTTGGCACAGATAAGAAGTAGACCACGTGAAGGATCATAGGCTATCGATTTTAATCATTTTTTCAGTGGCTATATATTTTATACCCGTGCGACGCCGGGGCGGGTCGCTAGTATCTAAATAAAATGCCCTTTTCCCAGGTACATTTAAAACCGATTTCGTTGTCTACATTCAACCGACATCTGAAGCACAATATGGGAAGAATTGGAAACATTTACATATTATGTAGATGTGATACGTCTCATGTTGTTCCTGTAAACAGTGGCGAGGATGATCGGGATTTGTCGGAGTTGAGAGTGTTGAACACGAACAAATAATAGTAAATATTTAAAATATTCATTGAATTTCACTTTTGAACGCCACAGAAAAAATTATGACACAGTGTTTTTGTAGCATTTGTGGCATTTACTATGCCAATATTTAATTGGGATTTAGAACAATTTTTGGCATACCCGTTCTAATAAGCTTTTATTTGCCCTCTCTCCCTCAAGATCTGATGTAGAGAGATCGGTTGTAACTTAATCTTTCGATCGCGGATTCTTGGAAATCTATTGTTAATCTATTGTTGTCGCGACCACCAGACGTGCTCTTATGGGGCTTGATAGGTTATAATCGTGTTCTGTGTTCATAAAAATGTTCTTTTTCTGAATTTAAAACATTTTTTTTTTCAGAATAATTGTCCTATTAGTTTCTTCGGCCCTTCTGCCGTTGTTGAAAAGTAAAATTTAGATTTTCTTTTGTAACGCATTTTCAAAGTTTAAATGTTTCAAGATTAAGTTACAAGACTTCCTTCAATTCATTAGTAATAAAATTACATACCTACATAAATATTTTACTCTCTATTTTAAGGTGACTTCAAAATTGTACTTAAAATTCCCTATCTCAAAAACTACTTAACCTACTTTGATGAAATTTTGCAGTATTCCCTCAGTTGAATAATACGCAGTACAACCAAAAAAACGAATTATATAAATCAGTGCGTTGATATAGACTTATATTTGCAGACGATAGCTTTAATAATTTGTTATTAATTATTATATTATAATGGAGAGTTAATGGGTTATTTTGTCGAATTTTAGGCTTTCAAGAAGTAAAACTTGATACTTGTAATTTCAACGTCAATTTAATAGTTTACCTTAAATGAAGTTGTTTAAGTGACTTTTCCAATTTGTGATTAATTGGCAAAGTTTAATTATTTCCTGAGCTTTATTATTATATGTAATTTTTATGTCGCTAAGTTAAAATTTGACAAATTAGGTTCCTAAATAGGTACTTGTTATTCTTGTTATATAAAAATTACTTTTCACCTTGTTTGTCCGCGATGGACTCCTAAATTACTGAACCAATTTAAAATTAGATTTATATATACCGTGTGCAATTTTATTAAACTTGAAAGATAAGATAGCTTACATCTTAATTTATAGTCACAATATTATTTTATTGCGAAGCAGAAAATCAGTCTTCGCCATGTTTTTTTACAAATACTCGTAGCATCTATGTAAAAAGTATGGTGGTCTTCATGACTGATGTCCTCCTACTGTTGAAGAACCTTAGCCTTAGCCATGCGTAGCTTGGTCTGCTAGTAGTCTTTATCTCTTATATATAAAAATGGATTTTCAAATGTGTTACTCGAAAACGGCGGAACTGATTGGGCTGATTTTAGTCTTAAAATATTCGTAGAATTCCAGGGAAGGTTTTAAAGTGACACAAAGTTCACCGAAACAGTTAGTTTTAGTCTTAAAATAATCCTTAAAGTCCAGGGAAGGTTTTTAAGTGACACGAAGTTCACCGGGACAGCTAGTCTTAAATATAAAAATGAATTTTCAAATGTGTTAGTCGCGCTAAAACTCGAAAACGGCTGAACCGATTGGGCTGATTTTAGTCTTAAAATATTCGTAGAATTCCAGGGAAGGTTTTAAAGTGACACAAAGTTCACCGAAACAGTTAGTTTTAGTCTTAAAATAATCCTTAAAGTCCAGGGAAGGTTTTTAAGTGACACGAAGTTCACCGGGACAGCTAGTATATTATAAATTATTGGAGCCTGCAACAACTTGAATTAACTACGCGTTTCGGCTTGTATCAATTAATATCATTAGATTGCCTACAATTTCAGAGTGTTTAAATGATTAATAACGCTATATTTTTCCAGCAACAAAGCGATGACTATAATAAACCTCATCAAAATTGGTTCTATGCAATAGTCTCACATTTATGATATAAGGTAACGAAAAATGTTTTTTATTAAAAAGCGTTTAATCTAAGTAAAAATATAAAACATAATTCAGTATATTAAAACCGGCAATATTAGGAACATATTTTATATAAATGTGTATTCAAAGATAATTAATTGACAATGTGAGGGACAGAGTAAAAAATCCCGTTGATATTCAGTGACAGCGGTCCACTCCCACGGGCTCTGTATTGTTACTGTATTGTTGCTGTCCACTGCGTCACGTTCACTGGAAACGTCATATTATAAATGATACTCGTACATTAAAGCAATTGTTTTTGCGCCGCCCATACTCGTACAAATGAAGCGAACTGACTTTGACAGATTCAACTTTGGTTTTAGTTTATTTGAATAATTGAAGCTTTTCAGTAGAAGCCTACAAAAAATTGTAACGTTTTTGTGTAATTTTGTGTAAAATTATTTTTATTATGACCTTTTTGTATCTAAAAATTCCAAATAATACCACAATATTTATGCCCTGCTACAGATAAAAATATTTACTAATATAGCGTTAAATATTTTGATATCAATAAACCACTACAATATTTACATAGAAAAGACAAAAAACAAATTAATTTAAAACATAATATAACTATAAAGAAAAATAATATAATAAGAAGGTACCATTTTAACTGGGTGCAAAACCACAAATATAAACTCTTTAAAGTAGGTAAATTTCCTTGATGTTTCGTAACACCTTACTCCTCGATATAATTTATCACATCAAATGATGAAAGAAATAAATCAAAGCAGATATTTAGTAGAAATAAATAACTAAACAAGTCTAAAATATGACACACAGATGATACACATCTCCCACAGCTGACGATCCAGAATTCTGATTCTCAGATACAAAACATTCTGTATCCATTCACATCAGTGGCACATCTCAGCAATTTAGTTCTAGAACTGCGGTCGTCGTCTATTATTTTCATTAACAAGCCCGCGCGTGACCAAAATAAATTGGCCTTTGACGGCGCTCCTAGTTTTTTCTGTGAGACCGAAAAGCAAAGCCGTCGTCGTAATATAACACTGAAAAATTCAGGTCTTTCGAGTGACGAAATTGATAAAAGGAATTTAATTTGAATGATAATTTTTGGAACAGAAATTCTATAAAAACGCTGTATTTTAGCAATAGTTTTGTGTGTGTAAATACAATAAAATGGTGCAAGAAGACTGTTTTAAGAGGACTGTCAAACATGAATATTCACAACAACAGTTTAACTTAGAAATGCCATTATTATTTTGACGTTTGTTCTTATTTTTAAACTCGATGACGCCCTCCGCTAAAATTCGTTTATCGCATGGGAATCGTACGTTTTTTTGCAACAAAAGCTATCCTATGACCTTTCCCGCGACTTAAGAGGGCGACTAACCCAAAAAATCAAACATCGTCCTCTCTTCATACTCACGCCCGTCTTTCATATGCCAGGTGAAAATGGGACGGCGCGGATTCATCGCCAAATTAGATTTTTCTTAATATCTCGATAAATATACAACATTTTAAAAATCCGCTAGGTCGGTTTCTCAATGATAGAATTTAATACAATGTGTTAAAATATTAACTTAGTTCAATGCACGGTTATGGCAATAAACGAAAAATTCGTGAAAATTAGATGCATCTTTGTGATTTTTTTCTATCGAGAAAAATTTAAGATATAGTGTTTTTGCTCAAATTGAATTCTTGGAAATATAATGTAGTATCTAATTTTAGAAAATTAAACAATTCGGAGCTTATTTTCAAGTATAAAAATGAATTATAAAATCGAAAATTTTGGGTTAGTCGCCCCCTTAACGTATTTGCATACGTCTTCATCAAAAAAGGTTTAGCAGTTTAAGCGTTAAGAGGTAGCAGACAGACACTTTCGCATTTATAATATTAGTAAGGAAGTACGATCACCAATTTCTTACTCATTTATCATTGTATCCACTCATTTATTCTATTGGAATTGTTAACGCAAGCAAATTGTAAAGACACAATAACCATCCCAATCAATCAATCACATCTTCTTTAGCTTTTGGTTTATATTTGACATAGACTATAAATCATATTAAATTGTTTAACAAGTAAATAAATTATACATTACACATTCGTGACATATCATGGACGTTAATTAAATAAATGTCAAAGCCAGACAGGGATCATTTGATTACTCGTATATTTAAGTGAAATAAATCCGAGGTAAAAAGCCATTTTTCCAGCGTACAACAAACTGGTTTTACTAGCATTGACTGGTATTCACCGCCTATAACCGATGCAGTCTAGATAAAACTAGTTTAGCTAAAGAATTGCTTGTACGTATTAGCATACATTTTGCTAAAAATGTATGGTAATCGGAAATAAATAACAATAACAGTGTGTGTATTTTTTTGTTATTTATTTCCAAGAAATTGGTACATAAGCACTTACAATTTTGTTTGACAATTATTTCTGCCACAATATGGAAATATTGTCGTGTAAGTACATAATATTAGAAGGTATTGAACAAAATAAGAGTTCCTACCCAAATTCCGTCTTATATTATTGTAATCTATATTGATCTCGTTCGTTATTCGACGTCCCCTTCGAGAAAGTTCCGAACCGTTCTATCGCGACTCTGTGAAAATATACTCGTACGTTATCATCTCGATATTAGATAACAGATGTAGCAAAGAGGGATAAAATTGCGTCGCCAGAGCCCGACAATAAATATAGCAATAAAGGAGGCCAAATTGTTTTTTAAACTGCCATAACAGTTTATTATTTCGGATCGTAAGTTTTATGATGACTTAATACGATGCGTATAATACGTTAACTGTTAAACTACAGCTTAATGTTTGTGACATGATATATTACCAGGGATTTGTTTTGTTGGGCTCGAATCAAAATGAAATTATTTTTTTATTACTAACATTATTTAGCATGAAACTTCCTTTCACGTCTATTTCAATTATATTTTCTAATAAGAAGGCATTAAAACTTAGATTTGTTATTCAATCAAAGTTCTAGTAAAATAGAACGACGAACAAAACGAATCGCTAACCAAAGTCGTTAGTCGGTTGATTCGTAAAACATGTTGTGTTGGAGCTCGCCCGCACACCTAAACCTTTTTTATTCATTCCCCTTTCTATTAAAACTTTTAATTCCTTTGTTTCTAATTGTTTTCTGTCGAGGTTTCCGGTTTATAGGATTTGTGTGCAATTTTTTGCTATATGTCATTGGTAACGAAGTTTTCGAATAACTAATGGCTTTGCAGATAAAAAGCTAGTTTTAACTAACGTGAAAATGTTATTTACTTAGTACCAGACAAACCTTGCAGGTTTAAGGTAAATATAAGTTAAAGCAAATAGATATAAGTTAAAATTGTATTGCTTTAATGAATAAATAAAATAAATAAATAAAAATAAATATTGCAAGTTGTGACACCAAAAAAAAAATCAAGGCAAATTAAAAAGCCACATTTTAAGTTACTTGAAAATGCTTTATATTTTTATCCCCAATGTTTACTTGAAAACAATATATAAGTACTCATATTTTTAAATCACGCAAACTTCATTTCCATTTTAGAGGTATAAGTTATAGGCATTGAGATCTTTTTATGTCTATAGGATATTTAAGTACACGAGAAGTATTCGTCAGACGAGTATGAGAGTTAGAGAAAGAAATAACATGGCTGCCATTTTAGAACCGTGAAAGACAGAAAAAAATTGTCGATAAAATATTAATATAATATTTTATCGCCAAATAAATCATAACATTAAAGGGGAGTTCGGACACAGCAGTCGGGACACATTGTATAATTATTCTCTATCTATTTTAAATGCATTTTTTAATCTGATTATGTATAAATATTTGCTTTTGTTGTGAAGCTCTCGTAATAAGAGATATTAAACTTATATAATTTATAAAATATAATGAGCTTTGGCGGAAAAGAGGCTTACTTGGACTAGTCTCAACAATATATTATACCATCACCTAACTCATCCAATTTAACCATTATAGATGGATCACGTTTAATAACTATGATAATATTTACGTTGTATTATATAGTAACTAAAAGCTCCTTGCGGTGAGCGGTGGAGAGAGCGAACAGTTTCTGTATTAATAATCAATCCATATAATACGGTAAGGCCCAGCACTTAGACACGCGTATTCCCTTCAGACTTAATAGTGATTTCTGAATGTTCGGAAATTCAAATATTGGGTAATATTGTGGCTTTAGGTCCACTTGCGCCAATAGTAATCCTAGTTAAGGCTAGCATTAGAAACGAGGGTTTTAATTCCCCATGTACATCATAATATCTGTTTAAACTATATATTAATTTATTTTTACACTGTGCTGACAGTGCCTGTTCCTGTTTTTGTCATCAAATGTAAAAAACTAAAACGCACACGATACTAAATTATTAAATGTCTATTTAAGATTAAATTTTTGTTTCAATCTGATTTGTTCAACTTACAAATATGTAATTTTTTAGCAGCACCGCACGCAATCGCTATTCGCTTCGCCTGTCTGCGTGACCGACCCTATCCACACAAGCGTGTTGTCGGTTTCGCCGATATGATAATATTTAATGAGGATCCCCTAAATTGTTCAGTGTTGTAAAATTATGCGAAATTCAAGTGTTTAGCGCACACTCGCCTAATTAATGACTCGAGCGTGGATTGTGGCCGGCCATCGCATAATTAGCTAAATTGATTTTTGATGCGTAACGTTTTGAATTTTATTGTGTACCCATAAATTAGTCACGTGACTGCTTTGTATGATCAGCCCTAGCATATTATGTGAAATACATAGTGCATATTATAATATATTACAATCAGAAATATGGTACTATTTAATAAACAAAATAACTAGTCGATCCCAAAATTCTGTCACAGGCACATAATTTTTAAAATTCAAATATGATTTGATGAAAATATTATTAAATTCTCTTTTTGAATATTTCATAATTATTTTAAAACAAAAAAACAATCATTTACTGTGCTTTTTCACGATGGAGTGGATGTTGAAAGAAAACCGAATAGCTGTTTTAGCGTTGCATCGCTGTGGGCACATAACGAGTACCATTTTCAAGTTGCTCAAAAAATTGAATATTACGCTTAGGTTTGTGTATCTTACTATTGATAAGTACAATGAAGTCTCCAGTGTTGAGGACAAGAAAAGAACTGGCCGGTCACGCTCCGCAAGAACACCAGCAGTGGTCAAACCTATCAAGGCGCGCATAGCGAGAAATCCAGTCCGAAAACAGAAGTTGATGGCGTTGCAGATGGGTGTCAGTAGTAAAGCAGTAAAAAAGGTTTTAAATGAAGACCTTTGTCTACGAGTATACAAAAAAAATAGTGGGCACTTACTTAATAATCGTCTAAAAGCAATAAGGCTTAAAAGATCCCGGGAGTTGTTAAGGCAGTACGCGAAAAACCGACACCGTGATATCCTCTTTAAGAACGAAAAAAATTTCGATATTGAAAAGAAGTACAACAAACAAAATGATAACGTGTACGCTAGGAGCTCTGAAGAAGCAGCAAAAAAAGTTCCATCACTGAGGATGGTTCCATCATCCATCCTCAGTGATGGTTTGGTTGGGTGTGTCCTATTACGGCCCAACTGAGGTTATTTTTTGTGAAAAAGGGGTCAAAACTAGTGCAAAAGTATACCAAGAGACGGTTTTGGATAAGCTTGTCAAAGACCTACCTAACACGCTATTTTCCGGACATCAATTCGTGTTCCAGCAGGACTCTGAGCCTGCACACAAAGCCAAGAGCACACAATCCTGGTTTGAGCGTCAAAACATTGACTTCATTAGACACGAGGATTGACCTTCCTCCAGCCCAGACCTTAATCCTTTGGACTATACATTTTGTCAGGTCTTAGAGGGAAAGGTACCTTTTTCTCTAAGACCTGATATATAATAAACCCCATAAAAATTTGGAGACCCTGAAGGCATCATTACGAAATGCAGTCGCTGAAATCGACTTGAATATGGTGCGTACTGCGATAGATGACTGGCTGCGGCGATTGAGGGCCTGTGCTTAAAATAAGAGAGGATATTTCGAATAATTTTATTCTGATTTCTTATTTCATGTACTTTAAATTGATATATAATTCATTAAAATTTGATAAGTATTTTTGTTATTATCATTATTTTAATTTATGACAGAACTTTGGGACCGACTAGGTATATTAAACATATTAGACAAGAGCATAATATTACTATTATCATTATTACCTACCATGTTCTGGTGATGATGATGATAAAACAAGATGATCTATGGAAAATCATTATTGTCTCAAATCCGTTTGACGATGGCACTAGATCTTAGAAGTGTAGAAGTATGACACTACACTTCTAAGATCTAGTGGATGAGTGAAATCTAGAGGATGTAGTCGACGTGTGTGACATTATCCAGATTTTATAGAAAAAACCGGCCAAGTGCGTGTCGGGCCAGGCACAATATTAAGGGTTCCGTAGTACCGCTAGTTTTTGATAATTTATGTATGCTCAATGAATGTACCATCGAGGAAATTGTTTCCTATGCAGTTGATAGACCAACGTTATTTGGTCGAATATGTCAATTCAATGTTAATTGTGATCTGTCGGCTGGGTTTGACGTAACGTAACCAAACTACGTAGGTCCCCGATCTGCATAGGAATCAACTTCTCTGATAGTACATATTTAATAACGTGTTTTACACTACTAACAACATCATCTCAGTTACTTTCAAAGGAATTTGATTGAAAAGTTCCTGTAAACTTCGCCGAATACATTTTTTCAGTTGATCGACTATTACTCAAAAACTTATGAAATCTTCTTAGCCGTGATAGTTTTCCTTTTAAGTTCAGCATATTTCCTACTCCCGTGAATTTTTTCACATTTCCAGAAATGATCTATGAATACTCGCAATATTTTTAAAAAACATATTCAACAACACGTCACGTGGTCGGGTGGACGCGAAAAAAAATCATCCCCACTTGATGTGTAGGGGGGGTACCATAAAAAAATTAAGAATTATATGCCATTAATTTTGTCGGCATTATTATTATCTGCATTCATATTTCATGCCGAATCACAGCTTTGTAGGTCCTATAGTCTCTGAGCAAAACCGCGGATAGACAGACGGACAGGCGGACAGAAGGACGGACTTGTTGACTTCCTTGTTGACTACGGAACCATAAAAATTACATACTCTTTAACGTGAAGCAAAATATTATAAGATGTAAATGAAAGGTATAAAATGGACTCACTAAGTAAGCGGGTCATTTGTCGGAAAATAGGTTTTTAGTTTACTCACGTATTAAAACTTTTAATAAGTTATGCTATTCAATTCTTTTAACTTTGTGAGTTTATTCCATTTCAAAAAAATGAATAGCCCTTGTTTTTTACAAAACACTTTTATGCTATTCATTGAAGGATGAAAAATATTTTAATTTGAAATAATATTTTGCATATTATTAAATTCTAGTTGCCGAATTTCCATTGAAGCGGGAATAATTACTGCAGATAATTATTATGTACTTGTTATATTTTAAAACCACTATTATTCATATTTTCTGCCCTCTTTCTATGGGAGTATTATAATAATTTATCCGTTATTTTATTTTCATTTTCAGAAAAGGTTTAAATTAAAAATGTTTAATATAAATTTTAGAACCTTTTTTGATGTATGATGCGTTTTTTCGTAATCCGATTCGATATCGGTATTGATTGCCGATATCCGATAAGCAAAAAAAATAATAAGCAAGGGTAAATAATAAAACGAAACAACGAGTATACAAGGTGTAACCAAACAAAGTAATAATAATACATTAGGATTTTTATCTGCCCCTTATATACAGTTCAGCGTCAAAGTGGCAGCACTGAAAGACTTATTAATTTTTTGTAATGTATGGACAAGCGCCCAAACGTCATAAATTATTTTTCCTTACAAAAGTAAAATAAGTATTTCAGCGCTGTACTTTCACAGCCAACTCTATTAGCGGACCCCTATTATTAGTTTTGTTTCACTCTGTATAATAATCTTCCGTCTTTTATATTTTGCGGTCCAACATCATATCCCGTCCCCCTTCATTATGAGACCAAAAAAAATAATCTTACAATTTTGTAGTAAAGTTATTTAACTGTCGAGTCTGTATAAAAACTTTGCTTAAGAATAAGTTTATAATTAGGTATATTTATATATTTTTTATAAAGTTAACGAATTGAAATAATAATGATTCTAATACGATAGTGTACGTCATTTTACTAACAATCAGATTTCGGAAATCCATATAGACGCGATCGGATACACATACCGTAACAAATAGTATGAAAAGCTTTATCTACGTAGGTGGAGCTATGACGTAGTATTTACCTGTAACTATTAGTTATCGTTTATCGGTCCGATATAATACATATCGCATCGGATAGCGCGACAGGCTTTACCTACGGTAGAGCTAGAATGTCGTCTTCACCTGTAACCATTAGCTAACGTTCATCGGTCCGATACACAATATATCGTATCGGATAGTGTGAAAATGTTCTATCTACGGAGGTGGAGTTAAGGTGAACGCAGATTTGGGCCGCACCGCACGCATCGCAGTCGCCGCATTCTAATTCTTTATAATATGAAGTAATAGGCAAGCTCGCATACCTACCCGCGCCGCAGTCTTCGCAACTTCATATAAAGAATTCGAATGCGGCGACTGCGGTGCGTGCGGTGCGGCCCAAATCTGCGTTCACCTTTAGAATGTTGTATTCACCTATAACCACCGTCCCGCCCCAACAGTCACGTCGCACAACAACTTCGACGTTCATGAAGTATGGAACAATTTTCTTTGTCACAAACTTTCGCTATTGACGCCGTGGGATTGTCTTTGATTAGGTTTTACTTTGTTATATGACTTATTAATATTTTCACTTATCGTCTGGGCGAGTTCGGATGTATTTAGTCTTCCGCATTTGTTTTATTTTACTATTATATTATATAAGCATGTGATCAGGTAACGTGACTATGACCGGATACAATATGATCAATTTATAATATATAACTTGCTTGCAACATAAATTGCTTGAAAAATGTATGCCTTGAAAAAAATATTACAACATCTGCAGTGAAGATGTTTACAAACATAATAAGTTTTTGTTTTCATTAATTACACGCAATTTTCAAATGTTATGGTCTCACTAATAACTAATAAGTATTCAAACAATTTTATTTTAAAATTTCATGAATCAAATAACGAGAAACTATTTATTATAATCAAAATAAAAGTTAAATATAAAACCGATCAAACATGAAGGACAAATACAGTACTTATAGTTAACGATTCACATCTCACGACTCCAAAAGGGATTCCACCTCATGTATTTGACCTTTGGGATTCGATTCCTTAGTATGCAAAGAGCGATTGCTGACAGAAATCCCAACTATCATTCCCATGGTACAAAGACGTACGGTCGTAGACTGTAAAGCCGATGATCGTATCGAACGAAATAACATTTAGAGGCGTTTTCCATATAGATTGCTTGCGCCTTATTTACAATAAATGCGATGAGCCGCAAGGGAATGACCCTGCTTTATGAGGTCAATTCAGTTAATATTATAGCAGAAGTTTTGACTGAAATTTACCGAAATTCGACGCAAAAACTTTAGTATTTGCTTTGCGTTTGTGTTTTGTTCTTGAGTGTATTCATAATATCACTAAGATAATATATAACTGCAGGTATATATTTTATAGTGGTAAATATTAGAAAACACTATATTTAGAATTCCACGAAACCATGCTATTATTTTTGAAATATTTTATTTCTGCGCGTATTATGGATGAATTTAGATAAATTGTAATAGATAAAACAAAATTTCAGCTACAGTTGACGTCGATGTCCATAAGATTATACAAGATTTGTAAGATAAATAAAATAAATAAACGTTTATTCAGATTGGATATATTTTCAAAGTGAAAACTGTTTATGCTTTGTACATTTTTGGGACTAGTTTAAAGTCTTAAAGACACATTACCTGTTCGAAATAAGACTTAGGAAGAGGAGACTACTTGCGCGATATAGGAGGCATAGTAGTATGCCTTTCTCTTTCTACTGCACACCTGCGCGATATAGGAGGCATAGTATGCCTTTCTACTGCATACCGAAAATATTTTATGCCACCTGCTATGGTTAAACCAACAAAAACAAGTTACTTATAAAACGTGTTTGCAACCCCTTGTTTTTTGGTTAAAACGGGAACTGATATAAATTAATGGATTGGTACAGGCAAACGCATAAGCCAAACCGCAGGCAAAATGTAAGGTTCTCTCCGCGGCTGTTCGCGCTCGGTTTGCGGTCACGAGTTCGACGGGCTTCAGATGTGTGTGTGTTAGTGGAATGACCCAAATCTCACACATAGATATATATGACATTATAATATACTGAAGTATTGGTTAGATTAGTAGAAAAAAATTAGAGCCAATTTGTTGATAAAATATGCTATACATCGTGACATTAAAGACTCGGGCTCGGACACTGGTGTCGGGACAAATTGTATCAAGAACGGTTACTAAATAAAGAATTTCTGTAACTTTTCCTTTGTTTTCTCATTTAATCCATCAATTATTCTATGATAATGTTGGATATATATCTTAATGAAATATCGAAAATAAATCTTAATTATATCAACATTCTTAATATCGCAAATAATAAATTTCCCCCCTCATTTGTTGGTGTAGTTGATAAATGAGACAGAAAATTGGTTTAGCGCTTGCTTCGGAGGAAATGAGACATTACCCGTTCTTTTATCTCGAAAACTCGAGAGTTCCTCGATATTGCGAGACTTCGTCGAGATTTCGAGTTTTTATGTGCAGATTTCAATTTCAGTTTAAAAACCTTTCGATCTGTGTTGTTACACCAACTTTGGTGACGACTGATGGATTTTTGTGATGATATTATTTTTAATTAAATAAGTAATGGTAGCTTACATTATTTTAATCCAGTGATCCAATCCAGCGCTGGATTGCAACTGGAATAATGTGAACGGACACTGGAATGAATGAATTGCATTTTAATGCGCTCCAGACCCGTTTACATTTATACTCCAGTATCAATACAGCGCCGGATTAGATTACTGGATTGGAATAATGTAAACCCGCATTAAACTCAATTTTCTTATCCTGGACACAGAATACATATTTGTCCTGGATAAATAAATGATGGTATTCAGAGAAATTGGATAATAAACAGATGACGGGCCCGCTTAATTTGGTCGAGTTATGTCAAGTCTAGCCTACACAAATGTGTCGGCCGTGCCGGAATAGCATTGTCTTGACGTAAGCGGGCCCCTAGACGATCAATTTTATCATGCAAAATCACGTATTGTGCAATATTATTGTCGGTCTAGGGACAGTTTAGAACGCGCCCGCCTTTAAATCTTAATGTCAAATAAATTGTTAAATAATATAGTTAATATATAATAATATATATATAATAATAATATAATATAAATAATATAGTTAATATATAATAATATAATATAAATAATATAGTTCGGTTCGCTATAATATGCTTATGAATCATTTACACTGATGATTGATTATGATTTTAACAAAGAAAATAAACAACATTGACAACACCATAACATACAGCTGCATTCAGTCAAAACGTTTGTTTGGTATTTCAAATGACTTCCTAAACATTTGTAGAAAACATTTTAACTTAAAAAGGAAAAATGCGAACCTAACGCGCTCATTCCGAATGCCCTTAACGATTTAGATAAATTGGGTTCTAAAATTGCTTCGACCCGCATATGTTTTGGTCAGTTCCCTATTTACTGTTATCGTATACTTTTAGGTTGCTAGAAATTTCTGAAAATTCACATAATAATATAACAGATCTACTACTAACTAACGTGAACTATCTTAAGCTGCATCTAAGGTTAAAATTGATTGACTGTCCAATTTCCTAAAAAGCTTTCAATAATTGCGGCTTCGATATTTCCATTTGCATTTCATTAGTATTTCAGTGTATACTTGATTTTATTTTGATGATCAGATTTTTTAAATAACCAGCAAATGAGCACACATAACACTTGAAAGGTAAACCTCGTATTTATTTTGTAGTAAATTTTTGTGCAGGAACCTAAGTAATTTCTATTTTAAGCTGAAAAATAACTCAAACATGTTAAATATTTTCGTATGAGAAAATGATTTTGGTATAACGTATGTATGAGAATTTTGATGGCACCCGGACTCTTAAGCTACGCGTCCACCGGGTGGGACTCGGAGCGTACGGTGCGGATGGAGCGTTGTCACTTATAATTTGTCAGGCGCAGTAATGACGTTCCAGTGCACGCATTACCATAGAAATCAATACAAAGTAACAAATCCGTCTGCTGCGTAGGCTCCGATTCCGATCCGGTGGACGCGCACCTTTACACGTGGAACCACACTTAATACTCCTCTTGTTCCTGTGGTAATGATTCAGTACAAAAAAAACATACTCGTTCTTGCATGCTGGTTTTCTATGAGGGCATCATTTTAATCCAGCTGGCCTATTCACGCCAAAGCATGACCTTACCACATTTTATCTGATGGCTTATGTTCACCACCATCTTTATACTACCGCACTATGGCCGGTTTAGATTAATCCAACCCTGTGGTCTAATCCAGCGCAGGATTGCTACTGGAATAATAAAAGCGGGCACTTGAAAACACACTAAGTCGAAAATACGCGGCCGAAGTTCGGCGTGGTGTGTCATCGGTAATTTAAAATACATTGCAGGCGTAGTTATGCCGGACTTCAGCCGCGTTTTTTCGGCGTAGGATGTTTAGACACTTAAATGCAATTTAGCGCAAGCTAGTGCATTCCAGTATCGTAGCAATGCGCTGGATTGGATTCATGTAAATTCACTATAATACCATAGCTTTGCTGCTGACACGTTTTAAGCCATAAATTGTCGCGCCATATTTGGTCCGCTTTGTAAACAGCTTAGTAAAAATAACTAAAGCTTTCACTTTACTCGCCTTCAGTTCCAATAATCTCGAGCGCAAAGACAACATTTTCAAATGTATTTTTCTCGCGATTACTATCGACTAAGTATCTATTGAAGCTTTTTAGTTAAGCTAGGCTTTTTATTTCAGTCATTTAGAGTTTTTCAGATCTTTTTAATGACACTTGAATCAAAATAATATTATTTCTTGGTATCTTCTAAAGGTTGGCTCTTGGTGGTGTATTTGACGCCCAGAATCTTAACCACGTGATAATTAGGGGCAAGATATAAAATGTTATTAAGCGATCATAATATTAAATATATCCTTTTTTAGATTCTAAAACACACATTCAGATACAGAACCTTGATACGTTTACCGGATAGAATGGAAAATAAGCATGGATGTACCATTGAAGAAATTGATTCATAGGGAACCTACGTAATTTGACCGCATTGTCAAACCCACAGATCACAATTAACATTGAATTGACATAATCCGACCAAATGACATGGGTCTGTCAACTGCCTATGAATCAATTTCCTCGATGGTACAAATATTAATTGCATATTATTGTAATTAAATTCACAGACTTTCAAGATATTTATTGAACAATGATGATTGCGAAGGAGTTATTTTCATGAAACTCAGTGTTTTTCCTCTGAATATGAGTAAAAAGCGTTCACGCATGATTTATTAAAATTGTATCCGAAATTTTTCGTCCGTACTTTCATTTTCCTGTAAGGGATTGATGAGCTGAAAACTTGCCCATTGTACCTTTAATTTGGGTGAATCCAGCCCGACGATTAAACCATTTCATATCTTTTCTTTGCTTTTACATCCATTACAAAAGAAGATGTATTTTTAGCAGCATAGCTACTTATAAAGGTTGTTTTAAAATAAATTTATATTTTTTCTTTGCTTTTAAATCATTTTACAATCGCAAACATACTTTAGCCTCAGGGTCACTATAGCCGAAATTTTAAAAATAATTTCATAATATATTTTTTCATTACTTTTACGATCACAATTAATGTAGTTTTAAGTATCATAGCAACTAGTAAAGCCGAAAGTTTAAAAATATTTATTAAATCTATATTTTACAATTGCAAATGTGCTTTTAATAATCTCAGCCACCAACAAAGGTGAAATTTAAAATAATACAGTGATTTTTTTTTATTCACACAAAGTTTATTTAACAAAATAGTTCCAAGTAAAATAAAACGTATTTGAAATCACTTGTTCATTGTATTTAATATATTTATTCACTAATTCTGTTTTCACAAATAAACCTAATATAAATAATATAATTCTTCGTTTATTGTGCACCTGCAAATGGAATTTTATGCGCTCTTTGCGCTTTATTATGATTTGTCGGAAATCTATATTGGGTTTTACCCAATTCAGTCACCTAAAATAATTATTACACACATTTGTTATTCCTACGGTTAAAACAAAATAAAGAGTTTGGCCATCCATGTACATAGGGTTATTAAAAATTTGATGAATCCTATATCATACTAACTGGGTAAACGTGATCGTGCATTCATCAGAAACATACCGCACGCGCAGCATTTTGTGTACTATACGCGGCGCATACAATGTGTATCTTTTCAATAGGAAACTTTAAAATGTATGTAGTGATGTTTGTTTACTTTGGGCGTTTGTCATTTGAAAATACCCTTCGTAGCTCCTCTATAAGCTTTTCTCATACTTTTTACTCTGCGCTCCGGGTTCGGTAAGTCGAGCACGCCGCGCGGCACGCGTAGAAGCGATTGAGTGTATTCCGGAATAAAGTAATAGTGGTTTTACTTTTAAATGAGGTTGTTGGCCGGCGCGGCGCGGCGCTCCCGACCCCGCGCGGGTTAATAAAAGCTCTCGACGCACGATGCGCCCGCGCACCGATACTTATCGATCGTTAATACTTGTAGTGATACTATTTTTGTGGTGTGTAAACAGAAACTGGGGGGGGGGGAATTTTTGATTTGTTTGTTTTACGGCAGTCTTTAGAGATTTTTAACGATTTTGTGTACTATACGCGGCGCATACAATGTGTATCTTTTCAATAGGAAACTTTAAAAGTTTTCCCAGACTTAGTAATTAAAAGTTTCCAATTAACGTGTGACCTATTTATAGCCCAAAAGAACGCACAAAGCGCTAAAAAATCCATTGAATTTGATTCGGCCATTGTGCGAGATGAAATGAGGGTATTATTTGACGAAAGCCTTATGACGTAGATGCACGTGAGGCATTGTGCGTTGAATTTTTAATAGAGAAAGCGGATAAGGGTGCAGCAGCGTTGACTATCCTAGCGTGAAAACGAGGGGCACAATCGCTTTGACTACTCGCCAACCTAGTTCCACAATGGCACGGATAGATTTTTATATAATCCTGCCAGCCACTCCATTTTATAACATTAATATTTTGTGTCACAGTTTTTATTTTATAATTCAGAATATGATGCCCGCAACCCCATTGCACCAAACGCGGGAACCGTAAATTTTTCCGAAATGAAAAATATCCTATGTCCTTTCCCGGGATTCAAAGTATCTCTTTATCAAACAGCAAAACCTGTCAGTGGTTTGGGCGTGAAGAGGTAACAGACAGGCAGACACACTTTCACATTTATCTATACTTATAAAATTGCATGTCCTGACTGACTAACTGACTGACTGACTGATTCATCATCGCTGAGCAAAAACTGTTACAGCCACGAAATTTGGTGAGTAGGGTTGTTTTATTAAGTAGAAACCCACTAAGAAAGGAATTTCGAAAATTTTACCCCGAAGGGGGTGAAATAGGGGTTGAAAGTTTCAATGAAAGTCAGTTATTTCTTGAGTTAGAAACATGAAACTTTATTTTTGGGTTACTGATTAAAAATGAATGGATACGTATTTAAGCGTTTTTGGAAATTCTACCTCCAAGGGGGTGAAATAGGGGTTAAAAGTTTAAATGAAAGTCCGTCATTTCTTAAGTTAGGAACATGAAAGTTTATTTTTGGACTGCTGATTAAAAATGAATGGATAGGTATTTAAGCGTTTTTGGAAATTCTACCCCCAAGGGGGTGAAATTGGGGTTGAAAGTTTGAATGAAAGTCCGTCATTTCTTGAGTTAGAAATATGAAATTTTATTTTTGTGCTACTGATTAAAAATGAATGGATACGTATTTAAGCGTTTCTGGTAATTCTACCCCCAAGGGGGTGAAATTGGGGTAGAAATTTTCAATGATAGTCCGTCATTTCTTGAGTTAGAAACATGAAAGTTTTTTGACGTTTGCGTTTGACGTTTGCTTAAATAGGGTCCCGTTTTCACCCTTTGTATAAGGAATCACAAAAAGGGGAAAACTATCCATCTTTGTTATTATAATATGTTAACGCGGACGAAGTCGCGGGCAACAGCTAGTAACATCATAAAGGTAATGAAACCTGAGTTTTCATAGTAATTAAGCAATACTTGGTACAGTTATTACAATCTAAGACTCGCCTTAGCAAAGGTCTGATATCCCGGTTTACAAATTAATTTAATCCTCAAAAACTTAATATTCTATAAAGTATAATATTATCTGAATATTATTTCAATAACCGAGCTCTCTATGTATTTTAATGAAAATAGTTTACCCAAAACTTGGACGATCCCTTGAGAAGTAAAAACTTATTACTGAGGTTAGATATTTCGTTGTACATAACATAACATCGCCATCATCTTCATAATTCTTTTTTGATTACTTCATTTTAATGATCACTCAACTTTAATTTAGTAAAGAGTTTGACTGCAAATGAATGGAGATTATGTCTGCATCTACAATATTATGATGATAACATTTAAAACAAACAAAATTCAAACAATATTTAGCACCTAGAACTCTCAAAAATTATACTTTTGATCTACTTACTCATATTTAAAGGATTCACACTTAATTCACAGACTTTATGGATGTACACAGCATAGCGTAGACGATAAGGACAAAACATTATATTATTATCATAACTTTACTGCAACATTTGTGCCCGCAATTTACATTGTAACTATTTAGTAATCTGTCACACAGTTTCGATTGTTTTTTTTTTTTTTTTTTGAGATACAATGTATATTGTATCTCTATAACAAAAATATGTATAGATTAGTGAAAAAAAGGGTATTGTTGACACTAAATATTTCTGAGAATATTAACCTGATTGTAAAAAATTCGGTACTGATACTGAGATCACGAAATAGGCCAACTACAGGTTATTTAGTACAGTTACCGTGGGATGTCTTTATACCTCAAAGAAGTGGAGTAAACAAATAAATCCGTGGAGTAAAACTAGTGTTCTGAAAAACATCGGATCTTCTATGGAGTCTGGAAAGCGATTCGGGGGATTTATTGCCCCCAACTTGGAGATCAGCGAGTTTGGGGGCTCAGTGCGAGCACATAAATACACTAGTTTCAGTACTTTCGATCGGGTAGCCGCAATAATAGTCTTTAGTGTGTGTAGTAGTGAATTAGTAATTTAACGGGATTTAAAGTTGTAGTGTGTAAGTATAATATAGTAAAATATTTGTGTGTGTGCTGTGTAATAAATTAGATTCGAATGGATCAAGTTGATATCTCCTTCCGTGTACACAAGCCTACGAATAATAATTATTATTCGTAGACACAACCTTACAAAATTACTTACATTATTTAGTTATAGTTGTGTAATACTGTTATGCGGCTTTTCCAAGTTTTTAAATATTCTTAAAATGCAGACGTTATAATAATATATTACTAGCTATATAAGATATCTAAATAATACTAGCTTTTCACTTGTCTTCCTTTAGTTAATTTGGATAAGAAATTAATATTAAACTACTATTCCAAATTAAGAAACTTGTCTCAATTTGAAAAGCCGTATTCAATTTATACTTGAACTTGACCTAAACCTTTCATTTATTTTAAGACATGTCTGATCATAATATGAACGGTTCCGCATAGAAAGTTAAATTTTAAAAGATATAGATAACATAGCATTAATATATAACTTTTTTCATACATTGCTATTTTTACAAACACTTCTCTTATTTAGACCAGCTGTTAGAGGTTTTTAAAGTTAACCAGGTCGTCTTTACACCAAATATATCTGTCTCTATTCCATTATAACCTCTGTACCAGGACATTTTCCATGTCAGTCTTAAAATTGTTAAATTCTTTCTTGATCACTTTTTATTATTAGTTAGCCCTGTGAACTTCTCATCACTTTTTTCCTAATTTAAAAACCACTGGACTTTCACGACCGTTAACAGACTAAAATTAGCCAAATTGGTTCAGCTGTTCCCGAATTTTTCATTTTAAGACTAAAATTAGCCAAAATTATTCAGCCGTTCTTGAATTTTTGCGAGAGCAATAAAATTAAAAAATATTTTTTATAAAGATATAAATAAGCAGTAAGCGGAAACTGATATGGAGTTCTCCAGGTCATCTAGTATATTATATGTATAGTTCAACCCAAAAACACAAAAGAACACCGCGCTCCAGAAGTCAATATACGCTTTTGTGCCCTATTCATACATTATTAGGGGACGAAAACGAGACAGTAGGAATGTGGATAAGTTATTTGTAGGTAACTGTTGGCGCGTTATGTGCAAAGCTAAAAGTAATGATTTTGGTACCATGATGTGTTCACGAGAGCGTCCGTGGCCTAGTTTTTTTTGTCCAGTAGTGATTTTGCTTAATCACCTACATTAGGCAAAATCACTACTGTGTGTGTACTAGTGGCTAGAGATAAACTACGATAACATGGCGCGCCCCTCCAAATTACTGTTTCAATGTGTGTAGTCATATCCTTATGAAAGAGTTTGTATGTAGTTAGTATATTCAACCAATCCACCAGTACTCGTAATATTTCACTTAATGTCACTTATTACCAAGATTTGTTGGTCAACTAATCACAACTAGCCGACCGCGCAAGACAACGCACATCAACGTTTTGACAACGCACTTCAAACGTTTTGAATTCTGGAGGGGCGCGCCAGAGTAGACAGAATTATAGAGTATGCCGACTTAGAACTGATGTTGAAATTTTTAAATTTGACGTATTATGACGAAAATCGTCGCTAGGGTTCTTGACTTGTTACCTACGAATTTAAAACTATGACATATTTGCTGGACGTGTTTCTCTTTGATCGTATTGTTGTTTGTGTTTTGGCACATGTGATTAAAATTGTCAGAATCCAATTTTGAAATCTTTATTTTAAATATTTAAAAATAAATTATATCAGCCAGCGCGAGGCACATTCCGTTCATAATCCTAGTGAAACCCGACGAATTTGACAGATATTGAAACCTGTCCGTTTCTTTGCAGTCGAACTACTGGTAGTTATGTCTATTGTGGGCGCGCCATGTTATCGTAGTTTATCTCTACCTACTGCAAACCAAAGGTACACCTTTGGTTTTTTGGCACTCGAGAGGGTACGGGTTCGAGTCAGGTGGAGGCGTGTACCAGAGAGACATTTTCACAACACAGACGCTTGTATGGCCAAGGGAAACATCGTAAGGAAACCCGCACATTGGTCCCGGACGTATTAAGTGGTCATTCCTCTGGACTGGGCCGACTGTGTTGCGAGAATGCCGTATGTGCTTGGGCAACCATACGAACATTTAAAATCTTGTCCGAGGTACTACAGTATTTGAAGAGAAGTTTTCTCTGAAAATCTATATACATAAAACTCAAAGGTGACTGACTGACATGGTGATCTATCAACGCACAGCCCAAACCACTGGACGGATCGGGCTGAAATTTGGCATGCAGGTAGATGTTATAACGTAGGCATACGCTAAGAAAGGATTTTAATAAATTCTACCCCTAAGGGGATAAAATAGGGGATGAAAGATTGTATAAAAAAATACTTCTTACGCGAGCGAAGCTGCGGGCAAGAGCTAGTGCTAAATAAACATCTACAACGAATACAATGGCCTTGTTTTGTTTTCAATGTGTGTAATGAATGTATTACTGTGTTAATTTTAATGGATGAGATATCAATAGTGAATAATATCCGTAACAGAGGATGTGTTATAAATTATTATAATCCATAGCAATATAATAAATGTGAAAGTGTGTCTGTCTGTCTATTACCTGCCTCAAGTCGATGAAACGATTTTGGTAAAATTTTGTATGGAGATACTTTGAGTCCCGGAAGAGGACATAGTATACTTTTTATCCAGGAAACGTGTGGGGTTTCTGTGCGATAAACGCGTTTTGGCTCAACGGAGCTTCGGACATAATCTAGTATCTAATCCATACTAATATTATAAATGTGAAAGTGTGTCTGTCTGTCTGTCTGTTACCTCTTCACGCTTAAACCGCAGAACAGATTTTGCTGAAATTTGGTATGGAGATTGTTTGAGTCCCGGGAAAGGACATAGGATACTTTTTATCCCGGAAAAATGTACGGTTCCAGCGCAATAAACGAATCTCAGCTCAACGGAGTTGCGGGCGTCATCTAGGTTACATAATAACGTTTCATACCACGTCACTTCCGTCTCGTTCTTTCTACAGAACATAACACAGATTTCAACCAAACACAAAACACCATAGGTATCTTTTCTGCTAAAAGGCAATTTCTGAAAGGATTAAAGTATTTAGTGATGAATTCTTTTCTCGTAATCTCAAAAGTTTAATCAGGCTAAGTGGCGGATATATTTAACGGGACTGCTATTCTTGCAATTGTTGCAGCATCTGTTGTCTTGTTCCTCTGTTATTACTTTTAAATGTTCTCATATGTTTGTCTTAAATGTAATATTCGTTGTTATGTTACTTGAAAAATAAAGAAAACCCCGCAGGCACCGTATATTTTGTCGCAGTAATTATTATTTTTAACAAAAAATTAAAACCGAATTACAATAATAGCATCCTTTTAATATGAACTAAATAGTATTACTTAAATAATTTTTCCTATCTAATAGTGCCTTTTCTGAATTCGGCTAAACCTCAACTATTTCGGTACTCAATCTTCATTATTTTGAAGTCGGTACCAGATAGCTGAATCTTCAGTTTTCTGACAGAAACTTTTGGAACTGGCACCGACTTCAAAATGATGAAGATTGAGTACAGAAATAGTTGAGGCTTAGCCGAATTCGGAAAAGGCACTATTAGATAGGAAAAATTATTTAATACTTTTGAGTTCATATTAAAAGGATGCTATTATTGTTTTTTCCTTGGAAGTCGGTTTTAATTTTTTGTTAAAAATAATAATTTCACTCTTTTAAGTTACCTAGTAGGTAAACCATCTCGTATAATCTACGGAGGATGCTATTATTGTTTTTTCCTTGGAAGTCGGTTTCAATTATTTTTTTTTAGTAATAATTTCACTCTTTTTAGTTACCTAGTAGGTAAACCATCGCGTATAATCTACGTATAGTATATTTTGTTAAGGGTGGGTTGCATTAACTTACTTTAACTATAACTTTTAACTTTAACTATAACTACTGAAGCGAAATGTCAAATCTAAAAGAGGTTGTAAGGGGGTGTTTATGCGTAAATTTAGTCAAATTAAGTAAGTTCCAAAAATTCATAACAGATGGCGCTAACAGGTCGTCTAGATCGCGCTACTGCTTGCTCTTGCGTGTTTCTCATCTCAATTTTAGTCCATTGAAATGTTACAATTTTAGGACCGAATGTTGCATTTATTAGAGGACGCAATTTTATTTTTGGAATATATTGGGGGGGTCAATAGAAGCTTAACTTCAAGTTTGTGGGGTCGTCACTCTTGTCCCCCGGCCGCCATCTTGAAAAAAGACGTGACAACACTATTTTCGTGATATCTCGTAAACTATAAGTCTCACAAAAATTTTTAAGAACATAATTTGTTGCAAATTGTTTTGCCTACAAATATGTTTATTTAACTTTTTACCCTAAATTAAAAATTTTAAAAGTTATAAGCAATAAAGTGATATATATTTTTTAAAGGTTTATTATCGCTCTTTAACTTTGTTTAATACATTTTACAAAAAAAAATACCTTAGAACAACCCTGTTAATGATCTTTTCAGAAAAAAATCCCCCAATCCCCCCATCTCATGAAATATATTTTCTGCAGATGCAAAGGAAACTGTGAAAGCATGTGTCGCTGCAGAAAAGCAGACCTAAAGTGCTCTACAGTATGCCTACTATTCTGAAAAGCTTTGCAGACCTGCTTTTCTGCAGCCATAGTCTACAGTATGCCTACTACACTACATATATATAATATGCAAACTATATTATAGTATGCCTACTATACTAGTCTGAACATGCTTACTTTACTATAAAGCATTTCAGGCCAGCTTTTCTGCAGCCACACATGGTTCCACAGTTTCCTTTGTATCTGCAGAAAAATATTTCCATGGGATCGTGGGATTTTTTTCTCAAAAGATCATCAACAAGGTTGGTCTAATGTATTTTTATTTGTGAAATGTGTTAAACAAAGTTAAAAAGTGATTATAAACCTTTTCAAAAATTTTCTCACTTTTTTGCTTATAACTTTTAAAATTTTTAATTTAGGGTAAAAAGTATTATAAGAATATTTGTAGGCAAAATAATTTACAACAAGTTATGTTCTTACAATTTTTTTGTAAGTCATATAGTTTCCGAGATATCACGAAAATAATGTTGTCACCCCTTTTTTCAAGATGGCGGCCGGGAGACAAGAGTGGCGACCCCACAAACTTGAGGTTAAGCTTCTATTGAGCCCTCCAACATATTCCAAAAATAAAATTGCGTCCTCTAATAAATGCAAAGCAAATGTAACATTTCAATGGACTATTTACGTTTTTCGATTCTTTCGATTGTTATACAGTATACACGTTCTTATATGACTCATGACTACTCAGTACTTTATGATTTATTTTATGCAGTGACGTAAACTTAAATCTTTCAATGATAAAATATAGTTTATGGGTAAAGTTGTGTAATTGAGGGCTAAACAAGCTTTAAAATTTGGCATATAAATAAAGTTTAATTTAAAATAATGAAATATTATGTGCACACTGCACAGCTGTTTTTGGGTATTTTGATTTAAGGGGTACCAGGGTTTTTAAAAGCTTTTAAATTTGACAACAATTTTGTTGACACCGCGTGCTATAAACTAAAGTCCACGCGGGCGAAGTCACGGGCAACAGCTAGTTAGTATCTAATAATTATATCTATGGACGCTTCATACCACGTCAGTCTGGCCTCGTGCTAAGTACCTGAAGGACTTGTGTTACAGGTACTAGACAACGGAAATATAATATTTAATACTTTTGTTGTTTTTAAAATGTGTGCCTTACGCTCTGGACTTAAGGTTGATATTGTTATGTTCAGTTTTGTGGTAAGTACATAAGTTGCTTAGAACTTGGTTTTTTTTTAAACAACATTATATTTATATTAAAATCGCTATGAATAGTAGCAACAATAATAAGGACATATCGTGATGATATTATAATTATGGTGTTGTGGTTATATTTATTCATAATCTTATATCTTTAAACGAGCAATTCTTGTATATAAATATATATGTATATATATAATTGGAATCTCGGAATCGGCTCCAACGATTTTCATGAAATTTAGTATATAGGGGGTTTCGGGGGCGATAAATCGATCTAGCTAGGAATCATTTTCATAGAATGTCATTTTATGTGTGTTTTTTTTTAATTTTTTGAATACCGAGCGAAGCTCGGTCATATAGCTAGTTTATACATTATACAACCATGTGACATTGGTGAACCTGACGTGGTAATGATGATGATGATGAATGTAATTTGTATAGTAGCATATGCTTTCAGTTCTTAAAATAGCGCCTAAGCCCCCAAACTTGTATCTATAAGGAATCCGGAGTTCTCTTAGTATCTTCGGAACCATAGTATACCTTGGTGCAAAATCTTGTGTTTTGGTAGCATAATATGCTTAGGATACTTCTCATAAAACCAAAATCACCATATGTTTCCGTATAAATTTCGAGGAGTTCCCTAGATTACTCATGGATCCCATCATCAGGTCACCACTTTTGTGAACATGGTACCAAATTGGAGTGAAACCTAACACAACAAAATATTTTTTTTTTAAATCGGTTTACAAACGGCGGAGTAATCGTTGAACATACAAAAATAAAAAAATAAAAAATATCCACAGCCGAACATATAACCTCCTCGTTTTTCGGAAGTCGGTTAAAAATAATCTTGTCGATTAATTTATTGCAGTTAGAATAATTTTCGCATAGATTGTCCCCAATTATTGATCCCAACTAATTCCCTAAATCTGTGCGAACGAGCGGTTCGGCCACCACGCCGCGAGGTCACAAGCATTTATGTGTTATATAAACAAATCTAAATATAATTTCACAGTGAACTCTCTACAGGGAATACATACACACCCTAAAGTATTATCACTTGTTTTTTTTACATTCTGTATATAACTCAAAGGTGATAGACAGACTGACTGACATGATAGTGATCAACGCACAGCCCAAACTACTGGACGGATTGGACTGAAATTTGCCATGCAGGTAGATGTTAAGACGTAGTCATCCGCTGAGATTTTGATCAATTCTACCCCCCAGGGGTTATAATAGGGGATGAAAGTTTGTATGAAACTTGAAAGTTTGTATGAAATTTTTAAACCGATCGGGCTGAGACTTTGCATGCATAAAGCTACTATGACGTAGGCATCCCATAAGCGAGGATTTTGATAAATTCCACCCTTCAGGGAATAAAATAGGGGATGAAAGATTGTATATAATTATACTTCTTAACGCGAGCAAAGCCGCAGGCAAAAGCTAGTCGTTATATTATAAAATTGTCTGTGATCTCGCGGTGTAGCGGCCAAATTAGCCTAAGTCAGTACAAACTATACACTTCCTCAACGCTGCATATTAATTCTTCGACCAGCTTAGATCACTCAATTTATTATCACTTAAGAATATTAAGAAAGTTTTAACGAAATCGGGAAGTTATTCGGCTGAGTATTTCATCCATTACTCTTATTTGACGCTAAACATTAGGCTTATTAATTATTGATTTTATATTCATTACGCTTCATTTTCACATGAGATTCGCTTGGATGTAATTTGTCTTGAATGATTTATTGTCTCCCGAATCTTAACTTTGTGAAACTCTGAGCGTGCCATTAACTTAATGTGAAGTTCCTTTCGAGTTGCAGAGAATTTGGCGCCGAATTTTATTAGAATCGGGCCGATTTTGGAGACTATCTATACGAAGACTATACAATATTGAGGAGACCAAAAAGAATACTCTTTCATCTACTCAAAATTGTATATCCTTGGTGCGCCGTAAGAAAGTCAGCAAAGCGATCCTAAGGATAATATGATATTTTGATCGAATTGTAAGTTGCAGAAAAGTTCCGGGCAACGTCACTAGATTCTGGATCTGTAACTATATTATAATATTAAAGACAGTCTTCACTCACTTCGTTAGATGAATTGATGAGATGAGAAAGGTCCACACAATACTTAATATGGTATGCATAGATTAAGCCCACCCACGCTAGGGTTTGATTGCATATCATACGAGTCCTTACATCCCTAATACCTACAGATTTACTAAGCGATCTTGCAAGTAATACCCATACGCCTCCGGCCACTGAATTTCGGCTTGTCTATTTGGAGCCTAATTCTCTAGACACTTGGGACGTATTTCGATTGACAGATTCGATTAAGCTGGAATTTCACCTGACCCAACTTGAGAACTGGGTTAAGACAGGTATATCAAGTATTAAGTTTCACTTGCAGGTTAATGTACCTAAATGTTACAGAATGTAATTAGAGGTTTTGTTACGGACAGCCTACAATATATTACATAGCAAGGATACGGTAAGAAGATACGTATTTACTGAAATAAAGCCATACAGTGTCTCATAGAAAAGAATCGGGCATCCTTAGACGAAAAGTATATAATTTTTACAAAGTGACAGTATTTTGAAATTACTTTTTAAAGTACCCAGTTGAAAAATTTCCTAGTTGAATTGACCAGAATTTCTCAAGTACTTAATACTAATAATATTTTTCTCTTCTTTTAAAATATGTTAATTCTAAAATATCTAATATTAATCTTTTCATTTTTAACCGACTTCAAAAAAAAAGAGGTTATCATTTCGATGCGTATGTATGTAATATTTCCAGAACTGCCCAGTTTTTGTATATGTTAATCTATAACAGCTTCTGAACAAATGTGCCAAATTTCAAAAGTGTATGTATGTATGTAGATTGTAGGTATGTATGTATGTATGTATGTTTTAATGTTTGTGCACGCACATCTCCAGAACTACAAGTCCGATCTAAATGATTCTTTTTATTGTACCAGGTATTGTTCAACTTAGGGAATACTGTAAGTTTCATCAAAATCGGTTCAGTAGTTTTTGAGATAGGGAATTTTAATTCTCAATACGTACAATTTTGAAGTCGGTTTTATCTTTTTAAAATACAGTTATTATTTTTCACTTATATCTTTATTTTCTACTTCTAAATTATGAGACTATTTTGGTGATCTGCAGGACAGGCTCAGCCTAGTGCAGACATCAAAGAAACACAATGGAAGTGAAATGTCTGTAATCTTAAAATAATAACTGCATATTGTTAAATATTGTTACCTGCAAAATATTTTGTAACAGATGTATCTTTGGTTGCTTCAATAAATTATTATTATTATAGATTATAAGGGGGAGAATATTATTAGGTTTATTGGATTATTTTGGTACACTCAAATAAACAAGATTATTTATTACTAGCTGTCCCGGCAAACGTTGTTTTGCCATTTAAAGTATTTCTACTTCATCAGTTGATACAAAATCTTACTCCCTTTTTTGTCCCCTAAGAGGGGTGGGGGGGAAAATTTTATGTAGCACCAGATGTTAAGTTGGAAAAACGGTTAATAATATTATGAAGTAAGTCCATTAATAGAAAAAAGTTTGACACAAAATCTGACCCCCTCTTTGGTCCCCTTAGAGGTGGGGGGGGTGATTTTTATACACCAGATGTTGAGTTGGAAGAAGTCAAATATATCTGCGAAAACCGTATGCAAATCGGATCAGAAGTTTTCGTGTTAAAGCAAAAGTCTTATACAAAATCTGACCCCCTCTTTCGTCCCTTTAAAGGGGTGGGGGGGAATTTTTTTCATACACCAGATGTTAAGTTGGAAGATGACAAATATATCTGTGAAAACCGCATTCAAATCGGATCAGTAGTTTTCGTGTGATAGTGGAACAAACATACAGACAGACAGACAGACAGACAGACAGACAGACAAACAGACAGACAGACAGACAGACAGACAGACAGACAGACAGACAGACAGACAGACAGACAGACAGGCCGACAGACAGACAGACAGACAAAAAAACTGACCACATTTTTGGCTTCTATAGCGATGTAGTGACACCCTCCACTTATTATTTTTTGAATATCTTTAATGTACAGAATCTTCATTTCAACAGTTTTATTATATGTATAGATAATAAGTCCAAAAAATCATAATGTTATCTAATTAAGGCATATAATATTTTATGCTAATTTGAGCCGTACAAACTTAGGGAAAACTCACACACAAATAATATATTCGACAGTAGTAATCAATGAGTAAATCATGGTAAAGGCAAACAGTACAAACGATTATTACCAGGTAGCTCCATTATAAGGGAAACCTTTGATGTATGAAGATTCTAAGAGTTCAACATAACGAGTGTTTACCCTGAGTCGGAAATTGGTGCCGGAAATTGGCATTGGAAACGTAAAACACGAGTTTCAGCGTGCTTTGTGTTTTACAGAAGTTATTACAATCAACTCGGAGTCTAAAATGTGCTACAAGTCTTTAATTTTTCAAGAAGATGCAGACAAAAGAAGCAGCAAAAACTTTGCACCACCTTTTTACAAAAGTCACGTAAACAAAATTAAAGGGACGTCATAAAAAATTGTATTTTTTTATGAGCCTATGCTGTTCCACTGCTGGGCAAAGGCCTCCCCCAATGCTTTCCACTTTTCTCGATCCAAGGCTACAGTAGGCCAACCTAGCAACCGGGAAAATTTGTATAAAACAAAGTATTGTTTAAATTATGCTACCTGTAGCAAGTAAGTTGGCTACACATACGTCGTCTTTAAATCTAAATGTCGTGATCGCACTCTAAAATAATTCCTGGAATGGTTATAACGCCGTCATTCTGAATGGACGGCAGTATGCAAGCGTTCTATTTAGACGATAGACGGCTTTAGACGGCAATAGTTTGTTAAATGTTTTCGGATCTGTAAATAATCATATTTTATTTTATTTTTTAAATTCAAAAATTAACTATTGGTTTTTGATTAATATTGATTATCCATTACAATGAAAAAAATACCTTTGAAAGCTGGAAGTTTTTTTCATTCTTATTTATTATTATGGCATTGCGAGCATGTCACCACCAATGTATCCACATTTTATATAGCAATTTATGTAACCTGTTGAGTGTATAAACACAAGATAAAAAAGATTAATTCAGGACAACACTTGAAGGTAAGAGATATTAAAAATGAGCCGGCCATTGAATATTTTACAGCGAATACAAATCCTGGATTCGGAATATTGGCAAATCGGAATAATACTAATAATGGCTGAAGCCGGGTCAAAGAAAATCATTTCGAGACCGCAACTTTGTAGGAAACTTTCTTCAATATAACGAATTATTGGATTTGCAGACGTCGCAGAAGAATAATCTCGTCGGACATTCGCGAATGATATCTTTTTTGTTACTTATACGAGTTCTGGTAATATCGCTCCCCTGTTTTATGTTTGATTAACATATAAGCTCCGTTCGATGTTCACTTCCCATTCGTTATTGTAGTTTCATCTCCCCTCGTGTTTGGACACGTAGGCCGAAATTTATCGATATTCTTATGGTTATACCAACTTTCAATGACAGAAAGGTGTATGGTATACTCCGTTTTAATTCTTTTTTGTCTGGATATAAATAAAAAAATTAACTTTATTACGGCCGCATTCATAAACATTTAATTATGCTTAATCTTCAATTCAATGAAGAGTTTCATAGATAATACATTATGGGGGCTTAATAATATGTCAAAATATTCATAAATGCCTAACAATATTACATACATAATATGTAGTTTGACAGATAATGTATGGGGCTTAATATGATCTTCATAAATTTATAACAATATTATATTGGTATATCTGTGTACGGCAGTAAGTAATAATATTTCGTGCTATTTAAATTAGTCGCATAGTCGCCTAGTAGGTACTGATCACGTCTACATAAATATAAAGAGACTATAACGGAGGTATACATAACGTTTTGTACAGTAATATCCTGGAGGAAACTACACGACTTAATATATTCAAATAACACTATTATTGCTTTTTCAGTAAATATTTTTGAGCGCTGTGCTTGTAGAAACGGGGTTGAATTTGTATAATATTATTATTCGAGTGTTCCAATTTTGTCAAATTTTCTGAGTAAGCTTCCTTGTTCCTGTGAAAGGAAAACCTTTTTACGTTCATTTATTAAACTAAATTAATTTTATTTTCAAAAAAAATACGACAACATTGAACCTGATAACTGTATTTCAACAGTAAATTCAAAATTATACCAACTCAAATGTAACAAACAGTCATATTCAAAGTATAAAATGTTTTGCGAAATACATTTCACTGACGTACGTTTAAAGTTTGAGAAACAAGTTTTGACAATAGAAAATTTCCAGTCTGAAGCTGGTAATCTGCTAAACAACGTGTCGCAAACGCTATCTATTTCGGAGTGTATGGCAGTTTACAACGCGAGGCAATCCGATACAGGCATGCATCTGAACGAGCGACAGCCTGAGATATTGCACCTGTATTCCGCGCGGTGGATACCCGAAACCGGATGGGCCGGTTTGCGCCGGAGGAAACCGGTTTAAACCGCTTCGCACCGGTATATTTACTCCCAATTTTGCCCGTACCAATTGAGTTACCGTATAATTTTACCCGTGTACGCTGCATTCATAATTTTGTTTGTCGCGTAGGTATTTTAGAAACTCCCAACTCGATAAGCGGTCTACGTGACTGTGAATAATTGTTGAAATGTTACGTCTTTATTGTTCACGGCGAAGTTATTAGAAGCTTTAATAAAATATCCCTTCGATTCTTAAAAGAAGAATTCACAGTATCATTACCACGAAGTATCTATTTCAGAATATTCTTGGGGGATTAAAGGTAGGAGTATTTTTCCACTCAATGTGGAAGGCTTTCGGTTGCGGCGCTAATTGCTACTCCAAGATGTAAATTAGGGTTCTCAATAAATTAGTCAAAAAAGAAAGTAAAGAAGAGAAAATAGTAGTTAAAAACTTATTTTTCTTAGGAGTACTACGATTGATACTTTATTTGATTCTGTATATTATACTTATATCTTATTTTGATATTGTGTAGATTTAAAATACATATACAAAACATTTTTATTTAAAGCTATGATCACTACATTTTTTTTTAATTGTTCATACATTTTATATAATAAATATAAGGTCCTATCGAAATATTCAACTACGATCCATAAATATTCAGAGAATTCTTGTTAATCAAGAATTAGCAGTAATGGTGACTTATGCCTTGGATCAGGTCCAGTGTTTCACAAGTTAATCAGCTAAAAAGCTTTCTTGAATTAAGCAGCCAATTTATGGAGAACTTTACGTATTTTTTAAGCTAATTATTAAGTTTCAAACTTAATTATAAAGACAATCTCGTTCTATCTTGAACGTTGAAGCTAAAAATAATGTTCTTTTAAGCTTTCCAAACATATTTTCTGATTACTTTATAAATATTATATTGAATATATTTTTTTATAAAAAATAAGGAAACGTGCAGGCAATCTTTGGATCCATGAGGAACACTGTGACTCAAGAAACAGCCTCTGCTTACTGTTTTATATGAGGCCATAATGTCGCAGTTTCTAATGTTTATTAACAGGAGTTTTATATTCATCAGCAATTTTGACTAGCTAATGTCAAAATATTGACCAATCAAAAACGCTGTTCTGTGGAAGAACCCATGTCAAAACCTCAGAACCGGGCATAACAACCCCGCAGAGCACAACCGAGCAATCTAACCACTATTTTACGCGCACCTCCTACTGCGTGCTGTACATGGGTCAATTCAGACTCATTCAGATTCATTTCTTAATTTGTATGGATTTGACAGATTTGCCAGACGTCTCACGGCCACGAGAATATCTGTCAATTAAGTACAAATTTAGAAATGCATCAACGCGTCGCCTTGCAGTTGAATTGGCCCTAAAACCGAAGGCTATCTTTAGTACGCTTTCTACATACAATCTACACCAAAATCATAATTTAAAACATTACAAAAAACTTACTTGTAATCCACAGTAGAACGACGAACCCAACGACGCCTCTGGGCCAGTGGGCAGCCATCTTGGTCGTGTACTCACACAAAGTCACACATTATCCATACGAGATGTGGGTCGCTTTTCATGTCAGCTGCAACAAAGGAGACCAATTTCATGAAGAAAAAACCTTCGAAATATAATATTGAGACGTTAAATTCTAGCTTCGGATGATACAATGTTGAACGGTATTTTGGTTCACAGGAAACCAAAAACCAGAAAAACCTTCGTTTATCCTTATCACATTTAAGATGTAAGTCTATGACGTATTTTTAGACTTTGAAATGTTCTGTTAATAAAAACACAATATCTTTTTCATTTCCAAGGACGTATTCATATTTGAGTTAAAGTTTCAAAATAATGATGATGAAATAAAAATTGAGGCTAACTTCACAAAAAACTAACGAACGTGTAATCAGAGAAGCGGCGACATTTGGGGGCAGAAAAACTGAAAATCAGGCGCTCGTAAAAAACCGGGGAAAAGCCTTAAATTATGGGAGGCGATGTGTTGACGCGCACACCGGAAATGATTGATAGATCCGACGAAGCCAACTCGCTGGATAATGTACATTTAAATAACAAGCGTTATTTTTAAGAGATTTTTACGCTTTTTTATTGCTTTAGTTTTGTACAGTTTTAACCCTTATGTAACCGTTATGTGCGTATGTTACCTGAAAATATAACATTTAGATTTGTTTTGGATTAAAAGATGGCATGATGACTATCACTACCATTACCAGCGAAATATATTATCATAACCACGAAAACTACCGAAAACGACACTACCATAATAATTGATGATCTGATCTAATATTGATGATGCAGCAAAGATTTTATTCGCAATGACAACATTGTCATTGGGGCAGAGAATTAGGATACTGTTGTCACTCAAAATGATACCTGCAATATACAAAGTACATATCGTAAAAAGTCCATGGCGTGATGGACTACAATAATTACAATTAATAATATTATTTCAATTATCCTTGGTGCGTAAAACGTAATAGACATAGACGGCCCCAAATCACACAATAATAATAAAAATTTATGTACAAAATATTGGATGACCATAAACTTGGAGTCTTAAACCGTTTATCTCTAAAATTACCCCAAAATATCCCTAAGACTATTTATATTTGCAACTGCCTATGCACATTAATTATTTGTTGTTTGATTCCTCGATAAATTGTTTAAAAACTGTATCGAAGAATCAAACTGCCAAGCATTTATTTTCCTATACATAATATCTGTATTCAAGCTCTTTCGACATGTCAACAGTAAGGACAATAGCACTGAGTCAACTACAGTCAACGAATCCGCGTATCGTAAATCCACAAACTGACAATAGATATTGCATACTCGACTCCCGATACACAGAAATCCTGGATAATTACAGCTGATCCAGGTCTTTATTTGACATCGGCAAAGAATAGATATTGCTGCTTCAGACTCCCATGGTGTGTAATCAAAGACTACGCAATAAACGATTTTCAATAGAGAAACGTTTGGAGAGCTTCATATAACACTTGAACCCTTTTTAATGCGTTTAGAATACATAGCGACCATGGGGCCTATAAATAATCCTAAATACTAAGCACCAATCTTATTTAAACCCTCCATCCTTGTCATTGCTTTAGGTGGGCCATGGAAATTGTGGCTACCACAAAATATATAATGCTAAAGTCGAGTTGTTTTAGCTTGTATGGTTCACTTAACTTGACAGATAGAGTATGGAGAATCTGTCAAATAAGTTGTGGATAGCCTATCCGGCACTTGATCAGGAAGTGGTGAAACAGGCCCTAAATATTTTATTTGCATGGAATAAGCTAAGAAGCTGCTGGACCGATTTTCATATTTTAATCCTACTGCAATAAGAACATAAGTTTTATCGCAGATACTTCGAAAGCGGGCTCCACACTCGCGGCGCGAAAGCCCGCGAAGGCCGCGAACCGCGAGTGTAGGTTTGGTTTCGCGTTCGCGCTTTGTATTTGTTCGCATCGTGTTCACGGAGCGTAGCCTCCGTGAATCGCGGCCGTAATTCGCGCCGCGAGTGTAGAGCCCGCATAAAAGCTTAATAAACAATTCGACATAGATAAACCCTGTAATATGAAACAAATATCTGAACAAATGGAGGGCCAAAGCATCTAGAAACAATTATATTAATAGGTTAACTTTGAAGGATACTTGATAATATTTTTGTCGAGAAGTTGGGAAGTTTATTGGACAGATTAAGGGCTCTCGAGATAGTCGCGCTCGGCCGGACCGAACTTAAGATGTTATCAATACAGAGCTTGTTTATGAGCTAACGTCCATCTTTGAGTGGCCAGAGTAAAACAACATAAGAAAACTACTACCCACACTCCGTGGTAACTCGGTTGTAGGTTCGATTTCCGTGTTGGAAAAATGTTGTTTTTAAGTTTTGTTAACAATATTCCGAAACCTTAGCTTTGGTATATTTCTGTTATATCGAGATATTGTAGTAAGTACACGAGAAGCGAAAGCGTTGTAACCCTTTTTTTCTACGTTCATGGTTGTAACCTTTTCGAAAACTATGCGAAACAGAGTAGTACGATATGAGAAAGTTTATATCTTAAGACCAAGAGGCCAAGACGTAGCTGGCTAGCGAAGAAGTTTTCGACGTTACCATACAAGTTTAGCAAAAATATTATTATAATAATATATTTTAAATTAAGTCGACGGCATAATATTATGATGTTTATAAAGTATATTTTTTTTACTCTACAAAATTTCTGTTATTTAAATTTATTTAAATTAAGGATGGTCCTTACATAAATTTTAGCGCTTAAAATATAAAAAAAAAACAGAAACAACTAACCACTTTTACACTAAATTCTGAATTATACTAGTAAAACCATAAAACATATCACAGAATGAATCCAAATAAGGAAATTCAAATACAACTTATCTTACATCAGTAATATTTTCAAACTCTACATCTGATACAACTACGTAGTCAATTGTAAACGCTCTGAGGTAATATATTCGTCGAGACAACATCGCCAATTGCTTTAGAGATTTATTAGGATTTGCCTCGTGTTATTTTGATTTATACGATATTATTATCCATCGTATATGGGGCAATATAAAGAATAGATTTAAATAGCCCATTAGAAAACAAAATACTCTGTTTAGTTCAATATTGTGGCCACAAAAAAAGTTATGAAAAAAAATCGATGCTTGGCTTTCATATTCTATTATCTTTTATTAAATTGTCAGTAATTACTTTAGTTTTTAACTTCTACAATAAGTAACTTTGTTGCTAGTAGCTACAGCAATAAACAAAAATGCAAACAACTTAATTACTAATTGGCATTCAAGTACTGTCAAAGTTTAACTTCAAATCATAAATAGTGATGCAGCGTGAGACAAAAGTCAAGAAGACCACTTAATGGCGCCCGGACATAATGCAGATATAATACAGTAATGCAGCAGTATTCGTATAATGTTGCGAGTGTCCGTGGGCGACGGTAGTTGCTTTCCATCAGGTGACCCGTTTGCTCGTTTGCCCCCTTATTTTATATAAAAAATTGTGAAATCAAATTCGTGCAACGACTGCTATGTAGTACCGAATCTTTATCAGCTCTCATACGTTTGACATTTTATATTGGATAACGTTACGATTATATTATCAAACATATTATAATCCGCCGAAAGCTGACGAAAGCAGAGGAGGAAATGGTTGCCCCTCTGCTTTATTATACGTTAGCAGCGTTACACGCATAAAACACTTATGTGTGCGTGCGTGTCATGGAGTCTTATACAGGATGTAACAAAACTAAGTGATAATACTTTAGGGTGTGTATGTGTTCCTTGTAGGGAGTTTACTGTGAAAGTAGCAGCGCTGAAAGACCATTTTTTTCACTTTTGTATGGGCAAGGGCCCGAGCGTAACGAGTTTCCCCATACAAAAGTGAAAAAAGAATTGGTCTTTCAGCGCTGCTACTTTCACAGTGAACTCTCTACAAGAAACACGTACACTCCCTAAAGTATTATCACTTAATTTTGTTACACCCTGTATAAAGATGGTGTACTGTATATAATTTATACTGTACCCCGGGTCCAGCATGAAAAATGGCTGAAGATAAAATGACTTGAAATATTGCTTTGTGCACACTCCTCCGCAGGTTTATGGTGGAACATTGTAATTTTAGCACTTACGCGTACACTATCGGCCTTTTATCTAAACGCGTTTCGGAAAAATTTGATATTTTACTAGTGAATATTTTGGTAAAAATACTGTTATGCATTTTTTAAAATAAACTTAGGGTGTTCACCGAATAATGAGAACGAAATAAAAGCGAGAACGTTTGTTTACAATACATGCTTTTTTTAAACTTATCAATAAGATGAAGAGGAAGAAGAATAAATGAATGAATGAATATACTTTATTGTGCACACAGTTACAATAACAACAAAAATACGACAAAAATACATAAAATTACGAGTATACAAAGGCGGTCTTATTACTAAATAGCAATTTCTTCCAGACAACCTTTGAAGCCTTAAAAATTCTTTAGTAGCACTAAAAATTATGTTCGAATTACAATAAACAATCATACGTAATTAAATTTCGAATAAATCTAGTGCTCACATCTTCGCGTAACCGTAAATGGTGTTTAATATAATAATTATATTAATATTATGTTTTCTTCTGTTTTATGCACAATTAAATTTTTGATTCCATTGTTTTCAAAGCCAATTCGATATTATTCGAACATGCTAATCTCGTTTATTATTAACTATCAACTGTAAGCCTCAAGCGTCCCTAAAAATTATATATTCAATAAAGTTTTGACCAGATGTGACTAGCGAACTTTGCTTCTAAACCCTTTTACCGAACTTAACGATGTTTTCCCAATAGCGGCTAAATTATGTAATAACCACTACGTGCCCGATCGGGGTCATAGTTAATATATTATTATGTTTACTCAGCTTATTTACTATGCGGGCTAAAAGTACATGGGAATTTGTGTAGCATTCTGTAAACGGTTCTTTATATTAAGTATATCAAAAGGTTTTCACTAATGTTATGAGGGCGAAAGTTTGTAAGTATATATTATGTTTGTTTGTTTTTTTTTTTGTTAGTTACAGAACAGATTATGATATTCGGTGTGGTCAGTTTTTTATTACTCGTAGAGTATGGTACTAGGTCAGGCTGTAGATTAGCAAAGAGGTTACTTTTTATCCCGAAAAAGTATAGTCTTATAAAGTTAATCGTTAAAAGTTATAAAATAATTAGTAGATTGCTAGTTTATCTTATATCTTTAAACGAGCAATTCTTGTATATACAGAGTGTAAAAAGACCACTTCCGATAACTTTGGGGTATTATTATACTACATTTTCTGATTACAAAAATGTATATTTCTTTTTTTTAATTTTTTTTTAAATATATTTTTTATAATAAATAACCTTTAGACAAAACCATAAACCATTTACAAAAAATATTTAAAATATTTTTTTTACTTTTATTTTTTTATCCCGATACGTAATCTAAAAGACGCGAGTCATTGATATCAAATGTAGCGCGCTTAATAACATAAGGTCGTAAACGACCATACTGTACGGTCGCGGCAGTTTTTAACCTTATGCTCTTTCCAACCTATCAAGAACCATGACATTCAACTCTCTCAAGTAACTCAGAACTTTGACCTATGATCTCTTACCTAGGCTAATTTAATCCTTCGATCGCGAATTCTTGGAAATGCTATTGTATTCTAGAGTTGTCTCGATCACCGGTACTCGTATGGGCCTTAATGGGTCAAAACTTTAGTTCTAACTCATGTACAAAACTGTAAGTAACTTTCTGAGCATGAGTAACAACTTATTTATCGATTAGTTAAAAAGTTATTCGTAAGGAACAAAACCGATTTTGTGTGATATGCGGATGCGGATCTCAGGAGTCAGGTTTTCTATCGAAATTACAGACGATGCATGAAAACTTCCGTACGTAAAACTATGGTAATAAACTTACGTGTAAAATGTTAAGTTCTTAAAGTGTTCTTATTTCTCTAGACTCTATGCATTTTGTAAGTATTCTTTAGCACTAAGCAATAATACCACTAACAACAACACGTTTCTTACACTAAATCTAACACAACACAAAGTTTAAACAAAAAAATAATAACACATTTTCCGTGTTATGCAGAACGATGATTGTGGATGGACAGTACCTAGATCTGCAATTATCGCTTTTTATCTACTACAGACGATACAGTATGAAAAAACTAGCAATTAATTACTTACGTGAAAAATGTTGAATTCCGATTTTTGAATATGCTCTCTATGCATTTTGAAAATAGTCCATATCACCAATCAATAACACCACCAATAACAACACATCTCTTTTTATACGATATCTTACACGACACGTCTTATTTTTTTAACGCAAACAAATAAGAAATAATAGTTCATTAATTTACATTTTACACATTTAGTTATCACAATAATACGTTTTAAAAAGATCGTAATACGCTTATTAATTAAACATAACTCAACGGACAACCTTCAACCTCAAGATGCAAATTGGAACTAAAGTCTAATTATGCGAATGCGAATGTTGTACCCTATAAATTCAAAACGATGTAGTCCATATTTAAATATTAAAATTATTTAATTATTAAATAATAAAAATTATAACTATTATTTAGTAGGTCTACTATTCTCATTTTTAAAATTAACTCTATTAAGAGGTTATAAATTCAGAAAGTTTTTATCGGGATACATAGTCAAGTTGCATTCGATAATTTCGATACCGACATTACCGTGATAAAGTGATTGATAGGCCATGGCACGCGTTATGCGCGTCTACGTACGCAATGAAAATACTTTAATAATACCTAATTAATTAAATAACTTTTAATTATTGTCGCTATTCTTAACATTGAGTAGGTATTTGCTTATTTTTAGTTTGACTACAAACCAAAACGTACTCGTATGTAAAACAATACAATTTATCGATAAAAATTAGCGATAACTCAAAATATGCACAGGGATACATCCCTATTATTTTACAAAGTTTTTTATTCAATTTTGTTCAGTCGGCTGTAAACACGCGCCGCGCTGTGTACTGTGACGTTTTTGTTTAAGTTTTGTAATTTTATGGATGTTTGTAATTAATATTTTTTCTATGTTTGTAATTAATAACGGGCCGTGACATGATACGTGTCCGATGAATGTGCGATGAAATGTGAATGAACTTTTAATACTCGTAAACCTTTATGGAACGGGGGTGAACATCGCGTCGTCGTCGATAGACGATAGTGCGGTTTAAACAGTGCAGTAAAAAGTGTTTAAAGAATTGGAATGTCTCCTGTTTACTTTTGTTTCGTGTTGGAAAACTCTGCAATCTACATTGAGTTAGATGGAGCACAGCTCGAACTGCATTTCATAAAAGCAGACAGCTGATCACAGGTCAGTGAACATGTTATCAAGTATTTTTTCCATAGATAGGTGTAAGTAACTGTGTATTGTATTTTTACAACCTGATTCGGATGTGAATTATGATTTCTTTTCCTTTTTGGCCGGAAGTAAAAACTGAGTATTTTTGAGTAATAAACTAATAACCTAAGAAACGGTAATTAATAAATTCTAACATTATGTTATCTAATAATTATTACAATATTGGTGGTTTATTCACTACCTACGGGCTAGGGCACACCACGATCAGCTGTTTTGTCTAGCGCAGGGCCGCGCGCGCGGGACTCGGCGCGGGCCGGGCGGCGCGTGGGGGCTGACTCGGCCCGGGGCTCCACTGGCGTGCGATACTATCGCGCACTTACATCAGCGTTATACATTGCGTGTTGAAAATTTTGACTATTTTAAAAACTGGCGATTTAAAGAAAATTACTTGCACCAATGGATATATCTCATGCCCTATAATAACCCCACGAAGTTATCGGAAGCGGTCTTTTGACACCCTGTATATAATTGGAATCTCGGAATCGGCTCCAACGATTTTCATGAAATTTAGTATATAGGGGGTTTCGGGGGAGATAAATCGATCTAGCTAGGAATCATTTTCATAAAATGTTATGTTATGTGTGTTTTTTGAATTTTTTAATACCGAGCGAAGCTCGGTCATATAGCTAGTAAAATATTAAACAATAATAATCAAGGTAATATTCTTGTTATTAATATGTATTGTAATGCATAGAACAATGGGCTAATCATTAACTATCAAGTCTAATAAAAATTAAGATTTAATTAATAAATGTAATTACTATTAATGTTCTCATACAAAAACATATAAATTAGTTCACTAATCAGTAACTAAAGCAATATTTCTCAATTAGTTCGTACAATAATTATATCAGAGTCTAACTTTTACATTATGAGAAAATTTGCTCCTTACTTCTTTCCTTTTAGTGAATTAATAAAGTTTTTTGTGCACAAGGATAAAAGAAAGAAACAGAGTTTCTAAAATATGATGATGAGTCTTGTCAATTTCTTTTTGGATAAGGGTCAGGTAACACTTAAGCGCAACGCAACGCTACGATTTTTCAAAAATTAAACTTCAGTAAGTAGGTACTCCAGAAGACACAAGTTTCATAGCTAGAGCGTAGAAGCATCTCGGTAAAGCTCGTATATAATGTATTTTTTTAAATAGAGATAAAAGATTGCAAATGAAAAAGGATTTAATCTAAAGTAAGAATTAAATTTTAAATTACGTAATATAATTATGTATTATATAATCTAAGAAACAGTAATTGATGTTTCTTCGATAAGTAAAAAGAAGTATTGCATACATCAGAAACTTGAATCTAGCCTCTCGTTTCTCAAAACTCCCATGGGACAAATAAATTGCCATTCCAGTACTTGGAAGAACCTTCAAAGTAATAAGAGATTTTGCGTTACAATTTTTAAAATCCATGCTAATATTACATATTATATACTTTACATATTACATATTAAACTATACGATATATTTTAAATGTAAAAGTGTGTCTGTCTATCTGCTACCTCTTCACGCATAAGCCGCTGAACCGATTTTGATGTAACTTTTTATGTAGATATTTAGAGTTCCGGGAAAGGTCATAGGATAGATTTTATCCCGGAAAAAAGGCATGTTTCCCGCGCAATAAACGAATTTCGGCAGAACGGAGTTGCGGGCGTCATC
Organism: Polyommatus iphigenia; assembly: GCA_963422495.1. NCBI lineage: Eukaryota > Metazoa > Arthropoda > Insecta > Lepidoptera > Lycaenidae > Polyommatus > Polyommatus iphigenia. Next base: position 12,388,398 of record OY730180.1, on the reverse strand, counting down.
TTGTACCTTATATGAAGATATAAAACTAATATTAAATTATTATACCTTTGAGGTTTCTATATTTTGCTAGTAAAATCATGCGTTATAGCCCAAGACCCCACCCACACACCTTTAAAACCCCGGTCGCCACTTACGGGACTCGACCGAACATTAAGCGTACTTAAATATTCTATCGGCTAAGCATAATAGTTTTATTAGGACTACGTGGTCGGGAAATTAACGATTTATTTATGCGGAGAAATCCAGTTTTTAGCGAATTGGGTAAGCGCCAGGAACGTTAAATCGCGGGTAAGCCGCAGCCCAGGTACATAATACACATAACTCAAGATATTTAACACGTGCACTCAGCGAGTATTTTTAGATTTATAGACCTAGATCCTACCTACGTTGGATTTCAGTCGGTAAATCGAACTCCACGATATATTGCTGACTGTTGAGAATACGGTTTCGACTAGGTAGTCAAAACAGAAGTTTTAAAGTTGAGTTAAAATTCATAATCTTATTTTGTCCTTATATTGTTAGGTTTAGAATTAAGATCATACTGAACCGTGGCAGATACAATAAAGGTGCGCGTCGATTTCTTATAGTATCGATGCGCAGAGCAGGTGCCATCTTACAAGGAAGGCGTAGTAAAAAAAGTTCAGTTTTCGATTATATTTATTTGTGGCCCGCCGTCGCGACGCATCTCAGATAGAAACTAAATTTTACAAAATTTAAAGTCAAAAATAAAATTTCACCTTTAACAAACCTTAAGGTAAAGAGTAAAATATAATACATTTATTTTCTTATTAGGATAGGTAAGTTGGTAAATTTTTAGCGCACTTAGTTCAATTAACGAGGTTGAAATTTTTGTTGGTTGAAGCTAAACGTGCTAATGCACAACTGGGAGATTATGTTCTAACTTTTAGTGCTTAACGTGTCTAAAACACTTCTTTTAACACTTAATTAGGACTTGGAGCAAGAGCACAGTAATTAAGTGAACTACAGCTTATATTTACCTGAGCGTGATGCATTAATTAAGTCAATAGAGGTGTTTCTACGTATGTTACAAATAATCCGTACGTAAATAGGTGATGTCTGTACAGTGTACATGGCTTATGTCTAATGTATGAAGACGCAAAAGCTGTCATGATTGTAGGTCTATTAATTAATGTACTATATAAAACATTATAATTATTACCTACTTATTATATACCTATTAAAACCTTTTCATACTGCGTTGTAGTCTCGGTATAAGCCTCGGTACAAAAATAAATCTGAATATATATAACTCAAAGGTGACTGACTGACTGACATACTGATCTATCAACGCAGAGCCCAAACCACTGGACGGATCAGGCTGAAATTTGGCATGCAGGTAGATGTTATGACGTAGGCATCCGCAAAGAAATGATTTTGATAAATTCCAGAGAATAAAATAGGCGATGAAAGATCGTACTATAATATAAAAAAACTTGAGAGGTATCAAGGGACACCCGAATGGAACGAAGTTGTTTCTTATGTTCAAAAAACCTGTATACACCCAAAAAATTATAAAAAAACGCCATCTATTGACACCCAGGAATAATAACAACACGTCGCTGCTTATTCTCAAAAACGCCATCTAGTTGACCCACTAGATCAACTAGATCAACGCCCTCTGCCCCTACTATGCAGGTACTAATAAAAAAGTGTCGAGGTCAAAATATATCGTTTTGCCCAGCCTCCTTTCGCAACGCCGAACGCGCCATAAGGAACTTCGTTCCAATAATACTTCTTAACGCGAGCGAAGCCGCGGGCAAAAGCTCGTATCCAACATTTTAATCAGATACTCAATGTTTCTTTACATGAAAATGAAATATGTTTTCTTTAAAAGAAAAGAGTACTACTAGCAGAGTAATAAAAGTCACCCAAACGTGAGTTTTTAACGAGAATCGCAGATGCAATAAAAAATTAAGTATCTATAGTGGAGCAATTTTGTAGCATTTAATATTTCAATCACACGCAACATTAAATTAAAGTACTGTGAATTTCGCAACGCAGAAAAACCAATCATTTCTGGTCCAGATAGTTTCGGGCCAGTTCAATCAAAAATTCAACCGGACGCGATACAAGCGAGGGTTTTTTTCAGTCCATTAAATTTTTTCATCTGATCAGAGTTAAGCTGATTACTAGCATGTGAGACTTTTAGTGAATCGAGCTTTGATGAAGGCTGCGTCAAAGGCTGAAGTAGTTCGTATATCGAAACGATTAATGGCACTCGTAAAGTGTCTACCTGTCGTATAGCAATATTGTTATTCTCCAAACTCCAACTCCGTCGCGCCAAAATATGTTTATCGCGCGGGAACAGTACATTTTTCCGGGATAAAAGTTATGTCTTTTCCTCAAAGTGTCTCCATTCCAAATTTCAGCATAAACGGTTCAGCCGTTTAGGGATGATGGGCATGATAAACAGACAGACAGGCAGTTAGACATTTACAATATTATTATGGATTCCTATTTCCGCTTCATTACTAAAATACAAAGATCCACACTATGCTAACAAAATCCTCAAAATATAAAGAAGAAAAAACTTGCAGAAATAACTTTATTCCATATTTTTTCAATTCATAGATCAATGATTATTCCTGTCCTTTAAAGATTAGGTCTAATGTTTTATCCTTGTATAAACGGCGTAAACAATGTTTTATCCTTGTCTATTAGGTATATTGAAAATCGTTTGAAAGACGGAAATGAATAAACAAACTGTGGTCTGTGGCGCAAAAATAATCATAATTTAACATGAAGTTAATGGTAATAAAAATATTTGTTTAATTGTGTTCAAGCTATTCCATAGCTTTTATCGCGCGCTTTGAGCGCGGCGACCGAATCAAGAAATCCCGTTTTAAAAAAACCTAACACCCCCCACTCGTGCGGCGTTGCCAGACTTCGGCTTGGTGTTTGTGTGCGTACGACTAGACGTATGCGAATTATATTGCCTAAGTCGATAACAAATGCTTTGAAATAGCTTTACCGCGGCACTCCCCGAGTGACACGTATTTTTTTTTGTACGCGCTCCACACTAAAAGCATGATTTTTGGACGCCAATCAGCCAATAGCCAAATGATGATAGTAAACATAGATCCCGTTGAAAGGAAAACAAACTAATATAGGATGCTTCCACGCAAAACGTTGCGTCGTTTACATCACAAATATATTTCGATCAGTTTCAATAGTTGAGGCTAAAGAAGTCCTATGTTGTCTTTCAATTTCTTACGCTACGAGTGTGTATTCCAGTACGTTGCTTGCACAGATACAACGTTTGTTTGAAGAAGTCGTAAGCGAGTTTTTTTGACGTGTTTACACTATATCATTGTTTCTTAAGTATAAGAGCTGTCATAGATTTTGGTGTTCCCAGCTTCAGAAATACACACGTAATACACGGAAATGTTACTTGTATAGTTCCTAAGTGAGTGCGCAATTCACAAAGCCACCTTTACGCCCATAACCCTGCGGGATTCAACCAACACAACCGTCGAAAGATCGACTACCTACTCTGGTGTTTCATCCCAAGATCTTTGGGTCCACTGGGACCAATGACCAGAATTGATTTTTTATAATTTTTTTATCTAGCGATTGGTCCCAAATAATTTTTTTTTATGACTATCGGGTTTATATCCGTAGGGCTAGCAAAAAAGTTGTAGATTTGAATAAAAAACCAAATAATTACTTTGTATGAAAACATTTATTGACATCGATCAAGGCTCAAGACAAATTAAAACTTCAAACAATTAGTAAAAATAATAGGAAATAAATCAATACTTGGCCAATAATAAAATAAAGTACCATAAAAACTAATAGATAACATATGATTCTTGGTACTTACTTCTTTTGTTTGAAAACTTTGAAATAAAACTAAAGTAGGTAATTATCTTATATCAACTAAAATCACAGGTTTTATTATGAAATAACATAAGATTAGAATTGTCGGTTAGTCACTCAATATTATTACTTACTTATGTAATAAACATAAAATTATTCAAATATGAGTAATACTTTTCCTTCATTATTTTTTCTAGTTTTCAATAATATTACAATTTGTTCATAAAAATAATCATATTATATTACATTAAAAGTAATTTCTGTGATTATAAATTTTTGTTTTTGAAGTTATACTTCTTTAGGCGCGTTATGAAAAAATGATGAGAGTGAAATTTTAAGATGCGCGCGCACCTGTGACACAAAATTAACAGTATGAAGCCGTCTGCTTAACCGCTCATTAAGTCTCGAAAAAAAAGCTACCAACAAAATAGGAATTGAACCTCGATATTAGTCGCGCATGTTGGTACGCTCGTCACCTCTGATCACTGTTTTCATATTTATAATATTTATCAACATGTCTCTAGTTTATACATTCACAACACGTGTTTGAGTTTCATACAAGTGCGAATTATATATGTGCTAATAAATTATATTCAGTAGTGATTTAAATTGAATATTTTGATTGATATTACTTACTATTTGTGAATATTAGTGAAAAAAATTGTGCTTATATACTTTTTCAAGTGCTCCAATATAATTGAGGTTAACTATCCGTATGTATTATTTATTGATATAAATTAAAATACTTTTATTTAATATAATTAACACTAAATATTATTAAATTAATAATGTTAAATACTTATTATTGGTTATTTAATATTCACAAAATAAAGAAATAAATTTAATAAAACATTTAATAAAAAGTTTGCGATAAAAATTAAAATTGAACATCAAATTATAATATTAATTTTTAATATTTGCTATTTAATGATGCCAAAGAAGTATAACTTCTCACGCGCGTACATAAGTACACTCACCCATTTTTTTTATTTTTATATACTAATGTCTAATTAAAATCAAGTATTAAATGCCTAAAATAAAGCAGTATTTTTTCAAAAACTAATTCGAAGCAGTACCTGTTTAGGTAATAATAATAATAATAATAATTGTAATAATATAAGGTTTAAGGTGAGAGTGTTCTATGTTTTAAATGTACAAAACAATATTATAGTTAAATTACTGATTATTTTTGTGCCAACCCTACCTCAAAATTTCTTGCCAGAAAACAATGGATCATAAAAGTGGGACCAATCGCTAGATGAAAAAATTATAAAAATTCATATCTGGTCATTGGTCCCAGTGGGCCCAAAAACGTTGGGACGAAACACCAGAGTACTCGAAAGATCGGGCGCAGAACTTTACCCATCCGACGAATCATCAAATCTAATAAAATTTTCATTTCCAAATCATCTACATAATAAACCATAACATACAAGAAAACACAATTTCATTAATGTGATAATACACTATTCAGGGGCATAAAAAGATTCTCGCACAGAAATGACGTGTTCCTATTCAGATGTCTTACATGAAAAGGATTTTATTCGCCGACAGGAAATATACTGCCCCATAAAATGTCATGAACAAACTCTTTACGAATAAAGATGAGGCTGATTATGAGATTATTGAGTTACTAGTTTCTGTCGGTCGCTCGTTTTGCATTCATAACTTGTTTGTCTCGTGTATTCTTCTTGTCGGAAAGAATTGCGTGATGCGAAATGCGTAACAATGTTTTTTCTGTGGTGTGTTGGTATGATTAATCTATCAACCCCCGTAAGGCCTAAGTGGGCCGCGATAGCAAAAGATTTCCAAGAATCGGCGATTGGAGGATTAATTACAAGTTCCATTCGAACCGGTAGTATGTCAACACGTAGACATTATTTAAAGATTTTTTTCAAATATACTCTGAACTAAAACTATTTTCATTTATTTTTTTTAACCCTGTAAAGGCTGTAATATATTCTGTTTGATGTTTCTTTACAACGTTAATTTGATCGTCTACTAGATAATAATATGTTAGAAATTGTACCACTGGTGCACTGAAATCAGATAACGGAAATATGCTACATAAACTTACCTACTAATATTACCAAAAGTTATTACTTATTTGTTCGATTGCATTACATAGGTTCTGAACTATTTGACCGATATAGCAGAAGTCTTTGTTGGAAAATTTTATATAATAAAGCTTAACGCAAACCTACGCGACCAAAGCGACTGCGAAGCGGTAGCGTCTACCGCGCGGCGGACGCTGTCCATGTAATCTTATGGCGCTGTGCACACCTGCATGACCGCGACGCGAAATGTTCGCGTCGGCAAGCGGAACGTGCGCGTCAAGTTGTCAGACGCGTGTTTTGAAGTTTACATAACTAGACTTCTTTTTTAATACCTTTTTTATATTATTTTGTACTACTCTTTAGTTTATGATTTCTTGATTTGTTTACGTTTTGATAGATTGTGTCATGAATCAAATTGCCCGATGTATTATTTTTCTCTATGATCATGATATTAGTAGTCGCGCAGGTGTGCACGCCAAGTTTCGCGTTGCAGACGCTCCCGATTCGCGTACCGCGTCCCCTGTCACTGACGCGTAGGTTTGTTTTAAGCTTTATTCTTTAACTGATATCTTGCTTCTAATTTCGTAACGGGACTAAGCACGTTATTCCTTAATGACTTGTGGTCGATGGTGGGATTGTGTGGTGGGTTTATATGGTGCCTATCTCATGACAATGGCTACGCTATAGCTTATCTCTCTGTTAATCTATAATGCAATTTAGTTCTTGAATAGCTCTAAGAATAGGTTATTCAGATTATTTTTACTAGATTTTTCTGTTTAAAAAGCTTTCATAATATTATGACTTTTCCGAAATTTCCTTCCTTCTCTAGGATTCAGAGTAACGCGTGTCATACCAGATTTCATCGAAATCGATTTAGCAATTTGAGCTTGAAAAGATAATAGGCATACAGACAGGATTTGGAACATTCATATAATTGTGTGCTTTTATAATTTTGGACGTGGCGATAATATCGTGGACGTCCGCGGTAAGACGATAAAATAGGGAAGTAAAATGAAGACGCTTTCCGTCTACGATAACTTTTTAACGTGCACGTTAGAGGACATCACGACGTCTACACTTTTCTGAACCGCACAAAACGTCCGCGGTGCGTAAAATCAAAAGGGAATTTAACGTACCGAACGTTTTATCGTGGAAGTCGGCGTCCACGATAACGTAACGTCCAGAATTATAAAAGCGCACATTGGATTAGCTTGGATTGAAAAAAAGCGATTATGTAACAGCACATAGCTCCGTTTTCCCAAAGCGGATCTCTAAACTATTCAGACTTTTTACATTTGCATGACTTCAGTTGAAAAGGTCGTGTTTGTTTTTGTTTAAAATAAACTTTGTCATGGGCACGTTATTTTCGTCTCTTTGGCAGAGAGAATTCGTAAAAAGTGTCCGCGAAACAAAAGCCTGCTGTCACTCGTTTAGCGTTGAAAGGGCTACGAAACATATAGCTCTATTAATTTGATATGCATGTCTCTTTAAATCTTTATATTTATTTAAATCTTCTGTTTATGTGTCAGTAATTAAAATCCTCCTAAACGTCTGATTATAATGAAATATTTCGTTTGATTGGATTGATTGGAGGTAAATAAATTATAGTATCATCACCAAACATACACTATTAACCTTTCAACCCCCATAAGGACACCGGCGACCGCGACAACAGTAGAATAACAATAGATTTCCAAGAATCCGCGATCGAGGGATTCAGAGAAAGAAGTGTTCTTGGCTATTATCTCCCTGGCAAAACTTTTTATTCTATCACAAGACACGATAATATAAGATTAGACATCATCTCTACTATTTTAAAACATTTAGTATTTTAAAGGCTTTAATACTTGAACTGATTATGTAATCTATGACGTCACTGCATTTTCGTACTAAACGTGTATACGAAATGCTCTTATAGTCTGATTAACAAGTGCCATTTTCGTCAAAACCTGATCTCATGCACCGAAAATTATGATTTTGGTCTCATTCGATTCGGAATACCATCTAGAACATTCTATCAAAATTCCAAGAGGGGCTGAAAAAAAAATGCAAAAGTTATAAACAATTAAGTAAACATAAAAATAAGGGTTTGGTTTTTTTTTTATATTTCAAAAACAATTTGAGATAATCAAAATTTGAAAATAGATCCTTAAGGAGCAGGAAATTTCCTAAAAAAATCCTAGATCCTGGAACCTTACCAATAATCCTTATAGCTTTAATTAAGAGGCGAAAGTAACGGTAAAACAGCGTGGTTCGGGTTTCGCGTGATTTGCCGCAATCTGCTACGTGAACTAAAAAAATATTTTAAGTGATTAAATATTAATATTAAGGAATAAAAAATTTGGGTACTAAGTAGACATATCAAACAATAATCCGTTAACAAAAATAAATTATCACATGTTTCTGTCTCAATGTTCTAGATGGTATTCCGAATCGAATGAGACTTGTTTACCAGAGTATTACGAGCTTCCAATCTCTAGAGGGAATCCCCTTTATGTGCTGTAGTAGGAATAAATCCAAACATTTCGATCGGGAAAATCATTTATTAAGTAGTTCTAAGATAAACATTCATTAATTAGAATCTCACAAATGAAGACGTGAGTGAATAAAGTGGGTAACTAAAAATTTTAAAATGTTTGGTTTTTTCATAAATGAAGGCTTTAGGACCGGGATAATTATTTGAAATCATAAAAATGTGGATTCTATGTATAATATATAGATTTTTATAATAATAATATAATAATAATATAATATCTATGGACGCTTCACACCACGTCAGTCTGGCCCCGTGCTAAGTACCTGAAGGACTTGTGTTACAGGTACCAGACAACGGAAATATATTTAATACTTCTATACTATACATATATTTAAGATTTTTATTATATCATACACATATTTAATACACATCCATGACCCAGGAACATTGAAAAACTTTTTGTTCCGTCGGCGGGATTCGAACCCGCGACCCCCGGCTTGAGTTGTCACACACTCTAACCATTAAGCCACGGAGGTCGTCAGATATATGTATAATATATAGATATTAGCTAGATAATTTAGGGTAAGTTACAAGGTTTGTTTAAATTCAAAGGGAAATATGAGTAACTAGATGACGCCCGCAACTCCGTTGCGCCAAAATTCGTTTATCGCGTGGAAACCGTACATTTTTCCGGGACGAAAAGTATCTCCATACCAAATTTCAGCAGCATCAGTTCAGCGGTTTGGGCGTGAAGAGGTAACGGACGGACGGACAGTAGACAGACGGACAGACGGACAGACGGACAGACAGACAGACAGAAAGATGGACAGACAGAAAGATGGACAGACACACTTTCGCATTTATAATATTAGTATGGATATGGATTGCTCTTATGTTGTAAAATATGAGTTACCCACTTCATCCACTCATGCATTTAAATATATTTAAGTAGCGGCTAATGAATTCTCACCTAATGGAATATTCCGTATATTTTCCGACTTTACACAAACTTTGAAGACACTTTTTTCCTTTTTTAAATTGAAGTTGTGTAAATAATTTCTGCTTCAAAACTTCTAGGGAAACTTGAAAGTTACTAAAGTTCAATATTAGTATTGATTTCGTTTCCTATATGAAAAATAAGATTTAATTGTACCTAAATTTGTTTTATAACATTAGCGGCAAATAAGTAACTACAGTCAACAAAGGACCCTCCCAACATCAGAAGAGTTGCAACTTGCAAGTGCGTTGCTGGCCTTTTAAGAGTGAATATAATATAATTTGCTTCACGCCCAAACCACTGAACCGATTTTATTGCAATTTGGTTTGAAAAGACTTTGAGTCCCGGGAAAAGGCATAGGATAGTTTTTATCACGGAATAATGTACGGTAGCCGCGCAATAAACGAATTTTGGCGCAACGTATTGCGGGCGTCATCTAGTTAAAAATATATCGCAGATTTCAGATAACGATTAAAAACAAATATTAAATGATATAATATAAAATTTAAATTACAATTATTGTAACGTAAAGGCCATTATTTCGCGGTCAATGTGATTTACCCGTTCGATTGGGACCCGTTATTCGCCATTTTGTTTTTTATAATTGCTTGTTTATTTGCTGTAATTATCGGTGGTTTATTATTCCATAGACATTTAACAGTGTGGTTTAAAATAAAGTGGCTCACTATAAGAAGAAATAGCTATAACATTAGTTTATTTTGTTAATAGCTGTCCCGGCAAATGTTATTTTGCCCATATTATTTTATTGAAGTGACTAAATAAGTACATTGCATTGGTACCATGGCAACGTCCATCACGCTATCCCGTCGCACAAACAATGGTCGCCGTCAGTCTCGTTTGTAATAATTTACTATTATTTATGCAACAAATGCACTTATCAATATAAAAAGTAGCCAGTAGCCGATTCTCAGAGGTCTACTGAATATACATGTGAAATTTGGTAAAAATCAATAAAGCCGTTTCGGAGGAGTACGGTAACTAACATTGTGACACGAGAATTGTATATATAAGACAATAAATCCAATATCCTTATTACAAAATATATTATTATAATGGCAAAGTATGAACTCTGTTAATCTTACCGGTTGGTTGGTCATTAAACAAAGTAGGTACCTACTATAAGATAAATTTATTCATAGGCAGATGGCTGACTAACGTGGTTTGGAGTTTGGACGCACAGTTTGGACGCATTCAATGAAACTTACCTGACAGATAACGATTTATATTGAGTTGACATTAAACAACCAAATTACGTAGGTCTGCCAGCAGCCTCAGCGAGAAGAACCCTGCACAAGAAACTTGTTCGGGACCACTTTTTACCAAAAAAAAAATCATTTTTATTTTTTAATAAAAAAATTATAGAAAACAGGCTTCTTATAGTATCACAAAAAAGTCATAATATGCCATTTTATGCAAGGACGTCGGAAGCAAGATCAGGTAAAATATAAAGCTGAGACATAATAATATGATTCCGATTGTGGCTTGTATCCACCGGGAACCTATCTTTTTCCGAATACGTGACCGTTGAGTAATGTTGTTTCCTGTTGGGAAATACTCGGAATGAAATATTCAATTATGCAACATCATACCTTCACCAATATTATTATACTTTTTATTATACTGTGAGAGAAAATTATTTGCAATAAAAAATGCGGACTTCATGTTTGCTTATAATGTTATTACGTTCACTTACGTCTTTAATTATTATGTCCTGCACTCTCGCGCTCATAAAAAAGAAGGCCGAATAACCTCCTCCTTTTTGGAAGTCGGTTAAAAATAACCCGAACTGCCAGCGATTGTATGAACCTCTAATTCACCACAACTAGCGATTTTCTCTGAGAAACTTATTTAAAATTACATAATGTAGTAAAACTTAATAGCACAATATCTTATTCCGAGCTTAAATGGCTGAGAGTTCGCAACTAAATATTATAGGTCAGGATAATCGCAGCGAGCGCTAAGGGAGCGCTCTGCACGAAATATTGTAAAATTTTCATCCCACAATTACATTTTCATTATATGCTTCTGTAAACAAGGCGGGGAATCATGAATATCTTATATGATGTTGAAAACGGGAATAAAATGCCTCTCTGTTGTAGTAACACTTTTCGCCTTTCCTCCATGACGGACTGATCGAAGATCACGAAAGTTGGAGTATACTTTTTGGAGTTAACTTTTTAAGCGATTGCATAGCTTTTATCGCGGGCTTTGAGCGCGGTGACCAAACCAAGAAATTCCGTAACGAAAAACACCTAACGTCGTTTCAGTTCGGCAGACTTCGGCTAGGGGTGGCTCGGGGTGTCTGATGTTGCCAGACATCGTGCGTGCGACTAGACGTATGCGAATTATTATTGCATAAGTTGATAAAAAATGATATGCATATGCAATAGCTTTACCACAGTAGTTCCCGAGTCCCACACGTATTTTTTGTCTATGATTGTCTATGATTGACGATTGCGCAAGCTTCGTTATTATGGTGGCAATATTGGACCTTTTTGTTCCATGAGGACAGGCACTTTTAGTCTTGGTAGATGTCATTATCCTAAGCAGAAAACTTGTACCCCAGTAACATGTTCACAAATGGTATGAAATTGATCTGAATAAACAAAATTTTTGATTTTTTAAATATTTGGGTAATAACTTACAAGGAAGCAAAAATAATAAAAAGAAAAATTAGGAATAGAGGGAAACTAAGCTTGACAATTACATAGGCTGCTATTTATGTATCCGGAACTGGCCACTTACAAGAACAATATTTAAAAAGTAATTACAACATTTGAAAATAGAACTCTTTGGTTGAAGAATACATATTGTTTCATGTGACTGTCAATTAGTTTTCCATTGTGGCGTCATTTTGAAAATTGCGTGTCTTCATTTGCCATGGATTTAACGCGTGAACATTTTCGTGCAATGATTTACTACGATTTTCGGCGTGGGCTAAATCAACAACAGTGCTTTATTCAACTCACCGCAACTTTTGGAGATGAAGCACCATCAAAAACCACTGTTTATCACTGGTACAGTGAGTTTAATCGTGGGCGGTCTATGCTCACGGATGAAAATAAAGAAGGTCGCCCAAAAACAGCTGTTGTCCCACAAAATATAGATGCTGTGCGGGAACTAATAATGCGTGATCGTCATGTTACATATCGCGAGATAGAGGCGTCCTTAGGCATAAGTATGACGAGCATACATAAGATATTACACGAACATTTATTTGGCTGTAAAAAAAATATGTTCGCGTTGGATTCCGCACAACTTGACAATCGATCAAAAACGGGCTCGTGTCGATTGGTGCAAAAAAATGATAAAAAAATACAACCGTGGTACGTCAAAAGCCGTTTATAATATCTACACAGGTGACGAATCTTGGATCTATGCATATGACCCCAAAACTAAACAACAGTCAACGGTGTGGGTGTTCTAAGATGAGCCGAAACCAACAAAAGTTACTCGTGCAAAAAGTACTTTGAAGCGAATGGTCGCCTGTTTTTTTGGAATTAATGGACATGTGGCTACAGTGCCATTAGAGAATCGTAAAACGGTTAATTCTGAATGGTATACGACCATTTGTTTACCAGAAGTCTTTGAAAAAATAAGAAAGGACAACCGACAACGCAGAATCATATTACATCACGACAATGCTAGCTGTCACACCTCAGCTGAAACAACTCAGTTTTTGGAGGGTCTGGTCTGGTCATCCGCCGTACAGCCCTGATTTGGCACCTAACGATTTCTTTTTATTTCCATACGCGAAGAACAAATTACGTGGTCAACGTTTTTCGAGCCACGAAGAGGCTGTTGATGCGTTCAAAATGCACGTTTTGGAGATACCTCAATCAGAATGGAAAAAGTGCTATGAAAATTGGTTCCAGCGTATGCAAAAGTGTGTCGATCATCGCGGCGAATATTTTGAAAAGCAATAAAACCATATTAAATGATATATGTTTGTTTCTTTTTTTAATTCCGGATACATAAATAGCAGCCCTCGTAGAACAAGCAAGCAGTTTACTTAACTTTGTCTTTGCTGGAAAATCGATTTCCTGTTCAAACTACTCCGATTGGTTTTGCATAGTTAATTATTTTCTAAACATTTATTCTTTGAGCGATTTGGTTCACTTAAAGACAAGTTCGCGTAAAGACATGAGTGGATAAAGTAACTAATATTTTGTTTGCGTTTTGTTGGCTTTAAGAACGAGAAAATGATATGAAATAAAAAAGTACATACATTCTATGTATCGCTAGATACTATAATGAATACTAGCTGATGCCCGCGACTTCGTCCGCGTTAACATAATATATTAATAAAGATAGATAGTTTTCCCCTTTTTGTGGTTCCTTATACAAAGGGTAAAAACGGGACCCTATTTAAGCAAACGTCAAACGCAAATGTCAATAAACTTTCATGTTTCTAACTCAAGAAATGACGGACTTTCATTGAAACTTTCTACCCCAATTTCACCCCCTTGGAGGTAGAATTATTAGAAACGCTTAAATACGTATTCATTCATTTTTAATCAGTAGCACAAAAATAAAGTTTCATGTTTCTAACTCAAGAAATGACGGACTTTTATTCAAACTTTCAACCCCAATTTCACCCCCTTGGGGGTAGAATTTCCAAAAACGCTTAAATACATATCCATTCATTTTTAATCAGCAGTCCAAAAATAAACTTTCATGTTTCAAACTTAAGAAATGACGAACTTTCATTTAAACTTTCAACCCCTATTTCACCCCTTTGGGGATAGAATTTTCAAAAACGCTTAAACACGTATCCAATTATTTTTAATCAGTAACCCAAAAATAAAATTTTAAGTTTCTAACTTAAGAAATGACGGTCTTTCATTCAAACTTTCAACCCCAATTTCGTCCCTTTGGGGGTAGAATTTCCAAAAACGCTTAGATACGTATCCATTCATTTTTAATCAGTAAAAGAAAAATTAAGTTTCATGTTTCTAACTCAAGAAATGACGGACTTTCATTCAAACTTTCAACACCTATTTCACCCCCTTCGGGGTAAAATTTTCAAAATTCCTTCCTTAGTGGGTGTCTACTTAATAAAATAACCCTACTCACCAAATTTCGTGGCTGTAACTTTAACAGTTTTTACTCAGCGATGATGAATCAGTCAGTCAGTCAGTCAGTCAGTCAGTCAGTCAGGACATGTAATTTTATAAGTATAGATTAGCTGGACGATGATAGGTCAGTTACAAAGTTTGTTCAAATAATAAGGGAGATAATGAGTAATTGCTCTTATGTTGTAAAAAGTTAGTTACCCAATTCATCCACTCAAGTCTTCTATTATCAAGTCTCAGTATATTTTGTGTCACTTGCATGCTCAATGCTCATGATTTGATCCTTGAGCAAAAGTAACGGCTTGCCTTATATTTTAAAACTTCAGCCTGAGAATTGAACGTGTATATTATTACTAGATGACCCGTGAACTTCGTATCACTTCCCTCGTAATATAAACATTTCTGGAACTTTCACAAATATTTCAAGACTAAAATTAGCCAAATTTTAAAGCTCAGCCATACTAACGAGACTAACAAAATTTAAAATTCATTTTTATTTTAATACAGATGACAATAAGCTTTGATTCATAAGCAAAATTGTTACGCATAAATTAAGAAGATGCGATAAATTACAATTTTTAACGGTCAAGACTTCTATTAAGTGCCGATTGTCCCAAAGCATGACTTTTAACTTTTCACTGTGGCTTTTCGTCAGTATTTGTTTTCGCAAACTCCATTCTACTTTCCGAATGGCCACAGCTTAGTGTCAATAGTATCGGGCCTTACTTCTCAGAAATCTACAAGAGATAGACTATTCTGTTTATTCTACGAGTTGTATTTGTAGAGCAAATACTAGACAAAATACTCTTAAACCATGTGTCGAGATGTCATGTGTATGCAGCAGACAGTTGCAACGTTCAACATTGTTCTATTATAGAAATCGGTTCGTAGGGAGATGTTGAAACTATGTAATTTGGTTCGCTTATGTCACGTTAATTATGACTTGACTTGACTCTACAAAACCCGGCAAAATTACATAGGTCACCTGAAGTTTAGATGTTCAATAATCAGACAGTATACTATAATTGGAAGGGCAAAAGAAAAGTCGGACCTTCGCCTTTACGTGACTTGAGACACATCCACTCTATTGGATTCCAAGTATAGAGGGAGAGAGAGCTCCTGTGCACTGCGGAGACACTTAGGCACTATAGCATAGATTACTAAATAGTTACTACGTAACAGATACATCACTTTCATACAAAAGCGCAAATATCAACGCAATAAGTACAAATTTCCCGTTGATTTAAAAAACTCTCATATTAATACTAAGTTTCTAACTTAAGAAATGACGGTCTTTCATTCAAACTTTCAACCCCAATTTCGCCCCTTTGGGGGTAGAATTTCCAAAAACGCTTAGATACGTATCCATTCATTTTTAATCAGTAAAACAAAAATAAAGTTTCATGTTTCTAACTCAAGAAATGACGGACTTTCATTCAAACTTTCAACCCCTATTTCACCCCCTTCGGGGTAAAATTTTCAAAATTCCTTCCTTAGTGGGTGTCTACTTAATAAAATAACCCTACTCACCAAATTTCGTGGCTGTAACTTTAACAGTTTTTGCTCAGCGATGATGAATCAGTCAGTCAGTCAGTCAGTCAGTCAGTCAGGACATGTAATTTTATAAGTATAGATTAGCTGGACGATGATAGGTCAGTTACAAAGTTTGTTCTAATAATAAGGGAGATAATGAGTAATTGCTCTTATGTTGTAAAAAGTTAGGTACCCAATTCATCCACTCAAGTCTTCTATTATCAAGTCTCAGTATATTTTGTGTCACTTGCATGCTCAATGCTCATGATTTGATCCTTGAGCAAAAGTAACGGCTTGCCTTATATTTTAAAATGTTTCGAACAAAATGCTAACATTTACAAGGCACTCACGTTGATAATTCGCTCAGATTTATGTACCGAGCTTGTCGCATTATAAAATATCTCCTAAAATTATATTACACTTTTAAGAGGTAAAATATATTATGAAGCTTATCTAGAGATAATAATATTTTGTATACAGCGCTATCCACTTCCTTACCGTGTTCAAATAAAATGTGAATGTAATAGAACATATCCATTCTAATAATAATAAAATAAATACAAAATTATGCCTATCTGTCGTCTGTTTCTCTTCACGTCCAAATCGCTGAACTGATTTTGCCGGGTATGAACTATAATAGCTCCCACACTAGTTTCAGTGACGGTGGCCGGTTTCATTGAAACGATGCCAGCTACGCAGGAGTAATTTTATAGTGCCCAAGTGTGTGCGCAGTACACAAGAGCACTCTCTATTCCTTTACTCTCATAACCCAGTGGGACGGAAGACCGACACGGCCGGCGAGAGATCAGGTGCAGGAGCGACTTTTTACATGCCCATCCGACGCATGGATCATCTTACTTGTCAGACAATCAGGTGATCAGCCTGCATTGTCCTAACCAAATTTGGAAATAACGATATGAACTATGAAGATACTTCAGGTCTCAGGAAAGGACATAAGGGTACTTTTTATCCCGGAAAAACGTGCGGTTATCGCGCGATTAACGTACTTATACTAAGTTATAAAATATATTATACTATAAAATACTAGTGTACATAACGTAGAGGGTAAATACCCCAAGATATTACTATAAATTCTCCTTTAAATACCGAATGAAATCGACAGTTTGCATAATATTAAACTAAACAAAGTGGCTATCTCGAGCTAGCTCCTTGTCTTCTTTGTTTTAACTAAGTTCACTTTACCTTAAGTTTATAAGCCCAATACACAATTATTTAGGTTTAAACTCTAAGTGTCTAAACTTTTCAAAAAAAAAAATTTCGCCGCGTTTCAAAATTTCATACAAAATACGGAAGGACGGAATAGTGTGTCACCCCTCGCGTTCCGCCCGTATTTTGTATGTGTTTGAAACGCGGCGTAAACGCGGCGGAATTTACCAGCCTAGTGTGTTTCGACACTAAGGTGTCTTTTTAACCGACTTCCAAAAAGGAGGAGGTTATATGTTCGTCTGTTTTTTTTTTTTTTTGTATGTTCAACCATAACTTCACCATTTATGGACCGATTTTCATGATTCTTTTGTAGTTGTACAGGGTTAAATCCGAGGTTGGTACCATATTCACAAAAGTGGTGATTTGATGATGGGATCCATGACGAATCGAGAGGACTCTTTGAAATTTATATGGGAATATATGGTGATTTCGATTTTTTCTGAAGTATTTTAGGTATATACTACAAAAAGTAAGATTTTGCACCAGGATGTACCCTGGTTCTGAAGGTACTCAACAGAACTTTTGAATCCTTATAGATACAAGTTTGAGGATTTTAACTTTATTTAAACTACTCCAAGCAAAAGCCAATGAATCCTACATTATTTCTGCTGAACATAGGCTAAATTTTATTTTGGAAAAAATAGGTTATCGTAAGATATTGGGTTTTTCAGACGCCAGGTGTAAAATCAACCAGAAAAGTTACTTATTTTACGTACGCTGCCGAAACTATAAAAGATAGAACTATAAAATGTTCTAGTAATTGTAAATCTTATAAATATCTACAAAAAAGTCCGCGACACACTACACTTATCTATGTCGAGTGAGGCACAATAACCATTTTTTTTATTTAAAAATCTTGAATTTTTTTTGGACTACATTTGAACGCATTTATTTTACTCATGCTATTAATCCTTATCAAAATAAATTATTTCATCACTAAGTACAGTTTATGTAGATAAAATTTGGTCTTTGAATGATTAAAATTGGACGTTTGGTTTTGAAATTATGGCGAAATTAAAATATTAAGATAGTGGGCGTCACCAAGCGGGGGTGCGCGTGCGGGAGGAAGACAATCTGTGCAGTGTGCACTGTGCACCCTTCGGATAATGACTGCGTGATGCGTCTGCGTCGTCGATGTCAGTGTCGGAGTCTGTGAATTGACCTGGGAATCATTTTGCTGACCGAGTCTCTCCTGGGTAGGCTTTTTGCAGCCGTAACCGACATCCACGCGGGCGGAGCCGCGGGCGATCGCTAGTAATATACGTACAACTAAGACAATAAGCTATAATATATAGCCTTGACGTCTCATATGTAACTAAAAAGGGTAAAATTATTATTTTTAACAAAAAAATAAAACCGACTTCCAAGGTAAAAACAAAAGTACTTAATACTTATTCATAATCTAAAAAGAATCAAATAATTCTAATTCCCTATTATAGTGGCGTCTTCAGACTTCGCCTAAGCCTCAACTATTTCTGTACTCAATTTTCATGCTTTTGAAGTCGGTACCAGCTTACTCTAGCGTAATTGCTATGTCAAGGATCTCAGAACTTTTCCGGGCTGGTACCGACTTCAAAAGCATGAAGATTGAGTACAGAAATAGTTGAGGTTTAGGCGAAGTCTGAAGACGCCACTATAATAAGGAATAAGAATTATTTGATTCTTTTTAGATTATGAATAAGTATTAAGTACTTTTGTTTTTACCTTGGAAGTCGGTTTTAATTTTTTGTTAAAAATAATAATTCTGAAGATTATTTATTCTTTTTTAAATAATAATCATGCCTTTGAATTTGTAGAGATTTTATAAGAAGGCATATGTGTATCTACTTCAGAATGTGTTGCGTGAAAATTGTAAGCCGGTTTTTTTACACTTCCACAGTTTGTGGAATAAAATAATAAAATAAAAGTAATAATAATAATATCTTAATTTGCAGTGAGGACTTGACCTGGCCTTTAGTCATTCAATTTATTATATTTCATTCAATGAATTCGCTATCAATCAATCAAATATCACAATCAAGCAGATGACTGCGAAATATACATACATACATTATTCCTTTTCTATAAAAGTTATCTAATATTTTTCATATGGTACGTCACTTCTATTGGAATAAATATAAAATACCGGCTTATTAAACGCAATACATTATTTTTACACGCTCTATGAAAACGATAATTATTATCACATTTGTAACAAACGTACAGTTCTGCAAATGAAGTCAAGTGCCTCCATCAGTTTAGCATAATAATAAAGTTAACAATGAAGTTAGCGCGTGACGTCGCAGTTAATTATAACTTAGCAGTCACAGTGTTAAGTTTGTGACCATAGACCTCGCCTGCGACGACACGGCAACCACAATATAATATTGTGTAAAATAGCTGTTGCCGCGGCTTCTTTCCCGAACTAATATTTTTAGCTATAAACATTGATAATGAAGTCCCCGGTGGAATTCAAAAAAATTACAGGCTTATGAATAACGTGTCTTGAAATTACTTGAAATAAATTTTAAATTGTTTTAGTAGATCTAGGAATTGCCCCCTCTAGCGTCACTTTACCACTTTTTAACCTTCATACGGTCTTCGGGTCAATTTTGACCCGTTTTTGAGATAGAAGTGATTTTTTCTCAGAAAATAAGCGCTAAAGAAGTATGATATTTTATGACTTTTAATTATTCGTTTCAATTTACTTATGATTGGAATAAGTTTTATAAATATAATTTAAATATTTCGCGTATAGCTTTTTTTACTCTAACGGTCTTTGGGTCAGAATTGACCGTAACTCATAAAAAACGCACAGCGCATCTGATGTCCTAATTGTTTAGGTATCGTATAACTTTTGAATGAGACGTTCTTTTGTTCTACCCATACAAGTCTTAGAATCATAATTTATAACACTAAGACCAATAAAACTAAAATATTTTACAATAGATGAGCAGCTTGTCGTATTCAAAAAAGGATTCCCGTTTCGACAATACATGCCATCAAAACCAACTAAATAATATGACAACTGTGGTTTATGTGATTCTGCCACCAGCTAAGATCGGAGATTGGAATATTCAACCCTACACGGGTAAAGAATCAGGTGTTGACAAATACCTAGGCTTATATTATGTAGTCCTTGATTTGACTCGCGGCCTGAGAGTTCCATCATACGGTGGATATTTATTGAAGTGA
The DNA here is from genome assembly GCA_963422495.1 of Polyommatus iphigenia. NCBI lineage: Eukaryota > Metazoa > Arthropoda > Insecta > Lepidoptera > Lycaenidae > Polyommatus > Polyommatus iphigenia. The sequence goes on along the minus strand of OY730180.1, from coordinate 12,367,998 downwards.
AAACTTCTTTAGCGGCGGTGAGCACTTGTGGGATGGGTAAAAACTGTGAAACTCGCGATAGATTTTCGTGTTGATCGAAAAAGTAGTGTTTTGTGTCGAACTCGAACTCGAACTCAATTTGAAACTTGATCGAAACTTGATCGAAACTTGATCGAAACTTGATCGAAACTTGATCGAAACTTGATCGAAACTTGATCGAAACTTGATCGAAACTTGATCGAAACTTTATCGAAACTTTATCGAAACTTTATCGAAACTTGATCGAAACTTGATCGATTTTTTTTTACATCAAATAGGCATGAACAAAAAACAAATCACTGTAGTTGGATCAGCTATACATTAGAATAAACCTAGATTACCTTCAGAAATATTAACAACAAATAAACGACCTGTACTAGGGGTGATCAAAAAGTAATGATAAACGGGTATTTCTAAAGAAGATAAAAATCAAAAGAAATATTTTTTCACTTCTTCAGTCCTTCACGATTTCCCAGCTAAAAAATTGTATAAACAGGACGTCATTTGGAGGAGCTACATTCATTTGAATACCAGCAGTCGGAGCGACAACATGAAAATGGAGAAACACGAAGTGAGATGCGTCATCAAGTACCTCTTTTTGAAAAAAATGTCCATCAAAGAGATACACGCTGATTTGGAGGAGACACTAGGGGACTCTGCTCTTCCATATTCTGCGGTGGCACGGATGTCCAAAGAGTTTAAGCTGGGTAGAACACCCACAGAAGATGAATATCGCGAGGGTCGCCCAACCTCGACCCTCACTGAGGAAAACGTGAAAAAAATCGAAGAAATCGTTATAGCAGACCGAAGAGTAACCATCAGACATTTAGCTGAGGTCACGGGGATCTCATATGGCAGCATCCAAAGTATTTTGACCAGCAAAATGATTATGAAAAAGGTCTCCGCGCGTTGGGTACCGCGAATGTTAACGGCCGAACAAAAGCAAAAAGAACAAAGCTGAAGTTGCGATGGCTGCCATTCGAGAAGCAGGCCTCGAACTGGTCGAACACCCACCGAGTCCGAAAGTCGCTGGGGGCTAGATTTAGCCCCCAGTTAAACCAGTATGTAGTATCTGGTTTATCGTCATATTTTGTGACTCACTATTTCTTCCACCTAATACTTTGGATTTAAATTAAATATTATATGAAACTATCACTGCAAGTTTTGTCATCGGGTTTGGGAGACCATGGTGATCCATCATTCATCAACACTAAAATAATAGTTGGGTACTCAATTAATATCTTTATAAAATACAACTCAAATAAAATTGACTTGACTGATAATATAATACAATTTTAGGTTATATCGAATCCCATACTTTTTCATTTTTACAGCAGCTATCCATTTATATCTGATCTAATTTCCTAGTGGATTTAGGAAAAACATTAAATTTGTATACTGACTACCTATTTCTGCTGTTATTTTTGCAGTCTACGATACAAAAAGAAGTAAGACCAATTTCTAAAAATTTCGAAGCAAGATTGACAAGTTTGTTTGACTATTAGCTGAGCCTCTTTTTTTGCATATTTTTGCCGCGGCAAGCGCGGCAATCGCTTTCTTTACCCCCTCCACCCACTTCGCACGCTCCGAATAGCTTTGGTAAATTACATAAAAATCCGTCAATCGCTTTGTGAGATTACCGTATCCAAACAAACATACTTTTCAGCTTTATTATATAAAGTCTAGATATAATAAATTATAGTTTTTACAAAAATTGTAAGTATTTCTATAGAAATAAATAAAAAGAATGACAAATAATTCCTTTATCTAATTTATACTTATTTTTGTTAATTTTTAATTATTATTTTACTACTTGGGTTAAATCTGACCCAAGGCACGGCAACGTTCGTAAAATTAAAGACCTTATGAAGGTTAATATCGATATTGACATGATTTGGTAAAATCAACTGTTTGTAGTACACGATTTACAGATGTAGATTAATGAAGCAGTATTACGTCGAACGCAAAGTTATATTTATTCAGTGATTTTGATTTTAAGAACACAGGGTACTTTATCGCGACTGGATGAAAAAATATAGAAATTTTAAGATTTAGCAGAATCGATTGTACAGAGCACACACATGGCAAATGTATGAACACCGTACAATATAAAAAGCTTGGTAACGCAGACAATGGCTTCAGATACAAAGCTTCTATTGTTCGTTAGATTGTGTCGCCGTGTTAAATCTCAAACTGCACTCATTATGCCATTGTGCCATTCGAATTATCAGTTCACGACGATTCTAATAGTTGTGTCCTTGTTATACTTATTTATTTGCTTATTCATTTAGTGTTCAAATATTTTACAGCAACTAACTTTTTAAGCGATTGCATAGCTTTTATCGCAGGCTTTGAGCGCGGCGACTGAATCAAGAAATTCCGTAACGAAAATAAACCTAACAACACCCTCGAACCACTCCGACCGGCACAGTGGTGCGGCGTAAAAAGGCTTACATGCCTTCGTTTCAGTTCGGCAGACTTCAGTACGGTGTTTGTGTGCGTGCGAGTTGCGACGTAAATTTTAACGTAATTTTAATTGCTTAAGTTGATAAAAAATGCTATGCAATAGCTTTACCGCGACAGTCCCCGAGTGCCACACTTTACACTTAAGGTACAATTCCGTGCATCGCGATCGATCGCGGTCGTGCACGACCTACGACTGTCGTCGGACGCTCGCGACCATAGTCAACGTATGAAAATGTATGGCACCGCTTCCGAGGCCCGCGACTGACGCGCGCGGCCTACGACTGTCGTAAGCCGCGCGCGATCGTGCCATATAACTTTGACACGGTCGCGCGGGGCCTACGACTGTCGTCGGTCGTGCTCGACTGTCATAACTTCAAGACACGATCGCGCGCGGCTTACGACAGTCGTAGGCCGCGCGCGTCAGTCGCGGGCCTCGGAAGCGGTGCCATACATTTTCATACGTTGACTATGGTCGCGAGCGTCCGACGACAGTCGTAGGTCGTGCACGACCGCGATCGATCGCGATGCACGGAATTGTACCTTTACACTTTACACTTTAGTTTCACACGTTTTAACAACTCTTGGTTGTTCCTAATGACGATTGCCTTAATTTGGTTGATATATTTTTTGTGATTTTACAAACATGTAAACCTAGCTTAGGTTTTAAAAGGAAGTGCTTTGACGCATGTGTGTAAAAAACCTACGTAGGTAGTTCGATATAATGAATCAATTTTAAATGTAATATTTTAATTCCAAGAGCGTAGCTTACGATCAATCGTTTCAATTCATCGCAAATTAACTTGCTTATAAGGTATCCCAACAAAAACATAAAATATGTAAAAATGGAAAGCCAAGTTCCATACAAACATTATTCTTGTCTATGGACTTCGCCGTAAACAGAATGGAGATCTAAATGAGTGCCAAGTTCCATGGAAAATCGAAATTTGTATGTTAGGGTGTCCCTTAAATTTCAAGTTTGATATATTTTTACGCATACGGTCTCAAACGTTTCGTAATGACCCTATATTGTCTAGAAATAAATATAAGTTCGATTCCTAAACTATAACCCGTGCCGACTTGAGATTAAACTTCTTCATACAAGTTACGTATAAGTACTGCGTTGTGACTTGAAAGTAAATGTTTTTTTTGGAATTTCATACGAGATTTTTGAGATTATTAATGCTCCATTATTTAGTGCGTAAACATGTCAGTTTATTTACTCTTAACTGCGTGAAGAAATTTATTGATTTATATCAAGTTTGGAGAAAGTGTCAAAAAAGCAAACTATCGTTTAAAATTTGTTTACTATAGTCACTATTCACAATAACTGCGAAGGACAAAAAGGCTCTACAAGATATTTGCTTATTATTTTCGAATGCACAGTGGTAACTAAAGCATATTTCTAAGATTTGTACTTCTTGAAGAAGTTAAAAGAGTACGGAAAAATTGATACAACAATTTTTAAGGCCGCTTCTAAGGAAGTTTAGTCTATTATAATTCCTTTACCGTTAAGGCCACAACTCTTTGGAACTCACTACCATCTGATATACGACATTCTGACTCGATTGGAATATTTAAATCTAAATTGCACAAATATCTTCTAGAAAAGGCGTAGATTGTAACTTCTTAATTTAATATTCGTATTAATATTTTATGTATGTATCTAAGTATTTATCATAATGAGTATATAAATCTTTATAGTATTTATAATTCTATTACTAATTATATATTTAAAAATATATATATATATATATATATATATATATATATATATATATATATATATATATATATATATATATATATATATATTTAATAATATATATATTTTTCGTCCCTATTTCTTATACAAGTAACTATACTTCCGCTTACATTAAAGTTCTCCAGTTAACACAAAGGTTGTCTGGAAGAAATCGCTTTTAGCGATAAGATCGCCTTTGCCCACATATTTAAATAACTGCTTTAATTTGAGCTTGTGTTTTGTGTAATTTTTTGTAATTGTGAGCAATAAAGTGTTTTATTATTATTATTATTATTTAGCCATAATTGATGGTATTTATGTGAAGAGACAGTCATTATATCACTGTTTGTTGATGAATGTTGGTAACCAAACTAAAAAGTAGATGATTTTCAACTTTAACGGGGACCGAATCATAAATTTTAGCAAACGCCGTGATCCGTCGAAGAAAAAATTGTCCCAAAAGTTGTTTCGTTGTATCTTCTTGGAACAATAATTTTTTTCTAGAATTTTAAAGAAAATAAGTCATTTGAGAGATGTAAATTTTACTGCTGCTAGGGCTGTTAAATTGATGCACGGCTGAAGATGAACAAAAACAGTTGTTGCTGCGCTGAATGCAGGAACATAGAAAAGTGTATCTTAACTGTAAAAAAACACTACTCTATAAAAAAGTTACCCTGTCCGATTGTAAGAAATGTAAGTTATTGATTAAAGATTAATGTTCATCTTATTGAATTGTTCCATTTCCACTTACTTTTATTGCAGTTCTAGTAATTTAATGTAGACCGACATATCAGGACAAAATTACGTTTTATACAAAACTTTGAGGCTCGGTCGGCACGGGTTGCAATTGTGCTAGGAAGGCGAAATTCTATATTTGAGTAACTTATAACGTTAGTAAAAAATATACAGGATATGCATTTTGAAATTCAAAAAAAATTTTTTTTTTGTCATATAAGGGTCACCCTAATGTATGTATAGGAACCAAATAACATTATGGACAAATAATAGAGTATATTTCTTTGCTTTATTGAATATCTATAACAATTAATGTTATTTAAATAATTTGAGATCTTAAACTAGATTAGATCTAACTTGGCCAGTTTTCATTACATCAGTCATTTCATAAAGTTATTGAACATTTTAATAATTCTGATGAAAACTAGCCAAGTAGAATCTAATCTAGTTAGTGGTTATAGTTAACGGTGGATAGTTAATGGTTATTAACTATTATAGGTTACAACTTATTGTGCGAAAGTAAAGTAGCTATTGTTTTAGCTGTCTAACAGACAGACATACGGACGGACAGACGGACAGACAGACGGACAGACGTATTAAAAGAATGCTATATATCTATTCCCGGGACTCAAACTATATCTCCATACCAAATTTAAGAACAATCGGTACAAGCAGTTTGGGCGTGAAAACAGACAGACAGACACACTTCATAAAGTCACCTTCTATTCATTTCCTAAAGTTTTTCACTTCACAAATAAATATTTACGGGGAGCTCCCATACAATGAACGTGATTTTGTGGCCTTTTTTGCTTAAAATCAATAATGGCAGCCGGTAGGTACTTGAAATATTCACAAAATCTTTAATTATATTTTACTTTCATAATATATAATAAAACTAAATTAAAATAAATATTTAAGGGGGTTCTCCATACAAAAAACGCAATTTTTGCCTAGTTTCGCTCTGTCCGACTCGCACTTGACCGATTTTTTTTGTTTTCTGATTTTTCCCTACGCTTACATACAATTACCGAGCTGGATTCCAAATTTTAGCCTTCTAGGTCATCTGGAAGTGGGTTAGAATTTTGATCTATAGGTCAGTCAATCAGTGATAAAAATGTAGATTTTCGGGTGTTAATATCTTAATAACCGTTTGAGCTGTGCTCATGAAATTTAGAGCATATAATTATCTTGCAAGTCTCATTACATGAGCCAAATTTGAAACGTTTATGTGAAATAGTTTCTGAATTATGAGGGGGTCAAATGTAGCTGCAAATGGTTCGTGTAATATTACACACGGTGCGGCTTGCTTCGCTGGAACTCGGCTTGACACGCTACCGCGTGTCTAGATTGCTGTTTGAATTGAATGTCTTCTAGTGCCATGAAAAAGAATAAAATAAATTAAAATTTCTAATAAGTAATAAAAATAAAGAAATGAGAATGTTCTATTGAGTACTTTTTCAAGCATATTTACAATTATTAATATGATCCAGTATTTCAGCAACATGTATTTTTGGGTTACTTCCATTTCCTTTGTATTTTAACAAAATACTTGTTTCGTTGTTCTGTCTTTACTCTCTGTTACATTTAGATAATGGACACGATATGAATAATTTTTCAAGTTGCAAAAGTCAGTACAATGTCCAGAGTTTTTACACTAATTCGTAGATGTAATAAAAACAGATATGGCATAATATGTTGTCGTGTAAATACAATTTATGTATTGTTTGTACAAACACTACTTGTATTTTATCGCTCTAATTCCTGTATTAAAATAATTAAAAAATGGTGTTCTGTTTCTGTATTAATAATAGACAGTTACGTGAACATAATATTATAATATTATATAATAATTATGAAAAGAAAACAGAATACTATGAAAGTTTGAGCTGTTCTCTTTCAAGTATTCGTACATGCCATATCTGTGAATATTTATTTTGCTGTGGTAGAAACACTCAAACTCCAAACTAGTCGGAATAACTTAGGATTTCGAAGAAAGAATAGTTAGTCTTATAGTTGTTAGTAATTTAAGTTACGTCTCTACTATTTTCTCTCAGGAAATGAAAAAATAACTTTTCTGCCACAAACTCAGACAATTACCTATTAGCATCTAGGAAGACTAGAATACCACCAGTTTTATACCTACGGCTCAAGTATAAGCTTCAAGCTTTCACCCTGTATTGTCATCAAAATAAGGGCTCTCACACATAAGCGCGAGCTCGCATCGCAAATATGTGGCAAAACTTATAATGAAATTACAGTGCGATGCGATGCCATGTGAATTCGAAGTTATTAATTTGTGGATGCCCTAAGCTGCACTACAAATTGTATCTTTGAAGGTACAATTTGTACCACGTAAACATCAGCTCTACAGATTACTACAACGTGTAACAAAACTAAGTGATAATAATTAAAGGTGTGTACATGTCTCTTATACATAATATAGAACTCACTGTAAAAGTAGCAACGCTAAAAGAGCAAATTTTTATGTGATTAGTATGGGCAAGCGCCCCCGCGTCATGATTTTTTCCATACAAAAGTTTGTAAAGTTGCTCTTTTAGCGCTGCTACTTTCACAGTGAATTATTTATACACATCCTAATCACTGAGTTTTGTTACACCTGTATCACCACAGGTCAATAAATAGTTGCTGCGTCGCTGTAATCTAGACCCATTTTATCCAGATTTAAAAATCAGTCCATTACTTTCATTATACTTGTAATTTATTTTAATTTCACTTTACTTTGTAATAAAGTGCGTTCCTTCGTCTAAGTTGTTTAAAAATGTTACAAAGGCGAGGCATTTGTCGTGCGACTCGGTCGTCTTTTGTTCGACACAATGTTGCGACGACGGTCTATCGGCGGAATCGCTCGGCCGACATTCGTCGACATTCCGACTGATACTCAATGGCTGGAAGTTTAAATTGTCTGACGTCACCAGGGTTGTCATGCTTATTAATCTATCTTTATAAATGAAGTTGAATTTCCAATTAAAGACATGAGTCTACGAAGCCGGTAACTAACATTTTAAAACATAGGCAAGGAACAAATATTGTAACTTACCTACTCGATCATCTGGATTCTAGATTCTAGCTAACATTATGTTATCTATACTACCTATTATGTATAGTCCGTGCAATCCACGAAGACGCGCCCCACCAATTTTCGGGTGAGCATCTTTCCCTTTGACCGTGACGCTTTCTCTTAATTGGTCTATTTATTGTAGTGTGCGCGTGCTCTCATAGGTAATTAGTGTGTACCGATAACACTCAAACATTGGCGAAAGCTTGCACACATATACTATAGACAATTAGGAGGAATAGTGGGGTGCGTGGATTACACGGACTATATTTAGTATCCACATTTTTTTGATTTAAAATTTTTGAAAACTGTAGTTTTTTGCAAAAAACGCCAGTTTTCAAATTCTTAGTTACCGGCTTCATCCACTCGATGAAGCCGGTAACTAAAAATTTGTTGTTTCCACGAATGACTCACTACAACCTTAACGTGATTACTCTGTCGACATTAGTGTCTATTTACGTTAAATGTATATAATGCCCGTGTAAAAATACTTTCTTATTTCACCTTATAGGCCTGGAGATACTGACACAAAATTCTTGGTCATTTGTACCAGTATGGCGGTTTTACAGGGGTATAATTACGTAAAGGCAAAAAGGAAAATGATGGTCATAGCGCTCGCACTGGCAGCCCAAACGCGTGGGCGTTAATTGAACGTGTCGGATAAATAACGAGTGTCGAACGATTTGTTCCACAAAAATGAGAAGCTAATCATCGTCGAGTAGCCATTCACGAAAATCACCTTGCCATACTTTTCCAACAGGTCCCAATGGCCGCCATACCACTGCAAAGGTGTATTTTTTTTTTCGCCAAACGATTTGTACCAGTATGGCATTTAAATTTTTGGAAAGTATTTGACAAAATATGACCGTTACTATTTTTCCCATACTTCTAGTAGGGCGATAAAGTGCTGCCATACTTGAAATACTTATTTATTTGACACGTTTTAAAAATACGACTATAAAATACGTAAAATCATTTTTTACATCATGGCATCATTGTAGTCTCGTCATTTGGCAATTGTACCAAAAAAAATTGTTACAGATTGTAACCATGGGGCGGGATGACTATCGGACTTGAGCAAAAAAGTGATAAAAATTGGACGATTCGTACCAGTATGGCATTTGGATGTTTGGAAATTATACGATACAATGTGACCATTATTATATTTGCCATACTTGTAGTAGAGGGAAAAAGTGGCGCCATACTTGAAAAACCGTTTGAAATTACGAATAAAATCTTAGGATTTTGAAATAATATTGTTCATATTCGCTGCCTCCCACAGGTATGGCATTATCAGGCTCCTATTTATTATCATACAGGGAACTGTTAAAAAAAGTTTCAGGGTGGTACAAATCGTTTGGCGAAAAAAAAGACACCTTTGCAGTGGTATGGCGGCCATTGGGACCTGTCGGAAAAGTATTGCAAGGTGATTTTCGTGAATGGCTACTCGACGATGATTAGCTATGCAAAAATTTGCCTGGTACAAATGGTTCAATTTTTTTTTATTAAAATTAACGTATTCGCGTCGGTATGGCGGGCTGTAAGCCACACCCGACAAGTATGCCATTACGCTTTCGGCTACTTATTTTTTTTCGACTATCTGAAAATACAAGCATTTTGTGGAACAAATCGTTCGACACTCGTTATTTATCCGACACGTTCGATTAACGCCCACGCGTCTGAGCTGCCAGTGCGAGCGCTATGACCATCATTTTCCTTTTTGCCTTTACGTAATTATACCCCTGTAAAACCGCCATACTGGTACAAATGACCAAGAATTTTGTGTCAGTATCTCCAGGCCTATTATATCCAACTCACATCAAAATAAGCTTGGAGCAAAATAAGCTGCATTCAGTTTTGACGAGGGTTTAAAAATTAGAAATTACTCTTTATTATTATTGTGTTTCACATGAAAGGGGACATTAATGAATTCGCTCGTAAAATAAAAGCCTTTATAATACCGGAAATTAAGTAATTAGGGTTGGCCGTTGGACTTAAACATTTTTAATGACCTTTTATAAAAGCTGTGGAATAGTCTGTTTTAGCACAAATTGGCAATCTAGTTACAGGCACTTGGAATATCAAGTGGGCGCGTGCGTTGTGTTTTGCGTTACGTCAGGCAGTGCAATCCTAGGCAGTTGCGGTAGGTTCTATCGTACCCGCAACTCAGCCTTGCATCATGGGGTTATGGGGGGCGTCATCTAGTATATAATAACATAAGTATAAAATATGTTAGTCAGTTGACAACCCTAGGGCCGGGCGCGATTGTTACTTCAAGGGTAGCTCCAGAAGGATTAGACGGAAGAAAAGAACGGATTACTAGAACGAGAAACGCATGACCCTCCATTAAATAAATTAAGCCAGAATTAATTTGAATGAAAATACTCACGATATAACAAATGTTAAATTTTACACGTATTACCACGGTTTCAAAACTTACTGATAAGTGCTGGATAATAGACTCTCTGATAGATCTGACTGATAGAGTATACTTTATCTATCCAGTACTTATCAGTAAGCGGTGAAAGGTCTTTTGTCTAAAAACACTTTCGTTCCGACAATTTGGCACACCTGTTAATTATTTTTGATTTATAATAATATCATGGTACCTTTTTCGATATGCGTGTTTATGAAATAGGAGGCAAAATTTCTTACGGTCGATTTACAATAACAATCGTGCGTTAGGTCCTTACTTGTGACTCTATATTATTGTCAGACGTAATGTGTGGTATGTGTCTGGGAAATATAGCAAGCAAGTGGACCTCAAATCTAAATGCGCAATACGTGCTTTCCTTAAATCAAAATCATAAATGAAGGAAAGGATGTTGTAAACACAAAACTTGTACAAGTAATATAAGCCTAACGATCAAAAAATAGAAACACTTTAAATGGAAAAAGCGGTCCTCGATAACGAAAAGTACTTTGATAATTGCAACGAACGTATGGCTCGAACACCTTCAAAGCTTATAAACTTTAAACGCCAGCTCAGTTAAGTAACAAAACGAACATAATCCCAGTTCCAACTTAGTAGAAAAAAATGTAAAGTACGGAACCGATTCTTTGTTGGGAAATTTTCTTTAAACTCGGGTTAAGAAATATCGCAAGTCCATTCAAACGCTCAGAGTTTTGAATTTGATCCGTGTTTCTTCAATTAAAATATTATTATGAACATTATGTTTTGATATTATAGTTAAACTATTTGTTTAATATTTTTAACAAATAATCGCTCGAACGAAAGGACGTAAAAACAGATTCTTAAAATTAAAAAAAAATTGTCGTTCGATTTCGCAAGAACATAATAAAGCTATTAGTATTTTAGTTTCATTAAAATTAGGTGACTTATAATACGTTTCTGATATAATCCATACCTACTAATATTATGCGTCAGTATTCTCTTCACGCCTAATCGGCTCAATCAATTTTCATGGAATTATTATGAAGATGCTTTGATTCCCGGGAAAGAATACAAAAAAAAATAATGCGGAAAAAAGCAGTATAAGAAGTAAGATGACACCCGCAACACCATTGCGCCAAAATAAGTTTATCACGCAGGAACCGCACATTTTTCGGAATAAAAAGTATCCTATGCCCTTTTTTTATGAAATAAAGGGACAAACGAGCAAACGGGTCACCTGATGGAAAGCAACTTCCGTCGCCCATGAACACTCGCAGCATCAGAAGAGCTGCAAGTGCGTTGCCGGCCTTTTAAGGGTAATAGGGGAGGGTAGGGAAGGGAATAGGGTAGGGGATTGGGCCTCTGGTAAACTCACTCACTCGGCGAAACACAGCGGAAGCGAAGCGCTGTTTCTCGACGGTTTTCTAAGAGAACGTGGTATTTCTCCGGTCGAGCCGGCCCATTCTTGCCGAAGCATGGCTCTCCCAAGTCTCACTTTCTCTGGACTCAAAGTATTTCCATATCTCATTCCAGCAAAATCGGTTCAGCGATTTAGACGTGAAGAGGTAACAGACAGAGATACTTTCGCATTTTTAATATTAGTATGGATCACTATCTTATAAAAATAATTTCAACTCAGGTCGAAAACTATAAGCTGGTCGTTTGTGGGCACTTTTAACAAAAGCGTGAGCCGAGCGAGTCGTTATAGCAAGTGAGTCAAGTGGTCAAGTGCACTCGTACGCACACTGGCACAACTCATATTATAGTCGAGTACTGGCGCAGATACGGGTGTGGAAAAACGAGCCATGAATTGCCTGATATACAAATTAAATAAAAAAAATAGCTGTTGCAAAAACTCCTTAGCGCCACCTTAGTGCGGAATAGGAGTTTTTTTTTCAACTTATAACTTGACTGCTTACTAAAAGTTTCCAATTTTTTTGTGTAATCACTCCTAAAAGTTTGGGTATTAATTGAAGAAACAACTCGTATTGCATGATTAAACCTAAGTTTCTTAAGTCAGACCCGTCGTTAATGCCAAAGTATGACCAAAGTAAAAACTTAGCAAGCAATTTCAAAAACGTCTCTAGTTCAGATAAGTAAAAACTTTTAATTTTACTCGAAAACATGATTTCTCGAGTCCAACTTTTAAATAGGATTATTAAGCTAACAGAAAAACTTCCGGACATTTTCTAAGGCAGCTTAAAACATATTTACTTAAAGTAGAAACAACTTTGTCAATTTCATAAAAATGTTTAAGAACTAGTTTATTTAGGTATTTTCAATTAGATAAGGTCTTGAAAAATTTTATTGGTGTCGCACTGCAAACTTAATCAAATATTCGTTGTATAGATGGGTAGGATAGCGCTCAAACTGCTGAACAGACTTTCATAGAAATGGAGACAATTTAAGTCCTAGGAAATGACAAAGCATATTTTTATCCAGGATAAATTAAGATTTAGTAGTACTACATCTAAACCAATTTAACAAAACTGCGAGTTGTTTTACTTAACTCACATTTTACATTTTTATATTATTTTCTATTGGCTTATTGTTTTCTTGAACATCTTGTAGAAATATAAAATTACTTTTATAAATAGTTAGCTATAAGTTTTAAAAGACAATAAATACAAATAAATTAGACCAAAGTCAGTCCATCCGTTTGGACGCTACGATGCTGAACAAACACACGCAGACAGACCCTCATTTTCTTAGGTCGTTTCCAAGTAAGAATCATGCTGATGATATTGGAATATTTAATACTAGATAACGCCGGCAACTCCGTTATGCCAAAACTCGTTTATCGCGCGGGAACCGTACATTTTTTCCGAACAAAAAGTATCCTATGTCCTTTCCCGGGACTCAGAGTATCTCCATGTCAAATTTCAGCAAAATCGGTTCAGCGGTTTGGGCGTGAAGAGGTAACAGACAGACACACTTTCACATTTATAATATTAAGTATGGAAGTATGGATATGGAAAGTATGGATATTATAAGCGCTCAATCTCTCGTGTAGATAAGACAGTGTGTCCTATCTGGATCTCGAATCTATTGTCGTGTCGAGAGGCACTCGGAGTTATGATGTGACAAACTTTTTGTTATGTTTATTTCGCGCATCGATTATATCAAGTACTCGTATTTTCCGCGCGGCAGATCCTCCGATTAAAGGGGCATCTTAGCATCTATAAATTATCAACTACGGTGAATCCAAAAGGAGGGAAAAACTAAAATCCTTACTGTGTCTGTCTGTCTGTCTGTTACCTCTTCTAACCAAACCAAAGGTGAATGCCCAAAAAAAACCCATAGTCGATTAAAATAATTTATATACAGCAAAGTAGACCATTAATAGTAGACTGTAAATATGTAAGTCATTTTATTCAAAACCATAACCGAAACGGATAATTTGAAAAAATAAATCTGAGATTTTGATACAGCGCTTTAAATCAACTGTGTAGTTTCTTCCTTTGTTTTTGTGTTTTCCTTGTAAAAACGCTGGTGACACGTATAAGAATATACAATTTAGAGAAAATAAAGTCAAAACCAGCCAAGTGCGTGTCGGGCCACGCGCAATATAAGGTTCCGTAGTACCGCTAGTTTTTTATATTTTTTGAATGGTCAATGAATGTACATATTTTAACATGTTATACATTACTAACAACATCATCTCAGTTACGTTTTTAAAGGAATTTAATTTATAAGTTCCTTTATTACTTCTGCGAATAGTTACATTTTTTGTAGTTGATCGACTATTACTCAAACTTATGAAGTCTTCTTAGCCGTTATAGTTTTTCTTTTAAATTCAGCATATTTCCTACTCCCGTGAATATTTTTCCAGAAGCAACCGTTTAGCTGGTAAAAGGGGGGACACTGCAGGACTCTAAAGATTTTTTTTCCACTTTAAAACTTTATATTTCACATCTCTAAATCGGAAACTGATATTTATTTATCCCCGCTAAAATATGTGTAGGGGAGGAGGATAATATGTGTACTTACCTTAAACATTTTTTTAAAGTTCTTATATACCATTTTGTCGGCATCATTAATATGACTGTGCATTCATGCCGAATTACAGCTTTGTAGATCCTATATAGTCTCTGAGCAAAACCGCGGACACACAGACGGACAGACAGACGGGCGGACGGACAGACCAAAACTAAGTATAAGAGTTCCTTGTTGACTACGGAACCCTAAAAAGAGATGTCACCGTACTTTTTTCGGAAGAAAGCGTATTCCCTCTTAAACGCACCTGTAGCTCTACTAATGTTGTGAGTGTCCATGAGTGACGGTAATTGCTTTCTATCAGGTGACCCGTTTGTTCTTTTTTTTTTTTATAACACTTTTTGCACACATAAAGGTACAGAGGCGGGCTTTATGCCTTTAGGCTCTCTCTTTTGCCCTTTTATTTTCGAAAAGACGTAGATAGTTAACTGATATCATTTGTAATAATCGTTAAAAATACATGTACAGATTGTACCATTTCTATACCAAACTGACATTCTATACTTTCAGATATAAAAGTGATAAATATTTTAATATTAAATACATGAATATAAGAATTAATAGACAAATATAAATGTGTTTTTACTAAGTACTAATCGTCACAATATCGTTTGTAGCATCATGTCGTCCTAAATATCATAGATTCCTTTAAGAAAAGTCAATTGGTTACGATCGTTTTTAAAGTACTTGGTGATTGTTTAATCCAAAAAGGATATTGTATTTGGGATACTGTAGATGTAGTCTACTATGCCCCATGTAAATGGTTTGAATCGATTACGGGTTTTTGGTCCATATATTTTTGGGCATTCACCTTTCAACAAAATCGGTTCCATGGTTTAGGCATGAAGTGATATTAGATAGACAGACACACTTTCGCATTTATAATATTAGCATGGATAAAATATTCCAATATCATCATCATCGGGAACCGACCTTTTTGCGGGATAAAAATATCCTTGGTCCTTTCCCGGGACTCAAAATTATCTCATAACCGAATTTCAGCAAAATTAGTTGAGTGGTTTAGAGAAAAAGACAGACTGACTAGACTGACTCACAGACATACTTTCGTTTTATAATATTAGTATAGATATAGACTACCTGTTGCCAGCGACTTCATCCGCGTTAGCACAGTTAGATCACGTCCCAAATATTATTTTTCAAAAATATTCAATGTACAGAATTGACTTAATTTCCTACGATTTTATTCAGTAATTAAAGTACTATTAAAGCGAACGCCTTCATCATAGAAGCTCAAATCTTAAATAATTTCAGTTCAATCAGTCGAAAGTCTCGGTTTAAAATTGACAACGTTTCATACAAACTGTCAACCCTAATTTCACCCTCTTGGGGGTAGAATTTCCAAAAACGCCTAAATTATATCCATTCAATTTTAATTAGTAACCCAATAATAAAGTTTCATGTTTCTAACTTAAGAAATGACGGACTTTCATTCAAACTTTCAACCCCAATTTCACCCCCTTGGGGGTAGAATTTCCAAAAACGCCTAAATACGTGTCTATTCATTTTTAATCAGTGGCACAAAAATAAAGTTTTATGTTTCTAACTCAAGAAATGACGGACTTTCATTCAAAATTTCAACCCCAATTTCACCCCCTTTGGGGTAGAATTTCCAAAAAAGCTTAAACACATATTCATTCATTTTTATTCAGTAACCTAAAAATAAAGTTTCATGTTTCTAACTTAAGAAATGACGGACTTTCATACAAACTTTCAACCCCTATTTCACCCTCTTCGGGTTAAAATTTCCAAAATTCCTTCCTTAGTGGGTGTCTACTTAATAAAATAATCCTGCTGACCAAATTTCGTGGCTGTAACTTTAACAGTTTTTGCTCTGCGATGATGAATCAGTCAGTCAGTCAGTCAGTCAGTCAGTCAGTCAGGACTTATAATTTTATATATAAGTAATGATGTACAGCTTAATTGTAGCACAGTTGAAGTTTTCAGGCAAGTCAAAGGCGCCGTCTAATTGGAGTGCGGGCTGATTACAGTTCCATCCCAAGATATGGTTTAGTGTAATTGCATAAATTCCAATTTGTAGCTAATCTCCTACAACTTAGTAACGGCGCTACGTAATCGACTTTCTTATGCTACGAATATTTTTAGGTTCCAGCATTTGTGAGTCCACTTTTTTTTATTTTCATAATAATAAACCTTGGTATGTTTTTGGTATTTTCGTGAAATAAAATAATAAAAACATTGAAGATAAAATATTTAACTTTGTATAATAACAATGGCTTCATACACAGGTATGTCATTGCAGTTATACAATGTAAAAAAGCCTGTGTTATCCGCGATAGCCCAAGTAGTATAGGTTTTAACACCTCCTTCGTGGGTATCGCAGACACTATATATTTTCAATTGCTATGCGGCAGCCGGCTGCCGCGTGGGGATTGATTGGGTTAATTTTTATGTTATTTCTTTTGGCCCTATTGATTGATATCGATAAATTTGTTGAGACCTTGGCCATTAACCTATCAACCCCCATAATACACCGGCGACCGCGACAACAATAGAATAACAATAGATTTCCAAGAATCCGCGATCGAAGGATTAAAAGCTGAACGAACACTAGGTGGCACTAGAACAATATAAATAGCCCCTACCCAATTGACATTAAACGAGTCAATTACATACATTTTGATCGGCGATTCTATAAAGAAGCGATAAACAAAACATGTTGGATAAAGAGCCGTGTCTTCAAAACCATTATTCTTATTTTCAGACATCAGAATATTTACCGAAACGTTGTCAAATGTCAAGCAAAATTTTTTGCTTACTGTCTGTGCTGCCCCCGTAGACAAGTGGCAAAACGGTAACGCTAACGCTAGCGCTACAAAATGTATGGATTTGACATTAGTATTCGCTAGGGAAGCGATAACTTATGTCAAATCGCAAACATTTTGTAGCGCTAGCGTTAGCGTTAGCGCTTTGCCACTTGTCTACAGGCCCTGGTGCTGAGTCTAGGGTAAAAGCATTGCAGTAAAGGCCCTTTCACACTTTCCATATTATTGTCGTGTTCAGGATGGGTGGGCTTGAGATTAGGTGTCTTGATATTATAAGTGAAAGACAGCATAGACTAATAAAGACAGGCCTTGACTCGACTTCTTGTATTGCAGTATTTGACATTAGTAGAAATGGCCAAAGAACTCTGAGTACAGACTACAGACTAAAGAGCAGTGTTGCCAATGCTTAATATTATCTATATGTAAAAATTATTATAACCTGAAAATGACGTAAAGTGGCATTCATTCATTAATGCCTGGGGTTAATAAAGATTAATCAAAAGCTAGTCAAGAATACATCACACCTTCCCCGAATGCTGTTGCTTACTTAGGCCAGGTGACATCGCATGATTAATCGTGTAGTTCTACCCTGGCCGCTGGGGGGTGAAACCTGGCCCAGGGGGTGAAAATAAATCCATCAATCTTTGCCTCTTATGAATTTAGCTCCGCTTGTTTTGAGTGTGTCAATCTTTGCTAACATTGTTGACAAATCAGTTGGAGATATATTTTTGTTCCCTTTTAAGAGATTAGTACCCGATAAAAAATATTTTTTAACTTATATTTACTCTCACCACGTAATATTACAAAGCAGAGTCGCTTTCCGATTTCTTTCTTGATAAATCACTTGCATAGTTTTAAAGATCTAAGCATGCTTAGATCTGTAAAGCTACGCGACTGATTCAGCTATATTATTAACTAGCTGTTGCCCGCGACTTCGTCCGCGTTAACATAGTATAATAACAAAGATGGATAGTTTTCCACTTTTTGTGGTTCCTCATACAAAGGGTAAAAACGGGACCCTATTTAAGCAAACGTCAAACGCAAACGTCAAAAAACTTTCATGTTTCTAACTCAAGAAATGACGGACTTTCATTCAAACTTTCAACCCCAATTTCACCCCCTTGGGGGTAGAATTTCCAAAAACGCTTAAATACCTATCCATTCATTTTTAATCAGCAGTCCAAAAATAAAGTTTCATATTGCTAACTTAAGAAATGACGGACTTTTATTTAAGCTTTCAACCCCTATTTCACCCCCTTGGGGGTATAATTTCCAAAAACACTTAAACACGTAGCCAATCATTTGTAATCAGTAGCCCAAACATAAAATTTCAAGTTTCTAACTTAAGAAATAACGGACTTTCATTCAAACTTTCAACCCCAATTTCACCCCCTTGGGGGTAGAATTTCCAAAAACGCTTAGATACGTATCCATTCATTTTTAATCAGTAACTCAAAAATAAAGTTTCATGTTTCCAACTCAAGAAATGACGGACTTTCATTCAAACTTTCAACCCCAATTTCACCCCCTTCGGGGTAAAATTTTCGAAATTCCTTCCTTAGTGGGTGTCTACTTAATGAAACAACCCTACTCAACAAATTTCGTGGCTGTAACTTTAACAGTTTTTGCTCAGCGATGATGAATCAGTCAGTCAGTCAGTCAGTCAGTCAGGACATGTAATTTTATAAGTATAGATAAAATCAATTTGAATTTTTCAGTCTTGGTAAAACTAGAGAACAGTTGAACCAATTTGCTCAGTATTGAAATATTCGTAGAAGTTCAAGGAAGGTTTATACTTTGAGAAAAATTGGGAGTAAAAGTGATACGAAGTTTCAATCAACTTCTAAATTCACTAAGTTTGTAATAATAAGGAGGACAAAAAGTAAAAAAAAAGTCAAAACACAGTTTTCGTACGGTCTACGTTTAAAGAATTTAAATATTTAAAAGTTGTCGTTATTATCGATATAAACCTTTATTTTATTCAGTGTAATATTTTAAAAAAATATTTACAGACATAACGGCGTGACGAAGCATTTCGATATTTTATACAATAAATCGTACAGTTGATCCGGCTTTGCACGTTTAAAATACGACTGAAAATATACAACAAACTGAGCTTAGTCTGAACTCTGAAGTGATTAAATAGACAGGTTAGTTAGTATTCGTAGTTTGTGACATGAACAGCTTATGCGTTCGATCGTTTCGATCCACCGCAAATTAATTGGTTTCTTATGAGGGTTCCTTGTGTTCGCTTCCTAAGCCTTGATACCTATTAATATTAAATCAAAATATCTTTGACTTATTTTTACTTTATTATCAAGTCTATTTATATTGCAAAAGACTTAAATTTGTGACCTATCGATGATATGAAATTTTCTCACGCAAGAATATCACTATCACGCTCCTATCGTATGCGAAATAGCAACACTATTTTCATTTAAAAAAATTCTTTCTATTGTAGCAAGCAGGATCATAATTATTATGAGCTGCGTAATCATAAAGTGGTAGAAAGTGATTTTTTATTAGATAACGATAACGCAGCTTCCAAACGTTCCTGGGCCTGTAGACAAGTGGCAAAGCGCTAACGCTAACGCTAGCGCTACAAAATGTATGCGATTTGACATAAGTCATCGCTTCCCTGGCGAATACTAATGTAAAATCCATACATTTTGTAGCGCTACCGTTAGCGTTAGCGTTTTGCCACTTGTCTACGGGGGCAGCTAGGACCACACGTCGCTGCACGACATCTCGTAGTAGTGCTACAATCTCGTAGCACTTCTACAATCTCGTAGCACTGCTACGATATTTTGGCAAAATTTAATCAAAATCGGCTGATAAGTTTCAATGTAAACAATGAAACCTTTAGTTTCATACCCGTAACAAGTACACCGCGAGACTAGATTGATGTGGTAAGCACGCTCTAAGCCAATACACGCAAAGTTTCAAATAACTTAAAGCCATCCACATGAGGCTCAACGGAATTAACCATGAGCTAAATTTACGTAAACTACTGCATAAAATTAGGGTCAGCAAGATTTAAGTTCGGTAAGATACATTGCTCTGAAGCTATTGCGTTTTGTGGTCTCGGTTTTCATTCACGGTTTCGGTTTCATTTGCATTTTGGTTTTCGATCGATAACCACTAATATTTTCATCAATATTTAAGTAAAAATGTTATAAATTACTTCAATATTTTCATTAAAATATTACCTGTGACTTGTTACCTCAAAGCAATGTACTTTTTCTCGCAATCAAAAATCGCCCACGTAGCTACCTATCTATACATACATATACAAGATGTAACAAAACAATGCAATAGTACTTTAAAGTTTAAGGTGTGCATATTGTGTCCCTTATAAGGCCGTGTTCACACCAAACTGACTATACGCCGCTGAATGTGAGCGAGCGTTACGCAGTTTATTGTATTTCCATACAAATTCACTTTTTCGTTCACACCTAACTGACTATACGTCATTACGCTAGGCGTAGGGCGGACATTCGATACCGTATATTTTCACGTTCACTTACGTTCACACTGGGGCTCACAGTGAGCCTGCTCACATTCAGCGGCGTATAGTCAGTTTGGTCTGAACACGGCCTAAAGAGTTCACTGTAAAAGTAACAGCGCTGAAAGAGCATTTTTTTATAGAATTGTATGGGTAAGCGCCCCAGTAGCAGCAGATGAGTTTTCCCATACAAAAGTTTAAAAAAAGTTGCTCTTTTAGCTCTTCTTATAAGCGAAACATACACACCCTAAAGTGATATCACTTTGTTTTGTTACAGCTTGTGTAAAGTTATAGGAATTAATAGTAAAAATCAAACAGTTCATCTTCACGGTAACATAATAATAATTACATTTGACATAAAACGTAAATCCATTACAAAATCTTCTCTTATATATAAAAATGGATTTTCAAAGTCGCACTAAAACTCGAAAACGGCTGAATGGATTGGGCTGATTTTAGTCTTAAAATATTTGTAGAAGTCCAGGGAAGGTTTTAAAGTGACACGAAGTTCACCGGGACAGCTAGTTATTCATATAAAGTATGTCTGTTTGTTTCTATCTCACGCTTAAACAGTTGTAGATACTTTCAGTCACGGAAAAGGACTTAGAAATAATTTTACTATTGCGTAAATATGAATTGTTCCCGCGCAATACAATAATCTCAGTGCATCAAAGTTACAAGCAAAATTTAAAAGAACGTAATTGAATAAAAATATACTAAGTAAATAAAAGTAGACACCTTCATATTTTAAAATTTAAACAATATTTGATAATATTGTTTTAAAATATAACAGCGCTTACGCAACATGCATCTAATTTAAACTTTATATTTCTAACAATTTTGGATCCACAAAGTTTTATCTACCCACATTTGCGCGTTGAAACTTATCGTGGACTTAATTCTAATATCAAACAAAACAGACCCTTATTTACTAAGCAATAAAGACCCTTACCATATCGCACAAACACTTCACTCCACTAAACACTAGAACTGTCACTACGGAATGTTGGAGTCCACACAGAAAGTCCGTCAGCCCCCGTGGGCGATCACAGGCACACTGAAGCGAGCTCCACGCGGCGCGCGCATCGCCGCTAATTTATACACATTTATCAAGATAATTCCACAAATTGAACTAAATAATGACATTACGGCACCACTGTTCGATTCTCAGCCATCTTAGATTAAATTAATATCAACAACGGCTTAGATTTACTGAGATACGGCGCGATAAAAACGATGAAGCTTCAGCGGTTTTATTCACTGATTAGGTTTGTTTAGTTCGTTAAAAATTAAATTAAAACACTACATATACATATTATATTATATAGAGATCTATATAATATAATATGTATATGTAGTGTTTTAATTTAATTTTTAACGAACTTTTGTGTTTTAATTTAATTTTTAACGAACGATATTATACAGATGTATAAATGTATAAAGTGCTTTAATTTTTACTATTTACTTATGACACTATATTATTTCTGTATCTTTATGATTAGGTTTGCTTAGTTCGTTAAAATTTAAATTAAAACACTACATATACATATTATATTATATAGATCTGTATAATATCTGTAAAATACATAAATGTATAAAGTGCTTTAATTTTTACTATTTACTTATGACACTATATTATTTCTGTATCTTTATGATAGTAAAGAATATACCAATCCAATCCGGGGCCACAAAACCTGGTGGCACTTGCACTGTCAAAAAATTATTGTTATTGGTTGGTTTGAAGAGTAAGGTTTTGAATCTGTTCGGTCTGGAATTATATTCTTGTTTATTACGTGGTGTGAATAAGAGTGTTATGCATCAATACTTATGAATACCTTAGGGCCTAGCCAAACTAGCACAAACATACACACATCAGAATTAGATACATTCCCAATCTCAACGAAGATCCGCTCGGATTGTTGACTGCTACTGCTGTGTTTCAAACAGGCTGGACCCCTTGGAATTACGCCGAGATGTAGCTTCACTCTGCATCCTCTATCGGTTGTATCACGGGGAGTGCTCTGAGGAATGAAAAAATATATACTATTCTCATCACCTTGATGAGTGGCAGTCTTCCACCTTGCGTTTTTCGCGTAACTTTCTTCCGCACGCTGTAAAACTCTGGAACAAACTGTCACCAGCAGTATTTCCGGACCAACACGACATGCAAACCTTCGAGAGAGAGTATTGCTTTTTAAAAGGCCGGCAACGCACCTGCACCTCTTCTAATATTGCGAGTGTCAATGGGCGACGGTAGTTGCCTTCCATCAGGTGACCCGTTTGCTCGTTTTCCCCCTTATTTTATTTAAAAAAAGTCTACAGAACTGTGCAGTTCTTTGCCATGTCTTGCGCCACACGAAAACATGATTTTTTTTACCAAAAAAAAACATTAACTCGGCGTATTATTTTTTTATACAAGATGTTAGTGTAAACACCGTTATCCTTGAAACCATCAAATAAGCCCGTCAAAATGAACAACTTTTTCTATGAGAACAAAGCTGGGAACTCAAAAAAATCCGTCTTCATACCCATACAAATTGCCGATCCGGGCATCCGTATGGATATGAAGACAGCATTTTTTTTGAGTTCCTAGCATTGTTCTTATAGAAAAAGTCATTCATTTTGACGGGCTCATTTGATGGTTTCAAGAATAACGGTGTTTACACTAACACACTGTATATATTCTTGTTCCCCCGTACGTTATCGGTTTACTGTCGGTGACTGCCATGTGACCTTTCTAAGCCAGACAAACACCTACAAGCAGACATCTTACACAATATGCACTGTGTTAATTTTTATAATATTAGTATCATTTTAGTAAGAGATAAAATGTTGTAATAAGCTCCTGAGAAGATAAGTGCTTACGTCAGTGTTTCCCAAACTTGTCGGGACCGCGACCCATCTACAAGAAAGTTTAAAGTTCGCGGCCCACCTTGTGTAATGAAGACAAAAAAGCAGCGGTATGTTGCTGCCGCAGCATTTATCCGTAAATTCTTATCGTAATTCCCACCATATCATCATCGTCAGCCTTACTTCGAATGCCCCGCCCCCGTCCCGCACGCACCCACGACGACGAACGAACGAGTAAAAGACAATTGAACGAGTACGAGAGTCATCCTATAGTTTCAGGGCCCACCCAAAATCTACCCGCGACCCACCAGTGGGTCGCGACCCACACTTTGGGAAATACTGGCTTACGTCATAATATTATTACGATGTCATGTCTAAAACTTTTGATTTCAGTAAGTCTATGACGTATGTATGCCTTGTTATATTATTATAATAATTAAATTACCTATTACTAGACATATTATACATGACTGTAATAATTGGGATTTGGGATCAATGACAAAAAAAATATTTTGCATAAATTAAATACTTTTAAGTAAGTTTTATATTAAGTTTCAAAATAATAACGTGGGCTATAACTAATTGTGATCTATGTTCTGAATTACAATGTATGTATTTGACTTTTACTATTATACTGGATGACGCCCGCAACTCCGTTTATTGCGTGGGAATCGTACATTTTTTTATGATAAAAATTATATCCTTTCCCGGGATTCAAAGTATCTCCATACCCAGCAAAATCAGTTCAGCGGTTTGGGCGTTAAGAAATAATAGACAGACAGACAAACTTTCGCATTTACAAAATCAGTATGAATATTATCAGACATAGCCCCACACAGACAAAGTCAAGAGCAAAAGCTATTAAAACAGCGCGTTAAAACTAAAAGGAAAATCCATGGTTTAGCGTCAATACACTGCGAAGGATTTTGCCGTGAGCTTTACTAGTTCGTTTGCGAAAAGGGATTGTATTTTTGACATCAAACCAAACAAATCATACTACGAATAAAACTTTTCTCGTTGTTTTCACTACTAGTGAGGGATGCCTAGAACAATTTTTTTTTGTGATTACTAACAAGCTAATTTTTTGTGAGTAGCTACATTTTGATAAGACGAACAACATTTTTATTTTCGAAAAATCTCGAAAGTGGTAGCTAACAGAGATAGAAAGGATTTCATACTTTGACTTGATGGTTCATGGTCCTAAAATATGGATTATTTTATGTGTAGGACAAGGTTACTTATTAATTATTATATAACTATTAACCTACCAATATACAAAAAATTAGCTGGTTAGGGTTCCGTTTTAGGTTTACAGTAGTCAACCAAGTTTTGTTGATTACAGAACCCTAAAACGGAACCCGAACCAGCTGATTTTTTGTATATTGGTAGGTTAATAGTTATATAATTTGAGAGTAACCTTGTCCTACAAATAAAATAATCCATATTTTAGGACCATCAAGTCAAAGTATGAAATCCTTTCTATCTCTGTTAGCTACCACTTTCGAGATTTTTCGAAAATAAAAATGTTGTTCGATCAAAATGTAGCTACTCACAAAAAATTTGCTTGTTAGTAATCACAAAAAAAATTGTTCTAGGGCTCCCGTACTATACAATTAAGGTCTGTTTACATTGCGATGCGACACATTTTAAACGTGTTACTCAAAATTGTGCTTTATTTACTGGATGAGTTAATCTTCTTGAAGATTTGTTGCCGTTTGATTATCGGGCTGCTTATTCCAATTTTGAATGGGTCATTTAAAAATGCTTTGCAGTGATTGGCTACAAGAAAGCGAGGCATTAAGCTTGACTTTGTGCCATGTTGTGTGCATAAAGTACAATAAAAGAGTTCACCAGAATTTTTTTTATTACAGTAGTCGTCTATGGACTTTTACCCATATCCGTTTTAATAAGTCGCGTTGATTACATTTTAATCATGAATACTAATGTTTCACCAGCAGAAATTATAATTTTCATTAGCTTCACGTAGGTAGTAAGCATGAAAAAAAGTAGGTGTTAGGTTTATTTTCGTTACGGAATTACTTGATTCGGTCGATAAAGGCTATGCAATAGCTTGAAACCCATGAATCTTAAAGCCCCCTTAAGACATTGACTAACAAAAATATTAATCCCTTTTTTACTCGCTTATATAAATTCGGGTGTTATCAGGCGTACATACATACATACGGATGTAATGTTCCACCAGTACTAATATCCCGTGATTTTGGTTTGTCGATGCTAATGGGTCAATCCGTTTAGCGACATGGCCTTTATTCCAACGACATAAGGATCATAGGCCTTAAAATAACAGAACACGTGCCGGATTTGATCAGGTGAATCAATCGACGCAACAAACACATTAGGGATACACATGCCGTGTACACTGTGTTGTTAAAGCTGTACATCTACAAGCTATTATGAGCCTACTAGCTATTAGTCAGGGAGCCCTAGAACAATTTTTATTTTTTTTGATAACTATCAAGCTAATTTTTTGTGAGAAGCTTCATTTTGGTAAGACAAACAACTTTTTTATTTGAGAAAGATCTTGAAAGTGGTAGCTAACAGAGATAGAAAGGGTTACATACTTTGATTTGATGGTCCTAAAATATGGATTGTTCTAATGCTTCAAGCCCCAAGCGGTCGCATGCAACCGCAATAACAATATAAATCTATTGTGTCTCGTTTCTTCCACGATCCAGGGATTAATAATTGTGGGACAATGTTACTCTTAAATTAAGTAACTATTAACCTACCAATATACAAAAAATCTGCTGGTTAGGGTTCCGTTTTAGGGTTCTGTAATCAACAAAACTTGGTTGGCTACCGTACCCTAAAACGGATTCTACAAATAGAACAATCCATATTTTAGGACCATCAAATCAAAGTGTAAAATCCTTTCTATCTCTGTTAGTACCACTTTCAAGATGTTTCGCAGATAAAAATGTTGCTTGTCTTATCAGAATGAAGCTACTCACAAAAAATTAGCTTGTTTTTTTTTTCAATCAAAATGTGAAAATTCAATAAAAAAAAATTGTTCTAGGGCTCCCTGACTATATGAGTAGTGGCTTCGCCCGCATAAAATAGTGTTGGCACTAGGGGACTGGCGCGGTAAAGCTATTGCATAGCATTTTATCAACTTATGTCTAGTCGCACGCACAAAAACACCGTGCCAAAGTCTGCCGAACTGAAACGACGTTAAATGTTGCACGGGTTTCAACGCCAAACGGCTGTGTATGTTGTTTGGTGTTAGGTTTTTTTCGTTATGGAATTTCTTAATTCGGTCGTCGCGCTCAAAGCCTGCAATAAAAGCTATGCAATAGCTTAAAAACTCCTTATAATTTTGGTATCTATAATTTTCCTTTTGGGTGGAATTTCAAAAATTAAAATTGGACTATGACATATTGGAATATCATTTCACAGTATCTTCATTTTATTATTGCATTTTAATTACCTTGATTTGATTTTTTTTTTGCAGTTTAATAGAAAACAGAATTAACCGAAGAAACGAAACTGCATTCATACTATATGAATATATTAAAATCAGAGTACTTACCTGCTATAACATTTTTGTTGCTTAGCTAAATCTACCAACGCAATTTATTCGAACGAATTAAGTAGGTACTACGAAAGAATAAAGGTTTAATGAAATTATCCGCTTAATTTTAATGACTATAATTGAAATCAAAGGCATCGTTGAAAGAAGTGCGATGAAAAATTATTAGACCGCAACTTGAGTTCTCTTTAACGTCGGGAAAACAGCGGGAAATCGATTTAACGAGGAAAATCATTGGGGAAATCATGTATGAGTTATCACGAATTGAATAAGTAATAAGAATAATAAGAATGGCAGCTCTAAATATTTTTTAAACGTCATATTTTGTGGTTTCCACTAATCAAAGTAAATACAGGCCGTATTTACTTTGATTAGTGCGAGTGCAGGTGATTAGTGATTAGGAGAAATTAAAGAACTTGCACTTATCAGTCGCTGTCCATACTTACTTTCTCCTGATTACTAATCACCTGCACTTATCACTAATTAAAGTGAATAGAGACCTTTACAAAGGTTTCTCAACTCAAAATATACTTGTACTGTCGCACTCAGAGACAATAATTACGTAACTGTAATCGAAAGATTTTGAAATCAGCCCCATATTGTATTAGTTAAATTCTTGATTTTATTACAGTTAAATAATTATTTATTATTCATCTCTGAGTACGGCAGATGTGTGTATTTGCAACAAAAAATCTCCATACACAAAAGTAATTGTAATATTTTCAATGATATTCTACTTATACAGATCTTACGTTCATACTATTTTCCGGCAAATCTCTTCCGAGCAATTTTCAAATTCAAAATTGGACACATTGACAAATTTGACAGGTAAGTGAAACAAAAGATACGAAATGCCATTTACATAAAAGAGACAGACTAAATAAAAGACGACAATTGGGTCGTATTACACAACGCGCGCGGTAGTAACATATTAATCTGCTTTTAATTTTTTAATATAATATCATTGAATATATTTCAAAATGTTCAATCAAATCATTAGATTAATTATATTTATCTGATAGTACAAACATAATCTCAAGATAAACATTAGTTGAAAATAAAAAAACGCATATTGCAAGAAATAAGTAGAAATAAATAGCAAACTTTTTCGCTCGTATGACGCTCGCAATTTCTAGACAAAAACAAATAGAACGAATTAAGGATGCGCCATTTTAAATGAATGAACGAACGAGTGAATGGGAACAGTGAATGTAATGAACGTGTCTCAGTAATTACAGGCTCAAAGAGCAGCTTTTCCTAAGCGCCACGGAGGCATTTCATTTATGATATAACTTACAGGATAATTCTTTTTTCATTTATGAACAAAAGTTATTGCTTTGTTATTTATTTCTACACTAATATTAAAAAAGGAAAGATTTGATTGAATGTTTGGTCCAATGAATTTTATTGATTACGTTCAAACTTCAAACACAAGTTCTGGTGTATCTCCTACTGCAGAAAAATGTACGGGTCCACGTGTTTTTTTTTTTTTGTATTGGCTTAAAATCGAAAAGCTATTATGAAAGGATCATGTAGGGTGCTAGAAATTACCCATCTTCAATTCACACAAACATTCTTCAACTATTGGCGTATTATCCAAATTGGAGAGAAATTCGTATCGTTTTTGTTTACACATAATATTATGAAAACTAAGGGAAAATACCTAATGCTAGACACTGAACTAATAGATGACACTTATGACAAAAATACCATAAAAATAAGAATTACTCTAATTATTTCTCACCACTGTAAATTTTATAAGCTTCTCAAGCTATCTGTTGAATTGAAAAAATATATTAGAGACGCCTTCGGGAACAAAATTTTAAAATGGGATCAGTTTTCGTAAATAATATGACCACGTCAACACGCGCTTGGCAATTTCTTAGCAAATAGGTTAAGGAAGGCGAAATTTTGCACGTAAGTTTTGAATACGTTTATTTGATTTTTTGTAATTTCTATTGATTTCATTGGATTAATGGTCATGTTGTATACACTAATTAATGTTCATTTAAGATTTTTTATCCATTTTCCCTAACAATATAAAGGGTGTCTACTATTAGTTCTTGAAAATGTAAAAAACCTAATAGATGACATGGAACTCATCTTTGAGTTTTGCAATACATACCAAAGTTATTTTGTACTTTATTCTACTGCAAAAATCATCACTATTCTCTGAAAATATAATTCTATTATCAATCTAAGAACTTAGAACTACTGCATGATGATCTAAAAATCGATTGCTTTAGTTTTTTAGCAGTAAAAAGAAGAAAAAGGAGAGCTGAGAAAAGAAAGAAGAAAAAAGAAGAGGCAAAAGAAGCATGGAGACTAAAGACTGAAAATAAATT
Source organism: Polyommatus iphigenia (assembly GCA_963422495.1). Classification (NCBI taxonomy): domain Eukaryota; kingdom Metazoa; phylum Arthropoda; class Insecta; order Lepidoptera; family Lycaenidae; genus Polyommatus; species Polyommatus iphigenia. The sequence continues at coordinate 12,338,517 of OY730180.1, read as the reverse complement.
TGCTAGGAAAAGAATATGAAAAATAAAAATAAAAGGAAAGATAGTTTCAGCATGGAAGAAGAATTAATAGAATCTGGAGACAACGTGGATAATATTTCTGATGCATGTAGTTTCTATGATGAAGTAAATGAAATCTTTTGAAAAATGGCAAATAAAGACCTAATAATAGGAAAAATGTAAAATGTAATGTAATGTTCTATGTCAACTATTAGTTCATATTGGTGTCTACTATTAGTGATGTTCATTTTTTGTGATGTCATCTATTAGTACTTATGACTAAGTTTACAAAAAGACCAATAATATATTTTTAATTGATTTGTCAGAGAATAATTATAATAGTTTTATTTTGTAAGAGTTACTAAAGACATGGAAGAAGTTATCAATCCTTTATTTTCATAAATATATATTTTATTACATTCAAATGTTTCATGTTTCCTTAAAGTGTCTGCCATTAGGTCTTTTCCCTTAATTGCGTTTTCATAATATTTATGTAAGTATATAAAAAGTTAAAAGCTTAAAAATCAGTACTTATTTTTTAGCTTTTAACTTTTACTACTAAAGTATTAATTTTGAAGCTGTAAAAGTATAACCTGGCTTAAACATTGCGGAATAGGCAATTAAAAATTTTTCATTTTCAGTGTAGAAAATGTTTATGAATAACAAAATCACTAACTATAAGCAAACAAAAACAGATCGTAGGAGTATACAAAAAGCAATAAACTAGAATATTCTTTCATCAAAATGCCCGCTATATTATTATAACGTTCCCAGATACAATATTATCTATTTACTTGGGACGGTCAATACGTTTTGTACATATGGATTATTGTACGTCGCTTGAATATTAATTTGTGCTAATATAACATACTTTTTCTCATCATGTTGCGTATATTTCAGGCATACAGTAGGACCTCGATTAACTGGACTAATTATTGTCGTCAAGATCCGGATAATCGAATGTATGAAGAAAAGCGGGTTCGGCACAGTAAATATAATGTTGCCCGCGTCTCTGCTCACAAAGTACTTATAATACTATCTCACAGTTGCACTGTTTATGTGCACTGTGTGTGTAATTTATACTATTTACTTTTTCTAAACAAAACGTTTTATGCCAATTAAGACTTTAAGCTACTACCATTATTACCAAATTTCATAAAAATCCGTACAGTATTTTTTGCTTAAAGAAGTAAGAAGCATGCTCACTCACAAATTCGACCTTTTACTTTAATATAGTTATGTAATTAAATAACAAAATATAAGATGTAATCAATCAATTATTCTCAATGAATGTTTTTTCCGTTTACACTGAATAGGTTTAGAAATTATTGAGCCGATAAACGAAAAAGTTAACACTACGATTTTTTTAATCGCGCCAATCTAGGCAGCTGATTTTCGCTCAAAATAATTCATCCACAGCATGAAAATCAAATATGAAAACTGTTTATTAAAATATTCAGCAAATAATAATTATCCACACTAAATATTTGACTTGCAAATATTACATGTTTTGATCCTCTTGACAATTTTTGAAACTAATGACTATTTATCTCTATTTATCAAAATATATTAAATTGAACGATTTAAAATCTATTAACATTCACAAATATTGAACTACCACATAGAACACCTACATATTTAAAACAATTTAAAATATTTTCAATTTAATTCAAAATGAAATACTTCATTGATACATTATTTATTAACTGGCTATTTCGTACAAAATGAAATTTCTTTAACATTATCAACTCAAGTTGAAGCCCGATTGCATCAAAATAATATTCAGAATATTGATATTAAAATCATGTTAAGCCAACCGCATCGGCCGACATAACACGTTTGCTGCATCGGTGTTTTATCTTAATGACCGGTTTAATTAATTCCAATCCAGTGATCCAATCCAACGCTGGAAAACTGGAATAATGGTACCGGGCACTGGAATGCGCATCAATATTGCATTCCAGTGCCTACCTATGCCTGTTTAAATTATTCCAGTACTAATCCAGCGCTGAATTCTATCACTGGAATGGAATAATGTAACCCCGCTATTACTCCAGTATAAAAAAATCTCCTGAAACTATATTTTAGGAAATAATTTTGATCACCTTTTATCCGTTCTCAATATAAAACTATTGCCAATAATAATGTCACTCATATGTAAAACTAGTCTCAATAACTCTAACATGTAAAATTACTTAACATAACACTGAAGCCACACGACTTCAAGAATTCACTATCATTTAACTTTGAGAATGCGTACACGAAATCAAAAATTCCTGTACTATCCTAATATGACCTTGCGTAAAGGCCTTTCCCTATGGGAATGGGAACAACTAGTATGCAGTTACTGTGGGGCATACTGATGAAGGTATACCGTTACGGCCGAGGTGGCAGAGCTCATCTCTTAAAAGCTTTCGACGATCGACTCTCGTTATTTACCGGGTCGTACACGATGTTCGATACTAGATGCGATAAGAAAACATATTTGGATGAAAAGGGACAAACAAATTTATTCCTCCTCATAAATAAGTATAATTTTAATGTTTATAAAATTGGATGCTACGGTGATTAAAACTAATAAACACTTGTGGCACTAAACGTGTTAATTGTAAAGTATCCATTTATTATTAGAATTATTGTAAGCGCATTGTGTAATGTTTGATTTTGAATCAGAATAACTGACACCACAGTAAAATAAGGTGAGGCTGGGCGAGTCCCGTTAGCGTTACTACAGTGCCTATGTTTTAAAAAAATTATGACAAAACCAGGTACTGTTTTTTTTTGATAAATTAACAAGTTAGGTCTATGTTCTATTTAAAAAAAATAATTAGCCTATTCCCACTGCTGGGAACCCCCCCCCCCCCCCCCCACCCCTTCTATTTAATATTTATTAATTTTGACTTGAATAATATTTTGAAGCAACAAAACTTCACTCATCGCGAAAGCAACTTATTTTTTCCATCGCGCTAACATTCAAACATTTTTGCTAACAAAGTAATTAATATTCATCGGAAATCGCCTTAATAGACATATTTCTAGCAACTATGGTCCAAACCACGGGACCAATGCTTCAAGCCCCAAGCGGTCGCATGCGACCGCGATAACAATAGAATTCTATTGTGTCTCGTTTTTTCCACGATCGAGGGATTAATAAATTACTTAGCTTTATAATATTCATACTTTACTATTATTATAAATGCGAAAGTTTGTCTGTCTGTTACCTCTTCACGCTCAAACCGCTGAACTGATTTTGCTGACATTTGGTACGGAGATATTTTGAGAACCGGGAAAGGACACAAGATACTTTTTATCCCGAAAAAATGTACGGTTCCCGCGAGATAAATGAGTTTTGGCGCAACGGATCTTCAGATAGTCTAGTGAAATATAACATTTCGTTAGAAATTTCGTAACTTGCCAGTCGCCTTAGGGTCAACCCACACGTACCACAACTACACGACAACCACAACCACACCACGTGGTTGGGCATATAATATTTCGTATTGTAAATGAACCGGACCGGACCATTCACACGTACCCCATTTTGCAGCCGTTGTCGACTACTTGTGTGATGCCGACCACATCGCAACCACGGCCGACCACATCGCAACCACAACGTTGCGTCCCTTATGGATTGGATCGTAGAGTCTACAACATCATGTTACATCGCTGTCACGATCGGTATTTCTGACTCATCGCTCCGTAGTTGCCGCATACATTGATTTTTTATCGTTTCATCGATTTTTACGATACACGCTACATCTATTTTTATTTATATTAAATATAATTTATTTTTGGCATATTATATTTTCCAATATATATGTGAAATCCAACATCAAATACGTTTATTTACAATAAACATTTTAATACAAAAATATCAAAATTAATATCTTACGCACAAGTTTCTGTTTTTTTTTTATATTTTCTGCTATTCCAAGGACAAGTATCGTTACATTCAAATTGTCTAAACAGTAGTTTCATGAATAAACTCCTCGTTTCCATTTCGAGGCGAATAAACAAATTATCAAGGCAATTTAATTAACTTATTTGCTAATTAAACAAATATCTCAAACAGAACACTCGCGCAACAATAATATTTCAAAGCGCCCGGTTGAAACTAGTAATTTCCACATTTGATCTATGAATAGCAAATAAGTAAACACGCCTAGATAAACGTACGAATAAACGTTCATTTCAATCCCAAATTATGAGAATTCCATTACACTACGCTTTTATAAAAATTCCGATGAAATTAAGTTAATAAAAGCGAGGTCTTTACACGAAATTTTATGATAACAAATCACAACTTACAAGTACTATCAGAAATGTTGATTCATTGCAAAGATCTCTTTGATTCATTGGCAGATGGCGGACCTTTGTAGTTTCGTCGCGTTATGACAAACCAGGACGACAGACCACAAATAACATTAAATTGACATAATCCAACAAAATGACGTAGGTCTGTCAACTGCCTATGATAATTGATAGTTAATAAAACGAGCCGTTACTTTGCGGAAATCCATAACCTAAGCTTGTTATTATTTTTAGCAATATTCCCCGAAATAAACCTGCATGGTGGTTTGGCTGCTGCCTTGCATGGATTTGCCAATATTATTGCTTTTGTGGTGGTGGTTTTTGCAGGTTCTTATATACGAGTGTAAGCATAGGCAGTGTGGGAGAGGAGGGAGGTGCTGAAACTCCGTTAGCTACTTCGGTGGTTCAGGGAAGTAGCTAACAATCAGAAAAGGTGTTTTCTGATAATCTGCGTGCTGGCAGGCCATGGGGTATGGGCGGTAGGTGTGGGTTTAGTGGGGTGGGAAAAAATATAAAAAAATGTAGGTTCAGCGACTTTATTTTTTTTTTTTTCTTACTTACTCTGAACTTCCTGTGCACCCGAAATTTTTTTAAATCGATCAGGTGGTGGGAAGGGGTGGCCACTGGCCAGCGTTAATTAAAAGTAGGAAAATTATTATCAACGGTACGTTGTAACAACCGCCATTGGCAAATGTTAATAACGTGAGAGATGCAGCGTAGAGAAAAACCAAATAAATTAGTTGACCTTTTCCGACCACTGTACTATGTCATTTAAAATTAAAATAATATGGGACACTAGATAACGCCGCAACTCCGTTGCGCCCGAATTCGTTTATCGCGCGGGAACAGTAACATTTTCACGAGATAAAAGTATCATATATCCATTCCCGGGACTGAGAGTATCTTCACACCAAATTTCAGCAAAATCGGTTCATCGGTTTGGGCGTGATGAGGTAACAGGCAGACATACAGTCACACTTTGGCAGTTATAATAATATTATATGGGATGTGGGATATGGAAGCCAATTACCCCGTTTTAGTAGTTAACGACTAATGCTCACGTAACGTTCAGAACATGATAGATCTTGTCGAGATGTCTAGAGTTATTACTTATTGTGCTCTTAAATTTTAGAATCTCATCATCCCATGATGGAGCAAGATGAAATCTAGTGGCAGTATTCGACTCAGTCTAAATTCGTCATATCAATAATGCCTTTTAATTCGAGCAAATTGATTACTAGGCAGTTGAGGGACCTTCGTCATTTGGTCAGCTAATGTCAATTCAATGTTAGCTGTGATCGGTCTGATGGGTTTGACTTAACGCGACCAAATTACTTAGGTCCACCATCTGTCTAGGAATCAACTTCAGACTTCTCTGATAATACATGATGTACACGGTATTTTCAGAGCGAATTAACCATTCTTCAAATACTAATAGCGATAAGCGTAATAGCGGGACATGAATTTAAATGTCCGTATGGTTGCCCAACACATGCGACATTCTCGCAACATAGTTGACCTAGTCCAGAGGAATGAACAGGTCAATATTATGTCTGGGACCAACTATGTACGGGTTTCCTTCACGATGTTTTCCTTCACCGTACGAGCGTCCGTAGCATACTACGATCTACCAGAGATCTGAAAATGTCTCATTACTACACAAGTACACACCTTTACCCGGGATCAGGGCTCGAAAAGCGTTATAATTTTCGAAACGTTATCGCCTTAAATACCTAAATAACGTTTCATTTCGGTTTCGTTCGGAACGGAACGCTATTCGGAACATTTTTTGAGAACGTAATGATTTTTTCGTTTTTGATCCATATAACCTACGAATAATAAAAAACTAAGGAAGAGTAACTCCGTCAAAAAACATGCTCCAAAATACTTGTCAAAAAAGTGTACCTTAGGTTCACTTTTCATACATTTGCAATATTTAGGTGACCTTGAGCGGTACAAAGGCTGACGTTACATGACAGTTCGAATGGAACCAAATTTAAAACTGTATTAGTATGGGAGTTACGTTTCCTGGTTTTATTATTCGTAGCATATAACGGTTTTAAACGGTTTTTCCCGTTTCCTCGATGAAAAGTTAAATAAATAACAAAAACTATTATTTTTCGAGCATTCGTTTGCGGCGAGCACGGCGAGGCAATAATAGACCAAGTGCGAGTCGGCTCGCTCATGGAGGGTTCCGTACCGTTACAGAGCAAAATAAGGTCAATAATTGTATTTTTTGTATGGGATTAATCTTATTAATATTTTATTAGTTTTATTAATTAATAAAGAACTCATATAGTCAAGGACTCTATGAAAATTTCAAGAGCCTTCCTATTATCGTTATTGATATCGAGCAAAAAAGGCCAAAAAATTACGGTTGTTGTATGAGAGCCCACCTTAAAATATATGAAATATATCGTGTTTTTAGGGTTCCGTACCCAAAGGGTAAAAACGGGACCCTATTACTGAGACTTCGATGTCTGTCCGTCTGTCCGTCTGTCCGTCTGTCTCCAGGCTGTAATTCAAGAACGGTAATAGCTAGAGAGTTGAAATTTTTACATATTATGTATTTCTGTTGCCACTATAACAACAAATACTAAAAACAAAATAAGGGGGGCTCTCATACAACAAACGTGATTATTCAATCATTTTTTGTTCGGTATCAATGATGACAACAAGTAGGTACTTGAAATTTTCACAAAAGCCTTAGTTATAGTATGTGTACTTTAATAATTAATAATAATATATTTAAATAAAATGAAAATTTAAAGTCGCACAGACGGACAGCATTCGAAGTCTCAGTAATAGGGTCCCGATTTTACCCTTTGGGTACGGAACCCTAAAAATCAGGTACAGCATAGATTTAAATAAAAATTTGGGATCGATTACGTTTTACCCTTTAATTTAAAATTGTCATACTACGTAATTGCGCTTTTAGGGATGGATTTTCTTACCCCCCTTGTTTTAAATTTTGACGTGAGAAAGTCTTATAATTCGATGGAGCCTGCGCGCACGAAAAAACATGACGCAATATGCGGCGTTACCTCGCTCTGAGGCGTTCCATTTAAGGCTATGACGTTGTCACGTTCAACTATCGTCAGTACACCGCACAGAGCACCGTACAGTCGGGGAAAATTGTGCTAAGCAGAAATGTACAGTCGGAGAAATGAGTTGCTTAGCAGAAATGTACAGTCGGGGAAAATTGTGCTAAGCAGAAATGTACAGTCGGGGAAATGAGTTGTTTAGCAGAAATGTACAGTCGGGGAAAATTGTGCTAAGCAGAAATGTACAGTCGGGAAAATGAGTTGTTTAGCAGAAATGTACAGTCGGGGAAATGAGTTGTTTAGCAGAAATGTACAGTCGGGGAAAATTGTGCTGAGCAGAAATGTACAGTCGGGGAAATGAGTTGTTTAGCAGAAATGTACAGTCGGGGAAATGAGTTGTTTAGCAGAAATGTACAGTCGGGGAAATGAGTTGCTTAGCAGAAATGTACAGTCGGGGAAAATTGTGCTAAGCAGAAATGTACAGTCGGGGAAATGAGTTGTTTAGCAGAAATGTACAGTCGGGGAAAATTGTGCTAAGCAGAAATGTACAGTCGGGAAAATGAGTTGTTTAGCAGAAATGTACAGTCGGGGAAATGAGTTGTTTAGCAGAAATGTACAGTCGGGGAAAATTGTGCTTAGCAGAAATGTACAGTCGGGGAAATGAGTTGTTTAGCAGAAATGTACAGTCGGGGAAATGAGTTGTTTAGCAGAAATGTACAGTCGGGGAAATGAGTTGTTTAGCAGAAATGTACAGTCGGGGAAATGAGTTGTTTAACAGAAATGACAGTCGGGGAAAATTGTGCTAAGCAGAAATGTACAGTCGGGGAAATGAGTTGCTTAGCAGAAATGTACAGTCGGGGAAAATTGTGCTAAGCAGAAATGTACAGTCGGGGAAATGAGTTTTGACGTGACAACGTCTTATAATTCGATGGTGCCGGCTGCACGCACGAAAAAACATGACTCATGCGGCGTTACCTCGCTCTGAGGCGTTCCATTTAAGGCTTGAAGTGCAAGCGAGCAACAAAGAGGCACGTTGTCACGTTCAACTATCGTCAGTAAGCCGACTTTACAGACAACCATTTTTTTTTACCCCTTTTCCTAAAAATGCAGATTTAACTATTCTGGCTTAACTAATTGTGTTTAATTAGGCAAAAAAAATGTTTTTAATATTTTTATTTATGATTTTTTATTATAATAATTATAACTACTAGCTTTCTCGACAAAATATGTTGTTTTGCCATATAAAGTGTTTCTACTTCATCACGAATAAACTTTATTAATTTATATAAAAAACTTATTTTTATAAAAAAAGCTCAGGGAAATTTTAATCGAAATAGAGTGAAAAACATTTAAAAAAACATTTAAAATTAAAATAATATAAATATTTGAGGGGGACTCCCATACACAAAACACAATTTTTGGCCTATTTTTGCTCTGTACTTAATGGTACGGAACTCGGAACCCTTCGTGCACGAGTTCTGCTTGCACTTCGCCAATTTTGTATATTAATTACTTGCCTAAAAACAAAATACGTATTCACCTATAGCTCACTAATTTGAAATAATATTAGAAGGTATTTCAGAGTAGTAATTTGTTTTTTTTTTATTGACTTCTTTGGTAATACTAATAAGTAATAACTAATAACATATTATTTTTCGTAAAACTTATAGTTTTTTAGTTAATTATGAAAAACAACTTTAAGACATTAAGTATTTTTCTCACGCAAAATCTTTGATCTTTAATTACCTATAACTCATTTAATTATTGAATTACTAAAAAATTGTACAGAACAAATTATTTTTGTGTGTCTATTGATTTCTGGGGCTTTTTTATTTAAAAATTCATCCCCGAGACGGGGTTGCATTCACCCCCAGGGCAAAAGCGCAAGTAGGTAGTATACCACTTTTATTTCTTAAGTTATCCCCTTATACTCACCAAAGAAAATCGATTGAGGTTCAACAAAATCGGTGGTGAAAACCTTTATTGACTGCCCTATGTCCCGCTGTGTGGATTTAACCGTTTTATTTCAATTTTCAAAACGTTCTCAAATACGTTTTTGTTCCCAAAAACGTTATTGCAATGAACCGTTCCGAACGAATCAAAACCGTTATTTAAAATAACGTTTTCGAGCCCTGCCCGGGATCGAACCCGCACCTCTCGAGTGCGTACCAAGTATCTACCCACTACCACGGACGCTTTAAAATGATAATGGTCTGTGCCTACATAATCGGAAATGGTCCAAATCAATCGTTTAGCAATCGCATCTGATCGCCGACTTGATTATCAGTTAATTGAGTCACTAATGACTTCGACAAGTCATCATGATTCAAGTGTGATATCAAGACGACTTGGCGATCAAGTTTTGATTATAGTTACTTAGCATTACTATCATAATATATTTTACTCACTTACATGATTAAAATATAGAAATGCTGTCTGTCTGAATGAAGTTCTTTCCCATTTATAAATCAAAAAATAAAAAGTAAATTGTTCCTGTTTTGGAGTTTAAAATTACAAGTGCTATCGATTTTAAATTTTTCGTGTCAATTTGAAGACATAAAATCTGACTTCAAGTCTTTATTATATATTCTCTCTTATGTTATAACTTTATAAGTTTATTTATTCAGTAAATAAAAAGTGGAAAAATAAAAGTCTAAATTAAAAGTGGATACCAAAGTGTTATCTTTATGATTATGAGAATTAAATTAAATGTTATGGCAAATAAACTTTAGAGAACAAAAGTTCGTCTTTAAATCTATGAAGCAGCGAGCTATCCTAGTCAGTATAAATCCTTTTGAGATCATAAGAATTTTCTAGAAAATAAACGAGTAAGTCACGGGAAAGTGGTATTTCAGTTAAGTGAAATGCCGGGAGATATTTTTAATAGACAAATAATTTATTGCTAACATTTTATATTTTAATATTAAATGTTAGCTACAACAAAATATTCGCAAATCAAAAATCTTCCTTAAGGCGGGCAGAAACCCCAATTTGTTATTCCGTGACTCCCGGTTTACCTAGTTCCAATAAAATAACGAAATGTAAAAAAATATGAGATATAAAGCACAATATTGAAAAGACTAAACCATAAACATTTTTATAAAACGTAATACTTTGGCTGTAATTAATTTACAAACTCACCTCCGAAAAAAATCTAATTCATCGAAATATAAGTATTAACTAGGATAATTATACATTTTATTTGAATAAATTGCTAGTAAATCTATATTAAAATATCTTTAACCGAACAATTTTGTTTCTTAATATTTATTTTCAAAGATATTTAAAAAAAACATGAAAAATATATAGATATTTCAAAAAAGATATTTGTGTAACTGTGACAATCATAATTCTAATAATTATTGACTAAACTAACTAAAAAACTAATTATTGACTAAAAGGATATGGGCGAACAGCCCATAGACGGCTCCAATTTTATAAAAAAAAAATTGACTATTGTTAAATGACTTATTTAAATATTTTATTGTAATTGGAGTACTTGCTTGACATTTGATATTATTATTGATTTTTTTTTTGAATGTTGTGTATAGTATTTATTGGACTGCATGGTAAAATGTTACTTCTTTTTGTATATTTTTGTTAACATTATTACTTACTTTGCTGTCTGTTACTGTACCGATTAAATAAATAAATAAATAAATAGAGAAGATCCGCCCCTAGTAACTACAGTTTTATGCTAAGCTAAAATGAATCTTATTGCGATGCGATGTATACGCTTGGTCTTTGGTTGTGTGCAAGGCTATCGTTTTGGATTGAGATTGATCCCTGCCTAAAGATTAATTCTTCAAATTATAAAAGGGTTTGTACAAGTAATAGAATTTTAGAAACATCGTATCCGTTTTAATTTTCAAGTTATTCTTTATAGGACGTGATCATGTCAGAACGAAGCTTTAGCTCCGTTGCGTTATAGTGCGTTGATACATCAGGGATGCTTCAACGTTTTACATTCACATTTTATAACATGCTATATTGATGCGTTGCTTAGTCGGACAAGGACAGAGAGAAATTAAAGGGGAAGGATGTATCACGCAATAGCTTTGTCCTCACTGGGCCTTTTTTTTTGTTCATCAAGGGCATGCGTTATAGCGCAGTCAACAGCGAACGTGAGGCATGCCCGTGACGCGCGTTAAAATCGTAGCGCTCGCTATGACACTTTTCTTTCAACGCGGGTGGATTTTGACGCATTAAATTATTGAATATGCCAAACGAAAATTGAATAAAAAGAAGATGACGAAAATTTAATATAAAATTGCATAATGTGGACATAGCTAATGCACTGTCATCGAATGTACTCGTATCGTGCGACTTTGCAATGCAGCTTAGGGCACATATCTGCGAATTCTCATCACATCGCAAATATCTGCGGGAAAATTCATAATAAAATGACACTAAAATGCGATGCGAATTCGCAGTTTTGGTGTGGGGGAGCCCTATGATATACAATGCACTATTCCGTTCCGATAGCACAACGCGAAATCAATATTATGGCCTCGCTTTTCATTGCTATTTTGTGTGATGCCCTTATGCGGTTGTTGTGTAAACATGACCCTAATTTCGTATCAGCCGTAGGCTACAGGGTGAATTAGAGGGCACTTCTGAGAGATATCTTTGTACTTTACGAGTTTCTAAATATAGAAATTCCTAGTACTTACTAAACATCAAGAGATGTTGCTCAATATCAACTAGTTGCTTCCGTTTATGTCGATATCATGACTACGTATTACATGACTATTGACTATCTAGGTGTTCATAAGTATGTACACTCCTGACTTGAAGTAATAGCTTACTTTATACCCCAAAATCCAAAGATCCAGGAGCTAGTGAGCTGGTTTAGGGCCGCGTATGACTTTTGAAAAATATTTTATCTTATTTTATTTTATTTTATTGAAGTGAAAACTTCTTTAGCGGCGTTGAGCACTTTTGTGGGATGGGTGAAAACTGTGAAACTCGCTTCAGATTTTCGTGTTGATCGAAAAACCATAGGTAAACCGTAAGACGGTTGGAGAGTAGTGTTTTGTTTCGAACTCGAACTCGAACTCGAAAACTCGAAAACTCGAAAACTCGAAAACTTGAAAACTCGAAAACTCGAACTCGAAAACTCGAACTCGAAAACTCGAACTCGAACTCGAATTGTAAGGGTTTCGATTAATTAAAAAAATCGATTTTTTAACTATCGATTTTCATAAAAAATGGGTTAAAAATGCACAACGTTAATAATCAAGTTTTCACTTCTGCCGGCACTCCCGGAGTGCAACCCGTCTTTTTTATTTGGAAAACAAACAGTTAAGTACATAGTAAAGGTAGTGTACACATCTAGAAATATTACAAGGAAACCATTAACATGTTTTCACATAAATAAGATATAAGATATCCAGCCATCGTCCCGCAACGCTCCTTATAATAATTTCTCTTAGCATAGCGTAAGTTCGCTCTACGCGCGTTTTTTTTTTATGAAATAAGGGGGCAAACGAGCAAACGGGTCACCTGATGGAAAGCAACTTCCGTCGCCCATGGACACTCGCAGCATCACAAGAGCTGAAGGTGCGTTGCCAGCCTTTTTAGAAGGAATAGGGTAAGAGGGGAGGGTCGGGAAGGGAATAGGGGAGGGTAGGGAAGGGAAAAGGGTAAGGGATTGGGCCTTCGGTAAACTCACACACTCGGTGAAAGACAGCGCAAGCGCTGTTTCACGCCGGTTTTCTGTGAGCCCGTGGTATTTCTCCGGTCGAGCCCCGGCCCATTCAAGCATGGCTCTCCCACGTCAAAAAGGCGAGTAGAGCACGCTCGTCTCTGGATATTCCTATTAATAACCCACCTCGTTAGGCCCAATTGTTTGCGTATGTAAGATATTTTATTAGCTTTATAATAATTATTATCTATCCCCTGAGTTGGCAAAGACAAATATTGTTATGGCTCTTAATAAAGAAGCAAAGCAACGTACTTATCATTCCCTCGCAATGTTTGTGGGGGCGCCTATGTAAACATCACTAATTGATGCCTATAGCTACGGTACAGATGAGAAATTGGTTTTTAGGAAAGTGTCTAGTTAGTTATGGCCGACAAATAATATAATATAAGTAATATATACCAACAATGCTACAGGGTAAAATAAAATATGAACTAGTAAATCTCTTGTAAAGTAGTCTTGTGATGCAACTGTTTGCTTCTTATTATACATCCAAATATATAAACAACACAGCTGCGAAGTCATTGTTGCAATCAGGGTTATCTATCACTAAATGACGCCCGCAACTCCGTTGCGTCAAAATTCGTTGCGCCAAAATTCGTTGTGGCGTGTTATCGCGTGGGAACCGTACATTTTCCGGGGATACAAAGTATCATATTACGTTCGTTTCCGGGACTCAAAGTATCTACAATTTTTAAATTTCAGCAAAATCGGTTCAGTTGTTTGGGCGTGAAGACGTCTCACACACACAGGACAGACAGACAGGTAGACAGACACTTTCACATATATAATATTTGTATGGAAGTATGGATTGTCCAACGACGAACGATTCAGGGAATAAAAAAAAGACGGGTTGCACTCCGGGAGTACCGGTAGAAGTGAAAACTTGATTATTAACGTTGTGCATTATTTTTTTAACCCATTTTTTATGAAAATCAATTTTTAAAAAATCATTTTTTTTAATTAATCGAAACCCTTACAATCGATTAAATTTTTAACCCATTTTTATGAAAATATTTTTTAAAAAAATCGATTTTTTTAATTAATCGAAACCCTTACAATTTTTTTTAACCCATTTTTTATGAAAATCGATTTTTTTAATTAATCGAAACCCTTACAATCGATTAAATTTTAACCCATTTTTTATAAAAATCGATTTTTAAAAAATCGATTTTTTTAATTAATCGAACCCCTTACAATCGATTAAAAAATATCGACTGTTCGATTAATCGATTTCGATGTTACAACACTACTCTCCAACCGTCTTACGGTTTTTTGATCAGCACGAGAATCTGACGCGAGTTTCACAGTTTTTACCCATCCCATAAAAGTGCTCAACGCCGCTAAAGAAGTTTTCACTTCAAAAAATCACCATACTATGTAATGTCAATTTTTAAGCCCGCAAATACAAGCGAAATATAAAAATTCCGATATTTTTGACTAGATTATAGCCTATGACAGATCCCATTAAATTATATGTGGCTTCGGTCTGAAATTTAGTTCGTTCACTGGAGCTAGGCTCGGAATAATAAAATAGATTTTCCATATCCGTCGGCACGTGAATGTTAAAATAAATTTAAAAATCCAAAAACCAATAGTGTGGGGATATCTACGTTAATACTTGAAATCGTTGAAGTAAAATAGCTTTATTTTATATATTACTAGCTGTCCCGGCAAATGTTTCTTTGCCATATTATTATATAAAGTATATCGCCCGTATCATTTTATTGAATTATGCCATATTATTATATAAAGTATATCGCCCGTATTATTTTATTGAATTAGTGACTAAATAAGTATGTCACCATGGCAACGTCCATCGCTATCCTATATAAACAATGGTCGCTCTTTATAGACAAATAATTTGCAATAAAATAAAATTGCGACTATAATTAAAGATCTAAGCTATCCTATCTCTCAAGTTGGAAAAAAGCACACATTTTAAAAAAAACATTAAAATCGGTTAAGTAGTTTAGGAATCCATCGCGGACAAACATCGTGACAGGAGATTTATATATATTAGATAACTGCCGCACTCAGTGACTAATAATAATTAATTGACTGTCATTAATTATTAATGAAGATTTTGACATAAGCTCCTTACAGAGTCTGTCAAAGTCTTTGTCAAATTAAAGTAAAATTATCAATTTAATGTCTCTGAGTGCAGTCGTAATATTCGAGTCAAAATAAATCGAGTGTATTAATTACAGTATGGAACTGTAAGGAACGTAGTTTTTTGATAAAATATCAAATGCACTACCGAACAGGATAGACTGGGGAAGTCGCTATTTATATATTTAGGGTCAGTTCACATTGCAACGTGACGCGGCGATGCGATACATTTTAGACACATTCAAAACTGAATCGTAATTGCTACACAAAAAGATAAATATTGAATTGACAAACTTGCCGCTTGCGGTGTCGAGCTGCCTGTTCCAATTTTTAATGGCTCATTTAAAAATGCATCGTAACGCCACGAGACGATGCAATGCGAACTGCAACGTCGCAAAGCGGTGCGATGCATGACTAAGTTATATTAGGGCCATGAAAATATACTATACTAGTCGATTCCCGCAACCCCGTAGCGCCAAAATTCGTTTATCACAGAGAAACCGTTAATTTTTCCGGGATAAAAAGTATCTTATGTCCTTTACCGGGCTCAAAGTATCAAAATACCAAACAGCAAAATCGGCTCAGCGGCTTGGGCGTAAAGAGGTAACAACAGACAGACAGACAATCACATTTTCGCATTTATCCATACTAATATTATAAATGCGAAAGTGTGTCTGTCTGTCTGTCTATTACCTCTTCACGCCCAATGCGCTGAACTGATTTAGATGAAATTTGGTATGGGGATACTTTAGGACCCTAAAAAGGACAAAGGATACTTTTTATCCCGGAAAATGTACGGTTCCGCCGCGATAAACTAATTTTGGCGCAACAGAGTTGCGGGCGTCATCTAGTAATATATATTTTTATTAGCCTGTAGTGTCCCACTGCTGGGCAAAGGCCTCCCCCAGGATCTTCCTCTGTTCTTGTTCCTGCGCTCATTTATAATATTAGTATGAATTTTTGTACCTCGATTAAAAGCTAAATGTGTCGACATGTTTGAACATTTAAAAGTCTGTTGCTGACAAAACAAGTCCCCGCAATACCAGCCCTGCTCTAATGACAAAATTCCTTCCCACCCGCTGACACGGTACAAACGTTGCGGCGTCGGAACCAGATTATTGCAGAAATCTTGCATTATATCTAAAGTTTTTTTCCTTTAATTTAACTGTATATATGATCGGCGGGGCTAAAATGGTCACATTTAGCAATTCCTCTCAATCAATTCACAAAATGAATTGTCAAAACTGTCAAACTCACGAATGTAAAATTAGTATGAATTCAGACATCTAAATTGCGAGGACAGTGTCAATTTTGCAATTTTTTAAAAAATAATTCATATTATGATTCATAAATTCATAATATTATCATTCACAAAAGCGACCATTTTAGCCCTGCAGGAATTACGGACGCACTCAGAGAGATTCCTGATTCAATGATTAATTAACTTTAATGAAAATGTTGACATAAACTGCATAGATTTTTGTCAAACTCAACTCTCAAAAGTGATTAAAGCGTAAACAAAATGTCCCAATGCTGCCTTAGTTAATGAACAAACATTATCCTTTAAAACTGAAAGTCACTCGAAAGATAAGGCATCATTTTACTATTTATAAAGTTACTTAAAATCATATTAAAGGAAGCACAATGATAAGGATGATTTACTATGTCGTTTATACTATCGCTTGCAGCTTACGAAGCTTTTAACGTATCCTCTGTACTTGTACCATACGACAATGTTTTTGTAGATGCCTCCAGCTATCGCCCAGACTACGGTAAGATTTTAATATCCCATTTAAACTTAAACATTGCTCCAAACAATGTTTTTAATAAGCTGGAATTCTTTCGAAATAATATGACTAAACATATAATAACATTTTCTTTAAGTAATGTATTTTATTTGACGTAAGTTGATATTCAAACCAGATGCTAATCAATGTACCTGGATATACATAAAATCTACATTTTTCAGATTCAAATAATTTTTCCGATAAAAAAGCCTCAAATTATGCAAAAAACGTAAATATTCAAAAATTACGTATTTCATCTACTTAATATGTCTTCAATTATTATCTTATATATAAAATTCTCGTGTCACAATGTTAGTTACCGTACTCCTCCGAAACGGCTTTACTGATTTTTACCAAATTGTATATGCATATTCAGTAGGTCTAAGAATCGGCTACTGGCTACTTTTTATATTGATAAGTGCATATGTTAAATAAATAATAGTAAATTATTACAACTCGAGACTGACGGCGACCATTGTTTGTGCGACGGGATAGCGATGGACGTTGTCATGGTGCCATACTTATTTAGTCACTTCAATAAAAAGATTATAATATGGGCGAAAATCGAAATACTTTATATGGCAAAACAACGTTTGCCGGGACAGCTAGTAATAAGTATAAAACCTAAAAATATACATGACGTTCCTACACTTTCATTATACAAAAATAACACAGAAAACATGTAAACAATAACGCTGCTTCCTTGGCTCAAATGTGAGATTATTTTATATAATAGAAGCAACCTTTTGTGTCTTGTGAAATTTGACCCGTTTTAAAGATAAAGTGTTGAAAGGGGATCTTCTAAGTTGAGTTTCTAACGTCACCTCATCACATATTCTCATGGCAGAGCACAACAATACAGAGACAAACGAAAATAGACTCTAGGAGCAAACACTTAAGGTACATAAATATAGATGTTTGCGCGTGGTACAAAATATAAGCTTTTGCAAAAACAGGACAAAACTAAATTCATGATGCATATTATTGATTTCTAAAATTGCTGAACTTGGTTTCTAAGATTTTCTGGCAAGAGATTTTATGCTTAGTAACGCTTTTGATTGGCTAACCCTAAACAGCTAACCAATCAGCAAAACTCCTGAACAGATAAGTTATTATCAAAAATCCTCAGAAACAGGGCATTATTTAACTAAGGATGGACGCGCTGAATAGATGAATATACCATCGAGGAAATTGATTCCTAGGCAGTTGACAGACCAACGTCATTTGGTCAGATCATGTCAATTCAATTATTATTGTGATGTGTCGGCTGGATTTGCATCGCAAGTTTACTTAGCACTGCGTTATGACAAAACCAAGCATTTAAAACTCGAATCATTTTTATTAGTTTCTTAGTCGAATCATTTTTATTAGTAGTATTTTTGACGAAAAACTTTTTATATTTCCAACCGACCGAAACAATATGTAGCCAATAAGTGGTTATTCTCAAAAATATAATCGCATTAGCATTAAGTTTGTAGCGATACTAATCAACATAATTATCCGCTAATCTTGTGACTTACACCACGCGCGTGTTAGAACCGCTGAGCCTCTGGGATCTCGGCCTGGTATTTCCCGCTCCCACATGGGAACAGAACAACAGGTAATGGAATTCGTTGCAACTCGTGGTAACCAAAGTCTGGCTCCGATCGCCCAAAATTCAACCTCATTACCCATTTTATTTAAACTATGGAGAAGGATAGTGATTTTAACAGTATATTATGTATCCTATGTCCTTTCCCGGGATAGATGGACAGACACACTTTCGCATTTATTTTATTAGTATGGATAAACACAGCAGGCATTATAAAAATAATATGAGAATAAAATGTAGCTACTGTATTTATGTAGGTATTCCTTTCTAACTCCTAAGCTCCGACTTTGTCATCTGGATAATATACCGGGCTATACATAAAATCCACTTCCTGATCCGAAAGCCTACATTTATGCAAAACTGTATTTTTATGTTTAAATTGTTAGTTACTAACGTCTTAAATTTTTATCACTAAAAGATGTCGATGATCACACCACTTGTGTTACGGGTACCAGACAACGGAAATATATTTAATACTTGTATACTACACATATTATATTTAAGATTTTTATTATATTGTGATACACATATTTAATACACATCCATGACTCAGGAACTTTGAAAACTTTTTGTTCCGTCGGCGGGATTCGAACCCGCGACCCCCGGCTTGAGCTACCAACAGCCCACCAACTGAGCCACAGAGGTCGTCAAATGGTCGTTTGTGGGCATCAAGTCAACATACAGTATTCACATAAAACACGGATTGAGACGTAATATTTCAGGTCGTTTTGATTCGCCGGCTAGAGGTGCGCAACCACCGTGAATTATTTACCGCTGCTGACCAAAGGCCTCTGTACGATAACAGCCTTTGTTTTATTGGTGTACCGATTTCTGTACACTGTGACACGGAATATTGGTGTACTGATTTCTGTATACTGAAGTAGGTACATCAATATCCAATTTCTGTACACTGTCTGTGTGCGGGTCTGTACGCCTTACACGCTGATAACGATGATAGATGATGGAAACAGCTTTAAAATGATAACTGTTTATTGATAGATACACATTACAAAGGTACAGTGATATAGGATAAATGATAATAATGATAGCGTATTATAGCAGACACATCTTATATACACAAAGATAATGATGAGTATAGCAATTATTTTTTTAAAAAAATTGAACCCGACTTCCAAGGAAAAAACAATATTCTTAAAATAACCTAAAAAGTATGAAATAATTCTTATTCTTCATTAGTGCCTTTTTCAAAATTCGACTTAATCTCAACGAATTCTGTACTCAATTTCCATTCTTTTGAAGTCGGTACCAGCCCAGAACTGAAATACTTGACTTAGCCAGTACCGACTTCAAAAGAATGAAAATTGAGTACAGAATTCGTTGAGATTTAGTCGAATTTTGAAAAAGGCACTAATGAAGAATAAGAATTATTTCATACTTTTTAGGTTATTTTAGGAATATTGTTTTTTCCTTGGAAGTCGGGTGCAATTTTTTGTTAAAAAATAATAATTTTACTCTTTTTAGTTATCTACAAGACAAGGCTTTTTGCATAGATAACCACTACGAATATTAACTATCCATATTATTATATAACTGTAAGCGAAATTGTGGCAAATGCTTGGAGTTTTATAAGCAATGCTGCAATTTTCAAACTTTTATCTTCAAAGGTTCAGGAGTTCTGTTCAGTGCCCTTGGATCAAGAGACACTTTCGTATGAAATTTCTCTTATTCGTTACATATGTTTAAGTTACTAGAAACAACATTTTAACCACTATGAGTGTTTTGATAAATTTCAAGGATTTCCCTCGATTAGATTATTTATTTATTATTATTATTATTATTAGATTAGAATAGATCCCATCATCAGCTCACCACTTTCGTGATTGTTATACAAAATTAAGATTATGTCCTATACGACAACATGAGAATTTAGAAAATCGGTCCACAAACAGCGAAATAATCATCGTAAACATCTGCTTCGATGCAAAATATCACGAAAATTACCAATAATTGGGTCATAGTGTGATGACCCGTAGTATAATTATGGTTATGATGATGATGATCAATCAAATTGATGTGTTGGCTTATGCTTTCAGTTGTTAAAACAACGCCGAAATCCCCGAACCTGTATCTATAAGGATTCAAAAGTTCTGCTCGGTACCTTCGGATCCAAGGTATAACCTGGTGCGAAGTCTTACTTTTTGGTAGCATTTACCTCAAATGCTTCAGAAAAAAACAAAATCACTATATGTTTCTATACAAACTTCAAGGAATCTCCTCGATTCCTCATGGATTCCATCATCAAATCACCACTTTTGTGAACATGGTACCAACCTCAAAATTAACCCTGTACAACAACAAAAGAATCATGAAAATCGGTCCAGAAACGGCGAAGTTATGGTTGAACATACAAAAAAATATATATATAAACAGACGAACATATAACCTCCTCCTTTTTGGAAGTCGGTTAAAAAACATTACGAAATCGTTCAAATATTGAGATATTTACTAAATTGATGTATTAATTATTATGCTGACAGCTGACCTAGAAATGTGCGATGCTTGCATCGTACAGTCTGTTTATTGGCGTACTGATTTCTGTATACTGTGACATAGGCCTATGTACCTGTATATCATTATCATTGTATGTCATTATCACTCACAAGGCCGGATTTATAATTTTGCCATACAGTGGCGGATTAACAAATTTGCCGCTAGTAGGCTAGTTCTATACTCTATTTTAGCCACCCAGAACATACCTTGCCAGATAATGAAGTAGGTAAGTTACAAGGTTTGTTCAAATTATATGGGAAAAATATGTAAGTAATTGCCCTTAATATGTTATAAAATGTATAGTTATATTCACTTACGTCTTCAATTGCTTTTATTTCTGTATGGTAAAGAATTAGGCCAAATTTTGCCACCCCTAAAATTGATAAACCCACCACTATTGCCATAGGCCATGGCCTATACTACCTATACATAAAGGCTATCACAGACAGAGCAGGTAATGTAAAGATGTATATTATAGCACGATACATTTCGATACATCTTTCCATAGAAATCGTCAGGAGACCACACACAACAGCTATAATGTATATTTTTACATTATAGCTGTTTCTATAGAAAGATGTATCGTGCTATAATATACATTTTTACATTACCTGCTCTGTCTGTGACAGCCTTAAATCCAGAGCTGATCACACACATGGCTACTATTATATTATCCAATCCAGTGTAACGACATCGGTACAGTTCCCCGTGACAATGTGCTATACTATAATATAATATCAAGTTTAACTTTGAGATAGTTGCATTGTTTTGTGTTCGGCGCGTGTATAATTAGGGTCAGTTGACATTGCAACGTAACGAGGCGATGTGATTTTTTTAAAATGATATTTAAAATAGGAACAGACCGCTCAACAGTCCTTGTGGCAAGTGTGTCAATTCAATGTGTCTCTGTTTTTTTTTTTTATAAAATAAGGGGCAAATGAACAAACGGGCTACCTGATGGAAAGCAACTACCATCGCCCATGGACACTCGCAACATTAGAAGAGCTGCAGGTGCGTTGCCGGCCGGCTTAAGTAGCAAATAAAATTCAGTTTTAAATGTTTTATTTAAAAATGCACTGCGGGGATTAAATGGTCGCATAGCAATTGAGTATTTCAAAAAAAAAATATTGATTTTTTGAATGTATTTTAAAACCTTATTATTAATTATATTGATATTTAATGCAAAAACCTTAAAAATGTTTTTTCAATTAATTTATTAAAAATTCATGAAATTTAAATAAAGTCACGTGACTTATAAACGCGCCATGTTTGAGATGTGACGTTAAAATGTTAAATACATATTTTCAATAGTATACAGCAATATTACCCTTATTTCGTTAATAGTTAAGGTCAAAATTGTTTGCGCTAACTATAATATTATGCCCTGTACGTAGCTAAAGTTCTGTGGTGACTGGTGAAGATTAACATTATGACGTCACACGTGCTCGTGCCGGAGTGTCGGCGTGTCTTCGGTATTTATTATTTTTATTTTGAAATAGCTTTTGAATAATTGCGAAAAACAAAAAAACAAAATTTGTTTGTTATAAAACTTATATAATATGATCTTTCCATTTATC
Organism: Polyommatus iphigenia; assembly: GCA_963422495.1. NCBI lineage: Eukaryota > Metazoa > Arthropoda > Insecta > Lepidoptera > Lycaenidae > Polyommatus > Polyommatus iphigenia. Next base: position 12,315,883 of record OY730180.1, on the reverse strand, counting down.
ACAAAAAAAATTGTTGAAATACTCAATTATTCCTCTCAATCAATTCACAAAATGAATTGTCAAAACTGTCAAAGTCACGAATGTCAAATTAATACGAATTTAGACCAATTGAATTTCTCTAAATTTGACATTCGTGAATTTGACAGTTTTGACAATTTATTTTGTAAATCGATTGAGAGGAATTGCTATGCGAACATTTTAGCTCCGCAGCTTTGCCATTACCTCACCTTGTAATGTAAACTGATCCTTGAATGACTATAACAGAGTCAATCTCATATGCTTCTAGTAAAATAAACCAGTGAAACACTACGCTAACCTATATTCAGCTAATTCCTCGTATTTATCCACTCCAGTTCAGTAAAGATTATTAGGCCGTGTAATTTTATACAATTTGAATCCAATATAAATATTTCATGACATTTCATGTATAACAATGCAATACACCAATATACAGCTACCTGGAATACGAATGTATTGAATACAACGACGCTAATTAAAATTTTCAATACGACACGTTTTAATTTATGAAATTCAATGAATTGAACAAATATTTTCAACACAGTCTTTAGCGGGCCAAATAGCATACAATTCTTAATCGCGCTTTCGCAGTTTCATGAAATCGGAACGACCTTTACAACATCTGATTCAGTAGGCTTAGGCCTGACCGCCTATACTACCTAGCTCGACAAATCTTAATTTGGAGCTTATCATTATGTACTATAAATACCATTGTCATTATTGGTGGACGTACGTTATTTGGTCAGGTTATGGCAAGACTAAGGGCGCATTTTCATTAGTCGTTAACTCGTACGGTATACAGCATGCGGGGAGTCTATGACAAGTGACAACTAATGGCGCATTGTCATTGGTCGTGGAATGCGTTTCAGAAATCTCCCGCACCCCGCATGCGGGCCCTATCGACCAGTGAAAATGCGCCATAAGGACCTTATCACACTGGCGATTAGCGAGCGATTTGAGAGCGACGCGACAGCGCAGCGTCGTCACGGCGTGGCGTGGACGCCATTTTGTACACTCGTCTAGGGATGTGACAGCGCGGGTCAGGGGTTCAAAAAGCGGAAGGCAAGCTGCGTGCATGCCGCGCAATCGCGGCGTCATCGTGGCCTGTGAGCTGCGCAGTCGCGTCGCTTTCAAATCGCTCGCTAATCGCCAGTGTGATAAGGCCCTAAAGTGGTCATCCTTGGGGGAGGCCTTTACCCAACCTGGGGACCTAGTTTAAAAAGTAATACTTAGTTGATACGAATCTTTGTAGCTTGGTCAAATAAAGGTTTTTTGTATTTTTTTTAATTATTATTATTATTATTTTTTCTTTTAAAAACACTAATATCTAATATAATATCTATGGACGCTTCACACCACGTCAGTCTGGCCCCGTGCTAAGTACCTAGAGGACTTGTGTTACAGGTACCAGACAACGGAAATATATTTAATACTTTTATACTATACATATATTTAAGATTTTTATTATATCATACACATATTTAATACACATCCAGACCCGGGAACATTGAAAACTTTTTGTTCCGTCGGCGGGATTTGAACCCGCGACCTCCGGCTTGAGCTACCAACGCGCTCACCATTGAGCCACAGAGGTCGTCTATTTATTATTTATTTATTTTATTATGTCAAGACTACACTAGTTGTGATCAGCCGGCAAGGCTTGACATTACCGCATAGCCTGACCAAACAACACGGGTCCGCCATATGCCTAAGTATCAATTAATAGTACCTACAACTTCCACCCCTTTAAATTAGTATAATTACCAACCCCCAGTGTAAACAGCCCTTATAATAAGGTGGTTCGAGTGGAAGGTAACATGGCAAAGCTTTTAAACCATCAGTCATAGACCCTTCCGATGGAAAGTGGCCACTTAGCTCGTCAAATGTCAATCCGTGGCCCAAGGATACGATATACTTGGACGCACCGCAAAGAATATTTAAGAGTGTAGAGCAAACAGTTCAGACGTTCTGGAAAATTGGTCATCATGAGAGTAACGGTACACTCAGAGAGATATAATAATTATTCAATTTAATTAAGATTTTAACACGAACTTCATACATTTTTGACAAATTCTTTATGACATTAAAGGCTCCATTCCACCGCTGTGCACGATGTGCACGGCCACGCACACGCGTGGACGTGCATGGATTTATTTCTTTGACTTGACACAATTCTTGCGTAGCGTGTGCGTGGGTTGCAGACTGCAGTGGACACAGTCACATAATATATTTTCTTACAAAGCGAAGCTTGACGCACGTGCGTAGCCTCTCCGTGCACCGCGGTGGAATGGAGCCATTAAGTTAAGTAAATGTCTCTACTCTCTGAGTGCCACAACTAGAGTATGTTCCAAAATCTACTTAAGTATTATTTTCTCTATGTTACCTAAAATAAACTTATAGTACCAACCATGTTATAGTTTTAGTTTTAGATTTTTTTAATAAAACCAATAGCTTAGGTACTGCGATTCCACAAACTTACAGTTTACACCCATTATACATAAACTTTCGAAATCTTTATTCTTCCTTTGACTTCGTCTCGACCAAAAAGTATTAAAACATCATAATACACGTACTTACTGGTGCAGCCTGATGATGATGGCGTCCAAAGTGAACGCGTTGTTATCTACAAGTCAAACAGAGTGTGCTTTAACTAATCCCTCAAACACACACGCTTAGATTCTGATGACGTCATCAAAGATGCTAAGTGTCGTAGCGCTACTACGCTGCTTCTACGAATTTACGTAGCAGTGCTACGTGACTTTTTTTTTTTTTGACGTGACAACGTCTTATAATTCGATATGGGCTGCGCGCACGAAAAAACATGACGCAATATGCGGCGTTACCTCGCTCTGAGGCGTTCCATTTGAGTTGTTTAGCAGAAATGTACAGTCGGGGAAAATTGTGCTAAGCAGAAATGTACAGTCGGGGAAATGAGTTGTTTAGCAGAAATGTACAGTCGGGGAAATGAGTTGTTTAGCAGAAATGTACAGTCGGGGAAAATTGTGCTAAGCAGAAATATACAGTCGGGGAAATGAGTTGTTTAGCAGAAATGTACAGTCGTGGAAAATTGTGCTAAGCAGAAATGTACAGTCGGGGAAATGAGTTGTTTAGCAGAAATGTACAGTCAGGGAAAATTGTGCTAAGCAGAAATGTACAGTCGGGGAAATGAGTTGTTTAGCAGAAATGTACAGTCGGGGAAATGAGTTGTTTAGCAGAAATGTACAGTCGGGGAAAATCGTGCTAGGCAGAAAAGTACAGTCGGGGAAATGAGTTGTTTAGCAGAAATGTACAGTCGGGGAAATGAGTTGTTTAGCAGAAATGTACAGTCGGGGAAAATTGTGCTATGCAGAAATGTACAGTCGGGGAAATGAGTTGTTTAGCAGAAATGTACAGTCGAGGAAAATTGTGCTAATCAGAAATGTACAGTCGGGGAAATGAATTGTTTAGCAGAAATGTACAGTCGGGGAAATGAGTTGTTTAGCAGAAATGTACAGTCGGGGAAAATTGTGCTAAGCAGAAATGTACAGTCGGGGAAATGAGTTGTTTAGCAGAAGTGTACAGTCGGGGAAAATTATGCTTAGCAGAAATGTACAGTCGGGGAAATGAGTTGTTTAGCTGAAATGTACAGTCGGGGAAAATTGTGCTAAGCAGAAATGTACAGTCGGGGAAATTAGTTTTTTAGCAGAAATGTACAGTCGGGGAAAATTGTGCTAAGCAGAAATGTACAGTCGGGGAAATGAGTTGTTTAGCAGAAATGTACAGTCGGGGAAAATTGTGCTAAGCAGAAATGTACAGTCGGGGAAATGAGTTGTTTAGCAGAAATGTACAGTCGGGGAAAATTGTGCTAAGCAGAAATGTACAGTCGGGGAAATGAGTTGTTTAGCAGAAATGTATAGTCGGGGAAATGAGTTGTTTAGCAGAAATGTACAGTCGGGGAAAATTGTGCTAAGCAGAAATGTACAGTCGGGGAAATTTGTTGTTTAGCAGAAATGTATAGTCGGGGAAATGAGTTGTTTAGCAGAAATTTACAGTCGGGGAAAATTGTGCTAAGCAGAAATGTACAGTCGGGGAAATGAGTTGCTTAGCAGAAATTTACAGTCGGGGAAAATTGTGCTAAGCAGAAATGTACAGTCGGGGAAATGAGTAGTTTAACAGAAATGTACAGTCGGGGAAATGAGTTGCTTAGCAGAAATGTACAGTCGGGGAAAATTGTGCTAAGCAGAAATGTACAGTCGGGGAAATGAGTTTTGACGTAACAACGTCTTATAATTCGATGGAGCCGGCTGCACGCACGAAAAAACATGACTCATGCGGTGTTACCTCGCTCTGAGGCGTTCCATTTAAGGCTTGAAGTGCAAGCGAGAGCGCGGAACGAGCGACAAAGAGGCACGTTGTCACGTTCAACTATCGTCAATAAACCGACTTTACAGACAACCGTTTTTTTGTAGCACTGCTACGATAGGCCTCCCATTTTTTTTTTTTTTTTTGGTTTAGAATTTATATATTTTTGGGCATATTTTCAGAATTTCAAGCCATAAGTGATACTGATAAGTATATTTAAAAAGCATAAAAACAAAAATTCTGTTAATTATTCTTGTTGAATATTTAAAAACATTAAACAAGTGACAACAAAATTATATTTTGAAGACAAGATTTCTTTGGAGGCATTTGGAATATTCGTCCAAAAAATTCGCTTCTACTCACAACATAATCCATATTTCAATAAAGGTGACGCGTGATATGATTCGGCGTCAGAATTCTCTCTTATTCCGGCCCGTTCACAATGAATTTTGTGCTACTATTTTTCCTTATTCCAGTAGACGGGGTTAGGTACCTGAGGAAACTACCGAAGGATCTACCGCAGGCTATAGTAGACATAGCGCTAGGGCTGCCGACACACTCTCTAAGTATTGTTCGAGGAAACACGTCCGGGATAAAGTGAGATTTATTATGTTTTCAATCCTATAAATATCAATTCTATAAAGAAAGTCGAAAGGCTTTTAGTAGCAAATTGATTTATATTTTGTATTACGTAATTATGTTATTTTACTTTGATATAGTTACTTTAATACTAATTTTATAATGGCTTATGAAAATTCTCTTTGAGTTAAGACATCGCTTTAAGTATGTGAAGATACTGCTTTACTTATAAAAGGATCAACTCTTTAAAAATTAGATTTACGTTGTTTTGTCATTGTCAGATACGTAAAAAAACTGCTTGACGAACGGGGACAAAACATAGTATTACTGATACGTCTGAATACTTTTTATTAGTAATCATCATAATGGTTTTTTTTTTTCAATACTTTATTCACTTTATTATATATTTAACGATATCTAAATATACGCCAAACTGAACTAGCAGTTTGTAGGCGTTAAACTTAAACACAAAAGTTTGTTAGCATTTTTTAAGTATAAAAAATCTAGATCGCTTTTTATGTTTATTTGCATGTTGTAGGCCCGAAGACACGTTCAAACTCATGTGCTTGTTGAGTGAGAGCTTTGTGCAGGTTGTCAACTTTGAACTTTCCACGGTGGACAATAAGGACATTGTAAGTTTACTGTTTAATTTAATTGTATTGTAAAAACATAAGATTTATTCCTGTATATCACGTAATCCTTAATCACGCTATTAAAAATTTCTGAAATCATACAATCTTTTTGACGACCTCCGTGGCGCAGTGGTGAGCGCGTTGGTAGCTCAAGCCGGAGGTCGCGGGTTCGAGTCCCGCCGACGGAACAAAAAGTTTATGAAGTTCCTGGGTCATGGATGTGTATTATATATGTGTATCATATAATAAAAATCTTAAATATATGTATAGTATAAAAGTATTAAATATATTTCCGTTGTCTGGTACCTGTAACACAAGTCCTTCAGGTACTTACCACGGGGCCAGACTGACGTGGTGTGAAGCGTCCATAGATATTATTATTATTATTATATTTTTAAATAGGGCTCGTACACAAAACTAAACATATAAGTAATTACAAACATTTGTGTATGTAATAACTTATACAATCAGCTTCGTGCTAGCCAAGCATAGTATCCCGCTCTAAACCGCGCGTACCAAAAAAACTTAGGGTTTTTTTTTCTTTTTTAAAGTATTTCAGCTATTTGAAGCGGGGGTTGGATGACTCACACGAACGAACAAGTCTCATTTTCTGCGCTCCAGAAGAGTGCGAGGAAATTCTAGAAGAGGTAATAAATAGCTTATTACAGCATCTTCTAACACCATTACATCATGTTTAAGAATTAAATATCTTAACAAAATGTTAGGTCCTAACTTTTTCTAAATGTTTTTAATGCTTTGAATCAATATAGCAAAAGTATTGTGCATATTTACAAATGATTATGGAACACAAGCGAACAGGCAATCCGATACAACGCACCGAGTCTGTCAATTCAGTGTCGTACACATTCAAATTTAACTTTAAAATTTTGAATACGTCCTCATTAAAGAAATGCATCGCAACGCCTCGCTACGTCGCATTAGCTTTTTCCACATTGTGCCTTTTTTCTGTTCAACAAGGGAATGCCTTATACTGCTGTCAACAGTGAACGTGTGGCATGCCCGTGACGCGCGTCAAAATCCACCCGCGTTGAAAGAAAAATGTCATAGCGCGCGCTACGATTTCAACGCGCGTTACGGGCATGCCTCACGTTCGCAGTTGACAGCGCTATAAGGCATGCCCTTGATGAAAGGAAAACGGCACAATGTGAACAAAGCTATTGTGATCTGGTCAATTTAACCGAAACGCGACGCGAAGATGCATTTCAAAATTTGTATGGTTTTGACAGATTTGCAAGACATCTCACGCAATTGAAATCTGACAATTTAGTACAAATTTAGAAATGCATCTACGCGTCACGTTGCGGACTGAATTGACCCTAACTATAATTTCAGATAACATCCAACAATTTCATCCACCGTTCAATGCTGTATACATTTATGTGGCTTCACGGGGAAGTCACCAAAACCTTTACCTCTATCATAAAGGAGGCTATGCGGGTGGCAGTAATCACTAACCCTAGGAAGAGCGTGTAAGTAACTTGTACTATTATAATGGTTGTACTCCTATAGTTGAAATTCGTGAGGGCACAGCAGTGCTTCCAACAAGACGAGTAAATATATTCAACATTTGTATAGACACTATCAAGCGCCATGCTATTTTCGAGTTGCAATTAGAATCTAATTAGAGTTTTTTGTTACAACGGATATTGATATTGATCGATATGATAGCATATTTTCCAGTTAGTAACGAGTTTTTTAAGCTTTTAGTCAACTAAAACCTAGGCGCAATAGTAAAACCTATATGCCACTTGGCTTAAAATATGTTTTGGCCAATACACAACTGGCATTTTCCGCAATCGAATAAATAGTACGTGAGTGTCCAAGCCTTTGTACGCTAGGATCAGATATAAAACGAAGCTTAAAGATGCTGGCGACAGAGAAGCGCCTTGATATATTAGGATAGAAGCTACTTTAATCCTTCGATCGGGAATTCCAAAAATTGCTATTGTATTCTATTGTTGTCACGATCACCGGTGCTAGTACGGGGCTTGATGGGTTAATATCCATACTAATATAATATTTTAAATGCGAAATTGTGTCTCGATTTTGCTGAAATAAACTTTAAAAAAAAGGAAAGAAAGGACATACGATACTTTTTATCCCGGAAAAATGTGCGGTTCCCGTGCGATAAACGAATTTTGGCGCAACGGAGTTGCGCGCGTCATCTAGTTTTAAATACATTGGGTACCAAGACAACTTGTTTTCACAGTTGAATTAAAAATACGTGTGGCATTCGGATACTGCCGCGGTAAAGCTAATGCAGTTAGCTTAGCTAGTCTACACACATACATCTAGTCGCACGCACACAAACAAAGTGCCGAAGTCTGCCGATCTGAAACGACGTTAGATGAATGTTAGATTTTTTCGTTACGGAATTATTAATTCGATCGCCGCACTCAAAACCTTGATAAAAGCTATGAAATAGCTTGAAAATGCAGCCTTACCTTGGTTTGACCACAAACCACACATACACATTACACACCACATTGACAGCAAAATAAAATACCAAAAGTGGTGATTAGATGTGACATGGCGCGCGCTATGTCTTAGGCGCAGCGCAGACGACAGACTATCCGTGACGCACATTTAAGTCTGTGGAAATAGAACCTATACAATTATATGCAGTAACGTGGCGGACTTTTTGCGCGTCGTGTGCGTTACTACACATAATTGCATAGGTTCTATTTCCCACAGACTAAAAAGTGCGTCACGGATAGTCTGTCGTCTGCGCTGCGCCTTAATATTATGTCCCACGATTGTCCGCATGTACCCAGGTTTCATTTGTATAGTCTGTTTCATAAATCGGTATATTTATAAGTTTTCAAAGTAAGCCGAATTTTCACTTCGTGTTATTAGTTCAAGGATTAGCTTTGTGTCATATAACTTTGTACTATATTTCCCAAATTCTCAGCAAGTTCCATGTTTCGGCATAATCACCATAATACGAGTGCACATTTCACCTGAAGCAGTTGCTTTTCGCCCGAGGGAGTATATTAGTTACTTCTTGTAGATATAATGAAGTCTCAACTTCAAGATGGAGCGCTTTACTTTATGACATTACAGAAGTTTGCCTCCTAATATGTTCGAAATAAGTTGTGTTTCATCCGTGTTGTTTTATTTGATAGCTATTTTATATAAAGGTAGGTTAGAGACTGAAGAGGGTTCTTATTTCTTTCAAGTAAAGAGTACAGGTCCACAATACGTAAATTTACAGTGTGTAGCGAAGACTTAATTATTTTTCAACCTAATAAGAACTTTATAGGCAACCGTATTCTTTTTAACCCCCGACAAAAAAGAGGGGTGTTATAAGTTTGACGTGTCTGTCTGTCTGTTTGTCTGTCTGTCTGTGTGTGTGTGTGTCTGTCTGTGGCATCATAGCATCCAAACGGGTGGACCGATTTTGGTGTAGTTTTTTTTGTTTGAAAGCTGACATGATCGAGAGTGTTTTTAGCTATAGTTCATCATCATCAGCCTGCTCAGTGCTGGAAAATCGCGGTTCATCTGGTTCGTGAAGGGCCGATTAGCAACTTGCAGTCGTTTGGTGGGCTTTATATTTTGCATTCTAGTTTGTGACATTTATGAATAAGTATAATATTATACAAATTAATGGAAAGTTGACCTGGTGCTGCAGCATCACCTGGTAATCAATAGGATACTCAACTCCTCACCAACTTAGAGCAGAGGTTTCGTGTTTGGGCTCATTTTAATTGCAATAACTAGTAAGACGTAGATAAACAGTAAATATTTGCATGCTGCTGCTGCAGAATCACCTGGATTATATAGGAGCCGAGCTCCATATGAGCCCAAAGCGGACGATTCATGTTTGGACTCATATTGACTGCCTCATCCAAGAGGACATTCATAGAGTATGGTATTCATTGAGATATGATCCTGTTGGTAGGAATTATTCTGCACTATAACCAACATAAGTTTAAAAAGCATGAAATAAAATTAAATTAAGAAATTTAAAAAACCCCCGCCAAACAACTTTAAAAAGCAATGAAATAATTACCTATATTTACTGACTTTAAGTTTAAATAATTCTCAGTAAATATAGGTAATTATTTCATTACTTTTTAAAGTTGTTTGGCGGGGGTATTTTAAATTTCTTAATTTATCTAACTTAAGAGTGAGCAGCCTAGCAGCAGGTTACAAAACTTAGTTTTTAGACCTAGGACTAAAAGTTTTATTATTCGTAGACTAAAAGTATCTCCATACCAAATTTCACGTAAAGCGGTTCAGACGCTTAAACGTAAACAAGTATTAGACATCAGTTCTGTAGACATCAGTCTGAATACTAATATAATAATAATTACTATGAGACACACTTTCATAAAACTATTGGAGATAGATGCACCATCGAAGAAATTGATTCATAGGCAGTTTAAGGATCTATAGCCCGTGCAATCCACGAAGACGCGTCCCACTATTCCTCCTAATCGTTTATAGTATATGTGTGCAAGCTTTCAACAATGTTTGCGTGTTATCGGTACACAATAATTACCTATGAGTGCAAGCGCACACTACAATAAATAGACCAATAAAGAAAAAGCGTCACGGTCAAAGGGAAAGATGCTCACCCTAAAAGTGGTGGGGCGCGTCTTCGTGGATTGCACGGACTATACATCATTTGGTTGCTTTATCAATTCAATATAAAGCTGGCTTCTCACGGCGTGTGATATTACAAGCCGCGCCGCGCCTGCAGCTCGAGCCACGCGCCGTGTGAAGGGGTGGCTCGGGCTGACTCGAGCAGGCGCGTTTAAGAGCATTCCCTACGAAGATTCCGAAATTTACCGCATTTAAAGCCTTATAAACTCATAATCTGAAAGCTGCAAAGTTATAATAAAAATACAGCAATAATCTTCAGTCTATCATCATTCCTTTCCCCGTTTCAAATTTTCTATTTTTGTTTATTATACTCATGATATCAGCTTCCAAAGTAATACCAATTTATTAAAATTCAAGCATATATTCAGCATCTCCTTAGGATTTACAAATTACTTTTATTTGAAACTCACGCCAATAGATCGACAATATCATAAACTACATTTTCCCCGTTTTTTTTTAGGGCAATTTCGAACTAAGATATTATGGAAAAATAATAGGGTTTTGGCGCGATCCCGGCAACGCGGCAAATGTATGGCCAAGGTCGTTTGCTCGGGGGACGGCTTTAATATCACGCGCCCTATGAAAGTGGTGGCGCGGTTGCGTTCTCACAGCGCGTGCTACCATGAGCCGCGCCGCGCCCGCTCGAGCAAGCGCCGTGTGAAGGGGTGGCGGTCGCGATCTGTCGGCTGGGTTTAACATAACGCGATCAAATTACGCAGGTCCGCAATCTGCCTATAAATTAACTTCTCTGATAATAAAATTAATTAAATAATAAATTCTGAAATTGAACTAAACAAACACAGAATCTATCCTAATAAAATAAACATTCAAGACCTAAAATCGTAACATAAATTGGCGATCAAAATATTGTAACTTTAGACAAAACATAAAACCATTTTGAATATTCCGTTTTAGTTCGGGCCTCTACTGTATTTGTTCACCTGAAACCTATTGGTGCTCGAACTGTTATTGTATCACACAAAATATTTCGTACATCTTATTTTTAGTTCCATTTTAAGCTGTGAAGTTCAGGTTTTTAAAGATTTGGATGGTAGCAATTAACCTTGAAATATCATGATAGTTTTTGACAAAACACTACACCGACGCGAAGTGAATTTAAGGTTGTTATTCTTCATGCAACTAAAAATAATAATACCCCTGATAAAAAAATTGCGGTGTTATAAGTTTAATGTGTCTATCAGTCTGTCTGTCTGTGTGTGTGTGTGTGTGTGTGTGTGTGTGTGTGTGTGTGTGTCACATCCTAGTAGATTTTGATCTTGTTTTTAGTTTGAACAGTTTATCATTACCAGCCCGCTCAGTGCTGGAAAATTTAAGTTTATCGAATTAAGTGGGCGACTAACCCAAAATAGTCGATTTTATAATTCATTTTAATACTTGAAAATAAGTCCCGAATTGTTTCATTTTTTAAACATCGATACTACATTATATTTCCGAGGATTCGACCTATCTTAAAATTTTCTCGATAGAAAAAAATCACAAAGATGCATCAAATTTTCATGAATTTTTCCGTGCATTTCTACACTAAGTTAATAATATTTTTTTACACAATGTATAAATTTCTATATTGAGAATCTAACCTAGCGCATTTTTAAAATGTTGTATATTTATCGAGTTATTAAGAAAAAACTAACTCAGTGATGATTCCGCGTCATCTTTTTTCATCTGGCATATTATGAAAGACGGGCGTGAGTGTGAAGAGAGAAGGACGATGTTTGATTTTTTGCGTTAGTCGCCCTCTTAATGAAAGGTTGTAAGTGACTATGACTAATTTGGTCGGTCCAATATTGTGTTTTCTTATTCCTGACACTTATTTTTAGAGTTTTGTATCGGGGGTTGTTTTGAAAATTCTAAAACCATTATATCTAGACATTTGAACATCGATGTCCAACAATCAAGATGCTGGCGAATGCTTGCAGACAACGTGCGCTGTTGTTCCTTTTACTCGCCTCTGAAGGGTTAGGATTTAGCGGTATCATACGTAACAGCATCAGCCTTTTCCTAAAAGCCTCCTTTGAAAGAGTCCTGAGACGTTGATACATTTTAGTCGCAAATACTTTTCCAATACAGAGGGTAGGCCTTCGAGTTAGGCTGTGATTGTTAACCATAATTAATATCATTATTGAGCATCTGTTTGTGTATAAAACGAACATAGAAAAAAAAAACTTGAGAGGTGTCAAGGGACACCCGAATGGAACGAAATTATTTCTTATGTTCAAAAAATCTATATAATGCATATACTCATAGAACTAGAACGTTAGAAAAGGCATTCCATACAATCGTCAGCGCGAAAATGTGTCACCCTCGAGATGAGTGAGCCTCACTCATCTGCGAGCAGTGTGCCATAGGACGCGGTGACAGTCGGACGTGTATAATTCATTGATTATCGCGTTGTTTTTCCCTATATTTCTCTCCAGAATGCCGTCGTGTGCCTTTCGACAGTGCAGTCGCAACACGAGGAATACAAATAAAGCCAACGGTGTAATATTTCACACGTAATTACTAAGATTTCATTAAAATTTAAATTATTGTCTTCCATTTTACGAGAAAAATCAAAGCGAAGCGTAAAATGAGCGAAAGAGAAAGTAGTATATGCTGTTAGTGTAAGCCAAAAAAGGACGACAATATTTTCTCGATTTGATTAAAGCGTAAAATGAGCGAAAGAGAAAGTGGTATATGCTATTACTGTAAGACAAAAAAGGACGACAATATTTTCTCGATAAACATTTTGCATGCAAAAATATTGCTACAGTTTTGATGGCGTATGCCTAATCTAATGTATAAACATCGTTGCATATGCTCAAAAAAAATATTTAAAAAAAAACGCCATCTATTGACGCCCAGGAATACTAACAACGCGTCGCTGTTTATTCTCAAAAAATGCCATCTAGTTGACGCACAGGAATACTATCAACGCCCTCTGCCCCTACCATGCAGGTACTTATAAAAAAGTGTCGTTACAACTCTTTCGGTCTAGCCCCCTTTCGCAACGCGCGATAAGGAACTCCATTCCAAAAAGAAACAAAATTAGCCCACTATTTCGCCAGTAATCACGCACCTTCCCCACTCACACCTCACTTCACCAAGAGAAGTGATCAGCGCATTCTTCTCATAAAGCTGTGCGTGTCCTATATACAGAGTGTTTCAAAACTAAGTGATAATACTTTAGGGTGTGTATGTGTTCCTTGTAGAGGGTTCACTGTGAAAGTAGCAGCGCTTAAAGACCAATTTATTCACAATTTTGTATGAGAAAACTCGTGACACTGAGGCGCTAACCCATACAAAAATAAAAAAATTATCTTTTAGCGCTGCTACTTTCACAGTGAACTCTATACAAGTGTGGCGGTACCCACAACTCGCCTAACAATCCTGCATCGCGCTATCGAAGTTTCGGAGAACGGCAAGATATATGCCGTTCTCCGAAACTTCGATAACTTCGATAAACCGTAAGCCCACTGACGTCTGAAATGACGTCAGTGGGCTTCGGCCTGACCGAGCATGTCATCTATCTCTCTCGGTCGGAAGATCTTCCTTTTCGGCCGCCACTAACATCGTTAAACAAGGAACACATACACACCCTAAAGTATTATCACTTAGTTTTGTTACACCCTGTATACCAGTCTAATTTGTTAACATTCATACAACAGGTTTCGTATATACTACAACCAGGCGTCTCCGCGGCTAACCCCGGCACTGTCGCTAGTCAACTGGTGGTCAGGCACCCTATACAAGTCCCCCGTGTTTCCGCCAGCTGGTAAAGTGTATAGAGACTTCCAGGGCAGAGTTTTCCAAGTGCCTGTGTTACATGTGAGTAGCTGCAGACGCAGACGTGAGGTCACATCTGGGGCCGTACCACGAAACCGTTTTGAGACTCAAACGATCGAACGAGAATGCCTCGTCCTACTCTAACAAACGTGAAATGACGTTGTTAGAGCAGGACGCGTTTTTCGTCCGATTGCTTGAGTCATAAAACGGTTGTGTAGTAGGTCTATAGCTTATTTTTAACACACTTTTTTTAGCTTGGGCCGTATGTATGTAACGGAATCTTTGAGCACGATTTTTACCTATCTCCAGTAGTCTAATTAATTAGAAAATTTGCAATACGTATTAAGAGCCGACAACGCAACAATTTGTTAAAATTAAAAATTAATTAGTTTGTATAAACTATTATTATTGTGAGAATTTTCATACCAATCACAACTCACAAAACGCTAATGGAAATAAAGTAGAAATTTCCTAGGAAACCGAATTTAACTTTTTTGTCGACCAAAATACACTCGTATGTTTTGCGTATTTTGGTACTTCCTTAATTTGAGTTTATTTGGAGTCTGTCTGTCTGTCTATATTGTCTATAAGCATGATACTGCTGATTTTGATGGTCATAAAGTTACCTTGAGAATCAAAAATAAAATAGTATATATTATGTATAAATATTATAGCTTTAATTTCATTTGATTTCCAAGCGACAGACTAATTTCGATGCAACAAACACGAAGGCAAAGTCAACATTACTATACTGTGTTATGTTACAGTCACCCCCATGGCATTTCGTGCAATACACCAACACCTCGACAGGAGTGAACGTTACTGGCGGCAGAGATCACAAGCTGCTGTCGCTCATTGCCAACAAACTCAATTTTAGGTGATACAACAATGGTACAATTGGTAGAAATATACCAAAATATTTTAAGCAGATTGCTAGTTGAGTGCTCTTCACTCTATAAAACTCTTCTATGAAAATCACAGCGTGAGTGATCTTCATAGAAGTACCAAATTTTGACAGTATACGAAAGAAAATATAATTACAAAGAAAATATTCTTTTAATATAATTTAAAATTCATAATCTACAGAAAAGTACTCAATTTTAATAGCACTAAGCAGTTTTTTATCATTATAATTAGTCAAGGTTAAGTACCTCAATACAATAAGTACGTTTTAAAATAAATGATACAAAAGCTAAGTATAAAATATTTACGAATTCCCTTTTAGATACAAGTATTTTGACCCTCCAGACAGAAGTCAAGGGTCTAGTATATCAGGCAACGGGACCTTCAAAGGAGTCCTCGGCCTCATTTGGAAACGTGTAAGTATTTTATTTCAGATACTAAATGTATTATCCATAAGTATCCATTCATACTAATATAACAAATACAAAAGTGTGTCTGTATTTCTGTCTGTCTGTCACTTCTTTGCGCCTAAGCCGCTGAACTGATTTTGCATAGTATGGAGATACTTTGAGTTCCGGTAAAGGACATAGGTTACTTTTTTATCCCGGAAAAATGTACGGTTCCCGCGCGATAAACGAATTTTGGCGTAACGGAGTTGCGGGCATCATCTTGTAAGTAATATATACGAAAGAACCGTCTGTAAGTTTTTTACCGCTGATCCGTTTTTGATGTGTTTTTGAAATGTTTGTCGCACGGAATACACCATAACGAAGTTGCGGGTAATACCTAGTGTCTTTACACCATATTCTCATTATTTGTTTCAATCAACATTAGTGTTGGTAAAAATAGCATAAGCTATAATAATTAATTGTTAAATGCCCATAAGCAATACTTAAATTAATCGTACTTGCTAAATATTTTTTAATGTTATCGTGCGTAGCAATAGTCTGCGATCATGCTAAAAATATTCACGTCCGCGCTGTTACGCACCGCAGCGCTAACAGTGAATAAATTCTCTTTGGCGCTAACTGTGAATGAATTGCTATTTTCACTCGATGCGAAATAATACTCGAACCGATAATTCACAATGCCGCGTTTTTAGCAAATAGCAAAGCCATAATACGTAGCCTAGTGCATGGGCGCCAGCAGGGGGGTCCCAGGGGGTGCACTTGCGCCCCTTGGGAATCTCGGGATCAACAGGAATTATTGAAATAAAAAGCATTTTGTAACCCTATTACCATGCCATACAAAGATAGTTCGTAATGTCTCGGCACTAAAATATGTATTTTGTTGACGTAAATAGACAGTCACTGTTGTTCGTAAAAAGTAAAAAGAAAAGAAAGAAAACTAAAATCTGCACCCCTTGGAAATTATTTCTGCCGGCGCCCATGGCCTAGTGTGACATCAAAATTAGCAAGTTAATGAAATTGATAGAAAATAGCATTAATTCCCATTACGAATCAACATCCCAGGAGAAAAACATAATAATATTATGTTCACAATAAAAATTTAAACCCTATTTTAACATTTTTATAAAGCCTTCCGATATGAAAAGTAATTTATTACATTCTTAAAAAGACATGAAATTCGTCGATCAAAAAGCTTTAAAAATTTTACATGTCATTTTTAGAATGTAATAAATCATGGAGGCGAGAATAGTACAAAATAAAAATGATTTACCCTCGTCCTCATCAAAATTACTAGAAGTATATGAAAAAGTTAGTCATAAGTCATTTAAACTTACAAGACACAAATACGCATATTATGTGCGAAAATCAAAGTAGAAGAGAACAAGCACGTCGGCGCGTTTAAATATATGAAAAACTAATGATAATGAGAAATTTCCTCAGAGACTACTACTACAGAAGCTTATGTATCCTGCTGTTGAACGCCTCCGTGGTCCAGTGGTTCAGAGCTCGGCTCTTGACTCGGAGGTCGTGGGTTTGATTCCCGCGTTAAAAACATGTTATTTCCAAGTTCGGTTAGGACAATGCAGGCTGATCACCTGATTGTCTGACAAGTAAGATGATCCATGCGTCGGATGGGCATGTAAAAAGTCGGTCCTGCGCCTAATCTCTCGCCAGTCGTGTCGGTCGTCGTTATGAGAGTAAAAGGAATAGAGAGTGCTCTTGTGTACTGCGCACAAACTTGGGCACTATAAAATTACTCTTGCGTAATGGCCTCGGTTTCAATGAAATCGGCCACCGTCACTGAAACCGATGTGGGAGTTATTAATATTATCCTGCTGTAAGTATACCCTCTCTTCACAGAAGGCAGACTTCTTCATTGGTGATGTGACGGTGACGTGGGAGAGGCTGCAGGCGGTGGAGTTCTCGTTCCTCACGCTGGCCGACTCCGGCGCGTTCCTCACGCACGCGCCGGACAAGCTCAGCGAGACTTTAGCTGTTATTCGACCGTTCCGGTGGGAAGTAAGGCTTTTGAGGGGGTTTTTAAGTATGCGTACGGACACACATTGACGACATACTCTTGAATAGAAGCAGAAAAATTAAACTTACGTATTTTTTTTTTTTGTTATGATCCTTCAAAGTTAAGATTTAAGGATAGTCAAGTCGATGTTTTTAAATTAAATTTCTTAATTTTTCTATACCATTCGATAAGTTATGCAATTTATAACAATTTTTCTTATGAAACCACTTTCATGAACGGAATATTTGACATAGCTATCGAACAAAATCTTCCCGCGATGCGTACAATCTAGCTAGGCGTGACGTCATAGTTAGCTAACATTTTGTTTGGAGCGTTTTGGGAAGGTTTATTTTACGTGAGCTTTGAATTGTGATATTTCGGAGAGATTTTAAGATACCAGAGTCATTTTTTCACCAATGTTTCTATTTTTGTATGGTCCTTTACTTCCCAACCAGAAAAAAAATTGTCGTCATGTTAATTGTATCCGTATTATAAGCACTATACAGCACCATATTCCAGGTCTGGCCGTTCCTCTGCTTCACACTACTGGTGAGCGGGCCGGCACTGTGGCTGGTGATCGCCGCACCATCGCTCTGGCGTGGACAGGGGAACCAGCTGCGGCTCCTCAACAACTGCTGCTGGTTCACCACCACGCTGTTCTTGAGGCAGTGTTAGTTGAATAATTACTATTGTTAGGATATTAAAACAAGGGAAAAAGCAATAAATGTTGCTGTATTTCCGGGTGCTGAGTCGCTCTAGAATGGTTGAAGAGTGTCTTGTAAAAGAGAAATAAGAGACATGATTTTCCAAAACGATCGTGTAGATTTTTCCCTGTTTAGTGTTATTTTTTATGTTTTATTTATCTTTTAAATTCCACATTCTCACAATGCAATTTGTTAGAAATTATCATATTTTGTTGTTAAGTTTTCATGTTTATTAAACACGTAAAAAAAAAGAGGGACGAAATGAGGAGTTCAAATTCATACCGAGACTTGTAAACCCTACAGTTGGGGTCATTTATACAATGTATGGCCCAAAATAGAGGAAAGTTGTATAAATAGTTGCAGTTCGGAGCAGTTTGTATGTAAACGTAAAGTTCAAACAAGTGTATGTCCAAATGAAATGTAGGAACAAAAATATATAATTAATTGCACTAGTTAAGTAGGTTAATTAATTTTGTTCTATACAACGTACTATAACGTTAGCAAAATAACTTAAAAAACTTTGAGTACATTATTTGTAAAAGACGTTTTGGCAGAAAAAAATGTGACGATTAAAATTAAAAAAAACGCTTTACAAAAAAATTACATTTTACCTCTATTACGTACTCTATACTAAGAGTTATTTCAGACAATGAAGTTACCTTATGGTGCTCCTACACCGCAGTTAGAAAATTTTTAGTAACGTTAGTAAACATTTGTTAGCAAACATTTAATTACAAATGTTTAAAAAAATTTAAAATGTTTTCATGTTAGAAAATGTTAAGTAAACGTAAGTTAACAAAACAAATTATAACAAAATAAAACATAGTGTGTTACCTTTTGTTCGTAAACCTATTATAAAGGACGACGGGGTATGCGGTGAGCCAATACCAGATTTAAATTGTTATAAAATGTTAGTAAACATTAGTAAACCTTTTTTATTAGTGAAGGAGCACTTAAAACATGTAACAGTTCCTAACAAAATATAATAATTGACAACATTTGTTAGTAAATGTTTTTATGTTAGAAAATATTCACAAACATTTTCTAACGGCGGTGTGGGAAGCACCATTAATGACCTCGCTAACTGAATGGTTACGGAGGCGAGGTAGCTAAATGGCGTAATTCAACGGCGCCGTCGAGACCTATGAAAATCGAAAGATAAAATAATTTCGAAAAGAAAAGCTCGTATGGTAAAAACCATTTTAGCGGTGGGTTTGGCGTGTACGGTTTTTCAAAAATGTTAAAAAAAACAGTTACTTGGGCATTCTCGAGCGCGTCAGACATTCATACTACTCTGATACCATCGGTATACTAATCTGCCGGTTTGCGTGGTGGGGGTAGGCATATAAAGTAGTCAAAAATGCAAAAAAAATTTACTCGAGCGCGTCAGATTTGCGGAAGGGGTGTTAAGTTGGCCCCAAGGAAGCTCCCTTTAAAAAAACTGACGATTTCGGCGTGACGATAAGTTACGATGAATTTTTGAAAATGCAAAAAAAAAAGTTTTTTTGAAATACTCGAGCGCGTCAGATTTTCATAGGGGAGGTTTATCTCGGTATCCTGAAAGCATATTTTCTTAATCTGACAAAAATGTTGGTGGGTTCTCTTAATCTGACCGGAAAGGTTTTTTGGTTTCTTTTTTGTCTCTATTAATGTCGCGAAATAAAGGAAAAATACTGGTAGGACGGCATATTTCCGCGAAGCGCTCAGTCTGTATTACATGTTTATGGCAAATTCCTCTTTTTTGCTTCAATTCTTCACTTCGTTATGCTTACGGTACGTCCAAAAAACAATTTGAGGATCAACAGGCTATTGAATAATATACATACATGAAACTGTACATGTTAATAATACTTTTGTATACAGATACGCGTAACTTTTTCCGAGTCCACGAAAATTGTCGAGAAGCTTTAGAAAAAAAAAATTGAGATATAACAAAAGTCACATAATTTAATCATCGTTATTTCATATCAATTTTTTTAACACCCTCAGTTTTCGAGATATACTCAAAAAACCGGGAATTTGAGTTTTTATGATGCTTCAAGTCAAAAAGTTTTAACTTTGGACAAAAATGTAAAGAGACCTTTTTTGTTTAAAATAAAATTACCTTTTTTGTTTATTTAAACTTTTTTTTTGTAAAATGTTCGCGACTTAAGGTGAACGCAGATTTGGCCGCACCGCACGCACCGCAGTCGCCGCATTTCGAATTATTCATATAGAATGTAGAAGTTGCGAAGACTGCGGCGCGGGTAGGTATGCGAGCTTGCCTATAACTTCATATAAAGAATTCGAAATGCGGCGACTGCGGTGCGTGCGGTGCGGCCAAATCTGCGTTCACCTTTATATGCCGGAACGCGTTTTTCGGAAGACGAAATGGCTCCTCCACACTTCCGGTCATGAGGAAACCGGCAGATTTTGTATTTTTAGTAAGTTTTAGATTATATTCTTCAAAATAAAAATTAAAAAAAATCGCGCTCGAGAATGCCGGATTAACGTTTTTTTTCACAAGTTTGCGACCCTATAACTCGGCGGCGTCAAGGACTTATCGTCAGATTAGTTAAATTTAGTCTTAAAACACTAAAATCAACCCCCAATATCTTAATCTGACGCGCTCGAGTATTTCAGATTATCGATTTTTTTTTACTAATCTGATCGTCTATCCTAGGCGCGCGTCACTACATATAGAGCTAAATACTTTACAAGGTTGTTCTATTAGGTCCAAGGTATCTCTCATATCTTAAACTGCCACGCTCGAGTATTACCGAAAATTCCCCTATTCGCCTCCCTAACTATAATGCAAATACATTTACAACGTAGTGACAGTCAGTCGCCGAAAGTAAGCACAAGCAGATAAAGCTACAATTATATGTATGTGTAAACAAAAATGGGAATATGTTAGCTGGTGAAATAGTAAACTAACTAGCATAACACTTCTTTCGATTCGGCAAAAATCAGTCAGTTTGGCATGAAAGCAGCCTTGTTAATAAGCTATTAATATTTAAGGTTCATTAATAAGCATTTTAATATTTTAAAGTTTAATAAAGTTGTAACGTGCTCGACTAAAATATCATCTGCTTCTGTTCCAAACAGCATCCAGTAAGGAACCCTCAAGCACCTTCAAGGCTCGTCTAGTAACAGTGTTAATATCTCTCGGGGCGACCTACGTCATAGGTGACATGTACTCCGCAAACCTCACGAGTCTCCTCGCAAAACCAGCGAAGGAGAAGCCGATAGGCACGCTGCAAGCCCTAGAGGAAGCCATGAGAGACAATGGTTATGAGCTGGTCGTGGAGAGGCATAGCTCGTCGCTGTCGATACTACAGGTGATTTAGAGCATTTTTAATTACCAACTGACTTCGTAGGTTTCTTATCTCGTATGTTACGAATTTAAAGGCAGTATTTCCACTAATTTCATCTGCTTGATCTATAATAGTCTTAAAAAATGTTTGGCAAATGCGCCAAAAGCGCCCCGAATTCCAACTAACACATAGAATAAGCATTCGGTAATTTTGATATTATACAATATACGGGATTGCATTTTTAGAACGGGACAGGTGTATACGGTCGTCTCGCTCGGTTGATGCGCCGACAGCGGGTGCAGCGCGTGCGCAGCGTAGAAGTCGGTGTGCGGATGGTGCTGACGAAGCGACGCGTCGCCATCTTGGGCGGGAGAGAGACCTTGTATTATGACACGGAGAGGTTTGGTAAGGACAAAAAATGGATTTAATTTAAGCATGGTACGCAATGACTGCTGATGTGATTGAACTTTGTATAAGGACGCAAATGTATCACATAATGCAATGGCGACGCTGTAAAGGTTTTTATGGCACCCCTGGCTGAGAAACGATAGTGTGTTACCTAAAGTTTTAAATGTAGGTTAGGTAGGCGGACGATATCTGGCTAATTTGAGCCACCTAAAACAAAAGTTTACACACTATTAAACACCACCCACTAACCCAGGGCTTCTCAAACTGTGCGTCGCGATGCCCCGGGGCGTCGCATGTCAACACAACCAAATCGAGTAAACGCCTCGCCCATTATGTCTTTCATACATCTCGGGCAGTCTAAATCCCCGGTTTCAGAAGCTATGCTCAGAGAAGCAAGCGCATCCTTCACATTAGCCAGGCTTTAATATCTTTCATAAATATTTTTTTTTAACTTTTATGCCTGTGTTTTGATTTGGTCACTATTTCCTAATAACAATAAAAATTTCCAAATAGTGTTTTATGATAACCTATGTTGGGTAGGCTAGTTCTAAAATTGGAAAGTATTTTTGGGGGCTGGGTTGAGGGGCGTCGTAAAGAAATGGCAAAGTCCCAAGGGCGTTACAGTACAAATAAGTTTGAGAAGCCCTGCACTAACCAATATGAAGCCTAATCAAGCCGAAACCTGCAATATGCCTTATTTATATACTGTATAAGTAAAATTAATTTAATGCCAGCAGAGTCAAGTTTGCTTTAAGCAATATTCTCGGTACTCGTCGAAGCACGTTCAGGCGGAGAAATTATTTAATTCTCAAATGCACAAGATTTACAAATAAAATCCGAGAAATTTCATCCTGTAAAACACTTTTGTCGGGATGAGATTTTCCACATTTTCTGCAATGTTATTGTATTTACTTTGCTGTTCTTTTGACCCGACGAAGCGAACTTACATAGCCTGTAAGTATGTTTGTTTTTTACCATAGCTCCCGAAATTGTGCGACAGTAAATTCGTAACAGTAGTTAACTAGATATCTACGATATCATAGTTTTAACTATAGTAATATAGAAAGAAATAAATGATAGCCCCCGCAGACTGCAGACTTTTAATCGGCCGATAGATTGATTGCAGGGCTGAGCTAGCAGCGCGCACATGGGGCCAACTAAACAGTCAGGTTAGTGATAGGCGCGTGTTTATATAATACTAGACAACTCCGTTGCGACAAAAATCGTTTATCGCGCGGGAACCGTACATTTTTCCGGCATAAAAAGTATCCAATGTCCTTTCCCGGGACTCAAAGTATCTCCATACCAAATTTCAGCAAAATCGGTTCAGTGGTTTGGGCGTGAAGAGGTAACAGACAGACAGATAGACACACTTTCGCATTTATAATATTAGTATGGAAGTATGGATGTATTAGTTAAAAATATAATATTACTAGCTGTCCCGGCAAACGTTTCTTTGCCATATTATATAAAGTATATCGCCCGTATTATTTTATTGAATTAGTGACTAAATAAGTATGTCACCATGGCAACGTCCATCGCTATCCCGTGACCCGCGTCGCATAAACAATGGTCGCTCTTTATAGACAAATAATTCGCAATAAAATAAAATTGCGACTATAATTAAAGATCTAAGCTATCCTATCTCTCAAGTTGGAAAAAAGCACATATTTAAAAAAAACATTAAAATCGGTTAAGTAGTTTAGGAATCCGTCGCGGACAAACATCGTGACAGGAGATTTATATATATATATATTAGATAACACGCGCACACCAGTCAACATTGGGCCGATTGCTTTCGCACGGTTCCATTCACAGCGATAGATTTTATTTTCAACAAAAATTTTCAAACTTTCATCAACTTTTTCTTTTTTTGACTAAAAATTATTTATAGAATAATATTTAATATTACTAAGTATCATTTAATATTTGTCCAGGGTCTCACAACTTTCATTTGAGTGAGAAACTCTACACGCGGTACTCGGCCATCGCCCTGCAGATCGGCTGTCCCTACCTCGAGACCTTTAATAACGTGTAAGTTCTAAGTTAATTTACCTCTAACTGGATATTTATTCCAATAACATAGGGATTAAAGTTACACGTTGTAAGCGATAACGCTCTTCAAGGTGTACAGCTTATAAGGGTCAATTTTGTCAAAGAAACAGTTTGGTAATTTATAGTAGCCTAGTTAAGTATTACAAACTTTGAGTTTTATTTACGACTAAATACCGACAACAACAAAGATTGTAGGTAGAGAAATCTCTGAGAGGCTATATTTTTACCGTTTGTGTAGATATCAGCGACGTAGGTAGAGAATAATACTATACCTATTTGGGGATACTTTATTTTTTTTACTAATTACAGAGTTATGACCCTTTTTGAGGCTGGCATCCTGATTAAAATGACAACGGATGAGTACAAGAACTTACCGGAACACTCTCGCAAGTCAGACCCTGTCACGGAGAGCGACAGCCACGAGAGTAGCGACGTCGCCGAGAGCACACCTAGCTCGCCGGTAACATAATATTGTGATTTGTGGCGCCCAACGTGGGGCTAAAATACGTGCTGTTAGAGAAATTGAATCATAGACAGCTAGCGTACGTAATTTGGTTTTCAAGCCCAGCTAACACGGCTAACATTGATTTGACTTACCCCAACTATATTTAGTTACGTTATTACGTAGGTCCGCCATCTACCTACGAATCAATTTCTCAAAGGAACGTTGCAAACATGCGGTGCCCTACATGGGGCGATTTCGTCATTTAACAGGATTGAATGCTATAATATTATCTACTTTACTAGATGACGCGCGCAACTCCCTTGCGCCAAAATTTATTTTTAGCGCGGTGACTTAACATTTTTTCCTAACAAAAACTATCCTACATCCTTTTCCGTCTCTCATAGTATTTTCATACCAAACTTCATCTTAGTCTCATCAGTCGTTTATGTGTGAAGAGGTAACCGACAAACAGACACTGCAGACTGCAGGCAATCTAAACGCTTAGATTTTGCTATTACAAGGACGGTACTCTCTTTATAGCTCAAGGCAGGCTAATGTCAGTCATATTGTGTACAAGGCATTTCTGTTTCAGACTCAAACCGAATCATCCAAAGGACTCCAACCCATCACACTGACGATGTTGCGAGGTGCATTCTGTATTATTGGCATAGGATACCTTTTAGCAGGTTAGATTTACCGGTACACAATATTGCACTTATTCGTACGACATTCGTTCGACCTAAGTGTGCATGCACTTTTTTTTTTATTTTTATTTACTCTACCATGAGGACCAAGCCGTACGTGTAGGAAGGCTTAGTCGTTTATAACATTGCCCATAGTCGTCTTAGATTGTGATTGTTAAATAGATCTTGACAATCATGGTGGCAAACGTTGAATGTGGAGAGCTCATATTTTGCGTTTGACTACCAGTTTTTAATAGCTACCAGTTTTTTATAGCTTAAAAATACGTTAAGATATTAGGTTTATCTTCACGAAAGTCGTGCAAAATATTGGTTAGAGATTATTTTTCAATAACTTTTAAAGTTGTGGAACCTTCTTTAGATATGATATCCCGTCACATTCTTGGTTGTATTTTTTTCAGACCTCGCTAACAAATACTTACACTTTACACACGAACTTCAATTTAACAAATCGAAGAAAAATACAAGTGGCTTAAAGTGTTTTTACAACGTAACGGCGTTGCCAAAAATATTATTGCCAAGACATGAAACTTTGCCATTTACAACTTTTGGATATTAGTTACGTAATTGAAGATTCGTAATAAATTCATTAACCAATGTATAAGTCTTGTAGAAGTAAGAAGAAAAGATAGAAAATTATAAAAAATCGGTAGTATGTTTAAGCATTATTTTTAAGTTTACCCATACAAAAAAATATAAGTACATTTCCTTAATAAACAAGAGAAAAGGAAAAATGTAGTCAAACTGCATATTTTTCGCAGGCAAATGTTTAGTTCCTGTTCGTTTCCGTCGCTCAGTGTAAACGCGTCTTTACATAAACGTTATAATAAAACGAAAATGATTGCGATAAAATTTCGCCGGCAGATAGTGAAGTAAACTCACTTTAAAATTAATGAGCGTTCATTATTTTTGGGAAATTTTATAAAATTACCCTCGTTAGCCGTATAATGGGGCGGCGCGAAATATTTTTATTGGAAAATGTAAAAATTAAGAGATATCCCCGATATTGACCTCGTTCCGAAGATTTTAATGTACCGCCAATATCTATTAAGATAATAAGATTTAATCCAAATTACGTCGTTGCTCGGCGCGGATAATATTCTTTTTATTCGATTTCATTGTTTTCTTTTATTTGCGCTTTCGGGATTTCGATGTATCGGGGATTTAAATTATAAAATACAGATTTGGAAGTTTACAAAATATGTTGAAAAGTATTACCGATATTTAAGACATTTTGTTCGCGATTTGCCCTACAGCTTATACGTGTTTTACATTAATGATTTACTGTTAACTGAATACAAATAGCCTGTAGATTTACATAATATCTTCACACCTGTCAGACGTCTGCACTTTTTTTTCAAGACGAACTGTTTTCAAATTATGAATTCATCTTAATGTATTGGACTTTTTTAATCCCATTTATTCAATATTTTCAGCGCTGGTGCTCGCCGTCGAAATAAAAGTTCACCGAAGCAAAAAAACTAAAACCAAGAAAGAATCGAAAGAGAAATATAATTTTAAAATAATGAAGGTGCACATTCTGAGACAATACCGCCGGGCAAAGGTCCAGCTGTACAGAGTTATAGACCAGGCGCTGAGGAGCGATGAGTAGGACACCGACGTGACGTACTGGCGCTGCGGTTTTAAATGGCGATCAAAAATTGGTGAACTTCACAAGAAAACATGCGTAGTACAGATTTAATATATCAAGTTGCGGCGTTGCTTTGCAAAGAAACGTAGTAGTGTTTTTTCTATACTTTCTTTTGTGTAGTATATGAAGTGAAACTTGGCTCGTCTCGGCGGAGGCACTACTGTGCCCCTAGATATTAAAACGATGTTTTTAAAACCTAGCGACGCGTAGCGTTCAATCTCAGTGGGAACTAATGCTTCTGTATTTTACTGCTTATTATTAGCAAATTATAATATTGTATGTGTTATTTTGTGTGTAGTTTAAGCTTCTAGTATTATGGTTATTGTGGTTTCATCAAAAGCAAAGAATACCCTTGGTTGGATTTAATTCAATTAGCGTGTTTTTGTAGGTTCAAAAATTTAAATTATAGAGCAAGCTAATTAGCTAAAGTAGGTACCCAGTTTTGTAATAGTGAAAGACAATTTAGCATCGATATAACAGCAATCTAGAAATATCAGTTTTGTGTAAAAATAATATTTTATAGTACTACTAGCTGTCCCGGCAAACGTTGCTTTGTCATAATAATATAAATTATTTCGAGCATATTATTATTTTATTGAAGTGACTAAATAAGTATGTTACCATGGTAACGTCCCGTCGCACAAACAATGGTCGCCATCAATCTCGAGTTGTAATAATTTACTATTATTTATTCAACAAATGCACTTATCAATATATAAAGTACCCAGTAGCCGATTCTCAGACCTACTGAATATGCATATAAAATTTGGTAAAAATCAGTAAAGCCGTTTCGGAGGAGTTCGTGGACTGACATTGTGACACGAGAATTTTATATATAATATTTTATAGTACTATGTTGTTGATGTCGAGTGAAATTATTGGTCATCCAACTTGACGCTTAGGCCGTTTGTAAGTTTCATAAAAAACAAAATTAAAAAAAAAATTATAATACATAGAACAGTTCACTGTAAGTACGAACTAACGGGTGGGTTGCACCAGAGGCGTAGTTAAAGTTAAAGTTATGGTTAGTTAAGGCTAACTTAGCTTCAACCTTAACTTTGACCACAGAAATTGACAGATGTCTGTTGCGTTTATTTTTGTATTAAAGCTACAGTTAATGGGATTGAGAGTATAAAAAAATTGCATTATCCGTAAAAATCGACAGTAAAAATATAACACTGTGAAACATAGTAAATTTTCACGAAAAAATTTAGATATAAGTATGAGCGGTTATGGTTAAATATGGCATCGGACGCCATATTTAACGGTAATCAAAGATTTGACATTTTGCACTGTAATTATAGTTAAAGTTACAGTTATAGTTAAAGTAAGTTGGTGCAACCCACCCTAAGAAATATGTTTACGTAAGTGTCAACTAATAAACGGTCGTTACGTTGGTTGACAAATCCACCTAGATGGCTGTGACGCATACACAAGAAAGCCAGAAACTTTCTTACTAAAGAAATACGGATGTTACACAAAGGCGGAGGGCGCTACTAGCATAATAATCCCTCAAGCCCCAAGCGATCGCACGCGACCGCGATAACAATAGATTTCCAAGAATCCGCGATCGAGGTAATAATAATTAAATAGTTTATTAATTCCACATTATAAGTTATTTCCAAACAGTTTTGTTATTAATATTTAGCTAAATGTGGACCCCCTCTGGGTAAAGAGGACACTACTAGCACATACAGTAAATAATCCGACATGTTGCACACGTCATGTCAGAATATTGACAGAAACAAATCAAACGTCGAACAAAACTTTTTGTTTACTATCTGTGCTGGTGCTCCCTCTAACATGAAAACATTGCAGTAATATATCCTATTGATTTTATAGTTTGTCTGCAAACTGAAAGTTGAGTTTCATTGTAAACTTTATATTTTAGCAATGCAACTTCCATAGTTACTAGTACGTCAATGCACATAATTTGTACTCGCGCGTGATAGCAAATGTCTTCGAATTGGTTACGTACGGTTTAATTTCAATTTGTTTGTACTGTAATAAACTAACTGATGTACTTAACTTGTTGTCTCGTTAGTTCAATTTACTAAATTACGATTTATATAGTAAATTGAAAGTTAAATTTTTGTTTTGAAATAGTGAATGAAAGAACAGTTTTTTTTTTTTCATTTTTTAGCACGTAGAACGTAGGTATTTAATTGATTACGATTTACAAAGGTGTAGACAGTATAATATTTTGTCTATGATTGCTCATGATCGTCGAGAATTGTGCATGCCTTAAACAGCTACAGAATATAAAGGTATTTTTTCGATCTTCACTCTATTCAAAATAACCTGCAAGAAGTGAAATGGCGACTAACAGACACCTTAACATTTATGAAATTTAATGGAAATTTTAAAACAACAAAATTAAATTTAAATTAAGACTTGTTTGTACCGCAAGAAATCACATTTTATCGTTTTATTTTTCAAAATATTTGCACGTCTAGGTGTATCCGACAAAACATGAGTGCTATTTCACATTGTACCATCTTATTGTATCAACCATGTTTTTGTAAATAAACGTTCTTATCGTTTTAATTCTTCTTACTCTTCCTTTCATTTGCCGTAGCACTTCACGGTAAAACCGTTGACGTTTCAGGTTTTCGTAGGCTTTTGCCGTTTAAATTAAAAGCGTTTGCATGCGATTCCTTTCATTTTGCTTTCCTATTTTACTGTGTCGTCAAAAGCGTGTATAGTTGCTTTTATCTTATATATAAAATTCTCGTGTCACAATGTTAGTCCGCGAACTCCTCCGAACTGGCTTTACTAATTTTTACCAAATTTTATATGCATATTCAGTAGGTCTGAGAATCGGCTACTGGGTACTTTATATATTGATAAGTGCATTTGTTGAATAAATAATAGTAAATTATTACAGCCTGAGACTGACGGCGACCATTGTTTGTGCGACGGGATAGCGATCGACGTTGCCATGGCGACATACTTATTTAGTCACTTCAATAAAATAATATGGGCGAAATACTTTATATTATGGCAAAGCAACGTTTGCCGGGACAGCTAGTAAGACTATATAATTCACAATCACACTAATATTATAAAGGCGAAAGTTTGTTACTTCTTCACGTCCAAACGGCTGCAGAAATTTCAATAAATCTGAGGAGTTAGTTGATACCCTTTAGATTACTTTTTACTGAGGGAAAATAATATCATAATTTATTTTTCCTAATAAACCACGGCCCGGGTAGCACCGCGGGACACAGCTAGTTACATATATTTTGCTTTCCTTTTTAACCATGACTGCACGTCGTGACGCGCCGTGACACGGCAAATTATAATGCGACCGTCGTTGTATAGGTATGTTTCATTGAAAACACGTATACAATTGTAGCATTTCGTGAGTGGAATACGCAATCAGGCATTTAATCCCGAATTATATCTGATTACTGCTGATTATGGGATTCGCTATTGCCTGCTGCTAATTGTTTTAATCCTACAACCACAGTACAATTAATATACAGTAGACTACATTCATCATCTCCGCATGTTATTACTATTCTCTTTGAATCCTGTTTATTCAATTTCAACTCACTTGGAAATAGCTCTAAATATTAATATTTAATACTAATTACGACACAATCTTATTTTGTAAGCATGTATACTGTACAGCCTACAGGTACTTTCAAATTAATAATTTTATTTTTATGAGGTACATTTTACGCCATTTACATAGCAGAATGTACCATCGGAGAAGTTGATGTTTGATTCGTAAGAGCTAAACGACATAACCGAAGGTCGACATATTTTAACGTTACATAACGCCACATTTATTAAACGTCCTGTGAGCGGTTATATAACCGACAACGAGGTATTATAATATAAAATAATTTAAGTCGGTCTGTCTGTGACATTAAATTTAGTAGGCCATGTCGAAAGGTTTTAAATTTTGACTCGATTATTTTTCTCCACCGCTCACATTAATATGTTCTATTCAAAATATAAAAATAATATAATTCAAATATTTTATTTCCAAATTCGTAAACATATTATACTTTTGAAATTGACTTACAATGTAGATACGTGATCGGTCTCTAAAGGAAGGATGATCATTTTTTTTAATTTAACGGATTCAGTATCAGAATACGCCATAATTGCTATTTAAATGAGCTACAACATGAAATGAAGAAATACAACTAAATAGAAAGCAGAGTAAACACACAGATTTTCTAAACACGTCTAAAAACCCACTATCCCGATCTATTATAAAGCACCGATATCTGTTTTCACCACTTCTTCCCGGTAAAATAATGGTTCATATGCAGATTGCTTTGTTTTTCGCGCAAACAACGAAAAACCAACGAGTAAATTCGGACTCAAAGCATTTTGCATCACAACAAGTATCCAGGAACGCTCACAAAGCCTTTGTTAATAATTTGAATAAACGACACTGCTGCGGGAAAATTTCCCCGGATTTACACTAAGCCTAGTTTGTTTTGGAATAAATTTTATCGCGCGTACTTCATTAAAAGTATTTTACTACGAGCATAGAAATACGATACTGTATAGAGCGGTAGAGATAAACTACGATAACATGGCGCGCCCCTCCAAAATTCAAAACGTTTAAATGTGCGTTGTCAAAACGTTTGAAGTGCGTTGTCTTGCGCCGTCGGCTAGTTATGATTAGTAGACCAACAAATCTTGGTAATAACTAATAAGTGACATTAAGTGAAATATTACGAGTACTGGTTGATTGGTCAAATACTTACTACATACAAACTCGTTCATAAAGATGTGACTACACACATTGAAACAGTAATTTGGAGGGGCGCGCCATGTTATCGTAGTTTATCTCTAACTCTCATACTGCTCAAATACAAATGCACCAGATGACGCCCGCAACTTCGTTGTGCCAGAATTCGTTATCGCGCAAAAACCGTACATTTTTCCGGGATAAAAAGTATCATATTATATCCTTTTCCGAGATTCAAAGGATTTCCACGGTTTGTGCGCATTTTATGGAACATTTTTTGACTCAGTTACTTATCCATATTATAGTATTTAGCTCTGAGAGTTTATACTGTTTGTGGGAGCTGGGAATTTACACTATATCGAGTCGCGCAGTGAGCCAACTACGACTAGCTACAAACTAGAAAGTAAGCTGTCAATTTGATTATACTACTTATAGCTTATGTGCGCAATGTACCATCGAGGAAATTGATTCCTATGCAGTTGATAGACCAACGTTATTTGGTCGAATATGTCAATTCAATGTTAATTGTGATCTGTCGGCTGGGTTTGACGTAACGCAACCAAACTACTTAGGTCCCCGATTTGCATAGGAATCAACTTCTCTGATAGTACATGTCATCTCCTATCGTGTGCGTAGCATTATGCACCAACTTCTCAGTAAATTATTTGCAATTTGTACTCTTCTAAAATATAAAATTCTCGTGTTGCGGTATTAGTTGGAAAACTCTTTTAAAACGGCTGGACCGATTATGCTTAAATTTGTTAGAATATCTTTGTAGGTACCCTATAGGTCTTGAAATCAGCCACCATCTATTTTTTTATCTCGAAATTACGTTGTAGCATACCAAGCACAGTCTTGAATCGTGTCTATAGAATTTTATAAGACGACAACGTCTGAAATGATGAACAGTGGGCTTGGGCCCACATAATATGATGACTCACAAACCTACTCAAACATATTACACGATACGCCTGAATAAAATATTGTCTGCATGGCAAAACAATATTTGCCGGATCCGGGATCAGCTAGTATTTAAATAATGTTAAATTAAGAAATTTAAAAAACCCGATACATACATTTGAAGTAGAAAAACCAAATTGTTCAGCATTCAGCGAGCTGACGATGCTGAGCTATTGTTTCTTACACTTTCGATAAAGTCAGCTTTCGAACGAAAAAAATTTGATCAAAATCGGTCCAGCCATTTGGATGCTACGATGCCACGGACAGACACACACACACAGACAAAGAGACAAACAGATACGTTAAACTTATAATACCCCCCCCTTTTTTGTCGGGGAGTAATAAAATCATAACACCGAGTTATTATAACACCGAAGCACTAACTTTATTTAGCTCATTATTCTATATTTTGCGAATTGGCTGATGCATTTTGCATTTAGATCGACTTACGAGTGCTGTTACGTTATTTTATTATGAAGTAGTTTTGCGGTGTAGTTATTCGAAAATTTGCACTATTATGTTATATTTAAGTTACATAATTTGTAACGACTTATATATGTTATAATAATAATATTATGAATGTAATTTACTTATAAGGTGTCATAAAATTCATGACGTCATTAAAATATAAACTGAGAAGGGTTTAAATTCATGACAAAAAGAATCAATATAATATTTTTAATATCAGATAAACAACCTTAAATTTTAAAGATTTAACGAAATAAATATAAAGGAAAGAGAAACAAAAGTAGTTCTTCTTCTTTATTAATATAAACTTTTTATAACAATATTATGTTGCCAATAAAGATATTGAATTATTGAACTAAATTGAATGAAGGTTTAAACCACTCATACGACAAAATCAATAATATAATCCTCGCGTACTCATGTAGAAAGTCAATATCCATTGTCACAAATTATAATAAAATTTTATGTTTTTCTGCTTCATATTAATTTTAGCCTGAAAGTTTTTCAATATTCATCGGATTATAAAAAGTAGTGACCGCGATTTTGTCACAACAAACTTTTATGAAAGCCAACCAGTGAAAATATTTGACAAATTTCAGGCTTAAGGCCGTATACAACGAGGACTAGTGAAATTTCGTGTTTTTATTTTCACTAGAATTTTGACCAGAAGTAAGTATAAGCATTTAAACATTTTTTGTAGGTTTGTTACGTTCCTTACTAAGGTCCCAGTCAGCTTAGAATTTTGATTTAAATCCATTTACCACTAAAAAAAGAGTAATAAAGAATGCTACTTTCAAAATTTTATTTCGACTAGAATTCAGCGAAAATAAACGCAGGAAAAAATATTTTTATACAAAAATGTTTAAATTATGATTTCGAAGGTGAGGGTCAGCTTCGTTTTTGATATATAATAACAATAATAAAGATAAATCGTTTTGATCACAAATTCGAACGATTTATTGATTTTCGAATGCAACGCCTTGCTTTCAATATTTACCATAACAATTCCACAGGCGTTTTGATGGATAATAATTGAATGACATCAGTCAAATCGGTCTTTCAGTGACTGATTGTCTATTACAGAAAACCTAGAGTATGTTCACAAATATATCCCAGTATACTGGCCAGAGCTCCTTAGGCCTAGAATCGCCGTGGTCCCATACTGTTGATTCGTTTCGAAATATTTGCCAGTACATTGTCGTATACTTAAATGTGTTTATTGTGATGTGATTATAATACGTTACACTTGTCTTACTAGTGGAATACCAGTACAATACAGTGCGGCGTCGTAAGACGACGTCTTGATCACTGATAAGTAAACTGGGTTTTATTTCAGAATATAGGTTGTTTGGTTTACAAATATTACAATATTGTTTTGTAACCTAATATTTGGTGAGATACTACCTTATTAGGTATCTTATTGATATATATTTGATTTTAATTTACATTCGCCAAACGATCATTTATACGTTTTTGGTAGGTTTAAAAGTCATAAATGCAAATATCACAGCTAAGTCGGATGATAATAAACAGAGCATGAACAGAGTGCCTCAACACAGAGACACATTTTGAGGGATGTGTTAAAACATTGTAAAATGACAATGATATTATTATGTTAAACAACAATTTTATCGAACATCTCCAATCCATAGCAATGGAAACATCTTATAGTCAGGGAGCCCTAGAACATTTTTTTATTACTAACAAGCTAATTTTTTGTGAGTAGCTTTATTTTGATAAGACAAACAACTTTTTTATCTGCGAAAAAATCTTGAAAGTGGTAGCTAACAGAATTAGAAAGGATTTCATACTTTGATTTGATGGTCCTAAAATATGGATTGTTCAATTTGTAGAACAATGTTACTATTAAATTATATAACTATTAACCTACCAATATACAAAAAATCAGCTGGTTAGAATTCCGTTTTAGGGTTCTGTAATCAACAAAACTTGGTTGACTACGGTAGATTTTTCGCAGGTAAAAAAGTTGTTTGTCTTATCAAAATGAAGCTACTCAAAAAATTAGCTTGTTAGTATTCAAAAAAAAATTTGTTCTAGGGCTCCTGACTATTAGCACTGGAGTAAAATCGTAAAAATAATATTATCAAGCGGATAGATGCAAGTTCATAGATACACCATGATTTTGATACGATATTATGTTAAACTACAATTTTATCGAACATGTGAATTCCATTCTTTACACAAAAAATAATATTGATCGAAATGAAAAACCTTTAAACCTTATTTGATTTTATCAAAAATATAATATTTCGTGAATAAAAATCACGACGACACTTAAAAGTACAGAGCAAAGAAATTACATTTTATTCAATTATTAATTTTTTACTCACGACAATCTGATGTAATGTACTGGTTTATTGGAAAGTTGGCATAATATAAGTCTTATTCACTACCATTTTTCATTCTAATTTTGTTATGACCCATTGCAAAAATAAACAGGAGAAAAATATTATTGTAACTGCCGTACTCAGAGATGAACATTTATAACTTCAATGTATCATAAATGAAGATTATGGCATAAACCCCATATATTTTATCTTTCAAATTCTTTATTAAATGTTTGACGCTATGTAGCCGCAGGGTGTTTCGTGTCAAATGTCGTGTCAAACAGCTACTAGAACAAATTGATAGCCACTATCTCGATGCAAATTCTTCAAAAAATCGTTCATGGCGTGGGAACCCTTAATTTTTTCAGGATAAAAAGTATCCTTTATCCTTTCTTCACCAAATTTTATAAAAAATGGTTCAGTAGTTTAAGCATGAAATGACAGACAGACTATTCTAATAAGTATTAGTATTGTTAAAGTTTAAATATTATAATGAGGTATTTCGTAAATATTTCAAACACTTACCGGTTGCCATTATTGATGTTGAGCAGAAAAGGCCTAAAAACCGCGTTTTTGTTTTGAATATTTCAGACCTCTTAACATATTTATTTTATTTTGTTTCTATTTGTTGTTATGGTGACAACATAAATACATAATTGAAAATTTGAGCCCTCTAGCTACCGCGTTACTTGATATACAGCCTGGAGACAGACAGACGGATAGACGCTAAGACTTACTGGGCCAAGGGTCTCTTTTGGGAACAGATTCCTTAAAAACGACAAAGAAAATATGAATATGATCTGCATACCATAATGAATACATATAAACAATAATGCACATATTACAAACAATAATACACATAAACAATAATGAATATAATCTACTATTCATTATAAACTTGTCAAGCGGGTCAAAAACGTTATCTGTATTGCAAGAGTTATCGTTTTTGAACTTGTGGAGGGTGCTATATAGATTCCAGAGGATGCTACAGCGTCCGGTACAAGTAATCGTCATGGGTCTACATCCTATTTATTAAAGGTATTACAATAAACCCAAGGACAAAAAATATTTGAACCATATTATAAAGTCATAAAATAACCTCAGCAGTGAGCGAGCTGACGATGATGAATTATTGTACCTAAGATAGCTATATTTTTCCATGCATAATTATATGCAATGCATATGAGTAATACTTTATTTTGTTATATATTGTATAATCAATTATATCATGTATTATTGAGGAAATACTTTTTTTCATGATCGTGAGTACAGAACAAACATAATATTAATATAATACATAATTTTATTATAATACAAAATTCATTAAAGATTTCGTTTATTAAGTTGTGAACATGGCCTCTCTGTTAATCATTAGTCTGTATGTCGAGTTTACCACGTGATCACATTATTTCTGAAAATTATTGAAATCAACGACGGCTTGAAAACAAATATGTACCTATCGAGCGCCATCTATTGAGCTTGTTTGCCGCAAATTCTAAAATGTCAGTTGCCTATAATCCCGCCTTAAAATAAAATTTTAAATGCTTAAGTTGATAAGCCAGGCCAGTTACGCAGGAGTAATTATATAGTGCCCAAGTGTGTACGCAACACACTAGAGCAATCTCTCTTCTTTTCTCTCATAACCCAGTTGAGCGGACCGACACGACTGACAAGAGACCTGTAGCTCTACCATGAGTTGCTTTCGAAAAAGTATACAATTTTACCGTACTCGATAGCGAACAAACATGTGTCGAATAGTTTTCAATAAAAACCGTACCATGAGTCATACAGACTCGCTAGCGACAACTCGATTGTTTATATAGTTTTCGTGTGTTTATAATAGTATAAAATCATAATGTAGCTAACTTCACAACTGAATTTGCGCTCTCTTTCTAGCTCGAGTATAAGGCAGAGATGGCATATGGCCTTAAAACCCCACCAATTTGAAAGAGCGACTTGTTATTTGTAAATGTAAGAAACAAATACGTTCGTTAACTTGAACGCATTATAGCAGGCATAGTGAATGTAAATAAAGACGTGTAACTTGATGAATAACAACACTCGTTGCTTTTTGGGAAAAATGATGACCTTGATGAAGACATAAGACCTAAATATTGTATTATTTTTTATTAAGAATTGTGTCTACGAAATATATAAGTTCATAAATAACATCCATACTAATATTATAAATGCGAAAGTGTGTCTGTCTGTATCTTTGTTAACTCTTTATGCCTAAACCACTGAATTGATTTTGCTGAAATTCGGTTTGGACATACGTCACTGGAAAGGTACGTACGGTTCCCGCGCAAAAAACGAAGTAGAAATAGTATATACCTAAGTACTGACTTACCTTCGTTTGAAGGGAAACTCTTTGTGAAGATTTCAAATCCATGTGAGCTCTTAGGACACCACACAAATGCTCGAAAACCACTTTATTTATCCTATATTCTTTAATACAATTAGTATCACTTTTAAAATCTTCAAGTGGATGACCGAAGTCCGAAACACTTTCGTACACGTACACTAGCTTGAAAAAGGACTTCCTTGTTCACGTCGTTCATCTCCTCGTGCAGCCAACGCTAACATAATAATAAATATTCCTAATTCCACA
Source organism: Polyommatus iphigenia (assembly GCA_963422495.1). NCBI lineage: Eukaryota > Metazoa > Arthropoda > Insecta > Lepidoptera > Lycaenidae > Polyommatus > Polyommatus iphigenia. Next base: position 12,278,207 of record OY730180.1, on the reverse strand, counting down.
CTAAATATGCTTTACCAGACATATTAATGCACCGTATTAAACGCAAATTAATAAATATTGTTTTGCGTGAAACTCTTTCACCCTACAATTGGCTAGTGAGTTACTTTACTACTGTAGTAACGGTATTTTACGATACCATCTGTCAAATTGTTTACTCATGGTACCGATTGTGTATCATAAACAGCTAAAAACTATAGTCGCTAGCGAGTTCTTATTCGATACGTATTTATTGTAAACTCATGGTAGCGATTTTAGTTCCGCAAGTGAGCGCTAGAGGCGCTGTACAATTTTCCATACTAAAAATTTACGTTAGTCGATATCGAGTATCGATAAATACTATAGCTTTAAACTCATGGTAGAGCTACAGGCGCACAGACTTTTTAACATGCCCCTCCAACGCATGGATCATCTTACGTATCCCTTGTAGAGAGTTCACTGTGAAAGTAGCAGCGTCGAAAGACCATTTTTTTACTTTTGTATGAGCAAGCGCCCCAGGGTAACGAGTTTTCCCATACAAAAATGAAAAAAATAATGGTCTTTCAGCGCTGCTACTTTCATAGTGAACTCTCTACAAGGAGCACATAATATACACCCTTTAGTAATAACAGTTTTGTGACACCCAGTAATATTCAAGCCTAGCTATGATACTACGAGTGCGAGTACTAATAGGTATTTAATACTACAATTTTAACATGGTTTAGTTAAATGTAAGCGTATTTGTCTTGAACAAATAGCTGTCGGAGAGCTCTGTCCACAATCCCCAAACCATTCCCGATCCCGAACGGATACGCAAATACGCCCTTTTAAGTTTCTACATAGTTTCTAGTTAACGTTCTTTAGGGTCAATTCAGACCGCAACGCGACGCGTACTCGTAGATGCATTGCTAAATTTATATGGATTTGACAGATTTGCAAGACGTCTCACGCAATTGAAATCTGTCAATTCTGTACTTTAGAAATGCAGCTACATGTTGCGCTGCGGTCTGAATTAGAGCAATTCCACACGACGCGTTGCGTCAGCGTTGCGTCGGCGCAGCGCTGCCGTTGCGTTGTTTTACATACAAATAACCAAGGTGTTCACACGGCGCGCTGCGTCGTCGCAACGCACACATGACGGACAGCAGCCCCCGAGACGAAGCGGGAGGGGGCGTTGATGTAAGACTGCTTCGTAATAACGCTGCGATGACGCAGTGCCATGTTCGATTCCCGCGTTGGAAACATGTTATTTCCAAGTTTGGTTAAGACAATGCAGGCTGATCACCTGATTGTCTGATAAGTAAGATGATCTATGCGTCGGATGGGCTTGTGAAAAGTCGGACCTGCGCCTGATCTCTCGCTAGTCGTATCAGCCTTCCATCCCACTGGGTTATAATAGTAAAGGGATCAGTGGCGAAGCCTCCATAGAACACGATTCCTACCGGCTTACCTTGGCCAATTTTAATATATACATTTTTTATTATTAATAATTATAGCTTACCCCGCTTCCTACAATTTCATAAAAATAATTCTCCATGTATTTAAAATCACGCAAACGCACACATACCCGTTTTTACGATCGCACTCAGAACGCGTACGTACTGCTCCATAGTGTGCGGCGGCCGCGCGGTGGCCGGGGAACTCGCTCAAAACATCGGGAATCCAAACATTTGAAATGTATGAAATTCACGCACACATACACATTACTACTACATGCAAACGACTCGTCGATATTGTCGAACAACAAGCCGATCCCACATAGCCTACCTAGTCTTTATTTGTCATGTGTTAAGGTTTAGTTTCGCATGTTTCGCTTTAAAAGATTTCGTCCAATCACAACAGAGCTAATTGCAGCGGCCGACCGGCGCGTGCTGTCATTTCAATTCACTTAAACAATTATATTACGCGCTCATTTGCACTCATTTTGTACTGTTATTATTGTAATATGCAAAATTTTGTTTATTAAGTTAGTGGGCTAGCTTGATTGTAATATTATATAGTTTAAAAGAATCGAAAGTAGTGAAATTTTACTTGCCAAGTGTTGTGTTGTGTTTTTGTTTGTTACATCGTAAAGGTTGGTTTGTTTTACTTACTTTGTAATTTGTCGTGACACGGTTAGGTGAGAAATGGCAGCGTTAGTACAAATTGACTGTTGTCTTACGGATTACCTATTAAATGACTTAAATTCGTTCTCAAACAATCGTTCGAAAATAAAAAACATATCATTAAACAAGGACGGGCGCGTCCCGATATGAAAATTGATTATAGGCGTAAGGATGGGTTTTTCAAACATTTTCACAGTTCAGTGTATGATAAATATAATTGGATAGCGGGCAGTTGCAAATTAAATAAGTTATTTTGTTTTCCATGTTTGCTGTTTTCCGATACAAATAGTGCTTGGAATAAAACGGGTTTCTCAGACATCAATAATTTGACCAATTCGGCTAGGAAACATACTCAAACCGAATAACATTTACGCAGTTGTATATTATTACACAGTTTTGGAAATAGTAGAATAGAAACATTTCTCGGAAATAATTATGAATCCCATAATCGAAAAGTGGAACGTAATCGAAACTTAATGAAACGTTTAATAGACACTGTTGTTCTTCTTGGAAAACAGGAGTTATCTTTCCGCGGGCATAGTGAAAACGTTAATTCAGACAATCGTGGCAATTATATAGAAACATTATTTTATTTAAGTAAGTACGATAGCGTTATAGACTCCCATCTTGAACAATGCTCATCTACTTCACACTCCGTGTTTACCGGTCTATCGGGAGACATTCAAAATGATCTTATACAATGCACCGCGGCGGTAATTTTAGACGAGATTAGACGTGAGATTAGCCATGCCAAATTCGTTTCAGTTATGATTGACGAAACCCCAGATGTCAGTCATAGAGAACAGTTGTCTGTTATATTTCGTTATTTGTCCGAAAATGGTCTGGAAGAAAGATTTGTAGGTTTTTACGACGTTAGCGAAAGCCGGACTGCGACTGTATTAGCGACTCAGTTGCTCGATATTCTTGAACAATATCGATACAAAGACAAACTGATCGGTCAGACATATGACGGTGCCGCCGTTATGTCAGGTGAACGTGGAGGCGTTCAAGCACTAGTACGGGGTCAATGCCCTCTCGCGCGTTTCATACCGTGTTATGCTCATATTCTTAATTTGGTTTTAAGTAAATCTTTATAAAATATTTCAGAATTAAAATCATTTTACGGCCATATCAATGGAATTGTCAGGTTTTTCAACAAATCGTCGAAACGGTCAAATCTTTTAAAACAGTTTTCCGATCGTCGTATGCCTGGAGTAGCCGAAACACGGTGGCATTATCATTCGCGCATTATTAATGTTATATTTAATTGCAGGTTAGATATGATTGAAACCTTTAATCATATAGTAGATAATCCCCAATCGTGGGATGTTGATTCTATATCCATGTCGGAGTCGTTTGTAACTAAATTAGAAGATATGCAGTTTTGTTTCCTTTTGCATATTTTTTCAGAGATTTTTGCCAGAACTGACATTTTGTTTGCTTTGCTTCAAAGCAAACAAGTCGACATCGAAATCTCAATCAGAGAAATTGGTGCATTTCAATCTTGGTTATCAGAAGAGTTTTTAAAACAATTTGATTTTATTTTCAATAGTATTCAGGAATATTGTGAACCACCACGACGGCGCCGGCGGATGGATACAGAAATTGACTTGAAAACACAATACAAGCGTTTATTCGTTGAAATAATAGATAACATCAAAAGCCAAATAAACTCCCGTTATTCATCGTTTCAAAACTTAACTTTTCTTGATTTAGTCAATAAGTCTAAATACGCGAGTTACCGTAGTAGTTTTCCCGAGGAAAGTGTGTCTGCATTAATATCCGAATTCCCGAATATATTTGATTTTCACGCATTAAAAAACGAATTAAAAGTTTTATACAGTACTTCAACATTTAATAATTTAGATATCTATGAACTTTATTTACATCTTTTTAAATCCGCGTTGAGTGAAGCTTTTCCTCAGCTTTTAATGTTATCTCAAATTGTTTTGACTCTTCCTGTATCGGTGGCTTCCGCTGAAAGGTCGTTTTCGGCATTGAAGCGAATTCATACCTATACACGAAACAGCCAAAGTGAGGCTAGATTGTCAAATCTCGGTGTAATTTCAATTGAAAAACATGTATTATTAAAATTGCATCAAAAAAGCGACTTTTATGATAATGTTTTGGCACATTTCGTAAAGAAAAACCGTAGAATTATGTTAGAATATAAATAATAATTCTTAGGTAATTTTTCAGGTTGTAGAATAGGAATATTAAATAACGACGACAGACGACAAATAACAAAATTAAACATTTAGGTACGTATTTCTGCTGATATTTCTTTGCTACTAGCTTTTGCCCGCGATTTCGTCTGCGTGGACTTCAGACAGGTAGCCTATGTTCCTTTCCATGTTTGACATGGGATGCATGCAAAATTTCATCTGAATCCAGTTTTTGCATGATTGAGTAACAAACATCTACACTGGCAAGTCAGGATTCACTTATTTTTGGTGTGTGAGTGTGAGTGACGTGTGCTTAAAACGGCTTTTTTTAAAGCCACTTTTATCATACTCGACATGCACTGTTCATATAATACCAGTGATGTCATGTATGGTGAAGGTGGTGAATACTAACAACACTAACACTGCATGCAACGCACACAATGCAAGCAAAGCACCCTAGTAGTTATGGAAAAGGTAAACTAACACACTTAATACAGGTATGTAATTTATTGCACGTTTTTTTTACAAGAATTGAAATTTTGCTTATTCACGAGTTAGCCGTTTTTTGGTCCGGCTTTACCTTTATTTTTTTTCACCCCACGCCACTGAAAGGGATAGAGAGAGCTTTTGTGTACTGCGCACATACTTGGGCACTATAAAATTACTCATGTGTAAGAGGCCTGATTTCAATGAATCCGGCCACCGTCACCGAAACCGTTATGGGTGTTCTTAATAATATATTATTATTACATCTTTTCAAGGTAAGACTAATTATGAAATTATAAATTCATTTAACGGAAGCTAACATATTATAAAGAGCGGAGTGCATAATTTATTAAATCATTATAAAGCTTAACTTCATAATAATATATTTATTACAAAACCACTGCTTATGCTGTTATAATATTATGTGGTGTAGGAAAATATTATTATATCCGTTCGACCGGAATGATAATATTATGGTCTTTGAGAATCACTAATTTAACTAACAAATAATTCATTGATGCCACGAGTGCATTAGAAAACTGTCAAAGCTCTTAAGGTGCTCCCAGACAGAAGTTATATAACGTTATAAAACATTGTGTAACACGATTACATTTTATAACAGCGTGTGACATACGCTACAACATGTCAAAAAGTAAATGTGTCTTTTGTTATAATTTGTTAAAAATGTTATACAAAAATGTTACCTAACGTTATATAACTTCTGTCTGGGCCTTTAGGCTCGATTTATATACGTCCGTGCGAACAAGCGGTTTGGCCGCGACACCGCTTATTATATTAGATCACAAGCTATTTTTAACCCCCGACAAAAAATAGGAGTGTTATAAGTTTGACGTGTCTATCTGTCTGTCTGTCTGTGTGTCTGTCTGTGGCATCGTAGCGTCCAAACGGGTGGACCGATTTTGATCTAGTTTTTTTTGTTTGAAAGCTGACGTCATGATCGAGTGTTCTTAGCTATAGTTTATCATCATCAGCCTGCTCAGTGCTGGAAAATCACGGTTCATCTGGTTCGTGAAGGGCTTAATTTCATTACTTTTTAAAGTTGTTTGACGGGGTTTTTTTTTAATTTCTTAATTTAATTTTTCTTTATATTTAACGAAATAAATCGTAACATACATTTTGTTTATAAAATATGGGGGCAAACGAGCAAACGGGTCACCTGATCGAAAGCAACTTCCGTCGCCCATGGCCACTCGCAACATCAGAAGAGATTCATTTGCTGGAAAGCGGTCTTAGCCGCTAAACCGCGCGTTCGGGCGGACGCATAAATCCAGCCCTAAATTTTTTGTCCATACAGCAACAGCTATAAGCTATCTATCTGCTATTTTCCAAGCTTAAGGGCCTGTTTCACCAGTTTCTGATAAGTGTCGAATAGGCTAACCACTACTTAACACGTCTCTTTCTGTAAGAAAGTAGTGTGTGACACAAGAGAAATTCGAGTACGTTATTGTGATTCTTTAGCTGTGATATTAGGGTAGTTAAATGTTGTGCTGTATTTTTCTTGTTTTTAATTTTGACATTTAAAATTATTTTTATCGGAATTTTATTTAAGTATTTGAATTGTTAATCGTTAGTCGTAGTTAATTTAATTGGAATTTTATATCTAGGAAGAATTTTATATCTAGGAATATTTTGATGTAAGGATAACAACAAGCCCTGACAACGTTAGGGGGATGAGTATTAATAAAAAAAAAAAAAAACCACCACTTAACTTGACAGATCAAGTATGGGGAATCTGACAAAAAAGTTGTGAATAGCCTATTCGTTACTTTATCAGAAAGTGGTGAAACAGGCCCTAAGAGTATGATCTAATCCACCACAAATTAACTAGAATTTTCCGACGCGGCGTGCAAATTTGCTTGGAATCTGCTCCGTATATTCGCCGTCGGTGCATCGCAAAACCTTCCTTAACGCGATAGTATTAGGTGTCGTTATGGCGTCCGACACCTGCAAGGGAAGGCTTTATTGTTATATTACGTGCATTCGTGTTGTTTGAAGCCACACGCCGAAATATAGGTAGAGTGAAAGCATCCAGCTGCTATAGTTAGCTCTTAACTGGAACTAAGAGGGTGTGGTGTCGCGATAAGCGGATTTGTCATCTGACGTCATAATACTTGTGTTGTGACAAAATGTAATTTATACTCACGAAACAAGTGCTTCTGCGAGGAAGTTTGGTTGAAATGTTACATTACAAATACGATAAATATTCTAATATTAAAAATACGAAAGCGTCTGTCTTACGCCTTTCTGATTAGAGATCTTTCGGCAAAACTAATTTAGATGAAAGAGATAAAAAAAACAATTCCAGGAAAAGACAAAGGAATAAAGTTTATGACAAAATATGACCACAAGCATGCAAGCAGACTTACAACAAAAATTAAGAAATATTTAGGCTGAACCCAAACGAGCGTAATTTATGAGTTGTGAGTCGCAGAATTTCGGCTGGCAGAAATTCTGCTGCATTTAGTTTCATACAAAAGTCCTGTTTGACTCACATGAGCTTAATTTTGTAAGTCATAATTTTTATGAAAAGATATTTACGCGACCGAAATTCTGCGACTCACAACTCACCGCTCGTTTGGATTCACCCTTAAAAATAAAGAAAAACAAAACGAAAACGACAGACACGCCAATCAAGTCAATTACAACAACTCTCTGTGTTCGTCGGGGGTTAAAAATGGTCCGAATTATAGTGACACTTTATGACATGATTATTAATTTTGCAATAAACGCTCCGCTTTTAACTTATACCATATGCCACATTATATTACTCTCTCTCTAGTATGTACACATTACCAGAAGTTAGTGGCGTCAAGAGTTTATTTTAAACTAAAATTAATATGCCTGGCGATTTTAAACACAAAATTACATAAAATTTAGTTTAAAATGTAGTAGGCTGATTTCAAATTATGTTGTTCTATGCTCAGGTTGTATCTGAAAACCTAGATAGTAAGCAGATATTATATTGAGTTCTAAATCTAACGTTGATTGACATAAAAAGGTGCCTACAATATTATGTTCTATCGCTTTGTATATATTATTATACATGGTGTAACAAAACTAAGTGATAATACCTTAGGATGTGTATAGAGTTTACTGCGAAAATAGCAGCCCTAAAAGAGCATTTTTTTGTGATTTGTATGGGCAAGCGCTACATCGTCATGAATTTTCCCATACAAAAGTTTTTAAAACTACTCTTTCAGCGCTGCTGCTTTCACATTGAACTCTATATTATAAGGGTACACATGGGTGTACCCTACGTGGAGTGGTGGAGGTGTATGCACACACCCTAAAGTCTTATCACTTAGAATTTTGTTACACCCAGTATTATACATAAGCGCATTTTCTTTAGTCAATACGCTTTTTCTTAAATGATATTTTTTTATCCAGCTTTTCACTTGTGACTCCAATTGAAAATTGTGAATTTCTATGACAACATTAATAACACTATTCATAAGGTGACTTATATTTACTCGTTTGCCCACACATTAATTATAGTTAAAAAACTTGTATAGTATATTAAACGCTTCAAATCAGATGTTTAATTCAATTTAGTCATAGTTTCACCCCTCCTCATATATCGCTATTTGAAATTGTAGACATCAAATTCATGATAATAATGAATTTTAAATACAGTTTCATTTCAAAGGGAACGGCAAATCCTGGCAAATTTAATTAACATTAATTTATTAATGCCGTCCATTGTCTTCGCAAATACACTTCATAAAGTATGATTTAATTGTAATATAACACGAAAAGTTATTATCAAGATTTATTATCTGTCTGTGAGTTTCTCAAATATACTATTACGGATAAATTATTAAGACGTCCAGCAATTAATTATTTTGTAACAAGTAACTATTGATGTTCCGTTTATTGTTTGTATTAGCGTCTGTTAAATTTTGCAATTTCCCGTGGTACAGTTGTTTAGAGCGTGTCTCGAGGTCGTGGGTTCGATTCCCGCGTTGCAAAGATGTTGAAAACCAAGTTGTTTAGGACAATGCAGGCTGATCGATTGTTTGATAAGAAAGATGATCTATTCGTCGGATAGGTACGTCTGATATTTTGCCTGTCGTTTCAGCCATCTGCCCCACTGGATTATGAGAGTAAAAGAGAGAGAAAGATAGTGCTCTTGTATTCCAAGTCACTCTCTCGCAGTTGGTTTGTAGGGCGATTCACGATTTCCGTTAGAATTGAATTCGGAAACTTTACCGCGCGGTGATTGGTCAACGCCTAGCGCGGCGAACGTTTTGATACAGTCAATATGTAACGACTGACCGACGACGTCACTCCTATGACAAAAATGTAGTTCGCAATGCTCTCTATATTTTTTATTTAAAAAACTTTTTCCTAAAACCAATAGTTTCCGAGAAAAATACATTTCAAATTTTTTTATTTATTTTTTGGATTTCTCAAAAAAATGCAATTAGCGCAACCTTTTTAATTTTTCTGTGACCTCTTGACATGTCCCCCTAACGATTCATCATGTCAAATAACGGTAGGTCTTTATTCGGAGGGCAAAATTACATATTGACTGTACTATTTATTGGATGTCGGGTGACGAAGTTTCCTAATCCGAGTCGAATTACGCATTGTGAATCGGGGCTCTGGTTCCAATAAAACCGGCCACCGTCACCGAAACCAGTATAATTATGTGTGTCTAATTTGATTTTAGACGGTACCTTTATTGGGTCCGTTTTAATTAAGCGTCATTTACATACGTCTTTTCGGAGTGCTGTAAAAGAAATTAATTAAATGTAATGGAACCGTTCGTAATTATCGTTTACGCAATCGCTTGGCCGTTAAAAAGGGGACGGTGGAGTAACTTTGCAGTAATAATATGTGTAATTAAAACCTGGTGCTGAAAGAGAAAACACTTACCTAAATTACACCGAGGGTATAATCGATTTAGATTTATATATTATATATATATATTTTATAGACGCCCGTAACTCCGTTGCGCCAAAACTTTTTTCGGGATAAAGTATCATGATATTATGTCCTTTCCCGGGACTCAAAGTATTTGTATACCAAATTTCAGCAAAATTTGATCAGTGGTTTGAGTGTGACGAGGTAACAGACATAAATACAGACAGACACACTTTTGCATTTATAATATTAGTATGGATATCAATAAGACAATGATTTGCTTGTGACTTTAATCTAACTGAAAATCGAATGAGATAAAATGTGAGTTATTAAGGATTAGAAGTATTTTTTAATCTTCAACTCTAGTAGGCATTTGTATTAATAACTTTTATATAAATTATTCTAGTAGGGCTCTTTGTGTTAACATCCAAATGGTAGTACCTAGGATTGGGATATTAATACATTATTCAAGCTGACGACGCCAATCAATAATGTTACTTAGATCACTACGACGAATCTAATATCTATTGAAACCTTAATAGAAACCAGATCTAAAGCTTGTGCTGCAATGCACGGTTGCACGAACGAATATACATCCATATTAGAAATGTGAAAGTGCGTCCTGTCTGTCTATCTGTGACTTCTTCATGCCCAAACCACTTGCCGATTTTGCTCTTTGGCATGGAGATATTTTGAGTTCCGGGAAAGGACATAGGATACTTTTTGTCCCGAAAAAACGTACTATTTCTGTGTAATAAACGAGTTTTGGCGCAACGGCGTGGCGGGCGTCATCTAGTACACACATAATTTAAGTACTTCCTAAATCATTACTCTCTATTTTGGCTTTGGCGTAGTCGGTTAAAAATCCAAAGGCCGATCCATTTTATTTGAAAAACAAACATAGATATAAGACTAAATTCTAGGCTGCTTAAAACATTGAACATTTAGATGTTTTTAGCTCAATTGCTAAGAATAAACGTTATTTTGCGCCCATTTCCTTGAATTAAATCTTTGCACTAGCGTGGTCAACCATTAAAATAAACTAATCTTATATAATTAGTCACATACCTGCACACGTAGATATGTGAGAAGGTTGGCACGTAAGGGTCCATTCACATAAGCACTAGGGCCATGCTCAACCGTCTTAGAACTCGCAATAAAATTAATAGGACGAGAAATAAGAAGAGTAGGAGGTAGGGATAGATAGAACAAACATTATAACAAAAAAAATTACTTTCACAGAATTTTCTTATCATAGGACCACCACTGAAGTATCTTCTTTCCGACAAAGAAATAATCATTAAAATGGGATCACAAACGGTGAATTTATCGGCAAACAAACAAAAAAAATGTATACAGTCGAATTGAGACACCACCACCTTTTTAAAGTCGGTTCAATCGAATATTATGTAGTCAGTATGAACAGAACCTTAGTGGTATGCGGTGGTTGACCGGATTTCCCGGCGCGATCCCCGAATACCTGCGGGACATTCCCCACAGTATTGTTTACAAAAATGTGTAATGGCTCCGTGAGAACTTCTACATTTTGTTGCTTTCTCAATGTCCATAAAAAAGTAAGTTATATTTTTTGCAGCAATACTAGTATTATCACTTTTTCTCAATGTATAGGTAGAAATCATGTAATCATTATTTTGTTAGGTTTTTATAATAATAATAATAATATCTATGAACGCTTCACACCACGTCAGTCTGGCCCCGTGCTAAGTACCTGAAGGACTTGTGTTACAGGTACCAGACAACGGAAATATATTTAATACTTTTATACTATACATATATTTAAGATTTTTATTATATCATACACATATTTAATACACATCCATGACCCAGGAACATTGAAAAACTTTTTGTTCCGTCAGCGGGATTCGAACCCGCGACCCCCGGCTTGAGTTGCCACACACTCTAACCATTGAGCCACGGAGGTCGTCCATAACGGTCGTCGTTAACATAGCGTTCACTTTTAAAACATACAAAGCTACATCACGTTCTTTATAGGGTTCCGTACCCAAAAGGTAAAAACGGGACCCTATTACTGAGACTTCGATGTCTGTCCGTCTGTCCCCAGGCTGTAACTCAAGAACCGCTATAGCTAGACTTCTGAAGTTTACACAGATTGTGTATTTCTATTGCCGCTATAACAACAAATACTAAAAACAAAATATAATAAATATTTAAGAGGGGCAACAAACATACAATTAACAAAAAAAATACAACAAACATGATTTTTTTGCCATTTTGGATAGATATCAATAACGGCAATACAATATAGGCACTTGAAATATTCACAAAATACTCAGTTGTATTTGTAATTTAATAATTAACAATAAAATTTAAATAATTAAGGGGGGCTCCCATAGAAAAAACACAATTTTCAGTCTATTTTTGCTCTATAGTGGTAAGAAACCCTTCGTGCGCGAGTCCAACTCGCACTTGGCCGATTTTTTTAAACTTTGTAAGCTTTAAAATTTTGTACTATAGTACTTTTTGTAACTCATAATCTTAAAAAGCAAATTCAATTTAACAAGTTTTTTTCAAATAATAATCATTAATTTGAAGTAAAAGCTCAAATTGAATCCCCGAAACCGCCAAACAAACCTGTTAATCATATTTTTCTTCGCTTTCCTTAATAATAGGCGTGTACGTTTACGTCGTAATTCTCTATTAGCCGCCCGCATTATTATAAACGTGTTTTATAGGTTATAAAACCTCCGACTTGCTCGGAAAAACACTTAAGTAAAAAGTTGAAGTCCGCCTTAAAACCGGAGAAGCCTTCCATTAACTCTTTAGCGCCGGATAGGTAATTAGTCGGGTTATAGACTAAAAGATCTCTAAAGTTTGACTTCAATTTTCCAAGGTCTTCAAAGTTTTTTTCGAAATGAAATATACTAATTGTTTATTCATTAATATTGTATAAAGCTAATTTTGTGTATTTTAAGCCTCATTTAAAGGTGTATAGGAGAAGGTGGTAATGTGGCCCCCCACTTTGTTTATCAAGCATTATTTAAAAAATATAGGAGTCAGAAACCTAAAAATTCTGACTTCTTATTCATTTGTTTAAACATGTCTTATTAGGGAATAAATAAAACTCGTGCAGGATAATCGAAAGTTTTAATTATTCTTAATCAATCACATTTGGTATTTTGAGATCAAGTGATGGTAATGTAGCCCCCCGGGAATATCACATTAAATGTATTGCACAAGTGAAACTTAACGGCAAAAATCACAAACGTAATAGTCACCTTTAGAGCCGCCGCAGGCTACATGGCCCATTAGTCAAAAATTTGATACTGTAACCATGGCTCTCCAGCTCTGTCATTGGAACAACATTACGACCGATGTGGGGGGGCCAAATTACAATCATTGCTAATATTTAAACAAACGTACCAAAAATATTTATTAAATGTATAATTTTATTTTTACCTTTTAAATTCCGTAGGAGAACAGTTTGATGTATCCGATGTTTGAACACAAAAGCCAAATATTTCTGTTTCTTAAACAACTATCGAAATAAAATCACACACACTTAAATGTTTCGCAGGTCGCAAGTTTAACTTGATCGAAGGACAATCAAACTTGACAGCCTCAGTTGGATTTGTACGGTGCTAAATTTAGTAGCATGTCGCGAGCATCCCGTTCCACCAAAATTATACTGGATAGCGTTGTTAAAACATTAAATATTGAGGGGGGCCAATATATGTGCAGGGGCCACATTACCACCTTTTCCCTGTAATATATAGCTAAATTATTTGGTTTGATTTATTTATTTACTTAAACAAATTGTATATTTAAATTTTAACTGACGAATTCGCTGACATTAATAGCAATTTAAGCTAATATATAAGCTCACTAATACTTTTCAACGGTGTCATATTATAAAGTATGAAATGTAAAATACGTAAATTTTAAAGCCAGATAATTGAATCAGTTTATATTTTATCGATAACATTTTTGCATCAGTGTGGTCATGATATTAAGGTGATCGCACATTTATCAGCACGCACGCGCCGTACGCACCGCATTTTAGAATTCGTTGTATGAAATGATGTAACACCTCGCACATTAGCTATGACCATACTATGAGCTTTCATCTTCAATTTTCGTCATCTTCTGTCATTCAACTTTTGTTTTGGCGCATTAAATAATTGAATGCGTCAACGAACGCAACGCCAACATTGTCATTTTTTGTTTTTTGGATACGGTCAGAGGGCATGCGTCGCGGGCATGCCTCACGTTCTCTGTTGACTGGGCTATAACGCATGCCCTTGACGAATAGAAAAAGGCACAGTGTGGACAAAGCTATTAATTTTTTCAGCATTGTACGCGCGTACGGCGAGTACGGTGCTAACAAATGTGCGATCAGCTTTACAAGCCTATTGAATTCTGTCCTCGACTGTATCAAAATTTTTGAAATATTTTTTAATTAATAATGGTCAGTGAAAAGCGTCACCGAAAGGAACCGAGTTCAATTCGAAGATTAATCGTCGGGATCTGATCCCATTGTCCAGTCGCGGCGACACTTGGACCCTTTATGAAATTCACTAACCATTGTTTCGGCTCGGATTAAAAAAAGAAAAAACTTTCAAAACAAAATCCGATGCCGTTCCAAAACAACCGCCGCACGATTCTCAACCTTAAAATTATTTCATTACGGGCCTAAATACAAAAAAACACGTTTACTGAGGTAAACAGTTTGCACTTTTAAATAACGAGGTCACCAGATTTTTTGTCGGTCATTTAAAACTTTCATTAGTGAATTCGCGCGTGTAAAAAATTCGCCATTTTATTTTTTCTTTAAGTTATTTAATTAAATTGTCGCGTCGCCGCTTCCAGCTTTGGTGTTGAAATTTTAAATAAACATTCGTCGACACAAACAATTGTTTCGGTCGAACAAATTAGGGTTAAGTCGGTGGCCCTGACGTTTTTCGCAATTATTTTTTTCATAAAAACATGATATTTGTCTCCTTGGCTTTAACATTATTGCGGTCGGTAGGTACTTTGAATAAAGGTTACTTTTTTCTTGGTTTACATAATTGTTCTTATTATTTTTTAAGAAATTCATCAGTGGTGGTCTTAGCGTGGGAGCAGCGCTACTATAAAAAAATCTGGAAGGTGGTGGTGGTCAAATTGGCGGCTAGCAGCGCTTTGCGGTAAAGTAACACTTGTAGCATTTTATCATAGAGGCTACGTTCGTAGCGCTATGACGTAGACTGCTACGCCAGGGTCAATTCAGACCGTAACGCGACGAGGCGAGGCGAGGCGCGGCGCGGCATAAATTTGTATGGATTTGACAGATATCAATTGCTTGAGACTTCGTGCGAATCTGTCAAATCCATATAAATTTATAAAATATGCATGTACGCGTCGCGTTGTGGTCTGAACCAACCCGCAGGCGTAGACTGCTACGCCTCGCCGTAGACTGCGCCGCTACGCATGTACCACTTCATGCGAAGCGCCTAATCGTCAAAGTAATGTAGAAGCTTTCCGACTTAAATTATTTTTTCGTATATAAAGTATATTTTTGTATTTTTAACAATAAAAATTTTAAAATATATTTTTAAATTAATTATAAGCTGATGTAGGTATAAATAAATAACAATTAGAACTTATATAAAAAGCTTGCGCAAATAGAAACCCCACGATCGCGTCGAGATTCCGTTTAATTATGAACTTATTCCCTTATTTTTGCAATAAGGCAATGAAACACGAAACCATGCCTCGGTTAACTCCAATTTACTAAGAATATTGAAAGAATGCCTTATTTTCGCAATAGTTGGAGGGCGATTTCCCATAAGTTATCCAATTTGTTAGCGACCGTCCCTTAACCCTCTAGGGCGGCGGAGGGCGCCGGCGGCCCTTACGGCTCCAGATCAACGATAACACATATCAATCCCTTTCACAAATAACGTTATCTCTGCTATTTGTGAAATTATTAGCCCTTCACCACCCAACTGATGCGAGCGAAAGCTGATTATATTATAGGTTGTATTTACAAAACGTTTTATTGCTAACAGATAAATTCAGTTATCGAACCTTTAACCTTCGTTTTTAAAATCGCCCGAGACTTTGAACTTGAAATTGACCACGTCAGAACCATTAATTTTGTAGCGAAAAAAGAAAATTTACAACATTTTGAAAATTAGATCCTTTTTCTTAAAACAGACAAGTAAATTACCCTTTATTATAATTATTATTTAAGACTAGCTGTGCCCCACGATGTTACCCGCGGTTTATTAGGGAAATTTTCCCACAGTAAAAAAGTATCCTATGTGTTAATCCAGGGTACTATACTCCACTCGGGCTAGCTTGTCGCTAGCGGTCATTGACTTCCTGTCAAAAACTTGTCATTTTCCATATAAAACCACGATTGACAATATCTGACACTTCATTGTCAATCGCGGTTTATATGGAAAATGACAAGTTTTTGACAGGGAGTCAATGACCGCTAGCGACAAGCTAGCCCGAGTGGAGTATAGCTAACTCCATACCAAACTTTATTATAATTAGTTTAGACGTGAAGAAGTAACAAACATAGAAACTCACAAACTTTCGCCTTTATAATATTATATACTGTGACAAGTGTACATAATATTATTACACTATTAACATTGTCTAAAATCTACACCTACACATAAACTAATATTATTTGAGCCTACACAGTACACACATCTCAGTGGAAGTCATTCTGAGTGTGGATTACAGGGTTTTAAATGTAAGAAACTTGTGGATGTGAGAATAAATGACCCTTCAAATGATGAGAAACAACGACGTAAGGGCAAAATTAATCAAGGCGTGGGCCACTGTTACGACATTTAAATACTTGTTTCTCTACGACGTCGTCGGGCCACGAAATACGCGGGGATATATATTTTTTTCATTTTTCATGGAGAAATTTCATATTAATCCTTCAAGCCCCATAAGAGCACCGGTGATCGCGACAACAACAGAATAACAATAGATTTCCAAGAATCCGCGATTGAAGGATTAGGAGAATGGGCTTGAGGCTCTATAGCAGACAACACATTCCACACAGCGTATATTCCAGAATCACATTATTGAAGTTTCTATGGTACATCACATCAGAAATTACTACATTTAGATAACGCCTTGCTAAGCTGTAAAATTTTCCTTTGATTTTTGCCACCCTATTCCCATAAACCGTTTACTATTACACTATCCGGCTTTTAATGTGAAACTGAAAACGATAATGAAAAACATATAATATGATGACAGAGACATACTGGGACGTTGCAGATGTTGCCGAGAAACCAGATTATTATATTTTGTAGTACTGGTAAGGTAACAAATAACAATACATTAGATCTACTTAAATCTAAATGAATTTCAAAATTTGTTAGTCTCGCTATACTCAAGAACAGCTGATTCGGCTGATTGATTTTGGATCATTTATTTCAAAATATTCGTGGAAGTCTAGGAAGTGTTTAAATTGTGGTGAAAAATTTAAGAACTAAGTGATACGAAGTTCACGGGTCATAAATAATTTAAATATAAAGCTTAACACGATTGAAAACTTAACTATATCGCAAGGTCCAACATATTTCTTGCAGGAATATGACGTTATGATTGATAAACAATTATTTTTTATTTATTTTAAGTACCAAAAATCAGATTAATCCATAACATATAAAGACGCACATCCCGCTCGTTTCGTGGCCACATCGGAAGGGTTGTCTTACAAGAATTAATGTGTCTAGTCCTTTCTTAAGTAGATTTTAACAGCGTCGGACATGTTCGGCCCCACATGTAACGCTCCTCTTGTTAATTGGCCTATCATATTACGTAACTGACGAATTACGGTTTGCTTACAAAGATACGATATTCACTACCATCATCGTGGTCTAGTGGGTTCGATCTCGCGTGGAACGACGAAAAATATTATTTCTTAGGCTCGATTTAGTGTCTAAACACACTAAGCCGAATATACGTGGCCGAAGTTCGGCATACAATATAACGCGACGTAATTTCGGCATGGTTTGTCATCAGCAATTTAAAATACATTGCAGGCGTAATCATGCCGAATTTCGGCCGCGCTTTTTCGGCCTAGTGTGTTTAGAGACTTACATGCGTCCGCACGAGCAGCTAGACAACGAGATCTCAATCATTGTTTGTCATCATCTTTGTGCAGCAGCCGAACCGCTCATTCGCGCCTACCCATATAAATAGAGCCCAAGTATAGTTAGTACCAACTACTATGCTTAAATAGTAAACGCAGGATTTATTGACTTTCTCACAAGTAAGGATTCTTACAGACGAACGGCACGTGTCGGCGGCAGTCGATGGCAGTCGACGGCACGTGTCGGCGGCGATGGCAGTCGACGGCACGTGTCGGCGGCAGCCGACGGTAGCCGTCGACAGTTTATAACGCTTGCAGGGGCCTACCACGACCTTTCCTAAAACTATCATGTTTCCAGCACTTTGTTGTAAGATTAATAACAATTCCGTACTCACTTTTCAAATATAATAATTTTACTAAAAAAACAGTAAAAATGCAAAACATTGTTAAATCCGCTCAACTTTTTAAGATCGCTAGTTTGATGTTAAAGTAATATTGCTCATCTGTCAAACGGTGTTGCTTAGTAGAGGTGGTGGTAGGCCCCCAGTTCTGACGTACATACCTCCTAAAGGTAAGCGTCCACAGGTCGGTATCGTACGCAACGGACGTCTCGCATCAAACGGATAATTTTTTCACAGTTCTTCCACTGTATCGGCAGCGTATGGATTATCGACTAGCCTAGTAAATGAATGCTCAAAAAGAGGGTGTGGATGGAAAAGTCGAAAGAAGAAATTTTGACTTAGGAACTTAGTTTGGACTAATTTGAAGATAAACATACTGGCTAGTCGGTAATCCGTACGCTGCCGATACAGTGGACGTACTGTAAAAAAAAATCCGTTTGATGCGAGACGTCCGTTGCGTACCTATACCTGTGGACGCTTACCTTTACGCGGTACGTCACAACTGCAATTAGATGATCCATGCGTCGTATCAGCATGAATGTCCTGCGTAAGATTTTTCACTGGTCATGTCGGCTAATGTCCAAAGCAACATGAACTACAAGCTGCCACTTTAGAAGCTGCTGTTAGATAAAAGTTTAAAAACTTTAAATCTGCTTCTTTGTTATATATCATACACTTTATATTAAACTTTTGCGAGACCTTATTATTTAAATGTAAAAAATTCGGATACCTAAATGGCTATGTAGTTTATAATATGAAAATTTGCTATATTTTATAAATAGTAATATAATATTTCAAAGCACAAAACATTATATAATCCTGTACATTCATATCAAAACGGAGAGAAAACCGTGATAGAAACGTTCAAACATTGTTTTAGGCGTTTCTATTATAAATTCAGGAGGAAATTCTTAAAGTGAAACTTTATTTAAGCGCATAAGTACTGAAATATTCATTGTGCATAGCTCATTATGTATTCGGCCCCTGAACATCGTTATTATACAACGTGGCTTAATACCAGAGCCTTTTTCAATTTTATACTCGATCGAAATTGATTAGAATTTAGATTTAGGACAACGAAGGATTTTTAATGTGAAAGATATTGACCTCGGTATAAGAAAGCTCTGAGCTTAATCTTGTCTTTTTTATCGACATTTTTAAGCCAATAGCCAATAAATGCTAAAGTTTTTATGAAATCGGTATCTGTATTTTAAATTAAAAATATTATCATAGTAAGCTTAAGGGGCCGGGTACCCTCGAAATTCTCATACATACGTAATTCCAAAATCATTTTCTCATACGAAAATATTCAACATGTTTGAGTTGTTTTTCAGTTTAAAATAGTAATTATCTAGGTTCCTGCACAAAAATTTACTTCAAAATATTTAAATATTTAAAAAAAATTTGTTTTTAATTTTTTTTTTTTGTGAATTTAGTACTTAATATTTAAACACTAAAAAATAGAGTAAAACACTAACAAATATATAAATAAATAGTAAATTTACTACAAAATATTTAAATACTAAAAAATATTTTTTACAGTTTAAATATTTTGTAGTAAATTAACTATTTACTTATATATTTTTTAGTGCTTTACTCTATTTTTTAGTGTTTAAATATTTAGTAGTAAATTTCCAAAAAAAAATTTTAAAGCAAAAAAAAAATTGTGTTTAAATATTTTGAAGTAAATTTTTGTGCAGGAACCTAGGTAATTACTATTTTAAACTGAAAAACAACTCAAACATGTTAAATATTTTCGTATGAGAAAATGATTTTGGAATTACGTATGTATGAGAAATTCCAAGTGTACCCGGCCTCTTAAGCTTAAGCAATATATGATTTGAGTACATAATATTATTATGACCTTTGTAAAAATAAACTAATATTAAGTACTCAATTCATCTTTTATATTTAATATCTATATAATTATCTTACAATAAACATAATTTATTAATTTCAGTAGATTGGTAGACGAATATTCAAAATCGGTAATTTAAAGCAATATTTATTCAAATTCGTTATTTATTTGATATCGTACAAACTGCAAAGATGGTTTCTTATAAAAAAGAGGGATGAGGTTATAACATTTTTGAAGTTTTGGAAAACGAAGACAATAGAATATTGTAGACAGTGTTTCAGTTCGCAAAACTATTGGAATCATAAGACCAATATTAACTATCACTGAATAAAGCAATTAGGATCGATTAGCCCTATCCCGTAATTAGGGAATCCCGGAAATTCGAAATCCCGATATTACGGATATTGCGGGATTCTCACACGTGAGAACACGGCGTGATTTTATTTTCATAGGTTGGTAGCCAAATCCTAAGTTTAGTTTTAAATAGGACATATTAAACTTAATTACTTACTGTAATGTTTTCACGCTAGAGTGCAGCACCAGCATAGACAGTAAACAAAAGTTTTATGGGACGTTTGACAACGTTTCTGTCAATATTCTGGTGCAACATGTCAAATTTTACTAAACTCCGACCTTTGCGTAATATTTCCTTTTGTAACGCCTCGACTAGTACACCGACGCTGCTAACTGCGAAACAGCGGCGAACCGAACGCGGATAATCTGCGAAACAGGAATAGAGCGAGATGCAATATAAGCCATTGTCGTGTGACGGATGAGACAGTAAACCGATTCGCCGCTGTTTCGCAGTTCGCAGCATCGGGGCGTAAGAGTTTTGTTGCTTCAACTGCAATTCGATTGTTTTTAAAGATTCGAGATTTTGAATTTCCATTTTTTTTTTCATGTGAAGACAAGCCTTTGGACTAAACCCAATGTTTAGTCCAAAGGCTTGTCTTCACATGAAAAAACATTGTACCCAAGTACAATTAACACAAAAAATTCCATACTAATGTTATAAATACTAAAGTGTGTCTGTCTGTCTGTATATCTGTTACCTCTTCACACCCAAACCACTACAGATGTTTCGGTTCGGGCGCGATAAACGAATTTTTGCGCAACAGAGTTGCGGGTGTCATCTAGTAAGATGACGCCCGCAACTCCGTTGTAAATACAACGCCTCCGTGGTCCAGTGGTTAAGAGCGTGGCTCTTGACTCAGAGGTCATGGGTTCGATTCCCGCGTTGGAAACATGACGTTATTTCCAAGTTTGGTTAGGATTAGGATTTGGTTAGGATCACCTGATTGTCTGAAAGTATAAGACGACATATGCGTCGGATGGGCATGTAAAAAGTCGGTCCTGCGCCTGATCTCTCGCCGGTCGTGTCGGTCTGCTGTCCCACTGGGTTATGAGAGTAAAGGAATAGAGAGTGTTCTTATGTACTGCGCACACACCTGGGCACTATAAAAATTACTCCTGCGTACCTGGCCTGGTTTCAATGAAACTGGCCACCGTCACCGAAACCGGTGTGGAAGGTATTATTATTATAGTATATACAATAAGGAAATTTAGTTTGGAGACAGAAAATGTGTTCACCAGTTGTGAGGGTTCCATTAGGTTTAGTTCGTGACAGTTTCCGTATTGGGAAGTTTCGACAGCCACATACGGGTGTGATATATAGGCAAAGGGCTGAGGACAAGATTGTTCGATATCAATACATTGTTTCTGAATCTTATTCCTAATTATCTAGGGTTTGTGTCTTTGAAATTGTAATACAACATGTCCTATGTTCACAATTTTCTCTGTTTAGATATATTTAAATGTACTAGAGATCGCCCAATGGTCGAAATTTGACCTTAAATTTAATTATCTTCTTATTTTGGCTCCCCGTTTAAAGTATTGACTATTACAAATTAAAAAAAAAAATCATCAATCAACAATCCATTTTTAATTCGACAACAGACTTAAACCATAAGCAAAAGAGTATGTATAGGCTTGTCATTTAAAAAGATGGTAGTGTGCATATTGTAGGGTGTGTAATGTTATTTTCAAAATAATATTAGCTCGATGCACTCCTTCACTATTAAACTACTTATAGCTGTGCAAAATTTAATTTACCTGCGTTTCCTCATTTTTCGTCAAAAGTATTGATCTCTAGCTCTCGTATATTTTGTTTTTATTTTTCTAAAAATACAAAATATCGAAAGTGTTTTATATAAAAACTCATCAAATAGGGGTATCCAGAACAACAATGCATTGACGTGAAACTATAAGCCGCTTTCGATCAAATTCATTGTAAAATATTTTTATCGGTTTTTATGAAACAAAAACTGAAAACTTCAAATTCTTAAGTTATTTAGTTTCGATTTTTTAATTCTTAGTTGAATGAAAAATTAAATCTTAATTCTAAACTAATTGAAACAGGTAAGTTCAAAATAGGCCATATTTTTTATTATTAACTTGTTTCCCGCAAGTTTGTTATGCCGTTTGAACATCCAGAACCGGAAATCCGTGATCCTTTCCCGGGAACAAAGTATCTCAAAATTTTACAAAAAAACAGTTCAGCAGTTTAATCGTGAAGACGTACGACGTCGTATTTATTATATTAGTATATATTTCAATGAGGTTGATACATAAACGTTTTAGGATTGTAGAGCAACTGCCATACAAATATTACCATCGAGTGAACATTACAAACACAATGTTAAAGGAAATCTTTGGAGGCGGCGCACGAAAACGATTAGATTCCCTTGATCAAGCCGAAATAACTGAAGCGGCTGATTGATGGAGCCTCCCCTCGAATCGCGGAGTTCCCGACAATTCCCGCATCCCGGAGTCCCATTTCCCGGGGAATCCCGTTTTCCCGGGAATCCCGTTATGCCGGAGTCCCGATTTCCGAAGTCCCGTTTTCCCGAGGTCCCGCTTTCACCGGGAATTTGTCACGGGTACGACACCTTAGGGAGCGCCCGTACATAAGTTATTTCTTCTAAACACATTTAAGTACAGACTCAGTAGGCCAGTCATTAAAGCGAAAACCCGAAAGAAATTAGTAACTTGATAAAATTTTAGGGGGTTGTTAAGGAAGGTAAAATAACTTACCGTGTGATTTTGCAGCATTCTGGGGTGCACGGAAAGGGTTGAAAAGGGGTGAAAAAGGTTTTTTGTTAAAAACATTGCGTAAAAAATTAGTAACACGCTGCAAATTTGGAATTAGGTTGTTCTTACCGTTTTGTAACGTGTATTAAATTTGCAGCATTTTGCAATACACGGAACATTGTTTATTATTAAAAAACAATAAAAAAAATTAATAGCAAGGGTAAAAAAATTAGTAACACGCTGCAAATTTGGAATTAGGTTGTTTTTACCGTTTTCTAACGTGTATTAAATTTGCAGCGTTTTGCAACATACGGAACATTGTTTATTATTAAAAAACAATGAAATTTGTTATTAACAAGGGTAAAAAATGTAGTAACACGCTGCAAATTTATAATTAAGTTGTTTTTACCGTTTTCTAAAGTGTATTAAATTTGCAGCGTCTTGCAACATACGGAACATTGTTTATTATTAAAAAACAATAAAATTTGTTAATGTAAGTATACAGTGTGTTAGTGTAAATCCTTGAAATCATCAAAATATGAGCCCGTCAAAATGAACAACTTTTTCCATGAGAACAATGCTGGGAACTCAAAAAAAATTCCGTCTTCATACCTTTACGGATGCCCGGATCGGCAATTTGTATGGGTATGAAGACGGATCTTTTTGAGTTCCCAGCATTGTTGTCATATTTAAAGTTGTTCATTTTGACGGGCTTATTTGATGGTTTCAAGTATTACGGTGTTTACACTAACATCTTGTATACAATGTGTCCCAACACCGATGTCCGATCCTTTAATGTCATGATCTATGGCATATTTTATCAACGAATTGGCTCCCAAATTTTTTCTCCCTCTCACGGTTGTAAAATGGCAGCCATTTTAGTTTTTCTCGGGCTTTCACACTAATCTGATCAGTACTTCTCATGTAAATATCCTATGAAGATAAAAAAGGTCTCATTTGATAGCTAAACTTGTGGACTACGCTTACACAGGCAATATGTTATAAATTTCGTGGAATTAAACATAGAAAAACAAAAGTTTACGAAAAAAAATTGTGTATTTTTTAATTAATGGCTTTTTATGAAAAATCTAGCACATTAAACTGATGCTTTTTTATTTTAAAAACATAGAGAAGGTTTTAATCGAAAATAAATTCTTTATTTCAATGCTCTAAGTTAGATAGTTTAGAAGTTATAAAGATTTTCCTATGAATATAGGTCAGATTAGTATGAAGTCAGAGAAAATTTTTTTTTTTCAAAAGATGGAAAAAAAATTTGAACTCATGATTTATGGCATATTTTAGTGACAATTTGGCTTTCAAATATTAATCAGTTTAATGTGCTAGATTTTTCAAAAAAAGCCATTAATTAAAAAATACACAATTTTTTTTTCTTAAACTTTGGTTTTTCTATGTTTAATTCCACGAAATTTATAATATATTGCCTGTGTAAGCGTAGTCTACAAGTTTAGCTATCATAATATAATATATAAGAAGTACTGATCAGATTAGTGTGAAAGCCCGAGAAAAACTAAAATGGCTGCCATTTTACAACCGTGAGAGGGAGAAAAAATTTGAGAGCCAATTTGTCGATAAAATATGCCATAGATCATGACATTAAAGGATCGGACACCGGTGTCGGGACATAGGTCTTGGTATACGCGTAGGTGGTAGACGGTAGTGTTGACTTATAAAATTAATTCAACCATTACAAACTTGTGTTGGCCATCTCCACCTAATTCTAAACTAGCGCGAAGTTAGCAACTTCGCGCGCACTCTGCATTACAATTTACAACAACTTGTCAAGTTTTTTCAAAGTATATTCGACGAGCTCTTTGCCATCTAATTAGCATTTGTTTGTTTTTCTTACATAAGAAATAACGAATTAACAGTACAGTTATGCTATTTGTTAAGTTGATGTTTCCCGTGCGTGTAAATAAAATTTTACGTTAACTTCATAATAAATAAATAATAATTATTATGTACCATGAGAGAAATAGATTCATGAGCAGATAACGGACCAACGTTATTTGGTCGGGTTTTGCCAGGTTCAGCTAACAAATCAAGACTAACATTAATTTGAAATAACCCGACTACATAATATAGGTCCGCCATCTACCTATGAACCAATTTCTCTGATAGTGCTTTTTTGTGGTCTACATTGTCTGTGACTTTTATGAAAATAGATCCAGTAGTTTTAAAACATAATATATTAATATTAATATATTTGATGAAAATCTTTCCTATATATTTTATAAAAAGATACAAGCCGAGAATTGTTTTTAATATATTAATCCTAGTATCAATATAAGAAGTACAGTACCCGGCGATAAATATTGCACATCGACCTTTGGAAAGTGACAGTCGGCTAATTTCGGTTTTGTAGAGCGTTATCTCTAACGCACGAAATACAAAAAGCCCGGTATATATTAGGAGCTGTTAAAACAATTATGGTTTGCTTCTTTTGACAATTTTATTATTCTTTGTATAAAATACACCAAATTTTCTATAAGTTATGGCTTTAGGTTCGGGTAAAATAAAAAAAGGGTGTTCAAATTATGTTTACGTATTTAAAATTCTTTTGGAAAATTACGGCTGTAGCAAATTTAGGGGTGTTAACAACTCTAGATATATATTTTGAACTGGACGCGACTGCACTCTATTGAATTTGAACGACTGACATAATGTCAAATAGTTGTGTGCTACAAAGATAACGCTCTATGAAACCGAAATTAGCCGAATGTCTCTTTCTAAAGGTCGATGTGCAATATTTATTGCCGGGTATTGTAGATAAGAACCTATTCTCAGGCCTAACGAATGTACCATCGAGGAAATTGATACCTAGGTCTGTCAACTACCAACGTCATTTGGTCAGATCATGTCAATTCAATGTTAATTGTGATCTGTCGGCTGGGTTTGACGTAACGCGACCAAACTACGTAGGAATCCTATCTGCCTAGGAATCAACTTCTCTGATAGTACATACAAAATTTCATTAAAATCGGTTGAGCCGTTTTGGAGCAGTTCGCGCCAAAACACTGTGACACGAGAATTTTTTATATTAGATCAATCGAACTTGTGCCAACCTAACTGGCTAGTTATTCTCGCCTCGCCTTGTTGTAAGATATACCTGTAGATTTTTTTTGTAGGTTTAGAAACAAAAAACCTCCAATTCGTTGTACCTCGGTTGCGTGCGGTTTAATCAAACAGGCGCGTCGCAATTTCAGCGAATGAACGACCTTTGTTATTGCATTTTGAAGTACACAGCGTCATTCGACGACAGAACGGGCCTTTGTGGCAATTAGTGATGCCACGCACCATTTAACGGCGCTTGCTTCTTGATTGGTGCATGTGACTGAATAGAAGTATGATCAGGCCTGTCCCACTCGCGCCTGTAGGCACCGAACTGTAAGTACCCCTCTAGGGGGGCACGTCAGTAGGGACTCACAGGCGAGCGGTGACGCGCGCGCACGAGTTTTTAGTTAGTTGATCGTTGCATGCCTACCTGCGTACTTATTCATTCGCTGTCACAGAATTGATAAATTAATCTGATCACAATGGACAATAAAAAAAGGGCAAAGAAATATTGCGCGGTGTTTAACTGTCTTAACACGGAATGTGGACCAAATTTAACTTTCTTTAAGCTCCTTAAGGACGATGAGAGTTAAGAACTTTTTTAAATTGTTTTATTATTATTTATTATAGATTTAAATTTTGTACAATTTATTATAGAGTCAAATTACGATTACTTATGATTTAAATAGTTTTAAATACTAGTTGAAGTAGAATATATTAGTTGGGTTACCTTCGTAGACGTAAAATTAATGAAGGTATTACATTGTCAAAAAAAACACATTAATTAATAAGGTTAGGTATTAGTTATTACTAAGGGCCGAATCACACCGGAATGGCAGCGGCGAGGCGAGCAGTTTCAGTGTCATATGATTTTAAACTTTATCTTCATTATTGTAATATATAGTATCGCTTGAGAAATCGACGCCGCCAGCGGCCGCAAGATGCCACGAGCGGCCACGAGCGTCCACAGGCGGCCGTTTATTTCTCAAACGATACTATGTATTACATTAATGAAGATAAAGTTTAAAATCATATGACACTGAAACTGCTCGCCTCGCCCCTGCCATTCCGGTGTGAATCGGCCCTAATAGTAAGCATCGTTGGTTGGTGTCGCGTCTTTGCTATTATATTTCGTGATGCGTACTATTCGAAACCTCATTTGTTTACAAAAATAACTAAGTTATACAAACACTTTAAGTAGGTAATATAAGACCGGTTTCAATAATTAAGATACGGTACCTATCGAATCTAAGTACGCGTAACTAGTTACACGCGAATTTATGATAATTAAATCTACATAGTACTAAGACATAATATCTTAGATTATTTCGAGTTAAATAAAATGTAGTTAATTAAATATAAAGATTATAATATTATTTTTAAAAACAGACAACCCTGATTTCTTCAGAAAAGGTACGAGTTATGCGATAGAAAGAGAGCGGAGATGTAGGCAAATATAATTGTAGGCACCTAGCACTGCGCGGTCGGAATTTGAACTTTATAATATCGTAGCATGAGTCGTTAATTCTTTAAACGGGTTTCGCCAGTGGGAATTCTGTTGGTACAACTAATATATATTCTGTGGTATGATGCCAATGAGGGTGTTTGAAATAATTCTATTTGTCACCAGGTGCCGCTATGTAGTCTTAGGGTTACCCATGGACACTCGCAAAATCAGAAAAGCTGCAGGTGCGTTGCCGGACTTTTATAAATATACTAGCGACCCGCCCCGGCTTCGCACGGGTATAAAATATATAGCCACTGAAAAAATGATTAAAATTGATTCAGCAGTTTCGATTTATATTCATTATTACTACCCGTGGCCCGCATTGGTCGGTACCGCCGCAAAAGCTACGTCTCACAGGAAATTGGAGCCTTTTGCAGGGTATAGACTATAGCCTATAGGCAAATCAGTAGGGATCGTTGATATTCTTGGTATTCACCAGCTGCAGGGCCGGTCATAATCTTCGCTACCGCGCACCCCCGCCTTGCCCACTTCGAAACGGGCGTAAATCGCAATTTTTAATTTCGCCATAACTTCTAAACCAAACGTCCAATTTTAATCATTTAAACACCAAATATTTTCTACACAAACTGTACTTAGTGATTAAATAATTTATTTTGATAAGGATTATTAGTATGAGTAAAATAAATGCGTTTAAATGTCGTCCAAAAAAAAATCAAGAATCTTAAATAAAAAAATGGTTGTTGTGCCTCACTTGATATAGATAGGTATAGTGTGTCGCGGACATTTTTGTAGATATTTATAAGATCTACATTTACTTAGAACATTGTATGGTTCTATCTTTTATAGTTTAGGCAGCGTACGCAATATAAGCAACTTTTCTAGTTGATTTTTTTCACCTTGTGTCAGAAAAACCCAAATATCTTACGGAACCCTTTATTTTCCAAAATAAAAAGTAGCCTATATTACTCGTGAATAATGTTGCTTTCGAATGGTCAAAGAATTTTTAAAATCGGTCCAGTAGTTTTTGAGCCTATTCATTACAATTAAACAAACAAACAAACAAAGTTTACCTCTTTATAATATTAGTATAGATGAAATACACCTACACAAATATAATATGAGAGGGAACTATCTGCAATACCAGAGGAATTGTAAGTGCGTTTCCTTCCTTTGGGCACACAAGACATTTTCCGTCCGCGAATGACTAGTGGTCCTTGTTACCCAGAAAAATGTAATAGTGATCCCTAGCCTAGAAAAGGTTAGAAACCCATGCTATAGAACAGCGGTTGGCAACGCGCGGCCCGCGGGCCGCATGCAGCAAGCGAACGTTTTACTTGCGGCCCGTGAATGTTTTGAGAATAAGACGTTATAAGTATCAAAAACTAAAAACAATATTTTCCAATATTGCCATCGTTATCGCAACTTAAAAACGTAGCTGTTTGTGTCATTTTGTTATAAAAACTTTGTTTATTGTCTGAATCCCCTTATAATTATCTCTCTTACAAATTTTGACAGCTCACTTTTTACTAGTGCCATACATCAGAGAAGTTGAACTTTTTTTAAATTGTGGTTTAGAAAAGCCCTCATTATGCGTAGGTTTTGGGCTTTTGCCTTTTAGGGTTATAATACTATGCATGCGGCCCGCATATAGTTTGTTTTGCCACCTTGTGGCCCTTGCCTGCCAAAAGGTTGCCGACCTTTTTAGAGCTGTTACCCCTATGGCCTGTTAGAGGAACTGATTTTTTTCTGCCAATTCATTTATTTTAGGTACCACCTCTGTTACCCCTTTAGAATAGCTATTTTACCCCCGCGGGGGTAATTACCCCCAGGTTGGGAACCGCTGGCTTAGCTCATTCGATTTCATACACAGAACATATTATTTTGGCTTTCATTGTTCGGTCGTGTTTCGTTGTACGTATGCCTCACAGTTTACCGTTAGAACATAATATTTTTCC
This sequence comes from Polyommatus iphigenia, assembly GCA_963422495.1. Lineage (NCBI taxonomy): Eukaryota > Metazoa > Arthropoda > Insecta > Lepidoptera > Lycaenidae > Polyommatus > Polyommatus iphigenia. The sequence continues at coordinate 12,248,655 of OY730180.1, read as the reverse complement.
CTTAGCTACGTAGGAATTCCAATAAAAAAATGTAACTTGAAATTGTTGGAAATTCGAGGCGCTTTATTAATCAAAACAAACATTTCAATGGCGGAACATAAAATGTCTAATAAAAATATTAAAATTCCACACCCACGGAAAATATGAGATTTTTTGTTTCTACGTCAGCAGAGATTAATTTTATCACCTTGGCTTATTTTTGTTACGGTGCGCTTAAAGTTACCCCTGATATGACCTTTACTTCAACTACATAAGGGTGATTATTATATTCTCCGAGGTAATATACCGTTGAACACACGTCGAACGCCATTTTAACAAAATATACACACGGCAGTCGGGCATTTTAATTACGCATTTTAAATCACCGCGCCATATTAAAATAATTTATCTCTTAAAATATATTATTGTACCAATCTCATATCGAAATAATGACATGACTTGTATTAATATTATGCTCAATATTAAATAGTGAAAATTATAAAAGGGCAAAGGTTCGAGCGCCTACTTTGATGGTTAGGTATTTAAAGATAATTAGCTGCTTCTTGACCACATAATATAATCATCATAATATTTCTTCATGATATCAATGGACGCTTTATACCACGTCATGGTTGGGACTTGTGATCAATTTTCAAACATCTTGTATAGTATCACGATTTACCTGTACCTAACAGACAACGGAAATATTTTAATTTATGTGAACTTCCATTGTGAAATTTCACACTCTTCTATACATAGATTCTAACAAAACAAAGCTCAAAGTTTATGCAATATCATTAATTAATATAAAGTGCATAAATTTATTTATTGGGTCTAAAATTAAACCGCCAGTGTTTTGTGGATAAAAGCAGCTAATAAACTTCAAGCAACACGGTTCATATTATAAACTTAGCACTTGGCAGCAACACAACTCGCGGCATATGTGGAACCGACAAGCAAACCAACGTTCTAATTAATATAAAATATAGTTAAACTCTTTCTCAGTTTAAGTTCTCAGAACACTTTTGAAAAAAAAAACAATTAAAGTATTTGTACCCTTCTTGCCGGGCCCCCGCTACCATATGTGCAATGTGTGCAATGCACACGGGCGCCATCCTCTAGGGGCGCCAAATCGCCATCTTTAGGGGCGCCAAAACCAAGGACCCAAAAAAGGACAAGATCCAACGTCCATACAATTTTGGGCTAATTTTAAAAGTGCCGGCCAACGCAAATAAACCCATTATTTAAATAGAACATAATCTAAGGAATAATTTTTCTTATTACACCAAAGTTCTAAGTCAAGTCTCCGAGATGTTATTCAAGGTCAAACTTTTTTATAACATGTAATAAAACTTATTTTATTAATTAAAAGCAATAAGTAATCAATCCCAACGTCCCTATCCAAGTCACGACGGTGTTAAGTCAGCGTGCTGTTAAATACCGTCGTGTGTGGCACTACAAGTCAGCAGACTGGGATGGGATGCGGTCGTTTTTTGCATCCTATCCTTGGGGATCCGGATGATCCTGACAACACTGCCAACTCTGCTGCCGATGTGGTGATGCAGGGGATGGAACTTTTTATTCCGTCCTCTGTAGTGCCAACTGGCGGCAGATTTCGTCCCTGGTTTGGTTCATCCCCCAAAAAATCTTCTCGCCGGAAGCAGGAGGCTTACCAATTTTGGGCCAACGCAGTGTCTGCTCGAGATTTAAATACCAGCACATATAAAAAGGAGTACAACCTTGCCTCTAGGTCCCTCAAGAAAGAGATTATTCGGGCAAAGCAACAGCACGTCAATAGAATTGGCAAGAGACTTGGGCGCCTCCCCTCGGGAACCCGTGCATTCTGGTTTCTGGCTAAAGCTATTGAAGGAAATTTCTGCAAGCCAACCCTACCATCCCTACACGTAGGAAATGGATCGTTGGCCCAGGACGCAAAAGACAAAGCCGAACTTCTGGGCAAGCTCTTTGCGTCAAACTCGACCCTGGATGACGGGGGGCAGAAACCGCCGACCATACTGCGATGCACGAGCATCATGTCGGATATTCGGTTTCATCAGCGCTCAGTGCGAAAAGCCCTCCGTTCCCTCGATATCCAAAAGTCGAGTGGGCCTGATGGAATCAAGCCTATTGTGTTGAAAAAGTGTGCTCCAGAGTTGGCTCCGGTCTTGACGCGTCTTTTTCGGCTCTCCTATTCCACTGGCATCGTCCCGGCTTCCTGGATGACAGCCTTGGTGCACCCGATCCCCAAAAAAGGTGATCGCTCAAATCCTACCAACTGCAGACCAATCGCTATAACCTCTCTCTTATCGAAGATAATGGAATCCATTATCTATAGCCAGCTTCTTCGATACTTGGACGGCCAGGGATTACTAAGCGACAAACAATACGGGTTCCGTAAGGGTCGCTCGGCTGGTGATCTCTTGGCGTACCTGACTCATCGTTGGGCTCAGGCAATTGAGTCGAAGAGGCATTGGCTGTTAGTTTGGACATTGCGAAGGCCTTTGATCGGGTTTGGCATAAAGCACTGCTATCAAAGCTTCCATCATACATAGAGAAATTATGTAAGTGGGTCACTAGTTTCTTAGTAGACAGAAGCATAAAGGTCGTAGTTGACGGCGAATGCTCGGAAACTCAGTCTGTTGATGCTGGTGTCCCTCAGGGCTGTGTGCTATCGCCTACTCTATTCATACTGCATATCAATGACATGCTACAGACCAATGGCATTCATTGCTATGCGGATGATAGTACAGGTGATGCTGTATATACTGGCTCCCCCAATATTTCTCGGCAAAATGTCACTGAGAGTCGAAACGAACTTGTGTCTAAGTTGGAGAATTCATTGGAGAAGGTCTCTGAATGGGATAGACGTAACTTGGTCCAATTCAACCCCGCCAAGACACAAGTCTGCGCGTTCACCACTAAAAAGTCACCAATGGTCGTATATCCTCGTTTCGAGGGCACATCTTTAACCATCTCACCTAGCATTGAGATACTTGGCGTCAACATATCGAGCGAAGTCCAGTTCCGATATCATCTAGAGGATAAGGCCAAATTAGCCTCGAAGAAGCTTGGTGTTCTTAACAGAGCGAGACAGTACTTCAGTCCGTACCAACGCCTACAACTCTACAAGGCGCAGGCTCGGCCTCATATGGAATATTGTTCTCATCTCTGGGCAGGGGCGCCAAAATACCAACTGCTCCCTCTGGATCGTATCCAACGAAGGGCCGCTCGAATTGTTGACTGCTATAGTGTTTCAAACAGCTTGGACCCCTTGGAATTACGCCGAGATGTAGCTTCACTCTGCATCCTCTATCGGTTGTATCACGGGGAGTGCTCTGAGGAATTGTTCGGAACCATACCAAATGCAACTTTTCGCCATCGTCCCACGCGAAAAACATACCATCCTCATCACCTTGATGAGTGGCAGTCTTCCACAGTGCGTTTTTCGCGTAATTTTCTGCCGCGCACTGTAAAACTCTGGAACGAACTGTCACCAGCAATATTTCCGGACCTATACGACCTGCAAACTTTCAAGAAAAGAGCGTATTCCCTCTTAAAAGGCCGGCAACGCACCTGCAGCTCTTCTGATGTTGCGAGTGTCCATGGGCGACGGTAGTTGCTTACCATCAGGTGACCCGTTTGCTCGTTTGCCCCCTTATTTGATAAAAAAAAAGTCATAGAACAGATTGGAGGCCAAATACCTACAAATGGTTTGAAAAAACTCAAAGGAAGGGGGATACTCTACGTGCTTGGGGTACGCACGGCATTTGCCTAGTATTCCAAGTAAGCAATGGTACGTAGAGGTTCCCTCTTCCTTTGAATTTTCCAAATCATTTGTAGGTATTTGACCTCTAATCTGTTCTATGACTCGGATAGGGACGGTGGGATCGATTACTTATTGCTTTTAATTAATAAAATAAGTTTTATTACATGTTATAAAAAAAAGTTTGACCTTGAATAACAGCTCGGAGACTTGACTTAGAACTTTGGTGTAATAATAAAAATTATTCCTCAGATTATGTTCTATTAAAATAATGGATTTATTTGCGTTGGCCGGCACTTTTAAAATTAGCCCAATTTGGACCTTATCCTTTGCCTAAAAGGGCGCCAAAATCCTTATTTTGCACACAGGCGCTAGTAGCCCATACGGGGGCCCTGCCTTCTTGGATTGTGTATACTAAAGGTACCCAACCTTTTTTATATGGACCACAAACAAGTTTTAGTCTTGGTGTTAACAAAATTTTCTAAATTTTCTAGAAAAGAAAGGGGGAGAGATTCCTAGGAGACTGTAATGCTTGTGAAAGGTTATTTGAAATGTCCGTTAGCTTAGCACCTATATTCTCACAAGTTGCTTAGTCTAGCTTGAGGAATGACCTGGTAAATATCTGACAACAGAAGTGTCCATATTTGATTGGTGCTCGCCACAGCCTCAGATCGAACCTATATCCTCTTCAGTACGAATTAAAATTCAGACGCTCTAACTACCTTTGGCATCTGTATGCCTTCCTTCACTATCTCGCATATCACTCTTCATAAAAATAATGCGTATTTTATCACTCGACGCAATAAAAATGTTTTATTTAATTCCACATTTTAATCCTTAATATACGAAAGCAAAAATCCCCCGGCATATCTTACCTAAAAACTTCGCTGTCATATGGAAAACGTTTCGTACGAAAATATATTCAGAAAAAACGCGCCATCTGGCTAGCGCGGAATAAATGCTGCATTTTAAACCGCCAGGGAGGTACTAAACCTTGTAATGGCACCCGACATTAAAATCTTCATTAAATTAACTCGGTTTAGGGTTTTTTTAAGTCCATCCCCGCTGGCGGCGAGTATTAAATAAAGTACTATAGTACGAAGTTGATTCCTAGGCAGATGGGGGACCTAGTGCCGACCGATCACCATTAATATTGAATTGACATGATACCTCCGTGGCTCAATGCTTAGAGTGTGTGGCAACTCAAGCCGGGGGTTGCGGGTTCGAATCCCGCCGACGGAACAAAAAGTTTTTCAATGTTCCTGGGTCATGGATGTGTATTAAATATTATGTGTATGATATAATAAAAATCTTAAATATATGTTTAGTATAAAAATAATAGTTAAAAAAACTAAAAACACGCTTTTTATAGAAAACCAAACTAAATTTTTTGAAGTGAAAACTTCTTTAGCGGCGTTGAGCACTTTTGTGGGATGGGTACAAACTGTGAAACTCGCGTCAGATGCCCGTGCTGATCGAAAAACCGTAAGACGGTTGGAGAGTAGTGTTGTTCTTTTTCAACTCAAATTAACAATCGATTGTTTTTTTTCGATTGTCGATATTTTTTAATCGATTGTAAGGGTTTCGATTTATTAAAATTATCGATTTCTTAAAAATCGATATTCATAAAAAATGGGTTAAAAATTTAATCGATTGTAAGGGTTTCGATTAATTAAAAAAATAGATTTTTTTAAATCAATTTTCATAAAAAATGGGTTAAAAAAAATGTAAGGGTTTCGATTAATTAAAAAAAATCGATTTCTTAAAAAATCGATTTTCATAAAAAATGGGTTAAAAATTTAATCGATTGTGGGTTCCGATTAATTAAAAAAATCGATTTTTTAAAAATCGATTCGTAAAAAATTGCACAACGTTATTAATCAAGTTTTCACTTCTGCCGGCACTCCCGGAGTGCAACCCGTCTTTTTTTTACTTTTTAGTTTGGTTATATCTATATCTATAAATAATATGTACACTCGAGGAAGTTGAATCCTATGCAAGTGGCAGGTTTTTTAGTTTGGTCCGGTTACGTTGATCGGCAAAGAGAGTATAACAGAATTATATTTCCATCTTGGTCATTTATGGTATTGGTTAACCGTACCAAGTCCCCCGCGGACTCGGTACAGTTAACATCGTCTGACGTGCACTCCGGGAATTAAAATTGTTTTCGGTGGTTAAAATCGTTAATTGCGTGCTGAGTGTGTGTAAAAAGCTAGGTAACGGTGTAATCTACGTTTACTGTAAGTTTTTGATCACATTTGCCCGTATTTTATTGGATTTAACTCGGTAAGTAATTCCCTTTGTTCATTTTTAACAGTAAGGAATTGTAGGTAGGTAAAAATATTGTATCGTCGGTACCGCGCGCGCAGCGCAGCCTTGCGATCAGCTGATCATAAATAGTGTTATTGTTGTTGTTAACTTTAAAAACAAGACATAATGTCTAGTCATAATAACATGCCGCCAGATAAAAATACCAACCCATTTGAAAGAAGGGACGGCATACCTCGTTCCCCGCCAACTTCGTCCGGCAAACGTTTGCTGTCCGAACTATCGCCTTCTTCCGTGTCACCAGTCGAAAAACGTCACCAACCCATAAGGGACGAGCCGCAGTCCCCGGTAATTTCACTATTAGACACTAGCAGCGCAGTCGATGATTCGTTTAATTACTGCGAGTTAGTCCGCGAAGCGTCCTCGTACTTGGGAAAAATTAACGAATTCGCTAACGACACTGTCTCGAGGCGCAATAACTTTGCCAATAAATCTGATATAATGAACATGACACAAAAACTGACAACTATAGTTTCTCTTCTTGCCATTAAAAACTCGTCACTTGAAATCAAAGTCGCGAATTTGGAGCGGGATTTACTATCCGTTAAGCTTAATCAGGTCGTGAAACCGACCCCCGCGGCACCTCCGGTCTCTTATTCCGAGGCCCTCAAACTGAAATTCGCGAAATCGGTTCCCCCCGTCGAGACACGTAAAGCACTCCCGTGTGTTATAGCCTACCCCACGCAAGAAAAATCGGCGGAATTAAAATCGGCAACTGAGACCAAGCAGGCTTTGATGAAGGTCGTAAACCCGGCTGACGGTTTTCAATTTCACGGCGATAAGAAAACAGCGAATTCGGGAGTGCTTCTGCGCCTCACGAGCGAGTCGCAAGTTTAAAAATTAAAGTCAGTCGAAGCGCTAAAATCTGCCGGTCTCCGTCTCGAGACACCCAAGGGGCGTAGCCCGCGCATCCTTATCAAAGATGTTCCTCAACACATTACAGACGATAATTTTCTTTTATCTCTTTACAACCAAAACGTAAACGGCGAAATTAATGTGACACAAGATCAATTCATGAGCTCGACAAAAATAGTAAGACGTCGTATTTTAAACAAAGAATATAATAACCGAAAATGGATAGGTATCGAACTAGACCCTAAAGTGCGTCAACGCCTCATCGAAACAAAAGAAAAACTTTTTATCGACTGGGCGATGTGTAGCTTTGTAGATGATGTCGAACTCGTGCGCTGCGCTAACTGTCAACAGTACGGGCACACCGCTAAATTCTGTCGTGACACAAAGCCATGCTGTAAACATTGCGCCGAAGGGCATAGCTCGGATAGCTGCCCAAAAAAAGATAAAGACGACTTCAAGCCGGTTTGCGGTAGTTGTTTGCGATATAAAGAACCGACCGACCACCCCACAGGCTCCCCAGATTGTCCTACGTATAAGTCTAAAATGAAGCAACTTATTTTAACGACTCGGTATGGATAGTTTAAATATAGGACAGTTAAACCTCCACAATAATAAGCACGCAACGATAGAATTAGAAAAGTTGGTTTCCGATTACAATTTAGACTTGGTGCTCGTACAGGAGCAATATCAACTCGCGTCGCTACGGTCGAAGATAGTACAAATTGATAACCTAGCTCGCGCGGGTATTTATACACCTCAGTCTAGATTTTCAGTCACGGCCTTAACTAACCTTTCGACGTCGCACTGTGCGGTAGCCGAGGTATCGTGTCCTCAGTTTAGACTATACGTTGTAAGCTGCTACTTCCCGTACGCGGATTCCGTAAGCCCCCATTTACATTAACTTCGCCGCGTATTACAATCTCTCGCGGGTAATAAAATTATCATTGGCGCCGACGTCAATGCATCCTCGCCCTTATGGCACGGCCAACTTAGGTACACTGACCGCGACCGACGTACCGCTGTAGAAGACTTCATTGCGGAGTTTAACCTCCTTATTCACAACACCCCCGATGCACCACCTACCTATAGTAGCCCAACGGGCGAATCGTCGATTGACGTCACGCTATCCAGCGCGTACGTCCAGATTAGGCATTGACGTGTCCTTCCTGATGCGTCATGTAGTGATCACCGCTTATTGGTGTACGAGTTTTCTCGTGCGGTCCCGAGTGATACCGTAGTCAATTCTAATGACTATAAATACAATGTAAAGAACGGCGATTGGAATTTATTCCGCTCCCTCATTACCGCTCATGCCGGAGACTTCACTCGGCCGGATTTAAACGTCAACGAGTGCGCGGAAATTATGACAAACACATTTGTTTACTGTGCCGATGTAGCCTTGGGTCGTAGACCTCTCAAAAAAGATCACAACTGTAAATGGTGGATCAGTAAACTTCTTAATCTTCGTCGGGAATTTAGAAGGGCCAGGCGCAAAATTAATAATCTTCGTAAATCTGGCCGCAATCGTTCGGATGATAATTACATAATTAGTTTAAACAACCTACGCATCTCAAGGTCACGCTATCGCGCCGCCGTTACGTTAGCAAAAAATAATATCGACTGCTCCTAGGTAGACTATAGTAACATCAAAAACACAACTTTACAGGAGGAGCGTTTGAAGTTGCAAATTTGAACCACGACTTCATTTCAATAAACATTCAATTCAACAACAATAGTTTTAGGTATTAACTTATGCAATAAAATACTATATTATTAGCTTAGTTTAGCTGAAATTGTTGTTGCGATATTATTCTTTGGAAAATCTATAACGAAAATTATTGCAACTAACACTTACTACAGTTTACGTTGAAATTTCTCCTTTTCAAAATATTGTAACGTTTACTTACCATACTATACGGGGGACTTCTTTAACGTTTTTTATGGTATGTAAGACATATCATAGTTTACAGGGGAATTGCTTAATCCGAATTTATAGTATGTTTGAGAAAATAAATTATTTATAAATTATATTTTCTGAAAAAAGTGTGAAATACCTTTAAAAATTGTTTTATAAATTTTAGAAGTAGGTAGTTGACATGATTTATACCGTTAATGTGCAAAAAAGTGCTAAAATATAGTAAGTAATCAATTGGCTAGCAAAGCATCATCAGTAGCAAAAATTTTATTATAAATAATATTTTGTAACCTTCTTAAAAAATTCATAATATGATAAGCTTTATAACTTAAGAGTATTTATCACAATATATAATCCGCTTATACTGATACAATATTATTATAAATGCGAAAATGTATCTCTGTTCGTTACCTCTTTACACCCAAACAATTTTCCTGACATTTGGTATGAAGAGACTTGGAGTCCTGGGAAAGGACATTTTTATACTGGGATAGGAAGAATCCTACGTCCTTTACTATACGGTCCCCGCGAGACAAACGAATTTTTGACTCTACGGAGTTGTGGGCATCAACAAAAAGATCTTAAACACTGCTAGGTATATTAGTTTCATGTCGCTGATTTTTGCTAATGCCTGTTATCAAATATTATTTCTTTATCGCTATCACATCGGTCCACTATTACGAACAATAGCTCCTGTGAACCAGATACACGTTAATTAAAAAATTAGGATGGCTATAAGAGTGCTATGTGTCAAATGCGTTAAGCCTTGCGTGACAAAATGTTTTCTTTAAAAAGTAAGACAAAACTTGTCTACACTTTAGTATACAATACACCATACTTCAACAGACCGCAGATATATCGACGCCTTCGAGATGTGATAATGAAGGAAAATGCTCCAAATTTCAATTTGACAGCTTTCGGAACCAACGCGTCCATCCTGGCTAAGCTAAAAGTTATTTTTACAAGGCTCTGAACCACAATATGCCTCGAATATATTTTAGAAAACTATGGACATATAATATCCAAAAAGAAAGGAGACAATATTAAAATAGTCATTGGCAAGACTGAGGTCGAAAGACCGCGTGGCCGCAGTCCCATGCGTTAGTCCGATCAAATACGCACCTAAATTATTGAGTCCATCGTTTTCGACGCTCTTCAAGTGGCTGAAGATAGGAAAAGCTGGCTTAACATTATTAGAAGGAAGGTTATTTAAAGGGAAGGTCACGACTCTCTGACATGAGGAATACGACTACAGGAAGAGGATCACTTGGGATACTAGTACTAGTTCTTGAGAAAATTTCAGGAAGAAAAAATACAATACAAATACAAATATCTTTATTGCATGCGGATCATCTGCCACAATCTTCAGGATGCTGTTTTCACTTCCCCTTACGCGATTAATTAGAGATGCACCTTTCTTGCGCATGAGTGCCCGGAAACCATCCGTCCTTGCATGTGCAAACATTTCGGACGCACTACAGAATCGGGGAAGTTTCAGCATCATCCTGAAGATATTGTTATATTGGATGCGAAGGGTATTTAGGGATGCTTTGGTATAGCCGATCCACAGGCCGCCCGTGTACAGATTCTGACAGAACGTTTTAAATAGTGTGATCTTCACTTCATCCGTACAACGTGCGAACCTGCGGGCCAGCATATTACCTCGCACCGCCAAAGCCCTCCGCTCCCGATCAATATCTAGATCATCTTTAAGGTCGTCGGTAAGTATATGGCCGAGATATTTAAAATGGAATACCCTGTTTAGCTCCTTTCCGCCGAGGCATATTGGAGGTATGGATTCGGGATATTTACCGGCGGCCTTAAAGATCATAATTTCGCTTTTGTCGACATTATACTTCAGGCCATGCGAATCAGCGTATCTCTCGCACACTTTCAACATCTCTCGAATTCCTCTCGCAGTGGGACTCAGCAATACCATGTCGTCCGCGTAGCTAATGTTGTTAACGCTAACACCACCAACCTTGCATCCGACACGCATATTGCTGAGCTCCACTATGAGATCATTCACGTACAGATTGAATAGCTTAGGAGACGATAAACTCCCCTGTCTCACACCGCAATTCAACCTGTACGCCCTAGAGAGTATATTGGCCCATTTTACGTGATTCGTCTGATTCGCATACCAGAAACGAAAAATATTTATAATATCCACCGGTATACCCATGCTCTCCATTTTCTTCCAAAGTACATCATATGAAACGAGGTCAAATGCCTATGAAAGATCCAGAAAGCATGCGTAAACCGGTGTTCTACGGCTTGTATAGTATTGGACAGTATGCTTGAGACTCAAGATAGCACTTTCGGTGGACAGTCTAGGTCTGAATCCAAACTGCCCATCGTGCACTTCCAGATATTTTTGCAGATATGAGTCAAGCATACTGTCCAACACTTTAGCCAACACAGTAGCAAGCGATATAGGGCGGTAATTTCCCTTGTCCGAGATATCACCTACTCGGTTCTTGACAATTGGAACTACAATAGTTTTCATCATATCTGTAGGCAGATATGCGTGTTGTATGCAGATATTAAAAAGCAGAGATAAAGCTCTCGGTAGGTGTATACCTGCGTATTTTAAGTGCTCGATACTGAGTCCGTCGTAACCGGGCGACTTGCCCCTATTCATGCGCTTAATTACATCTCTTACCTCTTTAGCAGTAAACATGAGCACGGGCACCTCCCCCCGCACGCCAGACCCAGTATTAGTAGTACTGAGCGGGGACTGCACTTTAAAATGTTCCATGAACATATTTGCAATTCCCTCTTCATCGCTAATGCCGTTGATACTAGTCGGGAGGCCAGGCTTAACATCGAACTTATTAGTGTACTTTCAAAATTTAACAAAATTTTTGTCAGCTCGTAACTTAGCTAACATATCCATTTTGATTTGCTCTTGGTTGTTTAAACACCATTTTAACCGACTTTTAAAGATCTTACGTAATTCACACATCTGCTCATAGATATTACCAACTGTAGGCCTGTTATGTGACACCCACATTCTAAAGTTAAGCCTGGCCACCCGATGAGCATCTTTTACGTGCTTATTCCACCCACAAACCTTTTGTTTGCGAGGTTTAGTATTATCACAATGTTTTGTTTTTATAGCTGCTGTACTTAACACATTAACTATTTGTTCATATAAGTTGTCCACTACATTTCTATGACCTACACTATCACAAAATCCCTGCGCACACTTATTCAATTCAGGAGGGAAATTAATGTCACGTTACCCCAAGTTACATAATTTATGATATTCATTTATTTGGGATTCGTCTCTTTCGCCCCACGAAACCAGGTTTCTTTGCATATTATTATCATGTATTACCCGCTTAGGCCTTAGAATATTAATTAAAAAGTCTAAGTAAATAGGCAAATGATCCGAGCTAAGTACATCTTCCACAATACCTACACCCGATATTGTGTGCCAGGCTGACAGGGAGACCACACAGTGATCTAGCCAACTTTTACTTCTATGATATTGGTCCATGAAAGTATACGCACCCGGTCCTAATATTTTTACATCCGCACATACCCAAGACTGATCAGCACAGAAGCGATCTAGTTCGGTATAGAAAAAATCATCAGGGTGTGCATTATAGTCCCCTAAAATAAATGAGTTCTCCACACTATTACTCGCTTCTATTGCACTTATCTCACTCAAAATATCAGTAAAGATAGGCAGATTTTCATGCGATTTAGTTGGCATATATACAGAAAAGACCATGATAGATCTATCCCCAATTGTACCTTTGATAGCCGCTAATCGCTTACTATGACATTCTATAATGGATACAGAGTCGAACATACCTTTTCTCCAGAGAATAGCTACTCCACCGTATGGTCTCCCTCTCAATATACCCACCGATGTGTCTACAGAAGACTTACCTGAGTACTAAAAAAAAAGAGATCATAAAATATACTAAGTACAATATATATCCATACTTTTGCATAAATTCAAAAGTGTGTTTGTTTATTTGTCCATGGACATTGGGCATATTGCCTCACGCCTAAACCGCTTAACCGTTTTGTTCTTATATACTGTATGGGGATACTTTGAATCCCGGAAAATGACATGGGATACTTATATCCCGGAAAAAGTTTCCGTTCCCGGGCGACAAAAAGCTTATCTGCTAGGCCAGGGGTCGGCAGACCGCGGCTCGCGAGCCGCATGCGGCTCTTCCATAGGATTAATATGGCTCTTCTTACACTCACTCACTGCCTAACTTTGGCATAAAAAAAGCTTTAGCATAAATAAAACACCTAAACAATATGAAACAACTGAATTCACCGTCAACGTGCGCGCTCGCACTCTGTTACTGTAAAACAATTCCCTAAAATAGAGCAAATCCTGTTTGATACAATAGAATAATAGCCTTCCTGCAAGTTGCAACATATGAAACGACAAAAAACTAGCATTTGCTATTATGTATATCTATCTTAGTTCATGTGAGCAAACTGTTTCATCTACGAATCAGATTAAAAGTAAATAATTAAGAAGTAAATTAAACGACACAACCGCTTTGTAGTATATAGCAAATTAGACTAACTAACTATTATTTTAATATTAGACTTATAAAAAATTTATGTAGCGGCTCTTTGAAGGTATGGAAAAATCTACAAATTCCGGCGTGCCTCATTATGTTCAGAGAGAAGTAATGCAAAAAATCTTTCTTTCTTTCTTTGGGTACTGCAACAAACATAGTTTCGTGCAGACTGGGTGGGAGGGATACACAGGATTATATCTTCGAATGAAGCGACTCATATAATAATGATCGAACTTCACTTGGTAAGTTCGTTTGATCATTTATTATATTTCTTCGCTTCATTCTTCGATAATATATAATTAACCAAAAGTAGATTTTCAGAGTAACGAAAGAAAGATTATTTTTTTTACAAAATACATTATTTATATTACATTTATATTACATTATGAATAGTAATCATTATATCGACGGTTAAAAGGAAATAGGGTATAAGCGCCAAAAAGTGAAATGTTCAGGAGAGTCGTTTAAAGTTTTGAGTTTAAGAAAAACCGACGTATCTCTGTTATTTATTGACGTATCGTGATAATTTAAACAGTTATAAAATGATAAAAAATGGGCCTCTTACCGGTATTGTTAGTTTTAATGATTTGGTGCTATTTAAAGTGTTTTTTGTCGCTTATAACAATTACTTCAAAATTTTGAATGAGGTAATATGGCATAAGAGATAAATGACAAAAAAAATATTAGAGGATAAGAAGCCTAAACAACATTCTGATTTCTTATATCGCAAAGTAAAAGGGTATACGAGACTAGACGATTCAGTAAGTGTTATAGGAAAAGAAGGATAACGACTTTTTACAGTGGTCGTTTATTAGTTAATAGAACACAAGTAACAGTAGACTTTCACAAAAACTAGAATTATAAGACTTAAGTGACACACATGTGACACACAATGTCGTTAGAAAGTGAAGGAAAAGAAGATTAATCAACATCTGGCGACTGGCATTGCGTGAGTCTATGGAAATATGGTTGAAAAAGTTGTAGGGTATAACCGACAGAGTAATATGAAAATAAATTTTGGATATATAGGGTACAAGCGCCAAAGCTATGATCAATTACGAAATGGAAGAAGGCTATAAACGACGTTTGTAATTTTTGAGAGAATTGCTTAAAAGATATAAGCATCCGAAAGCTGTAGACAAATATTTTTTGCAGGGGTACAAGCACCTTTACAGACAAACTGACCCGAATTTTTGTCGGTTACAAAAAATACTACTAGGAAATTGCTTTTTTTTGCTAGGGCATAAACTCCAAAAAACTCATCGTAGAGCTATGAGAGTCAGCGCATTCGAAAGAGCGGGAAATTTTAAGTAAGATGGCATTTAAAACTAATTTTTGACAAAAATGTCGCTTCTGCCCTATTTCCTTTTAACCGTCGATATATATTCAAGAAAAAATTTAACATTATGCCCATAAATTTAATAATAGTCAGTAGAGACGAAACGTAAGAGACCTCTATGGTTTGTGATTCATATGATAACATACTGGGATCATGGTGATTATTTAACTGATTCAGCGAAACTTTGTTCGTCGATAAAATTATGGTTAAGGAAAATAGCGAAAGTACTGGAATCGCTAGTCCTGACTCCTGCCTGTCGACTGTCGTCTTACTAATAGTGTCCAGTATCAATCCCTGTGTCGACGCTCGTGTCGACGCCGCGCCGCTTTCACACTGCACCTGCTTTATCCAGCGGCTAACCGACCGACTGGGAGGTGGCTGTTCTGTGCAGAGCGTTAAGCGTTAGCAATAATAACCCGTACTGTAGCATTATCCTATTTAATATAATCTTGAATAACTTAAATATTATATTCTCTTCTTCTTCTTTTTTTTTTAAAGATAACATCCGATCACGCCCGGGAGTTTATGTCTTTGTAATATAAATTTCGATACCGCTATTTAAAACCGTATTTTTTTTTGCCGAGTTTTATTAGGCAGAAAGTTTTAAGTCAATGATCAGTATTCAGCTGTAGGTTCAGAGTGCAAGAAAAAACAAATAATTTATAAGTGGATCCCGGGTTCTACACTACTCAGGTATGGGCTAGGATTTTTACAGGAAAGCTTCTTTCAAAAGGCGCTTCACACATTCATCTGAGCCAATGTCACCAACAATTAATAATGTCAACATTGTTCATAAACAATGACAGTGCACAGTGATGGCTGTAGAAGATATCGTATTACAGCCATTGTCAAATTGTTTGGCTAAGGTTCCGATGGAGCGGACGAAGATCTCTGTAATAAATCTAGTAACTAATAAGATTGAAGAGAGCATTTATCTAAAATCTAAGTCGAAGTAAAGTATTTTAGAATAAATTTTAAGGAGTCTACTGCTTTAACTGTGTAGTGTGTCCGGCTCTGTGGTCGTCAATAATGTGACTATTGCATAATAATATGATTGAAAGTCGAGAATATTGTGTTCTCGGTCCACCAAGCTGAATATTTTAACAATTATTATTCAAGAATAAGTGTGATTCTGTTATCGTATTTGTCATTGCATATTTTATTTAGTATTAAATAATATTTTATTCGCTGAAAACCAGTTGCATTCCGCGGTGGGAGTCAGGAATCAGGATATGAAGGTGTCAAAATAACATATCAGTTGAGCTAGCTCACGAATAGTACACTGATTTAACTGTTCTATATTATTCCGTTTTTAATAGGCATATATTATTATAAAATATATCTAATATATAAAATTCTCGTGTCACGGTGAGCGTGGTTGAACTACTCTAAAACGTCTCGCCCGATTTTCGTGAATCTTAGCGAGCATATCGGCTAGGGTTGAGAATCGGACAAAATCTACTCTTCTATCTTTATATTGATGAGTGTATTAATTTGTTGAATAAATAATAGTAAATTGTTACAACTCGAGACTGACGGCGACCATTGTTTGTGCGACGGGATACAATCATGGACTTTGCCATGGTGACATACTTATTTAGTCGCTTCAATAAAATAATGATATGGGCGAAATACTTTATATGGCAAAACAACATTTGCCGGGACAGCTAGTTATGTTATAATAATAATATATATTATAAACGTTAAGACTTAAATATTTATATATTTGTTGTGATTTAATACACCCATGGCACTATTAACCATAAAACGTTAACAAAAAAGGGGCGCCTGAGGCTGAAGAATTCTCGCCTAGAACACTGATATTGTTTAAGCGTGGTAAGTCTAGTAGTTACTAGTTATAAATGAAATGAAATGAAATGAATGAAATGAAATACTTTATTAAATCAAGTTACATAGACTCATTTATTAGTATATATAAAGGCTTATAAATTATGTTAGTAACATTATCTTTTATGTTTAAATAAATAATAATATTTTGACTACATTGTGCATCACCTCTGCTCCATACCGTTAGATATAGCACAGCAGTGACGCACATATGGACAATCGAGTCGACTAGCTATCATAACAAAAATTCTGTTGGTACTCTCCCTCACTCTTCGCACTAAAGACGCGCATCGTTTGCGCATAGTGGCGTAGAAGCAATCCACGTGTGCCTCAGCAAACATCCCTGAAGCGCTGCAGTAGCGGGGAAGCCCCAACAGCATTCTGAATGAGTTGTTAAATTGGACACGGAGAGCGTTGTAGGCCCTGAGCGTGTATGTGTTCCACAGGCTGCACGTGTAGAAGGTCGTGCAAAATGCTCTGAAAAGAGTAATTTTGACCGACCTCGTACAGCGCGCAAACCTGCGGACCAACATATAACCGACAACGCCCTTCGTTCTCTTTCTATGTCGTCATCGTCCTTGAGGTCGGAAGTCAGCATAATATTTCCTAGGTATTTAAACTTGTGTTCCCTCTTTAACACGCAGTTATTAATAGATACAGAGGGCACATTCGACCAGCGTCTACTTCCGTCCTCAAAGACCATGACCACACTTTTTTTAACATTGTAGACTAGTCCATGTGAAGCGGCATACATGGCTACCAGCCTCCTATGCCCACACACAGATGCACTCAACAGCACCATGTCATCCGCGTAACTAATATTATTAATACCTACTCCGTCTATAAAGCAGCCGACTCTGGTGCTGCTGAGCTCACCAATAAGGCCATCTATATAAATATTAAACAGGGTTGGCGAGCTTAACCCCCCCTGTCTCATTCCACACTCCAACACATATGGCGCAGACAGCGCACCATCCCATCTAACGCAATTGATTTGGTTTCAATACTAGTACTTGAAGACTTTAATTAGATAGATAGATAAATAGATATAAAGCCTACGCCTGGTCTAGTTTCCTTCTTTATATTTTTTGTGAAAAAAAATGTTAACGCATCTGATAGTCTGTACGTCAAGACTTAAGGCTCTTAATTCGTAAATTAAAATCTTTCGATCGACTAGTGAGTTACTAGGAACCAAGAAGTAGGCTCTTAAAACTATTTTTGCTAGATATCCACTTTTAGGTATTGGGTTGGAAGCCTTAAAGGTTAATTTTCCAAATTAACATGTAATTTCGAAATAAACTTAACGAAATGGTTTCAAATTTAAAATAATTCAAAAATTGTATTAAAAATATAATACAATATTTTCCGCCCCTTTGTTTGGGGAAAAGAAAATCTTTGAAATAAGGTAACCTTCGGTGGGGGTACACGAAGATATAGTTTTAAATTCTAATAATTTATTGATGTCATGATGTATAATATATTAAGCCAGTGGTCCCCAACCTGTTTTTGACGTGATAACGTCTTATAATTCGATATGGGGTGCGCGCCCGAAAAACATGACAGTTCATGCGGCGTTACCTCGCTGACAGCTCTGAGGCGTTCCATTTACACTCTCAAGTCTCTCAACAACCGTAAGGCCCACCTGGGCCGCGGTCTTTGTTTCGATTATATTACGTATTTCGATGACTTAGAGAATACTTTTGTATGAAGAAGTTTGGTTAGTTATGACCTTTGATACATTGACCACACTCTGAATGAAAAATAAATAAACAATCTGTGAGCTATTAGTATTATTTCGGCTATTCAAAATTGTGCTCTATTTCCTACGTGTCAAGGTATGACTTAATAATATATGAAGAATAAAGTATTCGTTTATTTCTTCTGAACAAGTCACGAATTATAGTTTCGAAAGTTTATAATTGAGAAACTAATATCACATCGGACTAAATACTATATTATGATGGCTTGGTAGATAGAAAATTTAACATAATATATTATAATGTAGTTCACACAAACATAAAATATGGATTGTATGATGTAAGGATATTAAGATAAGATAAGAAAACATTAATTTTGACAACACACAACATACACAAAACAGAACAAAAAATAATAATAAAAAAGGACTTAAGCTACTTAAGCTATATTATGTGACTAGCTGTCCCGGCAAACGTTGTTTTGCCATTTAAAGTATTTCTACTTCATCAGTTGACACAAAATCTTACCCCCTCTTTTGTCCCCTAAGGGGGGTGAGGGGAAAAATTTTATACACCAGATGTTAAGTTGGAAAAACAGTTAATAATATGAAGTAAGTCCATTAAAGAAAAAAGTTTGATACAAAATCTGACCCCCTCTTTGGTCCCCTAAGAGGTGGGGGGGGTAATTTTTATACACCAGATGTTGAGTTGGAAGGAGGCAAATATATCTGCGAAAACCGTATGCAAATCGGATCAGTAGTTTTCGTGTTAAAGCAAAAGTCTTATACAAAATCTGACCCCCTCTTTCGTCCCTTTAGAGGGGTGGCGGAAAAATTTTATGCACCAGATATTAAGTTGGAAGAAGACAAATATATCTGTGAAAACCGCATTCAAATCGGATCAGTAGTTTTCGTGTGATGCTGGAACAAACATACAGACAGACAGACAGACAGACAGACAGACAGACAGACAGACAGACAGACAGACAGACAAAAAAACTAACTAACTTTTCAGCTTCTATAGCGATATTGTGACACCCTTCGCTTATTATTTTTTGAATATCTTTAATGTACAGAATTGACATTTCTACTGATTTATTATATGTATAGATGTCAGAATTGGCCCCAGCTCAGCTATACGCAGCAGGCAAGCCCGCTGCACTGGTATTCTGCAGGGGCCAAAGAGTGACTTCACCACATAATAGACAGGAAAAACAACAATAATACAACAATAAAACAAAAATAATACAATAATAGACAAAAAGAACACAAAATAAAAACTAATGCTAGTAATAAAATATGGTGTACATTAAAAGGTTATTGCCTATGTATAAACAAAAAAAAAAGAAGATGTTTGACAACGAGGGTCTATAATCTATGGATGGATAAAAATAAAAACATGTGGTTCGTTTTGTGACGTGGCATAAAAATTATTGTTATGATGCTAATCAGTCTAATATATTATCTATTTACAATACAAGAATCAAAATGAAAAAGTTGAGATAGTAATAGGTGGATACTGGACAAACATAATCACATAACACGCACAAGGAACAGGGAAGATCGTCCCGCCGTTGGATAACCTTACTTGCAGAACGTGGTGCATAAACCTCAGGTATGTATAACTTCTTTTTGAGTCTTAAGCAGATGAATCTTATAGTGACGACTGAACGAATTTTTCGATTTCAGCGCCCTAAAAGGAGGTGGAAGGTTGTTCCAGCAGCGGGAGGCAGCATATTTAAACGATCCACGGAATGCTGCAGTCCTATGGCGTGGAGTCGTGATTTGATACTGGGAGGCTCTGGTTCGCCTACTAAAGTCACTGGCCCAAGATAGTTTCTCATATAGATAAGAAGGCGTACGAGTGATTATAATGTCGAAAAGCAGTGACGCAAAATGTAATTTCCTGCGCTCCTTCATCTTGAGAAGGCTCGCATTATTAATGAAAGGTGTTACATGAGCGCGAGGAGGAACTGTAAAACAAAATCGTACACAAGCATTCTGGACTCTCTGCACTAGCTTTTCAGTTCTGGCAAGTAAGTTATGACCTATAACAGTGTCCGCATAGTTCAATTTAGATAATACAAGTGTCTCACAGAGTCTGATCCGCATGTCCTCACTCAGATATGGCCTAAAATTGTAGAGATTTTTGAGACGAAAGAAACAGGTACTGACAACCTCTAATATGTGTTGTTCGAACTTCAGATGCGAATCCATTACAACCCCTAGATTACGAGCAACATTTACGCGCTCAATCTTATCTCCAAATATCGAAATAGCTGGTTGTTTGTCTATAATGTCAGCAACCTGTTTCTTAGAGCCTAAAACCATAAATTTAGTCTTAGTTGGATTAAGGACCAATCCGCAAGACTTAGACCATTCCGATATACGCTCCAAATCAGCATTAAGCTTTTTAACAGCTGCCTCTGTATCCTGTGGGTCAACACTGAGGTAAATTTGTGTATCGTCCGCATACATGTGATGCTTACAATGGACCACCTTTTGAGGCAAGTCTGCACTAAATAGCACGAATAACAAAGGGCCCAGTATAGACCCCTGGGGTACACCTTGATTTACTTCCGCACGATCAGAGTAAGTCTTGGTACCATTACTAGCTGTGATTTCTACTATTTGTGACCTACCTATTAGGTAAATACGGAACCATTCGACAACAGATGGTTCAAAACCGTAATAAGACAGTTTTGAAAGAAGAAGTGGTATATTGACAGTATCGAACGCCCTGGAATAGTCAAGTAAAACTAAGATGGTACCCATGCCCTGATCTTGAGCAGAAATAATGTTGTCTATCACATCCAGAAGAGCTGTAACTGTACTGTGCTTCCGTCTAAAACCAGATTGATACTTAGGTAGTATTCTATTTGACTCAAGATAATTAATAACCTGGTTGTATACAACTTTCTCCACTATTTTCGAGAGGCAGGGTAAAATACTGATGGGCCGGAGTTGACAGGGGGAAGTAGGGTTGGGTTTCTTAGGTATAGGTTTTATCAAAGCTGTTTTCCAGCTAGAGGGGAAGGTAGAAGTTAGTATTGACTTATTAACTATGTTAGTAATGACACTCAGGGTGTTAGGTAGGGTAAGGGTCAACATCTGTAGAGACACGTTATCAACACCAATGGAATTTGATTTGAGACCTTGTATTATTTTCAAAACAGTACTTTCTGAAACAGGGGAGAAATTAAATCTGGCGTTACCGACCGTGCATGACTGATAATGGGCCATTGAAGATAAATAGTCAAAGGAGTTACCTGGTACATTAAGAAAATGTTGATTCAGGGCATTGGGATTATTACAGGAGTCAGGTAAAAAGGATTCATGGGACTTGGATAGATTCAAATTATTTTTAATATTTTTCCATAGAAGTTTAGGTTTATTTATGTTTTGATTAATATTTTTACTAAAATACGCACATTTTTCAGAATGAATAGCCGATTTGACTAGGGATTTTAGTTCTTTATAAGTTTTTCTATGAGCAAGGTTTTTTGTAATTTTCCATTTGGAAAAACTCTTGTCTCTGAGCGCCATCATTTGTCTCACGGTATCAGTCAGCCAAGGGGGGGATTGTTTTTTTATTGTGACCCTTTTGACTGGGGCATGAAGGTCAAAAAGAGAGATTACTAGTCTGCTAAATTCAGTGACCATTGCATTGACATCATTCAAGTTTTGTATATATGCCCAGTCTATACTGTCTAAGTCACAGCTAAAAGCATCTAGCACAATGTCCTTGAATGGTCTGAAGGAAGTCACAAAAGGTGTTAGTTTGGACTTCTTAAAGTTGAACTCTGCTGTGACTACTGCGTGTTTGCCTAGGTCGGGAATGTGGTTGACTGAGATAGAACGCACAGCCGCATTAGTACACACCACGTCAATCAGTGTTTCCGAATACTCTGTAAAGTGTGTGGGCTCCGTAACAGCTTGGTTAATATACAGAGAATCCAGAAATTGTAATACTACCCTCTTTGTAATATTACATTAATTTTACAAAGAGGGTAGGCCGGGCGCCATTTTTTTGCACATTGACCTGCCAACTTTTTTGCATAGATTTTTCCCGGAACTGAGGGGTTAAGGCTATGACGTTGTCACTTTCAACTATCGTCAGTAAACCGACTTTACAGACAACTGATTTTTTTTGTTTTTGTTTTTGGAACGAAGTTACCTAATTTTTTTATTTTTTATTTTTCATGTGGGCCGCATACATTTTTGGTGTTGGTGTCGCGGGCCGCAACAATTATTTTTAGGTTTAAAAAATAACGTTATTCAAAATTAACGATTTACAAGTGAAAAAGACTTTCACGTTGACTGTATAATATTTTTCCCGTGGGCGTGAATTTCAAAATGGTTTAACATCACGCGGGCTACAAATAAAGTCCCGGTGGCCCGCATGTGGCCCGCGGGCCGCGGGTTGGGGATAGCTGTATAAAGCCCACATTAATTATAATAGTAACATCCATAAAATATATAAAAAAATAACTGTCAGCACTACTGCTGCGGTGTTGAGCGTTTAGTCGTCTCAACGCTCTTCGAACTCGAAGGAGGTTGATTGTAATGGCACAGTGCTAGCGGCGCCAGCCGACGGTTACCAGCTCCCCCCCCCCCTTTGACGGGTAGCGGGAAGGGTTTGCCAGAGCCCAAAAGGTACCCGATTGATTGGGTACTAATTTGTCTCTGAGAACAAAATATACAGGAATTATTCAGCGAAACAATAATAATCTTGGTCTGATATTGAGACAGGACTTATCGAGTCTGAGTGTTATAGGTTTCCGTTGCGAAGTTGTCTTGTCTGATACTATATTATCTGATAAGTTTGATAATAATTTATATCGAGATAAGTCAGATACTGTTGATAAGTCTGATAATATCGAGACTTTGTCAGGTGAAATCTATAATAATAACAATCGATCGAAATGGAATCGATCTGCAACACTTATTATATCAGGAACGTTTTATGAGCAGTAGCTTATCTTAATCGTTTTTGGGATCATTTAAAACCATAATCTGGCCCTGGATCCATCCGGATCTGGTCCGGTTCTATCGGTGCCGGTACTCAGAATCGACCGTTGGCACCTGGTTTAGGAGTGGGAAAGCTTCGGGTTCATTCGTAACCTGATTGACCCGTATATTGGTCACTTTTAGTGATATTTCCCCAATTATCTGGTCTTAGTGACCTAAAAAATTAATATTGGGGTAGCTCGTTATAATTGACTTATTTGTTCATAAAATATGTTACAAAAATTATTGAGGGTAGTAACTATCACGTTACGTAGATATTAAGTTTCGTTATACACTCGCGGTGTATCCCGAGTCCCAACATTGGTGCAAGTTTTATTTAATAATAATAATTATATACTGGCAGACATAGTAAATTATAATCGTAGTTCTATATTTAGAACAAAAGGATCGCGCGGGGCGCGCATAGGTTGTTAACTGATGAGACTCACAGTCAATCTAGTTATTAGCTCGAAATGGCTGTTCTCTATAAAACGGCAAAGATATTATAATAATAATTATGTAGTTCTATTTATAGAACAAAGAGCGCGGAAAAACCCGCGGTAATTGCAAATTTTTATTTTTAAACATTGTCGGACACTCGTAGTCAATCCATACATTATGTTGATTAAAAAAAAATTCAATATATTTTAAATTTAAATATTAATTAACTCGCAGTTAATCCTCTCAAACCAGCCAACATATTATACTTCTATTTTAGATAAAGCATCGTCAGAGACCCGCAATCAATTCCGATGCATAAGGATTGTGTTTAGAGACTCGCAGTCAATCCACACATTATGGCGGTTTATAAAATAGCTCGCTGTTAACCCCCAAACCGGCCAACGTATAGTTATATTTATAGAACAGATAAAACGTCGTCAGAGACTCGCAGTCAATTCCGATGCATATAAATTGTGTTTAGAGACCCGCGGTCAATCCACACATTATGGCGGTTTATAAAATAACTCAATATATTTAAACACTTGTAGTAATTAACTTGCAGTTATTTCCCCCAATCGGGCAAACGTATAGTTCTATTTATAGAATAGGTAAACATCGTCAGAGATCCGCAATCAATTCCGATGCATATAGAATATAGATTGTGTAAAAGGACTCGCGGTCCAAACACACTGGACTTATTGACTCACAGTCGCAGTACATGCCGGTTAATTAAATAATTGCAGTAATCGCCTGCGGTTGTTTCCCCCAATCCGGCAAACATATAGTTCTATAATTCTATTTATAGAACAGATAAAGCATACTCGTACATAATATTATAGATTGTGTATAAAGACTCGCAGTCTCAACACATTGTACCTTTATTGACTCGCGGTCGCAGTACAAGCCGGCTAGTATTGAATATAGTTGGCTCGTCTAGGCCTCGGTAGTGCCTGCCGTTTATTTAAGTATTAATTAGTACTTACATGTATTTTCTTGGTACACGATAAAATAACACTGACTTTAGTTACTTACAACACTGACTATTCATCTTAAAATAATAATAACCAGCTACGCTTTGGCATGGTTACTAGTTACTAGTATACGTGCTCGCGTTGCCTCGCGTTAACAAAGAATGAAGCACGCCGGAACGTCGAGTTATCGAGCGAGCGAGCGGGTAACTTTTCGAAGTACCCACATACGTCTTTAAAAAAAAGCGATTGCCTAGCAGATTAGCAAAGTTACTACTTTTGGTTAATTATATATCGAAGAATGAAGCGAAGAAATATAATCCTTCACGTGGTCTACTTCTTACCTGTGCCAAAAAACATAAAAATTGCTCCAGTAGTTCGCGAGTTAAGCCCTTTCAAATAATTTCCCCCGTTTTTCCACATTCTCCTGTTAGTATTAGCGTAATAAAATATAGCTTATAGCCTTCCTCAATAAATGGGCTATCTAACACTGAAAGAATTTTTCAAATCGGATCAGTAGTTCCTGAGATTAGCGCTTTCAAGTTAGTCCTTTCAAATAATTTTCCCCGTTTTTTCCACATTTTTCTCTATTTCTTCGCTCCTATTAGTCGTAGCGTGATAAAATATAGCCTATAGCCTTTCTCGATAAATGGGCTATCTAACACAAAGAAGAATCATCAAAATCCGTTGCGTAGTTTTAAAGATTAAAGGGAACAAAGGGACTTGAGGGAAAAAAAAGCGAATTTGTTTTATAATAAGTATAGATTATATAGTACTACTAGATGACGCCCGCAACTCCTTTAGGCAAAAATTCGTTTATAGAACGGGAACCGTAAATTTGTCCGGGATAAAAAGTATATTTTATCCTTTCCCGGCTCTCAAAGTATATTTATACCAAATTTCGTCGTGATCAGTTTAGCCGTTTAAACGTGAAGAGGTAACAGTTAGACAGAGAGATAGACAGACAGACAAGCAGACATATTTTCGCATTTATAATATTAGTATAGAAGGCTACGGATAAGTGTGGAAGTATGGATTTCACCATATTTCCACAAAAAAGTTGAATTGTTTGCAAAACCATCTATAACGAATATTGTTTTCGATAACACATCTGAAACTCGGTTAAAAGAAACCTAAACAAACAGCAATTTTCCCTCGTCAAACCGCCAGATAAATCATGGTGCATGCCCCCACCCCCGCCCTGTGTCTTCGCGACATGAGCTGTAATGTATACCATCTGATAAACTTTGCGTGGAAAATGGCATTCTATTTGCATGTAACAAACTACTTATTACTTAGTAAAAGTCGATGTGAGATTAAGGGCCTGTTTCACCACTTCCTGATAAAGTACCGGATAGGCTATCCGCAACTTTTTTGACAGATTCTCCATACTCTCTCTGTCAAGTTAAGTGGTGGATAGCCTATCCAGAACTTATCAGGAGGTGGTGAAACAGGCCCTTAGTAACGCATTGGCACAGACATACGTAGTGTATAAAAGTATTAGGAGCTTTATTCACGATGGGGCACTTTTCCATACAAATCACAAAAAATGATTTTTCCGCACTGCTACTTTCCCAGTGAACTCTATACAATGGACACATACAATATACATTTACATACCCTAAAGTTTTGTTACTGAACAGAAATCATGAGAATGTAAAAATTTGCATTATAGCCGATGTGTGTGGACTTCTGATAATTTCTATGGAAAGATGTAGTAATGTATTGTGCTAAGTACGGCATTAAGTCTAGCAACGAGTGCGGCAAAGAAGAGAGTCCTTTTTATTACATATAATATATTTATACGTTTACTTTATCGTTAGAAAGCAAATAAAACGTGATATAAGGAAACACAAAATATCTAAAAAAAACCAGCTAAGTGCGTGTCGGGTCACGCGCAATATAGGGTTACGTAGTACCGCTAGTTTTTTAAATGTTTTGTGTGGTCAATGCATGTACATTTATAACGTGTTTTACACAACTAAAAACATAATCTCAGTTACTTTCAAAGGAATTTGAACGAAAAGTTCCTTTATACTTCGCCGAATACATTTTTTTAGTTGATCGACTATTACTCAATGACTTATGAAGTCTTCTTAGCCGTGATAGTTTTCCTTTTAAATTTAGCATATTTCCTACTCCCGTGAATTTCCACACATTTCCAGAAGCCACCGTTTAACTGGTAGAAGGGGGGGACTGGACTCTAAGGATTTTTCCACTTTAAAACTTAAAATTTCACAAACGGATCTCTAAATCGGAAAAGGATCTATGAATACACATGATATTATTAAAAAACCTATCCAACGACACGACACGATAGGGTGGTCACGAAAAAAAATTCATCCCCGCTTGATGTGTAGGGAAGGTACCATAAAAAACATTTTTTTTAAGATTTCCATACGTACTATTCCGTACCATTTTGTCGGCATCATTAATATGTGCATTCATGCCAAATTACAGCTTTGAAGGTCCTATAGTCTCTGAGCAAAACCGCGGACAGACAGACGGACTGACAGACGGACAGACAGACGGACAGACAGACGGACAGACAGACGGACAGACAGACGAACAGACAGACGGACAGACGGACGGACAGACAGAAACTATAAGGGTTCCTTGTTGACTACGGAACCCTAAAAAGACATAAAAAATTAATTCCCTTTATTTTTATTTATATACTACAAAGTCAACATAATTAAACTTATACAAATATCCTCGCCGACCGTAAAATTGGGGATAAAAATAAGAAACACGTGGAATATGGAATGAGATTTTCTGCCAGGAATTCTGGATTGATGTTGAAAAACCTCCCCGGAGGATTCCGACCAGAGTTTGCGGCTAACTGATGCCCGCAGCCCTCCGGGGGCCAAGTTCGCACAAAAAACCAACTTCCCCCAACAAATGTACAACAAATTTAGTGATGAGACTTAATGGAATACGTATATAATAATTATAATTATAATATATACGAAATGTTATACTTCAAACGTAATCCATACTTAATGTTATAAATGTGAAAGTGTGTATGTCATAAAAAGCTGAACCAATTTTGCTGAAATTTGGTATGGAGATACTGTGAGTCCCGGGAAAGGACATAGGATACTTTTTATTCCGGAAAAATGACAACGTTCCCGCGCGATAAATGAATTATGGCGCAACGGAGTTGCGAGCGTCATCTAGTCATCTACATATAAATATAAATTATCCCCAATTTTATTATCTCGCTAAAACGGCTGGACCTGTTTGTCTGATTTTAGTCTTAAAATATTCGTGGAAGTCCAGGAAAGGCCTTGCAGGGTTGCCTGGAAGAAATCGCTTATAGCAATAGGGCCGCCCTTGCCCACATTAATGTTTTAGTTTTTAAGTATTTTAAGTCTGTTTGTATACCCATTTATATGTGAGCAATATGTTTATCTATCTATCTATCTAGTCTTGTATATCTATTACTCGAGATCTACTTGTACTTTTGCTTTAAATAACGTTCTAGCTATACGTCCCACGAAACCGGGCATTTTTGAGTTATTGTGTTATTTGTTATATTATATTATTATAGTGCTGCAAACTCCGATTCAAGAGCGGTCTCGCAGGTACTTTTATCTATACGAAATATGTACCTACCTATATGAAACTGACTAAAGTTACTCAAAACTTATATCTAGCTAGAATACAATTATTTCCTTCTTATAATAATTTATTGTATGTAATTTAAGTACGATAAGTACAAAATTAAAACGTAAGAAATTCGCACAAGTCACTTTTTTGATTTTTTTATATAAAAGTTTTGTAAGCGCATTGTCAAACAATAATATAATTTAACTGACTATACCAAAACATTCATTAAAGTGACCTAAAACAGCCACCGCGTATGATGTCGACACAGAACATCACTAGTTGAGAGTTATTTTCGGCCCCATTGATGGATTGAAGTTTTTCACACATTTTGTATCGATTGTCATACATTTTAGCAGAAAACCTTTAGGGTCATGTAGAAAGCTAATTTTACAACCAGTGACTAGAACCTTTCGTGGCTTCTTTTGTTTTAGCCACTTTGAAATTAATAACACGCAATTTCTTCTATTTAAAATACGGCTCACCCCTAGTTGCCAATGTAATAAACAATTCCATAGTCCATAATATCCATACTCATATTACGAGCATAAATGCGAAAGTGTATCTGTCTGTCTGTCTGTCTGTTACCTCTTCACGCCCAAATCGCTGTACCGATTTTGCTGAAATTTCGTATGGGCATACTTTGAGTCCCGGGAAAGGATATAGGATACTTTTTATCCCGGAAAAAATTACGGTTCCCGAGCGATAAACAAGTTTTGGCGCAACTCAGTTGAGGGCTTCATCTAGTTTATAAATATTCCAAACGTCAAGAGCGTTCGACATTTAAAAGCGCCAATCAGCGAGGCGTATTTGTTCTGTCAACTGAAAATCTTGTCGGATTTTCCCGATCTGACAGCTCGACCAAAAAAACATGGCGTCGATAAGTCAGCACAGCTGATTGGTTCCCGCCATCGCGAGACGTCAGGCTCTGATTGCGCGCTGACAAACACACGAGGCAGGCATCAGCACATTCGCTACATATTTACACAAAACAATCGCTCGTTACAATGTTTGCATTAAAATTACAATTTGTGTATCGAAAAGAAAGAGGTTTATTAGGAGGAAAGGAGAAAAATGTGTTACCTTATATTTTTATTTAATTTGCATTTGATATTGGTATTAGAAAAAAATCTATGAGATTGTAACAAAACACATTAAAAAGTAGAAATAAAATTCTTAAGAATCGAAATGTTTTTTTAGTTATAACAAATTATACCTTCGTATTAAAATTCCTTCACTTTTGCTCTTTCAAATAGCTGCTGAAGGAAAAAAATCTGATAAGTAGGTAAATAATATGAAATTATTGGATTTTATTGAACTGTAGCCCTAGCATGGCCACCAGTAGAAATGCGAAAGTATAGACAAACTGTGGACATAAACTTAAGGTGCCGTTCCGATCTTTACCGCGGCTAATCGCGACCGACAAAAATTTAATAAAAATGCCACTTTATGACAGACTATTAAGTATATGTGTCATAAAGTAGGATATTATTTGAATTTTTAGGACTATAGTCTGTCATAAAGTGGCATTGTAATTGAATTTTTCGGAACGAAAAAAGATCGGAACGGCACCTTAAGTTTATCTCCACAGTTTGTCTATACTTTCGCATTTCTACAGGTGGCCCTAGCATGGGCTACTAACGTGATATTTTTGTAAAAACACCATTAATAAGAAGAAATAACTAATGGCTACGTTATAAAATTTAGTCTTTTATAACGTAGCCATTAAGGGTAAAACAGAAACTTACCGAAACCACAGAATATATAATTGTACCTTACGGTACCGCAACTAAGATTAACTTTAAAAAATGGGAACTGCTATAATTATTCATTTTAATTTTTAATAATGCTATAATAGGAGCGTTTTTGTCTCATAACTCTTTTTTAAGCTGATGAGAATAATTGGTGATTGAGATTCGTAGAGATATTATAACAACTCCTAATTATGAAACTTATTATTCGAGACTTAACGCGACTTATTCTAGTAGTAATGCTACTAGTTACTACATACTTTTTTCTCGACGTTTCGGCTGTGGTCACGAGGGGACTGCAGGCTGAAGCGCGACGTCTTCGTTTGCACTGGGCGGTCTGATCTATGACTACCCTCGAATTGGCCAACATTTGTGTTCCAATATATTTAGAGGCTCAGTGCGACACACAACTGTAAACACTCACTGTATCAATTATATCAATCATATTGCAACGCGAAAGTTTAAAAGTTCATAATTCCTAATATTATTTCATTTCCGTCTTGTATTTAATCCTTCGATCGCGGATTCTTGGAAATCTATTGTTATTCTATTGTTGTCGCGATCACCGGTGATCTTATGGGGCTTGATAGGTTAATAAGGATATTCTGTACATCCTGCGACACCACATTACGGCGCCGCGATTATCAAAGAATAGATTGATTGAGGAATTTATACAGACAGCATAATGTTCAATAGAATGAATACAGAGTAATGGGTAGTAGAATGAAGCATTTTTTTCCTTTTTGAGGAATATTTTCTCTCGTAGCAGGTAAAGTGTTATAGTTATTATAAAGTAAATTTCAAAGGGGCTACGCGTTTATAAATGAGACTAAAACTAAATAATAATACTCGTAATTAATATAAACTTAAGATGAAATGATATTGCTGAAGTAATAAAACTAAACATTGTAGTATCTAATTTAGCCTTCAATTATTTTGAATTAACAATTGAAGTGAAAATTTGTCAGCTTATATTAAATTGAAGATTCAATTTTAAAAATGCCTGTGTTTAAAATTTTGTTACTCCTCCTTTCGCACAACTAAAATTATAAAAGCAATGAAGTAAAATATAAAAGCAAAAAGACCCTAAAATTGTACTTAAATTTATTTCTATAGAAATGCTTTAATTTTTTGTAAAAAATAAAATTTATGATATATATAGGCTATATAAATTATTATATTATAAGGCTGAAAAGTATGTTTGTTTGGACATGGTTATCTCACAAAGCGCTTGACGGATTTTTATAAAATTTAGCGAAGCTATGGAGTAGACTACGGGGAACGATAATATAAACTACTTTTTGTTAGGAAATGCACGGTTCCCGTTTCCCAGTTTCTGCGAAATTACTAATTAACGTGGACGGAGCCGCGCGAAATATCTAGTCTAATATAAAAACAAAATAGGCAATTTTTATAGATATTTTTATAAAATGTGGCAAAGCAGCAATAGAAAAAAAAATGAAAATTAGGTATATCTTATTGAGGTAATATATGTAACCACCTACAGCTGTATTAGATTTTTTTACGTATGAATGTCTTACAATCTCACTCCAAAAGTTTTATTGACAGTTTCAGCACATTATTGGCAACGACTTCTTTTAGGAAGCTTCTTAGCTATTGTTAGGAGTAAATTGATGAAATTTTCCAAGTAGTATCGTCGTTTTGCCAGGCACCCTTTCTTCAGCCGCAAAAAGTGTAAAAGCATTGTAGGCTGATCTATCTACCATGTTACTTGAGGCCAAAGTTTTGTTTTTCTTTTGTAGCTAGCCAGGGCATCGAGGCCATCTTTATATTCGATGTAGTCAAACTTATTATCACAGGTTTTTTGTCACATCTATAACTCACTTCTGAGTTGTGATGCAAAGTAATGAATAAAATTTTTCACCGACTTATTTTTTTAGGTGTCGAAACAAGTGTTAGTATCTGTAGTAAGAGCAAAACATGATGAATATACCAGTCGTTTATTTATTGTTACTATTTCTGATGGTAATCCAGGTTTATTCTAACGTATGATCCAACTGCAGTGATTTGTTTTTTGTACATGCCGATTTGATGTAAAAAAAAAACAATTATCCACCGTATGATGGAATTCTCTCAGGCTGCGAGTCAAATCAAGGACTACATACAAGCCTAGGTATTTGTCAACACCTGATTCTTTACCTGTGTAGGGTAAGGTAGGGTTGAATATTCCAATCTCAGCTGGTGGGAGAATCACATAAACCACAGATGTCATATTATTTAGTTGGTCTTTATGGCATGTATTGTCGAAACGGGAATCCTTTTTTGAATACGACAAGCTGCTCATCTACTGTAAAAATTTTTATTTTTATTGGTTTTAGTGTAATAAATTACGATTCTAAGACTCGTATGGATAGAACAAAAGAAAGTCTCATTCAAAAGTTATACGATACCTACACAATTAGGACAATAACAGATGCGCTGTGCGTTTGTTATGAGTGACGGTCAATTCTGACCCAAAGACCGTTAGAGTAAAAAAAGCCATACGCGAAATATTTAAATTATTATTTAAAAACTTATTCCACAAATTTGTAAATTGAAACGAATAATTAAAAGTCATAAAATATCATACTTCTTGAGCGCTTATTTTCTGAGAAAATTTCATTTCTACCTCAAAATGGGTCAAAATTGACCCGAAGACCGTATGAAGGTTAAAAAAAACTTGAACACAAGCGTTAAAGTGTCTACGAAGGCTGTAGTCTGTTCAATAGATTATCCAGGTTCATTAGTGCTACAGGCCGTCTTTGATGCAGAGAAATCATATTTTATTCCCAACGAACTTGAAATTATTCAGTTATAAAAACCGTTCCTTTTATATTGCCAGGTGAACAGAAGAAACGTTTATATTTTTCGCACAGTAAGTGAATATATTTTTGCACGGGAAGTGAAAATCTATATTTCCCACTTCTAAGCATTTTCGGTAAAGATTTTATATTATTATATTAAACTGGCTACAAAAAATTAATAGCCTTGTTGCCGACAACTTTGTGTCGTGATAATGCGTTTGTTGCACGCGAACCGTAAATTTTTCCTTGATTTAAACTATTCCTTCTCCTTTTCTGGGACTGAGATATTCCTTACCATATATTCCACTAGATCAGTTCAACGGTTCAAGTGGGCACAACGTCTACAAACAGACAGACACACTAATCTTTTGACCGTAATGTTCCAATTCATAAATGAATTTTATTGTCACGATTAAATTTACAAATATACATAGCGAGTATACGAAAACAATAGAGAATAGGTACAGTACTAAAAGTGCTAGAGAACAAAGACTGATACTACCTAAAATTAAAAATTACTATGGAGTGAGGACTAATAAGTATTTCATACTTATTAGTCCTCACTCTGGACTAATAAGTATTTCATACTTATTAGTCCGAGTAAGGGACGAGAAAAAACTTTTGGCAACACTCGGGTAAACTTACCCCAAAAGACGTTTTACAGTACATCTAAACTCTAACAGTAAACATTTCTTACGAAGCAATTAAATCGGGTTCCGTTGCGAGCGAGTTTCCAATTCGAGGGATATTCGGAATACGCCGCAAGCGAGGGCCGCGGGTGGCCGAAATAGAATGTCCCCGTCCCAGGCCAGGACTGTCCCAACATGGCACGTCTTGTAGTGGATAATTGATTTACGCGGAACGACCTATTACGGAACTTGCTTGATGGAGTGTGTTTGGCAAAGCTTGTGACCCTCGAAACACCATTTTTTTCCCTTAACTGAATAAGCAACTACCAAATTTTAGAAAACGAAATATCTATTTCCAATACTAATCGCCGTAAAAAGAAAATTAATTGTGCACTTTATCATTTTATTCCCAGCGAACTACCCCTGTGCATGCAATGAAAAGGGTGTTATTCAAATTGTTATATTATTTTCTAAACTATTTGCCTGAGAGCAAAGATGTTTAGGAATTTATTCTAAGTAAAGTCGAAAAGCCTCATTTATCTTTTAACATGAAAAAAGAACCAATTTTATACGCTAGATTTTTCACAAAAAGCCAATAATTAAAATGTACAATAAAAACATAAACGTTTATACTTTAACTTTTGTTTTTCTATATTTTATTCCACGGAAATTAAATTCTTTGTTATTATAGTCTACGTACCTATCAAATGCGACCTTTTTTTTTTGTTCGGTATTTACAGGAGAAGTATTGGTCAAATTAGTATAAGAGCTCGAGAAAAAAATAAATGGCTGTCATTTTACAACCGTGAGAGAGAGTAAAAATTGAGAGCCAATTCGTCGATAAATATGTCATATTCACAACATCAAATGATCGGACACTGGTGTCGGGACTCGGGAGTAAACATTGTATGAACGAATAACGATAGAGAAAAAACGATCAAGGGACGTTAAACCACACCGGCACCAGGCTTTCAACCAAGCCTTATAAATGAAATGTATGAAAAAATTCAAAACATAATGTTCAACACAACTTATATTTATTCCAGTGTTACGTCTCATTTTATCTTATAATGTTACAGAACAAACAACTAACAACATTTAAGTAGGTCCTGAATGGGAACTTACATAGTTCTATCATACAAGGCGACGGAAATTAAATTATCTTAGTTACTACATTAAATGAAATGAATTCATTATATCATTAGACGTTGCCATAACTTTTGTCGCATGAATAAACTGATAAATATATAACTCCCTCCTTTTTGCAAGTCGGTCAAAGTGCACATGAAACTCACGTCCATAATATAAACTACGAACGCGAGTTTCTTTGGGAATTCGTTATTATGTTATCCCAGGACGTTTCTCAATTATAGCTATTTAAGTGTGTAAAGAGGAAGCAGACATACAGATAGACACTTTTGAATTGAAAATGTTAGTATGGAAATGGATGTTAAATTACTTCTGCTACGCCGCGCCAGTGCTGCAGTCTATTTTCCACCAGGCCACTATGTCCTGTCAAAAATTTGTTTTTTTTTAATGAAATAAGGGGGCAAACGAGCAAACGGGTCACATGATGGAAAGCAACTTCCGTCGCCCATGGACTCCCTCAGCATCATAAGAGCCGCAGGTGCGTTGCCAGCCTTTTAAGAGGGAATAGGGTAATAGGGGAGGGTAGGGATGGGAAGGGAAGGGAGTAGGGTAGGGGATTGGGCCTCCGGTAAACTCACTCACTCGGCGAAACACAGCGCAAGCGCTGTTTCACACCGGTTTTCTGTGAGAACGTGGTATTTCTCCGGTCGAGCCGGCCCATTCGTGCCGAAGCATGGCTCTCCCACGTATAAACTTCCATTACTTATAATACTTCCATTAATATTATAAATGCGAATGTGTGTCTCTCTCTATGTTTGTTACCTCCTCACGCCCAAACTGAACAGATTTTGGCGAAATTTGGCATAGATATACATGGAGTCTAAGGAAAGGGCATAGGATACTTTCTATCCCGGAAAAATGATAGCGACCGATCTCTATCGACATGAAATAGGCGCGCGGATCGGGTGCCGCGTATAATGGACTTGTTACGTCATATTTCACTTAAATTGGAGTATTATAATTGTTTGTTAGGTTTATTTAAATTGGCCTGGGGTTAACATGATTTGTGTACACTTTAATTAAAATTGCTCCAAGTAAATATTTAACTATCATCATTTGCCTTTAAGTCGGTAAACACTAAACGCTTGGTACCACGATTTTATTTATATCGCCCGCAACTTAGTTAACCACGGCGTGGTTATCTAAGTACCGTACGTTTTTACACATACAAGGCTTTTGCGGAGGGGGTCCGCAAAATCCTATATCTTCTGCGAGCGACACATTAATTATTTTTGGGGGGTCGGTCAAAAATGTCACTTCTCAAAAGGGACCAAAAAAGTTTGAAAACCGCTGGTACAGAGTAGGTATATTATAGAAATAATACACAACACACCTTTGACAAATGTCAGCGAGAAACCAATAAAATCCATTGTCTACACAATATCTTTATAGCGTGCATTCAAATCTTAGAGTTGGCTATTAAAATTACACGTTCCGTAGTAAATAACGTTATCTGCATCCCACGGGAGTCCATTGTCTTGCCGGTATTGTTCCTTGTCTCCTTTTTATAGGGCCCCAACAATGCCCAATAAATACAACTAGTACGAGACCCACATACGAAGAAACAAAAAGCATATTTCACGGGAAACGACCGGTTAAACTTTAACTGTTGGTATTAATCCTTCGATCGGAGGTTCTAGGAATTCCCATTGTATTCTTTTGTTCTCGCGATCACCGGTGCTCGCGCGGGGCCTGAAAGATTAACTGGGATTTTCATTTTGTTAATTCTAAAGGTGCTCCCACGCAGCAGTTATATAATGTTAGGTAACATATTATTACGTTGTTGTCTAACATTTTTTTACGAATAATAACAAAAGACACGTTTATTTCTTGACATGTTGTAGCGTTACACGCTGTTATAAAATGTTATCGTGTTACATATTGTTTCATAGCGTTATTAAAAAACTGATTTGTGTAGTTTGTAGTGATTCAGTCAATTCTGTATAAGTGTAAAGGTAAAATTATTTGTGTACATCGATCAGCGTTGCCAGATTTTTTTTGTGCCAAGTCGGGACTTTGGAACTTTTTGAGTAAAAAAACGGGATTCTTCAGTCAAAAGCGAGACAAAGTGAAAAAAGGTATGAAATCAAAAGTTTTTTTAACTTTTTATATCTTTTTATTTGCGTTAAAATAACGTTTATGTGACAATAGATAGCTAAAATAGCCAAAGAAAATCCGGGTGGATCTTCATTACGCAACTTGCGAAAAAAAAATCCATTTTAGATTGTTCTTCTGCTGGAGACAATAAAATAAATTAAGATGTTTCGAAAATTCAAAATAATTATTTCGAGTAAACCATCACAAAATTCGGAAACATGACGCCCGTTCGCCAAATATTAAACAATTAACAGCGTAATAAAACAAAATGATGGCCGACTTAATATCGTAAATTAATTATTTTGTAATAACAGTGCATTATTGTTCGCCATTATTACATTTTATTATTAATAATGAGCGCATTCGGAACCGCACCGCCGCCACAAATAACGATGATATATTTGACGTTGACAGCTATCAAACTGACGTGCCGCCGAATCTATTGTCAGATTTGACAGAATACGTCACGATCGCGGTAATGAAATCGGCAGGGAATTATATAATTAAACGGCCGGAGATTGCGACGTGCCCGGGCTAGTAATGGGCGTTTAATGCACCCGGTCTCGGTGAGCAAATAAAAGGCAATTGCGGCAAATGGCCCGCACTTAATGGACCCTAATAGATATCTCTGTTAACACCGCTCAACGTATGGCTCTTTGTGCAAACTTTAAAGAAACCTGCGGTGCAATAAAAGGTTTAATAGTCCTGGATTAAGCTACTCTTTGTCTATTTGTAATCCGACGACCATTGTGGCTCAGTGGTTGAATGCGAAGTGGCTAAAGCCAGAGGCGGGTTTAAATTCCGCCAACGCAACATAACAAAAAGTTTTCAAACGCCCTTGAGTCATGGATTATATGTATAAAGTGTGTGTAAGGAATATATAAAAGATATAAAGATTGCAATAAGT
Source organism: Polyommatus iphigenia (assembly GCA_963422495.1). Taxonomy (NCBI): domain Eukaryota; kingdom Metazoa; phylum Arthropoda; class Insecta; order Lepidoptera; family Lycaenidae; genus Polyommatus; species Polyommatus iphigenia. The sequence goes on along the minus strand of OY730180.1, from coordinate 12,211,005 downwards.
ACTGAAAGCCGATACAGAACTATAATATCAATTTTTTTGTATTTCGTAGAGGTGCTACGAAACTGCTACGAATTCGTAGCATGTCTACAAAATACAGAAAACTGATGTTTTCGTTTAAAAATAAGTTCGCTATATGAGTATACTTACAGAACGAGTATATTAGTGTGTGGTTTTCATTACACTATAATAAATTTCACGACCGATTATAATTTAGGAACTACATTTATTTATTGCAAGATAATATTATTATATTCATGAAATAGAAATTTTTCACTGCAAAGTTTTTACCAATGACGCTAAATCATTGAACATCGCAAATTCATTTAATTATTCAAAATTAGGACAACTTTACCAATTAGCATAATAATAATTAATAACAGTGTTATAAAAGGATGATAGTGTTATAAAAGGACTAGTGACTTTTTACTTTTTGTGACACATTTTTTCTATCTGGTATGTCACTGTAGCTTTATGGTTTTTTTTAAATAAAATAAGGGGGCAAACGAGCAAACGGGTCACCCGATGGAAAGCAACTACCGTAGCCCTCCATGGGCACTCGCAATATTAGGAGAGCTGCAAGTGCGTTGCCGGCTTTTTAAGAGGGAACGCTCTCTCCTTCAAGGTCACATCTCACTCGATTTTCTGATGGAAGGTATAATAATAATAATAATAATAATAATAATAATAATAATAATAATATCTATGGACGCTTCACACTACGTCAGTCTGGCCCCGTGCTAAGTACCTGAAGGACTTGTGTTACAGGTACCAGAACGGAAATATATTTAATACTTTTATACTATACATATATCTAAGATTTTTATTATAATAATATCATCATTATCATACACATATTTAATACACATCCAGACCCGGGAACATTGAAAACTTTTTGTTCCATCGGCGGGATTCGTACCCGCGACCCCCAGCTCGAGCTGCCACACACTTAACCAATTGAGTTACAGAAGTCGTCAAAGGTATACATCGCATCTCACTCGATTTTCTTATGCAACATCCTTCGACATCGGACATCAATGTCGCGGCTTGCCACAATTATACATATTAGTACATTTAACAGCTATTGTGTGAATCAGCGTTCAATTTGCCGATAAATTGAGTTTGATCGAATGTACATTATCGGATTACTGTACATTAGTTCAATTGGATTTGTAATGGCTTTACTGACCGTTAGCAGTCACGGTACACTAAATATTAGAAAGCCACAGTATAATAATGATAAAAAATAAATAACGTTGTGTCGTCGCACTGTGTAAATTTGCGTTGGATCGGCGCTGCAGCCGGACAACCAAAAAAAACACAAGAAACACTACCAATGGTTGCGTGGTCACGACAGAATCAGCCACTGAATCCGTTACATTGACATCCGATGACGCAACGCATGGTGCATGTGACATGCAGCATGTCATAAATATATATAGGTCTACCAGGATCTGATGGCAAAATGTGAGAAAATAAATTGACTCTAGCAATACCGGGATAATTGAAATAAAACATTTTTAATCCTTTTTTTTCCTTATAGCGGCTGATTATGTGTGTGAAACATGCAAATATATAAATTTATCCAATGATCAAGGATATTTTTTGAAAATCTGCCGTCAAAATCAGATTCTGGTAAAACTATAGTACGTAAAACGACATAGCGATTACAATGTGGCTTTGATTTGAAGTTATGGAAACGATAGTTAGTACAAGTACGGTGTGACTGCTCGTTAGTCGTTACCGTTATAAATACTTTGAGTCCTGGGAAAGGATGTAGGATAGTTTGTTGCTGTAAAGAGTAAACTAAACCGTTATGATTTAAGCCGAAACCACACTAAATCGATACGAGACTACACGATACTTCACGTTCAATGGAACTGACGAACAATTAACGTCAGATTCTCGTTTGTGAAACGTCTCTTCTATGGAACGTGTTGTGTCGCGTCTTATCGTGTCGCATAGTGCAGTCTCACCTTTTGATGTTGCCCGCGGCAGCTACTAAGCCCTTCGCTTATATTATTATAAAGACGAAACATTTGCTTCAATGTTTCGAAAAAAATAAATACGTAAAAAATATGCGATAAAACACCGATGTTATATTAAAACTGATCGTTACAAACACGTTAAAGGTCTGTCACAGATTCGCGGTTGCGGTTTATTCCGCCATTTTTAAATTTCACGCGAAACGCTTCGTATGAAAACGTTTTTATATTTTTTTACATTTCAAAATGTTTGTACAATTTGATGACATCTTCTTTATTCGTGCAGTTATCAGGGTTTTTATACTACAGAGTGTTTGAACTAAAGTATGGTAGTAAGCGCAAAGATGAGTTATTTCGTGATGCTTAAATATATCTAAGTTCCAGTTAAATAAATAGAAAAAAATGGTAATTTACTAGTAAACAAATTTTAATTGTCATTTTATAAAGTGTAGTCGGTGCACCTTAAATAATTAAAATACTCAAAGTTTTTTTAGCAAAATCCAAAAAAACAGTTCAATGCGCTTAACAACGTAATTTTTCATATAACATAATTATAGTGGAGGCAATGAAGGTTTTCACCTCCGATTTCGTTGAACCTCCATCGATTTTCATGAAAATTGGTGAGGGATACCCTAAGAAACAAATTGACATAGTGTCAACTTGCGCTTTTGCCCTGGAGGTGGATGCCAAACCTTCTCGGGGGGTGAATTTTTTCTAATAAAAAACACCCCAGGAATCAATAGACACACAAATTCTAAGCAAAATTTGTAATATAAAGTTTTTTGAATAAATCAATACTTTCGAAGTTATTAAAGATCAAAGATCATGTTATTGCATGAGAAAAATACATGTCTTAAAGCGGTTTTTCATAAATTAATAAGAAACTATAGGTTTTTTCGAAAAATGTGTAATTACCAAAATTAAAGCCAATAAAAAAATAAACTAATTTCTACCCTAAAATACCTTCCTATATTCATCCAAAGTGAGCTATAGGTGATTGTATATATATTTTCTTTCGGCGAGTACCTGAGTCTAAGCATTCAAACTTAAATAACGGTAAACCGATGCATTTTATGACATATACTTCCTTGAGACCTTTTAAAGTGCTTAAAAATATCTTTCTAATAAGCAGTTTTAAAAGTTAATAGTGTCAAAATTTAACAAGTAATGATAAAAATAAGATGACCCTTACAATTTTTTTTGGAAAAATCGAAAAATATAACGTTGACAATTTCTACAATAATTCAAATGTATGGTTATCCCCAAAGGTTTTTCTTTATTTTAGCATAAGTAATGACCTCAAGAATTTTTCTTGATTTAGAATGCTTAGTTTTGAAAAAAAGAATGATTTAGTAAAATCGAAATTATTCAAATTTTCGTAAAATATCATTTTGTTTTGAACATAACTTCAAAAATATTGAACCTTCGTAAAAATTATAAAGAACAGAATTTGTGTCCATTTTTTAAGAAATCTTTTGATTTTCTTTTGATTTTTATAGGATGAAAAATAACGAAGATAGAGACGTTTAAAGCCTAACTTTTACCGCGAGAACCATGAAACCGGGACCTTTTTTTTAAACCAAGGGTTTTAAAAAGTGTTTTTAAGTCGATCTTAAAGTTCTTTAAATTATCTTTAAAATGGTCCATAAATGAACCCGATAACTTAAAAATTAACAGAGCTATTGTGATATTAACGAAAAATTTTTTTTGAAAACTTTTTAAGCAGATATTTGGGATGCAAATATTGTAGGAAACCCTGTCAATAGGTACATCGATACTAATATTTTAAATGCTTAAGTGTTTTTATCTACCTGTTACCTCTTAACACCCAAACAATTCAACCGATTTTGCTGAAATTTAGTATGAAAATACTTTGAGTATCGGGAATGGATATGGACATAGGATACTTTTTATCCCAAAAAAATGTACGGTTCCAGCGCGATTGCAGGCGTTATCTAATCCATACTAAATATACATTAATCTTTTCAAGTCTTTCAATATTCAGAAAGTAAACGAAACGGTAAATATCTATTAGATAAGAGAGGGACTTTTTATAATGATGTGCGTCTATGAAATATTTCAGTCTAGCAGATTCAGCCTTTGCGTCAATTTTTTGCACAGAGGGTAGTTTGAAATCGTTGTTTAAATATTTTGGACTAAATAATATCAATGTTTGAAATATATTAATAAAATTTATCTTAGCTATGAAAAAATATTCGAACTCATTAAAGCTGATAAAAAACTTAAAATATAAACTTAAAGTTATTATTCGCACATACGTTCACATTAGGTAGTTTACAGGGGTGAAAAAAATTCGCAAAAAAAAAACTTAATAAGAAATTAATACTAAGTAAATAAACTGAAAAAATTGGGTTCAAAAACTTTAACCAAATAAGTTTTTGAACTCAATTTTTACTATTATTCCGCAATAAAGGGGTACTTTTAGGTGTTTATATTTCAGTCTTATCCAAAAATTATATCATAAATACTAAATGTAAATAAACGATTTTAAAGCAAAGAAATACAAAACATGTTTTCTTCACGATTAAAGGGATGGTTGCTAAAATGATAGAAAAATTAATTATAATATAATCATAAATCATGAATAAAACATTAAAAACATTTATTTTATCAAATTAAACACAATTAGTTAAGCCAGAATGGTTAAATCTGCATTTTTTCTATTTTCAACAAGAGGGGTGGATTTCACCCCTAAAATAAAAAAAGCGCGATACGAGCGTATGTCACTTTTAAAGTATAGAGGGCTTAACGTACTTAATCCCAAATTTTCATCCAAATCGATGGAGGTTCAACGAAATCGGAGGTTGTGCCTGATTTTTGCCTTCATTAACCGTACTATTATTAGTTAAAGTCAAAATGAATTGAGGTGGCACCACCAATCATTGACCTTTCTACTCTAGGAGCTATGTGAAAAATGCTTTAAAAACCTTGTGATCGTAGTAAATAAAGTTCAATTGGAAATCGCTATTATTCGGGATAGATAAAACAAAATAATAAGAACCGTCCCTGTCTAAATATTAACCCGGCTTGATTTGCGCCCAGCAAAAATAAATTAAAGTTAATTTTAAGTCGGAAATTAGTTTAACTTCGCCGGAGGGCTTCAAAAATTTCGCCCACACAATACCTATTCTGTTACTGTAAAAATTATAATTAAATTCTTCAAAAATTATTGAATTCTTTAAAAAAATTCGTAATTATGAGTGACATCTTCAGCTCGAAGAAATAACCGAGAGTTTTCTTAAATAGGTCATCCTAAATATGAAACATTTTCAGATTTTTATAAGTTTCGAAGTGAGCGGACTTCATTTTAAACTTTCCTCGTGATTAAAAAGGATAACTATTAACTGAAAAACTACTATGAAGTTCTAGAAAACGCCAGGTACTATGTACCTATACGTCTTATTAACCGAAATGAGAGAATTATTATAAAAGGGTAGTTAGGGGCCGTCTATTAATCACGTGCTCTTTTTTTCATTTTTTAAAACCCAGGGATAAAAACTATCCTATGTCCTTTTCCGGCACTCAAACTATCTGCATACTAAATTTTATCAAAAGTGGTTTAGCTTTTTAAACGTGAAGAGGTAACAGACAGACACACTTTTGCATTTATATATTAGAATTTTGTATGGATATAAAATCGAAGATTCTTTAAAACAAACGACCAGCGCAGAATTGCAAAAACTCCAACGACTTTAATTACTGGAAGTTCCGAACGTTCCGACATTGTCAAACGCGCAGTTAATTTAGTATAAGCGTCCAGTTAAGTTAAGAATTTGACAAGTTGGACGGCCAATCGCGCAGATTCCTTGTAGGAATTCCGATAGTCGTAATTAAAACTGCCCTCTTTTAAGATATCACCTTTTTAGTCGAAGAGCCAAGCGTTTTTATCTAGAATCTTATATTTTTCGATTTGGGTACAAGGTGAGCTGATTTATATTTTTTACCAAAATACGGATTAAGTCATTTCTACAAGCTTAGCTATCTACATATTGCAAATTATTAGGGCTGTGATCTAGTTTTTTTAACCATGTTGGGTAATCACTATGACCACACTCTCAGAGCTATAGCGTATACACTATACATTTATAGAACAGTGTTTGTTATTTCTGTTAATGATAATATTATTACAATCGATAACGCACAAATTAAACACTGCGTATGGGTCTTCTGCACGTTTAAAATACCCCTTATGTTACAGCCAGATCAGTAAAAGAAAAGCTGAAAACGCAATAAAATCAATGTCATCCATACCCCATAAATCGTAGACACAAGGTGTGATAAGCACCACTGAGCCCAACCATTTAGTTCAAATAATTTACAGTTAATAACTTAAGAGTAACCTAAATAAAGTTGTGCAATAAATCTTAAAAGTTCGTACATAAAAATATATAGCTCCGGGCTTTTGGCCTATACAGTTCCTGAGGAATGCGCCCCATCTCTCTCCCGAATAGTTGCGAACTTTGTATTAAACAAGGATTAGAAGGTGGTATTTAGTATGACGCTATGCTAGTTATGTTTGTTATCTGAGCTCCAGACAGTACGTATTTTTGTTAATTCATGAAGCCCCAAGCGGCCACATCCGGCCGCGATAACAATGAAAAAGCTATTGTGTCTCGTTTTGCCACGACTGATGGGTTAATTTATGCTTTATATTTTTCTCAGATTTTACATCAATCCATATTCCATTAATATTAAAGGCCTGATAGACGTACGAACTTAATGCACGCGGGTTTTAATTCGCGAACTTACTCGGCTCGTCGGTGAGTGGTGACACACGAGAATCGCTCACACTGGATTACTTTGCTGACACACAGGCGATTAAGATCGTCGAGCCATAAGTCTGCGTACTTACTCGCACGTCTGTCACCCCTTTTACACAATATGCGAAAGTGTGTCTATCTGTCTGTCTGTTACCTCTTCATGCCCAAACCGCTAAACCAGTTTTACTGAAATTGTGTATGGAAATACTTTGAGTCCCGAGAAAGGACAAGTGTACGGTGCCCGCGCGATTATAACGGATTTTAGGGCAACGGAATTGCGGGCCTCATCTAGTTTTATATTAAACTTCCTTAGATGGAGTAACCCGGTCTTGGGATCCATTCCATATATCTATACTTATTATAAAACAGTCACTTTTTTTCCCTCATGTCCCTTTGTTCCCTTTAATCTTTAAAACTACGCAACGGATTTTGATGATTCTTTTGGTGTTAGATAGCCCATTTATCGAGGAAGGCTATAGGCTATATTTTATCGCGCTAAGACTAATAGGAGCGAAGAAATAGAGGAAAATGTGGAAAAAACGGGGAAAATTATTGGAAAGAGCCAACTTGAACGCGCTAATCTCAGGAACTACTGGTCCGATTTGAAAAATTATTTCAGTGTTAGATAGCCCATTTATTGAGGAAGGCTATAGGCTACGAATAATAAAATAGGCTGTATTTTATCACGCTAAGACTAATAGGAGAATGTGGAAAAAACGGGGGAAATTATTTGAAAGGGCTTATCTCGCGAACTACTGGAGCAATTTTTATTTTTTATGTTATTTGGCACAGATAAGAAGTAGACCACGTGAAGGATCATAGGCTATCGATTTTAATAATTTTTTCAGTGGCTTTATATTTTATACCCGTGCGACGCCGGGGCGGGTCGCTAGTATATACATATTATGAAAGTTGTATCTAACTTTTAAAGAGATTATCTGTATACCTCATATTACATGATGATTTATTAACTTAATTACAACGCTTTCTGTAGACATCTGTACAGTTTTCGTAGACAATTGTACAGTTTTCGTAGTCATCGTAGACAACTGTGCGATTTTCGTAGGCACCTGTACAGTTTTCGTGGGCACCTGCATAGGTTTCGTAGACATCGGCACAGTTTTCGTAGGCACCTGCACAGGTTTCATAGACATTGCACAGTTTTTGTAGACAAGTATAATTTTTTCGTAAATAAATGTATAGGTTTTGTAGATAACTTTAGAGCTTTCGTAGGCAATTGTAGAGCTTTTGTAGACACCTGTACAGTTTTCGTAGGCACCTGCACAGGTTTCATAGATTGAACTGTGTGTGAACATTAGAATAGGTACCTACTATATCCATACATATAAGCTTCAGCGATTATGGAAAAGATTTTCCCGCGAATATGATAACGTGAATATAAGGTGAGATACTTAAACTTAGTTTATACCAGCCATAACATTTACCTGTCGTCTCCATCCCTCGTAAAAGATAGTACTATGGTCAAATTTGCGTTCGTGGAAACCATCTTTTTAAAATTAGAAAGACAAAACTTATTTCTACTTTCTTTTTTGTATAATAACAAGGGGGCAAACGAGCAAACTGGTACCTGATGGAAAGCGACAAACGTCGCCCGTGGACACTCGCTACAGAAGACTTGCATAAGAATGTTTATTTAGTTCGTTAGCTATTCTTAAGTTTACAAACCTCATATTATAAGGTCACTTTTCGTAAATTGCTATTTCATAAAAGTTGAGAACTTATAAAACAACTACCTAATTTGAATTATTTTTCGAAAACTTATGGTTTTGTCAGAATGGGTAGTAAATAGGATTAGAGTTAATTGTAGATATTGGCACATGCACCGATTGCCCTTCACGCCCAGCCGTCTTAAAGCTGTACGTGACCTATGCAAACTAATAATAATTTATGTTATCGTCGAAAACGCGACATGATGAGACGTTGATTCAGACCGCAACGCGACGAGGCGAGGCGAGGCGCGGCGCGGCATGAATTTCTACGCGTTGCGGTCTGAATCAACCCTTAGGATTTGCATTTCTAAATTTATATTATGGATTTGACAGATTCGCAAGACGTCCCACGCAATTAAAATTTGTTAAATCCATACAAATTTATGCCGCACCGCGCCTCGCCTTGCCTCGTCCCGTTGCGGCCTGAATTAACCCTTATAAGTATAGTACCTAATTATTAATAAAGTAAAATAATTGTTACGCATATAAAACTGTCTGGTTGTACGTCGACAGCTAGGTAATATAGTGATTACGAGTACTGCTGAAAAATAATTAATGCTCGAAATACGATCGTATTGCGTTTTAACAAAAAGTTATGGCGTCGAACGTTATTTATGTTTCATCACGGACGCCAAAGTTATTACGCTTTTATTTATGCATTACATACATTCAAGTTACAGCCCGGTGAAAATGTAGACTTGGCTATGAGAGAATATTTACAGGTCATTATGACGTCATCAAATCATTGCTACAGATATTTTAACCGTGTTGTACTTTCAGATAATAAATTGAAACTAACATTTTGACGTTACTTATATACCTACTTAGATAAACTTTAATAAAAAACTAACGCCTCTAGTCCACCTATGCTGCGAACTGCGAAACAGCGGCGAACCGATTTACTGTCTCATCCGCCACACGACAGTGGGTTAAGCGCAATACACACTGAGCCCGCCGGGCTGCCGACATTTGTCGGCGACACAACCCGGCGGCCTGTATGAAAAGAATGATGTCGGAAACATGCGCCCGCGCGTGTTACCCGCCGACATGTTGGCGGCTTGGGTCGCTTGCGCTCAGTTGACCGGCGACACAACCTTATAGACACACGGCGATCACTGACCAATCACTGACTGCCAATTAAATTTCTCATCTCAAGCCGCCGACATGCTGCTGACAAAATTTTTCGACTTGTAATAAGTGAAGCCGCCAACTTGGCCGCCGACAAAAAGTTACCGACATAATATGTCGGCGGCCCGGCGGGCTCAGTGTGTGTTGCGCTTTATATCTGTGGTTATATTGCACGCCTGCGTGGTCCAGCGGCTGCTCTTGACTCGGATGTCGTGGGTTCGATTCCCGCGTTGGAAACATGTTATTTCCAAGTTTGGTTAGGACAATGCCGGCTGATCACCTGATTCGTCTGACAAGTAAGATGATCCATGCGTCGGATGGGCATGTAAAAAGTCGGTCCTGCGCCTGATCTCTCGCCAGTCGTGTCGGTGTTCCGTCCCACTGGGTTATGAGAGTATAGGAATAGGGAGTGCTCTTGTGTACTGCGCACACACTTGGGCACTATAAAATTACTCCTGCGTAACTGGCCTGGTTTCAATGAAACCGGCCACCGTCACCGAAACCGGTGTGGGAGTTATTATTATATTGCATCTCGCTTTATTCCTGTTTCGCATTGGTTTCGCAGATATTTCGCAGCTTGCAGCGTCGGTGAACTAGAGGCATAAACAACTATGTATAAACTTTTTTGTTTCGATGAGTTGTTTGTTGATTTTTGGCACAAGTGAACCAAAAGATATATTAAATGGGAAACCAATTCCACTTAAGCAATAAATCTGACGGAACAAACCGGCGGTTATCACCTACATCTAATTACCAATTTTCCAGTTAACTGGACGGTGAGAAGATTGACCGGTTTAATCAGAAACGGGGAGAGAAAAAATTGATTGAATCAATTCATTTGAGCTCCAGTTTTTGTCGACGGCTAATGCGGTTAGAGATATACTCGACATATATTTTATTATACTTCAAGGCTTTTGCCCTCATCATGGAAACGGTGACATCATGGAAACCACGGAAACGGTGCACTTTTTCAGCGTCAAAGGAAGCTTGTGTGAGTAGGTATAGGCAGTGACGGATTAACTCTTAATCAAATTAAGCAATTGCCTAGGGCATCACGTCTGAGGGGGCACCAGAAGGATAAAAAACATCCGTCCTTAGGGCATCACGTCTCACTCTCGTGTCGGGGGGGGGGCACACAGGCATGGATTGCTTAGGGCATCAAGTAGTCTTAATCCGTCACTGGGTATAGGTTTACCAGAATCTGATGGCAAAAAGTGAGAAAGACGAAAGTGAGTTGACTCTAGCAATACCGGGGTAATTGGAATAAAATATTTTGATCCTTTTTTTCCTTATAGCGGCTGATTCTGTGTGTGAAACATGCAAATATATAAACTTATCCAATGATTAAGGATATTTTTTGAAAATCACCTGTCAAAAGCCATCAAATTCTGGTAGACCTACTACCACAGAATAATATATTATAATGGTACTCAGGTACTACTATGCCAAGTTTGTTATTTAAAATTAATTATTTCTTTACTTAATTATTATTAAACACCGTTTGCTACAGTTTAGCTTCGGGTTATAATTTAGGTCTTTGCCGAATATAATTTTTCTATAAATTAGTTAGTTGATTTCGACTTTTAATGGTAAAATTCGCCTTTTCTTGGAAAACTGTAACTTCATTAAGCCTTTACCATTCTTTTATTAGGTGCTGTAGCGGCCGCCACTTATGTGGCCGGATGAGCACAGTATTAATGTAAAGTGTTAGGCCGTGTTCAGACCAAACTGACTATACGCAGCTGAATGTGAGCAGGCTCACTGTGAGCCCCAGTGTGAACGTAAGTGAACGTGAAAATATACGGTATCGAATGTCCGCGCCTACGCCTAGCGTAATGACGTATAGTCAGTTAGGTGTGAACGAAAAAGTGAATTTGTATGGAAATACAATAAACTGCGTAACGCTCGCTCACATTCAGCGTCGTATAGTCAGTTTAGTGGGAACACGGCCTTAAGTTGTTAACATGTCCAGCATAAAGTAGTTACCTACAGTCAATGTACATTTGTAGGTACAGCGTGAAGCGTCAACATAAGCTTTAATTTTTAAATGTTGTACTTAAGTACTTTGTTCTTTTGTTATTAATTGAAATAAACAGATGCTTTTATTTATCTATTTAACAAAGATTTTTGCGATTTGAAAACCGGCGTCTACTCTTTTTTGACAAACTGTAGTACACACTGCAAAATATTAAGAAATATGAATCCACCTTCAAATTATACGGAATACTCGGCGCCCGTCACCCGAAGACAAAGCACTGAGGTGCAGGTAGGTTGGCACGTTGCCGAAAATAGGAGCACGCCGGAGAATCTATCAATCTTGACTCTTAGGGTCTGTTAACATTAGCGTAGCGAAAACGCAGAGAAGTTATGCTATTTCCTGTGTAACTATGTGGTAGTCGCGCTGGTTCATACTCATATGCGTTGGATTGTGCGTGTGCGAGCTAGACAGGCTTAGAAGTGACACGAAAAATTAAACAACATGATAAGAAATGACCAACTGACGCAAAATTTGTCTGTGACGAAATATTTGGTGCGGCGCAGCGAAGTCTAAAGGGCATAAGAAATTTCCTAGATAATGATAGTCTTATCTAGGTAATTTCATAAATTAAGGTTTAATATAATAATAGGAAAATTTGTTACGGCACAAAATAAAACGTGCAATACGTTGCATACTATGCAAGAAATCATGAAATTTTAACATATTTTGTATTGCGTCGGAATTTGGATTGACTCTTTACTACGATTTTCTAGTATGCACCGACCCTTGTACGGCGCTAGACGTCCCATGATTAACGAGGCTTATACAACTGCAATCTAGCTTATTAACAAATTAACAATTTCATTGTAATTACGCCGGACATATCTTGGAGATCTTAAAGTATTCTTAAACAAGCAGGTATTTTAAAATATTGTTTCGTTTTAATTTTGATTAATTATTTTTCAGTGTTGTAAAAATAAGGATGCATTTTCATCAACCGAACCCTATCCTTACAGTCTACGAACTAAAAGATACAGTATATATTATGTATGTATAGACGTAATAGTTATATGTTTTGTCCTAATATTAAACGTTGGCGGTTTTGCAAGAGACACAGTCAAGGAAAAAACACACAGCACTAACCTTTTTCATCTCTGTAGCTGCATGAGACGGCACCTTCTGGACTCCTGTTCTTTCGATTACACACACTTTTAATTTCACAATATAATATCTAATAATAATATCTATGGACGCTTCACACCACGTCAGTCTGGCCCCGTGGTAAGTACCTGAAGGACTTGTGTTACGGGTACCAGACAACGGAAATATATTTAATACTTTTATACTATACATATATTTAAGATTTTTATTATATTATACACATATTTAATATACATCCATGACCCAGGAACTTTGAAAACTTTTTGTTCCGTCGGCGGGATTCGAACCCGCGACCCCCGGCTTGAGCTACCGACAGCCCACCCACTGAGCCACAGAGGTCGTCAAACACAACACGAAAACAATAACACGATAACAATTACATTTTTTGATTTCACACACATTTACAGACGATTGTAGTTCTATACGGTGGTACCGTGGTACGAATTGCTAATGCGACGAATGGACACGCGTGGATTCGCCGAGGGCTGTATAGTAATTGGGTATTGGCAAAAGGTGAGGGTAGTTGGAAAACTTTACCGTTCAACGTCAAAATACTACCCTACTTTCATAATAAGGTATCCCACACAAACCTGCGAATTCCATGCGAATTCGCATCGCATCGCATCGCAGTGTCATTTTTACTGAGTGTTGTTGCAGATTTTTGCGATGCGATGGGAATTCGCAGTTATGTGTGGGATCCTTAATACTACGAGAAAGTGTGTCTGTCTGTTTGTTACCTCTTCACGATTTAACAACCGATTTAATTAAGGGAGATCGCACACGACAGACTTTTGTGCGATCAAAGTCTGCGGCTTCCATTCAATCTGATGGCGCACGCCATGCGGAATGTATGGAAGCCGCAGACTTTGATCGCACAAAAGTCTGTCGTGTGCGATCTCCCTAAATGTGGCATGAAGATACTTTAAACATAAGAGTTTTTTCTTGCGGAAAATTAAAGCTTGAACGAATGTCGACGGAATGAAGGCATCGTCTATGTAGTAAAAATTAAAAAAGAACAAACAAAGCTATTTAAAATATATTTATTACATACAAATCAGTCACACAATATTATAATGTCTTATTACAAAATTACAAATTACCTAAAACCAATACGGATACCTTATAAAATCATGCAAAACACAAAAATACGTAACAAATACAGGACTCTGAAATTAATTTACAATGCAAAATTCGTTTAAACGATGCAAATGAGATTCGGCTGCGAATCAGATGCTCAAATTCAATAATTTGACACTAACGCTAAAACTGTGCGGTTGGACCTAAACCCCGAGGACAAATCAAAAAATTGAAAATAGAATTTCTATTTTAAATGCAATATTTAGGTCCCCTTGTGCCAATTAAATTATTATAACTACGTTTTACATTGTCGCTTTAAAAAAAACCCCATGGAGCTAGCTAGTGGGCCTAAAATATCAAACTCAGAAATTATAAATATATTTTATTAATGCCATGCCTACTTGCGCCAATCCAATCTAGAATAACAATGTTAAAATATTTTTTTTTTAATGCGAGAGAAATACATAAAAGCTAACCCAAGGTTTACCTGTAATCCAGACTGACGCAAGTGAACCTAAAATGTCAGATTCGGTCACAGGCTTAGCAATAACTACCATAAAAACATAGTCTTTTACTAAGAATTTTTAGTATTTCGAATTACAATTTAATTTTACTTTAATTTTAGTCCATTACAAACCTAATTTTACATAGTTTGCTTAACCAACATTAACCTTATTCCAAATTAAATTAATTGTCTAGACAGTAAACTATGATATTATTCATCAAATATTAGATAAAAATAATACAAGATATTAAATTAAAATTAATGTATCATATAAAACAAATCTCAAATACTTACCTGAAATGTCAAGGTCACAACACACTCGAAAATAAATACAAATAAAAAACATTTTACTACAATTAGAAAACATTAAAATATTAAAGCTATACAACCTTACTTCAAAAGGTTAATAAAGTCTACATTATCCAGTAATTACACATTTGAATATACTCTCACAGAAATTAATAAGCAGTTGGGACTTGGGAGACCTAAGTTATTTAGTCGGGTTATGTGAAATCAATATTAGGGTATATACAGACGGACCGTATTTCAACTGCAATCCAACCGCAAATTGCAGTTCAAGTGCAGTTTGAATGCAGTTGACACGACTGCAATAGAACTGCAAACCAAACAGTTCACACGACTGCACGCCAACTGCAACTGAACTGCAATCCGACTGCGCGTTTGGTTTGCAGTTCTATTGCAGTCGTGTCAACTGCATTCAAACTGCACTTGAACTGCAATTTGCGGTTGGATGTGATATGTCGCATGGGCTAGACAACCAGACTAAATGACGTAGAGCTCATCTGATGGTACCATCGAAGAAATTGATTCATAGGCAGTTGACGGACCTACGTCATTTGGTCGAGTTATGTCAATTCAATAATTAATCGTGATCTGTCTGGCTGGGTTTGACATAAAGTGACCAAATTACGTTGTTCCGCCATCTGCCTATAAATCAACTTCTCTGTTGATTCATAGGCATGTGTAATGAATTAACTTCTCGAGTTACATTTTAGATAACATTTAATGAAGTTATAATATTATTAAATTTAATTCTATACCGCTAATTTTATATAATAATTCGAAATATTAACAATTTACGAAATGTTATTACAAGAAGATTAGAATTTACCAACAATTGCTTTTCTAATTTTAATTGACCAACAAAATTACATTGCTTGAACTACTTTATATTATTATAATAATATCAGATGAGAAGGTCACAGACAAACGAAATTTCTACGTTATAATGGGATAGACACAATTTAATAAGTCTTTAATATTAAACTTTTTTAATAACAAATTAAACACTATTTCAGGTCTTTATTATTATCGCCGAGAAGAAGAAACATTATTTATTGATAGTTAAAATATAAAAAAAATCTAAATCATTTATTTAAGTCTAGTGCTTATGTGTGTAAATGTTAGCTAATGCAGCTCAAAACGATTTATTTTAGTTTAGTGCTTTAATGAATTACAGCAAATGCAAAGGCGTTCTCCCAAAAAAAAAAAAGAGACCAAAAAATATAATACAAAATAGGACTCTCTTTGTCGCAGAGGTAATTGACCTGACAGCTGATTTCAAAATAATTTTAATATCAATTAAACCATCGAAATCAGATGAGTGCGATCAATGACTTTATAGGAGACGAATTGAGTCTGTAATTTTATTTTATTTTTACTATTAATTTTGTTAGAGATATATTTTATAGCTGCCAAAAAACTCAATTACATTTATTCTACTTTTAAATATTATAAGTTAAGTATTGATAGACTTGTAACATTGAAAATTAAAGGTAAGTCTATCTGTTTGTCCATATTTTATCCTATGACAGTAAATTATAGAGTAACAAGAGTAAGTTTGGTACGGGTAGAGCGCCACAGCACATTTTGATTTTAATTCCAATGCGGGCAATTACATAATAATTTTAACTTTGGCTGATCACACTTACTTATCCACTCTTACAAATTAAACTATTTTTTCAGTGAATAACTATACAAAATGTGCTTGTCCTTTCGCACATTGGAAACGTCGCAGAAACGCTGCTTAAGTTTATGTATAAGTAAGAGATTAAAATATGAATAAACTACATATCTTACATTTTGCCTCAAACTACCACTTATATTTCTTGCCTGTCCCTCTTGGCCGTAACTAAAGGTTTGAACAATCTATCACGAACTTAAATCGTTTATCGAAAACTTTTAAAAGCGAAGAAAACACCGTACGTCTCGAAAGAACTACGCGATAAAATGTGTAGATTACATAATACATATCCAGTTGTTAAGACGCAGGTTTAAATTCACAAAAGATTATTAACTGTTTATAAAAGATTAAAGTAAAATATCGTTAAGGTTGTTGTTATTAACTAGGAGGACAAAGCTAAAGAAAATTAATATTCAGCTGAAATATCTAAGAAGTAATTTTATTTCAAGTTTTATGAAGAGACATGTTTTCCTTCTACCAAGAGAACTATGATTTGAGATCCTCTCAACTTTAAGAAGCATTTAAACATCCTGAGTGGTTTGTTAAACCGAAAGTGTGTAATCAGCCTTAAGCCCGCATAGGTAAGAAAGTGTGTACCCGCAATGTGGAACTTAAAGTTTTCAACTATTCCAACAAATGGGCCAACTCAAACAAGCGTGCGTACTTTTAAACCATATCACACTTTGATTCTTCAGGCCTTTCGATTCTGGCGCCTGCGACCCGCGATCCGCTACCCACGACCCACGACAAACTATCAAGTAATAATTTTTATTATCGAATATTTTATTGAGACTACAGAAAAAATATTTTAACGACTCACATTTTATGTTCCTTTCTTATGGAAATCATAAGAAACTAACATGTGCAAGTGTTTAAAATAAGAAGTTTGATAGATGTTAACGAAAGAGTGAATTCGTATTTTATTGCAAACTAACTGTTGCCCGCGACTTCGTCCGCGTGGATTTCAGTTTATAGCGCGCGGTGTCAACAAAATTGGTGTCAAATTTAAAAGCTTTTTAAAACCCTGCTACCCCTTAAATCAAAATACCCAAAAACAGCTTGTGCAGTGCGCACAATATAATAATTCATTTTTTAAAATTACACCTAAACTATTGTCAATTATAATGTGTCACCCATATCATCTTAAAACGCACAAACTATAGGTGGACCTACGTTATTCGGTCGGATTGTTTCAAGTCAATGTGAGTCGTACTGTCCGCTGGGCTTGACTTTACCCGACTAAATTGCGAAGGTCTGCCTATGAATCTACATGAATCTATTCTTCTGATAGTACATAATATTGGTGCCTCATTTAATAATAGTAAAGCTCAAACTGTCTAGCTGTTTCTCTAGACAGTGGAGCCTTATTAAAGCATCATTACTACACTGCAGCGTCATTATTGGTTGGTCCATGGAAATGATTACACATTTATGAATAACTCATACTTTTGTCAACACAATAAATATAAAAATTATCATCAGCCAAAAGACGAGTACGACATGATAATGTGAAAACAACGTAAGCAATTCAGATATATATAAGAAAAACTTTTCAAATAATTATTTCTTCTCGGCGTTATGTAAAACATATTATATTAAACTAATTATAATTATGTAACTAGACTTAAATCAGTTTCAAATTGTTATTTATCTTTTGACCTTACCTGCACACTTATGTCATGACTTAAAGCTCATTAAAGCTACTCATGTGAAAGTAGAAAATTCAACGCATTCATGACGTTATTACCGGTCACAGAGATGACGTTGTGACGTCATCAAGTATTGCAGGAATGACGAGGATGACGCTCTGACGTCATAAAGCATCGCAGGAATGACGTGGATGACGCATTGACGTCATTACGCGATGATTTTGTGGTTTTGGGCCTAGCCCAAGTTTCGTCACGCATGTTGTAGTGTTATTTCCTCACGTAGAACTGACCTAGGATAACAACATTTTAATTAATATTTTTGGAAAAAATCATACGATATTTAAGACTTAAATCTTCGCTAAAAATGATCCTGTTTTTAATCTCGGTGGAATCAAAATCTCGGTGGTTTGTAGCAAAAATATTAGGCTTAGACGTAGGCTTAGACTTAGACTATAATATTAGGGCCGCGCTACACCGGAACGGCAGCGGCGCGGCGAGCACTTTCAGTGCTCCAATGCTCCACGGTTTTGCTCAGACACCATAGGACCTACAAAGCTGTAATTCGGCATAATATATGCACATTAGATTTTAAACTTTATCTTCATCATTGTAATACATAGTATCGCTTGAAAAGTTTAGCGGCCGCCCGTGGCCCCGGCGGCCGCGATTGCTCAAGCGATACTATGTATTACAATAATGAAGATAAAGTTTAAAATCATATGACACTGAAAGTGCTTGCCGCGCCGCTGCCATTCCGGTGTGGCGCTGCCCATACTCATCATACAGGGTGCAATTAAACCTTCCTGCCAAATTTTTTCCAGGGCTTAGGTATCATTAGGAGAGTCCATTTAACAAAAAAAAATGGGTATTATGTAAATTTTTTTAATGACATATTTTATCCCATTTAAAATCGTTGCAGAACGGTCACTCGCGGCGCGGGGGAATGAGCGGGGGTGACGTGGGAGAGGCGCGCGCGCGGGGGCAAGTCACGCGCGGGCGTCGCGTTGAGTCCATTAATTGCAGTGTTTTTTAGGATAACTTTCGTAAGCTATTTCTCAACATTTTAGTACTGAGTGATTATAAAAGAAAAAATACGTGTATTTTTATTTTTAATAAGGATCAATATATCAAAATTTGGCAGGAAGGTTTAATTATTTCACCCTGTATATCCGGCCGGCAAAAAAATCAGCCTTTAAATAGCACTTATTAGCTTATTTACAATTTTAAAATCGAACACAAGAGTGTCAAGTTTCACAATAATTGCTCCCGCTTCTTTCAACTTAGCACTAGTCTGCCAACATAATATTTTCAGCGCTCTGTTTTCTTTCAAACCGGAGAGACTGGGGGCAGATTCTCAAGCCTCGAATCCTGATCGCAGGTCGTTTCACTTGCGCCGTGAGACGATTAAGACGACATTTGACGCTTGAGAACCGACCCCTGACCCTACACTTACTTATGCCCCGTTTCTGAGGTTCTTTGACTAAACTGTATCTATTCACTGGCGCTTTTGATTTGCTAAAGTCCTTTATTAACCAAAGAACACCAATAAAATATAGATAAACTCCTGTCAAAAAACACACAGAAACAGGGCATTAATGACGTGAGTAAATCCTAAAGCGGACCCTAAACAGTAATGCAGCATGAAATTAATTTACGTGACAGTATTTTTGCATGACATGTCGATCGCGAAACCATCATGAGTGCATGTCATGCATGTATTGCGGGACGAAAAATTAAACAACTTGTCAATCAATGTACAGCACGTAGTTTGCATGTCATTCGCATCAATCAATACAATAAACGATCATGCGTGCATGACAGCACGTAACGCATGTCATGCTGCATTACCGTCTAGGGTCCCCTTAATATCTTACTTAATGACGTCAGCAGGAATGACACGGAGTGACTTCACCGCCGCGCCGCCGGCCGCGTGTAGGGGTGCGCCTGGGGCCGCTCGCGCGCGCGCACCGCTTTGAAACCGACTGACCGCTCAGTTGCCGCGACTTTCCGCGCGTCTGTTAGTCGGTTAATATGGACGAAAACAGTGTTAGTTGGGTTAAACATGAACTTATCGCAAGGCTATAATATTGTAAGAAAAATAAAGGAAAAAAAAAAGTGATTTAAAATTATGCAAAAAAAAAACAGGCCCTGACACGGTTAGGGGGATGGTAAAAAAAGAATGTATTGTAAGATTAAACAATGACTCATTCAGAACTTCACAGTTGTTTGATTCGGTTTTAGAAACATAACGTAAAAGACGTCATACGTCAACATCTAGTTGCGAGTTGCGACTATTACCGCGCAAGGCAAGTTTTTAAATTGGCGTTAAGGCGCGCGTCCACCGGATCGTAATCGGAGCGTACACAGCGGACGGATTTGTTGCTTTGTATTGATTTCTATGGTACTGCGTGCACTGGAACGTCATTTTTGCGCCTGATAAATTAATAACGACGCTCCGTCCGCACCGTACGCTCCGATTCCGATCCGGTGGGCGCGCAACTTTAAACGGAAACTGTAAATACATGCGCTGAATTATAGTTATGTAATTTAAATAAAAAATGAGCACAACAAACAGAGACTAAACACAACATACACGACACAACACCCACACCAATTAGAATTTTTGGCAAAAATAGTATAATTTGATAAGACAAAAGGTACTTAAAATATGTAATTATTTTCATGAGACTCAAACTTAAAGTGAAATAAGTTTCTCATATTTACAAATAATTAAAAGCTAGCTATTCCATTGATGTCTCTCTTTTTATACCCTCCATCTAGTCAATATTGTTTATGTACTATAAGAGAAGTTGGTTCATAAGCAGTTGACGGACCTAAGGGCCCTTACACACGACGTTTTTTAACGCTCGTTTGTATCGATACAAACGCAAGTTGAACGCTCAGCAAACGCAAGGAAACCGACACGTTTTAAACGCGCAAAAGACGAGCGCATCAGAAACGCGCGTCGTCAGTGCGCAAAAAATCGGTCGATCGGTCGAATTATGTCAACTCAATGTAAATCGTCATCTGTCGGTTGGGTTTGACATAACGCGACCAAAATACATTGATCCCCCATATGCCTATGAATCAACTTCTCTGATAATACTACTACCTTGTCAATATAATATTATATTCACCTTGTATAATATTACGGGGCAGTGCACCGTCTCTCGGCACACTCGAGCCGAAGGCCGCGCCGGTGCGTTTAAACGGCACCGCTCGGGCCACCGGTTTCACGATTTTAGCTGAAAATACATACATTTGTTACATGCCATCTTAGAATACTGGCGAGAAAATATTAAAAAAAAAAACTTAAAAAACATGCTTTTTTTGTAGTAACTATTCAAATTAAGTCTTTTTTTTTTCTGTTAACAAGTTATTGTCATTGGCTCTTTATATACAGGGTGTAACGAAAATAAGTGATAATACTTTAGGGTGTGTATGTGTTCCTTGTGGAGAGTTCACTGCGAAAGTAGCAGCGCTGAAAGACCAACTTTTTTTTTTCACTTTTGTATGGGCAAGCGCCCGAGCGTCACGAGTTTTTCCATACAAAAGTGAAAAAAAAATTGGTCTTTCAGCGCTGCTACTCTTACAGTGAACTCTCTACAAGGAACACATACACACCCTAGTATTATCACTTACACCCTGTATATAAATGCAAAGTTCTGAATAATTCAGATTACTGGAGATAGGTAAAAATCGTGCTCAAAGACTCCATCTCATACATACAGCCCAAGCTTATAAAAGCGTATTAAAAATGCACTCAGTATATTATAGTCTATTTTTAATAATTAATTTATTATTGTAAGTTGTAAGTAAATGTTAATGACTGAATGAGCGGCAATAATTCTACCAACTGAAATAATGATGACGTATTAACTCTGTTTAAAGGTATGTGTATGATAACACAATAGAACATTAATTCGATTGAGTTTTATTTTTTGTTCAGTTTCAGCTCAAACTGAATGCAGTCACAAAGAAGGCATTCATAAAAGAGAAATTTTATGAATGCCTCCTTTTTGATGCATTTTCGCAAGGTATGGCCCAAAAACATAAAACAAAATGTACCTTTGTTGTCAAAATTAAGAGTCCTCGGTGGAATATTCGTCCTATCGGCGAGTCCTCTCTTCACAGGTGGCACTTCTACTTTAATCTTCTTCATTTTGATGGCACCCGGTAGCACAAAGGTGGAATTCAAATCCTTGGGATCTATCGGTCCAAAATTTTCGACGCCCATCATTCTATCGTCTTCCCTTTTGAGTTTTTTCGCCGAAGTAATGTTTCTCGTAGTGTCTAAAATCTCGAGGGAGTCATTAATGATTATAGTGTCGTTGTTGACTAGTTTAATCGGTGTCCCCTTTCGTTTCTTCGCCAAAACTGGCTCAATATTCTCCAATTCCAAATCGTCACTGTCAAGATCGATCGTCACGTTATTATCTTGTCTCCTGTCAGCAAAGTCCATTGTCAGTGTAGGGTTGTCCAAGTCCAAAGTCGATATAAATTTGTAGAGCGAATCACAATTTTCTCTCTCCGTATCTGACCAGGTGATCCCTCGTGCCGCTTTGGCTTTTCTCATAATCTCCAAATACTCCTCCGTCAACGCAGGTGGAACTTTGTCGTATCCTTTGAGGGTCAGGTACAGTTTCTTGAGCATGGTCGGCATTTCACTCGTGTACTCAATAATAGCGGTGTTTTCTTCGTCTTCTATGTTTAGCAGTTTGAGTCTCAGTTCGTTTAGTGCTTTCAGACGTCGTACGTCGCTTTGGACTTGAATGACTTTGACGAAATCTGCTAGATCTGGACACTCAGATGCCGCTTCATTGCACATGACACTCAGTTTTCTATGTAGCTCGTTCCATTTCTTCCAAGTGGTAGAAATCTTTGTATCTAATATTACAGATTGTTTCACATACTTCTCGACTGCGCGTTCTTGGCGAGGAATTTCCTCTGTGCAAACCTGAGCATACAAAATACTTTTCACTATGGTCGGTACACACATTCTTAATAACTAGGAAACTCACAAATTGAGAGAAAGAATCACTTGACGATAAAAAGGAATAATCAATTTCAATTAAATAATAATTCATTTAAAATAATCAGATTATGTTGACTTTTACTTTTACTTGGCCAAATATTTTTTGGTCTATTGCAGTCACTCACGTAGAGCCGCCCTTGCCCCTCATTTGTGTTACCGAGTCCACGATGGGTCATAAAAAGTCGTACCGTGCGCGTACTTTATAACTTACTTGTTGTATAGCCTCAGCAGACGACCGATGGGCCAGGTCCGCTACTCGCTCGTGAGCCCTCGTCCGGAGACGATGTCGGAGAGCCAACACTCGCTGCTGGGTCATCAGCGCCAGGACACGGTTCTCCACCTCACAGAGTCCCCTCTCTTCGTCTATTATGCGTTTCCTCCATGTTGCTTTGGCTGCGGCAAAGGAATTTTTTGAAGAATAATTACTATTAAGAGTCCGTATACGAAATGTTGCCGATGAATACGAAATTACAAAGGTTCGCTACAGAAATATTATTAGGTTTTTTCCCCTTATAAGACTTTAAAAAATATATATTATTAGATTTAAAATATATTTCAGCGCGAAAAGCCGACTCGAGCCTTGCGGCGAGTAATATAATGTGAGATTTATGTTGTTTTGAATCGTGTTTTTTGGCACAATTTGTTTTTTTTTTTTTCTTTTTTTCTCGAATTGGATAGAATTTTATCTATAGATTATTTCTGTCGTTTTCTTTTTATAAATTACAGCTCCAAGTTGCCGAAATTTACAGCAATTCTTTGCCCATTTTCTCTAAAATTTTGCCGAGTTACTTATTTTTTTACTGAACTATTTCATATTAAAGTGGTAAAAAGTAATTCCAACATTTTATAGACGACTTTCTCAACAGTACATTGTATTTTTTTCATACCGTTAAGACGTCAGTACAACCCATAAACAGGTGATATTCTAAACCTTTTACAGCAAAAATCACAAAACTGTCGCGGGTTTGAGTTGGATTATTTAAAAATACTTTTAAAAAAAATCTAGCTCCAACATTAGATTATAATTGAAATGATCTTACATGTTGTGCATTAAAACTTATAGAAATACTGTATTTTAACTGTTAAATCATGTCTGTTAAATCAGCGAAATCGGCAAATTTCGTATACGGACTCTTAAGGAATATTTTACACAACAAACCTTAGGTCATTAAAATTTTTGGAGTAAAATAACTGTGAAAAGACTCTTGGTTTTCTTGGGTCTTTTGTAAAGTGAGTAAACACCACACTCGAAGAGATTTATTTATTATAATTAGATTTATTATTTTATTTATAACCTTCAACTTAATGAAGAGCTTGGCATAAGATTCACAATATATTTTCTGTCTAACCCATCATTCAAATAAACTGAAGTAATTTTTAAATGACTTTTGGTACGGTTGTAAAAATGCTTTACGTAATGTAAAATAAAAAGTATATGAACCTTTCTCTTTAGCAGCATCAGGCAGACATGATGCCGCTTCCAACTCTTTAATTTTCTTCTGTAACTCCTCAATGGTCTTCACGTATTGAGACAACCTCATGTTGCCGTCAACGATATTCTTCTTTATAGTCATCTGTATCTTATTTGCTCTTGTGGCATATTTCAGTGTATTGTATGTGTCTTCGTAGCTCAGTGCGGATGGTGATACGTTGGCTATCATCACTGTTTTGCAGTTACCACCGAGACTGTCTTTCAATAGTCGTGTTAATTTTGAATCCCTGGAAATAATAATTATTGTTAACCAACTTCTTTAAATGAAGGTATGCAGTTTGAATACAAAATGATTTAATTTACTACAGCTTCATGTTTTAAAATAGAAAACAAACAACACTTTTATTTTAAAACTTACTTCTTCAGTATTATCACAAAAACTGATTTATAGGCAGATTCCATATATAATTTAGTCAGGTAATGTCCAGCTCAGCAGATAGATTATAATCATTACTAATATCGAATAAGCCCATTACAATCTGCCCATGAATCAATTTCAAATTATGTTTGTGTAACATTTGGTACAAACTATATTTCTTTCTTATTAATTAATATTATCTATCCATAACAATATTATAAATGCGACAGTGTGTCTGTCTATGTCCTTTTCTGTGACTCAAGACTCAAGAATGTCTCCATACTATACCTAATCTCCATACTTAACAACTAAACATAGGATACTTTTTCAGTGGCAGGGCAAGACCAAAATTTTAAGTGGGTTAGATACATTTTGCGAGACCCCTAGGCCCAAATGGATTATTTTTAGACAATCATTTTCTTATAAATAAAATTTGAGTCTCAAAACGCGTCAAATTCCCAAAAAAAATCCTCGGGGTCCAAGAGGCGCGAGGCCCCTCAGACCGCGAGGCTGTGAGCGGTCGCCCACATCGCCCACGCCTTGCGCCGCCTCCTTTTTATCCCAGAAAAATATAAGGTTCCCGCGCTATAAAAGACTTTTGGCAGAACCGTTTTGCGGGTGTCGTCTAGTCTAGAAACATAAATACCTGTATGGAATAAATGTGCTTCCTTCAGCCAGTTTATTGATGCAGTTTCCAAGGGACAGAAGACTCTTGTTGATGTTGGCTCCCTCTTTGAACCGCTCACCGACACAACCTGTAGCCGATGCTCGTTCACTCCCAGCCAGGTCGATCATCGAAAGCTTCACGATACGCACCTGACTGCTTGTCTTGTATCGCATTTTAACATATACCTATAAAATAATAAACTCTTAACAGTGTATGCAAATCTATGGTTGAGGATAGCAGGCAAAGCCCAGTTAAGCTTGTTCTAGTAACTAAAAATGTTTGATTTTCATTTCTCAGAAGATCTGCAAGTCCTATTATATTTTTAACTCTTAATTAAGGTTAAGAGTTAAAAGCTTAATTCTGTAAGTAGTAATCTTAGTTTATTTATTTACTTTAAGATTCTTCCTAGAAAAAAAGTTTTGGTGCAACAAGTTAGTATGTAGTACTACTACATAACTACCTTACTACTAGAGGAAGGTAGTTATGTAGTACTAGTATGTTATAGTTATGTGTAACAAAATGTTGACTAAGCAGCATAGTTACCTGAAAAACTGCATGACTTCTGGAGCTTTCAGCATTTGCATCAGTCGGATGCTGGGTTCTTCTTTTATTTCCATTTTCAAGCATATTCAGTAATTCCCTTGCCGTCTTAATGTTGTTGAGGGTCAGTCCGGCCACCATAACACCGTAATTTGAGTCCTCACGCAGTTGAAGCGGTGTGCTTGACGGATTTAATAGATCATACACATTTTCATTGTATACCTAAATAAAAGAAAATTATCTATCACATACATTTGGGTTATATTTAAGATTTATTGAGCATTTCAAGCATTTATTTCGAAATAAACATTGTATAAGTAACTTCTAGCAAGAATTTATTCAACTAATAGATAATAGTATTTTAAAAAGATAAAACGGACTTCAAATTTTTGTACGTAATTAAGAATTAAAATTCTCTATCTCAAAAACTACTGAACCGATTTTGATAAAACTTGCAGTATTCCTTAAGTTGAACAATACCTAGTACAATAAAAAAATAATCACTAAAATCGGACTTGTGGTTCCGGAGATATGCATACACAAACATAAAAACATACATATTACATACATACATACATACACTTTTGAAATTTGGCACATTTGTTCAGAAGCTGTCATAGATTAACACGTTCGCTGCGGTACGAGACCTTATGAATCTCGTTTGTGACTTTCATCCGGTGCGGAGGTGAATTTGTATGTTTTACCCGTATCAGCAAATAAGTTTTCTATACGATTTTTTCAAGTTAGAGTGAGATTACTGAACTTATGATGATTATGTATATTGGTTGTAACATTTTTATCAATAAAATCGTACGAGACCTAATGCGTCTCGTAGCAACAATATGGTAAAAATCTACATCTAGTACGTTACGAGATCCATAAACACTCGTACGACGCGCACCTGGAAATTAATTAGTGTTGTGTCTATGACGTGCTATCGAAAAAGATATTTATTGAAAGTTTATTTCAGAAATTCAAGGGAAAGCATATTGACAAAAAAATTGATAATAGTGAAACAGTAGTATCGGAACATAAACACACAATAAAATATAATAAAAAAAGGCGCTGTGTTGTTTGTTATGAGAAGGCCAGATAAACAATGACGAGCAGGGAGGCCGACAAAAAACAAAACAAATAAAAGGGTTTTGTAATAAATGCAAGAAAACTTTATGTTCGTCATGTTTTAATGAAAAACATTGAATATTTTGTTACTTGCTACCTTTTTTCAATAAATACTATCAATATTTTTGGATTGTTCAATTTCCCATCACTATTGATTTATCGATATTTAACCAAAATGTGACTTACGAGATCCAAATGAACACGTATATTTTTGCAATTATGAGGCCCTTAAGTTCTCGTAAATTTATTTTGAGTTTTTCTTAATCAATTTTACTGCTATCTCCGGGCGGGATCAGATACTATAAGATACATTCATTGTTTATCGTTTCATATAAATAAAATACGAAATCAGTCAGTTTTCAGAAAAATATTAAGGTTTTAAGGAAGCCACTCGTACGAGATCTAAAGAGTCGCGGTGCGTCATTGCGAAAGGAAAGATACGAATACTTTTCGGTCTCGTAACACCAATATGGCAGATCTTACAAATTACCTTACGCAGTGAAGGTGTTAACATATACAAAAACTGGGCAGTTCTGGAAATATTACATACATACGTGTCGAATTGAATATTGATAACTTCCTTTTTTTGAAGTCAGTTAAAAAGAAAAATAGTACTATCAACAGTATCAATAAATAGAAACGCCTATTTATTAATGCACCGCTGATGTCAGCTAGTATGGTAGAAAATTCATTGGATAGTTATAAAGCTATTTAGCGCACTAAATTGTTGATACATTATGCACTTACTTCAATGTATGACACGGCTATATCAAATTCTCTCTCCTTCTCAAAGGAACTGATGGTATAAAACAGATGCTCCATAGTCAAGTACGTTATGCCGGGATTCTCAATGTTGCCGATCATGGTAAACGTCTTCCCTGCCCCTGTCGCGCCGTAAACAAACACAGAACAGTTGTATCCCTCCATCAGAGAAGCGATTATATCCTTGGTGGTAGTTTCGAACACATCGGCATTACTAGCGTTTTGACCACAGACATGATCGAAAACGAACTTCAAGTCCTTGTTGCCGCGCTTCAGGGTGTTTTTAGACGGTTGTTTGACGCCATGGTAGAAGAACGGTCTACTCTCCTCCTTCGGATCGAATACCAGCATTTTGTCGTCAACAACTTCGACAACAATCCTGTTGTTATGCTCGATCTCCTTTTGGTTTATAGGGCGAACCCTTACCACTACTTTTACGTGGGCTGCCATCTTCGGTGTCGATCCTTGTTTAGAAGGAGCGTTAGTGCTTGGCAGGGCTTTATTGCCGCCCAAAGGCGGCCTCTTTTCTACTTTCACCATAATGCTCAAATGTCACGACATTAAACTGTAAAAGTATTTAAGCGATATTTGCACAACACAGTCACCACTTATTTTCTTGTATCTCTTTTTGTAAAATAATATTATAAACTTTAAAATATCCGCAGATCACTCGTCGGTTTTGTATTGGCCGTTACAAAATTTATATTTGAATTTGACAACAACGCGTCAAACAAGACGTCGCGTCAAAAGCTTATTTTTTATAATGGCGCAGTCTTTATTATCAATGATCCAACTTTAAACTGCCTGTATGTTTCAATAATAATAATTTGTTTTTTAATCCCTCAAGCCCCGTAAGGCCCATATGGGCCGCGACAACAAAAGATTTCCTGGAATTGGTGATCGACGGATATAATAAAGTTGAAAGTACTTAAACATAATCAAGCAACATTAAATATTAAGTGAGTAGGCGTAATGCTTACGTGCAATGTTCGACAATAATAGATAACTTACGACTGGTTAAGACCATACTGCTAAGACAATGTCAAACTTCCAAAGGTCGAGAACCAGCATTTAGGAACACATTACACAACTAACCATGAACTCATGAAGCAAATAAAAATATTACAGTTTATTTATTCATTATGCTCACGTTAAGAACCCTATTTCGACTTGTATAAGCAACAAATACAATTTCCTCTTAATTTCCGCGTCGATCCTATCTGGACATAACGAGAGCTTTAGCATTCAGGCGTCGACTATCACTAAAACTTCAATGAGCTGAGTATATACGTTCCGTATAATTTAATATGGATGTTATGTACAGTCAATGACAGATCTGGTGAACCACTTTTCGAACTTTTAACCCAAGTAGCACACTTCAGACGCCTTAAATCTATTTATGCTTTAGGAGTACTAATCATGGCTTTTTTATAGACATACTGGACATTGGCATTCTATACATGGTTTTACTAATTTTCTAATAGAAAAAAATATCTAGTGTTCCTTGTTTTAAAACCTTTATTAGTTCATTGCACTGAGTTAAGAGCAAATTGATTTGTTATGGACTATATTTGCTCTGTTAAAAGCGCTGCTGTAGTTCAATTATTCTATAGACTTATTATCACAAAATATACTTTTTAAGAATTGAAATTATTTGTAGAACAATTACTCTAAAGGTAATCAAAAAGGTTTTTAGATGGATTTGTTAGGCACTTTTTAAGTCTATACTTAATAGAATCACTGAATAGATACTCATTAGTGTATACTCTAGTGAAAGTCCAGTTTCCTCCTTCATTAGGGAACTTAAGCTTAAAACATTTTATTTTAAGAGTATTAAGTATATAAAGGACAGCGTTCTGCAAGCATGAAGAAAGCAGGAGATATTAAGAAGACAGTAGGCTTTCAGAGAAAAGTGGAAAAGTAGTTATAGTAAAGGTGCCGTTAGTAGACAGTCACATCAACTTTATTTGCCCTCACAGACATCACTTCAGCTACGAAGCTGCGAAGCTGAATCATCAAGCTGCGAAGAAGAATTGACACTGTCTCGAAAATCGATTCTTGATGAAAACCATGATGAACTACAGACTAACAATGATAGTGAAAGTGACGATTCTGGCGGTGAAGAGGTGCCCATAATTGGCTTGTTTTAAAAATACGTGTAATAAGCAACTACCTATTCAATAATTTTATACAGACAATAAAATATTGCGAATATTTTTGATTTGACAATATATGACATTAAGTAATATTATAAAACAGGAAGGCCACCAGAAATATTGGTCCTCTATGGTATTGCGCTGAAAAATCTCCAAAACGCGAACAAAACACCTTCTTCTCATCAGTCTGAATATACTCTGGTAGAGCTTGTCTAACTTAAAATGACGCGCCCCTCCCTCGTATTCTCAGTACATTATTATTTTTAACAAAAAATTAAAACCGACTTCCAAGGTAAAAACAATAAGTAATAATATGAACTAACTAGCTGTTGCCCGCGACTTCGTCCGCTTTAGCATAGTAGATCACGTCCCAAGTACAAAAATATTCAATGTACAGAATTGACCTTCCTACGATTTCATTATATTATGTAGATGTTACGCGCGGCTTCGCCCGCGTAATTTAGGAATTTCACGCAACCGTACATTTTTCCACAAAAAATAGCCTATGTCCCTTCACGTGGTCTATTCTTCATGTTTGCCAAATAACACAAATATTGCTCCAGTAGTTCTTTAGATAATAAGCAATTTCATTTAATTTCCCCCGTTTTTTCCACATTTTCCACTATTTCTTCGCTCCTATTACTCTTAGCGTATTAAATATAGCTTATAGGCTTCCTCGATAAATGGGCTATCTAACACTGAAAGAATTTTTTAAATCGGACCAGTCGTTCCTGAGATTAGTGCGTTCAAATAAGCCCTTTCAAATAATTTCCCCCCGTTTTTTCCACATTTTCCTCTATTTCTTCGCTCCTATTAGTCTTAGCGCGATAAAATATAGCTTGTAGCCTTTCTCGATGAGTGGGCTATCTAAAAATGAAGAATTTTTCAAATTGGACCAGTAGTTCCTGAGATTAGCGCGTTCAAATAAGCCCTTTCACATAATTTCCCCCGTTTTTTCCACATTTTCCTCTATTTCTTCGCTCCTATTAGTCTTAGCGCGATAAAATATAGCTTGTAGCCTTTCTCGATGAGTGGGCTATCTAAAAATGAAGAATTTTTCAAATTGGACCAGTAGTTCCTGAGATTAGCGCGTTCAAATAAGCCCTTTCACATAATTTCCCCTGTTTTTTCCACATTTTCCTCCATTTCTTCGCTCTTATAAGTCTTAGCGCAATAAAATATAGCCTATAGCCTTTTTCGATAAATGGGCTATCTAACACTGAAATAATTTTTCAAATCGGACCAGTAGTTCCTGAGATTAGCACGTTCAAATAAGCCCTTTCACATAATTTCCCCTGTTTTTTCCACATTTTCCTCTATTTCTTCGCTCTTATAAGTCTTAGCGTGATAAAATATAGCCTATAGCCTTCCTCGATAAATGGAATATCTAACACTGAAAGAATTTATCAAATCGGACCAGTAGTTCCTGAGATTAGCGCGTTCAAACTATTACTTACTAAGCATTTCATACAATTTTCACCGTTTTTTCCACGTTTTCCTCTATTTCTTCGCTCCTATTAGTTTTAGCGTGATAAAATATAGCCTATAGCCTTCCTCGACAAATGGGCTATCTAACACTGAAAGAATTTTTCAAATAGGACCAGTAGTTCCTGAGATTAGCGCGTTCAAACAAACAAACTAACAAACTCTTCCGCTTTATAATATTAAGTATAGAAAAGTATTAAATAATTCTTACTCTTCAATAGTGCCTCTTTCAGAATTCGTCTAAATCTCAACTATTTAATCGTGAGTACCAGCTAATTTAATCGTGAGTTAATCAGTCAATGTCAGAATATAATATGAAACTTTTGGGACTGGTACCGACTTCAAAGTAAAGAAGACTATAGTATGCACAGAAATAGTTGAGATTTAGACGAATTCTGAAAGAGGCACTATTAAAGAGTAAGAATTATTTAATACTTTTTAGTTCATATTATTTCTTACTGTTTTTACCTTGGAAGTCGGTTTTAATTTTTTGTTAAAAATAATAATTTCACTCTTTTTAGTTATTTACCGGTAAACATATAAGCTGTCAGTTGCAGATATATGGGATTTAGGTATGAAACTATCACAACTACTATACTCAGGCAGTTTTCAAAAAAGTTTTTTCCTACGTACCTACTTCATAGATCCGATGATCAAATTGGCAACTTGGTAACCGCAACACCAAGTTTAAATCATTTACTTTGTAACAACATTAATATAATTTTCAAAATCACTCGACAAACTCGAGTCTCGATCGAAAAGACTATGATGAGTTTTAGCCGAATTCGGAAAAAGGCACTATTAGATAGGAATAATTACTTATTTATTACTTTTTAGTTCATATTATAAGGATGTTATTATTGTTTTTACCTTGGAAATCGGTTTTAATTTTTTGTTAAAAATAATAATTTCACTCTTTTTAGTTACCTGAGTAACTATAAGTAGAATAATACACCTGTATAATATTATTCTGCGTATCTTATTACAGTCACACTTACAAAATATAATATCAGCTGCAGTCTGCAGATAATTTCAAACAATACATTTAAAAAAAATCGAAGTGAACACGTGACGTGACGTGCTAAGTAGCCGGTCACCGGACTAGTTTCACTTTCAATAAGCTGGCACTCGCTCGACTTATCGTACACGCAGCGCACAATATAGACTACAGGCCCACGTCGAAAATGGATGGGTCAAATGAACCACCTGGGGACGTATATAGGACGATATTAGAGCATAAAATAATAAGATTTAGCACTATGCCGTCACTTGTAAGCTGTCCAACTGAGTGCTGGTGAGAATTCAAAAGTGCATGTAGGGTGAGTACATTTTGGTCATATGATCCTGTACGGCATTTTTACCATCGATAGACACATGAAAAATAATAAGAAAGCCCGCAGTGCCGTACAAAAATAATGCGCCAACAAGTCGGTATTTTTATTTTATTTTCAGCCAATTTCCATGGTAAATTTGGTCATTTGATTCAATACGGCATAAGTTTCATACTGTTCGGATACAGCTTGGAATCAATTATTCCGCAACGCCGTACAAAAATAATGCGACAATAGAAAAAAATCGAGGGTTACAAACCCCCGTTTTTCAGGGGTCCGGGGGGTCATTTGAACCAACATAAAATTAATTAATTTTGAAAGTATGCTATGCATAGATCATATTTTTTTTGTACACCGCACAGTGGTCCGAAATCGCTAAATAGTGGACATTCGCAAAAAAGTTCGATTTTGGTATGGAAAAAAATACCATCCGATAGATTTTAAGAGGAGTAACAATAAATCCATTTTAAGTTTTTTATGAAAATGTATATTTAAGGTGAAAAAAAATAATTACGAAAATGTTGTATGGGAAAGAATCTATAAATAGATTTTTTGCAAAAACTACACAGTCATTCTGGTTCATCTTTGAAACAAGTAAAGTTCTAGGGGTATTTAAGGTTTAGAAAAAAAATTACGAAAATTTACGTGCAGCCTTTTGCAGTAGAGGGGTTCAAAATTTTTAAATAATTTTACTAACTTTTTAGGTGTGGAAAAAAATACTATTCGAAAGATTTCCTAAAGAGTAACAATAAGTCCTTACTAAGTTTTTTATAAAAATGTATTTTTTAGGTGAAAAAAAATAATTACTAAAATGTTGTATGGGAAAGAATCTAAATAAATAGATTTTTTGAAAAAACTGCTAAGTCATTCTGGTTCATTTTTGAAACAAGTAAAGTTCTAGTAGTATATAAGGTTCAGAAGAAAAAATACGAAAATTTACGTGCAGCCTTTTGCAGTCGAGGGGTTCAAATTTTTGAAATAATTTTACAAACTTTTTAGGTGTAGAAAAAAATACTATTCGATAGATTTCCTAAAGAGTAACAATAAATCCTTAATAAGTTTTGTACAAAAATTATTTTTTAAGGCGAAAAAAAAAATTACGAAAATTGTATGGGTATAATATATTATATAAAACCAGTCCTTAAATAGCAACAATACTTATATGTATTTACAAACATGGATAGCAAAAACAAAATTAAACTAAAATTAACTACTTACTGACTATACTATTGTAATTATAATAAAATAAAAATTGTTACACACACTAATAACTCAAATAATTTCAAATGAAACTTATAAATAAACAATAATAAATAATAATCAATTGAACCAACGCGCTTTACAAACATAGTGGATCTCCAATGCTATCATCGCCTTGTAATGACACAACTTCACTTTCTTCGTAATCTTCTGATTAAAGAGATCTTTCAAGCAACAGGTCGACTGTGTCTGGATGAAATTCTTGGTGTTTATT
This sequence comes from Polyommatus iphigenia, assembly GCA_963422495.1. Lineage (NCBI taxonomy): Eukaryota > Metazoa > Arthropoda > Insecta > Lepidoptera > Lycaenidae > Polyommatus > Polyommatus iphigenia. The sequence continues at coordinate 12,176,608 of OY730180.1, read as the reverse complement.
TTTCGACAACTTTGGACGAATGTGAGACACATATGGATCAGAGCTTATTAAGAAGTTGTGCAACAAATCTTCATTAGTTTCTGCTCGACTCGTCTTTTTAGTACGCATCTCTCTAGTATTTCTAAATTCTTTATTCCTTGCCTCTGAAGCTTCTTCACTCAAATAGCCGATTGGAATAAAGCCAAATTGCTTATAAATATCAGCACCATGTATAAGGAGTTTGTGAACACTTGCAGGCATGTAGTACCACGGATAAAGCTTTATATACAGCTCTGCTATTTCCCTAGAATAATTTCGAAAGTGATCTATATTGATAAGCTTCCCAGAAGAAACTGTCTGCAATACAACGTATAATCCCCTTTATTAATTCAAAATCTATTTTCGTTATTTCAGATGTTGGCCTAAAGTCCTGAAAAGGGAGAGATTTAGAATTAATAAAGAGATTATACGCTGTATTGCAGACAGTTTCTTCTGGGAAGCTTATCAATATAGATCACTTTCGAAATTATTCTAGGGAAATAGCAGAGCTGTATGTAAAGCTTTATCCGTGGTACTACATGCCTTCCAGTGTTCACAAACTCCTTATACATGGTGCTGATATTTGTAAGCATTTTGGCTTTATTCCAATTGGCTATTTGAGTGAAGAAGCTTCAGAGGCAAGGAATAAAGAATTTAGAAATACTAGAGAGATGCATACTAGAAAGACGAGTCGAGCAGAAACTAATGAAGATTTGTTGCACAACTTCTTAATAACCTCTGATCCATATGTGTCTCACATTCGTCCAAAGTTGTCGAAAAATAAACATCAAGAATTTCATCCAGACACAGTCGACCTGTTGCTTGAAAGACCTCTTTTATCAAAAGATTACGAAGAAAGTGAAGTTGTGTCATCACAAGGCGATGATAGCATTGGAGATCCACTATGTTTGTAAAGCGCGTTGGTTTAATTGATTATTATTTATTATTGTTTATTTATAAGTTTCATTTGAAATTGTTTGAGTTATTAGTGTGTGTAACAATTTTTATTTTATTATAATTACAATAGTTTAGTCAGTACGTTGTTAATTTTAGTTAAATTTTGTTTTTGCTATCCATGTTTGTAAATATAAGGTATTGTTGCTTTTTAAGGACTCGCTTTATATAATATATTATACCCATACAATTTTCATAATTATTTTTTTTCACCTAAAAATTAATTTTTGTACAAAACTTATTAAGGATTTATTGTTACTCTTTAGGAAATCTATCGAATAGTATTTTTTTCACACCTAAAAAGTTATTAAAATTATTTAAAAATTTTGAACCCCTCTACTGCAAAAGGCTACACGTCAATTTTCGTATTTTTTCTTCTGAACCTTATATACTACTAGAACTTTACTTGTTTCAAAAATAAACCAGAATGACTTAGTAGTTTTTGCAAAAAATCTATTTATAGGTTCTTTCCCATACAACATTTTAGTAATTTTTTTTTTCACTTAAAAAAATACATTTTTATAAAAAACTTAGTAAGGATTTATTGTTACTCTTTAGGAAATATTTCGAATAATATTTTTTCCACACCTAAAAAGTTAGTAAAATTATTTCAAAATTTTGAACCCCTCTACTGCAAAAGGCTGCACGTAAATTTTCGTAATTTTTTTTCTAAACCTTAAATACCCCTAGAACTTTACTCGTTTCAAAGATAAACCAGAATGACTTATTAGTTTTTGCAAAAAATCTATTTATAGATTCTTTCCCATACAACATTTTCGTAATTTTTTTTTTTCACCTTAAATAATATACATTTTCACAAAAAACTTAATAAGGATTTATTGTTACTCCTATTAAAATCTATCGGATGGTATTTTTTTCCATACCAAAATCGAACTTTTTTGCGAATGTCCACTATTTAGCGATTTCGTACCACTGTGCGCCGTACATTTTTGTTGGTCCAAAGGTTTGTAGGAGAAAAAAAAAACTCAAGCAAATATCCATAGAACGAAATGTAAGAAAAGTCCATACAACGAAATATATCTATTTTTTTCTAAAAAAATAGTTGTTTTATTAGGGTTCCATACCCAAAGGGTGTAAACGGATACCTTTACCTAAGACTTCGATGTCTGTCTGTCTTCAGGCTGTAACTCAAGAACGGTTATAGCTAGAGATTTGAAATTTTCAGAGATTATGTATTTCTGTTGCCGCTATAACAACAAATACTAAAAACAAAATAAAATAATTAGTTAAGGGGGGCTCCCATACAACAAACGTGATTTTTTTTTCAATTTTTTGCTCGATATCAATAATGGCAACAGGTAGACACCTGAAATGTTCACAAAATACTCAATTTTATTTTTAATTTAAAAATCAATAGTAACATTTTTAAAAAAGAAATAACTATGGGGGGCTCCCATACAAAAAAACACAATTTTGTTCTATAATAGTACGGAACTTTACTTACTCTGCACTAAAATGTACGGCATAATTTTTTCCTAATTTATTTATCTTAATACTATTTAAGACGAAGGAAAATGTAGAAAATAGCTTTATTTTATTAAACTATGAATATTTAAAATTTCAGATTTTGTATTTCTGTTTATTTTTTTTAGAACAGTTTCTTTTGAACGGCAATACTCTATATCAATTGTATTTTACAATATCATATTAAAAATAAAGTCGCCGTACAGAATAAATAATTTTACAGCTTAAAAAATCAAGTATGCCATGTAATTAAGATTATTATTAAAATGGCCAAAAATTTTTTGACGGCATTATTTTTAATAGTACTTTTGAGTGCTAAAATAATGATTGGAACCGAAGCCGTACTGTTTCAGATGACCCCCCGGACCCCTGAAAAACAGGGTTTTGTAACCCTCGATTTTTTTCTATTGTCGCATTATTTTTGTACGGCGTTGCGGAATAATTGATTCCAAGCTGTATCCAAACAGTATGAAACGTATGCTGTATTGAATCAATGACCAAATTTACCATGGAAATTGGCTGAAAATAAAATAAAAATACCGACTTGTTGGCGCATTATTTTTGTACGGCACTGCGGGCTTTCTAATTATTTTTCATGTGTCTATCGATGGTAAAAATGCCGTACAGGATCAAATGACCAAAAGTTACTCACCCTACATGCACTTTTGAATTCTCACCAGCACTCAGTTGGACAGCTTACAAGTGACGGCATAGTGCTAAATCTTATTATTTTATGCTCTAATATCGTCCTATATACGTCCCCAGGTGGTTCATTTGATCCATCCATTTTCGACGTGGGCCTGTAGTCTAATAGTACCTACCCGGCCCGCGCCGCCGCGCCGCTCGCTTGATGCGGCCTCCACACGATGGGCCATCATGGACAATCACAGGCGATCACGATCGTGTGGAGGGCATAATCGTTTGCGATTGGCCATGATGGCCGTCGATTGTGCGTAATCGCCGTTGTGTCGGTTTTTCGCACAATCATCAAAGGAAGTTCGGCCATGATTGTAAGCGTGTCCACACGATCGCCCATCACTCAGTTCGTATTTGTTTACGGTACGGTGCGGACGCGTGTGGTAATTGACATGCAAACAAATTATTTACGGTAAATTATTATTTACAATTATTATATTTATATTATTTAATTTAAATAATAATTTATTTATTTAATTTATTATTAATTAAATAATATAATTAATAATAATAAATTTATTATTTATAATAATAAAATAAAAAATAATTTATTTTATTTATCATTATTATTTATAATTATAAGTATAAATGTTTACTCTAAAAGAGTAAACATTTTTATAATGGTTATAGACACTAAATAAGTAAATAGTAGCAGCTGCTGTTTCGACGTCCATTGTAAACCGATGACAATTAACAAATGGAGGTGCAGCGATCGTGTGGACGGATCCGCGATCATTGTCACAATTAATGGCACATTCTAGATTGTCCATGATGGCCCATCGTGTGGAGGCCGCATGACAGCCCTGGCAGATTGAAGTGAGACTGCAGAGAGTGTTATTGTACTATGAACGCTAAACGCAATGCAAAAGGTTGAAATTAGGTTGTTTTCCAGAATATCTCGGCGAAGTGAGACAGAATGTTACATTATCGAAGCAACTTTAACTTCTTAGAAGTAATGTCAAATGCGTGCCTTATGCTCTGGAGATAAGGTTGAATTTGGTGACATTGGTGACCCTGACGTGATAATGATGATGATGATGATGATGATGATGAATGTAATTTGCATAGTAGCATATGCTTTCAGTCCTTAAAACAGCGCCTAAACTCCCAAACTTGTATCTATAAGGAATCCGGAGTTCTCTTAGTATCTTCGGAACCATAGTATACCTCGGTGCAAAATCTTGCGTTTTGGTAGCATATGCTTAGGATGCTTCTCATAAAACCAAAATCACCATATGTAATCGAGGGAACTCCTCGAAATTTATATGGAAATAAATTTCGAGGAGTTCCCTCGATTACTCATGGATCCCATCATCAGGTAACCACTTTTGTGAACATGGTACGAAATTGGAGTGAAACCTAATACAACAAAATAAAAACTTCGAAAATCGGTTCACAAACGCCGGAGTAATCGTTGAACATACAAAAAAAAATCCACAGCCGAACACATAACCTCCTCGTTTTTTGGAAGTTGGTTAAAAATTGTGTCATTTGTATCAACTAGTGAAGTGGTGGGGCGCGTCATTTCAAATTAGACAAGCTCTAGATCAGTATTTCCCAAAGTGTGGGTCGCGACCCACTGGTGGGTCGCGGGTAGATTTTGGGTGGGCCCTGTAACTATTAGGACGATCGTCATACTCGTTCGATTGTCATTTTACTCGTTCGTCATCGTGGGTTCGTGCGGGACGGGGGCGGGGCATTCGAACGCAAACGTAATTGTAAGTAATATAATACTGACGATGATGATATAGTGGTGAACTACGACAACAGTTAACGGGTAAATGCTGCAGCAGCAACATACCGCTGCTTTTTTATTGTCTTCATGACATAAGGTGGGCCGCCAACTTTAAACTTTCTTGTAGATGGGTCGCGGTCCCGACAAGTTTGGGAAACACTGCTTTTACAAACATTTCTTTCTATAGATTACGATAGGATGGTCTTAAGAACAATTATACTATTGAAAGATTAATTTTTCTGGTGAAAGTGCAATTTGACTTGTCATGCTCTTAAAATTACCTTTAGCTCAATTTTAGGAGTAAATCTTCTAATCAATACTTACTTAAAGATAATTTAATCTAGAGGCCATTTTTATTAATAGAATACGACGGTAATCGCCATTTCGGTAAAAATCTAAAAATTTAGTTACAATAAAATACGCGATTTCTTTATTTTTAAACATAAATATACTTAAATCTACGAATAATAAAAAACTAAGGAAGAGTAACTCCGTCAAAAAACATGCTCCAAAATACTTGTCAAAAAAGTGTACCTTAGGTTCACTTTTCATACATTAGGTGACCTTGAGCGGTATAAAGGCTGACGTTACATGACAGTTCGAATGGAACCAAATTTAAAACTGTATTAGTATGGGAGTTACGTTTCCTGGTTTTATTATTCGTAGACTTAAATACATATATGAAATTATTATCAAAGTACATTGTTTAGGTATTTATTTTAACAAAATATATTAAAAAATGTGCATCCCTAATATTTTTTTGTAAAAAAAAATCATTTAAATTAACGAATATAATAGGCCCATAAGTTTTTTAAAGCTATTTCATCAATTTTTGCAATAAAAAAAAAATCTGCACGGAATTTGAGCCCCTGTTCGCGCGAAACAAAAAATATATTATACTTATTTAATTTCATTTCGCCATTAAAGCTTTAACTTAAAATACTTTGAACTACGGTGTGCCATTAGAAAATAGGAAATGCTTTTTAAAAGAAATAACTCTTGTTGATGTTTTTATTTAGTTGATTTTGATTATTAGTGGTTTTAAAAATATTCACCATTAGAACATCAGTAGAGTAATGTTGGCTACAAAACCTAATTCCTTTCTTATGTGCCTCTTATTAAGTTCTTATAATAGTTTTGTAGATATTGCCTATAGACAAATATAAATTGCTCTTATCGTTATCTAATGATGTATTCTTATGCTGCTCTTGTCATTATAGTGTAGACAGGTGCCCATTTTTACTGAACTCGGTATATAGGATATCTTCAGGATATCTTCAGGGATTATTGACTCTTATGTAAGAATACGAGTACTAAGTTTAATTCTATAAAATAACTAATAGTGCTTCACTAGATATACTTCTGCTGCTTGGGAAATTAGTACGAAGGTTCAAATAACTAGCAGTAACTAGGTACCTAAGGCGAATTCGGTATCTCACACAGAGCCGTCATTGACCGTACACGTATGAGGTCCTGGACTGGACTGGTCTGGACCGTCCAGCTCACAAACTAGAGGTCAAACCAAAGTGATGATGATTTATGATAATGTTAGACATAATGTAGACGGGAGCGAACAAATCGCGGCAAATGTTCCAGCGAAACATTTGCTCGACAGCCGTCTATTACATCGGGCTCATTATTTTTAATTGTACACGTAACAAGCATTCCAACCTTCCGCTTGGGCTTCTTAATTTGTATTGTCAGCTTCTAAATTGCCCAGCGATAGGAACACTTAGCGCCGAAATAATTGTACTTCACGAAAAAGCATTGAAATTAGGATTCTTTTCAAATCCCCCGCTTTGTTGACTCGGCTTAGATCATTGTTTGTTAAGTATTATTTTTATTCCTGAGTGTTTTTAAAAGTAACGCGCCATTCCAGAGAATCAGATCTTCAATACGTGGAACGAAAGAGATAGCACATAACTTAGTCAATAATTAACTTTACCCCAGTTTAGCGTAAGCCACAGGCCAATTTCACCAACCTTTGTTTGTTAAATCCTAACAAGACATTACCTACTTAACGGACCTAGGCTACTTATGTTATAATTTATTAATAGTAATCTGTGGTAAGGCCTATTTGCAAGAGATCAGCAACTCGAAGTTTTTCTTTCGTGAAACTAGAGAGAGCTTGTCTGGTACTACATTCGTTACGTATAGAGTAAGAATGTACTCTGTGGTATAGAGCGATACTTCAAGTCTCTTGTACGGTTTTGGCAGTAACATAATATCCGAACGACATCGCACATCGAGGAGGGCCAACGGGCGTTTTCACACTGCGACGGTAACGACACGACACGATACCACAGAATAGATAGGGCCACCGCACATATAATACAATTTCAAGTTGGCCGACTATCGTACAAACTAAATTGCGTAGTGTCATAAGTTAATTGGACAACTTCATCGTGTACGCTGCCAGCCGCAGACTTTTAGATTTAGTTGGTAACGGTGTTGCTAGCCTAGCGACGTGACTGTTAAAAAAACGAAGGCGAAAAGAAAGGAGAATATTTTGGGTGCATTCAATATTAAGTGACAGAATATTAGAATTAGTACGATAGTCAGTTTGTTCGATAGTCGGCCAACTTGAAATTGTATAATGTGTGCGGTGGCCCTCTATTCTGTAGTATCGTGTCGTGTCGTTATCGTGCAGTGTGCAAACGCCTAACGACAGATAAAACGCTTGAATCAATCGAATTCATCCGACCAGTAGCGGCGTTAGGGAGGGGCGACGCTGGGCGACCGCCCAGGGCGCCGGATAAAAAAGGCAATCAAAAAGGGGCGCCGCAGGGGGAATTCTGTATCTGTCCCGCTCTGACAAAAAAAATGGTCACGTTAGACATGCAGCATGCTGAGGAGAACATATTTATTAGTGTCCGACCGAAACTGATTTTTGAGCCGAAACCGAAACCGAAACCGATTTTTCGGCCTTGCTCGCAGTTTCGGCCGAAACCGAAACCGAAACCGATACTTGATAAAACATTTAAAATGACAATTATTTACTTAAATTTACTGTTCTGTAACATTTGTTAACACATAATATAAAGTGCCAAATTGGATTTTTTACTTTTTGTGACATTTGTTAAAATGAATACAAGATGTTTGTGTAAACACCGTTGTCCTTGAAACCAGTTCCCAGCATTGTTCTCATAGAAAAGTTGTTCATTTTGACGGGCTCATTTGATGGTTTCAAGGATAACGGTGTTTACACAAACACACTGTATTATTAATCTTAGACTCGAATATTATGTTTCCTAGAAACTTTTCAGTATCATATTCCGTTTTTTTATACGATTCCAAGTTTTAATGTATTAGAACGAAGGATAACCTTAAAAACATGAGCAGAATTTATTTCAAGACATTTACTATTGAAAAACAATCAATTGCAGTCATATTCTTTGTATGGGAAACACGGACATGCAGTCTCACAGACCGCGGTCGAAGTTCAAAACGAAATTACTAAGTAAACTTGCAATTTAACAGAACTAGAAACAGAATTAGAAGGAAAAAATATATAAATTAGGTTTAAAATTTGATATTTTTGTACTTCGGTGATAGCTTGTAGCATGCCTCTTTCATAAACTTACGTGAGATATGGGCACCCATATTTTTTGTTTTTAATTGGAAGTTTAAAATTTGTTTCAAAGGCTTGATAAATCCTTTTACTTGTCGGTGCAAGTAATTTTTTCGCTCTTACTTTAATAAATTTTTCGCAAATACAGCAAAAACTTTTTACGTCCATTTTACACATTTTTGAAGATATTTTTACGTTAATTTTCAATGCAAATAATCGGATAATAGTCATTAAGTAACAGGCACAAGGAAATATATTTTTGTCAGCTTGTGTAATGAGGGCCGCAAGCACCGCAAGTGTGCAGCTTAGGGGGAAGTGGAGTATACTCTGCAAGATACGATTCTAGCAGAGAAGGAACGGTCTGTGAGACTGCGCGTCCATAGTTAAAGGTTAATTATTTTAAATTTAAATAAAACGCATGGTAAAAGGAAATGAATGTGGCGAGATGATTGACTAGATAAATCTCGCAAGATAAAGCTTGCTCCTATTATCTCATAGTCAAACAAAATTATTTAGTAAACAAAGTTCACACACAATTTAATCAATTTATTTTATTTACCTAATCCTTTGTTTGGGAAACATCGTTAAAATAAGAACATAGCACGTAATTCACCAATGTGCAACGTGCGTTTGTCGTTTAGAAATAAAATTCAAACCTCTCATGTTGGATAAGAATAAGTTTAGACAATTTGATGAAAATAAAACGAAGTACTAAGAAAAACACAATAAATACTTAGTATTTTGGCAGTAATTTGCAAAACTTACCCTCAAAACACGATATCGTGAGGCGAGATGAGCCGGGGTCTCGCCGGCGAGCAAGCACGAGTTTACCGAACGACACGCGAACACTAGAGTTTCGGCAGGGCCGAAAATTTCGGCTATATTTTGGCCGAAACCGAAACTAAGGCCGAAACTGGATTTTTTGGCCGAAACTGGCCGAAACCGAAACCGAAACCGAAAGTTCGGTCGGTCACTAATATTTATTTACAGAATGACATCTGACAATTTAATGTCAATAGACCAGAAACAATACTTATTAAAAAGGTAAAATATAAAAAGTTCTATACAAACACCACAATTATATAAAAATTAGTAAGCACGACCCACTGCCTTAAATTTTAAGGTCGCTCAGCAAAATCGGAGGGGGTGGCGCATTTGTACAAAAGCTACCAATCGTGTCACCGTCAAATCTCTGACCAATCCATTCCATATCCATATAGGTTTAATAAATTATTTAATAAATGTAAATGCGTGTAAATGTAAAATATTATAAATGCAAAAGTGTGTGTGCCTGCCTGCCTGCCTGCCTGCCTGCCTGCCTGCCTGCCTGCCTGCCTGCCTGCCTGCCTGCCTGCCTGCCTGCCTGCCTGCCTGCCTGCCTGCCTGCCTGCCTGCCTGCCTGCCTGCCTGCCTGCCTGCCTGCCTGCCTGCCTGCCTGCCTGCCTGCCTGCCTGCCTGCCTGCCTGCCTGCCTGCCTGCCTGCCTGCCTGCCTGCCTGCCTGCCTGCCTGCCTGCCTGCCTGCCTGCCTGCCTGCCTGCCTGCCTGCCTGCCTGCCTGCCTGCCTGCCTGCCTGCCTGCCTGCCTGCCTGCCTGCCTGCCTGCCTGCCTGCCTGCCTGCCTGCCTGCCTGCCTGCCTGCCTGCCTGCCTGCCTGCCTGCCTGCCTGCCTGCCTGCCTGCCTGCCTGCCTGCCTGCCTGCCTGCCTGCCTGCCTGCCTGCCTGCCTGCCTGCCTGCCTGCCTGCCTGCCTGCCTGCCTGCCTGCCTGCCTGCCTGCCTGCCTGCCTGCCTGCCTGCCTGCCTGCCTGCCTGCCTGCCTGCCTGCCTGCCTGCCTGCCTGCCTGCCTGCCTGCCTGCCTGCCTGCCTGCCTGCCTGCCTGCCTGCCTGCCTGCCTGCCTGCCTGCCTGCCTGCCTGCCTGCCTGCCTGCCTGCCTGCCTGCCTGCCTGCCTGCCTGCCTGCCTGCCTGCCTGCCTGCCTGCCTGCCTGCCTGCCTGCCTGCCTGCCTGCCTGCCTGCCTGCCTTGCCTGCCTGCCTGCCTGCCTGCCTGCCTGCCTGCCTGCCTTGCCTGCCTGCCTGCCTGCCTGCCTGCCTGCCTGCCTGCCTGCCTGCCTGCCTGCCTGCCTGCCTGCCTGCCTGCCTGCCTGCCTGCCTGCCTGCCTGCCTGCCTGCCTGCCTGCCTGCCTGCCTGCCTGCCTGCCTGCCTGCCTGCCTGCCTGCCTGCCTGCCTGCCTGCCTGCCTGCCTGCCTGCCTGCCTGCCTGCCTGCCTGCCTGCCTGCCTGCCTGCCTGCCTGCCTGCCTGCCTGCCTGCCTGCCTGCCTGCCTGCCTGCCTGCCTGCCTGCCTGCCTGCCTGCCTGCCTGCCTGCCTGCCTGCCTGCCTGCCTGCCTGCCTGCCTGCCCGCTTCACGCTGCCTGCTTCACGCCCAAACCGCTGAACCGATATTGCTAAAATTTGGCATGGAGTTACTTTGAGTCCCGGGAAAGGACATAGGATACTTTTTGTTCCGAAAAAATGTACAGTCCCCGTGCGATAAACGAGTTTTTTGGCGCAACGGTGTTGCGGACATCATCTACAACGCGCCGTCTTATAGCTAATCTACCAATCTCCCGCAATGACTAATAACTTGACACCGGGTGCTTATTACGTCATAATTGAAGCCGTAATCGATTCCCGACTCACTAACCCCACAATTAACCGCACAATCGAGAGCTCGACAACAAATCTTGAGTTTTAGCAATTACCATGTAAATTTGAGAAGTTCGTGAAATAATTTAACGGGATGTAGACGCCGGATTCAAAACAATTTATATGGTAATGCCGGCTGTATGGACTGGGTGGAACATGTACTCAGCTCCTCAACAGATATACAAATCTCAGATATGAATATTTACAATGCGTTAACCTTCATTCTAGATTTGTTTTAATATCTTATTATAGTTCAAAGAGAAGAGTCACAAAGGAGTCAAAATTATAAGTCTGACTGTCATGGTTAATCACAGTATGCACTATGCGACTAGATATAAGTAATATTTTTGAAGTGAAAACTTCTTTAGCGGCGTTGAGCACTTTGGTGGGATGGGTAAAAACTGTGAAACTCGCGTCAGATTCTCGTGCTGATCGAAAAACCTTGGAAAACCTGTAAGACGGTTAGAGAGTAGTGTTTTGTGTCGAACTCGAACTCGAACTCGAACTCGAATTCGAATTGATTGTAAGGGTTTCGATTAATTAAAAAAATCGATTTTTTTTTAATCGATTTTCATAAAAAATGGGTTAAAAATTTAATCGATTGTAAGGGTTTCGATTAATTAAAAAAATCAATTTTTTAATAATCGATTTTCATAAAAAATGGGTTAAAAAATGCACAACGTTAATAATCAAGTTTTCACTTCTGCCGGCACTCCCGGAGTGCAACCCGTCTTTTTTTATATAAAATTAGGGGACAAGCGAGCAAACGGTTCGCTTGATAGAAAGCAACTGCCGTCGACCATGGACACCGCAACATCAGAAGAGTTGCAGGTGCGTTGCCGGCCTGAAATACATTGTTCAAGAAGAGAGCGTGCTATTCCCTCCGAAAAGGCCGGCATACTAAATAACTATTATATTAGGTAATACCTATGCAAATAATATTATTGTAAACAGGTGTGGCTTTAAATAATAGGTAAGTACCTAGTAAGTTCATATAGTTACCTACTTCCAGTATAGGTACATACATTCAATACTTCACCCACCGACTACAAAGTATTTACTTGGCAAGCTATAAAATCTAAAACCAATAAACTAAACCAACTCTCAAAATAATTAGAGAGCAAAAAAAACTCGATAGCAAATCACTCAAAATTAATTACACGGATACATCGCAAATACTCGATTCACTAACATTTAATCGAGTTTCGAATCTGCAACTCGGTTCCAATCGAGACGCTGAATCAGGAGGCGATTAACGACGAAATTCGAGCTTGGATCCATCAGTACTTGGAGTTTCCTCCCGTTAAATAACTCCTTCGTTGTATCGTGTTCAATTTCGAAAGTTTCGATTGAAAATTGAAATGTTATGATCACTGATTTACGTTCTAGGCTTAAATTGAAGATCCTTTTGTCCTCGGTGTTCACTTTGTGATTATATCTATCTACATAAATAAAAAAAAAGACGGGTTGCACTCCGGGAGTGCCGGCAGAAGTGAAAACTTGATTATTAACGTTGTGCATTATTTTTTTTAACCCATTTTTTATGAAAATTGATTTTTAAAAAATCGTTTTTTTTTTTTTTATTAATCGAAACCCTTACAATCGATTAAAAAATATCGACAATCGAAAAAAACAATCGATTGTTCGATTAATCGATTTCGATATTACAACACTACTCTCCAACCGTCTTACGGTTTTTCCAAGGTTTTTCGATCAGCACGAGAAACTGACGCGAGTTTCACAGTTTTTACCCATCCCACAAAAGTGCTCAACGCCGCTAAAGAAGTTTTCACTTCAATTAGTTTTAAATTTTCTTAATATCTCTAAAATTCGAGAATTACAGCTGAACTGATGTTACTAATTTTAGTCTTAAAATATTTGTCGCAGTCTAGAGGAGGTTTGTATTAGGACTTAGGAGCTGGAAGTGATACGAAGTTTACAAGTCATCTAGTTTTGTAATAAAATTAGAATTTGGAGATTCATAATCAGTTGGCGAACCCACGTCATTTGGTTGAGTTCTGTTAATTTAATGTAGGTAATTAGCCAGTTGGCTGGACTTGACATAACACAAACAAATTGCATTGGTCCGCCATCTGCCTATGAATAAATTTATCTAACGGTACCTAGGAAAATTTTAAATTATACGAAAATATATATACATATATTTTCGTATAATTTAAAATTTTCCTGATATCTAATACAATTGCACGAGTAAGGTACTTCAGTTATAATACTAGCAAACTAAAACTGGTTTTGGGAACTAAAGTTTGCGTTGACAAAGCAGATATGCATTTCAGTTTTGCCACCTGACACTAATTCATAGCCAAACTACTAATTGACAAACTTGTCAAGTGTTTGCGCTGACGAGAGTGAAGTGGTCTTTCGAAGTTTGAAATTCACGTGCGCGAAAGGTATTGTGTGCGAGATATGGAACTACCACGTACACACACATATTATAATATACACAGCTGGTGTGTGTATGTTGCAGTATAGTTCAATTAGCGATTCGATTGAATGACCAGCCCATTCATTGAATAACACCATTAAAATGACTGACTCGGCCTAACGTTGATGGAACAATCGTCACTTAACATTCAAACTCCAACTAGTTATCGATTTGAAACATAGCCCTTTATATAAGAACGGACATGAAAATATCATTCAGGTAATTGAATGTATTTTATTTTTTAATTTTTCCCCACTAGTCACCAAAACAAATATGGCGTCAAACAGCTCGCACAGCTGATAGCACTGTGTTGATATTTTTTCGATTAAATTTACTTCAAAGTGCGTTATTTGTAATAAAATAATATGACAGCACGGATATACCTTTTATTACGCAGCCAACGGCTACTTAAAAAATTATAACATCCCATTTAACGACTTCACTTCAACGACTTGACGAGTTGTTCTTTAGTCATTCAACTGATCTGTGTCATTCAATGAACTTGCTAGTCATTTAATCGAATCGCAAATTGAACCAGATGACTGCGACATAACTGTATATACACGTGTGTATACACGTATATATACACGTGTATACACACGTGTGTGACGAATATAAGGGTCTATACAGACTGACCGCATTTCAACTGCAATCCAACCGCAAATTGCAGTTCAAGTGCAGTTTGAATGCAGTTGATAATGGTTTGCAGTTCTATTGCAGTCATGTCAACTGCATTCAAACTGCACTTGAACTGCAATTTGCGGTTGGATTGCAGTTCGTCTGTATAGACCCTAAAGAGTTACATTCACGGTCTAGCACACAGAAAATTAATAAATACAGTTGACAATTATTATAGTACCTATATTGTCCAGCCTACATAATATTATATAGGTACTACAAATCCAGGCCAACGCATGACCGTTAGGACTAGGGCATGGCGGTATTGGGAATTTTTGTAATACCGGTATAATACCGGTTTAGATTTTTCAAAAACCGGTTTTCCGGTTCTTCTGTATTTTTGCGGTATTTCTTTAATCATCAAAAAAGCGCTAAATCCTTTATAATTTAATCGAATGAACAAAAAATACATTAAAATCAACTTGTTTATTTAAAGTTTAACAGTTAATTCATGAAGCCCCAAGCGGCCACATCCGGCCGCGATAACAATGAAAAAGCTATTGTGTCTCGTTTTGCCACGACTGATGGGTTAAACAGTGTTTTGTTCCTTACACTAAACAAATAACTAAAAAAAATCTTCCTTATGTATACTTAAAATAACCAACAATTTAAACATTAAAAAGCGACAATCATTTACATATTATAAGTAAAATATCTGTTCTGTAACTAAGAAAATAAAAATATCTATTAGTCAACATTAAACTCAAATGTATCTAACATGTAACAACAAAAAATAAGATATTTCTTTAAACTAAAGTTTGAAACATGCATCCTCTCTGAATCTGTAATAAGTAATAACTAATAATATTATGTAAAAATATTATTTTGTTATTTGCTGTTTGAAAAGTGTCCTCAAGAAACATAATATGGCATCTAAAGTATCGTCACTTAATGAAGATCCGAGATCGTACTTTATTGCACATATAATTAGCTGCTGAAAAAGCCCTCTCTGATCCAACGCTAGTAGAAGATACCGTCATTAAATATTCATACAGTTTTTAAACAATAGGCTCACAGAACAGCACGAGTGAGAGAGAGTGTACGAATTATGTTATCATAATAATAAGTGTGACAAAAAAATATGCCAACACAACACACACACAGCAAAACTATTACTTTACTAGACGTTACGCGCGGCTTCGTCGGCGTAAATTAGATATTTCACAGACAAATTAGTCCACAAAAAATAGCCTATGATCCTTTACGTGGTCTACTTCTAATCTGTGCCAAATAATAGAAAAATTGCTCCAGTAGTTCGTGAGATAAGCCCTTTCAAATAATTTCCCCCGTTTTTTCCACATTTTCCTCTATTTCTTCGCTCCTATTAGTCGTAGCGTGATTAAATATAACCTATAGCCTTTATCGATAAATGGACTAACACTGAAAGAATTTTTCAAATCGGACCAGTAGTTCCTGAGATTAGCGCGTTCAAATAAGCCCTTTCAAATAATTTCCTCCCATTTTTTCCACATTTTCCTCTATTTCTTCGCTCCTATTAGTCGTAGCGTGATGAAATATAGCCTATAGCCTTCCTCGATAAATTGACTATCTAATACTGAAATAATTTTTTAATCGGGCCAGTAGTTCTTGAGATTAGTGCGTTTAAACAAACATTAAACAAACTAACAAACTCTTCCGCTTTATAATATTAGTATAGATTTATAATATTAGTATAGACTAGCAGTTGATTTTGAGTGTACTGGTATACTTTCAATTGTTTCATAAATCATAATATTGTGTTCAAAACACGTGTGCGTATACAAAAATACATTAAAGCTATAATACCGAAAAACCGGTATTTTTTTCTTTAACACCGGTATTACCGGTTTTCCGGTAATACCGATTACCGGTATCCATGCCCTAGTTAGGACTGTTTTTTCTTAATTTGTACTAACACCACGATCGTGGGAATCGCAGACACAATAGATTTTCAATTGTTATGCGACAGCCGGGTGCCGCTTGGGGATTGATGGGTTAAAGGTCGTATTGCATTGAAACATCATACATGGAACCAGCCCCGGATTATAAATAGGCCGTTATAGGCCTCGGCCTAGGGGCGGCAGCGTCCATAGAGTCCTAATTACGTACATGAGGTGGCGGAAATAAAATGGCCTACTGTCATAAAAAATATAAATTATCGGCACTGCATAGAATATACCTATGTCATGTATTACATTATTGTCATAATAACTACCTTCTGCCGAATAATCTACCCTTTCATAGCCCTTCACCAGAAGAATATTTTAACTCGAGTTCGTGTCGAAACATTCTCGCTGCATTTGCGCCTTTACTTTGTGCTTGTAATTTGTGAAGTACAAAGGAGAACAATCGAAATGTTTCGTATCGGAGACAAAGGCCGTGTCATCGTTCCAACTAAACTGCTGAAGTTGATAGTGCGTTTAACACTTTACGTACAGACGTAACTCGCAAGCATTTTACATTTGAATGTATTATAGAATTGAATAATTAATGATTAATTATCGCAGTGAATCATGTGATTCCTAACTCCTAACACTCCTGACGTGAGAAAATATTATAATACAAAAAATTAACTAGGGCCACAAACAGC
Source organism: Polyommatus iphigenia (assembly GCA_963422495.1). Lineage (NCBI taxonomy): Eukaryota > Metazoa > Arthropoda > Insecta > Lepidoptera > Lycaenidae > Polyommatus > Polyommatus iphigenia. The sequence goes on along the minus strand of OY730180.1, from coordinate 12,159,771 downwards.
GATAATGCAACTGGCTAGACCTAAATTTTGTATGGGCGAAACCCTTTGAACCCTCTGATCAGATGCGTATTTAAGTTTAACGTCAAGTGCAAAGACTTTTGATCATTCATATTTAAAGAGGCCCCTGAGCTTGAGGGCTCCGGCCCACGGGATCCCCTACTTGCCCCTTAGTAGCTGAGCTACGCCACTGATGGTAGGCGAACAAATGGATGAAATGTTGTGAAAAAAAGTATCTTTGTCCTTTACCCAAACTCAAAGTATCTCCGTACCAAACAGTAAAAACGTTCAATGGTTTGGGCGTGTAGTAGTAACAGACAGGCAGACAGACACACTTTCGCCTTTATAATATTAGTATGGATGGATTTACTACGCTGTTGGCGTTAATGTAAGCACCCGTAAAGGCGTCAATCCACCGCGGCGTACGCTGTGCACGGCCACGCGGCGCACGGATTTATTTCTTTGACTACGTGGGTCAACGTTTCCACTGCAGCACACGCTATACAAACACGTTACTTACGACTATGTACACGCTTCCGTGTATCCCGTGCACAGCATGCGTAGCCAGCGTTGAGCTACGTGTGTACCATATTCGGGCAAGCTACGTGAGTCAATTCGTGCGTAGGCCGTAGCGTGTCCATGGGTTGCAGTGGACACAGTCACATATATTTTCTTACAAAGCGAAGCTTGACGTATGTGAGTAGTCTCTCCGTGCGCTGCAGTGGATTGACGGCTTAACATGGATATAATTAATAATAAATAATGGCGGCATCGACATTGACGGAACCGAGCGAAGTGGCCCAAGTAACAAATGCGTTGTTTTCAAAACTTCGACTTCCTGAGTTATGCCGCACAAAATATACAATCCGGCTAAATGTAGGAAGTATTTCATTTGTTTCGGTCTGGCTTGGGGCCAGTGAATTTTATTAGACAGACACGACGAGATGAAAAATGTCTGGACTCTAAAACGATTGGCGGATTTATTCACATCTAAATTGCTAATTTTGTACGCCTTTTGGGTGCAATAATATGAGATAACAAGTTGGAGTAAGCCATCAGCGCCAACGCCCAAATAGAATACGGACAAGTCGTTTAATTAACCAACTTTTTTTTTAATAAATAAGGGGGCAAACGAGCAAACGGGTCACCTGATGGTAAGCAACTACTGTCGCCCATGGACACTCGCAACATCAGAAGAGCTGCAGGTGCGTTGCCGGTCTTTTAAGAGGGAATACGCTCTTTTCTTGAAGGTTTGCAGGTCGTATAGGTCCGGAAATACTGCTGGTGACAGTTCGTTCCAGAGTTTTACAGTGCGCGGCAGAAAGTTACGCGAGAAACGCACTGTGGAAGACTGCCATTCATCAAGGTGATGAGGATGGTATGTTTTTCGCGTGGGACGATGGCGAAAAGTTGCAGGTGGTATGATTCCGAACAATTCCACAGAACACTCCCCGTGATACAACCGATAGAGGATGCAGAGTGAAGCTACATCTCGGCGTAATTCCAAGGGGTCCAAGCTGTTTGAAACACTATGGCAGTCAACAATTCGAGCGGCCCTTCGTTGGATACGATCCAGAGGGAGCAGTTGGTATTTTTGCACCCCTGCCCAGAGATGAGAACAATATTCCATATGAGGCCGAACCTGCGCCTTGTAGAGTTGTAGGCGTTGGTCCGGGCTGAAGTACTGTCTCGCTCTGTTAAGAACACCAAGCTTCTTCGAGGCTAATTTGGCCTTACCCTCTAGATGATATCGGAACTGGACTTCGCTCGATATGTTGACGCCAAGTATCTCAATGCTAGGTGAGATGGTTAAAGATGTGCCCTCGAAACGTGGATATACGACCATTGGTGACTTTTTAGTGGTGAACGCGCAGACTTGTGTCTTGGCGGGGTTGAATTGGACCAAGTTACGTCTATCCCATTCAGAGACCTTCTCCAATGAATTCTCCAACTTAGACACAAGTTCGTTTCGACTCTCAGTGACATTTTGCCGAGAAATATTGGGGGAGCTGGTATATACAGCATCACCTGTACTATCATCCGCATAGCAATGAATGCCATTGGTCTGTAGCATGTCATTGATATGCAGTATGAATAGAGTAGGCGATAGCACACAGCCCTGAGGGACACCAGCATCAACAGACTGAGTTTCCGAGCATTCGCCGTCAACTACGACCTTTATGCTTCTGTCTGCTAAGAAACTAGTGACCCACTTACATAATTTCTCGGGCAGCCCGTATGATGGAAGCTTTGATAGCAGCGCTTTATGCCAAACCCGATCAAAGGCCTTCGCAATGTCCAAACTAACAGCCAATGCCTCTCCCTTCGACTCAATTGCCTGAGCCCAACGATGAGCCAGGTACGCCGAGAGATCACCAGCCGAGCGACCCTTACGAAACCCGTATTGTTTGTCGCTTAGTAATCCCTGGCCGTCCAAGTATCGAAAAAGCTGGCTATTGATAATGGATTCCATTATCTTCGAGAAGAGAGAGGTTATAGCGATTGGTCTGTAGTTGGAAGGATAAAACCAACTAGCTATTTCTAATTTCCCGTTTCCAAAAACTCAATAGTAAAAGGTATAGGGGTTCCTCCTTTTCTCCAATTCTAAAACTTGGGAGCAATAAAAGTAGGAAAAATCTTATCCATAGCCAATATTATAAATGCGAAAGTGTGCCTGTCTTTCTGTACTTCTTCAGGCCCAAACCGCACAACCGATTTTGCTGAAATTGGGTATAGAGATACCTTGATTCCCGGGAAAGGTCATAGGATACTTTTTATTCAGGAAAAATGAACGGTTCTCGCGCGATAAACTGATTTTGGAGTTGCGGGCGTCATCTAGTTTAAAGTAAACTAGATGACGCCCGCAACTCCAAAATCAGATAATTAGTACCTCGGATAAACCCTCTTGCGTTTTTCTCCAACTTCTCGCCATGAATTGTAATCTACACAAATAAAAATTATTTCTAAATTTTATTAGTCCCGCTAAAACCCAGAACGGTTGAACCGATTTGGCTAATTTTTGTCTTGAAATTTTCGTGGATGTCCAGGGTTTATATTAGTAAGAAAGTGATACGAAGTTTAACAGGTCATCTATACATATAGTCACTATAAGATTTCTCTTAAAATTGTACAGTGAAAAGACACCTTGAAAAAAATCGGCCAAATGCGAGTTGGACTCGCCCATGGATCGTTTATTTTTTTTAAATTAAAAGGTTTTTCATTTTATAAAAGTTATTTTTATATTTCAATTGATTTCATGAATGTTAAATTACGGTTTACCATGTATGACGTATAAAAAAACTACTTTGCTAGATCTCGATCTCGTAAACCAATTTTCGTTGGTAGTTTTTATAGTAATGTATGTACATCATAATATATTTTTTTAAGACTTATCACTTTACAAGTTAGAGGGTTACACACATTTTACCGCTTTGGAAGAGTCTCTCTCGCAAAAGCTTTTCAGGTTACAAAAAAATGACATAAGAAACCTCAATATGATCATAGATTTTTTTTTGTTTCAATTGCATCTATACCCCTTAAATTTTTAATATTTTTTATCATTTTTATATCAAAATCTTAATGCGGTTTACAGATTACATCTACTTACCAAGTTTCAATAGTATCTAGCTAGTTTCGGAGAAAAGTGGCTGTGACATACGGACGGACAGACAGACAGACAGACATGACGAATCTATAAGGGTTCCGGTTTTTTCCATTTGGCTACGGAACCCTAAAAAGAGCGCGAATTTCGTGTTTATGTTATCGATAGTATATATTCTAACATAGTTAAAAAGCTTCAGTAAGTATACAAAATCATACTTTACGAGGTCCACTCGGTGAGGATGTTTATGGTAATGTACTTTGGTATAAAACGTCTATTCCCGAAGGCCCCCTAAATAGCCGCGCAATTCCTAAGCGGGAACGATATTTTGGTGTGTAATTTTTACTGAAACCTCGCAGGGGAACTTGGATCGCAATCAAATAGTGAAGAAGGCCAATTTTCCGTGTGAGCGGCGCACGATGCGATATGCCCTAAATTAACCCGCCAAAGCTCACATTGACGTCCCATAGAACTGGATATTAAATCTGCAGTTGACGTTGTACACGAAAAATACTACACGTATAAAATTTTTTTCGCTGTCTGTATAAATTAAAATAAATTTTCAATTTTGTTACTCTCGCAAAAACTCGAGAACTGCTGAACCAATTTGGCTTTTAGTCTCGAAATATTAGTGGAAACTGGTAGTCTAGGAAGGTCTATATTATCAGGGAAGTGATACAAAGTTCACCGGGTCATCTAGTAACAAAATATAATGAAGAAAATAATTAATTAAAACGTTTGTATGCCTCTACGTAGGCTCTACGTTCTTGTACCGAACGCGTCTTTGCCTTTCTAACTTCACTAAGAGCTTAGCCAATAGAGCAACGTGCCCCGTTACGATTATTGTATTACGTATTAGTACGTTGCATCTTCAGAGAGGAGCATATTGATTGTCACTTCTATGTTGCTATGACGTGCGACAAGATAATGAAACAATCTAATAGCGTTTTCGGCATCTGAAACTGCCCCGAGGCAGGGCAGGCCAAACGGATACGAAAACGGAGATCCGCGTACTTCGTGAATCATCGGTTTTTTTGGCTATTTCCGTATCCACTCGGCCTGCCTGTCGGGGCAGTTCTAGATGCAGAAAACGGTATAACTTCATGTCCTGTCTGGCGCCTAGTTCCATCAAAACATTGAACACTGTAGCATAATGTTACTATATAAGCATAAAATAACATTATGTCTTGTAAAACGTCGAATCATCACCACACCGAAGAGCGAAGCCATGTGGGGTAGATTTAATACCTCGTTAAGTTGCGGCCGCTGCATCGCGAGTTACTGCCAACTTTTACAGCGTGCGACATCCTGATATGGCACGTCGAAGGCGACTACGGTAATCTCAAACTTTTATACAGCATAAGCCCGCAACTTCGGTCGAGTTTAGTTTGATATCACCATGTATATACGTTCGCTCTGCAAATTATTGTCATGTGCTTGTTAAACATTACAGCTCATTTTATAAGCTCCATTAACAATATTGTGTCAGATACTCCTAACTGGTTTCTTGGCTGCAAGATCAGCAGGTTTTTTCTTTCATAAAATAATGTATTATAAAGTTTATTATAAAGTAATTTGCATTTCATCAGGCGATCCCTCTGCTTGCAAAAATTGAGCCATTTCATCCCAACTACAGCCAAACCAGAGGAATGTATGTTTTTCCACCGTATCCCCACAATATTGCTTTCACTAGTGATACTAGAGTCTAGACAAAAAAGTGACTGGAGATTCTAGGAATAGATTTGATTGTACATATAATAATATAATATATTATATAAATATAATATAAATATAATAAACTTACTGAAAACTAAACACGAACTCTTATATATAGCTTTGAATTAAAATACGAAAACGTAATGCGTGAGGTGGCACCCGACTACACCTTCGTCTGTCCAATTTACGTCAATATATCGAAAATACCTTCTAATTCTCGTCGAGTGCGCTGAAGGAGGCTTTAAAAATGCAATCGAATCAGGAATCCATTAGCCGTGGGGTTCAATCTAAATATTAATACGAATCATATTCAAAATATATTCCAGATTAGGGTTACGCCGGAATTGGAAAGCGCTTTGTCAAGATGATTACTAGGTATACGGTTTTATTACGTACGAGCTTTTGCCCGCGGCTTCGCTCGCGTTAAGAAGTATTATTATATATAAACTTTCATCCCCTATTTTAACCCCCTGGGGCTGGAATTTATCAAAATCCTTTCTGAGCGGATGCCTACGTTATAACATCTATCTGCATGCCACATTTCAGCCCGATCCGTCCAGTGGTTTGGGCTGTGCGTTGATAGATCACCATGTTAGTCAGTCACCTTTGAGTTTTATATATTATACAGATTTACCTATGAATGTTTGAGGTTCCAAAAAGGGGTATTATGTTTAGCCTACGATATAACATATATACGCGATACGCGATAATACATAAATACGCGATTTCTTTATTTTTAAACATAAATATACTTAAATCTACGAATAATAAAAAACTAAGGAAGAGTAACTCCGTCAAAAAACATGCTCCAAAATACTTGTCAAAAAAGTGTACCTTAGGTTCACTTTTCATACATTTGCAATATTTAGGTGACCTTGAGCGGTACAAAGGCTGACGTTACATGACAGTTCGAATGGAACCAAATTTAAAACTGTATTAGTATGGGAGTTACGTTTCCTGGTTTTATTATTCGTAGTGTTTAGCCTACTGTTTAGCTGTAAATTATTTTGAAGTCAAAATGAAATAAGATGTCAATCGCAGTTTTTAAGGGGTTCTATAGCTTTGTCCACATTGTGCCTTTTTCTGTTCATCAAGGGCATGCCTTATAGCGCTGTCAACGTCAAACGTGAGGCATGCCCGTAACGCGCGTTGAAATCGTAGCGCGCGCTATGACACTTTTCTTTCAACGCGGGTGGATTTTGACGCGCGTCACGGGCATGCCACACGTTCACTGTTTACAGCGCTATAAGGCATGCCCTTGTTGAACAGAAAAAAGGCACAATGTGGACAAAGCTAAAAAAAAAAAGTTATGTCCACATTATGCAATTTCATCTTCAATTTTCGTCATCTTCTTTTTATTCAGCTTTCGTTTGGCATATTCAATAATTGCATGCGTCAAAATCCACCCGCGTTGAAAGAAAAGTGTCATAGCGAGCGCTACGATTTCAACGCGCGTCACGGGCATGCCTCACGTTCGCTGTTGACTGCGCTATAACGCATGCCCTTGATGAACAAAAAAAGGCCCAGTGTGGACAAAGCTAATGACCAATACCGCCTGGTTACGGCATTACGAGAATAGGTTAGTTTCGTTGGACGTTTTTAGGGTTCCGTACCCAAAGGGTAAAAACGGGACCCTATTACTAAGACTTCGATGTCTGTCCGTCTGTCTGTCTCCAGGCTGTATCTCAAAAACCGCTATCGCTAGACTTCTGAAATTTTCACAAATTGTGTATTTCTGTTGCCGCTATAGCAACAAATACTAAACTCAAAATAAAATTAATATTTAAGGAGGGCTCCCATACAACAAACGTGTTTTTTTTTGGCTTTTATGCTCGATATCAATAATGACAACAGGTAGACACTTGAAAATTTCACAGAATCCTTAATTAAATGTATACTTTAGTAAAATTTATAAAAATATTAAAATAAAATAAAAAATTAAAGGGGGCTTCCATACAAAAAACACTATTTTTGCTCTATAGGTAACGGTACGGAACCCTTCCTGCGCGAGTCCTACTCGCACTTGGCCGATTACATATTTAAATTGAAAAATATCCAATGCGTTATTCTTTACATTTTATTTTTGAGATCGTAAATTATTTTTCCCATATTCTTCCTCTTCTGTCGGAATTCACCTGTATTTTTATTGGTATAATGTCAAAGAAACTCAGATCATTTATTTTACATTTTCGTCTACCTACATAATCCAATTTCACATGAAAATTTATCTTTTTTTTATGAAATATGGGGGCAACGAGCAAACGGGTCACCTGATGGAAAGCAACTTCCGTCGCCCATGAACACTCGCAGCATCAGAAGAGCTGCAGGTGCGTTGCCGGCCTTTTAAGAGGGAATGGGGTAATAGGGGAGGGTAGGGAAGAGAAAAGGGTAGGGGATTGGGCCTCCGGTAAACTCACTCATCAAACCGGTGTGAAACACAGCGCAAGCGCTGTTTCACACCGGTTTTCTGTTAGCCCGTGGTATTTCTGCGGTCGAGCCGGCCCATTCGTGCCGAAGCATGGCTCTCCCACACTCCCAATAATCTTAAAGTTGATTTATTTGCCAATCAAACAAATTCATTTAAATCATTCAATAAGTAATAATAAAATTATCATCAAACATAATCTTCTTCGTTCCATGAAAGCTACCTTACCTTTATATTCTCCAATGTTTACAATGTTAACTGAGAAAAACGTTTACCTGTCCATAAATAATGTTTTGTTTATAAAGGTAATAAATAACAGATGTTAAAATTACTCGCGAGCGATTTATCAGCGTAAAGTGTCCCGAAAACAAATGCTCCGTCCCTTTGCGCTTGGAATTTTCTAATCTATTTTCACAACATATTCTGTCTATAATACGAGTGGATATTTATTTATTTTACTTTTTAGTTCATATTATTATTTCTTTTATTTTTTTCTTTGTATTCTATAAATATCACCACGTCCCTCACCCATGAGGATACGACTAGGAAGAGAGAGTCAGAGAGATTCTATAGGTAAGTACAGAAAATATCTTTGAATTAGGTATGTAATAAATTATTATTGTCAAAACCCGAAGAATAGTTTGACACAGTACACAGTTTGTACAGTAGTACAGAAAATATCTTTGAATTAGGTATGTAATAAATTATTATTGTCAAAACCCGAGGAATAGTTTGATGATCCTTCCCGATGTCTTACATTATCTCAAAGGATTGAAAATTAATATTGCTATTGAGCAATGAAATTGCCAGTATAAGTAAAATCAGAAATAAAACAAATACTAGACATAGACAATCAAAATAATAAAAGTTATTTGGGAACAATTACTTTATTAAAAATCTTAGCTAAACATTAATGATTTATTTATTATAAAAACTTACAAAAATATGAACTTAGCTTATAGTAATATGTTGAACGATGATAATGGTTTTGGTAAATTACCACTTCACAGTCGACTGGGGCCTCCTCTGTACATGTTTGTTTTAGGTTGTTCATCTTCTATGTATTTATGGTTTAACAAGAAAGAACTATGGTCTCCTGTCAATTTGCTGAAGACTTTGCTGCCATGATTCTACAGGTGTTTAATGAATTTGCTGCCATAGTTCTATAGGATGTATAATTCTGCCATGGTTCTACAGGATGTTACACAGGTGATCTATGTTTCGCACCAACAGTTGACATTAGCGAAGCTGCCGCAGTGACCTCCCTTGTACCCGCGACGCTTGCATTCGGCGTTGCAGTCGGAGGTGTAGTTGACAGCACCCCAAACGCAGCTGCCGATGAGATTGTCAGCGAGCGCCGTGTTGCTGGGCGACGACACGATCACCAAGAACGTGACGCACACCAGAAGAAAAGTAGAGTAGCTGGACTTCACCATTTTTGCAGTTAGAAAGTTGAGTGGAGTTCAAGTGTTCGATTTAAGGATAAGACTTAAATGCGTAAAGATCGTTGTTACGCCTCGTATTTATACTTTGAAGCTCGTATGTGTCGCAGTAAGTAAATCAATACATATAATTTAATGAAACTGTTCTGTATGTCTGTTTATAAAAAGTGACTAAGTTAAGTATTCCGATTCACCTTATTTATTTACGTTCGCAATCATTTCTTCTTTGATTAGCATTATAATCGATCTTAATATAATCGAAGATACTCCCAGGTATAGAATATTAAATAAAACTAGTTTACTGAAATTATCATAGCGTTGCAGTTGGATGTGTATTGTGTAGTTTACTGGAATGCAGTATCGTGCCCTCTATAATTTTACCAAACCTACACATACTTTAGTACCGGCATTCCAAATAATACTTTATTTTCTTGATTCTGCCCATTCAATATTTTTTGTAGTTTTATTTATGCTTATCTACAATTATTTAATAGAAGAACAGTACGTGTAAGCTTTTTAATAATGCGTGACCAATCGAAGCCGCGGTAAAAGCTAGTGAGATTTTAATAACAGTAGGGCAAACCTAGTTAAACAAACGTTCCGTCGAGTTAATGTTATTTTCCTTATTATTTTAGATTTTCTTTAATGTTTGTCAGATTTATTGGTCCATTGTTAGGTCGGCGTCAACACTGTCTAGACTCTAGACTATTTAGAATTTTGCACGGATTTGGCATGTTAAACCTATTGGACCTACCTACACGTGCAGGTATTTTGATCATAAAGAGGCCCTTATTATTTAAATTTCAACATCTACCCATGGAATCACTGTAATAACTAGAAAATTATACGGGTGTTTTGTATGTACCTAATAACTACGTATTTTTATATTTTATATCAATCAAGTCGGAGGTGTTGCAGTAATAGAAGAATGTAATAATTATCCTAAGAGCCTGTTTCACCACTTCCTGATAATGTGCCGGGTATCCACAACTTATTTGGCAGATTCTCCATACTTTATCTGTCAAGTCAAGTTGTGGATAGATTATCAGGAAGTGGTGAAACAGGCCCTTAATATCTGTCAAGTTAAGTTGTGGATAGACAATCCGGCACTTATCAGGAAGTGGTGAAACAGGCCTTAGGGCCAAGGTGTGGGAAAAAATAATATTCTTTATCAATAATAACTGGGCTTAATCGTAACAACTTTTTTTGGCCACTGCTTTTTCGGAAAACTTGAATTTGTTAATAATGCTAATAATCCCTAAAAGCTTAATAATCTCAATATAATAATATTTTAGTCAATTTACCTGTTACCATAATATTATCTTATATCTTTAAACGAGCAATTCAAATATATAATTGGAATCTCGGAATCGGCTCCAACGATTTTCATGAAATTTAGTATATAGGGGGTTTCGGGGGCGATAAATCGATCTAGCTAGGAATTATTTTCATAAAATGTCATTTTGTGTGTTTTTTTAATTTTTTGAATACCGAGCGAAGCTCGGTCATATAGCTAGTTTTCTTAGTAAGCAGTCAACAGCCTTAATTTTATTCTCGATCGCAGTTTTGCATCGTGCGTATAAATAATAGAAAGAACATTAGCACACAAATGCGGGCAAAGTCGAGAATTATAACATGCACATTAAAACAGTTTTATGCTCACAATAATATTTATATATACTGCAGTCGCCAGAGGTTTTAACCTCCGAAAATTGTAATAGTGAATGGATTTTTATTTTTGAGGTGTCATTTTCTTTTTTACACTATAACTTGCAAAGTTTACCAAAAATTTTTTTGTGCTTTTAATTTTTTAGTTACTTAATTAAAAATTAATATTTCACCATATAAAACCGGTCCAGAAAAAAAATTTTTTTTCTTGTTCCTGTTATTTAATGACTCTTATCCGATTGTTTACGTTGAAAATTAACCAAATACACAATTTTTAAAAAAGAAAGTTTGCTTTGCTAAGCTAAATACAACTATAAGGTTTTTGCAAAGTTTTTCGAGATTAACGCTCGTCGTAATCAAGATAAAAGGGTTTGGGTAGATTTAAGGCTTGTAACGAAAAGTGTGTTAAACTTACTTGTTGAGAAATGATAACTTTTAAGTACTTAAAAACGTTTAAATATCTCTAAAAATGTGTAAAATAGACCGAAAATATTTTTCTATATTTGTTGAGAATTTATTTAAGTGAGAGCTAAAACATTAAATGCATCGACAAATTAAAGACTTTTTCTAGTCTTTGAAATATATTTAAGCTTCCTACTTAAAGCCAGAAAAAAAATTGGGTGCTACAAATCTCACGTACATACTAAAGACGCATGCTGCGACCTATGTTTGGAAAATGCTTACCTGAATGCAAAAAATATCAGTTCTTAACCTAATTTGTATTTTTTTCCTTTAAGTATGTTTTAGCAAATATAATTAATGAAAAAAAATAAATAAAAAATCAATTTTATTGTGTAAAAACCTAACCAAAAGAAATAAAATACAGATTTTCTTCGAAATATCCGTGAAAAGTTTGTACATTTTCAGAAAATTTAATAAAGTAAGAGCTAAAAAGTTATACACATTAAGAAATAGAAGGCTTTGTTAAGCCTAAAAAGTAATTTTAAACTTCCTATTTAAAACCAAAAAAAAAATTGGAACGCCATTTACCTGGCGAGGCACACAACAAGCACATTTGGAGGTATGCTCATCTACATACAAAAATATTAAATTATATATTTTTTCAGCTTATTTTCTTTCTTTGGAATATAAGCAACGATACAAATCAAAAATTAATGATATATTTTATTATTTTGCTATATATTTAAAAGAAAGAAATATGCAAATTTTCTTCAAAATTTTACAGTTTATGAGTTTACTTGAAGTGGAAGAGAATAATTTAAAAATCAAAAACACAACTTTTCAATAGGTAAACTTTATTATTTATGTTATCAGCTACACGTTCCTTTTTTTCTTTTCAATTTTCATCCACTATTGCAAAAATCGGAGGTTTGCACGATTTTTACGCTCTGGGAACTCCACTAATAAGAGAGCATAATATTTACATAATTATACATCAGGTCAGGTAACTAACTAGACTCAATGAGGTAGATAAGTCCTGTATACATACCCCTTACTAATAAAATTATTCCACCAAAAACATTATGTAAAAAATCTAGCCAAGTCTCGATGGAGCTGCTTCTTTTTTTTAATAATAATAATATCTATGGATGCTTCACACCACGTCAGTCTGGCCCCGTGCTAAGTACCTGAAGGACTTGCGTTACAGGTACCACACAACGGAAATATATTTAATACTTTTATACTATACATATATTTAAGATTTTTATTATAACATACACATATTTAATAGTTAATACACATCCAGACCCGTGTACATCGAAAACTTTTTGTTCCGTCGGCGGGATTCGAACCCGCGCCCCCCGGCTTGAGCTGCCACACACTCAACCAATTGAGCCACAGAGGTCGTCGGTCTTTACATTACGAGTATTATAGTTAATGCTGTGTCACTTCGCCGTTGAATGGTACATACACTATACACCCTGTATAACAAAACTAAGCGATAATAAATTAAAGGCTTGATAAAGCTGCGTATTTTTATAATACTAATAAGTATGTATAGGCACTCCTAAAACAAACAGTATTGGCTTGTATTTTGTACCCACTAACGTATAATTAATAATGTTCCATGTTCAACTTCATTAATTTAAGGGGCACGTTTTGAACCGTAGGAAAAGTACGACATATCACATGTTCTACTTTTCCTTTATACGTAAATATTATTGTGATAAGGGGACGGCCCCTTATCACAATAATATTTACTATATCTTGATAGTGCCTAAAATAGATTTGCACTCGGCTATTTTGGCATAGTCAACATTAGAATTAAAACACATAAGGGAATTAGAAGATAAATATTATTATGTTATTGTTGCAAGTCGCACGTGTAAACGGAAAAAGCCTAATATTTTTATCTTTAAAATATACGGAAGTTTTTAGATGTTTTTTTTTTTTATCTTCGATTATTATTTTTTACAAAAAATTAAACCGACTTCCAAGGTAAAAGAAATAGTAATATGAACTAAAAAGTATTAAATTTTTCAGAATTCGTCAAAATCTCAACTATTTCTGTACATATAATTAATAGTCTTCATTACTTTGAAGTCGGTACCAGTCCCAAACATTTCAGGTATTCTGGCATTGACTGAACTCATGATTAAAGAACAATGGTCAAATCGTACCAGGTGGGCGGTGGCGTCCCGATATGCCATTAGTAGCAAAAAATCCCTAATATTTTAAGGCATCGAAAATCATTAGAAATGTGTCTATAAATAGCCATAAAAAAAGATCAATATATTTTAGTTTCGTTATGTTCTGACAGCCGGCGATCATTCGCATTCGTTCTATTTTTTTGAGCAATACTCTAGGAAAAATTGAAATAATTAGGAACGAGATCGCCGAATATACACTTGTAGGCTACACCGCAGTCGGGAAAAAAGTAGTTCTTAAGTCTAACCTCAAAATAATTGTAGACGTTATTAATTATTATAAAAAATCGTGGCTATTTAGACATAATTCTCAAACGGAATTATGTTTAGAGCATAAGAACAACCTGTGTGGGGATATGCGTAGAGGCCAAAGAAAGATCTCCCGACCGAGCGAGGTGGTATGCCCGGTCAGGCCGGAGCCCACGTGATACATTTCAGCTGTCGTATATATACCGACGCACTCAGAAAACTTCGATAGCGCGATGCAGGAATGTTAGGCGAATTGTGGGTACCGCCACATCACTCCCCCCCGAAGACCGGAGATCGAATCTTGAAGTCTTGTTCGCTTGAGTCGCCAGTGCCAGTGAGTCGGAACTGTTTGCAGTGAGTCCCAGTGAGTCGGAACTGTAAGTTGCTGCACGGGACGATTGTTCGCTTGAGTCGCCAGTGCCAGTGAGTCGGAACTGTTTGCAGTGAGTCCCAATGAGTCGGAACTGTAAGTTGCTGCACGGGATCCAGTGAGTCGGATAGCTACCGTGCGGGGCCGATGCTACGTGCTGACCAGGAGAGATGTGCTCTGCTAGCTGACCGGTCAGTGTAGCGAGAAAGCCCGTTGATGCCGATGCGGAATCGCCCAGGCCGCGGTACGTTGCAGCTAGTGGACGAGGTACCCGATGAGGCGATGCTGGCTGGCGCGGTGCGGAGGGGCGGGGAGTGATGATGATGAAGGAGGCGTGTTCTGTCGAGGGTCACCAATGTGGGGATATGCGTAGAGGCCAAATGAAGATCTTCCGACCGAGCGAGGTGGTATGCCCGGTCAGGCCGGAGCCCACGTGATACATTTCAGCTGTCGTATATATACCGACGCGCTCAGTAAACTTCGATAGCGCGATGCAGGAATGTTAGGCGAATTGTGGGTACCGCCACAAACCAAATCTAACTATAGTTAATTTTGGGACTTCAAAAATAAAAGTCGAGTCCAGCTCCTATACAAATTTGGCCATGATTGTTTGCTGGTACCGACTTCAAAATAGTGGAGACTATAATATGTACAGAAATATTTAGTTCAGATTTAGACGAATTCTTGCAAAACCCTAAATGAATGTAGGGTCAAAAACGTGATCGAGATGCAAAGTTTTATGCAGTATTGCCGAGACCATCCTTAGCCCTACATAATATTATATTATACACTAATCAAAAACAATCAATCTTTTCAATGTATTATTTTATGATCAAAACAAAATGCTATGAAAACAAAATATAAAGGATGAAGAGAGCTTTTTTAAAGGAGGGTAAGAAGCCAAAAGCGTGGACACCTTTAAAGGTAAGTAAATAAAAGCTCTGTATAATATTTCATGTCATAGGTGACTGACTGACATTATAGTGATCTATCAACGCACAGCCCAAACTACTGGACGGATCGGACTGAAATTTGGCATGCAGGTAGATGTTATGACGTAAGCATCCGCTAAGAAAGGATTTTGACCAATTATACCCCCAAGGGGTTAAAATAGGCCATAGGGGATAAAAGTTTGTGTAACATAATAATACTTGTTAACGCGAGCGAAGCCGCGGGCAAGCTCTGGAAATCTAACATTAGCATAATATTCTACGTAACCCGGGAAAAGCCGCGTCAGGGAAAAGTTAATCTAGTTTTACTAGAATTGTACTAGAGTCTAGACAGTGTTGACACCGACCTAACAATGGGCCAATAAATCTAACAAACATTAAAGAAAATCTAGAACAATAAGGAAAAAAACATTAACTCGAATTAACGTTATCATTTGTTTAACTAGGTTTGCCCTACTGTTATTAAAATCTCACTAGCTTTTACCGCGGCTTCGATTGGTCACGCATTATTAAAGAGCTTACTACGTACTTTTCTTCTATTAAATTATAGATAAGCATAAGGATATCTACAATTCTATCATGTAACTACAAATAATTTTGGATGTGCAGAATCTAACGAAGAAAATAAAGGCAGGCATATTAATATAGATTATTATTTGAAATGCCGGTACTAAAATATGTTTACTGTAGGTTTTTGTAAGATTATAGTAGGCATGGTACTGCATTCCAGTAAACTACACAATACACATCCAACTGCTGCAACGCTATGATAATTTCAGTAAACAAGTTTAATTTTCTTTGCCTGGGAATGTCTTCGATTACCTTGAGATAAAAATTTGGTGCTTTCTAAAAGGGCTAATGAAAAAAGAAATAGTTGCAAACGTACAATCGGAATACTCTTAGCCACTTTTTATAAACAGACACACAGAACAGTTTCATTAAATTATATGTATTGGTTTACTTACTGCGACACATGCGAGTTCCAAAGTATAAATACGAGGCGTAACAACAATCTTTACGCATTTAAGTCTTATCCTTAAATCTAACACTTGAATTCCACTCAACTTTCTAACTGCAAAAATGGTGAAGTCCAGCTACTCTACTTTTCTTCTGGTGTGCGTCACGTTCTTGGTGATCGTGTCGTCGCCCAGCAACACGGCGCTCGCTGACAATCTCATCGGCAGCTGCGTTTGGGGTGCTGTCAACTACACCTCCGACTGCAACGCCGAATGCAAGCGTCGCGGGTACAAGGGAGGTCATTGCGGCAGCTTCGCTAACGTCAACTGTTGGTGCGAAACATAGAACATCCTGTAGCCGATCGTCGAGTGAGGGAAGTGGCCGCTGTGTAACATCCTGTAGAACCATGGCAGCATTATACATCCTGAAGAACCATGGCAGCAAAGTCATTATACATTCTGTAGAACCATAGCAGCAAAGTCATTATACATTATGTAGAACCATGGCAACAAAGTCATTAAACATTTCTAGGCAGCAAAGTCATTAAACACCTGTAGAACCATGGCACCAAAGTCTTCAGTGAATTGACAGAAGAGTATAGTACTTTCTTAAATACATAGAAGATGATCAACCTAAAACAAACATGTACAGAGGAGGCCCCAGTCGACTGTGAAGTGGTAATTTACCAAAACCATTATCATCGTTCAACATATTACTATAAGCTAAGTTCATATTTTTGTAAGTTTTTAAAATATATCAATCATTAATGTTTAACTAATATTTTAAATAAAATAATTGTTTCAAAAACTTTTATTATTTTGATTCTCTATATCTAGTATTTGTTTTATTTCTGAATTTACTACTACCGTAAAATATTTGTGGCATCGTATAATATTATATACATAGCATACATTTTTACTTTTCTTATACTGGCAATTTCATTGCTCAATAACGATGTAAATTTTAAACCCTTTGAGATAATATATAGGACATCGGGAAGGTTCATCAAACTACTCTTTTGGTTTTGATAATAACAATTTATATACCTAACCCAAAGACATTTGCTGTAGTGAATGCAAAGATTTTGTTTTTCGTCACATTACCTGTAGGTATTAATGTAAATTACATATTTATTATTTTCTCTGTAAGGATATTATGTATTACATCCTTACAGAGAAAATATGTAATTATAATAAACAAGGAAAAGTTAAGTTATCTTTGGTACGGAAATCATATTACAAGATAACAAACAACTAAGCAACACTGATAAGCAGAATGTAACAAAACAAAGTAATGATACTTTAGGGTGTGTAGGAGTAATTATTTCCCTCTATAAAGTTCAATGTGAAAATAGCAGCGCTGAAAGAGTAACTTTTTTAAACTCTTGTGTAGGAAAATGTACCATGTGCTACGTGTAACTACGTGCTACGTATAACAACATGCTACGTATAACTACGTGCTACGTAGCACTTCAACGCGTAGAAGGCGTAGCATAATATCAGAGCTACGCAGTACGCATACGGGAGATCGCAGACGACAGACTTTGTGCGATCAAAGTCTGCGGCTTCCATACAATCTGATGGCGCGCGCCATGCGGAATGTATGTAAACCGCAGACTTTGATCGCACAAAGTCTGTCGTCTGCGATCTCCCTACGCGTAGCAAATCTGCGCGTAGCGCTTTTATAAGTAGTGCAATAATAATCATTCTACACGTAGCATTTCTACCCCCCCTAGACAAGCGGCAAGCGATCATCGTAAACGTTAACGCTAACGCTACAGAATGTATGGGACTTGACTTTAGTATACGCTAGCGAAGCGATGACTTATGTCAAGTCCCATACATTTTGTAGCGGTAGCGTTAGCGTTTACAATGATCGCTTGCCGCTTGTCTAGGGGGGCTAGCCCCTCTAGACAAGCGGCAAGCGATTATCGTAAACGCCAACGCTAACGCTACAAAATGTATGTGATTTGACATTAGCATTCACTAGCGAAGCGATGACTTATGTCAAATCGCATACATTTTGTTAGCGTTTACGACAATAATAATTGCTTGCCACTTGTCTGCTAGGGTAGGTGTGGCCTTTTTCTACTAGTAGCACTTATAATATGATGCATTTTTCTACGAAGCACAAACACGTAACATTTCCACACTTCAACGTGGATGATATTAATCATATTAATTAATCAATTTATTGGTAGAATCTCAAAAAGCCAAAGCTATAAAATCCCTGGTAATAATAAACAACGAAGTTACGTAAGATAAATATCAAAGAACTTATTATGCTTAATTATTACTGAATATTAACTTTATAATTCCTTGGAAAACTTTTCATGTCAACTTAAAAGTTAACAACATTTTTGAGTTACTTTAACTTGACACTAATTGGTACAAAACGGGCACTTTGACAAGCGCGAGTTTTGGAGTTTGTATGTCTTAGGGATCCGTACCCAAAGGGTAAAAACGGGAGCCTATTACTAAGACTTCGATGTGTGTCCGTCTGTCTGTCTGTCTGTCTCCAGGCTGTATCTCTAGAACCGCTATAGCTAGACTCCTGCAATTCTCAGAGATTGTCTGTGATCTGTTGCCGCTATGACAACAAATACTGAAAACAAAATAAATTAAATATTGAAGGGGGCTCCCATACAATAAATATAATTTTTTGATATTTTTTGCTCGATATGAAAGGCCAAAGATAGACACTTCAAATCTTCACAAAATACTCAGTTGTACTTACTCCCATAAAAAACACAATTTTTGGGGTTGACGACCTATGTGGCTTAGTTGGTGGGCTGTTGGTAGCTCAAGCTGGGGGTCGCGGGTTCGAATCCCGCCGACGGAACAAAAAGTTTACAAAGTTCCTGGGTCATGGATGTGTATTAAATATGTGTATAATATAATAAAAATCTTAAATAATATATGTACCTATAGTATAACACAAGTCCATCAGGTACTTACCACGGGGCCAGACTGACGTGGTGTGAAGCGTCCATAGATATTATTATTATTATTAATATTATTATTATTATTATTATTATTATTATTATTATTATTATTATTATTATTATTATTATTATTATTATTATTATTATTATTATTATTATTATTATTATTATTATTATTATTATTATTATTATTATTATTATTATTATTATTATTATTATTATTATTATTATTATTATTATTATTATTATTATTATTATTATTATTATTATTATTATTGCTCAAAAACAGTACGGAACCCTTCGTGCGCGAGTCTGACTCGCACTTGGCCGATTTTTTTACTCTGTTGTCTGAATCTTTCGCCATGTTCAGAAAAGGCAAAGAGGATATAACCTACGTAACAAGAAAAGGAAATAAACTGCTGTCAGTTTTGGGTACCCTCTAGGCCCTAGAACGAAATGTTTAAAGAATGTTTTTATTATACTTTTTATTATTTTTACAATTACTATAATTCAGTATTTCCCAAAGTGTGGGTCGCGACGCTAGATTTTGGGTGGGCCCTGGAACTATAGGACGATTGTCTTACTCGTTCGATTACCATTTTACTCGTTCGTTCGTCGTCGTGGGTGCGTGCGGGACGGGGCGGGGCATTCGAACGTAAACGTAATTGTGAGTAAGTAAGGCTGACGATGATGCTATGGTGGTGAACTAAGGTAAGAATTAACGCGTAAATGCTGCGGCAGCAACATATGTACCGTTGCTTTTTTGTCTTCATTACACAAGGTGGGCCGCGAACTTTAAACTTTCTTGTAGATGGGTCGCGGTCTCGACAAGTTTGGGAAACACTGCTATAATTTATCTCAATAAATAGCACAGCATTACAAATCACACTTCGTAAAATAACGCTAACCCATATTAAGTTTACGAGTAAGTATAAGTTTTCCAGAGGCCGAATAGCCCTCCTGGCGATTAGGACACCTTGCCCTTGCAATTCTTCTGGTTTGCCCATTACGACACCAGAAGAATTGGAAATGACCCTCCCATGGTGTTGTGATATTCATGGGCAGTACTTGTTACCCATCAGGTGATGCAACTGCTTGTTTTGTGTCTATTATCTTCTCCTTTCTTTCAAGTCGAATCTTCATGAAGTCATGACCGATGGTGTGTGTCATCACTCATCAGTCATGACAACAAAAATCTGCGTCACAGGTCATCTATTCATCTATTCATCAGGTTTAACCATTCCTCTCAGTTTTTGACCCCGTAAAAAACCCACATAGAACTATTTCATTGAATTGTAAATAATTGAAATGATGGATTCTCTCAAAGACTCTTCTGTAGGTCGACTACAACAAGCCAAGGCGACCAAAAAGCCTCGTTTTGAAAGTTTAATTCTCGTCCAATTTGCGACAAGCGCGTTCAATAGTCTTTGTCTCAAAGTTTCAACAGTTTTAAAAAACAAAACACTTTTCAGATTAAACCGTCGGAGGGGCGTCGTATTTTATCGAGGTCTGACTGATAAATTGCACAAAATTCAATTTAAAAGGGTAATGTTTGTGTCCTATTACGACATCACTCGCTATAAAGTGTGTTGGTCCAATGAACAATTGAAATATTGCCGCGCCGCATGCCTCCACATAAAAATATCGTTATGAGGCCTCACTATCGCTTTTTTATCGAGTAATGGGATTCGTATTTATGATCTCCTTCTGCACTTATAATATTTCATTTATATTTTATTATAGTCAACGTTATGTCTCTGAAAGGAGGCCATGTTCTTCCGGATTCTTCGCTCTAGCTTGTTTAACCGAGGTTTCGTACTTGTGTATACAAATCTAGATTCTTATTTGACGGAAAAATGAAAATTATAACAGCAATTTATTGTATTACTAATTAAAATGAGACTACAACATAGTACATTGAATTTACTTAAGCTTATTTATATTAATACTTAAGCTACACGGACTAGTAATTATTTCTACAAACACTTAATAGAACTCGCTACTGAATTTTAAAAGTCTCCATGAATAAAACAGTGAAGTTTATTAATATGGGAGCATTTAAATTTAAACTTCCCGGGGACTACAGATGTCGTAGTCAAGTGTAATCGCATTACATCGAGCTCCGAAGAATACAAAGAACCGAAGTTAGCGTGAAGTCTGGACAACGTTCCAATATCGTTATTGACTTTAATGAAACCTCCTCGGAGGCCATTTTATCTCTCACCGTTTTAAAAATGGAATTCTGACAAAATGTACAAGTTACCAATTTGTGTGCCATGCCAGTATCATGCCAATAATAAAATTGAGTTGTCGCAACTTGAAGATTAATAATCTTATATCTTTAATTTTCTTCTATCAATGTTTTATTTGTAAATATTCTTTTCTCTAATGGAAGTGTCTTCTTATCACCATAATACATTAACTGCACTACATCAATTAAACATGTTATATAATAAAAACCAGCCAAGTGCGAGTTGGACTCGCCCATGAAGGATTCCGCACCAGCAATAAGGTTTATTTTTATAAGGGTTTTTGATTTATTTTTATATTTCAACTAGATGA